>BTCW01000004.1:8765000-10015000 GCA_033239725.1 Echinochloa phyllopogon
CGTTTTGGCTCTCTTGCGGCAGCAAGCTGAAACCGCCCACACAATCCCCAAGAAAGCTTGCTCTAAATCCAAACGCTTAGACTCACTTGCTATCCTAGCTTGGCAAGGCGACACAGTATCCGTCAAAGAATCCAAACACGCCCAAAAGCTGCTGTAACCACGGGTATCCTCTCTTTTGAGCCGCTTGTAAAACTCCGGATGAGACTCTTGTTATCATTTGATTGAAGTGCAGTAGCTGTCTATGTTTTGATATATTCTTCTGTTTCTTATTTTCCATAGGTGACGTGCAGAAGCAAGAAATCAGACGGCGCCAATCACAAGCGTTAACTCTGTACTGGTTGTGTGTGATAGGAAGAATCTATCTTCATAGAATGTATGCTCATTCTATGTCAAGGCAGCCTTATGTAAGCTTGTTTGCCTCCACGGTCACTTGATTCGAACATACGAGTGCCAAGTTGTTTGTGTGGAGACTGCAGACAGTAGTATTCATACTCTGGCTCCCAATTTCTGATTTTTCAGTCAGCTTTTGTTTTCCTTGTGGAGTTTTTCTGCCAGTTCTGGTTTCTGTTTCCCATGGATGAGTGTGACGGCGTTACACAAGCAGTAATAGACCAAATGCAGTGTCAGCAGTTCATTTGCTTTCGGCCAGCTCTCAGTTTTGTATGAAGTTTCAGGAACCAGGTTTGATTAGCTTAATGCATTGAACGTTAAGAACACCTTGGTTCCCCGTGCTGCTGCTTTCCTCTAGATTTGCGTCTGAACTCGCTTGTTTGGCGTTACACTCGATTTTGATTTGCAAGGGGAAAGAGAAATTCGCGTGCATTTACAGTGCAGAAATCGAAAGCTGCCCCGCCAGCGGAAATCGACTAGTTCATATGTATTCACGAGCTCGTTTAAGCTTGGGTAGTGGCAGTTCATATGATCTGCTATTGAATAAAAATCGAAACAAAATTGTGTTCTCTCACGGTCACCGTCCAAGAGCGGTGACACTTTTCCCCAGTCGAGCACTCTCCTCGCAGAGACGAGAGCGAGCTGCCACTGAAGCTCTGTCCAGGCTGCAGGCCTCGCGTTCGCACTTCAGATCTTGAAGGAAGTCAACCAGGTACACGTATATTGCTGCTCCTTTCCATGTGATTATTTGCTTCCTGGCTTGGTGCTTCTTTGTTCTCTGACTAATTACTGTTCTATTAACTGATTTCTCCTGAACGCAAGATAGATGCATTCTACATTTACAATTTTTTAAAGATGAGTTACAGCAGGCAGGTTGCCGGCCCAAATATGTAGCCTGTAGGAGTACAGGGACGTGGGGAGATTAGCAGATTACATCCAATGGATTGGATCATAATATCCATAACCCCAACCCACCTCCTGATTTCCCATTGCATATCCTTTTCTTGACCCAAACATCACCTTTGAAATAAGTTCTGGAAAATTCGTTCTCACCGGAGATCAAACAAGTTTATATTTAAAGACATACACCATAGTATACCTCATATTCTGAAAAATTCAAATGTCTTTATGATCAACTTATTTCGGGGAATTAGAAAACCATCGGGAAGCCCAGTGGGCTAACTAAGCTGTCAAGCTATAGAGACGCAACCGGATGCATGCAGTCCACTTGGCCCGACGCCCGACCACTAAGCCCAACTCCTTCCCCATCCCCAATTCCATAGTCCGCTCAGCTCGCGCCGGCCCAGATCGAACCAGCAATAATTGAAGCGTTCCAAACCTACTAAGGCTGTCCGCACTGGTATACGGGATAGGATCCGCTACAGTGTTTAGGGGATACGGAGCCAAGAAAATGAGCTGCAGCGGCATCCGCAGAAGCAACCGGCACGGGTACCAAAGCGAGGACGAACGGCAAATCTAGCGTCGTCCCGTTCGAGCGCTACCACGCCACGGTGGAAGCGGGCCCGCGCGGCCAACCGCCCGCTCCGCGGCTCCCCGCGCTCGCACCATCATCGCCGCCGCCCGGATCTGCGCCGCTCGCCCTTCGCCGCAGGGGCTCGTGCGGGTGAGCTGGAGGAGCAGGCCACCGCAGCAGCCCTTGGGGTCGAGCGCAGAGGAGAGACGAGCCCGCGGCCGCACTGGCCGCCGCGCCTGCTCCGCTCCCGCGCCGGCCGCGCTCCCCATCGTGCCCCGCGCGCCGCCGCGACGCGCACGGAGGCCTCCGCTGCGCCGGTCGGCCGCCGCGGCCTCGGACGCCGGCGTGCTCGGCTGCGCGTGCCGAGCAGCAAGGTGGCCGTCAAGCGAAGAAGCAGATGCGCGCAGCCGACCTCGTTCTTGCAGAGGGGGTCCCCGGCGCGGAGGCCCAAGAAGGCGAGTGCGTCGCGACGAGGAGGAGCTCGCGCGGTTGGTGAGCCACTTCCGCGGCCGCCGCGAGGCATGCCCGTCGCCGCCGTCGCCTTCGCGTCGCGCGGCGTCAGGGTGCTCCATCGTCATGGGCGACGAGCTCGAGCTCGACGTGAAAAGGTCCCCGTTCCTCAAGCACGCCGGCGACGAGCTCGAGCTCGACGTGAAGAGGTCCCCGTTCCTCAAGCACGCCGGCGACGAGCTCGAGCTCGACGTGAAGAGGCCGCCGGCCGGCCGCCGCTCCCGCCGCGGTTCGGTGGTCGGCGTCCGACCGCGTGCCGAAGGGAGAAGCCGCGGGAAGCCGTGCGCGGCGGGGGCGGCCTTCTTGTCGCGGCGGGAGCGGCCTCCCCGGCGCTCGCGGTGGGAGCGGCGGAGCGTGGCGAGGACGTAGCAGCCGGAGCCCTCGCGCGCGACGGCGACAGCGAGGTCGGCGCCGTCCTCGAGGGGCACGCGGCGGTGCGGTAAAATTCGTGCTGCTACGCTCTGTTTTAGTTTTGATCCAGAGCAAAGCAGAGAAGACATGGACAAGCAGTAAATCAATGAGAATTTCTTATATAAACTGACTGAACTCGAGGCACTCCTCCCTTTTCTTTTCCCCAATTGCTCAATTCTGGGCCAAGTTCATCGCCGTCAGAAATTTGTCATCATCGCCGAGTCTCCGTCCAATTCTTCTCAGCCACAGCACCATAACCACCCCAAAAACCTTCCCAACCAGTTCTTGTTCGACGATTAACCCTGCAGCATCGACGTTGTTGCTGCTCTGTTCCGTCCGAGCCGCCGCCGAGCATCCCCATGGTGAGACCTCTCTTCCCGACCATCTCCGTCTGGTCAAGTGCACAGATGATTTTACCATGGTCTGTTGGTGGTCCTGCTTGCGCGTGTTGTTTGAGAAGCGCGCCCTCACCGGAACGCCTAACGACGAGTGCGAATAGCCTAAACTCCCGTACTCCCATTGTGGGTCCCACGCGCCGACAGAAATAAAGCTGCCAATCGTGAACTCCAGTCTCTCGAGTCGCCAACGAATCGCCGATCGAACAGTCAGTGAGTGACGCTGACACGAAAGCTCGCGCACGCTACCAGCCCAAATCGCGACGATGCTGCCGCTGCTGCTTCTCTTCTCCATCCGCGTCGATCTCACCGACCCCGATCTTGTCGCCGGCCTCCTGCGTCTGGCCCGCGGGAACGCGGCCGCGGCACCACCACCGCCCGCGCCGCAGCCGCCGCCGCCGCCGCGGCCTCAGCGGCAGCGGCAGCTGCCGCCGCCCCGGGGGCAGAGCGCGAGCGGCCTGCCGCCGCCGATCTCGTCGCTGCGGCGGCGCCCGGCGCTGGTGCGCACGCACACGGGCGACGGGCGCCTCGTCATCACGCATCGCGGCGAAGGGTCGGTCGGGCGCGGCGGGCTCGTCTGCACACGGCGGCGCGAGGGCGACGGCGACGGCCAGGGCCACCTGACCATGCATCTCCTCTAGCACGACGACCTCCACCCCACGCCGCGCTCGTCGAACTTGACGTGACGGCCTAGCTACGACGAGATGGTGACGGTTAGGGTGTGTGTGTCTGTATGATTATCATGTTAGAAATAAATTGATAATTTCGAACAACCAATCAGTCCTCTCTTTATGATTATTGCGATAGCCGATAGATCAGTAAATAAACACTGAAATGATATTTGAATCAGCCACAATAGCATGATCCATGATCAATTGAGCGTTCAGTAACGATCATATGCAATTCTGTATTCTCACACAAGGGCAGTGGAACCTAAGAACACGAATCGGTTATAAACAGCATGATGATGACTCCATTCTGCATGACAGAACCTAACCACAGCATATATTTATTCTGTTTACACCCTTTACAAAGACAAAATCCCTGGGTAAAAAAATAAACGAATGAATCCTGTTACAATCAGTACAAAACATCTGAGAACTCATCTGTTTATATCTCACCGAAAAAAGGTACGGCAAATGACAACTTTTCTCTGCCCGCTATTTACAATGATGCACAAACTGGGTAACCTTAAGCAGAGGACAAAACAAGAAACCACTCTCGACCTCTTATAGATTTCTTAACTTACACAGAACACCTAAATTATGTAGGTATACAGTTATTTGTTTGACCACTGGAACTCGATTTCCAGGTTCCTATTGGGACCACTTTTGCTCTCCGGTAGCAGGGTGTACTCGCCAGCGACCGAGCCCAGCATGACAACCCGGTCGATTTGGATGGTGACTTTCCCAAATGATTTCTGCAACCACAAATAGAAGAGAGTGAGGCTACAATCAGAGTGACATGGGACCAGAAAAGGAATTTAAAGGTAATCAATGCAACAAATCTTCACTATTTTCATACCTTTCCGAATTTGCTGTTGTTTTTGCAGGAGATATGGAGCTTCTGGCCCTTGGGAGGGCTGTCAAAGGCCCATGAAAAAGCTTCATCCCATTCAGGTGTCGCGCCAGTGGATACAATCTGTATGTGAAGTCAGTGCAAATTAGGTCAACAATACTTGCAGCGAGAGGTGGATGGCTTGTCAGTTCACTATTAAGAAGAAACCTGGGAGATGAGTCGACTAAAGGTGCACACTCATATAGCAAAATGGACTAGAGTTCAATATGCTTTATTGTAGGCACCTCTGTAAAGGCACTGAAACTTTGGAGTTATCTATCAATTTTCTTTCACTGTGACAGTGTTCACAAGTGAAACTGCAACTTTTAAGAAGGGCAGCTTTTTTCCAATAAGGTGAACTATTATGAAGAACGTTTTAAGGTGAACTGGAGTTTAGTTTACTTCAAGTTATGACCTGGTGCCCACATCCTTAAATTTATGCTTCCAAGGCCTAAGAATCAGGAGTAATAGGAGAAGTAATGAAATAGTATGCCTTGAAAAGAACACTATTCTCCGCACAACAGTATCCGAGCTTAGTGGACTTTCAAATTGTGATCCAGTGGCCAAGAATAGAAATAGACATAAAACCAATAGGAAAATAAAAATGAGGAGAAAAAAATAAACAGGCTGTAGCAAGTTATTGTCAGAGTTGTATACCTTTGTCAGCCTTGGCGTATTATTTCCAAGAGTAAACTTGCAGAATGCACTAGGATTTCCAACTGACTGCCTTAGATTGTTGCCGCGCTTTATAGTAACTGTAAGTGTCCCAGGCAAGCACTGAAGAAGCAACTCTGCTTTTTCTTGAAACCGGGGTGGGCCAGACTGTATCAAGTACTGAAGTAGAGGAATAGCCTCCGAGGCAGCCACAGACTGAGCTTTGAATACTTCAGCCGGGCAAGCCGACCAAGCTTGCCTGAGAAGATATAGTGAATCCAGTGCTGCTTCTTGAGTTGCCTCAGAACCAGTTTTAAGGGATGTTACAAGATGAGGAATGCATAATGTGGCAGGTTCGGTGACCCTTAGACGAGGGAAGTTGCTAAGTAAAGCGTTAAGTGCTTTAAGATACTCTTCGTTGGCACTTCCAGATGCCCATATATCCTTCTCGATAGAAGCTGCAAGCAAAGCATTCACTTTAGATACATATACTTTGGGGTATAATGAAATAATAACGTTCCAGGTTGCCAGAAGAATATTAGATTACATTTTAGCTGAATTGAACACAAATCAACTGTTCTGCTCAATAACTGCCAAAAATAATCTCATATTGCAACTGGAAAGTAACCATGAAGTTGACAAATATGAGAACATTGATTCCTGTATTTGCTAATATTCCTAGAATTTACTTATTATTATTAATGCTAAAAAATGTAGGTATGAACATCTTGAGTATGGCAGGCATATTAGATAATAATGAAGTTAATATGCAAAACGAATATGACAGAAACAAGAAAAATGTTTTACCAGTTATAACTCTGACTGTTTCACTGGTTGCATACTCTTGGATAGTGTGATTATTGAACAGAAGTTTGACAAACATTGCTGCCTGAACAGAAGTGTCAGGATTGCTTGAACTGATAAGGTCCAGCAGAACCTGGACACCACCAGATTCTGCAACTGCTCTCTTATTTGCCCGGCTGTACATGACTAGATTCTGAAGGGCACAAATTGCTACCACTTTCATCTCTTCAGTTGGTTGATCTTCGAGAAGATTAACCAAAGCGCGGCATGCTGCAACAGCATCAGTGGAACGGGCAAGACCTTCGTTTTGGAAAAGATCTCCAAGAGCAAGAGCAGCCAGCAATCTTCCTTGTTGAGACTGTGTCTGTGGATCCAGAAGGTACATGGATAAAGGTGCAATAGCATTTTTAGCAGCCTTCGCCTCCCTTATTCTTACATTGTTAAGCAATGCCTCAATAAGTCTGGCAGCAGTTTCCTCACATTGATGGCTCCTCAGGAGATCTAGCAATGCTTCCACAGCACCACTTTCAGCCATTGCTTCTGCACTAGTTGAATCGTCACTCTCCAATACAAGCAGGGCATTCAAAGCACCAACAACGGTGCTTTCAGTTCCTGACCTGAGCAGCTGCACTAGTACCGCAACTGGAACCTCTAGGAAAAACTCAGTACTGTACTGCAAAATGCTAGACAAGACAGATGCTGCAGACTCCCACACAACATGAGGCAAAGGTGGGTCAGATTGCAACAAAACCTTGGACAGCTCGAAAACACCACCCTCCTTTGCAATTGTATTTGGCCAAGCTATTGCCAGGTTGGCAAGAGCTTTTATAGCTCTCTGCTGTAGATTTGGCAAACCTGATGAAAGAACTTGAATAAGAGGAGTAATGGCCTGCTCTGTTATTGTATCCTTCTGGAGGTGGTCTTCTAAAAGAAGATGGGATAGGAGTTCTGCAGCTAGTTGTTGAACAGCTGGTGGAGATGAATTCAATAAGGTAATGACTGGCTCAATAGTTTGGCGAGGGGTCAAGTTATAATCAGCACGGCATTCTGGGTGCTCCAAAATATTCACAAGAACCTGCAAAGCGCTATACTGCCCTTCAGGACCCATGTCTGCCTTAGATAGCAAAGAGAAAAGAGGCTGTACTACTTTGGCTGCAGATGGACCTTTTGCTATGCTAGCATTATTTGTCAAAATCCGAAGCATTTCCGCCAATGCAATGCAAAGAAAATCTGGAGCATCATGGAGAATATCAAGAATGCTCTCAATTACACCAGCCTTCACCATTTCCAGTTTGCATGCTGGTCTATCCTTTCCAAGTTTCACCAGAGCTCTAGCAACCGCCTCATGAAGCATGTAATTTCTGCCATACAAAAGACCAACAAGAGGAACAACGGCTCCATGTGCTGCCACTAATTCTGCCAGTTGCTCATCGTCTAGGAGCCTATCCAATGCACGGACCACAGAGAGCTGGGCGGGGTTAGCTTCACTGACCAGTAAACCAACCAGGGGTTCCACACAACGTGCTGCCGCCATTGTTGAACGGATCCTTGTATTAGCAAATAGAACACAGCACAGTTCTGCAGCATCTCCTTTCAACTCCGCTGAACAGTCGGAAGAAAGAATACGGCACAGAACATCCACAGCATTCATCTCAACATCTGCAACTGCTCTCGAGGGATTGTCACAGAGAAGCCTAACAAGGGCTGATATAGCCGCATGCTGCTCCCTTTCCATGCCAGTACTCAGAATCTCCACAAGTGGTTGAATAGCCTGCCTAGCTGACTCACTGTTCCTAACATGGTCAGCAGAAAACAAGCTCTCTAATGCCTTTGCAGCACTGTAACGTGAATTCCTTGCTCCTAGACGAAGGACTGCCACAAGTTGGTTAACAACACCAAGTGCTGACTCATGGTGCCTTATTTCTGCACTACTGAAAAGAATGCCCAGCAATTCAGTTGTAGCTTCTTCAGTTGCGTCTTGTGGGCTAAGAGATAGATATTTGGTAAGGGCTTCTAGAATTCCAGCTTCGGCCATGAGCTGCATGTTTGGGGGGCAATCAACAGCCAACTGAGTCAGAAGACCCAAGGCCAAGAAAGGAGCACCAGGTCTTTCAGGAATGGGTTTAAGTAGATCCACAAGAAGAGGAATAGATTTTCTGGAAGTTGCACCAACCCTGATATCATCAACTCTGAACATCCTCTCTAAAGCAATTTGATCAGGATTAGGCACCAACATGAATTCCTCAGATAACTCCAAAAGATCAGCTATATCAACATCAGCGCATCCAAGCAAAGATATAAGTCCAATGGCTGCCCCAGAGTTAGCAACAGCCAGAAGAGTTCCTCTGCTACCATTGCAGACCAGACTTGACAAAGCTTGTGCAGCAAAGTACCTGTATGCTGGCTCATCTGACCTTAGCAAGTTTGAGAGCACAGGAATGGAGTGCAAAGCTGAGTTTGATCGAATTATCTCTCTTTCTTGGAATAGCAAAGCAAGAAGCAAGGAACAGACCCATGAGGTGCTATCTTCTTCACCCTGACAAGAACATGAATATATGTAAGGCAGGTCACAGCCTACAGCAACCTACACAAACTTAAAAAGCTACATGCAGCAGGAGGATGAATAGCAGGTGAAAAAAAAATGACAGAGAATATGACTTCCGACAGATATTTGGAGCGTGAACATTTCACGAAAATGATTTAGGCAATCCCAATGTGATTTTTATTAAAAAAATACATAATGCCCTTATATACAAATGCCAAATAAGTGAAAAAGGGGAACCAATAACACGAAAGCAATTCACACAACTTATATATTTAGTTTTGGTCATGTCTGATTTTGAAGTGTTTGTCCATAAGAGATATATAATGCCCTATAATGAAATCCCAAATAGACCTTCTATTGAATATTGGATGTCATTGCAGTACTCAATATATCATGAGTATCAAAAGAATGAAATAAATAAATCAGATTGACCAGCACGGTATCTATACATCTGCTTATAACACATATTAATGTAATTCAGAAGTAGAAGCAGAACGGTTGAACCAAGTCCGTTCAAAAAAAAAAGAACGGTTGAACCAATCTATATAATATCTGTTTGAAAATAATGATTGCGCAGACAACAGGAATAACTCCCTCAAATTATAAGGTATAAGTAAGTACAATCCTGCATTCCATGGTTAGGTATCCAAATTTGTTACAGGGTCCTGAGAGTGACAGGGATTAATTGAACTATTTTTTTCTATGTACAATAGATGGAATCCTTGCAACCATTTGGTCAAATGTGGTACTCCAATCTACCAATAATTACTTTAATTTTACCTGTTAGCTAGGTTCTCATAAGTCATAACTTAATTACTCTATATAAGCATCAACGAAAGTTTCTGAAACCAAAGCCTTTTCCACATAATCAATGTAAAGCAGAAAGACTGTTCTTCAAGCTAACTAAACTTTACTAGCTATAATCGTAGTTTATGTAAAATTATCGAAGTATAAGAGACTAGCATTCATACAAAGGATTACAAAACTAATGGAGACCAAATAGCATTAACATACCACATATTGGAATGCATTTTGTGAAATCTTCTCAGTGAGCATTTCAACTGCTCCAGCTTCTAGGAGCTCTGCTCTTGTTTTGCTGTCATGGCGAGAAAAGACAGCAAGTAACCACAGTGGAATCATGTTGCCTGAAATTACAGCAGTTCGGCACACAGTTTCACCATCGCTGTTGTTTCCTTTTGAGTGTCTGGAAATTCTAATATCCGTTATGCTTTCACCACTGCCACTTTCAGCAGGTGTGTTTGCCATATGGATCATACCAATTAAAGAATGAATTAGTTGAATATACAGACTTGAATCATTCAGAATCTCTATCTGCTTATGACAATGCTCTTTTGCTGCACAAACAAGAAGAGCACATCCACCAACTTTAACTTTAACCATGTTGGATCCAATGACTCGACGTGTGATGGATGATATGCAACCTGGAGTTTCAGAAACCAAACCACCCACAACATCATGCTGGTCGGAACAGAGTCTTGCCACAACTTCTATGGCTTTATCTTGTAAGGAGGGAGCAGCATCAGCTATACATGAAACAAGGGGAAGAATCGTGTGTGGATTTTCTGCAAGAACCGCCCACGGAGCCTTGGTGTGCCCATTTGACGCCTTTGACCGCGATAATAGCACCAGTGCATCGAGAACTTCTGATGTTGCAGCGGCTTCACCATTGGCAGCTTCCAAAAGCCCAGCTAGAGCAAGGACAGACCCAGAGCGGTTAATAGTATCTGAAAGTGGCTGATTAATAGTTCGACACTGTAAAAGTCGAGCTATTGCTGCAGCTGCATGAGTTCTTCCATCAATAGTTCCCTCCTTTAGCACACGTGTTACACGGAAGAGAATTTCTTCAAAAGACACCTGGAGAGATAATTCCTGGTCAAGAAAAAGATTAGCCAAAGCTCTAGTCGCTTCTTCGGCTACTTCAATAACTGAAGAATTTGCCAGAGAGACCAGTGGAGATAAAGCATCCCGTCCAATTGCAGCAACCTCCTTGTTTTGCTTGATTGAAAGAAAAACAGCAGCAAGGCAACTTGAGGCACCCATAAGTATTTTGTCTGGCTGTGTATCAAGCAGCTTCATGACTGACCAAAGTGTCTTCACTGCAATATGAGTTTCTCGCAGGTCCTTGCGGCAATGAAATAGACCAGCAAGAGCAGATGCTGATTTAGCCTGAGTTTCTTCCTTGGGTGAGCTTAGAATTTTAATCATTGTCTCAACCGCATCATTTGCAGCACTTCCCTCATGAAGAATATCATTGAGTGGTGCAACAGAGAGCAAGCTTTTCAAAGCATCCAGAACATAAACTTTTGACTCAGGCTGTTCACTTGTTAACAGAGCAGATAACTGACTAATGGTGCCTGTATCTGACTTGTGGATGAGATGATTCAGTGTTTTAGAAGCTATCTCCTTGCCATTGTCACTTCCATTTTTCAGAAGCCATAGTAAAGCAGGAACAGCATCAGCACTTTCAACGCATGCCCTTATGTCCTCACTGTGGTTGCAAAGATTGCCAAGGATGATTGCTGAATCTTCTTTAGCTTTGGGAGAACCGGTTTCTAAAATCTGAACAAGAGGAGGTATGCCACCAGCAGCAGTGATAGCCCATTTGCTCTCATCATTCTCCTTTGATAGAAGAGCAAGCAGAGCCACAGCACATTCCTGCTGCTGTTCTGAGGAAAGACCAAGTAAAGAAATCAATAGCTGGACACCTTCACGACCTTGCAGAGCTTGCCATAGGTCACAGTCCTTCTTGCAGAGAGCAAAAAGTGATTTCATGAGGTCATCTTGCACCTCGGTACCTGCCATGGTTATTAAACCAACAAGTAAGCGTTTGGCATCAGAATCTGCTAGCGTCTTGCAGAGAACCGGGTTACTATACAAGCTAGCCAAAGCTTCAATTATGCGCTCCTGCACGAGGAACGGCACCTTAGGCTTGAATTGCTTCAACAGTGTTTTCTCAACATCAAGAGGATCAGAAGCACTGATAGATTCTGCATCTGTGTCATATATCATCAAGGCTGAGGCCAACGCACCAAGAGTATCTGCAATCTGTGCAGGTGAAGAGCATGACTCAAGACTCTCGCCAAGGCTTGAGATTACATAAGATAAACCACCAGATATATTTGCTAGTGCGCACATTGCATTCTCTTGCAATGCTTGAGCAGATTCACCTTGCATGAACTCTTTTGATGGAGCAATAGTAGCATTTATAAGAGCAGGAATACCATTAGAATTGGCTATTTGACGCCTGGCCTCTTTACTCTGTGCAGAAAGGGATTTGAGAGCTCCAGCAGCTTCAGCTCTTATGGAAGTTTCATTACCAGGACCAAGTAACTTTAGGAGCTGCTTTGTTGTTTCTCCAGATAAAACTTTAGAACAAACAGAAGAGTCTTCCATCATCAAAGACCCAAGAAGATAGCAAGCATTTGCGAGGGTGTTTGCATTTCCCGAACTGACCAGCTTTATAAGTATATCAACTCCACCACATTGCACAGTTGATGACCAAAACCCCTCTGTGTTTTTTGATAAATTCTTCAATGCTCCAGTTAGAAGGCCGTCCACCAAACTCTCATTCTTGAGGCTAATTTTAAGTTGCTCCCATAGTACCGGAACAACATTTTCCGTGGAGAAAATCTTTGATCCGACATGATCCCTTATCCCACCTTGTGAAACTGCATATATGGTTTTGGCAGCTGCAGTTTGGCTTTCAGATGACTTGGATCTGAGAAGAGCAAGCAATGGAGGGATGCAACCTCCAAGTAGGACTTTAACCCTTAATTCTTCTTCCTTGCAAAGAGACCCAAGAACAGTGGCAGCCAGCATCTTAACTCCGGATGGTCCAGACCTAAGCAGAGATACAAGAATTGGAACAGCCTGTGAATGTGACCCAACTGCTCCAAATGCAGTATCACGTGTTTGAACAAGATCTAATAACTGCTTCAAAGAGCTCTCTTTCTCTTGAGCGGATGAAGAACTCTGCCGTAACTGCTCAATGCAATGAGCAACACTTGACAGCGTCTCCTCATCCTCCACATTAGCCCGGTTCCTGCAAATACAGAATTATAAGGTTCTGAATTTCTAATGTTATACACTTACCAACAGCTCCTATGTGTTGCATGAGCACAATTTTAGGTACATTATGAAAGATGGCACTAAAAGATACATGATTAAAGTATATTACTTAAAACATTTTCCAAAAAGAAGGCCCATAAAGGGTTGACTGATATAAATATTCATACTGCTCAATGTCCACTCTAACATGATCTTAGAGATTGTAAATTAGCAATCACCAGATAAACAATTTCATTATAATTAGTACTGATAAATTTGCATTGCAAACAGGGTAACTGTAGCATAGGCCTCTAATGTTTCCCAATAACATTTTTCGTTGGCTATTGATATCCTGTACAATCTAGTTGATAGACCACTGTAGGCATATATTCTTACCATTCATTCTCTTGTCGTTCTAGAATACGGGGAACTAACAATTACAAACATTGATAAAAGGACATGCATAAAATTATTTAATCTGGGACACAAATCATACTGGCAAATTTCTCACAAAAGAGCACTTTGATGCCAGTGTATTTTTTATATCTTCTGCCAAAACGTAATAAGAAAACAACAATGGCAGGAGCAGTTAAGTTTTACTCAAAGCAGAAATTTTTGCAAGCTCGCCTACAACTCTTTCCCAAACTTGTTTTAAAAAGAATCCGTTAAGTGGACGAAAAAGAAAATTGAAGTATGTATTGGATCACTCTTGAATACTATCAGTGGCTGTACTGAGTGGTATAAATATATGATTGAAGAGACAGTTAAACTTTAGAGCAAAAATCAACTAATCCATTTTTAGAAAAAAAAGATAACAATAGGAAGCTTGTGACAAGTGAAACTGCCATGTTGGAGGTCAAAATCTCCAGTCTCATTTCTCTCTTAAGTATGTAAATTTGCACTGTGCGCCGCAAAGCAGAGTCAAAACTTACTTGCCCATTTTCATGACTGACATAGGAGTTGGTGGCTCTGATTCTTGAACTTTGTCCACATGTCTTTCCTGTTAATGGTAACAGCAACAGTTATTACCAAGATTCATGATGCAAAAATTCAAAGATCACTTCAGAAATTTACATGAGGCCATATCTCGTCATGCAAATGCACTGGACCATATATTCTAAATTACAGGAAATGGACACTTCAATCACCAAAAGAGAATACAATATTAAAGGCATTAAAATAATGGAATGGAAATGATGCCTTATGAAATAGGGGGACACTCAACTTAAACGACTTGTTATCAGACTGATCGCAATATCACATGGTTTTTCTTTTCAAATTGTAAACTAGATACAAGAATAGCAGCTATATTGCCATCTCAAAAGTCTGGCACCTCACAGTATGTGACCAATGTGCATATTAAACTACTAGACATTACTTAATTTTAACAAAGAAAAACTTGCCAGATAATAGAAAAACTAGAAATTGAAACAATAAGATAATTCTTGAGTCTGAAGATTCCCCCCACCCCTGATTGTTTGGATGTAAATTTCTGGTTTGTGCTATCAAACTATGACACAAAACATGATTTTATATGCAAAAAAGGTAGAAATGAAGGGAACAATGATCAAACATAACAAAGGGAGAGGGGAAAGGGTTGCATTTTCTACCCAAAACAAAAGGCAACCCTGAGATTCAATAGATCATGATGACGCAATGAGTATTCGAGGAAAAAGAGAAGATGATGCAATTATGAAGTAGCCATTTAAGCATTTTTCATGTGCTTTCACTTCATCCAAGTAGCTACACCACATTAAGTTAGTTTCCAGTTCTTTCCAATGTTCATAGATGCTAAAATGTACCATAATGAAAACACATGGTGTGACTGTCGATTAACAGAACTTGTGCTATTTGCAGAAAATTCGACTATCTGTTCAACAGTTTAATCCATTTTTACCATTATCTGCATTAAGTTATACAGCAGATGCATGTCCTTGTTTTCTTATTGAAAAAAGGATGGTTGCATTGGGCGTCAGACGCTTAGAGCTTCCAAGTTTCTCAAGACAGATTTTGCAAACTACTGCTCACAGTCAGGCTGATGGGCCTAGCTAACTCAACTAAAAAATACAGCTCCACAAAAACCCATTGCTTAAATATTTCACAAATATGCAATACGTTTCTCCAGTGGACTGAACACTGATCTCACTTTCAGGGCATATCCTACTGTAACATTATGTACAGTTAAATCCAAAATGGATGCAGCAAAACCTCATACAAAGCAAACAATTCCTTTCAAGCAGCAGGAAAGCAGAATTTCAGCTGATGAACATGAGAAAGCGACAGGCCGCCAGTCGACAAGCTCAGAACCACAAGAATCCCAGAGGAGACCAACCAGATCTGCGCCACCATGGCTGCTGCCATTGGTTCCATTGAACCGCCACGCCAATGCTGCCGCCATTGTCAGCTGTCAAAACTCCTCGAGACTAGCAGATCAGGCTACCAGCTTCGTCAGTGCCGAGCTGTCAACCTGAAACCAACAGGAGAGCAAGCGAATTGGGGTCAGATCCACCACAAGACGATCCGATAAAATGAACCATACATCAAATTAACCCCAGATTTCCCATCGAGCTTAAGCGGCTAGTGATGCGTGACCCCAGATCCAACCATACAAGAATGCGAGAGCCACCACTACTACAAGTGAATCGGACACACTCCGATTGCAAAACCACCAAACCAGCTCCCACGAATTGCAGCATTTGGCTACGATTAACCCCGCGAGCTCCTCACTCACCCAGTTAGATCACGCGCCTCCGCCACTACCAAACCACTCGCGACCCAAGGAGCCCGCCACCGACCCCCGCACCCAAAACTGCTGCCCTACGCGGCACTGCATTGAAGCAGTTACTACTGCCGCCACGGCGCAAGCCCAGACCCCCACACCGACAGAAAAAAAACACCCAGAGAACCCGCGACAAATCCGGGGAACTCGAACCAGTTCCTGCAGAGGGAGAGAGTGGCGGACCTCTCATGGAATCGCCGCGCCGGGGAGGGAGATTCTGCGAACAATCTCACTGGAGCCGCCCCCTGCTATCTCGCGGCCGCAGATCCAGCGGGGAGGGAGGCGCCCATACACAGACAGTGAGACAGACGCCCAGCGCGTCTGTTACTCTCTTTTTTTTTCTGGGCGATTTAATTTCCGCTAATTTCCGCGGCGTAAAAGGGCTGGCGTTTATATAGCAAGTGAGCTCTCCTCTTCCCAACGACTGCCGACAGTGGCAGTGGGGAAGCAAGTTGGCTCGCAGCCAGCCATGGAGCGTCACTTTTACAGCTGCAACCCTCAAACATTTTTATTGGCTACGCACCTGCCGTGTGTCACTGCGATGTAGGGATCCAGCAGAGAAGGGACCTAGATGGAATTGTCAGGTTATTAGGGACGTTTATGTAATTTGGAGCTTTTTGTTGTTGGGTTTTCGCGAATAGATTAAGCAGGGAAAGATTGTTAATTAGGGAGCACGATACGCTGGATGAGGGTGGTGGTTGATCAGTGCCAGTCTGCATGGGCTGGCCGCTGGAGGGGTAGGGTGTTTTTTGTGATCGTCTTCCACAAGACAAAAAAATCAACAGGTGCGAGAGGTATCTGCCAACTCCCAAATAGCTGTAAAATCAGTGACCCATGAGAAGATCGAACACCCACAGTTGGACGCATCCTTAAAAATTGGATTGTTGGGAGAACGATTATGCACATGGCTGTTTTTTTCCCTCTCCGAGAGAGAACAGTAGCGTGGGTGATTTAATTAATTCCTTGTAGTGTCCTTTCTAGGATGTTAGATATCTGTTAAAATTGCAAACAGTAGTTGCGAACGGTAATTGTTCAAATTAAGAACAAGCAAAAGGACAGAACATTTTCTTCCCCAAAAAACATTTTTTTTTGATAAGCACGTCAGTGGTACTAACTAAACTAACAAACTAAGTCATGCATTCTGCATGGTCTATTACAACACAGTAGACACTGTTACACGTCACCATCTTCAGTGTGTACATTTCATACAAATTATTAGAAACTAGTGCATTGTATTAATAATTCTCCATTCCAAACAAGCTTGTACTCGTCGGTCATGTAACAATGCATGAGTGGCAGTAAACAATACGATCCGTGGTGGAATTATCGCAGAGTACGTACATGACAATTCGTAAAACACCATTCTGACAGAGTGACAGTTCTGGAGCTGAAAAAGCGAGGTAGATCCTTCGTCTGCTCGGGATTGCCTCCTCTTTTCTTTGGTTGTGTTTAGTTTCAAGAAGAGGAAGAAAAAGTTTGGTGAAAATGTCACATCCGGCACTGTAGCGTACTGTAGCACCTTTCGTTTGTTTGTGGTAAACATTGTCCTACCATGACCTAACTAGGCTCAAAAGATTTGTCTCGTTGTGTACATTAAAACCATGCAATTAGTTTTTTTATTTACCCATGTTTAGTGTTTCATGCACGAGGAGAGAGATTTGATATGATATGTGGATGGTGAAGTTTGGAGAGAGAATTTTGGAAAGATTGATGATTTGATGGGAAACTAAACACACCCTTTCTTTTATGCCGGGGATTGCCTAATCAGTAGGTTAGGGTGCTGGAGCAGTGGAGCTGGACCATCCACGCATGCGAGCGGGCGAAAAGACAGCGCAGCCCCTGGCCAGTGGCCACTGCACGTCTGCACCCCAGCTCTGCCCGGCGGGGCCATGTGCACGATGATTACTCCATTATTGACTCCAAGTTGATTAAGCTTGCTTTGTCAGGTTGTTTATACTAGTAACCCTCCTCCCAAAAGGGTAGCTCAGCTCCATACAAGGAACAGTAACATCTGAACTAACAGCAGCCGATGGCCTGATGGTCCTTCTGTTATGCATGCACTTATAATACATAAATTATTGGGTGACAATCTTGTCTTAGCTAACTTCTTTTGTTTCCTAACACGAGACGTTGGGAACTTGGGATAAAAAGGGGGAAAAGCAAAGAAACAGAGAGAATTCACGGTGAAGCCTCTGCGCGCGGGCGGGCCGGGGGGCTCGTTTTTCCCCGGACGGTAATGTGGACGGCGCAACGGCCGGTGGCGACGGCGTTCTTTGGGCGAATGGGACGGGGCAACCGCATCACGGCCGCGGCCAGGACACTTGCTCGCCGATGAGGAGCTACGAGTGTAAACCATTTTTGCAGAACTAACCATCTAACTGGGGCCCGTATTTTAAGTGCATGTGTTCGTGCAGCGTGTGCGTACGTTGCGTTCGTTGAGTCCGAGCTGGACGGCGGCTGATGGGGACGGCGCACTTGCCTGCTCGCTCGCTCGCTCAGGTCAATTCGAAATCATGGGGTGCTCCGACATCCATCTCGCTGGTTATTCCCGATTTTGCAAATTTAGCATGCATTTAGCATACATCGACAGGATCGTACTCGTACCCGGGAAAAAGGATGAAAAACATCCGCAGATCAGAACAGGGGCGCCATGCTCTTCTCTCCTTTATTTATTTATTTTGCTGTTGTTGTTTCAAGCACAAAAGCACGTGGCACCGACGGTCGATGATGGCGTAGCTAAAGCTAGTCTAGCCGCCTGCCCAGCAAGGCAGCAATCTTCTCGGCTGGATCGCCCTCCTTTTTAATTCCCCATTCCAGCTGACCTCACCTCATCTCACCTACTACTGATCGCTCACATCACCCGGGACTCTGCTTGCCATGGACGCGCCGGCGCCGGGGACTCCCCTGTCCTCTACCGGCCGCTTGCTCTATTCGCATGACGGCCGGTGGTAACTGCTGCCGCGACAGCAACCGGGCACCGCGAGAACGATGCCATCTTTTTGCTCCATAATAACGATAACAATTCTACCTGCCGCCTCCCTCAACAACCGGAGGCCCCCCGCCTCGATCCCGCAGGTAGAGCGCAGCGGCGCGACGAGATGTTCCACCGAACCGACCACCTCGACGGTCGCCTCGCCGTCCCATCGCCTCCTCCGCGCCCATGCACATGGGCGCTGCTGGGTGGCACGCGTGCGATGGATTTCTCTTATTTCATATCTTCAAGGCAAATCGATGGTCGCCGCATCATTGAAGCACGCGGCCCAAGAAAACTCAGCCCACGACGAAACACATAGCCCGCCGCAGCCTCCTTCCTCCTCCTTCCTCGCCGCTCGCCCCCAGCGCCGCCCGCCTTCCTCATCTCCGCGGATGTCGCCGCCGAATCTGCCGCCGCCGCCGCACTAACCCGATGGGTCTTGCCTTCTTCCTCGCCGCTTGCCCCCGCCGCTGTCCGCCTTCCTCGTCTCCGGTGGCTCCCGCCGCCGAATCCGCCCCCATCATCCGCCGCTGCACTAACCAGAGGTCTCGTCGTCGGAGCTCGCCTCACCGCCCAGTGGAGCTCGCCGACGCCCCCGCCTCCACCACCGCCCATCCGGTTGTCATCCCGCCGTCGTCTCGCCCGCCACCACCGTCGGGCCTCTGACCACCCCCGACCTTCTTCTTCTAAGCCCGGCAAACATCGGAGAAGCCCACCCGGCAAATCCCGAACCCTAACCGGCGGCGCGCGCCGTCGAAGCTGTGCCGACGGCGAAGAAGAAGGGCGAGGAAGAAGGAGCTTCGCGGGTGGGGCCCACCTATCGGCGTGTGGCGCGCGTGGGAGACAGATGGTTCCGCATCGCGTGCGCGATGGATAGCCGTGCCGCATGCACCCCGGGCGCCGAGGTGAACTTCGCCGCCCCCGTACTCGAACTGGAAGCAGGAGCGCAAGCACCCCACCTACGGCTCCAGCCCAGGCGCCGACGCCGCGACGCGGACGGAGGAGCGGTGACAGTAGTGTGTTCCGGCACTCGATCGGGGTCACCCTGGATGGACGCCTCTGAAACGTGGCCGGACTGGTGTGCTTTGTCCGTGGCGGCGGGATTATTTGTTTTAAGCCGCGCCACCACCCGCTAATCATTCACTGGCCACTGCCTGGTGAATGATCACTGATTAACGCCCATATGATGCGTATGGCTGATCAGTGATCAGAGCGCCACGCCAGTCTCGGTGCTCTTTGGCTCCGCGGCCTCTTTTGCTGCACACTAGTGAATGGCGCGCGCGGCTTATGAGAATTTGGTATGATTTACCGAATTGACAGCATAAGAATATCCTCCTACAAACTTGTTCATAAACGTTGGAAAAGTGCACATGACATTGCAAAAGTCTGCATAAAGACTGATACAGATTTGTCAAGTTATAGACCTAGGGGTATCTGGAACTAATACAAACCATATATTTTACAATACGAGAAACGATAGTTCATAAACTACAATAAAGATAAGGAGAGTTGGTAGTTTGTTCTGATGTAGCTGCTTGGCAGAGAATGGAGCATAGAACTGTAACAAAGGGAAAACAATAGTTGGTATATAAGAGTTATTGAGTGTGTAACAGTGCACCAAACAGCTTTTTTTTTTACTTCGTCTCTGATTTTAGTCTTGTTCAAATTGGCAGATGCAAGGAGAGGTGCAGCTACAGGCCTCAGAGCTTACTATAAGAACTGATACTTTCACGCAAATGCACGGTCAAAAATATAGATAGAAGAATGGATATGGCACTGTTTATATCGTATATTAAGTAGAATCGGCGCAGTTATACAGAGCATACATTACTCTACTTTTACAAAACTATTAAGTTAAACGATGATAGTGTCCGAATAGAAATACATAATTTACAACAGATGAATGCAGATAGGATGGTAGCAGCATGCAGGGAATGCTTGTCATTAGGGGGCCTCCGATGGGATGACTGCGAGAAAACGAAAAAAAGAAAGGGTGGCTTGTTGGCGTATGCTAATACTGCCATACCAAGAAGACATAATAGCTGCACCAACAACATTTTAATCTTAGGCGGAGATTCGGCTTCCGGATCATCATGCCTCATGAGTCTTTCAGTAAATGTTGATGCCAATTTTGAAGCACCTTTACGTGTCTTATGAATGGATCACTACACTGGGAAAATATAATTAAGACACAATCATTCAGTATATGATGAATGGAACACTACCCTGGGAAAATATAATTAAGATACCATCGTTGAGTATAAAGAAACCAAAGAATAGATCACTAATGATCTCATAATTTTCAGTTATTTTATTGTAAAAAGGTTGCGTTTATTTCATGACTAATTCGTCATGCTTAATAAATTTAACAGCAATACAGTAAAAAGTAAGGTCCCAGAGTCTTTGATACTGTAATAGACAGCTTACTGGTGTCTTACTTCACTATTTTCTTGAGAGGTAGAGATAGCATTACACTTCAGATTTTCTGTTATAAGAAGAATTGAGTTCTCATGGAAATGTCACACATCTTAGGATGAAGTAAATAATAATAGGGGACAGGGAGCATGTTATAAGTTACCAGGACTCCGTAGCTGCAGACCTGCATATTGTCAATATGTTGAGAATTAGTTCCTGATTTCGACCTAGAAGTTAAAAAAGGGGAATTCACAAACTTTGGAACATGGCAGGCAAAGCATGTCATGAATCTGAATAAGTGGATGAAATCAAACAAAACTATATACGATTGTAAAACCTTATGTTGATCAATCAGTAAACTGTGTATGTAAATATCACAATGGCTGCATTTGAAAGTAGATGGTTTCCTATCTTCTGCTTGATTAAATAGCATGTGGCGTTGCATTGCTCCATCATTAAACTGTAACTATATTCTAATGCATATGCACAATCTATAATCAGAGGAGCTACAATAAAATCCAACTTGGATGTGACAAACTTACCTAATTGTCGTATGTGGGAAGATTTATAGCAAGCGAAGAACCATAATGTAATCTGTAGGTTTAAATATGCAAGGCAAATTCAGAGGTAGCTAATAATTGATTGAATATCTGGAAGTTGCACTGAAAGAATGGACGTGCCTAGCACTATAAACAAAATAGCACAAAGGTTTGCACTACCATCAGTGCACCTTCAACCTGGAAAGAAAATTCAAAAGTTAGCAAAAGAACGTTCACATAACAGTAGCTACGTGAAAAATAATCAGTATGAATGGGAAGATCAGGAAGTTCTGCTTGATAGAAGAATACATTTAAGGTAGGTTTAATTAGCTATGATATATCAGTCATATATAAGGATTCGAATACATAGTGGTACTTAAAGGTTCCACTTTTACAAAGGAAAAAGTTTTGATTTATACATAACTACATAAGTGCCGAACAGCAATACAATTTAGACAATTGATCATCATCTATATTTTTAAGGCTACATATGGAGGTGAAAGCTCTTCTGGAAGAATTTTTTGCCATTTATCTATAATCAGTAGGAGTGTGAACAATAGATGGTTGCATCCCAAAGGCAAAGGGTACAATACCTATCTAGCACCTATAGAACAAAGCATACTATGCCATCTCAGAATTAAACTTTAATTTTCAACTGGAAAGTACAGCATGTGGAAAGATATTAAGCAAAGTTCAATTAAATAAGGAAAAAGTCCAATTTACTCCCTTCAAGTATGGCTTAGGTCCAAATAACCCCCTAATGTATTAAATGGTCTATTTAACCCCCTCCTTTTGCAAATCCGGAGCAAAACGTACCTTTTAGCACATTCCTAAACCGGTGGCTGGTTTTGAAACCGGTTTTGCTGACCGGGACTGCCACATTGGCAGGCCTACGTGGCACTCTTGATTAGGATCAAATCACCCCCTGGGTTCTCTCCTACCAATTTCACTTGAATCCCCCCACATGTATCTGTTCCGTCGATGCCCAGTTCGCCGTCGCCTGCTGCGAGCCCATCTTTCCTTGCTGCTGCACCCATCCGCGAGGCGGCCGTGCCCTGCTCTGGCACCGCCGGCCTGCAAGGTGCCCGTGCCCCCCAAGCAATTCGTGCTCCCGCGGTACCTGTCCATGCCCTGTCATCACCTATCGTATGTCCCATGGGCCCAGCACGCCAACAGCGCTGCGCAGAGCCCAGGCCGCCGCCCGCCGCGCCTTGTCGCGGAGTATGACCCTACCCATGGCAGAGCGTGGAGTAGGAGCAGGTTCAGTATTGAGCGGAGCTTGATTCACGGTGCCATGAGGTATGTATGGTTGGTCCATCCTATGCTCCATAGCTGTTTGATGAATTATCTCTAGTAAATATTTGTCTGACAGAATAATTTATACTAGCTGGAGATTGAGTTGGCTTGTAATTTTGGAGGTGGGAGTGCTGTTGGTACGTAGAGGTCTAAAGTATTGCGTCCTCCTTTGAAATTGAACCACACAAGTAAGCTTTTGAGATTTTTGTGTATAGTTTGCAGTAATCATTCATCGACCTGTCCATTTCAATTTTAAATCTTGAAACTAATTTTTGTTTTACATAAGTATGCTAGTGAATTCTAGAAGATGTTGTCCACTGGCTAAATCAATCAGAAGCATTGTCTCAAGTAAACGATGTTTACTGTAGTGCACTGAACCATTGCACTCTGCTCTGAAGGACCAGATTTGAAATGTGGTCGATTTTAGAGCAGTGCACACCGGAATGACGTCAAGAATGTGTTGATCAGGCCCAGATATGTGATGCTCCTATTATGCCTGGCTTTCGAGGCAATCAACAGGAATTCAGATAGGATAGTAAAGTCAATAGCTGGAGTGTGTGTGGGTGTAAGCTTCTGTAGTTTTCCTTTGCTTTGTAATGATCAGAAATGAACTTACGGTGCTTGTTTTGGCACCGGAGAAGTGGTGAAATAAGAATGTGAATGCATTGTTGCAGTTTGCCCAACTGAATGGTCAAATGAACATGTTGTACCAAAAAAATTGTGGAAGAAGAAATAAATGGTGAAATAAACAAGCACAACTATCACTGAAATTCAAGTGATATGGACAGGAGTTGACTACCAGCATATATCATTGGGATTAAACTGATATATCCAGGACCTAGAATTCCACAAAATCTTTGTAACTTGTAATGAGGAAATAAATATTCATGAGTTGTCTACCAGCATAGCATTTCACCAATTTTACATAAAAACATGGGGAATTAACTATTAGCAATGGCTGGTAGATTATTTCTTTTTCTTGGCAGCAGATAGTTTCTTCTTCTTGATAGAAGTAATCTTCAAGCTTCTCTGCGAAGGCATATTAGCTGCCTCGTCGTGAGTGCTACTTGGAGTTTCTGCATTATTTCTGGACTTTTTGTTTGGCCTACTGCAGTCTAGTACCTGAAACAACAGTTTCAGTTAACAACACTTGAATATTGATTAGTTGAATAACAAAAAAATAAAAAATGTCACTTGCCTCTTTGCCTTTCTCCATAATGTTTCTCTTCTTTGATTTAGACTTTGGTCCACAAGTTCTACTGTTGTGACCTTTTTTGTGACACTTGCTGCATCTACCTATTGAGCCCACCTTAGACACTTTTGTCGCCTTTTTTGCTTCACCAGGTTCCCTTCTTCTCTCTTTTCTTGGCCTACCTGGCATCTTCACATAGACTGGAGGCTTAGGCTTACGATTGTCTCTTGGCCACTGATGCATTCCCTCCATTGGCATCATGCAATGGTCATATGTCTTATTGTAGTGCTCAACTGAATAGCAGTCAGCTAGGTAATCTTCAGGTGCTTTAGAGCTGAGAAAAAGTGCAGTGATGGCATGTGCACAAGGGATACCTGCCAACTGCCAGTACCTACAAGAACAAGTTCTTTTGTCTATATCAACGTTGTACCTCTTGTCCCACTCTTTGACCTCAAAACCATCCTTCCCATTCCAAATTGCAGAGCATTTTTGTGCAAGATTAATATACTTGTTGAGTTTCTTTAGAATATTTGGACAGATCCTTGAAGACCAACTGCCTGATTTAGTTCTATTTTGTTGTATCCTTACAAATACCTTTGTTCTGATGCCTTCTAGCATAGAAATAATGGGATGGGCTCTGACATCAACTATCCAGTTATTGAAGCTTTCACACATATTATTGTCGACACTGTCACAGTTCGATCCAAGGTTGAACCATGCTCTACTCCAATGCTTCGGGCTAGTGTTCATCATGTCCTTAGCACCCGCAGGAGTTAACTGTGCTAGCTTTGCTCTGCAAAAATTAAAGAATGGTACACTTGATGCCTTTGCACATTTCCAAAATGGCTTCTGGAATTCTTTTTTCCTGTAAGTTTTTCTCCAGTTGGCATATATATGTCTTGTACACATCCGATGCTCAATGTTAGGAAAAAGTTCTGCCACCGCATTAAGAAGACCCTACATGAAAAACACAATGCAATTAGTACACAAAATGGTAAAGTATCATAGACACATCATAAATTATCCAAGAACAAGGTCCTTTACCTTTTGCTGGTCAGATATTATAACCCAATTCCTACCACCTGCTGTAATTTGAAGATCCTTTTGTAGGAGCCCCAAGAACCATGACCAAGAATCTTCAGTTTCTTTCTCTACTACTGCCCAAGCTATGGGGTAAATCTGGTTGTTTGCGTCCCTACCTAAAGCACATATCAGCTCACCGTTACAAGCTCCCTTTAAGAAACACCCATCTACTCCAATCACTTTCCTGCATCCAGCTTGGAAGCCCTTTTTGCAAGCATCAAAACAAACATAAAACCTCTGGAAAACTGGGTCAATATACTCAGGATCCAAACACACTGCAATTGTGCTCCCTGGGTTGCTTCTAAGTATTTATGCTTGGTACTCAAACATCTTGGCATACTCTCCTTTGCATGAATCATATATTCTTCTCATCACAATAGCCTTTGCTCTCTTGACCTTGGATAGCGACACATCTACACCCATGTCAAGCAACACAGTGTCCTTGATATTTCGAAGCTTCCAGGTCGGGTTTGCCTTGATGATATGCTCATACTTGTCAGCTATTCTTAACCCAGTGACAAATCTATTGTCCTTCCTTTTAGGGCAAATGTGTTCATCATTAAATGTCTTGACCTGAAACCTATCATTATTTGTCTTATTTGAGGCAAAGATGAACCAAGGGCAGCCCTTCCATGAACATTTGGCTCTAATCCTATCTTTCTCATCTTTTGGAAAACTCAAGTGTCTCTAAGTAGCAAGCCCATACTTGATCAAGGCCTGCTTAAACTGCATCCTGCCGCTGAAAGTCATGCCTACGCAGAAATTTGGAACAATGGCTTCATTGTCATACCTTATAAACCTACTCTTCCTTCTAATTCCTTCACCTTCATCATCATCCTCGTAGCTGGCTTCTTCACTTGAGTCCAACATTGGAGGATCATATTCATCAAAAGGATCATTTTCTTCATCAATTTCAGGGACTTCCTGAGATATTGGAACAATCATAGCTGGGTTCTTCCTCTGGTTTCTTGCATTCATCATGAATTCATTTGATTCTTCATCGTCTTCAGATGCATCCTCGTCACCTTGAAAATAATCGCTTTCTTCTGACTCGCTGTCATCTTCTTTATCAGTGCCATCGTTTTCTACACTTTCCTCATCAGAACTGTTATTGCCTGTATCTCTTGCTCTCACCGTCTGATCCTTAATTGGACTACCCAAAATAATAGTCTCATTTCCTGGTTCACATGTCCACATTGCTAGTTCATCGCCTACAGCCTTGTATATCTCGACATAAACTTCAGCTACTCCACCCAATGTGATAGAATTAGATATGTGAATGCAACTCTGATCATCTGCCAAGCTCTGTAAACCATTGTTCATATCAGCACCAGGGGGTAGCCAATGAAAATCAAGTACATCTTTAACTGTCAGATTGACATGGTCACAAAGAAAACCCCTCAATTCTGGAAGTGATATCTTGTCCCTCTCAATGTGTGACAATGCAATTCTGCCGCGCACATAGTTCAAATTGTAGCCATCAAAATCAAATTGGCCTCCAAAGTGAAATCTCACAGGCAATACCTCCATAGGGTCCATATCCCCTGTTCACAATTGCAACTGCAAAGTATCAGTACAAAAATTCTAGACTTTATACCATTTCAGATTAGATCAAATTCTTAACATTGGTAGTTGTTCATCCGACAAATTACTGTATATCCAAATTTCTTTCATTTTGTCTGTTCCTTTTCCTGTGTTAAGGTTCCTAACCTATCGATTCTAATCAAGTGCATGGTTACCATGTTTTTTCTTTTCCCATTATGATGCTTATATGGCAAGGTACTAATTAGCATGGCCTTACTACTACAGATCTTCACGGTAGTAATTGAAGGGAATTGTGGGCTATACGGTCTACCCTCTATTCCTCTGCCTTTTCCGTGGTGCCGCTCACAATGCATAATGAGGCTAGAGGGTAGGGACCTATTTATAGACTCCACTTCCAGGCGCTAAAATTATTCCACCTGTGTTCCGGAAAATCCGTGTGACTCCTGAACTATGTCACCAACCACGATGAGACATGTCAGTTTTATGAGTCTAAAATATATTAGTCCCTAACACACATGTGTGAGTCATGTGCCATGACCAATTGTTTATATGAGATTAATTCCAATATGATCATGTGGGTTAACAGCCTGTAGAGCCGATCCTACAAAACAAAACCAGTTCTTCCGTTGTGTTGTACCCGGGTCAAACATGTGCGTACATAGTAAATATTCCAGTAGAGTTGATCTCAATAAATTCCTCTACTGTATTCCAGCACACACGTCCTCGGCACCTCGAGTACAAATTCCTCGAGTTACATTCCGCAACAATAATTCTCTATCATTTGCATCAATACTTATTTCCACATTAAGGTGCATAAATAATGACCATAATATATATTATGTAAATGAATGTTGAAAGCCACACATAAAATTCCAACAGTAATTAACATCAGCTTGCGTTTGCTTTGTTTTCTAGTGTGAACAACAAGTGCACTTGTGGATGAGCAAGCCCACTGTCCTATAATAGAAGACTACAACACTACACGTGCTGATGATGGACTATATCTCATACACGAGAACAACAAATTTCTGTGTAATCAAATCCTATGAGCCAAGGTAACAGAGAACATTAAAATTAAACCACGGCAGATTGCCGTGGAAACTCACCTGCTCGTCTTCCGTCAGGTCGCTCAACTCGCCTGCTCCGTGTTCAATCTCCTAATTGATTTTCCCGCCGGCGCTTAAACCCACTTCAACAGGAAGGGCCGCCGCCTCTCTTAACCTAGCGACGCACGGGAGGCAGAGGCGACGTACGTGAGGCAGGGGCGGCGCAGTACGTGAGGCAGGGGCGGCGCATTACGTGAGGCAAGGGGGCTTCTTGGACCAAAAATACTTTGCCACGTAGGCCTGCCAATGTGGCAGTCCCGGTCAGCAAAACCGGTTTCAAAACCAGCCACCGGTTTAGGAATGTGCTAAAAGGTACGTTTTGCTCCGGATTTGCAAAAGGAGGGGGTTAAATAGACCATTTAATACATTAGGGGGTTATTTGGACCTAAGCCATACTTGAAGGGAGTAAATTGGACTTTTTCCATTAAATAAATGCAATCGCAGAAGGACTACAATTATCTTCAACCCATCTCTCAAGCTGGTGGAAGGTTCAGTTGTAGTAAAATTATGATTGCTTAAGCAAGTCAACTTAAGCATTATAAGGTAATAACAAGAAAACATTATAGGCATAATTATTTTGTAAAGATATTGTTGCACCCTTCTTCTGTTTCAGAAATTTTAATGTACCTGCAATCTCTGATGGGCAATTTCAGTAGCATAACAAACGTTTCAACATGCAATTGTACCCTTCTCCTTAGTTACTTACATGGATAAGTGAAGCCGCATTCTCTGAAATTTTACCCTCTCCTTCTTCCTCCCCATCATCTCCCAAGTCATCCTCCTCCCCAACTTCAACAGGAGCAGATAAAGCAGCTGCCCTCAATGACCGCCCACGCCTTTTCTTTTCTCTCTCTAATCTCTTGGAGCTTTGTTTCTGCAGGCTTTTGACGTTTGATCCGGGCAATCTAGGCTCCAGAAATAAGAAACAGAGTAAATTACAGGAAATTAACTGAGTCGAAAACACGTCAAGAGTAAACAGCCTATGTGTCCTAGATTTTGCAAGCTCAATGGAAGGATCACATCACATATTTATTTATTTTTTCTAACTTTCTATTATATACTGCAACTGTTCTCATGTTAAAGAGGGAAAAAAAGCAATTTGGTCTCACCTTCTGCGCTCTTCTGTTTGCCATAGTATCAGGCTGCTTTTGTCTGGATAATTCTAGCTCATCTTTTGGAATAAGCTCCAGTACTTCACATAGAGAGATGAACTCATGTGGAGCATAAAAGGAGTGATTTGTACATTGACCAATGGGTGATGTACTTACAAATGAATCAATATGATAGGGCACATTGATAACCTTGAAATGGTCCTGTGATGTCTTCAGAATCGGGATCCTGTCATCCTGTGCAATCTTCTCAGTCATTTCCCTGAGATATTATGGGACCTAAATTACCAACAAAGGTTAGAGATATAACAATCATAGTAACAATTGAATTTGTGAAACGCTGAAACAGTTGTAAGTATGCTAGCATTGCTGTGATCCAAGCTGCACGGATAACTAACAAGCCGTCTAGTAGCATGTATGGCCTAATTCATGAACTTATTCACACAGGAGCAGAGGGAGGGAGAGGGACCATACGAGCAGGTATTTGAGGTTAGCAGTGGAGACGTCCTCCTTGGGTCTCGTTGGGGGAGAAGAGGCCAAGCTTGCTGACCATCTCGTCGCAGCGCCGCAGCAGCTCGAAACCCTTCCGGATCCCGTCCTGCCCAGCACAAAATCAAGCACGTAATAAGCACCACTCGCCTGAGAGCCCAACCTCGTGAGTAATTACGAGAAGGACGAAGCGATCCAGGAGAGGGGGAACGGAAACCTGATCGAGGGCGGAGCTGGAGGCGAGGCCGTCGAGCCGGGACGCCCTGTCGAAGAGGGCCGGGAGCGGGAGGTCGGCGTCGTCGTCGTCCTCGCCGCCGCGTGGAGGCGCATCTGCGACTCCATCTTGCTCCCGATCTCCTCCACCTTCACCGCTGGGAGAGAGAGCAGAGCAGGGGCGCGTCGCGTGGTCGGCTTTGGTGGTGGTGGCCTCGCCCAGAATGAATGTTCGGGTTAACTCAAGCAAACTCCTGTAGCGCTGTGCTGATGCCCACCGTCCGGCCCCGCTGCCACCCTCGCCGCCGCCCACAGTGGCCGCGGCCGTCACTGTTGCCGGACGTATGGCCGCGGCCGTTCGTTACCGCGGCTGTCCCCGCCCGCCGCCCCGCGGCGTGGGAGGCGCGCAAGGCGGCCGGCGCGGCGCGGCTCGGCGAGCAGCGGCGCGCGGCGGACCGAGAGCGTGGGCAAGGAAGGAAGCGACGCGGCAGGTCCGTCCGGGGGCCGGGGCGGCGCAGGCGGGCAGAGGCGGTGCGCAGCAGGCTGCGCGGACGCCCAGGTTCTTTGGACGCCGCCGCTGCACGCCGCGCCGGCCTTCCGCAGCCCCCCCCCCCCCCCCCCCCCCCCCCCCCGCCGCCGCGGGAGCCGGCCGCGCCGTGGAGGTCGCTCATGCGGCGGCGGTCGCCCACGCGGGAGCCAGAGGCCTCGGTGGGGGAGGAGCTCCGACGGAGCGCGGGGGAGGGGCGCGGCCGCCGGCGATGAGGGCTCAGATCTGCCCTAGCTGGAGGTCAACGGTGATGGCGCGGTGCTCGTATCCTCGGTCCCATGCGGAGGAGAGGGGGCATGGAGGTGGCGCCGGTGGGGGAGGGGAGGGGAAAGGGCTGCCCCCGCGGCCGCCCGCCACCTGCCGCCGCGCCGCTGGCTGCCGCTCCTGTGTCCTCCCGCCCTAGCCGTCGCGACGCCGCCAATGGGAGAGAGGGAAGGGAGGGGGGCGGCGCCGTGGGGAAGGGGAGGGAGCGCGCAGAGGGCAGTGGCGGCGCAGGGCGGAAGAGGGGGCGACGGGGGATGAGGCGAGGCGGCGGCGGCAGGAACCGGCGCGGCGAGGACGGTGGGGGCGAGTACGCCACAGAGAGGAAGAGATTGGGCGGCGCCGTGGAATGGAGGGAGGGAGGGGCGGCGCAGGAAGGAAAGGAGGTGGGGGATGGTGGCGCGGCGGGGAAGGAAAGGCGGGAGGTGACGGGCGACGGCCATCGGTGGAAGGAAGAAGAGCCCGGAGTAATAATCAGGCGCTTCGCGAGCCTTCCGTCCTCCGAGCAGCAGCCACGTGCATGACCGCCGCGGTGACAGGGACAGTCGCCGGAGTGAAAGGCACGGTCGCCCGATCAAAATCGAATGGTGAAAAATTTTACAGCGACGTGGCCCGCCTCGTTGGCCGCCGGACCCGCCCCCTCTCATTTGCTGCACATGCGGTGGCGGGGCCTCCGCTATGGGCCCCGGTGGCTCCTGGCCACCGCCCTCGTGGAACGTGCGCGTACAGTTGTCGCGGGCGCGCAGGGACGCCGGATAGAATCTTCCGCCGCGTGCTGCTGCATCCACCTTCCCCTACCCTACAGCACTGCGCTGTCCGCCTGTCCGGGAGCCTTTTGCCATTTTGCCATTCAAGGCAGGGCAGGGCAGCTGAGCTTACGTTGCGCAGGATGCAAATGTGACGCTACGATCCCAGCTGTTTTCTGGCACTATTGATTTCCAACACGCTCGTGGTTCTCAAGGCCTTGTTTAGATCTCAAATTCCTTCTAAAGTTCACTATAAAAAAAATCCCATCATAAGTGGCGGAGCCAGAACTTCACTCTAGGGTATTCCTTGTAACTAATTTGCTCTAAATATCAATAAAATGATGGTTTAGGATAGAATATAAAGGCTATATTCCTAATACATAATAGTGTTTTACCAAGACAAGGGTATTCCAAGGAATACCTAGAAATACCCCTGGTGTCGCACTGCCGCCCCTGCATCACATCAAAATATCGACACATGTATGGAGTATTAAATGTAGATAAAATCAAAAACTAATTGCACGGTTTGTTGTACTCTGCGAGACAAACATTTTGAGCCTAATTAATCAATTTTTGGATAATTTTTTACACATACAAACAAAATGCTACAATACGCCATGCTACACTGTCACTTTAGTGGACCATGGTAAACAGGTCAGCCGTGCCAAGCGCTTTTAGAAATATTTTATATTCGCTATCTCATGTATAGAGAGCTTTATGTATTCTCAAAACTCAATAGTTGGCATTTATTTATATGAAGAAAAACTCTCCGATTTATTGTCTATTAGTAATACGGGATAATTATGTATAGTTTGGAAAGGGTACACGGGGCGACGCAGGTTTCCTTACCGAGATTTCTACCGCGGTGGGTATGTGCGGGCGGGTATGAAAATTTCAGGTGAAAAAAGTTCTCGCATTTTGAACTATTTTCCCACATTTTCACACGTCTTCCCATGTTATACAACCCGACAGGTGGGTCCTCTGTGAGGGGTGGGTGTGGGTATATCGGGTGAGAAGTGTTTTCAATTCTCTAGGATCCTTTTAGTATAATATATATAGATATAAACAGATTATAATCATTTCCAAACAGGACCGTTATTCTCTTGCCCGAGCCTCAGGTAGCATTGGCAAAATGGAAATAACGATTTCAGATTTACTGTATATTGACAAAACGTAGCGGACAATCACAGGGAAAAAAGTAACTGCATTTCATTAGGACCAGCTTATCCAATTATCAATTTTTTTCTCTCAAAATTAACAATAATTATGCAGTAACAAAGAACATCTGGAACTCCACATCTCCATCTCAATCCCATTTTTAAAGAACTTCACATCTCTGTCATCTCCATCTCAATCCCATTTTTAATGAAAATCACATCTCCATCTTCATATCAGCACATTTGAGCCGGTGGGTTCTCATACTTGATTCTTCAACAGAGGTTGGCATTTTGTGCGATTGTTACTCTGAACCCTAAATCTTGATTTTTCTTTTTCCGAAACTAAATCTAGACTTTTTCTTTTTCCGAAACTAAATCTAGACTTTGATGGTCTGCAAGAATGTTTCGTTCGTTCTCGTACAGGTATGCTTTTATCTATCTCTCTTCGCCTATCCATCCACAGCAACTAGTAAAACGAATAACCTGTTGACACACTCTAAGCCATCGTCAAACTGATGAACATTGTTATGATTCTCTCGCTGTGATCCTGTATTGATCGCCCTAAGAACTCGACGACGGCGACTAACAAATTCCTCTCCGGTGACTGCAAAATTGTTCCTACGGCTGCAAAATTTTCCTCTCTCGGCGCATGCAACAGCTGCTTGCAAGCAGCAAGGCATGGGATTCCTCTCAATGCACCATCCTAGGCAAGCTCATCCGCATCCCGCGCAGCGACGCCGCGCGGATGGCGCCCTCGAAGCACGCCTCGGCCTGGACCGGCGACGCCGCTGGCGCCCGCGCAGCCTCCTCGCCCGCCGCCGGCGCGGGCGGCTTGTCCTCCTGCACGGCCAGCGGATGCGACCACCGCCGCGGCCGCTGCTGCTGCGCCGGCGGCGCCGCGCCGCCGTCGAGCACGTCGACGAGCTCCAGCACGAGGCGGCGTTCCTCGACCTTCCTGGCGCCGACGCGGTGCGCGGCCTCCTCCCGCGAGATCACGAGGCGGCCGTCGGCGGTGCGCTCCCGCGCCAGCGGCCGGAGCGACGGGATCGGGGGCGGCAGCCGGCGCGGGAGGCGCCTCCACCCGTACGACACCCAGCACCCGTCGCCCTCCTTCCCATCACAGCCGCCCGCCGCGTCGCCGCCGCCGGTGGCGACGCAGCGCAGCGCGGGGGGCGAGGCGGCGATCGTGCGCGTGGCCACGTTGACGCCGCCCCCCGTGGAGGGGGTGGCGATTAGGGTCTGGAGGCCGATGGGGCAGGCGGCGGCGGCGTCGCGGGGGGCCTCGGCGGCGGGGAGGAGGAGCATCGCCGATTCGCCGCGTACGGCGGCGTGGTGGATAGGGAGATCTCTCTCGGTTATTTCGAGGCCGCGGAACCCGACGCCCTCCGTGGGTGGGGTCATCCGTTTGGACGGACTGTTCGGGGGGACGAGGATGACGTGTACTTATAGCCTGGGTGGCGCCGGCGAGGGTTTGGTTTGGAGTTCGGATTACGGGCACGGAAGGGATTGACTATCTCGGGATCGGACGGTGATTAGGCTGATCACCCGGGTTCGCTGAGATAAGGATCGGTTTCTTGCCTTATCTAGGCAGGTTTTGCGTTTTGACTGCACAACCTGTTCATGGGTTTGAGATTTGAGATGCGGGAATGGAGCTCCACTGGATCGTTTATATGGGAGGCTCTATATCTGGAAAAGGCAAACCAGGAAGGAAGTTTTAAGGATTCAACAATTTCTTGAAATATGTCAATAATCTTTCGACGAGATTTACTCTAGCAAATTGCGGAAACCTACAATCTAACATCTGGCAAAACCTGCCAAGAATCCCTAAACGCTCAACAAATGCCAGAATGTTCGTTAGTTGTCACGAATTGTACAGGCTAGTTACATTATAAAAAAATTTGCTAATGTTTTACTACTTGCATAATCGGCGTGTCTGACAGCTTAAACAAGTAGTAGTACGCTGTACGGCTAACGGCTCGATCAATATCCAGATGTCCATGCAATGCATGACACCATTCACCCTGCTGTCTAGTTAATGGTTTTTTTTAATTAGTTAGGCCCTTGAAAAACTAGGATTTCACCACTCGCAAAACTAAAAACGAGGCCCGATTCATATGTCCAGAGATGTCTTATCTCTGTTTTTTTTTGCTTGGTAAAAACGTTCAAGTGGAGGCCGGGTGACGCACGAGGTGGTACGACTGGCGAGTGGGCCATATGTGTCATTAGGTGAGCGACGCACATTTCCGTCTCCTACGTGGAAGCGGTTGACCATACTCGGGAAGTTTTTGTTGGCTGCCCCACACGTCGGCGAGACAACGCTGGTCTCACGCTACCATGCTGTTGCAGTGTTGCGCACCGGCGCCGGCGAGGCCGGGGCGGTCAACAGCTAGATCACGGCCAGCCCCTGGGCCGCCGCCTGCGTCATTGGAGGCCGCGCCCTTCCGTTTCTTCACGCTACCGAGGCCTGCATTTCGCCGGCGCGACCCTTCGTGGACTCGCGGTAGGGCTCGGCGTCGCCGGCAAGCTGTTCGACGAAATGCGGCAGCGAGGCAACCAACCGAGCCAGCCACTCTGGCTGCTTCTTCGATACTTTGGTCGGGGAGAAGGTGGTTATGGAGTGTGGATGATGGTGGTGTCGCGGCCGGTTCTGCATTCTGTGCGGTATCAACACAGTTGGCCAGAATACAAATTTCTCGAGAACATTTTCTGCTTGAGAATTTGGACAGATTAGAACAACAACAGGACTTGTTCTGGGGATAGAGCCCATGTTAAATGACTTCAGTCGGTTAAGATGAGAAGATAGTGTGTGGATTGAGGGTGGAGAGCAGTTGAAAGAATATGTGGCAAGTTACTTGTTTAATATCTTCATAAATATAGCAGGGCTAAGTAGTGAAGAAATATTTGCAAAGCAGTTATCCCGAAAGTTTCTGAATGTCTGAGAACCTCTCTGCGGAGTACACAGAAGAGGAAGTGAAATCAACAATATTTTGTATTGGAGACCTTAAAGTACCTGGGCATGACCGAATGCAGGGAAACTGTATCTGATCAAGTAACAAAAGAAGCTGTTATATTCTCAGGGGGTGTTCAAATGGCTAGTCCGCAAAGCTTAAAAGACTTGAGGCCCATCAGCCTCAGCAATGCCATATATAAGGTGATCTCCAAAGTAATTAGAATAAGATTAAAAATTCATACTGCCTGATATTATATCTCCCAACCAAAGTGTATTTGTACATGGGCATATTATTTCAGATAACATTTTTCTTGACATATGAACTAACACACTTTTTACAGAGGAGCGGCAAAGTGGGCTATGCTGCTCAGAAGCTAGATATGAGCAAGGCCTTTGATCGGGTAGAGTGGCAATTTTTCAAGGATATGATGCTCAAACTGGGGTTCGCAAATGGCTGGGTAAATGTGGTAATGAAATGTGTTACAATTGTGAGGTATCAAGTCACGGTGAATAAACATTTAACAGATATAATCATACCCCAGAGAGATCTACGGCAGCTTGAGGGGTATCGAACTCTGTACAGGCACCTTCATTCTTGTTTGCGGTTGCAGATGATTCACTGTTGCTCCTCGAAGCAAATGTTGAAAGTGCTCAAGCTGCTAGCTTCATACTGGACAGATATGAAGCGTGCCAGGAAAGGTGGTAAACAAGATCAGCTATCCTTTTCAGCAAGAACACAGAACAATGGAAGAGAAGGAAAGTGATGGATATCCTGCATATCTCAGCTGAAGTTTTTAAAGGTAGATGCCTTGGATTGCTAGTTTATAGTGGGAAGGCCAAATCAAAGAATTTTCAGTACATTAAACAGAAGTCACGGAACAAAATCCAGGTTGAAAACAAAAGTTACTATCAAAGTCTGGAAAAGGTTTATTAATCAAAGCTGCAGTTCAAGCAACTAGCAAGGTGGCCCGCGTAAACAACGCGGGTAGCTAGCTTTTTTATACTAACAACCTTTTTTATACTAACAACTTGATGGGTTTTTACATGATAATATATTTATCTAAATGCATTGACATTATTTTTCTATGTGGTCTGAATTTTTTTTATCATCACGCTATATGGCACAGAACATGAATCCATGATAAAATAAAGCACCTTATATACAATATAGTTTTTAGTATTTATTCAAGTACTATAATTTTGTATTGTCTTATAATATAAATTTACGTCACGGAGTTTCACATATGGTGATAAATTATTTTTTATGTTTTCTCAAAATTGTAGAATTAAAGGTTGGACAAATACTCCGTAAGATGTAAAATTTTACCTTTTGATATATTAGTTAATTGGACAATTAGAGACCACGAACACGTAGAGCTTGTTGAATACATTCCGTTTCACTATTCACGTGAGTTGTTTGGAGTTTAAATGATAGAATTACATTTATCCCAAGGGTAAAAAAATATCTACACAATAATCGAGTCCAATTTAGACAATGAGTTCTCGTGTTTTTTTGTCTATTTATTAAGGGTTAATTGGATATATGCAATTGCAACTTGACGGCTTGGAAGATATGCCATTACAATTCATCTATTTGGAAAGATGCCATTACAATTCACAAATGAAAGTACATTTGACCTCCTTAGTTTTGGTTGATTAATGGCAAGACACTTCGAAGACTAATGTGCTATAAAGAAGTGTGTGTAGGTGGTAATACAATGTAAATGTGAAGAAGCACACCAAAAGAGGAAATGAAGGGCAACTCGAGGACTCAAGCATTTTATTCTATTTTAATGTCATTATCCTTGAGTAAATAGGAAAAGCCGTACTATTAAGGGGGATTCGAAGTTTATTGGCTTGGTTGAAGATGAAGTGCTCACAAACCATAGGTTAAATGAAAGAAAATCACACACATATGTCTCAAAATCCCAAAACCAGCAAATGTGCGGAGTTACTGGAGTTTGTTCCGGAGTTACCGCATGTCCGGAAACTCCGGACAATTGTGCGGAAACTCCGCACTTTAACAGCACAACGACTAGTTTATGGTGAAGGGGTATTTATACCCCCTCACCCCCTCTCATTCATTCCTCTCGACCTAACTCAGAACAAAACACCTCTCTAGCATTCAAAGCTCCACTTTGCTCCCCTCTTGACTTCCCAAGTGAGATTTGGTGAGGGGATTGAAGTGAGATTGAAGAGAGAGCAAGGTTGAGTGCAAGCTAATTGATTTCCCATCCTTTGAGCACTTCGTTCTTCGTCAAGCCTTGGATTTCGGGTTCATTACTCTTGGAGCATTGCTCCTAGACGGCTAGGCGTTGCTTGGGAGCTCCAACCTCGTTGTGGCAGCCCCAAGAAGTTTGTATTACCCCGTGAAGTAAGTATAAGCTCTAGGGTTTTCGAATCCTAGGGAGAGGAAGTGGTTTAGTGGACAAACCCGCCCTTTGTGGGCACCTCAACGGAGACGTAGACTTTCTTTGTGAGAGTTGAACTCCGGGAACTAAATCCTTGTGTCCTTGTCTTTGATTTACTTTCTTTGCACTTGGTTTGAGTTCTTGCATGATATTTAGGGTTTGTGCTCTCATATCTTAGAGTTTGGTACCGATCTACTTCCCACAAAAGTTTGAGCTAGGTTTGAGTGGTTATTCTTGTAGATCAGCATCTAAGGAGTAACCTATTTCGAAGGATTCACTTTTGAAGCAAGTTTAGTTTGACGAATTTCAGTTTCAGCAAAAAGTCCGGAGTTTCCAGAGATTTTTGCTGAAACGAACCGGATTCTCATCGACGAGAATCCGACTCCCTGTACCCTCGAGATAGTCCCAGGAATAGCAGCTATCTCGTACAGAACTCAGCTCAGTCGATTATCACATCCATACAACGATAAAAGAGATCCAAACATGACATATATAAAACATAGCGTCTGGTACAAGCCCTCTGGGCTAAATCGACAATAAGAAACAGCTACGTAGCGGTAGCTAGATCATCGGGGTCCACTCCACCACAGGCAACCTTGAGCGTAGCGCGCTCCCTTTAGTCGTACCAACCGTCCTGGTTGAACTCACGGTCGGAGTCTTCACCTGCGTACCCAAAGTCTGTCCCCAAGGAATTGGGAAAGGTCCACGTCACCAACCATATATGCAGCAAGCTTTAAAGTGGCCTAGCTAGTAATAAAAATATTCAAGGGAAATAAGCCGGGGCTTCCTATGCGCAGCAGCTATAAACCCAAGTTCAACTCAGCACCAACTCCTTTCCTCACCAGAGAAAACACACTCCCCAAAACCACCATCAGCCTCACAACCACATCGGGCTTGTCCTGTCTCAACAGGTTCCCGCAAATATCATCCACCAACGCCTTTCACTCGCTAGTCGACTCAGTGAGCTCCCTCCCCACCTTGTCTCATCAGCAACGCTGGACCAACCTCTCATTACCCAAACCAAGGAAGAGGTAAGAAAGCAGATACCCGGGCTAATCTAGACGATATTAGAAGGGTCGTCCATAACCGTGGACACGGCTATACTTATAGTTTTCACTCTGCAGAGGTTGCACTCCTGGAACCATCCGGGCTGCAGACGGTAATGAGCCGTCTTGAGACACAGCCCACAGCAAAGACCCTAAGAAGTAACGGTGTCATACTATCTCCCTGGGCTCGGGAAACAATCTGAGCTAACAGCTGCCCCAGGGCCGTGAAACCTTCCCACCGGGGCCAGTCGGGGGCCGTGGTAAATCAGGGAGAGTACGCCGCAACGAGTCCCCCTTACACATATCAAACTCGAATCTCCTACAGGTCTGGCACCGCACTAAGTAGGCTTGCTGGAACCCTCCCCATTCTGGGTAGACGGTGAGCACTGTAAATCCCACTGAAAGCCGCCATCGACACGGTCCTTAATTGTCAGTAAAGCGAGTATCAGCATCAAAAAGCGATCCGCCGCAACGGTCCGCAATCAGCACCCATTATAGGTATAGCCGCCCAACTCCTCAAAAGTAACCAAAGTAACCATGTACCCACAACAGGTACTCCGTAGGGACTGCCCGAGTGCAGCCCCCAAGCACCCCAATCAAACGATCGGGTTTTTATCACTCGCTTACACCGCCTAGCTGCACTACTCCTCCCATACCGCCCACAACTCACGCCAAGAAGATCAGATCACAACCATCCCAACACATGCATCGCATAGCATATAACATTCAGTGGATAATAGGATGGCAAGGTAACAGGATATAAACAATGACAGTGCAGGTTTATCATACGAGTAAAGTAAAGCGCTAGCATACTAGTTTGCATGTCTAATAGGTATTTCAGAGATTGGTCGGGTGTGAACCTGGGCAAAAGTCTTCGTTCTCGTCAAAGCAGTTGTCGTAGTGGTCCGGCTCCTCCTGGCTCTCTGGAGCTCCTAGGGTCGCGGAAAATAAATAAGGCGCGGCTACTAGCAAAGAAACACCAAAACAATGAGGAAAGAAGACCCAAAGAACACCAACCTCTACACTAACGCGTAGGTCATGATTTTAGAAAAATATAGAAACTGGTTTCATATTTTTCTGAGCTACGATTGATTTATTATGAATTTTCCAAGTGTAAATCATTTTCTGAAAATATTAAATAATTTCCCGAAAAAGAAAAACAGTCAAATAATCAACCTGCTGACGTCATGCTGACGTCATCAGTGGGTCAGCCCTATGCTGACATCATCAGTGGGTCCGGATGACGTCAACGTTGACCGGTCAACGGTCAACGGTCAGCGGTCAATGGTCAACTGGTCAACCTGGTTAGTGGGCCCCAGCGGGCAGCGACTGGCAGTGGGTGACGTGTGGGCCCCATGCGTCAGCGTTGTTATTCGAAAAAGAAAAATAGAAAAGCGCTGCTGGGCCGGAGTTGGGCTGAAAGAAAAGTCCAGGGGGATAAACCAGACTTTAGCGCGAACTTTAGGCCCACGAAGGGGACGCGGCTAGATCCGGCGCTGTGGACCTGGTCCACCGTGCGCCGTGCGAGTGGTTCACGTGCACCGGTGTATGGGATCCTTTTGTGGCCTACACAGGATTCTCTGCGGGTGCTCGTGCGTGTGGTTGGTGTGGTCGCCCGTGTGGCTTTCCGCCCCCGCACGAGTGCGCACGACGTCGTGGCGACGGCGCGGCCATAGCGTGGCGACGACGCTCTGGCGAGGCGTCCCTGCGCCATGGTTAGGTTCAAGATGGATCGGGGTTGGCTCGGCTCAACCTCGCGCGTCCACGCGCGGTGTCTTGGCACACCCAGGTCCGCGGCGGCGGCGATTTGGCGAAGGGAAAACTCGCGGCGGCGGCCGACCGGCGGCGCTTGCCAGCTGTGCGGCGGCACAAGGCTGAAAAGGGCTAGCTTGCGAGCGCGCGGCCATCAGCGACTGCTGGGACGCGGCTAGGTGCGCGTGTGCGGGCTCGTGGCTGCCCACGGCCGCGGCACGGCCTCGGCGTTCGCGCGCGGTGAGCAGAGCTCAGCCGCGGCGGCCTTGGCTGCGGGGTTCGGTCGACGGCGGTTTGCAAAAAGGGGTTAGCGGCTCAAGGTCCCTGCAAGATCACGGCCACGACATGAAGGTTGGGTCCTAGAAGATGGCTAGCAAGGCGGCGCTTCAGAACGGCGGCGACATGGCCGGAACAGGGGAGAAGGGAAAGGAAGACGGCGACGCTCACTTTGGTTCCCGTAGACGAACTCAGCAGCTCGGGGAAGACTCGCGGTACGGCGGCGATCCTCGTGCTCCCACGAACAGCTCCACTCCGGCTCCGGCTTGGCGTCCCCACGGGCGGCGGCGCCCGCGGCCCTTGGCGTCGTCGCGGGGAAGCAGCTCCGGCCTTCCTTGCGACCTTCTTGGCCCGGCTCCCTCTTCTCCTCCCTCCACTGCTCTCCTCCTCCCTCTCCTCTCCCGACTCGTGGTCAGAAAACCCCAATGGGGGCAGCGGCGGCTCAAGGAGGGAAAGGCCTCCCGGCGGGGAATCTTATAGGGCTCGGCGCTAGGGTTTGCGGCCACGGACGGCGGGATGGATAGCTTGAGCGTTCGCGGACACGCGGCGCACATCGGATGGGCCGCACAAGGGCTGATGGGACCGGCTCGAGGTCACGGGCGCGGCGACAGAGAGAAGGCGGCCGCGCGCGAGGAAGAAGGGGAGGAAGGGGATAAAGCTGACATGTGGGCCCCGCGTGTCAGCGGCAGAGAAGGAAGAGGGCGCGGGGTTGATGCTGGGCCGCTGCTGGGCCGAAAGGCCGGCCGGGCTGGTTGGCTGGATTGGCTCAGAAAGGAAGTTTAAGGGGATTTTCTGGACTTTAGCTTCGGAGTTTAGACCCACTAGCATTTAGTTGGGTTTGACAATTAGTTTGGCTTGTTAGTGTTTGAATTCAAATCTAGAATTTTAATTCAAACCAACAAAAAATCCAATAAAACCAAATTATCTCCAAATCACACCTATTTGCTCCTTAGCACTTCAAATTGATTTTAAATTTAAATCTAAATTGCCTAGGAATAAAGGGAGCAATAGGATGACAATCTTATATGTTGGTTTGCATTCACAACATTACACCCAAAATTTTTAAATTCCACTTTTTGCAGTCAACAAATCCTATAGAAATTTTTAGGGATGTTACAGTCTCCCCCTCACAAGAATCTCGTCCTCGAGATTTGTGATTACCTAGGGCTCAAATAGGTGGGGATACTTCTCTCTCAGAACTGACTCCTCCCAGGTAGCCTCCCTCTCGGTATGATTCCTCCACAGAACTTTGCAGAAAGGAATTGTGGTACTCCTGGTCTCCTTGACTGCTCTGTCTAGTATCTTCTCCGGGTACTCTAGGTACTCCAAGGTATCTTGCAAGTCCAATGGCTCTGCCTTGACTTCATGCTCTGGCTGTCTCAAGCACTGTCGGAGCTGTGACACGTGAAACACCGGGTGTACTCCTGCTAGATCCTCCGGTAAGTCTAGCTTGTATGCCAGCTTGCCCACTGTCTAGTATCTTGTAGGGTCCTACGAATCTGGGTGCTAGCTTCCCTTTCACATGGAATCTCTTAGTGCCTCTGAGTGGGGATACTTTCAGGTAGACAAACTCTCCCACCTTAAACTCGAGATCCCTCCTTCTCTTGTCTGCATAGCTTTTCTGTCTGCTTTGAGCGATTTTGAGATTCTCTCTTATCTTTGCCACATTCTCTTCTGCTTCGACTATGGCATCAGGGCCAAAGAAGGTCCTCTCCCCCACCTCGGACCACATCAGAGGTGTCCTGCACTTCCTCCCGTACAAAGCTTCAAACGGGGACATTTTCAGACTTGCTTGGTAGCTGTTGTTGTAAGAGAATTCTGCATATGACAGACTCTTCTCCCAGTCTTTGCTGTAGGTCAGTACACATGCCCTTAGCAAATCTTCCAGTATCTGGTTTACTCTTTCGGTCTGTCCATCTGTCTGCGGGTGGAAAGCTGTGCTGTACTTGAGTGTTGTCCCGATAGCTTCGTGTAGGCTCTTCCAGAATTGAGCTGTGAATTGAGGACCTCGGTCTGAGACTATGCTTCGTGGTGCCCCGTGCAACTTGAGGATGTTGTCAATGTATAACTCTGCTAGCTTGGGCACAAAGAAGCTGTCCTTTACTGGTAGGAAGTGTGCGACTTTGGTCAATCGATCCACTATCACCCAAATTGCATTGTTTCCCTTCTGGGTGGTAGGCAGTCCCACCACGAAGTCCATGCTGATATCTTCCCATTTCCACATCGGAATTTCTTGGGGTTTCAGCAGTCCTGCTGGCCTTTGATGTTCTGCCTTAATTCTCCGACAGGAGTCGCACTTGGCCACATACTCTGCTATGTCTTCTCTCATCTTCTTCCACCAGAACCTATCTTTCAGATCTTGATACATCTTGGTGCATCCTGGGTGTATAGAGTACTTGGATTCATGTGCGTCTGCAAGGATGGTCTTTCTGATCTCCTGGTTCTGGGGTACACAAATACGATCCTTAAGCCATACTGTCCCTTCCTCATCTATCCGAAAGTCAGGTGCTACTCCACGCTGTATATCTTCCTTTACTTCTTGAATTTTCGGGCAACCTCTCTGAGCCTCTCTAATATGTTCCCCTAAGTTGTACTTCACTCGTAACTCTTTGGGTTCTCCTTCATCCACCAGTTCTAGCTTCAGCATATACATTTCTCTAGCTAGCTCGGGCTGACTTTCTTCTATCATTAAGTTGTTGCAGTAGCTCTTTCGGCTCAAGGCATCTGCCACTACGTTGGCTTTGCCGGGGTGGTAGTGTATCTCCAGGTCGTAATCTTTGATCAATTCTAACCATCTCCTCTGCCTCATGTTGAGCTCCGGTTGGGTGAAGAAGTACTTCAAGCTCTTGTGATCTTTATAGATGTCACACTTGTTGCCAATCAGGTAGTGTCTCCAGATCTTCAAGGCATGGACTACAGCTGCCAATTCTAGGTCATGTGTGGGATAGTTCTCCTCGTGCTTCCTCAGCTGTCTCGAAGCATAGGCTACGACTTTGCCTTCTTGCATCAGAACACACCCCAGACCTTGTCTTGAAGCATCACAGTAAAACACGAAGTCTTTGCGGATATCTGGCAGAGTCAACACTGGTGTTGTGGTGAGCTTGTGCTTTAATTCTTGAAAGCTGTTCTCGCACTTGTCTGTCCACTCAAACGGCACATTATTCTTGAGTAGCTCTGTCATTGGCTTTGCAATCTTCGAGAAGTTTTCAATGAATCTTCTGTAGTAACCAGCCAATCCGAGGAAGCTTCGGATTTCCGTGACACTCTTCGGCTGTTTCCACTCTGCCACTGCTTCAATCTTCTCGGGATCCACTGCTACGCCTTCAGCTGTCAGCACGTGACCCAAGAAAGCTACTTTCCCCAACCAGAATTCACACTTGCTGAACTTCCCGTACAACTGGTGTTGTCTCAGCTTCTCCAGTACGATCCTCAAATGTTCTTCATGCTCTTCAGCTGTCTCTGAGTAGATTAGTATGTCGTCAATGAACACCACCACAAACTTGTCTAGTTCTTCCATGAACACCTTGTTCATCATGTTCATGAAGTAAGCAGGTACGTTAGTCAGTCCGAAGGACACAACGGTGAACTCGTACTGCCCGTAGCGAGTCACAAAAGCTGTCTTGGGAATATCTCCCTCTCTAATCTTCATCTGGTGGTACCCTGATCTCAGGTCTATCTTGCTGAAGTACTTTTCCTTCTTGAGCTGACCCAACAAGTCATCAATTCGGGGTAGTGGGTATTTATTCTTGATAGTCACAGCGTTTAGTGATCGGTAGTCGACGCACATACGCATGGAACCATCCTTTTTCTTCACGAACAGCACCGGTGATCCCCACGGGGACGCACTGGGTCGGATCACCCCACTTTCTAGCATCTCTTTCAGCTGCTTCTTAAGTTCCTCCAGTTCTTCCACAGACATTCTGTACGGTCTCTTGGCAATAGGTCCCGTGCCTGGTTGCAACTCGATTATGAACTCCACATCTGTGTCAGGTGGTAGTCCCGGTAGTTCCTCTGGAAACACGTCAGGGTACTCGCACACGACAGGTACCTCCTCTAGAGTCTTATCCTTAAGTGAGTATACGAACTCTCTGGTGGCCTCGTTTCGGAGTCCGGCGTTTGTTCTCTGAGGCTTTACTAGCACCTTCATACCGCTTGGGTGTGTCAACTCAACTGATCTCGGTAAGCAGCTGATTACCCCTCTGTGTGTTGTTAACCAATCCATTCCCAGTATCACCTCAATTCCATCGGACTTTAGGACTGTCAAGTCTGCGGAGAACCCTAGCCCTCCTATCTCCATGCTAACGAACTGGCACTCATGGGTGCATTTAAGTTCTCCTAGGGGAGAGGTTGTGACTATAGGTCTGTTTCTACGAGTTGTGGGGAGAGACTGCTCTTTCACGAACTTTGAGGAGATATACGATCCAGTTGCACCAGAATCAAACAGTATCAAAGCTGGAATGCCGTTTACTAAAAACTCACCGAGTGCAACGTCGGGAGCGTCCTCTGCTTCTTCTTCGGTCACGTGGTTGAGGAGGCCTCTTTGTGCCGAAGCCTGCTGTCTGTCTTGTCCTCCAGGTGCTGGTGCCTTAGCTGGGGTCTGCTTGTTCTTCCTTTCTGGGCAGTCGAAGGACTTGTGACCGGGCTTCCCACAAACAAAGCAAACCACTGAGGTCCCTCCGCCAACTCTGGGCGTACTGTTGGTTCTCCAGTTTGAGCTCCCCTGACCTGAGTAGCTGTTGTTTATGTTGCCAAAACTGCTGTAGTTGTTGCCTCTGCTGCCAAAGCTGTTGCTGTTACTGCCTCGGTTACCCTGGTGGTTGTTTTTGTTGAACCCTGAGCCTCCTTGGCTGTTGCTCTGCTGAAAGCCTCTCCTGAGCATGTTGCTCTGGCCACTCCTCGGCCTCTGACTCAGTCTGTGGTTGTGCAACTGTTCAACCTTTCTTTTCTTCTCTCGCCAAGTATCTTCAAGACCCACTCTTTCCTTCTCAACTGCGATAGCCCTGTCAATCAGCTCCCTGAGTGTGCTGTGAGAACTTGCTGCAAGTGTGGTCCTCAAGCCTCGGTGTAGTCCTCTCTGAAACCAGAACTGCCTTTTCTTCTCAGTTGTGATGTCTTCAGGAGCATACCTCGACATCTTAGAGAAGTGTCGAGCGTACTCAACTACACTCATGCTGCCTTGGGTCATTGTTCGAAATTCCATTGCCTTGTGCACCATGACTTGCTCTGGAATGTGGTACTCTTTGAAGGCTTCGCAAAACTCCAACCAGGTGATCTGAGCGGGGTTCGCGTGGCAGTCACAGTAGCTCTCCCACCATGCCTTCGCTGCGCCTTCAAGCTGGTGCGCCGCAAGGGCCACACACTCCTCTTCAGTGTAGTCTATCAGGTCCAGCTTCGTCTCGATGGTACGCAGCCAGTCGTGTGCGTCGAGTGGCTCGTCCGAGTAGTCGAAGGTGGGTGCTTTCAGCCTGATGAACCTTTCAATCTTCCTTTGTAGGTCTTCTTCACGGTGTCCCTGACGGTTCTGGTTCTGGTTTCCCTGGATCTGTTGCATAGCTTGCATCATCTGAGTGTTGGCCTGTGCCATCTGTTGCATCAGCTGTGTTTGAGTAGTCATTACTTCTGCCAAGTTAGGCGGTGGCGGTGGTTGCTGGTCGTTCTGCTGGTTCCGCTGAGGCTCCACTGCTGGCTCTTCCATCTCCACTTCCTGTTCCACACCTGGTGCGTTGTTCTCGGGCTGGAGCACGCCTACTGCGCGTCCATGGCCCCTGCCTCCAACTGCAGTAGCTGCTCTTCCGCGACCGCGACCTCTGCCACGTCCTCTGCCCCTAGCTGCCACTGCTGCCTCTTCTTGCTCAGCTTCCTCAAAACGTGCAAGCAGTCGGTTGGATCTTCGGATCGACATCTTGCTGCATTTTTCATAGAGCAGGTATAGTGGCGGTCAGGTAATGGTTAGGTTAGCGAAAACTAGAGTAGGAGCTGCACACATGAAATAGACTCAACACTAGAGTACACTCAAGATGAACATCAATAAAACCGCAAGAACAGCCACAAGGACCGATCACTCATAACAGCATTACACCCTAGACATGAGTACTATCCCGAGGCCAGCTCCTGGAACCTTGAGGATTAGTACATCTAAGCGGATGCTACATCACGGCTGAGCCAAAAGGTGGTCATGATCTACTAAGTCTAAACATCTACTCATGAAGATAGATACAAGTGTCATCACTACTGCTGACATCTGCTGATACTGTCTACTGCATCTATCTCATGCTGCTGGAAGTGCCTGTGAGGCGCGCTGCCAACCTCACAGTCTCAGTCTCTGTCTGCTGCTTCGATCACTGCCTGTCGTCGTGGAGAGTGTCCGTGAGGCGCGCTGCCAACCTCACTGTGTCCACCTCAGTTCTTGCCAACTGCTTCTCTAGGGGTGCCAGTTCTTGTCTCAGTCTTGTCATCTCGGGGGTAAGGGTTCGAGCCTCAGGTAGTGGTATCGGTTCAACCCGGCTTGGTGAGACCTTGTAGTGCTCTGTTCTGGGTTCAACTCTGCGTTCCTCTGGAAGTCCTTGGTTCAATGTGATCACCTCTGCCACCCTCTTCCTGTCTGACCTCACCCAACTGCTAAGGGTCCTTCGAGCTTCATCCTTTGCCATAATTTGTTGAAGACTCAAGTGCTTCACCAGCTGGTAGTTCCGCCCACTCTTCTCCTTGTAGCTATCCACCTCTTCTTGAAGTTCTGAGTTGCGTCTGTCCAACCAATACACTTCTTCCTTCAGTCCTTCTATCTCTTCTTCCTTGGCTGCTAGTGCTTTGTCTTTTTCTGTGAGTTGATCTTCCAGACGGAGGTCTCGAGCATGGTGAGTTGCTCGGATCAGCCCTGCCAACTGCCTGTTGTTGCGAGCTTCGTACTCCAGGGCTCTGACTTCCCTTGCTTTAGCTTCGAGGCGCTTCTCAAGTAAGGCGATCCTGTGGTCCTTCTCTAGCAGCTGGGTGTCTTGCTTCCATACCTTCTCTCTTAGCTTGGAACCTTTCTCTTCTAGGCCAATGTTTAAGTACTCCTGCTCGATCATGCACTGAACTGAGGTCCGCAGGGTCACGTTCCGCTCTCGGTCAGCTGCGTGAGCAAGCAGGCTGACTGCGTCTCTGTCAGCTGGCTCTTCAAGAGCCCGTGGCAGGTACCAGAAGCGGGTGTGGCTGAGCTGGTTCTGGTACACAAGTGTGGCAAGACGGAGTATCCTGATGGCAATAGTCTGCACTGCCCGACTGAAGGTGCTCTTGCTGGTTGCTGCCCGTAGCATCAGTGACCTTGGCCGTCCAGGGATATTGGGTACTTCCATCTGCAACCGGGTGTGTACTCCCTCGCCAGGGCCGTAGGTCCAGCCCTCGTAGAAGACGTTGTCCACGTCTATCCCCACTGTACGCAGCACCTCCCTCAGTAGCACTCCCAAACCTCCACAGTCTGCACCAGTGGTCCTGATCTCCCGTCGTTCATCTGCTGGTATTCTTGCTTCCATCTGCCAGACAATTAGTGGGTTGTTAGTAAGTTAGCAAGTTAGTAAGGTAAGGTAAGGGTAAAAATTTTTGTAATAGTTGAGATGTACATATATATAGTTTTCAAATAGTCCAAAGAGTTTCATATATAATAGAGGACTCAGTTAGAGCTTCTGTCCTAAGTTTCCGGTCTAAGGGTTACGCGCTACGGTCAAATATGGCTCTGATACCAACTGAAACGAACCGGATACTCAACGACGAGAATCCGACTCCCTGTACCCTCGAGATAGTCCCAGGAATAGCAGCTATCTCGTACAGAACTCATCTCAGTCGATTATCACATCCATACAACGATAAAAGAGATCTAAACATGACATATATAAAACATAGCGTCTGGTACAAGCCCTCTGGGCTAAATCGACAATAAGAAACAGCTACGCAGCGGTAGCTAGATCATCGGGGTCCACTCCACCACAGGCAACCTTGAGCGTAGCGCGCTCCCTTTAGTCGTACTAACCGTCCTGGTTGAACTCACGGTCGGAGTCTTCACCTGCGTACCCAAAGTCTGTCCCCAAGGAATTGGGACAGGTCCACGTCACCAACCATATATGCAGCAAGCTTTAAAGTGGCCTAGCTAGTAATAAAAATATTCAAGGGAAATAAGCCGGGGCTTCCTATGCGCAGCAGCTATAAATCCAAGTTCAACTCAGCACCAACTCCTTTCCTCACCAGAGAAAACACACTCCCCAAAACCACCATCAGCCTCACAACCACATCGGGCTTGTCCTGTCTCAACAGGTTCCCGCAAATATCATCCACCAACGCCTTTCACTCGCTAGTCGACTCAGTGAGCTCCCTCCCCACCTTGTCTCATCAGCAACGCTGGACCAACCTCTCATTACCCAAATCAAGGAAGAGGTAAGAAAGCAGATACCCGGGCTAATCTAGACGATATCAGAAGGGTCGTCCATAACCGTGGACACGGCTATACGTATAGTTTTGACTCTACAGAGGTTGCACTCCTGGAACCATCCGGGCTGCAGACGGTAATGAGCCGTCTTGAGACATAGCCCACAACAAAGACCCTAAGAAGTAACGGTGCCATACTGTCTCCCTGGGCTCGGGAAACAATCTGAGCTAACAGCTGCCCCAGGGTCGTGAAACCTTCCCACCGGGGCCAGTCGGGGCCCATGGTAAATCAGGGAGAGTACGCCCCATCGACTCCCCCTTACACATATCAAACTCGAATCTCCTACAGGTCTGGCACCGCACTAAGTAGGCTTGCTGGAACCCTCCCCATTCTGGGTAGACGGTGAGCACTGTAAATCCCACTGAAAGCCGCCATCGACACGGTCCTTAATTGTCGGTAAAGCGAGTATCAGCATCAAAAAGCGATCCGCCGCAACGGTCCGCAATCGGCACCCATTATAGGTATAGCCGCCCAACTCCTCAAAAGTAACCAAAGTAACCATGTACCCGCAAAAGGTACTCCGTAGGGACTGCCCGTGTGCAGCCCCCAAGCACCCCAATCAAACGATCGGGTTATTATCACTCGCTTACACCGCCTAGCTGCACTACACCTCCCATACCACCCACAACTCATGCCAAGAAGATCAGATCACAACCATCCCAACACATGCATCGCATAGCATATAACATTCAGTGGATAATAGGATGGCAAGGTAACAGGATATAAACAATGGCAGTGCAGGTTTATCATACGAGTAAAGTAAAGCGCTAGCATACTAGTTTGCATGTCTAATAGGTATTTCAGAGATTGGTCGGGCGTGAACCTGGGCAAAAGTCTTCGTCCTCGTCAAAGCAGTTGTCGTAGTGGTCCGGCTCCTCCTGGCTCTCTGGAGCTCCTAGGGTTGCGGAAAATAAATAAGACGCGGCTACTAGCAAAGAAATACCAAAACAACGAGGAAAGAAGACCCAAAGAACACCAACCTCTACACTAACGCGTAGGTCATGATTTTAGAAAAATATAGAAACTGGTTTCATATTTTTCTGAGCTACGGTTGATTTATTATGAATTTTCCAAGTGTAAATCATTTTCTGAAAATATTAATTAATTTCCCGAAAAAGAAAAATAGTCAAACAATCAGCCTGCTGACGTCAGCATGACGTCATGCTGACGTCATCAGTGGGTCAGCCCTATGCTGACGTCATCAGTGGGTCCGAATGACGTCAGCGTTGACCGGTCAACGGTTAGCGGTCAATGGTCAACTGGTCAACCTGGTCAGTGGGCCCCAACGGTCAGCGACTGGCAGTGGGTGACGTGTGGGCCCCATGCGTCAGCGTTGTTATTCAAAAAATAAAAAGAGAAAAGCGCTGCTGGGCCGGAGTTGGGCCGAAAGAAAAGTTCATGGGGATAAACCGGACTTCAGCGTGAACTTTAGGCCCACGAAGGGGACGCGGCTGGATCCGGCGCTGTGGACCTGGTCCACCGTGCGTCGTGCGAGTGGTTCACGTGCACCGGTGTATGGGATCCATTTGTGGCCTACACAGAATTCTGTGCGGGTGCTCGTGCGTGTGGTTGGTGTGGTCGCCCGTGTGGCTTTCCGCCCCCGCACGAGTGCGCGCGACAATCAGCGACTGCTGGGACGCGGCTAGGTGCGCGTGCGCGGGCTCGTGGCTGCCCACGGCCGCAGCACGGCCTCGGCGTTCGCGTGCGGTGAGCAGAGCTCGGCCGCGGCGGCCTTGGCTGCGGGGTTCGGTCGACGGCGGTTTGCAAAAAGGGGTTAGCGGCTCAAGGTCCCTGCAAGATCACGGCCACGACAGGAAGGTCGGGTTCCAGAAGATGGCTAGCATGGCGGCGCTTCAGAACGGCGGCGACATGGCCGGAACAAGGGAGAAGTGAAAGGAAGACGGCGGCGCTCACTTTGGTTCCCGTAGACGAACTCAGCAGCTTGGGGAAGACTCGCGGTACGACGGCGATCCTCGTGCTCCCACGAACAGCTCCGCTCCAGCTCCGGCTTGGCGTCCCCACGGGCGGCGGCGCCCGCGGCCCTTGGCATCGTCGCGGGGAAGCAGCTCCGGCCTTCCTTGCGACCTTCTTGGCCCGGCTCCCTCTTCTCCTCTCTCCACTGCTCTCCTCCTCCCTCTCCTCTCCCGACTCGTGGTCAGAAAACCCCAATGGGGGCAGCGGCGGCTCAAGGAGGGAAAGGCCTCCCGGCGGGGAATCTTATAGGGCTCGGCGGTAGGGTTTGCGGCCACGGACGGCGGGATGGATAGCTTGAGCGTCCGCGGACACGCGGCGCACATCGGACGGGCCGCACAAGGGCTGATGGGACCGGCTCGAGGTCACGGGCGCGGCGGCAGAGAGAAGGCGGCCGTGCGCGAGGAAGAAGGGGAGGAAGGGGATAAAGCTGACATGCGGGCCCCGCGTGTCAGCGGCAGAGAAGGAAGAGGGCGCGGGGTTGATGCTGGGCCGCTGCTGGGCCGAAAGGCCGGCCGGGCTGGTTGGCTGGATTGGCTCGGGAAGGAAGTTTAAGGGGATTTTCTGGACTTTAGCTTCGGAGTTTAGACCCACTAGTAGTTAGTTGGGTTTGACAATTAGTTTGGCTTGTTAGTGTTTGAATTCAAATCTAGAATTTTAATTCAAACCAACCAAAAATCCAATAAAACCAAATTAACGCCAAATCACACCTATTTGCTCCTTAGCACTTCAAATTGATTTTAAATTTAAATCTAAATATCCTAGGAATAAAGGGAGCAATAGGATGACAATCTTATATGTTGGTTTGCATTCACAACATTACACCCAAAATTTTTAAATTCCACGTTTTGCACTCAACAAATCCTATAGAAATTTTTAGGGATGTTACATTTGCGGAATCTCCGCACAAGTGCGGAGTTTCCGGACAAATCTTCGGAGTTTCCGGACATTACCCATATAACCTGTTTTTAAGTCATTGAAAAGCTGCAGGTTGGACTATTCACCCCCCCTCTAGTCCATTTTAGGTCCTTTCAATTGGTATCAGAGCTTAGGTCTCCGGATTAAAGCTTAACCGCTTGGAGAATCAAGATGGCGGGGGATGGAGATGAACCTCAAGTCAGAGGGTCGAAGAAGGAAGAGACAAAGGGAAAGAAAAAGGAGAAGAGGCCCAAGAACAATGATGAAGTCACGGGCGAAGATCTCTCATCCGATGATGATGACTCGGACTATGAAGAAGAAGAGAAGATGAAACATGAGAATAAGTCTAATCCTCAAATACCTTTCGATTATTCTCGGTTGAGTTATTCTACTCCATACACCTCTATCTCCATGGGCAAGCCTCCTCGTTTCAAGGATACTACATATGCCTCATGGAGAAATGAGATGGTGGCACATTTGATTGGGGTCCATCCGGCCCTTTGGAAGATTGTGTGTGTAGGTGTCAACTTTCCGAAGGACAATTCTCCTCTCTCTACGGACCAAGAACATGAGATTCATCGCAACATGCAAGCCAAGGCAATTCTACTTAGTGTCTTGGAACCGGAAGAAAAGGAGAAAGTGGATGGGATACAATCCGCTAAGAAGATTTGGGACACACTCCAAATTAACCATGAAGGCACAAGAAAAGTTAGAGAGGGAAGAATCTGATGCTTGGAAGGAGAGCTCAATAGATTTGTGATACTCCCAAGTGAGTCACCACAAGATATGTTCTCAAGGTTAAACAAGATCATCAACAAGATTAGAGAACTTGGAAGCACCAAGTGGGGTGACCGTGAAGTGGTGGACAAGATCTTGAGTGCTTATATGGCGAGAGACGTGAACCTTCCCACGTTGATTAGAGAGAAGAGAGGGTTCAAGAGATTCACTCCCGCCGATGTCATTGGGAGAATTGAAGAACATCTTATGACCGTCATGGAAGCTCAAGTTGCTCAACAAATGTCTCAAATCTATGAGCAAATTGAAAAGGAGAATGGTGTAGCTCTCAAAGCAAGCACCAAAAGCAAAGGCAAGGAAATCATCAAGGTAGAAGCAACTTCAAGAGAAGAAGTAAAGGAAGAAAGTGATAGTGATAGTGATGATGATGATGAAGAACTAGCACTTTTCATGAAGAACATCAAGAGATCTTTCAAGAAGAGTGGATTCTTCAAGAAAGGCAATTTCAAATGGAAGACTCAAAGAAGGTCAAGCCGACCATGCTATGGGTGTGGGAAAACCGGTCATTTTGTTGCCGATTGTCCTACACCCAACAAGAGAGATGAAGAAAGTAAGAAGAAGAAGAAGCATGTGGGTGAAGCACATCTTGGTCAAGAATGGGACTCAACGGAAGAAACCTCCGATGATGAAGATGTGGCCACAATTGCTATTCAAGATTCTACTACCACTAACACGTCACTCTTTGGAGAGCTCACCGATGATGAAGACGACACAACTCACACTTGCCTCATGGCAAAAGGAATCAAGGTAGCTCCCCAATCTACATCTCTTGATCTTGATGGTAGTGATAGTGAAGTAGAAAATGATGAGCAAATGTTTGAGAACTTAAGTAAAAAATTTGGTAGAAAGGCCGCTAATAGAATCATGATGTTAGCGGGAGAGTTGGAAGCTAGGGAAGAGACTCTTGAGGCTCAAGAAGAGTTGATGAGGCGTGAGCAAGAGAAATCCATTGCCCTTGAAAAATCCCTCTCCCAAGAAAGAAAGGGTTTCAAGGAGCGAGAGGACTTGCTCAATGCCAAAATTGACAAACTTCTTGAGCTTGAAGTATCTCTAGCTAAAGAGAAGGGGAGTGTTGAGAAGTTGACTAAGGAAGTTTCCTTGGCCAATGAATCAAATGCTAAGCTAAAGAGTGAGAAAGAAACACTTCAAGAAAACCTATCATGTTTAAATGCCAAACACACGGCTCTTGAAGTTCAATTTAACACTCTTTGGGATAGCACCTCCTCATGCTCTAATGATGTAACCAAGTCTTCCACTCCTTCTACTAGCAATGGTTGTGCAAGATGTTATAATGTTGATATAAAATCTTGTGGTACTAACCTTGCCGAAGCTCAAGCCATGAAGAAGGAAATAACTAGGCTCACAAGTGTTCTCAAGAAGGAAAAGCCGCATCTCAAGATAGGCGAGTTTGAGAAGCACTCAAAGGCATTTGGTACAAGTTACATGAAGAAGTATGGTTACAAAGATGACAAGGGTTTAGGTAAGGAAGAACAAGGAGATAGAAATCTCATCCACATCATCAAGAACAACAAGACCTCCGGACTTGGTGTAAGGGGAGGTCTACTAAAGCCCTCCCAACACACATGGTACCCTTGGAGCAAGGGGGAGGAGCACAAGGTCAACTACACCAAGCCTATGAGGTTCAAGTCCTCTCACACCATGTCATATGAGTTTGAGAGGCCATTACCTCAAGTTGAGAAAGAGAAGCTTGTCAAGCCTACCTTGAAGCAAGAGAAGAAAGTCAAACCTCATGCACCTCAAAGTACTTTTTATGCCGATTATGTGTTGGCTTGGGACCACAACGGTAATGTGGTCGCCAAGTATGTTGGGTACCGCACTAGAGACACCTTGATTAAACGGAGTGTGTGGGTGCCCAAAGTTCTTGTAACTAACACTCAAGGACCCAAATCAATTTGGGTACCTAAAAAAAATCTTGAATTGTTTTGTAGGCATACTCCTCCAGTGGAACCAAGTGGGTGCTTGATAGTGGATGCACAAATCATATGACAGGAGAGGAGAGTATGTTCACTTCGTTCGAGGCAAGGGAAAACTCACAAGACAACATTGTATTTGCCGACAATAGTCAAGGAAAGGTAAAAGGTCTAGGTAAGATCGCCATATCAACCGATCACTCTATCTCAAATGTGTTCTTAGTGGAATCATTGGATTATAACTTGTTATCCGTTTCACAACTTTGTGAAATGGGCTATAATTGCTTGTTCACTAATGAAGGTGTGACCGTCTTTAGAAGAAGTGATGACTCCGTTGCCTTCAAGGGTGTACTCAAGGGAAAGATTTACCTTGTGGATTTCACAATGGAAAAGGCTCAACTTGATGCATGCTTGCTAGCAAAGTCTAGCTTGGGTTGGCTTTGGCATCGCCGGCTAGGCCATGTTGGAATGAGAAATCTTGACAAACTTCTTAAAGGCGATCACATCCTTGGACTAACAAATGTCTCTTTTGAGAAAGATCGTCTTTGTAGTGCTTATCAAGCGGGAAAGCAAGTTGGTGTACCACATGCTCCAAAGAGCATCGTCACCACCAAGACGTCACTTGAACTTCTCCACATGGACTTGTTTGGTCCAGTGGCATACATATGCATTGGTGGTAACAAATATGGCTTTGTAATTGTTGATGATTATTCTCGTTTCACTTGGGTGTTTTTCTTGCAAGACAAAAGTCAAGTTCATGAGACATTCAAGAAATTTGCAAGAAGAGCACAAGTTTGTTCAAGAGAAAGATCAAGAATGTGAGAAGTGACAATGGCACCGAGTTCAAGAACACCAACATTGAAATGTTTCTTGAAGAAGAAGGAACTGGACATCAATTCTCCGTGCCATACACTCCTCAACAAAATGGTATTGTGGAAAGGAAGAATAGGACTCTCATTGAGATGGCAAGAGCAATGCTAGATGAATACAAGACTTCGGATCAATTTTGGGCCGAAGCCGTCAACACCGCTTGTCATGCCATCAATCGTCTCTACCTCCACAAACTCTTGAACAAGACGGCATATGAGATCCTCATAGGTAAAAAGCCCAACGTGTCTTACTTTAGAGTCTTTCGAAGTAAGTGCTTCATTCTTAACAAGAAGCCCAAAAACTCTAAATTTGCACCAAAATGTGATGAAGGCTTTCTACTTGGCTATGCGTCAAATGCTCATGGCTATCGCGTTTTCAACAAGACTTCCGGTTGTGTTGAAATTGCGTGTGATGTGAGTTTTGATGAGACTAATGGCTCTCAAGTGGAGCAAATAGATTTGAACAATGTAGATGAGGAAGCTCCACATCAAGCCATTGAGAAGCTAGCCATTAGGGAGATCAGGCCACAAGAAAGGGAGACTCAAATTCAAGGAGTTGGTGCAGCTGAGAACTCATCTACACAAACCGCTGCTGAAGAGTCCGGAAACTCCGAACAATTGTTCGGAAACTCCGGACAAATGTCCGGAAACTCCGGACCCTCTGATGATGATGCACCAAATCCTGCTCAAGATCAAGAAGAAGACAACGAGAATGATCAAATTCAACAACAAGCTCAAACACCACATCCAAGAGTCCATCAAAGCGTCCAAAGAGACCATCCCGTTGACAACATACTTGGGAGCATCCAAAGTGGGGTAACTACTCGTTCTCGATTAGCAAACTTTTGTGAGCATTACTCGTTTGTCTCCTCTTTGGAACCTCTCAAGGTAGAAGAAGTTCTTGAAGACCCGGATTGGGTGATGGCTATGCAAGAAGAACTAAACAACTTCAAGAGAAATGAAGTGTGGACATTGGTGGAAAGGCCCAAGCAAAATGTCATCGGAACCAAATGGGTCTTCCGCAACAAACAAGATGAGCATGGTGTTGTCACAAGAAACAAAGAAAGGTTGGTGGCCCAAGGATTCACACAGATAGAAGGTTTGGATTTTGGTGAGACCTACGCTCCCGTAGCTAGGCTTGAGTCAATTCGTATTTTAATTGCCTATGCTACTCACCATGATTTCAAGCTATATCAAATGGATGTGAAGAGCACATTTCTCAATGGACCAATTTCTGAATTGGTATATGTTGAGCAACCACCGGGCTTTGAAGATCCACACTATCCACACCATGTGTATAAGCTATGAAAGGCGCTCTATGGGCTCAAGCAAGCCCCAAGAGCATGGTATGAATGCCTAAAGGACTTTCTCTTAAGGAAAGGCTTTGAAATAGGCAAAGCCGACCCTACTCTTTTCACACGCAAACAAGACAAAGATATTTTTGTGTGCCAAATATATGTCGACGACATTATATTTGGTTCTACTAACAATGTGTGGTGTGAAGAATTTAGTAGGATTATGACAAAAAGATTCGAGATGTCCATGATGGGTGAGTTGAAGTTCTTTCTTGGATTCCAAATCAAGCAACTCAAGGATGGCACCTTCATTAGTCAAACAAAGTACACCAAGGATATGCTCAAAAAGTTTCATATGGAAAAGGCCAAACCCATCAAGACTCCCATGCCAACTAATGGGCATCTCGATCTCAACGAGGAAGGTAAGGCCGTGGATCAAAAGGTATATCGCTCCATGATTGGTTCTCTCCTTTATCTTTGTGCATCTAGGCCTGATATCATGCTTAGTGTGTGCATGTGTGCAAGGTTTTAAGCTAACCCGAAAGAGTCTCACTTGGTGGCCGTTAAGAGAATTCTTAGGTATTTAGTGCACACTCCTAATCTTGGCTTATGGTATCCCAAAGGCTCAGATTTTAGTCTACTTGGCTATTCGGATACCGACTATGCCGGTTGTAAAGTGGATCGAAAGAGTACATCGGGGACTTGCCAATTTCTTGGTCGGTCCTTGGTGTCATGGAGCTCAAAGAAGCAAAACTCGGTTGCCTTGTCAACCGCCGAAGCCGAGTATGTGGCGGCCGGCTCATGTTGTGCCCAACTACTTTGGATGAGGCAAACCTTGAGTGACTTCGGGTGTGAGTTTAGTAAGATTCCACTCTTGTGTGAAAATGAGAGTGCAATCAAGATAGCTAATAACCCCGTGCAACACTCTCGAATAAAGCACATAGACATTCGCCATCACTTCTTACGGGATCATGAGGTTAAGGGAGATATTGCTTTACGACATGTAAACACCAAGAGGCAACTTGCCGATATCTTCACTAAATCACTAGATGAGTCAAGATTTTGTGCTTTGAGGAGTGAACTAAACATCTTGGATTCTCGTAATGTGGCTTGAGGCATTGCACACAAAATTGAGTGATTTCTTGTCTAGTTTCTTGTCAAAATCAAAAATGGTTTCAAAAGTTACGTGTGCATTTGTTTTTGAAAAAATGTTGAAATTTCATCTAAAGACTCAAGATCATTGTTATCATTGTTGATTGTTGGCTGATCTTGAGTTGATAGATTTCTCAAGCCCCTAGGAAACCAAAAATCCTTAGTACTATACACCTTTTGAGATACACCAAGTGAAATACATGATGGATTCAGGGGGAGCGGAAACTCCGCATTTTTGTGCGGCAACTCCGGAGAATTGCGGAAACTCCGGTGAAGTGCGGTAACTCCGGAGGTGCGGAAACTCCGAAGAATGGAGCGGAAACTCCGAACTTCTGGGCGCCGACTATATATACCTGTTTTTACCCCGAGGAAGTTACCCCTTCATTCTTTTTCACCGCCATCTGCCCCTCTATTCCTCCTCTCCTCCATACTCGACGTCCCCATGGCGATTTGAAGGCTCAACCAAGGAATCTTGATCAAAATCATCAAGGAAGACCTCCCCAAGGACGCATTTCCCCCTAGGGATCTTGGATTTGGATTCAAGTTTGTGCTCTTCTCACTCCAAGGTACCCTAGGTCGTTTTTTGCCCGATCTCTCAATGTAGCATGTTCCTTTGGGTTTCCCATGGTGGATAAGGTTCTTAGATGTCATAGACCTAGGATCTAAGATTTGGTTGCATTCCCTTGGTCACAAGTCAAAATATGTCGATTTTAGGGTTCGGACTGGGGAGGTACGGAAACTCCGGACATTGTCCGGAAACTCCGCACATGTGCGGAGTTTCCGGAGATTTCTACGGAGTCTCCGGACCTTCCCAGCCCAAACTTTAACTTTTGCATATTCTTTCTTGTATCTTTTGACTTCCGTTGCTGTCAGTTCCTTATACCTATTCTTGTGAACAGCTATGGCAAGAAAGAAGATAGCTGCCTCCAACCCCAATCCCAATCCTAGGCGTCCTCAACGTGAGCAAGCAAGATCAAAAGCACGGCATGATCCTATGATCCAAAGTCCAAGTGAGAGTGATGAGGAAGAACCCCAAGTCCGTACAACTCGATCTCGTGCTCGGATTGACAAGGGAAAAGGTGTGGATCAAGGAACCTCGAGTCGCCACTTTGCACCCGATCCTCCAAGATCGCCACCAACTGCTCCGTACATTATGCAATCAATGCCAAATCCCACTCCTCATCGTCGTGCAAATCCAAGAGGCAAAGGTGTTTCTTATGACATTTGCCCTCGAATCCCTCCTCGTCTCGAAGCTTCTTTTGGTTCGGATCAAGTGAATTATCATACCTATCCAAGAATCAAAGCTCCTATATGTCCGATGGGTTTCACACCTCACATGCCTAGGGACTATAGTGGGAAGAAGCTAGCTGTGAAAGAGCAAAGGAAGGAGGATGCATATAGGTATGACAAGACGCAAGGTATTGATCCATGTTTCTGGGGCAGCTTTCATCAAGATTTCTACTTTTCGGTATGCATGAAGAAACCGGGAAAGCCACCAATTGTGCCCATGAAATGGATTGATTGGAAATTTTTTGAGGAGGGAAGTGATGGGGTTTATCCACAAGTGGTCAACGCTTGTAGAGATTATGGGCTAAGAGAGCTAATGGGGTTCAAATACAATTGGAACCAAGAAATTCTTTGCCAATTTCATAGCTCTTACTATTATGATGCACATCAAGTGGCCATACATTGGACAACCGAGGGGGAGCACTATTGTGTGGATTACATGACTTTTTCTAGGATTCTTGGTCTTGGTACACAAGATGAGGCGAGAACTTGCATTCACAATGAACATCGCATCAAGACAAGTGACGCCACTTTCATGTTCTTCAACCCTTTGTTGGCTCATGAAGGCAAAGCATCAAATTTGGTTCCCTTCTACTATCATCTCAATGCTATCTTCAGGGAGACCATTGATCTAAAAGGAGGTGATGCCAACTCTTTGCATTTCTATGCTCTCAACCTTCTCAACCGCCTTGCTCCTGGAGGTCAACCTTTTTGCATCTTTGACTACATTTGGAATGAGCTAAGGGGGGCTATGGATGATTCAAGGAAGCATTTGCCTTATGCCCCATACATCATGTAAATGATTGAGAAGGTCACCAAGAAAACGTTTCAAAAGGATGTTGCTCATGAGCCTTTGCACAAGAGATCTAGGTCCAATGACAAGCCTCCACCTAGACCTGCAAGGCAGCCGGTGCGCACTCATGCTTCAACTAGTCATCATCCTCCTCCGTCCGGCTATCGTTCTAGTGAGCATTCCAAGCCATCCATGATCAAGAAGGCACTCAAGGCCATTTGGTGCTTGTGCAAGAATACGGCAAGTGAAGTGAATGACAACTGGCGTGATATCATTGAGATTAAGAGCTCTTTGGGCTTACCGACGGATCCCTACCGTGAGCTTCCCGACTTCCCAAACCCCTTTGTGGAGTGGGATGCAGCTGATGATGAGGAAGAAGCTAGAGCTCCTCGTGCTACTACTCTTGATCCTTCCATGCCCGGCAGTTCCACTCGTCCTTCTCGCCGCTCTCGCCGCCTTGATGATTTTGATGAGGAAGAGGAGACCGAGGAAGAGGATCCGCTTGCCTATCGCGAGTATGATGACAACGATGAAGACGAAGGCACCACCGCGGAGGACGACGACGGTGAAGATGATGAGTAGATGCTTCTCATGGCTATCTCATTTCCTTTTTTGGTGCTTGATGCCAAAGGGGGAGTGAAAGTTTATGCTACTATTTATGTATCGAACTTGGTTTGTAATAGGACTTAATTAGCACTTTGTGATCTTGGAGACTTAGTGTGGCTTGAGAACAATTTGGTTTGAATGCGTGTGTGTTGAACTTTTTATTTTCGAACAAGGACATGCTGTTAGTGTGCTTAAACTGTTTTTGTGATGATTGTGAGCTTTCCAGTCAGAATGTGCGGACACTCCGCAAAAATGAGCGGAAACTCCGCACTTGTGCGGACTCTCCGCAAAATTGTGCGGAAACTCCGCACATTTGTGCGGTAACTCTAAACATTCTGACTGAACCTTTCTCTGTTATTATTTGTTTCGTGCTCATCATGTCATGTGCATTCTATGGCTCTGTTTGCTTGATTAAAATTATTTGCAAAAGACCATGTGATGAAATTGGGACTCCAAAGCTCAAAAGCGCAAATCTTCAAAGGTAAAGAAGGCAAGTCATATCTAAACAATTCATTCATTGAGATATTATTTATGCTCTCATGTAAGTTCCAAGTGTGTTGTCATCAATCACCAAAAAGGGGGAGATTGAAAGTACATTTGGCCTCCTTAGTTTTGGTTGATTAATGACACGACACTTGGAAGACTAATGTGCTATAAAGAAGTGTGTGTAGGTCGTAATACAATGTAAATGTGAAGAAGCACACCAAAAGAGGAAATGAAGGGCAACTCGAGGACTCAAGCATTTTATTCTATTTTAATATCATTATCCTTGAGTAAATAGGAAAAGTCGTACTATTAAGGGGGATTCGAAGTTTATTGGTGTCGGTGCTGGGATCGGTCGGTCAATCCTAGCGCCACACAGAATGCGTTGTGTCCCGTCCCCTGACGGTTGATGCAAGAGCTAGCACAGTGAGACAAGGGTTTTATCCTGGTTCCGACCATGAGGTCGTACGTCCAGCAGAGTGCGCTCGGGGCGCTGCACTATCTTGCACCGGAGTGCTTGCAGTGGGGGGCTACAAGCAAGGCGGGAGAGGAGAAGGAGTCTCCAAGTCCCTGAAAATGGGTGTGATTGAGGCGAATGCCGATATCGTGGGAGGCGGTGGTTGTGTCTCTCTTTCCTCCCCCCCTTTCCCCCTTTTATAGGTCAAGGAGAGAGAGGGGGGAAGGGGTTTACAAGACCATGTGATGAAATTGGGACTCCAAAGCTCAAAAGCGCAAATCTTCAAAGGTAAAGAAGGCAAGTCATATCTAAACAATTCATTCATTGAGATATTATTTATGCTCTCATGTAAGTTCCAAGTGTGTTGTCATCAATCACCAAAAAGGGGGAGATTGAAAGTACATTTGGCCTCCTTAGTTTTGGTTGATTAATGACAAGACACTTGGAAGACTAATGTGCTATAAAGAAGTGTGTGTAGGTCGTAATACAATGTAAATGTGAAGAAGCACACCAAAAGAGGAAATGAAGGGCAACTCGAGGACTCAAGCATTTTATTCTATTTTAATATCATTATCCTTGAGTAAATAGGAAAAGCCGTACTATTAAGGGGGATTCGAAGTTTATTGGTGTCTGTGCTGGGATCGGTCGGTCAATCCTAGCGCCACACAAAATGCGCTGTGTCCCGTCCCCTGACGGTTGATGCAAGAGCTAGCACAGTGAGACAAGGGTTTTATCCTGGTTCCGACCGTGAGGTCGTACGTCCAGCAGAGTGCGCTCGGGGCGCTGCACTATCTTGCACCGGAGTGCTTGCAGTGGGGGGCTACAAGCAAGGCGGGAGAGGAGAAGGAGTCTCCAAGTCCCTGAAAATGGGTGTGATTGAGGCGAATATCGATATCGTGGGAGGCGGTGGTTGTGTCTCTCTTTCCTCCCCCCTTTCCCCCTTTTATAGGTCAAGGAGAGAGAGGGGGGGAAGGGGTTTACAAGCATAAGTATAGTGCGTGCTACAGGGGTACACACTGGAGAGCATGGCGCCGGGCGTGCGATCGTCCTTGACCCTGGCAGGGGATTTATGGCGAGCCCCGGCTTCTGCGGGTGTCGTGGCCGTCCCTATGCTTGTCCTGGAGTGGTTTCGAGGGGTGTCGTTGCCGTAATCCGTGTCAAGCTACCCGTCGCTGGTTGATTCGAGGGAGTGGCAGGCGAAGAAGGACGGGAGTTGGCAGCACAGGGGTCGGCATGGTGGTTGCTGTCGACCACAGTGCGCGGCGTGCCCGGCTTACCAGGTAATGGCCGAGAGTTGGTGGATTTGACGCGGCGTTCATCATCACCGGGCCGCGCCTGATCGGAGTTTATACTCGGTCGCTGCTCATATATTCGTTTGAGGGTCCTTCATGCCCATTCGAGGGCTGCCCCAGGGGGAAAGGACGGGAGCGGGTGGAATAGTGGTGCGGAATGATGCCTGCAAGTCCGCACAGGGCCTTGCGCAGTGCCGCGTACATCCGCACAGCGCCGGTGAGGACGCATAGTGACCGGAGCAGGTGGAACAGCGAGCTCTGTGGTGTCAGCGGCGCGGCATGGGGAAAGATTGCCTTTTGACTTTGGTGCCCGCCTGATGGGGCCGGCATTAAATGCCGTTGTCGGGCGGGGCGTCGGCGCGCGCCGTGTTGGGTAGAGGGGTGCCCTCGAGCGAGGCGGAGTTGGTTCGCCTGCTTGAGGGGGCACGCGACCCTCGAGCGAGGCGGAGACGGAGGTTGCCTCCTGGGTCTCCTTGTCAGGCGAGCTCGGGCGGCTATATTTGGGCTGTAAGTTGTGGCGGGCCGCGTTGCCTTGGTGGCCCTTCCGGGCTGCCGGCGATTCGGCCCTTCATGGTTAACGTTTTTTGAGGGTGACTACCCCGATGATTAGGGGACCGCCTGGGTTTGTCCCTGACAGTAGCCCCCGAGCCTCTGCCAGACTAAGGTTTAGTCGGGCAGAGGCTGATGGTTCGCGGGATCGTTCCCGGGCATTCTGCGGGGATTACTCCTTCTTGATTATGCACATTCTTCCGTGGGGGCGCGCGAGCGCACCCGCGGGTGTAGCCCCCGAGCCCTTGGAGGAGTGAGTTTACTCGTGCCAGGGCTTTGATTCCCGAAGGTTGTGTTAGTCGCTCCCCACTTGACGTGGCAGATTGCGGGGATGATGTCGAGTTTTTCGGAATTCGGGGGGTGGACCCTGCACGGCTTCAACGTGTTTCGTGCATAAGAGGAGGAGGACATGCTGCAAGGAGCCCCCGAGCTCCTGGCCCGAGCGGAGGCGGTCGGAGGGGCTTCTTGTCTTTGAGTTACGACCCTCGCTTCCCCTTCGCGGGGGAGAGGGGTGAGGTCATTCGTGCAACCCTCGAATCGGGCAGCGTACACGGATGCCTCGATGAGCTGTTAGCGGGTAGTTCAAGTGGACGCCCGTGCCCCGTTCGCTAGGGGTCGGCTCGTGGTCCGGAGACACGTCCACGTAGCACTTGCAAAGGTTTGCTAGGTGGGGCTCGGTCCCTTTCGACAGGGACCGAGGGCGCGAAAGCTCTCCCTCGTTGGGATCCCCCCACTAGCTACCTTTGTCCGGCCTTGAACACAACAGGGGCGTCCCCAAACTTCGCGTTCGGGGTAAAGTCCGTTGAGCACGCCCGAATTGTCCCTGACTCTGTTGATCCGGAGCGCCTGTCGAACCCTTTCGCGGGCCAGGCTTCGTACTCCAGATCAGTGGGGCCTTGCGGAAGGTGCGGGTCACCCTCGAGCAGCGGGCTTGAGGGTTGGTCGAGTGTGACCGGCAGCCTTCGCATCGCTTAATCTGGGGCACCCATCGAACCCTTTCGAGGTTTGGGCTTCGGTCCCCTGATTAGTATCACCCTGCGCCTCGGGGGAGAGGGGCATCGTTGTCTTACCTCGGAAGGAACCCAACGGTTGGGTGGTTTGACGTTTCAGTTTGCGGGCCCGCACACGACCGCTAGCGGGCGCGGTCGTGGCTGTCGTGGCACGGAGTGGGCGAGGTGGGCGTAGTGGGCGCGCCTTTTTAGACGGAGTTGGCGTGCGCTGGGGAGAGGCGAGGCGACGGGCGGTCAGGCGCTGCTGCCGCGTCGTTTCGTTTTACCGTGCTGCAATAAATGCCGCCGCTTGCGCGTGTCGCTCCCCGGGGAAAAGGAGAGGGGCCCCCGGTTGTCATCGATGCGTTACGCAAGCCTGGCCCAGGTGCCAGCGGCTCAGTCCACGGCCGCACTTAACGTGTGCGTTCCCCGGACCGGGCGGTCAGGCTGCTGGTGATGGCGCGGTTTGAACGGGCGCGCCTTTTATGGCGAAGCGTCATGTTCGGGTAAGGCCTGAGGCGACGCGATGATCTGGACGTCTGGCGCGCCGACTCACCTTGCTGCGCACTGGATAAACGTGGTTGCCCGCCTTGGGATGGTTTTCCACGCGGTCGGGCCCAATTATCAGTGACTTGAGCCGGCTTCCCCGTTCAGGTGCTTTCGGGTGACTTCCTTTGTCCCGGTCCGTCCACCTAGTCCGTGGCTGATTCGCCCGTGGGTCGTTGGGCGCGGGAACCGTATGGTGGGCAGGCTGGGTCAAAGAGGCGATCAAGGCTGCCCGCTTGATACGGCTGGCGGTTCGCATCCGCACGAGAATCTCGCAATCTTCCACCCACGGGAGTAACAGTCGCGACCCCTGGGCGCCTATAAAAGCATGCGTCCAGGCGGGGGAGAAGATCATCACCGGGTTCTTGTGTAGCTTGTCAGGTATGCAGAGTCATGAACTTCATCCTCCCGATGGGTTTGAGAGTGGGAGTAGAGTGGTCCGGGGTTTCGTCCTTGGCGCGCGCCATTGATGCCAGAAGAAAGTCGACGAGAGGTGGTGGGCATGCTGCGGGAAAGGAGCAGGGCATCGCGCTCCTCATCGGGGAGGCGGTGACCTTGCCGGAGGCGAGGTGCTGCAAGGACGTTGCGGCGGGCGCTTCGTTCGCTAGGAAACTAGCAGATTACGTTCGTCGGCCATCATCCTTGCGAGGGCACTCATCGACGGCAGGGCGCGAAGCTAGGCCCTGTTGGGCGGTCAAGTGGTTCAACGTCCTCCGTTCCGCAGCCGCCCGACCACCAGGTTCTCCGGTTAGCTGGGTGCCAGAGGAAAATCGACGAGAAAGCTGTGGAAACTGCTTCTCGCGATAGTGTGCTGGCCGGCTAACTAAAGTAGTACAAGAGCCCCGTCAGGGTGGCTCCAGTCTTTGTATCTTCAAAACGGCCTATGGCCGAGTGTAATTTCTTATCGCGATCTCGCCATTCGTGGCGTGTAAGGAATGAATCCTGTTTGTGTCTAACCCTTTCGTGGGTTAGCACGATCTCGTATTTGTGTTGAAAAATTTCTGTGCGAAATTGTGCCTTTTCTCATGATTTAGGAATGACCTTTGCCAAGGAGTTCGTTTTCGTGAGTGACTTGAGCGTTGTGCGACGAGGGGGATGCCGTGGCCTTTCGGGGGCGTAAGCAGTCCCACGACCCGGCCAACTGTCCTCTGTAGTAACTCACGCCTTGCTTTTAGTCTTCCTCGATCTTTGAGGGGAAAGGACTAACAACGCTTTCTAGGTTTCGATTAAAGGAAAATCAGACCCTTCTCGCGATCTCTGTGATGCCGAGCCCGTCTCCGTGAGTTCCTGCAGTGATTCCGGGAGTTTGGTCCCGTACTTTCGCAGTTAGCAGCATGACAGATAAGGACGTTAGGATTTAGTTAGGATTTTGCAACCGAAGTTTCGTTTGTTTGGCGTGCCGTGCCTTCCCCTTAACTCTAGATCGGTTTCGGCGGAGGAACACCAGTGACTTTGGCGTCGAGTGGTGAGGGGGATGCCGTAGCCTTCGGGGGCGTAGGCGGTCCCACGACTCTGCCGGCTCTTAGCCGCGGTAGACTCGTGCCTTGCTTACACCTTTCTGGATTTAAGGAGGAAAGGTTTGGCAACATGTTTTTGAAAAAGAAGCGCATGGAAAAAAGGGGTTGGAGCGGTTGGGGGTCGGTCCCCCGGTAGCCCCCGAGGGAGGCTCGCTTTTACCTCGAATCAGCTTCGAGGGTAAAGGCGAGTTGCCCTATTTTATTGTTGTTAGTAACAATGTTTCCATGTTTTTCGCGAACTTTTCATCGTTGTTGACTAAGAACATGAAGTATTTACAAGAAATACTGAGAGTTTTAAGGATAGAAGCGACGTAGCTGTTGGATGTTCCAGGCGTTGGTGAAGACCTCGCCCTTCTCGTTCGCTAGCTTGTAAGTGACAGGCTTGAGGACTTTGGCGACGATGAATGGTCCTTCCCATGGCGGAGTGAGCTTGTGGCGCTCTCGATTGTCCTGGCGCAATCTCAGCACCAGGTCCCCTTCGTGGAGGTCTCGACGCCGCACCTTCTGAGCCTGATACCGCCGGAGTGATTGCTGGTAGCGTGCCGAGTGAAGCAACGCTACGTCTCGCGCCTCATCCACAAGATCCAGCAAATTCTCGCGGTTCCGCTGGTTTTGGTCTTCTTGGTAGGCCTTGAGCCTCGGAGACCCGTACTCCAAGTCTGTTGGGAGGACGGCTTCGGCGCCGTAGATGAGGAAGAACGGGCTGAAGCCTGTGGCCCTGCTTGGGGTTGTCCTGAGACTCCAGATCACCGATGGCAGCTCAGCAACCCATTTCCGGCCAAACTTGTTTAGCTTGTTGAAGATTCTTGGCTTCAGGCCTTGTAGTATCATGCCGTTAGCACGTTCTACTTGGCCGTTCGTTTGTGGATGTGCTACGGCCGACCAATCCACGCGAATGTGATGGTCGTCGCAGAACTCCAAGAACTTCTTGCCGGTGAACTGGGTGCCGTTGTCGATGATGATCGAGTTAGGTACCCCGAATCGATGGATGATGTCGGTGAAAAACAACACGGTCTGCTCAGATCTGATGCTGGTGATGGCCCGGACCTCGATTCACTTCGAGAACTTGTCGATGGCCACCAACAAGTGGGTGAAGCCCCCGGGCGCTGGGCGGAAAGGCCCCACGAGATCCAACCCCCAGACCGCGAAAGGCCATGTTACAGGGATGGTCTGCAGGGCGTGCGCCGGGAGATGCGTCTTTCGTGCGTAGAATTGGCACCCTTCGCAGGTGCGCACGACTTCGTTCGCGTCGGATACGGCGGTGGGCCAGTAAAAGCCTTGCCAGAACGCGTTACCCACGAGGATACGCGGCGCCGCGTGGTGTCCGCATGCCCCGGCGTGGATGTCACGGATCAACTGCTTTCCCTCGGGGATGGGGATGCATCGCTGCAGAATCCCTGAGGCACTGCGCTTGTACAGCTCGCCGCCAACCGAGACAAAGGTCTTGGCTCTTCTGGCGATGCGGCGCCCCTCGGTCCGGTCCGAGGGCAGCTCCCCGCGGTCGATCCACGCGAGGTATGGGCTGCGCCAGTCTTGCGGTCGTGTGTCCACGTCGATTTCCATGGCCTCGGCCGAAGAATTTTCAACGTCGAGGGCTTCGAGCCCCTCTTTCGAGGGGTCCTCTTCCATGGGCTCGACCTCCGCAGCCCCCGAGGGCGTCCTGAGGGCTCCGGCCCTTGGTTCGAAGTTGACAGAGGGTTGGTCGAGGTCGCGGGCGAAGACGTTCGGAGGAACGGTGATTCGCTCTGACACGATCTTGGCCAGCTGATCCGCTTCCTCGTTGTATTTGCGCACGATATGGTTCAGCTTGAGGCCATAGAACTTGTCCTCGAGACGGCGAACCTCGTTGCAATACGCCTCCATCTTTTCGTCGCGGCAGCTTGCGTTCTTCATCACTTGGTCGATGACCAACTGAGAATCTCCCCAGACGTCGAGGCGTTTGACGCCAAGGTCGATGGCGATGCGGAGCCCGGCGAGGAGGGCTTCATACTCCGCCATGTTGTTCGACGCCGGGAAGTGCAAGCGAACCACGTACCGGATGTGCTCTCCGAGAGGTGAGACGAAGAGGAGGCTCGCGCCTGCCCCGGTTTTCATCACCGACAGCGTAGATTAGCTTCTGGATCTGTGGATACCGCGTCTTGGTTTCGGTCAGCACCTCGCCGACGTAGTACACCGGCCTCTGGACCGGCAGAGCGTGGCCCTCCTCTGTCCTTTCCACAACGATGACGGCGCTGACAACTTGCGTTCTCGCAGCCACGTATAGGTAGAGGGGCTCGCCGTTCTGCGGCGGCGTGAGGATCGGTGCGCGTACGAGCGACGCTTTTAGCCCGTCGAGGGCTTTTTGGGCTTCGGGGGTCCATGAAAAGTATTCGTGCTTTTTTAGGAGCCGGTACAAAGGTAAGCCCTTTTCACCAAGTCGAGAGATGAAACGGCTGAGAGCTGCGAGGCAGCCCAGTACCCTTTGCACCCCCTTGAGGTCCCGAATTGGCCCCATTCGTTCCAGGGCCAAGACTTTTTCGGAGTTGGGTTCGATGCCTCGTTGGGAGACGATGAAACCCAATAGCATGCCTCGCGGCACCCCGAATACGCATTTCTCCGGATTTAATTTTACCCCGTTCGCCCGGAGGCAACTGAATGCGATTTGCAAATCGTTTACCAGATCGTCCGCCTTTCTGGTTTTCACAACGATATCGTCAACATATGCCTCAACGGTCCGCCCGATGTGGCTTAAAAACGTGTTGCATATATCGCTGGTATGTAGCTCCAGCGTTTCGGAGGTCGAACGGCATAGTGACGTAGCAAAACATGCCAAACGGGGTGATAAAAGAAGTCGCGAGCTGGTCGGACTCTTTCATCTTAATCTGATGATAACCGGAATAAGCATCAAGAAAGCATAGCAATTCGCACCCAGCAGTGGAGTCTACTATCTGATCTATTCGAGGCAAGGGAAACAGAACCTTAGGGCATGCTTTGTTTAAACCGGTATAATCTACGCACATGCGTCATTTTCCGTTTTTCTTCTTAACTAGAACAGGATTAGCAAGCCGGGTCGGGTGAAATACCTCTTTGATGAATCCGGCTTGCAGGAGCTTGTGCACCTCCTCCCCGATGGCGCGGCGCTTTTCCTCGTCGAACCGCCGCAGTCGCTGCACCACCAGCTTGGAGTGAGGCTGGATGTCGAGGCTGTGCTCGGCGACCTCCCTCGGAATCCCCGGCATGTCCAAGGGTCTCCACGCGAAGATGTCGGCATTGGCGCGGAGGAAGTCGACGAGCACTGCTTCCTATTTGGGGTCGAGGGTGGTGCTGACCCTCAACGCCCTGCCTTCGGGGGCATTGGGGTCGAGGGGCACCGCCTTGGTGTGCTCTGCAGCCTCGAAGGTGCCTGCGTGCCTCTTGGCGGAGTCAACGGCCTCGTTCGCCATCTTCTCCAGGTCCGCCACCAGGGTCTCGCTGTAGGCGAGCGCTTCTGCGCCCTCGACGCATTCGACGTCACACGCGTAAGCATGCTCGTACGACGATCTCACGGTGATGACGCCCTTTGGCCCCGGCATCTTCATCTTGAGGTAGGCGTAGTTGGGAACCGCCATGAACTTGGCGTAGCACGGACGCCCGAGGATGGCGTGGTACGCTCCTGGGAATCCCACCACCTCGAAGGTGAGGGTCTCCCTCCGAAAGTTGTCGGGAGTGCCGAAGCAAACGGGTAGGTCGATCTGCCCGAGGGGTTGGACCCGTTTCCCTGGCGCGATGCCGTGGAACGGCGCCCTGCTTGGCCTCAGCTGGTTCGTGTCGATGCCCATGAGCTCTAAGGTTTGGACGTATAGGACGTTGAGGCTGCTGCCCCCGTCCATCAGCACCTTGGAGAATGGCGTGTTGCCGATGACGGGGTCGACGACAAGCGGATATCGCCCCGGATTTGGGACATAGTCCGGGTGGTCCTCGCGGCCGAAGGAGATGGTCTCGTCCGACCAGGCGTCGCGGGGTGAACAGAAAAGACCTCTCGACGTTCACGTCTCTGCTCTCGGGACGTCGCGTTCACCATGGGCCCCCCACGATGAAGAAGACATTCTCCACATGGGGGAACTCGTCGTTACCGCCATCACCCGCATCCTTCTTCGGGCCATCCTCCTTCGCGGAGGTGCGCCTGAAGTAACCCTTGATCATCCCACACTGTTCGAGGGTGTGGGTGACAGGGCCCTTATGGTACGGGCATGGCTTCTTCAGCATTTCGTCGAACAGGCCTCCCCAATGAGGGGGGCCTCGAGGGCCTTTGCGGCCTCGCTTGACCACGAGGGCCTCGTCAGAGTCCTCGCCCTGCTGCTGTTGCGCGGCTTGCCGAGGCTTTCGGCCCTTGCCGCCTCGTTTCTGCTTTTTAGCCTTTCCCTTGGACTTGTTGCCCTCCGCGGGCAGCTCCTCCGCGCGCTTCCCCTTGGTCTTGCCGTCGAAAATCGCCCCGACAGCCTCCTCCCCGGAGGCGAAGTTGGTAGCGATGTCGAACAGCGCGTTGACGCTGGTGGGATGGTTTCGCCCCAGCTCGCGCACCAGCTCCCGACAAGTCGTGCCTTCGAGGAAGGCGTGGATGATTTCGGAGTAACCCACGCTCGGTAGCTCGGTGCAGCGCTTGGAGAAGCGGCGGATGAAGTCTCTCAGCGGTTCGTCGGCCGCCTGCCGGCACCCGCGCAGGTCCCAGGAGTTTCCGGGGCGCACGTACGTGCCCTGGAAGTTACCCACGAACATCCTGACCAGGTCGTCCCAGTCGTGGATCTGGTTCGCGGGTAAGTGCTCGAGCCATGTCCGCGCCGAGTCCGCGAGATGAAGCGGAAGGTTGCGGATGATCATAGCGTCGTCGGTGGCCCCGCCCAATTGGCAAGCCAGGCAGTACTCGTTGAGCCACGTCTCGGGTTTCGTTTCGCCCGAATACTTGGTAATGGTGGTCGGTTGACGAAAGCGCGGCGGGATGGCGGCCGAACGGATTTTCCGGCTGAACACATGGGTTCCCGGGGGTTCCGGCGTCGGGCTTTTGTCCTCCTCGCTGTCGTAGCGACCCCCTCGTCGGGGGTGCCTACTGCGGGGAGGCGCCGCGTCCTGCCTCTTCTTGTTCAGGACGTTGCGCGCGTCGCCGTCGTCGATGGCGCCTCGTGTGTCCACGAGTCGGTCCTTCGCGGACCTCCTCGTTTCACGCTCGCCGGTCATGAGCGCCTTCCCGTCGTTCGTCGGTCAGTGAGGCGTCCATGCGCCCCTAGGTGGGGTATGGACGGATTGTTCCTTATCCCGCTTGCTTCCTCCGGCTATCGAACTGGCCTGGTGGCGCATGCGGGAGGCGGAACTCTCCGCTTGTTGAACGGCCGCTTCTTCGACAAGGGCCTGCACCTGGTGCCGCATGTCGCGCGCCTCTGGTGTCGATGGCTCGGGCATGGCCCGAATTAGGGTTATTGCGGCGACGAGCTTCTGGCTTGCCCGCGGCGGCATGGAAGGGCTGGCGTTGTTGCCGTCACCCATGATGCGCGCTTGAGCGATACGCCCGGCAGCTCGCGCACGTTCGCCGCGCTCGGGCTGCCGGGCTTCCAGAGCTGCGCGCAGCTCCTGTACCTGCTGGCGCTCCTGTTGGAGCCTGGCTTCCAGCTCTTGCACCTGCGCGAGCTGTGCCTGCGCGAGTGCGGCTTCGCCCGATGGCTCGGCGGGCGCTGGTGGCGGTTCGTCGTGCCTGGCCCCGTCGCGCGTTTCTTCATCCTCTCCCACGGGCTCTACTTCGCCGTCGAGGATGAAGCATTCCCGCGTGGGTCATATTCCCCTTCGCTGGAATCGTCAGAACAGGTGAGGCAGAAGTCCGCAATGGCCTGGAAGGTGGTAAGGCCTTCGCGGTCGCGTAGCCCGGAGTAGTCCAGGCCTGGGTGCTCCTGACCGTGCACACTTTCCCCGTCGTCCGACTCGGGCTGGGACCCGCCGGGCGAGGAAGTGTCGAGGCTGCGGATCGAACCCAGCTGGTGACCCGGCGGATCCTCTTGCGCGTTCATGTCGGTGCTGATTGCCGTGGAGTAGCTCGTGGCCGCGTTGCTCATTCTGTGCGGGAGCGGTGCCGACCCGGCCACATTTTCCCGGCGTGCTCCTTCCGCGGGAGCCGCTGGCGGGGGTGCGCCCCCCTGTAATGCGGCAGCGGGCCGGAGCCACAGGTGTGCGTCCCAATCAGGGAGGACGACGCGTGGGGCAACGCGCCGTTCCACGCGAATCTGCAGCTCGTGCAGTCTTCGACGTCTCCTGAGGTTGGGTGGCGTTGGCGGCGCCGGGGTAATAGCTATCATGCCGGGTGCCCTGGAGGCGAGCCGCATGAGGAGGCCCTCACCGGTCGCTTCGAACTCCAGGCTCCCAAACATGATCCGGTACCCGCGCGGAAGCGGGCCGGGGGACCCCGGGGCGGATCGCGGCGACATGACCTTGGCGTGGCCTGCCGTCAAGGGAACTGATCGGGTGAGGTTGATCACAGCGCAACCCCCCTACCTGGCGCGCCATTGTCGGTGCTGGGATCGGTCGGTCAATCCTAGCGCCACACAGAATGCGCTGTGTCCCATCCCCTGACGGTTGATGCAAGAGCTAGCACAGTGAGACAAGGGTTTTATCCTGGTTCCGACCGTGAGGTCGTACGTCCAGCAGAGTGCGCTCGGGGCGCTGCACTATCTTGCACCGGAGTGCTTGCAGTGGGGGGCTACAAGCAAGGCGGGAGAGGAGAAGGAGTCTCCAAGTCCCTGAAAATGGGTGTGATTGAGGCGAGTGCCGATATCGTGGGAGGTGGTGGTTGTGTCTCTCTTTCCTCCCCCTTTCCCCCTTTTATAGGTCAAGGAGAGAGAGGGGGGAAGGGGTTTACAAGCATAAGTATAGTGCGTGCTACAGGGGTACGCACTGGAGAGCATGGCATCGGGCGTGCGATCGTCCTTGACCCTGGCAGGGGATTTATGGCGAGCCCCGGCTTCTGCGGGTGTCGTGGCCGTCCCTGTGCTTGTCCTGGAGTGGTTTCGAGGGGTGTCGTTGCCGTAATCCGTGTCCAGCTGCCCGTCGCTGGTTGATTCGAGGGCGTGGCAGGCGAAGAAGGACGGGAGTTGGCAGCACAGGGGTCGGCATGGTGGTTGCTGTCGACCACAGTGCGCGGCGTGCCCGGCTTACCAGGGAATGGCCGAGAGTTGGTGGATTAGACCCGGCGTCTGGGCCGCGCCTGATCGGAGTTTGTACTCGGTCGCTGCTCATATATTCGTTCGAGGGTCCTTCATGCCCATTCGAGGGCTGCCCCGGGGGGAAAGGACGGGAGCGGGTGGAATAGTGGTGCGGAATGACGCCTGCAAGTCCGCACAGGGCCTTGCGCAGTGCCGCGTACGTCCGCACAGCGCCGGTGAGGACGCATAGTGACCGGAGCAGGTGGAACAGCGAGCTCTGTGGTGTCAGCGGCGCGGCGTGGGGAAAGATTGCCTTTTGACTTTGGCGCCCGTCTGATGGGGCCGGCATTAAATGCCGTTGTCGGGCGGGGCGTCGGCGCGCGCCGCGTTGGGTAGAGGGGTGCCCTCGAGCGAGGTGGAGTTGGTTCGCCTGCTTGAGGGGGCACGCGACCCTCGAGCGAGGCGGAGACGGAGGTCGCCTCCTGGGTCTCCTTGTCAGGCGAGCTCGGGCGGCTATATTTGGGCCGTAAGTTGTGGCGGGCCGCGCTGCCCTGGTGGCCCTTCCGGGCTGCCGGCGATTCGGCCCTTCATGGTTAATGTTTTTTGAGGGTGACTACCCCGATGATTAGGGGACCCCCTGGGTTTGTCCCCGACAATTGGCTTGGTTGAAGATGAAGTGCTCACAAACCATAGGTTAAATGAAAGAAAACCACACACATATGTCTCGAAATCCCAAAACCAGCAAATGTGCGGAGTTACCGGAGATTGTTCCGGAGTTACCGCATGTCCGGAAACTCCGGACAATTATGCGGAAACTCCGCACTTTAACAGCACAACGGCTAGTTTGTGGTGAAGGGGTATTTATACCCCCTCACCCCCTCTCATTCATTCCTCTCGACCTAACTCAGAACGAAACACCTCTCTAGCATTCAAAGCTCCACTTTGCTCCCCTCTTGACTTCCCAAGTGAGATTTGGTGAGGGGATTGAAGTGAGATTGAAGAGAGAGAAAGGTTGAGTGCAAGCTAATTGATTTCCCATCCTTTGAGCACTTCGTTCTTCGTCAAGCCTTGGATTTCGGGTTCATTACTCTTGGAGCATTGCTCCTAGACGGCTAGGCGTTGCTTGGGAGCTCCAACCTCGTTGTGGCAGCCCCAAGAAGTTTGTATTACCCCGTGAAGTAAGTATAAGCTCTAGGGTTTTCGAATCCTAGGGAGAGGAAGTGGTTTAGTGGACAAACCCGCCCTTTGTGGGCACCTCAACGGAGACGTAGACTTTCTTTGTGAGAGTTGAACTCCGGGAACTAAATCCTTGTGTCCTTGTCTTTGATTTACTTTCTTTGCACTTGGTTTGAGTTCTTGCATGATATTTAGGGTTTGTGCTCTCATATCTTAGAGTTTGGTACCGATCTACTTCCCACAAAAGTTTGAGCTAGGTTTGAGTGGTTATTCTTGTAGATCAGCATCTAAGGAGTAACCTATTTCGAAGGATTCACTTTTGAAGCAAGTTTAGTTTGACGAATTTCAGTTTCAGCAAAAAGTCCGGAGTTTCCGGAGATTTTTGCGGAATCTCCGCACAAGTGCGGAGTTTCCGGACAAATCTTCGGAGTTTCCGGACATTACCCATATAACATGTTTTTAAGTCATTGAAAAGCTGCAGGTTGGACTATTGACCCCCCTCTAGTCCATCTTAGGTCCTTTCAACAAAAAGTTCAAACCATGCCATATTCTCCGTCTTTGATTCCTTTGGACCCACCAGCAAACCACAATATTTCTGTATAGCCCAAAATGCTCCTGCTACACCATCTCTTTCTCTCCCTCTCCTAGACCCTTGGACCCCATATGTCATCTTCTTCATCTAGCCTTTATGTTCCCCCCAGTAGCACTACATCTTCATGGCTCAGGGAGGATGAGATGAGGGTGGAGCTTGATCACTCGGGCGCTCAGGGGTGGGTGGAAGGTGGAGGGGTAGAGCTCGGTGGCACCAGATGAGCGGCACCGACGCGGAGGTCGGCGCGGGGTAGGGCAGGAGTTCCTGGTCGTGCGAGCATCAAGGTCATCTCCCGGTAAATACATCATGTCATCGTCATCGTCTCTTCCCGTCCACCGCTTCTATAACCGTCTATAGGGTTAATTTAGAGCTTTCGGTGGCCGACGGGTTCTCCAGCAAGAGCGAGCTCCACTTGCTGCTTGCTGCTTGCGTAGGGAACCGACTATTTATTTATCAAGGGAATTTTTCTCTCTCACTGTGCTCACAATCTTGGTGAACGCCCTAAATCTAAGCACCTTTCATCAGTTACATGCACCAATCAACGTGATGTCCTCTACTCATTGTTGAAAGCTACACCACCACAGTTTCTCTGCTTTGTTTTTCCTCTCTCTGGTCCTTCTTGCATCAACTCGTTAACAAATACCATTAAACGGGTTTGAGTGCGGGTAACCCGTTTGATGATATTCCACTTGTGTTGAAAAAGACACTTAGTGCTGAACGCGACCATGGTGATCAATCCCGGCAGCGATTCGCCCCCTTCGGACAGGGAGAATTGTTCTCTCCCACTGTGCTCACAAGCTCGTTGAACGTCCTAAATTCGAGCACCTCTCATCAGGTACACGTGCAGATTGACGTGTTGTCCTCCGTTTATTGTTGAATGTTACCTCCTATATAGAAGAACGTGGTTGGGCACATGGGGCTTCGGGCTGTCCGCAGTCGTTGTACTCTATTCTCATCCTCTGAAAGGAATATTCCTGCCTAGTCATTGAGATTCTCTTCTCTATATCAATTTTTATACACCTGTTATCCTCTATATCTTATATTCTATACCAACTACCAACATGTGAGCTCACCCATATCTTTTTCTCCTTTTCTTTCACGGACGCCACCACTCCCCCCCCCCCACTCTCTCTCCCTCTGTCTCCCCCTCTCTCTAGTAGAGGCGGCGGCGAGAGGTGCCGATCTCCCTAGCCGGCAGCCTTCAATCCCGTCGGCCTCCAGTGGCACGCGAAGCGGCCGGACCCCAAACTCCGAAGATGCGCAGGCAGCTGCCGCGACATCGACGGCGGCGGAAGGCCTCCCGACAGCGGACGGTCGCATGACAACGGCAAAGGACTCCCGCGGTGGCCACAGATGACCACACGACAACGGTTGAGGCTTCCCGTGGATAGCCACGCGGCGACGGTGGAGGGCTCCCACGGATGGCCACACGGCGACAGTGGAGGCCTCCTACGGCGGCCATGGACGGCTACGCGGCAGCAGTGGCGAACCACGAACTCTGAAGACACGCAGGAGGCTGCCGCGGTGGTCGCAGATAGCTCCCACGACGACGATAGCGGCAGACGGTCGCACAACAATGGTGAAGGACTCTCGCGGCGGCTACGGACGGCCATGCGCCGGCGGTGGAGGGCTCCCGCGGATGGCCACGCGACAACAGTGGAGACCTCTTATGGCGGCCATGAATGGCTGAGCGGCGGCGGACCTTGAACTCCGAAGACGCGCAAGCGGCTGCCGCGGCGGCGACGACGGCGGACGGTCGCACGACGACGGCGAAGGACTCCTGCGGCAACCATGGACGGCCACACCGCGGCGGTGGAGGGCTCCCGCGGACGGCTACGCGGCGACGGTGGAGGCCTCCTATGTCGGCCATGGACGGCTGTGCGGCGGTGGTAGCGAACCTCGAAGTCCGAAAACGCGTAGGCGGCTACCCGGCGGCCACGAATGGCTCCCACGACGGCAGACGGCCTCCCGGCAGCGGACGGTCGCACCGTGACGGCGAAGGACTCCCGCAGTGGCCACGCGACGGCAGTGGAGGGCTCCCGCGGATGGCCACGCGGCGACGGTGGAGGCCTTCTATAGCAGCCATGGACGGTTGTGCGCTGGCGGCGGCGGACGTCTCGCGCGGCGGATTAACAGAATATTATAGACCGTTAGATCTTCATAAAATCCAACGGCATCTATTCTTTTCTTTTTTTTGATTAACGGAATATTATAGATTGTTAGATCATCATACAATCCGACGGCATATATTATTCTCTTTTTTGGATTAACGTGGGATTTTCTAGGCCCTCTCGGCGAACGTGGTGGCTCCTTTTGCTTCTATTGTAATAAGATAATAGAAGATAGATACCAGTTTACACCATATCATGCTTTGGTCTGACGAAATCTTTATGTGATGATCTCGGTTCTATGATAATTAAATTTTGGTGGAGCCAGATGAATAAATTAAATACAGTGGACAGGTTGGGAAACACTATCTAAACCAAAGAGACTGCGAGGACTGGGTTTGAGGGATTGACACTCTTTTAACATGGCCATGCGGCATGCTTACAAGAGAGGCATGATGACGTATCCTCCAAAACCCGACTTTCCTGTGTGCAGGAGCTCTGGCAACAAAATACCATCCTCGCAGCAGTGTAAATAAAGCAACTCCGAAAAGTGGAATTTCTTATGCATGGCATAGCATTTGAAAAGGTGTTCAGCTCTTGAAAAAAAGGCATGATCTGACGACTTGGAGACTGAAGTAGTGTTTCAGATGTGTGAAGAAGACCGTATGCAGGTGTGTATTTTATTTTGGCTTTGGTTGCATGGAATAAATAAAGCTAATGAAGGAGACACAATTAAAAACTCATGACAAGATAGTATTTTCTATAAACTTACATGTTAATGAATACATTAACCTCAAGCAGCGGAAGGGACCAAAAGAAAACATCAATCTAAAAATGGTCTCCTCTGCCAATTGAGTTTTTGTAAAAACTAATACATATGGTGCTTTTCATGAATTGTTACACTCTGCTGGATGGGGTTTGACACACAAACATAAATCAATAGACAAATAACATCAGTTGTCATATCAGGTTCAGGCTTCTCATGTAGAGTTAACAGGCTGCATAGGATTGGTTGGGCACGGTGAAGAAGAAGGAATCTACTGGCTCCACGCAACCGCGATTCAGAGAAGATGGGGACGCAAGACCGTTGCCAATGCCATTGTACTTGTACGGTGGTGGTGTCTGGCAGAAGAAGCTTGAGCTCGCCGCATCGGCATCAAGATTTGCTCCGGGATCCGTCGCTGCCGGCAAGACGAACGAGTCGGCTGAGGGAGAGTCGCCGAGGGAACGCATGAACTCGTCGATGTCGAAGTTTTCCAGAAAGCTCAAATCCAACGATGTGTCGACGTTGATGCCGGGGGTGAAGTCCTGGTTCGCCGGAATTGTCACCGGAGCTGCGTTCTGGTCTCTGTCAGCGATGCAATTGCCATCGGGTTGATCCACCATCAGCATGGAAGAAGAGCAGATGGGCTGCGATGCTGACATGCCGAGCAGAGCATCCTCTGCCACACGCCGCCGGGACGCTGCTGGAGCTGCTTCCTCGGCCAAGGAATCTGCTTCTGCCCTCTTTCGCTTCTTCCCGTGGCCGCTGAACCGGATGCGATAGAGCCTCAGCAGCGACTCGGCCAAGAGATCCGGGGCGGTGATCGCGTACTCGTGCATCACCCACCCCGTGCTGCCCTTCTCCCCGCCTTCCTGGAAGCTGAGCGCTCTCTTCCGCCACGCCACCTCCGCGCCGCCGGAGCCGGGAACGCACAGCTTCTCGCCGTCGGCGCATGTCCTCTCCCCGTTCCAGAACCCGCCGCCCGAGCATGTCCTCTTCTGCCGCGATCCCTTGCTGCTCTTCGCCTGACCCAGCGCAAAGAAGAAAGCGTCCTCGTTGCAGCCGTTCCGCTCGAGGAGCTCCCACGGCGGCGCGCTCAGGGGGTCGTCGTCGAGGATGAGGCCGTCCAGAGGGAGCGGCTGGCCCAGGATGCGAGGGAGGAGGTAATGCGCCACGACATCGCCGTCCTCGGGAGCAAAGAGGAACCCCGGCGGGAAGCCGAGCGCGCGTGGCACCTCCATGGCGCCGCTCTGCTTCCTCCCGTAGCTGCTGTGTCGGATGTGGTACAATCTCAGCGGCGACCGGGCCAGATCCTCGGGAGCGGTGACCGCGTACTCGTGCATGACCCATCCCGTGCTCCCCTTCTTGCCGCCGCCATGGAAGTTGAGCGCCTTCTTCCTCCACGCGGCCTCCTGACCGCCGCCGCCGGGGACGGGCAGCTTGTCCCCTTCAGCGCATGTCTTCTGGCCCTCCCACCAGCCGCCGCCCGCGCAGGTACGCTTCTGCCGCGTGCCCTTGCCGCACCTCGCCTGCCCCTCCGCGAGGAAGAAGCCGTCCTCCTTGCGCCCATGCTTCTCGAGGAGCTCCCACGGCGGCGCGCTCAGCGGGTCGTCCTCGAGGATCAGGCCGTCGATCTGAAGCTGCCAGCCCAGGAGGCGAGGGATGAGGTAGTACTCCACCGCCACCCCGTCTTCCGGCGCGAACACGAATCCAGGCGAGAGATTGGCCATGCGCAGAGCCGCCGCCATGCTCCGTGCTCGTTAGGGCTCAAGCGTGGTTTGGATCTCGAGGATTTGGGGGAGAAGGGGAAGGGGAGAACTGGCGCGTAAGGGCGACGCGCGCCCGCGCCCAAATTTATTGGGAGCGTGCCCGCGGGAGGGATTCGGATCGGAGGCGGTGTGCGCCGTGGCCCGTGGGGGCGATCGGACTTGCCAGCTGTTTGGTTCACAGTTGTCAGTCGGATTCACCGAAATATAAATTAAAGTATTTTTCCTTCTCCTGCTTTTAATTACTCCGTATTGGCATATTAGATTTAGCTATAATAAAACCTAGATTTTATGAATATGCGTAATTTTGTGTAGCTTATGAAAAATTTGGATCGAAATACGGTGTGTGGTTTGGTTAGGGACCAAATTAGGTCGTGTCCATTTACCGCCCAACACAACTTTTGTTTTTCGTGGGGGTGAGAACAGATCACGGGTAATTAGGAATGAAAGAGGACCATAATATCTTTTTCATGTCCTTGTTCATTTTTTTTCTAGAAAATATTATACAGTAATATATACATATTTTTTCGGATGGCGGAAATAGTGCCGAAGTCGATGCGAAAACGGATTAAAATAGATGAATAATATATTCTTATGTGTAGCTTTTTATGGTGGTAAATACTCTCTAAATCAAAAGCACAATGCAACAACATAATAATATGAAAAATACTTCTAATATGATCCATGTTGTCCATCGAGGCCGGAGGGGTACAACAATTATGTGATCAACCGTTTGGTATTTAGGGTTTATACCAATATAGATGTACGTAATATGTATAGCTGAGGGATTATGCTTATAAAATATTATATATATATCCGGGCCAGGCTTCATTTGTACTAGGGCACGCTAAAATAGTTGGATAACTTATTATAAATGTCAACTAATCCGCGTTCCATCGGGGTTCGCATCCGTGCACAATCTGATTCGGATTATCTATATCCACATAGATATTAATCTATATCTTTAAATTTTAGATCCATATCAGATTGGATGCTGAAACTATCTAGTCTACTTTCATCCTATAGCTAATCCGGTGTGAGCCAACTAAAGATACCGATTCATACCCGCGTTAACAGATATTCGTCCATGTGAAGAGCTCATTTAGCATGTTTGGAGCTTGAAAGGTGGAAGCATCACCCCAGCATGCATCATCGAACAAGATGGACAACCGAAGTGTTCACGGTGCTGGTCGCCACGATCACAATCTGAATTCGGATTTCACCCGATGGCCAACAGCAGCTATTTGTGTGCCGCTTGAAACCAGGTCGTTAGACTGGCGAATGGGACCACCTTTGTCATGGGGCGATCAGGCCTCGGCACATTTCGATTCTCCTACTGCCCTACGTGGAAGCGGTTAATGGCTAGATTCCGGCCAGGCTCAGAGCGGTCTCCTGCGCCATTGGACGCGGCACCGCATCCTTCGCCTACCGGACACCATCCGCTCCACCAGGAACCAATGCTTTGCCTTTCGCCGGCGTGACTCGTCGCGCGTCGACGGCAACATGTTTGACGAAACGCTTCTACGAGGTAAACCAACCATGAGGCGTGGAACGCCGAACTCTGGCTGCTTCTTCTGCGGTTGGGTCAGGGAGCATATGGTTGTGGGGTGGTGGAGATGGTGGCGTGGCCTATTCTGCATTCTCTGCGGCGCTGGCAAACCTACTGGCAAGTGGCAACAGAGATGGTGGCTGCTCGCTTGTGCGAGTTGAGGCGATGTGGGACAGTGGCAGAGGCAGGATTGCCCCCTAGGGGCCGGGGGGCTGGGGGTCATATCCGTCCTCTCATTCTTCTTCTTCCTCCCCTCCTCTCCCTTTCATTTCTCCTCCTATTCCTTTCATTTCTCTTCTTCATCTCCATGGGTTATAGATGGGTAGGGGGCTAGAGCCCCCCTAGCTCTGCCGCTGACGGAGGAGAGGGGTAGTCTGATCCCAACTCCCGTGCTTGTTTGGTAGATCGGTAGGAAAGGAAACTACATCCATTAATCCATATCTTACGGTGAATCCGATTGCGAACAGAGAACAGAAAACAACAGCTGGCGAGCCCGACTTGCGCGCACCTCCATCACGCCCAATAAATTTGGGTGCGGGCGCGCGTCGCCTTTACGCCCAATAACAAGCACGGGAGTTGGGATCAGACCAACCCTCTCCCCCATCAGCGACGAAGCTGGGGGGTAGGGGGCTCTAGCCCCCTACCCATCTAGATAATCCGAATGAGATTGTGCGCGAATGCGAAAAAAGATACACCCTCCATCCCATAATATAGGGTCCTGGAGGGTTCAATTTTTGTACCCAAATATAAGGTCCTGGAGGAATAGGACAAAACTAAATGAGGTTGATGGGTGGGTGGAGAGTTGGTGGGTGGTGTAAAATGAGGGGTATAGAGGTCATTTCCTTTCACAGTTGTTTCTTGAGTTTGAATGGTCCACGACCTTATATTTTAGAACGGATGGAGTATAAATTTAGAGAACCCCGATGGATATAATTATTTTGATAATTGAACGTGAATTAGTTGACATTTGTAATAAGTTATCCGACTATTTTAACGTGCCCTAGTACAAATCAAGCCTGGTCCGGATATATACATAATATTTTGTAGCCATAATCCCTCAGCTATACATATTACGTACATCTATATTGGTGAACTCTAAATACCAAACGGTTGATCACATAATTGCTCTATCCCTCCGGCCTCGATGGACAACATGGAGCATATTAGAAGTATTTTTCATATTATTATTATGTTGTTGCATTGTGCTTTAGATTTAGAGAGTATTTACCACCATAAAAAGCTACACATACGAATATATTATTCATCTATTTTAATCCATTTTCGCATCGGCACTATTTCCGCCGTCCGAAAAAATCTGTATATATTACTGTATAATATTTTCTAGAAAAAAATGAACGAGGACATGAAAAATATATTATGGTCCGCTTTCATTCCTAATTACCCGTGATCTATTTTCACCCCCACGAAAAACAAAAGTTCCACACCGTATTTCGATCCAAATTTTTCATAAGCTCCACACAGATACCGCAGAGCTATATTCAACAATCTAGGTTTTATTATAGCTATATAAATCTTCTATGCCAATAGAGAGTAACTAAAAGCAGGAGAAGGAAAATACTTTAATTTATTATTACTAGCATGAACGCACGTGCGGCACGCACGTTTATTGATGACACATATGTACTAAAACAATATCACTTGAGTGGACCATGGTAAACAGACCAGTCGTGCGAAGCGCTTTAAAAATACTTTATATTCGCTCTCTCATGTATAGAGAGTTTTAGATATTTTCAAATATAGATGCACATCATTTTCCCACGTCTTCCTACGTCGTACAACCCGACAGGTGGGCCCTTTGTGAGGGGTGGGGGTGGATTTTTTGGGTGAGAAGTGTTTCCAATTCTCTAGGATACTTTTAGTATAGAAGATAGATAGATATACTGCGATTTTTTTTTGAACTTTAATTATTATACAGTGAATCGGACTGACAACTGTGAACCAACAGCTGGCGAGTGGGGGAGTCCGACCGCGCCCACGGCGCACACCGCCTCCGATCCAAATCCCTCCCGCGGCCACGCTCCCAATAAATTTGGGCGCGGGCGCGCGTCGCCCGTACGCGCCACTTCTCCCCTTCCCTTCTCCCCCACCCCCAAATCCTCGATCCAAACCGCGCTTGAACCCTAACGAGCACGGAGCATGGCGGCGGCTCTGCGCATGGTCGGTCTCTCGCCTGGATTCGTGTTCGCGCCCGAGGACGAGGTGGCCGTGGAGTACTACCTCCTCCCTCGCCTCCTGGGCTGGCAGCTTCAGATCGACGGTCAGATCGACGGCCTGATCCTCGAGGACGACCCGCTGAGCGCGCCGCCGTGGGAGCTCCTCGAGCGGCATGGGCGCAAGGAGGATGCCTTCTTCCTCGCAGAGGGGCAGGCGAGGTGCGGCAAGGGCACGCGGCAGAAGCGGACCTGCGCGGGCGGCGGCTGGTGGGAGGGCCAGAAGACATGCGCTGAAGGGGACAAGCTGCCCGTCCCCGGCGGCGGCGGTCAGGAGGCCGCGTGGAGGAAGAAAGCGCTCAACTTCCATGGCGGCGGCGGCGGCAAGAAGGGGAGCACGGGATGGGTCATGCACGAGTACGCGGTCACCGCCCCCGAGGATCTGGCCCGGTCGCCGCTGAGATTGTACCACATCCGGCACAGCAGCTACGGGAGGAAGCAGGGCGGCGCCATGGAGGTGCCACGCGCGCTCGGCTTCCCGCCGGGATTCCTCTTTGCTCCCGAGGACGGCGATGTCGTGGCGCATTACCTTCTCCCTCGCATCCTGGGCCAGCCTCTCCCTCTGGACGGCCTCATCCTCGACGACGACCCCCTGAGCGCGCCGCCGTGGGAGCTCCTCGAGCGGAACGGGTGCAAGGAGGACGCTTTCTTCTTTGCGCTGGGTCAGGCGAAGAGCAGCAAGGGATCGCGCCAGAAGCGGACATGCGTGGGCGGCGGGTTCTGGAACGGGGAGAGGACATGCGCCGACGGCGAGAAGCTGTGCGTACCAGGCTCCGGCGGCGCGGAGGTGGCGTGGCGGAAGAAAGCGCTCAGCTTCCAGGAAGGCGGGGAGAAGGGCAGCACGGGGTGGGTGATGCACGAGTACGCGATCACCGCCCCGGATCTCTTGGCCGAGTCGCAGCTGAGGCTCTATCGCATCCGGTTCAGCGGCCACGGGAAGAAGCGAAAGAGGGCAGAAGCAGATTCGTTGGCCGATGAAGCAGCTCCAGCAGCGTCCCGGCGGCGTGTGGCAGAGGATGCTGATGGTGGATCGCAGCCCACCTGCTCTTCTTCCATGCTGATGGTGGATCAACCCGATGCCAATTGCATCACTGACGGAGACCAGAACGCAGCGCCGGTGACAATTCCGGCGAACCAGGACCTCACCCCCGGCATCAACGTCGACACATCCTGGGATTTCAGCTTTCTGGACAACTTTGACGTCGACGAGTTCATGCGTTCCCTCGGCGACTCTCCCTCAGCCAACTCGTTTGTCTTGCCGGCAGCGACGGATCCCGGAGCAAATCTTGATGCCGATGCAGCGAGCTCAAGCTTCTTCTGCCAGACACCACCACCGTACAAGTACAATGGCATTGGCAACGGTCTTGCGTCACCATCTTCTCTTCATTGTGCGTCACCATCTTCTCTGCATCGCGGTTGCGTGGAGCCAGCAGATTCCTTCTTCTTCACCGTGCGCAACCAATCCTATGCAGCCTGTTAGCTCTGTTCATCAAGCATGAAGAAGACTGAACTTGTAGGGACAACTGACGTTAAGTGTCTATTGATTGATTTATGTAATGTGTGTAAAACCTCACCCAGCAGAGTGTGGCTGATGAGGACATCACCGGCTTAGATACGACCATTTTAATGGCTTGCAAATCAAAGGTGAATCAATCCTATATCACAATTATTGTTGGTACATTCGATAAATTGATGCTGCGCCATGATGTATGTTCATTGTCATTTTTAGAAATACATACATGAATTAAAAAGAGTGCTAGACATATATGGAAGGAATGGAGGACCAAAGAAGTTGATTGGGGACCAATTCTAAGTATTCCCACGTCCCCCATCAGGTTACCACGTCACATTGGTCCAAGGAAGGAAAGAGACCAAATCCAACACGTTTTGAAAAGTCTGGATTCGGACTGCAGGAAAGTGCTAACTTGCGACGGCCGCCACGGTTTCATCCGGACTCCGTTTTGGGCGATTAAGTACTTGATGGAAAGCTTATCAAGTCTACTTTTAGATGGATCTGGACTCACCCTCATATCTGTTGGGATGCGGCCACAATCGTCGATTTACTACAGAGACCTTTTCTGCCCACGGTGCTGCGTCACCTTATTTTGGGCCAATGGGCCGTGTATCAAGTTGAGCCCAATAGGGGCGCGTACTAGGGTTGGAGCATGACCCCCACCAGGTCCTGGTCGTCCTCCACCCTCTCATATACCCCCATAGCCGCCATAAACAGATTGGGTTTTGTTTAGATCAAGTTTAGCCATTGCTACTTGCTTGTAAGCGCGCGTGCTGGTCCAGCCGCCCGTCTTCGAGTCGACGGAACCCCACTTCGTTGGTGATTGAGTTTGAGATTGAGACACTTCAATTCCCATCTAGTAAATTCAGTACTTGTATCATACTTGTTCTTGCTAGTTCTTCGATTGCTTGCAGGACAGGTCGGGTGACGCGCTCCCACAAGATCGCGGCATCCATAGGAGGTGGTGTATCGGTCGCTAAGGCGCAGTCTTTGAAAGGTTGTAGTCGGGCCGTGAACGTCGTCTCCTCCAATCGAGTTATCCCCCACGCCTCTCATCGAAAGATCGGGCACAAACCCCAGCGGGTTCACATCAGTTGGTAATCAGAGCGAGGTTTATCGGTGAGAGTGTATCAATTCTTTGCTGATTTTAATTTCCTATAGTCCAGAAAAGCCAAAAAAAATACTACCTCCGTATCGAAATATTTGTCGCCGTTGACTTTTTCTTACAACTTTGACCATTCGTCTTATTCAAAAAATTATCACAAATATGTAAAAGGGTAAGTCAAGCTTAAAATAGCTACAATAGTAAAGCATGTGGCAAACAAAATGGATGGTACTTGCATAATATTTTGAATAAGACGAATGGTCAAAGTTGTAGAAAAAAGTCAACGGCGACAAATATTTCGATACGGAGGTAGTAGTAGATTAGTTTTACCGCAATCCTATAAACCCTTTGAGCCTTTGCTAGTACTGCTTAGTTAGGGCTTGTTGAGTTTTCGGTTGCATCGGTCGCGTCGAGTTGCTGGTCTTAGTTTAATCCTTTAGAGTTTCGAGTTCTTGTCACTTTCTGATTCGGAGTCCCTGTCCAGCACGAGAAGAAAACCGACGCAGTCTCCACGTCCGATATCGAAATCAGGTGTTTTAGTACAATCTGGAAAGGTTAACTCGTGTGCTTTCCAACGGATCTGACCGTGCTCAAAAATTCCTTCTGAGCACTCCGCCATCGCCTTTGAGATTTGCGTGTCTGGTTAGCTGAAATAAGAATTCAATTCGGAGTCCAGTTTCATCCTGAAAAGAAAAAGGCCGTATTTCCTTTGTTCAATGTTCAAATTTGGTGTTTAGATACAATCTGGAAACCTTGGATTGTGCTTGTTCCAACGGATCTAGCCTTGTTCCAAAATTCCTTTTGAGTGTTCTGTATTGGTTCTTGAGATTGGCGATCTGCAATCTGTGTAAACTCATCTTTTTGTGCTCATTTGTCTTGATATTCAGCAAAGGTGTAAAAAAAAGTGAAAGAAAGAAAGAAAAGGAAAAGAAGAGAAAAAAAGAAAACAAAAAAAAGAAGAGAAAAAGAAAGAAAAGAGAAAGGGGTTGTTCGTTGTGTTTCTCCTTTGGTTCAGGTGGTGCATTGTAACTTCCCTTGTGTCGAGGCTCGCGTCTCTAGCACGGTCTAGGCTAGGACCAGCACAGTGCCGCCGTTGAACGATTATTCAGCTTGCTTTTTAATTAATGTGGTGCTAGTTATTCCTTGTTTCAGCCCACCTATAGCTCCACATATCCGACTACAGTTTGACAGGTCTTGTTGCTGCAGCACCGATACACTATCTTTGAGGTTGTTGTCTTGTTGGTTGCTGTCACCACCTGTTTGGCTTGGTAAGAATTTGTAAGAGCTTGTTTGAACAAGGATAGTTTGAGAGAATTAGAACCAACACATCTAGTAGTTGACAGGAGGATACATCTTATTTTTGTGTTTCTTGTTGTCAACTAATCATGGCAGGTGATACAGAGATTTTTGAGCGGTTGAAACTAGACCCTCATCTTCAGGATGTCATTCAATATTTGCCATTATATGCTGGTATGTTTGATCCTGAAGCTTATATTGATTGGGAGCTTAAGGTAGATGCAGAATTTGATAATTATGACTTGTCTGAACATGAAATGATTTTTGCTGCATCTAGTGCTTTAACAAAATATGCTTTGATTACATGGAAACACATTTGTAGGCACAACAAAGTTCCACAAACTTGGAATGAATTTAAAATGCTTTTTCGAGATGAATATGTTCCAGAATATTATGCTGATTATTTACTTACAAAATTGGACAAATTGAAGCAAGGTAGTAGGACTGTCAAAGAATACTATCATAGCTTTAAGATTTGTGTCATGTTTGGTGGATTAGATGAATGCAAGAAAGATGTTATGAGTAGGTTCATGAAAGGGCTCAATTCTGAAATTCGAACCTTGTTAATTAGCAAGTCATATAGATGTATTGGTGAATTATTTTGGCTTGCTGTTCATGCTGAAAAGGAAATTTTATTATCTGCGAATACCTACAAGAATGATGTGATCCTTAATGTTGAAATTTTGTCCACTATGCATGCTCTTCAAGAGCAAGAAATTGTGGAACATGCTGCTGAGTTACTTTTGTCACAAGATGAATTAGTTGTTGTTCCTTATGATAAAGACAACTTGTGCGATGATGCTTCTTGTACTTCTATGCCACAAGTAGTGAATAAGTGTGATTCTTTTGGTTTGGAACCTTACAAATGTGCTGAAGCAAAACTTTTTCATCCTATTACATGTGCACAAGATGAATTGAAATTGATGTCTTCTTTAAATACTTTGGGTTATATAGAATTTGATATTCTCTGTGATCTAAAATGTTTAGCGGAGAAACTTTTTGCATATTCTGAATTCTCATGCTTGTCTAATCATACATATCACTTTGTTGGCAAGTATAATTGCAAAGGAGAGTATTTAGTACATAAAGTTTATATCTGCTCTAATCTGAAATATCCTTTTGGGCTACAATATCATAATCAAATAGAGGGCTGCACTAACACTAATGATGTCTTGCAAAGTTTCTCTAGTTTTTATCTTAAGCAACAGGGTCAGCCCAAAGAAGGGGAGCATTGCTGGTTGTGGCCAACCAACAAAGTCGTCGTTCCATGTTCCAACATCGAAGCAAGCTCCTTTGAATGCCACCGGAGCAAGTCGAGGACGACTTGCAGCCAAGAAGGGAAGAATGATGAGGACATCACCGGCTTAGATACGACCATTTTAATGGCTTGCAAATCAAAAGTGAATCAATCCTATATCACAATTATTGTTGGTACATTCGATAAATTGATGCTGCGCCATGATGTATGTTCATTGTCATTTTCAGAAATACATACATGGATTAAAAAGAGTGCTAGACATATATGGAAGGCATGGAGGACCAAAGAAGTTGATTGGGGACCAATTCTAAGTATTCCCACGTCCCCCATCAGGTTACCACGTCACATTGGTCCAAGGAAGGAAAGAGACCAAATCCAACACGTTTTGAAAAGTCTGGATTCGGACTGCAGGAAAGTGCTAACTTGCGACGGCCGCCACGGTTTCATCCGGACTCCGTTTTGGGCGATTAAGTACTTGATGGAAAGCTTATCAAGTCTACTTTTAGATGGATCTGGACTCACCCTCATATCTGTTGGGATGCGGCCACAATCGTCGATTTACTACAGAGACCTTTTCTGCCCACGGTGCTGCGTCACCTTATTTTGGGCCAATGGGCCGTGTATCAAGTTGAGCCCAATAGGGGCGCGTACTAGGGTTGGAGCATGACCCCCACCAGGTCCTGGTCGTCCTCCACCCTCTCATATACCCCCATAGCCGCCATAAACAGATTGGGTTTTGTTTAGATCAAGTTTAGCCATTGCTACTTGCTTGTAAGCGCGCGTGCTGGTCCAGCCGCCCGTCTTCGAGTCGACGGAACCCCACTTCGTTGGTGATTGAGTTTGAGATTGAGACACTTCAATTCCCATCTAGTAAATTCAGTACTTGTATCATACTTGTTCTTGCTAGTTCTTCGATTGCTTGCAGGACAGGTCGGGTGACGCGCTCCCACAAGATCGCGGCATCCATAGGAGGTGGTGTATCGGTCGCTAAGGCGCAGTCTTTGAAAGGTTGTAGTCGGGCCGTGAACGTCGTCTCCTCCAATCGAGTTATCCCCCACGCCTCTCATCGAAAGATCGGGCACAAACCCCAGCGGGTTCACATCAGTCCTGCAAGCAATCGAAGAACTAGCAAGAACAAGTATGATACAAGTACTGAATTTACTAGATGGGAATTGAAGTGTCTCAATCTCAAACTCAATCACCAACGAAGTGGGGTTCCGTCGACTCGAAGACGGGCGGCTGGACCAGCACGCGCGCTTACAAGCAAGTAGCAATGGCTAAACTTGATCTAAACAAAACCCAATCTGTTTGTGGCGGCTATGGGGGTATATGAGAGGGTGGAGGACGACCAGGACCTGGTGGGGGTCGTGCTCCAACCTTAGTACGCGCCCCTATTGGGCTCAACTTGATACACGGCCCATTGGCCCAAAATAAGGTGACGCAGCACCGTGGGCAGAAAAGGTCTCTGTAGTAAATCGACGATTGTGGCCGCATCCCAACAGATATGAGGGTGAGTCCGGATCCATCTGAAAGTAGACTTGATAAGCTTTCCATCAAGTACTTAATCGCCCAAAACGGAGTCCGGATGAAACCGTGGCGGCCGTCGCAAGTTAGCACTTTCCTGCAGTCCGAATCCAGACTTTTCAAAACGTGTTGGATTTGGTCTCTTTCCTTTCTTGGACCAATGTGACGTGGTAACCTGATGGGGGACGTGGGAATACTTAGAATTGGTCCCCAATCAACTTCTTTGGTCCTCCATGCCTTCCATATATGTCTAGCACTCTTTTTAATCCATGTATGTATTTCTGAAAATGACAATGAACATACATCATGGCGCAGCATCAATTTATCGAATGTACCAACAATAATTGTGATATAGGATTGATTCACTTTTGATTTGCAAGCCATTAAAATGGTCGTATCTAAGCCGGTGATGTCCTCATCAGTGGCAATTCATGAAAAGCACCATCTGTATAGTTTTTACAAAAACTCAATTGGCAAAGGAAAGCATTTTTTGGATCGATGCCTTCTTTTGGTTCCCTTGTGCAGCTTGAGGTTCATGTATTCATTATAACATGGAAGTTTATAGAAAATATAGTTTATGTAATGAGCTTTTAATCGTGTCTCCTTAATTAGCTTTATTTATTTCATTCAACCAAAGCCAAAATAAAATACAGACTGCATACAGTCTTCTTCCGACATATGAAAGACCTTTTCAGTCTCCAACTCGCCAGATCATGCCTTTGAATAGCTGAACACCTTTCCAAATGCTATGGCAGGATTTACTTGTGATTAGTTGGTTACTGCATTTCCTCTCCCTTTTGATTCTATTTATATATGCAACGTCCTCTGATGCGTATGAGATTAATGGAATCCAGGACAATGTGGAGAATTTAGGAATCCATATTTTGTTGCGACCGGATCCTGAAGCTCTGTTGCTCATTTCTGTCAGCACGATGCTTTCAGAGACGCCACTGTTCCCAGGTGACAACGTTAACGAAAAGGCTCTATCCATTGAAGAAGACAGATGATTGCGATCCAATTTTCCCATTGCAGTATGAATTGGGTAAGATCAGTGGTTGAAGAGATTGCTACAAAGATCGTCTAGGATTAAATGGTCTGGTCCGCAGTCTGAACTCTGAAGTGTGTATTGCTGGCAAACAGAGTAGTAGTGTTGTACTGTAGGTGTAAGGGAAGCAACGTTTACACACGTCACACGGGTTGTTGCCTGGCACCAAGACTTGCGCTTGGCCTTTGATCCCGCTCCTTGTTCAAGAAGTTGAAACAGTATCAGAACGCTGCTGCTACCTTTGGACCTTGTATTTCTGTATTTCACTAACAATTTTTCCATTGCTCCATCTGCGAATTTCTCCAACAAGTATCTCTGTCTTGTTTTCATGATTTGCATAGGACAGGTATTGCTCATGTCTGTCTTAAATCTGCATTCTGCTTGCCAACTGATTCAAAACTCTCTGACAGTCTGATACTCTTATCATGGTAGCATAGACAGAAGCCCAGAATGGAACCAAACGATGCTCCCAATCCTCACCACTACCTTAATGGAACCTCGTTTGTTCAGCTCGAACCATTACATCTGCATCGGGAAACCCAAAACATGAACGATGCTTCGATCCACCCTGCCGCTGCACCCGTTCCTCTGTTTCTGCTGCTTGTGCTCCTCCGACCCCAACACAAGCCTACGATCGCCGGCGCGGCACATAACGCACAATCCGCCGCGAGATCACCATCTGCCACACTCCACAACCAACCAACCATCTTCTCCTACACCTCACCATTGGCAGTCATCGACAGCAGCCGCAACAGTGCCAGGCTTAACGGTAGGTGAAAACTCGTAGCAGCGTTTCGTCGAACAGGTGGCCGGCGAAGAGCCAGAGAGGCCGAGCCACCGCGACGGATCGAGCAGAGAGACATCGAATTTCGGAATGCCCCAACCACAACTACACCAAAAAAAAAACCGAATGGCGCCGGCATGTGTGTGTCACCGAGTCACCGGGGTCTCCGCGCGAAGAAAATAGCTTCTTTTAATATCTTATAAAAAAACCTATTACTGTTCTCCACTTCAAGAAAACCTTGACATATCTTTTCAGCCATGCCCTTGTTAATTGCATTACTAAATTTCCCATACGCAGAGTAAGTAAGAAGAGCACACATAATACATAGTGATTTGCTACAAAACCAGCCTAGGCCATCTTTTCCTCAAATATGAGGAAGGTTAGGAGGGTTCGACTCATTGTGTCTGCAGCTATCATTTTGGGCCACATCGTTTCTCTTATCTCGTCTCGAACTATCACTTCGCTTGTTGTTATACTATCTTTCTCTTTGTAGAGTCCAGACAATAGAACTTTTGAAACCTTTTCTCAGTACCCTTTGATTTCTATAACGAACTTAGGAAACTTTCGTCTTTATAGTTGCATAGTTGGATTTTTCTTCGTTTATTGGAACTTCCTTTCTCATAGGGCTCATCATAGGTGATGAGTGTGGATTGTGGAAAGACACATTGAGTGCCACACTAGCAAGAAAACGATGATACGGGTTAAGAAAGGATGGGAAGAGACGAGGCGTTGTCCCTAGCCTTAAGTAATTTCACATGTTGTTTAATCTTTTTGAAACTAATGTTACGTTTTTGTTTCAAGTGTCTCAAGCTTAGTATATTAGCTAAAATCTAGGCATAAGAAAATTTGAGGTACGATTCAAAGCAAACATATCCTACTCGGCCACTCGAGGAACAGAGTCACCCCCCCCCCCCCCCCCCCCCCCTCCTTTGAGCACAGACATACCAACTTCCTACTTAAAAGAATGCCTCTGAAGTGCTCAAAAAAAAAAAAGAATGCCTCTGAAGAAGAAATGACAAACTTATAAAGGGTGTATTTTGCTAAAACAGTCCTGCATGCCGGTGCTAAGTACAATTATTCAGCCCATAACAATGCGAATGCCATATTTGTACTTTGAAGCTTTGTCTTTCACAAATTTCTGAAATTAAGGTTCTTTTGAAGTGCACCCTTGCTATAATTTGAAATCGACTAAAAAGAAAATTAATCTGAAGTATTAAGCTGCAGTATACTCGAGCAATCAACTTTTGAGCCACGTGCTGAACAAGTCACCTCCTCAACACGGTCAGTCAGAGACGGCTGCTTCCTACTACTTGAATACTACTACTCCTACTACTAAGTACTACCTGCAGAGTAATAAATACCGAGATCACGGAGGGTGTATCTGTGAAAACGCCGACGAATCCCAGTATCCCTTTCTCTCCTCCGCCTCGAGACGCCCGTCTCCTCCTCGCTTTGCCCCCCACGAAGAAATTCTAAATCCTCGCGCAGAAGATCGGATCCTCCGTGGGATCCGCATCGGTGCTTGCCCTTCCTGCGCGGATTTCCGGCAGCCTTTTCCTTGCCCCCTGATTTCCTCTGCCAATCCCCTGCTCCTGCCGCGGCGGTTGTTCCTGTAGCCTGTTGGGGGATCTTTGGGGAGCAGGAGGGGTTGGTGGGGGGTTGGTTAGGCGGCGCCCGCGATCCGGCCAGGGGAGATGGCCGGCGGGAAGGAGCCGATCGAGGTGAAGTTTCGGCTCTTCGACGGCACCGACATCGGGCCCAGCAAGTACGACCCCAGCACCACAGTCGCCGCGCTCAAGGAATTCGTCCTCGCCCGGTGGCCGCAGGGTGAGGAGACCCCGTCGACTGCTTTGCCCCCTCTCTCTTCTCCTCCTCTGCGCGCGCTTGCGTTTTCGTTGCGTATGTATACAGCTCTGGTTTGTTGATACCTCCTGTTTCGGGAGGTTGCTTGTTGGGCTGCCCTGCCTTTACTTGTGTTTCTTGATCGGGAAACAGGAAACCCCATGTCGCACAGGCAGTTGCGTTGGGATTTAGGAGCGAGGCCGTTAATTTTCGTGCTGCGATGTGCTTGTAAACCCAAATTCACTGATCATATTGCTGCTTGGATTGCGTGCTGGTTTTAGGATGGATTCAGTTAGGGTGCTGTTTGCACTGTGGTGCCGTAGTTCATTCAAAGCCTCCTTACCTGTAGTAGTAGATACCACAACTACCTTGCATGCCAGAGTATAAATGTAGAAGTTCTTGCCTTGTACTTACTTGAGATGGATGGATACAGGGGTCCATGTCTGGGTTTCCCTCTTGTGTAAAGGGATGGGCAGATTTTTTTTTGTTTTTGTTTTTGGTGGTATATCATGGTTGGATTTTGCTATCTGCTAGAGCTCTCAATGCATATTTGGAAATTGAATCTCTGTATCTTTGAGGTGCATGCTGAGTCCACAAACATGTGATGGCAGGACCATTTCCAAAGATTGTGTGGCTCAATGCCACTGCCCGGCTGCCCGCCTTCTTATCTCGCCGGGCCTATAGATGATCATCACTGTTAGGGTGGTTATGTCTGAGTTCTGAATAACCAGCTGTTCCTCCTATTGGTAATTTGTTTTTTTTGTTGAAGCTAGTTGTCAGAATGTTTTTTTTGTTATGCAGACAGATATGTCTGGATTAAGCTTGTCACTGTAAATGTTGAGTGCATCCGAGCATCTGCATTGGGCAGGACCACATTCAACATGTGGTCACATGGAAGTGTTAGCAGTACAAAAGACATCTTACATGCAAATTTTCTGCTATATCTGTCTGGCAATTCCACAAGTTAACACTACATTGATTTTGTGCAATGTTTGTTGACACATCCGTTTGGGTTTCAACTGGGAAATAAATTCTGAGGTGGCAAGAAGCTCCGGACCTGATTAGCTTAGAGTGATGACTAATGCCTGATTAAAGGTTCCCAGCAACAAGTAAAGAATAATTTTTCAACAGGCATCAGAGCATGCTTTGTGGACGATGCAAGTTGAACAAACACAAGCGACCATACTTTAGAGGGTTTGCTTTTGATGACTGTGCATGGAAATGAGAATTGCCCTTTGATCACCTGTATTCTCTGTCGTTACTTTTTTTCAAATACTACTGTTTTGCATAGATACGGGCATATTTCAGTCCTCCAGAACCTTTGTGAAGTATGCCTTGTGTTTCTGTTGATAGCGCTTCTTTTCATGTATGTTTGACAGATAAAGAAATAGTTCCGAAAACTGTCAATGATGTGAAGCTCATAAATGCTGGAAAGATACTGGAGAATAGTAAAACTCTTGCTGAGTCACGAGTCCCAGTTGGAGAAGTTCCTGGAAGTGTGATTACAATGCATGTTGTTGTGCGGCCTCCCCAATCAAGCAAAAGTGGTAATGCTTAATTTTTCTCTTGTTTTTTTCAATTTATGCATCTAATGTATTTGCTAATCTCACCTGACCATTCTAGAGGCCTGAAAATTTGTTGTCAATGGAATTGAAATGTTGATTGTTATCCTTCATAAATGATTAGTTAAATGCACCTACTGTGCTATGTTTTGCAATCTCACCACTAATATAGCATGAATGCAGTGTTTATTTTATGCACACACCATCAACGCTGTTTTCCATTATTAGTCTCTACGCTTCAGTTAGTTCTTTAGTCAAATATATTCAACCCTTAAGCATTGAATTGAACGGCTCCTAATGCTTCCTTGCTACATTTTCTAATGAGAATGAGAGCATGTTTCATTGCCCAGTACATGAATGTACTGTTGTTGTGGTGGCGCTGTTCGGTGGCCGTGATATGTAGTTCTACTCCCTCCTCAAAATGTAGGTTTGATCCGGTTTCATGGTTTCAAAGGCGATAAGGTGACCCAAGAATTCTGGGGACTCCTTATCGTCCAGGTGACAAGGTGTGACTGTTCCCCAAGGCGTAGGCAACGCCTTTAAACTATGCCAGTGTGGTCTCCAGCACCACACTTTGACTGTAAACAACTCATGTATTATAATGTATATAACCATGAAATTGACATAATATGAAAGTGTTTTCAAATACAAACCTAGTGCTGTGGTATACTGTATAATATTGTAAACAAAGTGATGGTCAAAGATTAAAATGTTTGAATATTGGGTTGCATGCGTGGCTTACAAAAAGAGGAGGGAGTACCTGTATTTACTGGTTTTGTTGATCAGAACAGGCTTTCCGTCAAAACTATAGTTAAAGCTGAGTTGGTATGGTGCTGGTGAGGCATAGCAGAAGTTTGACTAAACTGCATATGTTGATCAGTCTTCTCTATTGCTCATGATAAATGATCCTTTTTCTGTTAATTGATTTTTTTGTCCACTGTATGAGTCCATGGTACATACTTGCACAGTCGTACTATCTGCTGATCAGTTTTGTATCAGTTGTTACTTAAAAAAAGTTTTGTATCAGTACTGCCGTGTTGGGTCATTTGTTTTACCCTGTGCTTATTCCTATTTAATTTGTCTATCTATTTCTCATTCTGTCACAAGGGCAACCTCATTGACATGCATGATACATACATCCATGCATACATTGTATAAGTGTATTATTGTGTATTACATCCATACCATATATTTTGAAATAGTTCTGCTTAAAAAGGTCCATAACAGTTCTCTGTCCCTTTTTCAGAGAAACAACAGTCAAACTCACAGAAGCAGAACCGATGTGGATGTACGATATTGTGACGTCGACCAATTAGCTATGTGTACATTGGTGTCGTGTCGACAGGGATCACAAGTTCATTTTGACAATTGATTCTTGCATCTATTCTTCACAGCCTAAGACTAGAGATGTTATTACCACTGGCCACATCTGCTTGAGAATTTGATGCTTGTTATCGTGTAAAAGGAGAGTGCAGTAAGGAGAGTTCAAGGTGGGGGTCCTGGTAAAAACCCTACAACGAGTGTGCAGGAGTCAAGAAAATTGGATGTTTGCTTTTCTGTAATGTGTAGACGTAGTGATACCAAAAGTAAGTTGCTGCATAGTACTTGTCAGACTTTCTTTTTCGTTTGCATCAAGCTCGGTCACGTATATGTCTTTTGTAATAGAAAAAGTGACTGGTAATTCTTGTCGAAAAGTGGAAAGGAATGTTGGGGTTTGGCATAACTTATGGAAGTGAAAAATGGCTGGTGATGGGAAAAGTAGAGGTGGACAAATTCAATTAAAAAAATTGCTGGATACAATTAGGCAAAGCACAATATTACAAACTCACTTTTACTAGGTAGAAGGGCAGATAGATATCGATGAGGCTTTCGCATGTGTAAAGCTAAACAACTTACCTCTCTTGCTCAGGTACCATGGAAACAACAATGGAAAAAAAGCCACTTTTATTGTATCTAATGCAGAAATGCCAATGCATGTTGTATATCCGAGAAAAGGAACCATTAAATGTCAAAAATGACTAGATACTATGTCATCTCTAGCTTATCCAACCTAGATTTCTTTAAGCAAAAGCTGAAATCTTGCTTGTGGTACACGATTTTTTGCGTGCATAAATAGGCACCAAATCAATAGATAGATCATCACCCATACCATCTAGACCAACTAGAACCTAAGTTGAGAACACTACCAGACTCTTATCAACAATGGCGGCCAAGATATTTGCTCTTCTTGCTCTCCTCGCTCTTTCAGTTAGTGCCTCTACTGCGGTCATTATTCCGCAATGCTCCCCGCTGAGTGCTATGGCAACTATTCCGCAGTACTTCTCTCCGATGACAGCCGTGGGATCTGCACACTCACTTGTGCAATCCTACAGGCAACAACAGGCTTTCGCGACTGCGATCTCACCCTCCGTTGTTGCACCGCTTGCTTTCCAACACCAGATTCAGGCAATCGCAGCACTGCAGCAGCAGCAACAACAGCTGGTTTCATACCTATTTAACCCGCGGGCCGTTTGCAACCCCGCCGCCTACTTGCAGCAGCAGCAACTTTTCCCATGCAACCAACTGGGTGTGGCGAACCCCGCTGCCTACTGGCAGCAGCAGCAACTGCTTCCATTCAACCAATTTGCTGTGGCGAACCCCGCCCTCTTCTTGCAGCAGCAGCAGCAGCAGCAACTACTACCATTCACACAACTAGCTGCAACGAGCCTTGCTGCCTTCTTACAGCAACCCATCATTGGTGGTACCTTTTTCTAGATTATCCACATGTTGTACTTAGTTAATAAGGTCGGCATGCCCATGCCTGTGACCCACCGGAGATAATAAAAGTGTTGATTAAGATATTGGCATCCGCATTCTATTTCCATAGTTGTCTGGATCATATAATAAAGACCTAAAATTCTATGACATACTAGTGGTAAGATACCACAAAGGATCTATTTGAAAAGAGTATATTGTCATATAAAAATACCAAAAACAACTTAGCTTGTTTTGAATATTCAGTGTGCATTACGTCCAAATAATGTCAAGGTTTATGGCTTTCTCGCCATGCCTTAAGAATTATGGATAGACATCGCTGCCCCAAACCAGATCTCCATTTACGTCTCTCTTTCAACTATATGAAAAAAGATCGCTGAAGAACATTTTTAATTGGAAGGGAACCACAAAGAGCATGTGTGCTGGGCTTGCTGTTATTTTTATATTCCTTCTTTTGCTTGCCGCGAGCCTAATACTATAATCTCAAAACAAACACATACTCAGCGTTTTAGGGAACACAAACAACATTGAACAAGTCATCCTTGTGCCCCCCATTCCATATTTCGTTGCATGTATGCTCTATCGAGCCTATACCTATGAGTGCTATGTTAATAGTAAGCCTTATCACGGCTCCAATTGCCTCAGCTTAGCATGAGATGTGCCACATTCCGTCATCACTTGGATTATTGCTTTCTTCGAGTGCGATGACATGGCAATGAATATCAATGCATGGAACATAGTTAATATTTGAAGTAAATGGCTATATTTTGTCTTGGTTACGGAGGGACATCGATGACATCACGAGACAATAACACATAATTGACGTAGAAAATGACAAGTAGGGGGTGGCATTTGGACATGGCAAGCACACCGTTTAAAAGTAGAGCCGGCCCTACTTGAAAACAAATTTGGATAAGTTCAATTGCTAATCAGGCATATACACATATGGTTTCATTACAATTTTTTCTATTGGTACCTCCGAGGTGAAAAAAAATAGTGCTGATTATCCGTATCCAATTGGACGAGACAAACATGGAGTGCAACCAAATTTCTATGTAATGTCCAGGAGGAGCCTGCCTATATTGGACGACAAGGGAAACATTGAGATTCCTATTGTTGGCCGCCTATTGGCAAAGCCGAGTCACGGCCGTTGTATGTAGAACAAATAATCTAGCGTTGATGTAGCGAAGGTGTCTGTCGGTAGGGGTTTGATGCCTCTTGCATATCTAGCACATGAGACAAAGGTGTTACCTAGGCACTTTGGAATATAAAATTTTGTTTTTTTTAGAAAATGGCATGATTTCGTCTCAAGCTTATGCTCTAATGTGGATGCATCAGACCATAAATATTATTAATAAGTAACACTTGACCTAGAGAATATGCATACCAAGGGAGCAAAAATGCAACTCTGATAATAAACAAAAGAGAAAATTTAAAGAAACAACACCATTTTATAATTTCTACACCATATATCAGTATTCATGAACCCAAAGGGCGAGAGCAATACTAAAGCTGAGCCAAATCTACTTCTAATACTTTTGAAGAAAACCTGCATTAGCTAGTGGAAGCCCTTACCACCAAACGAAAAGGCTCCACTGAAAAACCATACAAAAACCATGATGGTTAGTGTAGATCCAAAGAACACCATATGTTGCTGGTGATGGGAAAAGTAGAGGTGGACAAATTCAATTAAAAAAATTGCTGGATACAATTAGGCAAAGCACAATATTACAAACTCACTTTTACTAGGTAGAAGGGCAGATAGATATCGATGAGGCTTTCGCATGTGTAAAGCTAAACAACTTACCTCTCTTGCTCATGTACCATGGAAACAACAATGGAAAAAAAAGCCACTTTTGTTGTATCTAATGCAGAAATGCCAATGCATGTTGTATATCCGAGAAAAGGAACCATTAAATATCAAAAATGACTAGATACTATGTCATCTCTAGCTTATCCAGCCTAGATTTCTTTAAGCAAAAGCTGAAATCTTGCTTGTGGTACACGATTTTTTGCGTGCATAAATAGGCACCAAATCAATAGATAGATCATCACCCATACCATCTAGACCAACTAGAACCTAAGTTGAGAACACTACCAAACTCTTATCAACAATGGCGGCCAAGATATTTGCTCTTCTTGCTCTCCTCGCTCTTTCAGTTAGTGCCTCTACTGCTGTCATTATTCCGCAATGCTCCCCGCTGAGTGCTATGGCAACTATTCCGCAGTACTTCTCTCCGATGACAGCCGTGGGATCTGCACACTCACTTGTGCAATCCTACAGGCAACAACAGGCTTTCGCGACTGCGATCTCACCCTCCGTTGTTGCACCGCTTGCTTTCCAACACCAGATTCAGGCAATCGCAGCACTGCAGCAGCAGCAGCAACAGCTGGTTTCATACCTATTTAACCCGCGGGCCGTTTGCAACCCCGCCGCCTACTTGCAGCAGCAGCAACTTTTCCCATGCAACCAACTGGCTGTGGCGAACCCCGCTGCCTACTGGCAGCAGCAGCAACTGCTTCCATTCAACCAATTTGCTGTGGCGAACCCCGCCCTCTTCTTGCAGCAGCAGCAGCAGCAACTACTACCATTCACACAACTAGCTGCAACGAGCCCTGCTGCCTTCTTACAGCAACCCATCATTGGTGGTACCTTTTTCTAGATTATCCACATGTTGTACTTAGTTAATAAGGTCGGCATGCCCATGCCTGTGACCCACCGGAGATAATAAAAGTGTTGATTAAGATATTGGCATCCGCATTCTATTTCCATAGTTGTCTGGATCATATAATAAAGACCTAAAATTCTATGACATACTAGTGGTAAGATACCACAAAGGATCTATTTGAAAAGAGTATATTGTCATATAAAAATACCAAAAACAACTTAGCTTGTTTTGAATATTCAGTGTGCATTACGTCCAAATAATGTCAAGGTTTATGGCTTTCTCGCCATGCCTTAAGAATTATGGATAGACATCGCTGCCCCAAACCAGATCTCCATTTACGTCTCTCTTTCAACTATATGAAAAAAGATCGCTGAAGAACATTTTTAATTGGAAGGGAACCACAAAGAGCATGTGTGCTGGGCTTGCTGTTATTTTTATATTCCTTCTTTTGCTTGCCGCGAGCCTAATACTATAATCTCAAAACAAACACATACTCAGCGTTTTAGGGAACACAAACAACATTGAACAAGTCATCCTTGTGCCCCCCATTCCATATTTCGTTGCATGTATGCTCTATCGAGCCTATACCTATGAGTGCTATGTTAATAGTAAGCCTTATCACGGCTCCAATTGCCTCAGCTTAGCATGAGATGTGCCACATTCCGTCATCACTTGGATTATTGCTTGCTTCGAGTGCGATGACATGGCAATGAATATCAATGCATGGAACATAGTTAATATTTGAAGTAAATGGCTATATTTTGTCTTGGTTACGGAGGGACATCGATGACATCACGAGACAATAACACATAATTGACGTAGAAAATGACAAGTAGGGGGTGGCATTTGGACATGGCAAGCACACCGTTTAAAAGTAGAGCCGGCCCTACTTGAAAACAAATTTGGATAAGTTCAATTGCTAATCAGGCATATACACATATGGTTTCATTACAATTTTTTCTATTGGTACCTCCGAGGTGAAAAAAAATAGTGCTGATTATCCGTATCCAATTGGACGAGACAAACATGGAGTGCAACCAAATTTCTATGTAATGTCCAGGAGGAGCCTGCCTATATTGGACGACAAGGGAAACATTGAGATTCCTATTGTTGGCCGCCTATTGGCAAAGCCGAGTCACGGCCGTTGTATGTAGAACAAATAATCTAGCGTTGATGTAGCGAAGGTGTCTGACGGTAGGGGTTTGATGCCTCTTGCATATCTAGCACATGAGACAAAGGTGTTACCTAGGCACTTTGGAATATAAAATTTTGTTTTTTTTAGAAAATGGCATGATTTCGTCTCAAGCTTATGCTCTAATGTGGATGCATCAGACCACAAATATTATTAATAAGTAACACTTGACCTAGAGAATATGCATACCAAGGGAGCAAAAATGCAACTCTGATAATAAACAAAAGAGAAAATTTAAAGAAACAACACCATTTTATAATTTCTACACCATATATCAGTATTCATGAACCCAAAGGGCGAGAGCAATACTAAAGCTGAGCCAAATCTACTTCTAATACTTTTGAAGAAAACCTGCATTAGCTAGTGGAAGCCCTTACCACCAAACGAAAAGGCTCCACTGAAAAACCATACAAAAACCATGATGGTTAGTGTAGATCCAAAGAACACCATATGTTGCTGGTGATGGGAAAAGTAGAGGTGGACAAATTCAATTAAAAAAATTGCTGGATACAATTAGGCAAAGCACAATATTACAAACTCACTTTTACTAGGTAGAAGGGCAGATAGATATCGATGAGGCTTTCGCATGTGTAAAGCTAAACAACTTACCTCTCTTGCTCATGTACCATGGAAACAACAATGGAAAAAAAAGCCACTTTTGTTGTATCTAATGCAGAAATGCCAATGCATGTTGTATATCCGAGAAAAGGAACCATTAAATGTCAAAAATGACTAGATACTATGTCATCTCTAGCTTATCCAGCCTAGATTTCTTTAAGCAAAAGCTGAAATCTTGCTTGTGGTACACGATTTTTTGCGTGCATAAATAGGCACCAAATCAATAGATAGATCATCACCCATACCATCTAGACCAACTAGAACCTAAGTTGAGAACACTACCAAACTCTTATCAACAATGGCGGCCAAGATATTTGCTCTTCTTGCTCTCCTCGCTCTTTCAGTTAGTGCCTCTACTGCTGTCATTATTCCGCAATGCTCCCCGCTGAGTGCTATGGCAACTATTCCGCAGTACTTCTCTCCGATGACAGCCGTGGGATCTGCACACTCACTTGTGCAATCCTACAGGCAACAACAGGCTTTCGCGACTGCGATCTCACCCTCCGTTGTTGCACCGCTTGCTTTCCAACACCAGATTCAGGCAATCGCAGCACTGCAGCAGCAGCAGCAACAGCTGGTTTCATACCTATTTAACCCGAGGGCCGTTTGCAACCCCGCCGCCTACTTGCAGCAGCAGCAACTTTTCCCATGCAACCAACTGGCTGTGGCGAACCCCGCTGCCTACTGGCAGCAGCAGCAACTGCTTCCATTCAACCAATTTGCTGTGGCGAACCCCGCCCTCTTCTTGCAGCAGCAGCAGCAGCAACTACTACCATTCACACAACTAGCTGCAACGAGCCCTGCTGCCTTCTTACAGCAACCCATCATTGGTGGTACCTTTTTCTAGATTATCCACATGTTGTACTTAGTTAATAAGGTCGGCATGCCCATGCCTGTGACCCACCGGAGATAATAAAAGTGTTGATTAAGATATTGGCATCCGCATTCTATTTCCATAGTTGTCTGGATCATATAATAAAGACCTAAAATTCTATGACATACTAGTGGTAAGATACCACAAAGGATCTATTTGAAAAGAGTATATTGTCATATAAAAATACCAAAAACAACTTAGCTTGTTTTGAATATTCAGTGTGCATTACGTCCAAATAATGTCAAGGTTTATGGCTTTCTCGCCATGCCTTAAGAATTATGGATAGACATCGCTGCCCCAAACCAGATCTCCATTTACGTCTCTCTTTCAACTATATGAAAAAAGATCGCTGAAGAACATTTTTAATTGGAAGGGAACCACAAAGAGCATGTGTGCTGGGCTTGCTGTTATTTTTATATTCCTTCTTTTGCTTGCCGCGAGCCTAATACTATAATCTCAAAACAAACACATACTCAGCGTTTTAGGGAACACAAACAACATTGAACAAGTCATCCTTGTGCCCCCCATTCCATATTTCGTTGCATGTATGCTCTATCGAGCCTATACCTATGAGTGCTATGTTAATAGTAAGCCTTATCACGGCTCCAATTGCCTCAGCTTAGCATGAGATGTGCCACATTCCGTCATCACTTGGATTATTGCTTGCTTCGAGTGCGATGACATGGCAATGAATATCAATGCATGGAACATAGTTAATATTTGAAGTAAATGGCTATATTTTGTCTTGGTTACGGAGGGACATCGATGACATCACGAGACAATAACACATAATTGACGTAGAAAATGACAAGTAGGGGGTGGCATTTGGACATGGCAAGCACACCGTTTAAAAGTAGAGCCGGCCCTACTTGAAAACAAATTTGGATAAGTTCAATTGCTAATCAGGCATATACACATATGGTTTCATTACAATTTTTTCTATTGGTACCTCCGAGGTGAAAAAAAATAGTGCTGATTATCCGTATCCAATTGGACGAGACAAACATGGAGTGCAACCAAATTTCTATGTAATGTCCAGGAGGAGCCTGCCTATATTGGACGACAAGGGAAACATTGAGATTCCTATTGTTGGCCGCCTATTGGCAAAGCCGAGTCACGGCCGTTGTATGTAGAACAAATAATCTAGCGTTGATGTAGCGAAGGTGTCTGACGGTAGGGGTTTGATGCCTCTTGCATATCTAGCACATGAGACAAAGGTGTTACCTAGGCACTTTGGAATATAAAATTTTGTTTTTTTTAGAAAATGGCATGATTTCGTCTCAAGCTTATGCTCTAATGTGGATGCATCAGACCACAAATATTATTAATAAGTAACACTTGACCTAGAGAATATGCATACCAAGGGAGCAAAAATGCAACTCTGATAATAAACAAAAGAGAAAATTTAAAGAAACAACACCATTTTATAATTTCTACACCATATATCAGTATTCATGAACCCAAAGGGCGAGAGCAATACTAAAGCTGAGCCAAATCTACTTCTAATACTTTTGAAGAAAACCTGCATTAGCTAGTGGAAGCCCTTACCACCAAACGAAAAGGCTCCACTGAAAAACCATACAAAAACCATGATGGTTAGTGTAGATCCAAAGAACACCATATGTTGCTGGTGATGGGAAAAGTAGAGGTGGACAAATTCAATTAAAAAAATTGCTGGATACAATTAGGCAAAGCACAATATTACAAACTCACTTTTACTAGGTAGAAGGGCAGATAGATATCGATGAGGCTTTCGCATGTGTAAAGCTAAACAACTTACCTCTCTTGCTCATGTACCATGGAAACAACAATGGAAAAAAAAGCCACTTTTGTTGTATCTAATGCAGAAATGCCAATGCATGTTGTATATCCGAGAAAAGGAACCATTAAATGTCAAAAATGACTAGATACTATGTCATCTCTAGCTTATCCAGCCTAGATTTCTTTAAGCAAAAGCTGAAATCTTGCTTGTGGTACACGATTTTTTGCGTGCATAAATAGGCACCAAATCAATAGATAGATCATCACCCATACCATCTAGACCAACTAGAACCTAAGTTGAGAACACTACCAAACTCTTATCAACAATGGCGGCCAAGATATTTGCTCTTCTTGCTCTCCTCGCTCTTTCAGTTAGTGCCTCTACTGCTGTCATTATTCCGCAATGCTCCCCGCTGAGTGCTATGGCAACTATTCCGCAGTACTTCTCTCCGATGACAGCCGTGGGATCTGCACACTCACTTGTGCAATCCAACAGGCAACAACAGGCTTTCGCGACTGCGATCTCACCCTCCGTTGTTGCACCGCTTGCTTTCCAACACCAGATTCAGGCAATCTCAGCACTGCAGCAGCAGCAGCAGCAGCAACAGCTGGTTTCATACCTATTTAACCCGCGGGCCGTTTGCAACCCCGCCGCCTACTTGCAGCAGCAGCAACTTTTCCCATGCAACCAACTGGCTGTGGCGAATCCCGCTGCCTACTGGCAGCAGCAGCAACTGCTTCCATTCAACCAATTTGCTGTGGCGAACCCCGCCCTCTTCTTGCAGCAGCAGCAGCAGCAACTACTACCATTCACACAACTAGCTGCAACGAGCCCTGCTGCCTTCTTACAGCAACCCATCATTGGTGGTACCTTTTTCTAGATTATCCACATGTTGTACTTAGTTAATAAGGTCGGCATGCCCATGCCTGTGACCCACCGGAGATAATAAAAGTGTTGATTAAGATATTGGCATCCGCATTCTATTTCCATAGTTGTCTGGATCATATAATAAAGACCTAAAATTCTATGACATACTAGTGGTAAGATACCACAAAGGATCTATTTGAAAAGAGTATATTGTCATATAAAAATACCAAAAACAACTTAGCTTGTTTTGAATATTCAGTGTGCATTACGTCCAAATAATGTCAAGGTTTATGGCTTTCTCGCCATGCCTTAAGAATTATGGATAGACATCGCTGCCCCAAACCAGATCTCCATTTACGTCTCTCTTTCAACTATATGAAAAAAGATCGCTGAAGAACATTTTTAATTGGAAGGGAACCACAAAGAGCATGTGTGCTGGGCTTGCTGTTATTTTTATATTCCTTCTTTTGCTTGCCGCGAGCCTAATACTATAATCTCAAAACAAACACATACTCAGCGTTTTAGGGAACACAAACAACATTGAACAAGTCATCCTTGTGCCCCCCATTCCATATTTCGTTGCATGTATGCTCTATCGAGCCTATACCTATGAGTGCTATGTTAATAGTAAGCCTTATCACGGCTCCAATTGCCTCAGCTTAGCATGAGATGTGCCACATTCCGTCATCACTTGGATTATTGCTTGCTTCGAGTGCGATGACATGGCAATGAATATCAATGCATGGAACATAGTTAATATTTGAAGTAAATGGCTATATTTTGTCTTGGTTACGGAGGGACATCGATGACATCACGAGACAATAACACATAATTGACGTAGAAAATGACAAGTAGGGGGTGGCATTTGGACATGGCAAGCACACCGTTTAAAAGTAGAGCCGGCCCTACTTGTAAACAAATTTGGATAAGTTCAATTGCTAATCAGGCATATACACATATGGTTTCATTACAATTTTTTCTATTGGTACCTCCGAGGTGAAAAAAAATAGTGCTGATTATCCGTATCCAATTGGACGAGACAAACATGGAGTGCAACCAAATTTCTATGTAATGTCCAGGAGGAGCCTGCCTATATTGGACGACAAGGGAAACATTGAGATTCCTATTGTTGGCCGCCTATTGGCAAAGCCGAGTCACGGCCGTTGTATGTAGAACAAATAATCTAGCGTTGATGTAGCGAAGGTGTCTGACGGTAGGGGTTTGATGCCTCTTGCATATCTAGCACATGAGACAAAGGTGTTACCTAGGCACTTTGGAATATAAAATTTTGTTTTTTTTAGAAAATGGCATGATTTCGTCTCAAGCTTATGCTCTAATGTGGATGCATCAGACCACAAATATTATTAATAAGTAACACTTGACCTAGAGAATATGCATACCAAGGGAGCAAAAATGCAACTCTGATAATAAACAAAAGAGAAAATTTAAAGAAACAACACCATTTTATAATTTCTACACCATATATCAGTATTCATGAACCCAAAGGGCGAGAGCAATACTAAAGCTGAGCCAAATCTACTTCTAATACTTTTGAAGAAAACCTGCATTAGCTAGTGGAAGCCCTTACCACCAAACGAAAAGGCTCCACTGAAAAACCATACAAAAACCATGATGGTTAGTGTAGATCCAAAGAACACCATATGTTGCTGGTGATGGGAAAAGTAGAGGTGGACAAATTCAATTAAAAAAATTGCTGGATACAATTAGGCAAAGCACAATATTACAAACTCACTTTTACTAGGTAGAAGGGCAGATAGATATCGATGAGGCTTTCGCATGTGTAAAGCTAAACAACTTACCTCTCTTGCTCATGTACCATGGAAACAACAATGGAAAAAAAAGCCACTTTTGTTGTATCTAATGCAGAAATGCCAATGCATGTTGTATATCCGAGAAAAGGAACCATTAAATGTCAAAAATGACTAGATACTATGTCATCTCTAGCTTATCCAGCCTAGATTTCTTTAAGCAAAAGCTGAAATCTTGCTTGTGGTACACGATTTTTTGCGTGCATAAATAGGCACCAAATCAATAGATAGATCATCACCCATACCATCTAGACCAACTAGAACCTAAGTTGAGAACACTACCAAACTCTTATCAACAATGGCGGCCAAGATATTTGCTCTTCTTGCTCTCCTCGCTCTTTCAGTTAGTGCCTCTACTGCTGTCATTATTCCGCAATGCTCCCCGCTGAGTGCTATGGCAACTATTCCGCAGTACTTCTCTCCGATGACAGCCGTGGGATCTGCACACTCACTTGTGCAATCCTACAGGCAACAACAGGCTTTCGCGACTGCGATCTCACCCTCCGTTGTTGCACCGCTTGCTTTCCAACACCAGATTCAGGCAATCTCAGCACTGCAGCAGCAGCAGCAGCAGCAACAGCTGGTTTCATACCTATTTAACCCGCGGGCCGTTTGCAACCCCGCCGCCTACTTGCAGCAGCAGCAACTTTTCCCATGCAACCAACTGGCTGTGGCGAATCCCGCTGCCTACTGGCAGCAGCAGCAACTGCTTCCATTCAACCAATTTGCTGTGGCGAACCCCGCCCTCTTCTTGCAGCAGCAGCAGCAGCAACTACTACCATTCACACAACTAGCTGCAACGAGCCCTGCTGCCTTCTTACAGCAACCCATCATTGGTGGTACCTTTTTCTAGATTATCCACATGTTGTACTTAGTTAATAAGGTCGGCATGCCCATGCCTGTGACCCACCGGAGATAATAAAAGTGTTGATTAAGATATTGGCATCCGCATTCTATTTCCATAGTTGTCTGGATCATATAATAAAGACCTAAAATTCTATGACATACTAGTGGTAAGATACCACAAAGGATCTATTTGAAAAGAGTATATTGTCATATAAAAATACCAAAAACAACTTAGCTTGTTTTGAATATTCAGTGTGCATTACGTCCAAATAATGTCAAGGTTTATGGCTTTCTCGCCATGCCTTAAGAATTATGGATAGACATCGCTGCCCCAAACCAGATCTCCATTTACGTCTCTCTTTCAACTATATGAAAAAAGATCGCTGAAGAACATTTTTAATTGGAAGGGAACCACAAAGAGCATGTGTGCTGGGCTTGCTGTTATTTTTATATTCCTTCTTTTGCTTGCCGCGAGCCTAATACTATAATCTCAAAACAAACACATACTCAGCGTTTTAGGGAACACAAACAACATTGAACAAGTCATCCTTGTGCCCCCCATTCCATATTTCGTTGCATGTATGCTCTATCGAGCCTATACCTATGAGTGCTATGTTAATAGTAAGCCTTATCACGGCTCCAATTGCCTCAGCTTAGCATGAGATGTGCCACATTCCGTCATCACTTGGATTATTGCTTGCTTCGAGTGCGATGACATGGCAATGAATATCAATGCATGGAACATAGTTAATATTTGAAGTAAATGGCTATATTTTGTCTTGGTTACGGAGGGACATCGATGACATCACGAGACAATAACACATAATTGACGTAGAAAATGACAAGTAGGGGGTGGCATTTGGACATGGCAAGCACACCGTTTAAAAGTAGAGTCGGCCCTACTTGAAAACAAATTTGGATAAGTTCAATTGCTAATCAGGCATATACACATATGGTTTCATTACAATTTTTTCTATTGGTACCTCCGAGGTGAAAAAAAATAGTGCTGATTATCCGTATCCAATTGGACGAGACAAACATGGAGTGCAACCAAATTTCTATGTAATGTCCAGGAGGAGCCTGCCTATATTGGACGACAAGGGAAACATTGAGATTCCTATTGTTGGCCGCCTATTGGCAAAGCCGAGTCACGGCCGTTGTATGTAGAACAAATAATCTAGCGTTGATGTAGCGAAGGTGTCTGACGGTAGGGGTTTGATGCCTCTTGCATATCTAGCACATGAGACAAAGGTGTTACCTAGGCACTTTGGAATATAAAATTTTGTTTTTTTTAGAAAATGGCATGATTTCGTCTCAAGCTTATGCTCTAATGTGGATGCATCAGACCACAAATATTATTAATAAGTAACACTTGACCTAGAGAATATGCATACCAAGGGAGCAAAAATGCAACTCTGATAATAAACAAAAGAGAAAATTTAAAGAAACAACACCATTTTATAATTTCTACACCATATATCAGTATTCATGAACCCAAAGGGCGAGAGCAATACTAAAGCTGAGCCAAATCTACTTCTAATACTTTTGAAGAAAACCTGCATTAGCTAGTGGAAGCCCTTACCACCAAACGAAAAGGCTCCACTGAAAAACCATACAAAAACCATGATGGTTAGTGTAGATCCAAAGAACACCATATGTTGCTGGTGATGGGAAAAGTAGAGGTGGACAAATTCAATTAAAAAAATTGCTGGATACAATTAGGCAAAGCACAATATTACAAACTCACTTTTACTAGGTAGAAGGGCAGATAGATATCGATGAGGCTTTCGCATGTGTAAAGCTAAACAACTTACCTCTCTTGCTCATGTACCATGGAAACAACAATGGAAAAAAAAGCCACTTTTGTTGTATCTAATGCAGAAATGCCAATGCATGTTGTATATCCGAGAAAAGGAACCATTAAATGTCAAAAATGACTAGATACTATGTCATCTCTAGCTTATCCAGCCTAGATTTCTTTAAGCAAAAGCTGAAATCTTGCTTGTGGTACACGATTTTTTGCGTGCATAAATAGGCACCAAATCAATAGATAGATCATCACCCATACCATCTAGACCAACTAGAACCTAAGTTGAGAACACTACCAAACTCTTATCAACAATGGCGGCCAAGATATTTGCTCTTCTTGCTCTCCTCGCTCTTTCAGTTAGTGCCTCTACTGCTGTCATTATTCCGCAATGCTCCCCGCTGAGTGCTATGGCAACTATTCCGCAGTACTTCTCTCCGATGACAGCCGTGGGATCTGCACACTCACTTGTGCAATCCTACAGGCAACAACAGGCTTTCGCGACTGCGATCTCACCCTCCGTTGTTGCACCGCTTGCTTTCCAACACCAGATTCAGGCAATCGCAGCACTGCAGCAGCAGCAGCAGCAGCAGCAGCAGCAGCAACAGCTGGTTTCATACCTATTTAACCCGCGGGCCGTTTGCAACCCCGCCGCCTACTTGCAGCAGCAGCAACTTTTCCCATGCAACCAACTGGCTGTGGCGAACCCCGCTGCCTACTGGCAGCAGCAGCAACTGCTTCCATTCAACCAATTTGCTGTGGCGAACCCCGCCCTCTTCTTGCAGCAGCAGCAGCAGCAACTACTACCATTCACACAACTAGCTGCAACGAGCCCTGCTGCCTTCTTACAGCAACCCATCATTGGTGGTACCTTTTTCTAGATTATCCACATGTTGTACTTAGTTAATAAGGTCGGCATGCCCATGCCTGTGACCCACCGGAGATAATAAAAGTGTTGATTAAGATATTGGCATCCGCATTCTATTTCCATAGTTGTCTGGATCATATAATAAAGACCTAAAATTCTATGACATACTAGTGGTAAGATACCACAAAGGATCTATTTGAAAAGAGTATATTGTCATATAAAAATACCAAAAACAACTTAGCTTGTTTTGAATATTCAGTGTGCATTACGTCCAAATAATGTCAAGGTTTATGGCTTTCTCGCCATGCCTTAAGAATTATGGATAGACATCGCTGCCCCAAACCAGATCTCCATTTACGTCTCTCTTTCAACTATATGAAAAAAGATCGCTGAAGAACATTTTTAATTGGAAGGGAACCACAAAGAGCATGTGTGCTGGGCTTGCTGTTATTTTTATATTCCTTCTTTTGCTTGCCGCGAGCCTAATACTATAATCTCAAAACAAACACATACTCAGCGTTTTAGGGAACACAAACAACATTGAACAAGTCATCCTTGTGCCCCCCATTCCATATTTCGTTGCATGTATGCTCTATCGAGCCTATACCTATGAGTGCTATGTTAATAGTAAGCCTTATCACGGCTCCAATTGCCTCAGCTTAGCATGAGATGTGCCACATTCCGTCATCACTTGGATTATTGCTTGCTTCGAGTGCGATGACATGGCAATGAATATCAATGCATGGAACATAGTTAATATTTGAAGTAAATGGCTATATTTTGTCTTGGTTACGGAGGGACATCGATGACATCACGAGACAATAACACATAATTGACGTAGAAAATGACAAGTAGGGGGTGGCATTTGGACATGGCAAGCACACCGTTTAAAAGTAGAGCCGGCCCTACTTGAAAACAAATTTGGATAAGTTCAATTGCTAATCAGGCATATACACATATGGTTTCATTACAATTTTTTCTATTGGTACCTCCGAGGTGAAAAGAAATAGTGCTGATTATCCGTATCCAATTGGACGAGACAAACATGGAGTGCAACCAAATTTCTATGTAATGTCCAGGAGGAGCCTGCCTATATTGGACGACAAGGGAAACATTGAGATTCCTATTGTTGGCCGCCTATTGGCAAAGCCGAGTCACGGCCGTTGTATGTAGAACAAATAATCTAGCGTTGATGTAGCGAAGGTGTCTGACGGTAGGGGTTTGATGCCTCTTGCATATCTAGCACATGAGACAAAGGTGTTACCTAGGCACTTTGGAATATAAAATTTTGTTTTTTTTAGAAAATGGCATGATTTCGTCTCAAGCTTATGCTCTAATGTGGATGCATCAGACCACAAATATTATTAATAAGTAACACTTGACCTAGAGAATATGCATACCAAGGGAGCAAAAATGCAACTCTGATAATAAACAAAAGAGAAAATTTAAAGAAACAACACCATTTTATAATTTCTACACCATATATCAGTATTCATGAACCCAAAGGGCGAGAGCAATACTAAAGCTGAGCCAAATCTACTTCTAATACTTTTGAAGAAAACCTGCATTAGCTAGTGGAAGCCCTTACCACCAAACGAAAAGGCTCCACTGAAAAACCATACAAAAACCATGATGGTTAGTGTAGATCCAAAGAACACCATATGTTGCTGGTGATGGGAAAAGTAGAGGTGGACAAATTCAATTAAAAAAATTGCTGGATACAATTAGGCAAAGCACAATATTACAAACTCAATTTTACTAGGTAGAAGGGCAGATAGATATCGATGAGGCTTTCGCATGTGTAAAGCTAAACAACTTACCTCTCTTGCTCATGTACCATGGAAACAACAATGGAAAAAAAAGCCACTTTTGTTGTATCTAATGCAGAAATGCCAATGCATGTTGTATATCCGAGAAAAGGAACCATTAAATGTCAAAAATGACTAGATACTATGTCATCTCTAGCTTATCCAGCCTAGATTTCTTTAAGCAAAAGCTGAAATCTTGCTTGTGGTACACGATTTTTTGCGTGCATAAATAGGCACCAAATCAATAGATAGATCATCACCCATACCATCTAGACCAACTAGAACCTAAGTTGAGAACACTACCAAACTCTTATCAACAATGGCGGCCAAGATATTTGCTCTTCTTGCTCTCCTCGCTCTTTCAGTTAGTGCCTCTACTGCTGTCATTATTCCGCAATGCTCCCCGCTGAGTGCTATGGCAACTATTCCGCAGTACTTCTCTCCGATGACAGCCGTGGGATCTGCACACTCACTTGTGCAATCCTACAGGCAACAACAGGCTTTCGCGACTGCGATCTCACCCTCCGTTGTTGCACCGCTTGCTTTCCAACACCAGATTCAGGCAATCGCAGCACTGCAGCAGCAGCAGCAGCAACAGCTGGTTTCATACCTATTTAACCCGCGGGCCGTTTGCAACCCCGCCGCCTACTTGCAGCAGCAGCAACTTTTCCCATGCAACCAACTGGCTGTGGCGAACCCCGCTGCCTACTGGCAGCAGCAGCAACTGCTTCCATTCAACCAATTTGCTGTGGCGAACCCCGCCCTCTTCTTGCAGCAGCAGCAGCAGCAACTACTACCATTCACACAACTAGCTGCAACGAGCCCTGCTGCCTTCTTACAGCAACCCATCATTGGTGGTACCTTTTTCTAGATTATCCACATGTTGTACTTAGTTAATAAGGTCGGCATGCCCATGCCTGTGACCCACCGGAGATAATAAAAGTGTTGATTAAGATATTGGCATCCGCATTCTATTTCCATAGTTGTCTGGATCATATAATAAAGACCTAAAATTCTATGACATACTAGTGGTAAGATACCACAAAGGATCTATTTGAAAAGAGTATATTGTCATATAAAAATACCAAAAACAACTTAGCTTGTTTTGAATATTCAGTGTGCATTACGTCCAAATAATGTCAAGGTTTATGGCTTTCTCGCCATGCCTTAAGAATTATGGATAGACATCGCTGCCCCAAACCAGATCTCCATTTACGTCTCTCTTTCAACTATATGAAAAAAGATCGCTGAAGAACATTTTTAATTGGAAGGGAACCACAAAGAGCATGTGTGCTGGGCTTGCTGTTATTTTTATATTCCTTCTTTTGCTTGCCGCGAGCCTAATACTATAATCTCAAAACAAACACATACTCAGCGTTTTAGGGAACACAAACAACATTGAACAAGTCATCCTTGTGCCCCCCATTCCATATTTCGTTGCATGTATGCTCTATCGAGCCTATACCTATGAGTGCTATGTTAATAGTAAGCCTTATCACGGCTCCAATTGCCTCAGCTTAGCATGAGATGTGCCACATTCCGTCATCACTTGGATTATTGCTTGCTTCGAGTGCGATGACATGGCAATGAATATCAATGCATGGAACATAGTTAATATTTGAAGTAAATGGCTATATTTTGTCTTGGTTACGGAGGGACATCGATGACATCACGAGACAATAACACATAATTGACGTAGAAAATGACAAGTAGGGGGTGGCATTTGGACATGGCAAGCACACCGTTTAAAAGTAGAGCCGGCCCTACTTGAAAACAAATTTGGATAAGTTCAATTGCTAATCAGGCATATACACATATGGTTTCATTACAATTTTTTCTATTGGTACCTCCGAGGTGAAAAAAAATAGTGCTGATTATCCGTATCCAATTGGACGAGACAAACATGGAGTGCAACCAAATTTCTATGTAATGTCCAGGAGGAGCCTGCCTATATTGGACGACAAGGGAAACATTGAGATTCCTATTGTTGGCCGCCTATTGGCAAAGCCGAGTCACGGCCGTTGTATGTAGAACAAATAATCTAGCGTTGATGTAGCGAAGGTGTCTGACGGTAGGGGTTTGATGCCTCTTGCATATCTAGCACATGAGACAAAGGTGTTACCTAGGCACTTTGGAATATAAAATTTTGTTTTTTTTAGAAAATGGCATGATTTCGTCTCAAGCTTATGCTCTAATGTGGATGCATCAGACCACAAATATTATTAATAAGTAACACTTGACCTAGAGAATATGCATACCAAGGGAGCAAAAATGCAACTCTGATAATAAACAAAAGAGAAAATTTAAAGAAACAACACCATTTTATAATTTCTACACCATATATCAGTATTCATGAACCCAAAGGGCGAGAGCAATACTAAAGCTGAGCCAAATCTACTTCTAATACTTTTGAAGAAAACCTGCATTAGCTAGTGGAAGCCCTTACCACCAAACGAAAAGGCTCCACTGAAAAACCATACAAAAACCATGATGGTTAGTGTAGATCCAAAGAACACCATATGTTGCTGGTGATGGGAAAAGTAGAGGTGGACAAATTCAATTAAAAAAATTGCTGGATACAATTAGGCAAAGCACAATATTACAAACTCACTTTTACTAGGTAGAAGGGCAGATAGATATCGATGAGGCTTTCGCATGTGTAAAGCTAAACAACTTACCTCTCTTGCTCATGTACCATGGAAACAACAATGGAAAAAAAAGCCACTTTTGTTGTATCTAATGCAGAAATGCCAATGCATGTTGTATATCCGAGAAAAGGAACCATTAAATGTCAAAAATGACTAGATACTATGTCATCTCTAGCTTATCCAGCCTAGATTTCTTTAAGCAAAAGCTGAAATCTTGCTTGTGGTACACGATTTTTTGCGTGCATAAATAGGCACCAAATCAATAGATAGATCATCACCCATACCATCTAGACCAACTAGAACCTAAGTTGAGAACACTACCAAACTCTTATCAACAATGGCGGCCAAGATATTTGCTCTTCTTGCTCTCCTCGCTCTTTCAGTTAGTGCCTCTACTGCTGTCATTATTCCGCAATGCTCCCCGCTGAGTGCTATGGCAACTATTCCGCAGTACTTCTCTCCGATGACAGCCGTGGGATCTGCACACTCACTTGTGCAATCCTACAGGCAACAACAGGCTTTCGCGACTGCGATCTCACCCTCCGTTGTTGCACCGCTTGCTTTCCAACACCAGATTCAGGCAATCGCAGCACTGCAGCAGCAGCAGCAGCAGCAGCAACATCTGGTTTCATACCTATTTAACCCGCGGGCCGTTTGCAACCCCGCCGCCTACTTGCAGCAGCAGCAACTTTTCCCATGCAACCAACTGGCTGTGGCGAACCCCGCTGCCTACTGGCAGCAGCAGCAACTGCTTCCATTCAACCAATTTGCTGTGGCGAACCCCGCCCTCTTCTTGCAGCAGCAGCAGCAGCAACTACTACCATTCACACAACTAGCTGCAACGAGCCCTGCTGCCTTCTTACAGCAACCCATCATTGGTGGTACCTTTTTCTAGATTATCCACATGTTGTACTTAGTTAATAAGGTCGGCATGCCCATGCCTGTGACCCACCGGAGATAATAAAAGTGTTGATTAAGATATTGGCATCCGCATTCTATTTCCATAGTTGTCTGGATCATATAATAAAGACCTAAAATTCTATGACATACTAGTGGTAAGATACCACAAAGGATCTATTTGAAAAGAGTATATTGTCATATAAAAATACCAAAAACAACTTAGCTTGTTTTGAATATTCAGTGTGCATTACGTCCAAATAATGTCAAGGTTTATGGCTTTCTCGCCATGCCTTAAGAATTATGGATAGACATCGCTGCCCCAAACCAGATCTCCATTTACGTCTCTCTTTCAACTATATGAAAAAAGATCGCTGAAGAACATTTTTAATTGGAAGGGAACCACAAAGAGCATGTGTGCTGGGCTTGCTGTTATTTTTATATTCCTTCTTTTGCTTGCCGCGAGCCTAATACTATAATCTCAAAACAAACACATACTCAGCGTTTTAGGGAACACAAACAACATTGAACAAGTCATCCTTGTGCCCCCCATTCCATATTTCGTTGCATGTATGCTCTATCGAGCCTATACCTATGAGTGCTATGTTAATAGTAAGCCTTATCACGGCTCCAATTGCCTCAGCTTAGCATGAGATGTGCCACATTCCGTCATCACTTGGATTATTGCTTGCTTCGAGTGCGATGACATGGCAATGAATATCAATGCATGGAACATAGTTAATATTTGAAGTAAATGGCTATATTTTGTCTTGGTTACGGAGGGACATCGATGACATCACGAGACAATAACACATAATTGACGTAGAAAATGACAAGTAGGGGGTGGCATTTGGACATGGCAAGCACACCGTTTAAAAGTAGAGCCGGCCCTACTTGAAAACAAATTTGGATAAGTTCAATTGCTAATCAGGCATATACACATATGGTTTCATTACAATTTTTTCTATTGGTACCTCCGAGGTGAAAAAAAATAGTGCTGATTATCCGTATCCAATTGGACGAGACAAACATGGAGTGCAACCAAATTTCTATGTAATGTCCAGGAGGAGCCTGCCTATATTGGACGACAAGGGAAACATTGAGATTCCTATTGTTGGCCGCCTATTGGCAAAGCCGAGTCACGGCCGTTGTATGTAGAACAAATAATCTAGCGTTGATGTAGCGAAGGTGTCTGTCGGTAGGGGTTTGATGCCTCTTGCATATCTAGCACATGAGACAAAGGTGTTACCTAGGCACTTTGGAATATAAAATTTTGTTTTTTTTAGAAAATGGCATGATTTCGTCTCAAGCTTATGCTCTAATGTGGATGCATCAGACCACAAATATTATTAATAAGTAACACTTGACCTAGAGAATATGCATACCAAGGGAGCAAAAATGCAACTCTGATAATAAACAAAAGAGAAAATTTAAAGAAACAACACCATTTTATAATTTCTACACCATATATCAGTATTCATGAACCCAAAGGGCGAGAGCAATACTAAAGCTGAGCCAAATCTACTTCTAATACTTTTGAAGAAAACCTGCATTAGCTAGTGGAAGCCCTTACCACCAAACGAAAAGGCTCCACTGAAAAACCATACAAAAACCATGATGGTTAGTGTAGATCCAAAGAACACCATATGTTGCTGGTGATGGGAAAAGTAGAGGTGGACAAATTCAATTAAAAAAATTGCTGGATACAATTAGGCAAAGCACAATATTACAAACTCACTTTTACTAGGTAGAAGGGCAGATAGATATCGATGAGGCTTTCGCATGTGTAAAGCTAAACAACTTACCTCTCTTGCTCATGTACCATGGAAACAACAATGGAAAAAAAAGCCACTTTTGTTGTATCTAATGCAGAAATGCCAATGCATGTTGTATATCCGAGAAAAGGAACCATTAAATGTCAAAAATGACTAGATACTATGTCATCTCTAGCTTATCCAGCCTAGATTTCTTTAAGCAAAAGCTGAAATCTTGCTTGTGGTACACGATTTTTTGCGTGCATAAATAGGCACCAAATCAATAGATAGATCATCACCCATACCATCTAGACCAACTAGAACCTAAGTTGAGAACACTACCAAACTCTTATCAACAATGGCGGCCAAGATATTTGCTCTTCTTGCTCTCCTCGCTCTTTCAGTTAGTGCCTCTACTGCTGTCATTATTCCGCAATGCTCCCCGCTGAGTGCTATGGCAACTATTCCGCAGTACTTCTCTCCGATGACAGCCGTGGGATCTGCACACTCACTTGTGCAATCCTACAGGCAACAACAGGCTTTCGCGACTGCGATCTCACCCTCCGTTGTTGCACCGCTTGCTTTCCAACACCAGATTCAGGCAATCGCAGCACTGCAGCAGCAGCAGCAGCAACAGCTGGTTTCATACCTATTTAACCCGCGGACCGTTTGCAACCCCGCCGCCTACTTGCAGCAGCAGCAACTTTTCCCATGCAACCAACTGGCTGTGGCGAACCCCGCCCTCTTCTTGTAGCAGCAGCAGCTGTAACAACCCTAAAATTCCCTATAGGATTTGTTGAATGCAAAAATGTGAATTTAAAATTTTTTGGTGAATTTTGTGCAAGTCAACAAACATATAAGAGTGTCTTCTAATTTCTCCCTAAATTCCTAGACAATTTAAATTCAAATTAAAAATAATTTGAAGTGCTAAGGACCAAATAGATTTGATTTGGAGTTAATTTGGTTTTATTGAATTTTTGGTTGTGTTTGAATTCAAATTCTAGATTTGAACTCAAACAAATCCTAACTAAACTAATTCAAACCTAAACCTAACCCTGTTGGGCCGAAACCCGAAGCCAAAGTCCAGAAACCACCCTCGAACTCTTTTTCCCGAGCCAACCAGCCAAGCGGCCCAGCCGGCCTTGCGGCCCAGCACCGGCCCAGGCTTCCTCCGCGTCGCCTCCGCGTTCCCCTCTCTCTCTCACTGACAGGCGGGTCCCACCTGTCAACTTTCTCTCCTTCCTCCCTTTCTTCCCCGCGCCGCCCGCTCTCTCCCTCGCGCGCGCCCGTGACCCAACCACCCCAAGCCTGTCCCATCGCTCCTGTGCGGCCCGTCCGATGCGCGCCGCGTGTCCGCAGGCTCCTGGCCGCCCCATCTCGCCGTCCGTGCCCGAACCCTAGCAGCCGCCGCCCTATAAATCGGACCCACCGGTCGTCTTCCTCCTCGAGCCGCCGCCGCCCCTTTGGGGTTTTCCCAGTCGCCAATTCGAGAGGGTGAAAGGAGTGGGAGGCGTCCTGGGTGTTGGGGAAGGGAGTGTAGGAGCAGGAGCGGACGGTGGTGAAGCCAATCGCCGTCCTCGTCGCCAAGCCGAAGCCGCCGCCGCCGCCGACCGTGGGAACGCCGAAGAGGAGCCGGACTCGGGACGAGAAGAGGAGCACGAGCACCGCCGGAGCGCCGCGAGTCTACCCCGAGCTGCTACGTACGCCTACGTAACCCTAGGTGAGCCGCCGCCGTGCCTCTCCCCTTTCTCCCCTGTCTCCGGCCGAGCGCCGCCGCACCGCTTGCTAGCCCCTCTGGGACCCGGTCTTCGAGCCGTGGCTGTCGATCTTGTGCAGGACCCCGTCGTGCCGCTGCCGCACCCGCAACCGCCGTCGACCAAGCAGCAGCCAAGGCCGCCGCGGCCGAGCTCCGCTCGCCGCGCGCGCACGCCGAGGTCGTGTCGCGGCCACGGGCAGCCGTGAGCCCGCGCACGCGCACCCCCGCAGAGGTCGCGACGTCGCGCTCCAGCACGCGCTGGTGTCGCGCGTGCGCGAGCCACCGCAGCCAAGCCGTTTCCGAGCCGCTTCCACCCGCGCGTCGCCGGCCGCCGTGGCGCCATGGCCGCGCCGCCGCCGCTCGCGTCGGGAGGGCAAGCCGCAGCCAAGCCGTGGCCTTTTTCTCCCCGCTCGTGTCCACCGAACCCTAGCCGAGCCCTAGCACCGCTCCTAGGCCAGCGCCGAGCCTTATCCCGGCGAGTTTCGCCGTCGACCGTCGCCGCCGGCCGTGCTCCAGTGTGCGCCGCGCGCGCGTCGCGTCGCGTCGTGGCCAAGCCACACGCTGGACCACACCAGCACGCCACACGAGCACCCGTAGAAAATCCCGAGTCGGCCACAACTTGATCCCGTGCGCCTGGTTCACGTGCACCGCACTCATGGCTCACCGTGGACCAAGTCCATCAGAGCAGATCCAACAGCACCCCCTTCGTGGGCCTAAAGTTTGCGCTAAAGTCCAGTTTACCCCCCTGGACTTTCCTTTCGGCCCAATTCCAGCCCAGCGCGTTCCTTTTCTTTTTCTTTTTTCTTTTAACAGCACTGACGTATGGGGCCCACATGTCATACACTGTGTGTCACTGACCGCTGGGGCCCACTGACCAGAGTTGACCGTTGACCCGTTGACCTGTTGACCGTTGACCGGTCAACGCTGACGTCAGCAGGGCCCACTGCTGACGTCATCCTAGGCGGACCCCACTGCTGACGTCAGCAGGCTAATTTTTGTCTATTTTTCTTTTTCGGAAATTATTTAATATTTTCAGAAAATGATTTAAACTTGTAAAATTAATAATAAATCAACCGTAGCTAAGAAAAATATGAAACTTGTTTCTATATTTTTCTAAAATCATGACCTACGCGTTAGTGTAGAGTTTGGTGTTCTTTGGAACTTCTTTCATCGCTGTTTTGGTGTTTCCTTGCTAGTAGTCGCGTCTTATTTTATTTTCCGCAACCCTAGGAGTTCCGGAGAGTCAGGAGGAGCCAGACCACTACGACAACTGCTTTGACGAAGACGAAGACTTTTGCCCAGGTTCACGCCCGACCAATCTCTGAAATACCTATTAGACATGCAACTAGTATGCTAGCGCTTTACTTTACTCGCATGTTAAACCTGCACTGCCTTTGTTAATATCCTGTTACCTTGCTACCTACCACTCACTTTATGAATATGCTATGCTATGCATGTGTTGGGATGGTTGTGATTTGAACCTCTTGGCGTGAGTTGTGGGTGGTACGGGAGGAGTAGTGCAGCTAGGCGGTGTAAGCGAGTAATAACAACTCGATCGTTTGATCGAGGTGCTAGGGGACTGCACTCGGGCAGTCCCTATGGGGTACCTGTTGCGGGTACATGGTTATTTGGATACTGGGTTATTTGAGGAGTTTGGGCGGCACTACCTGTTATGGGTGCCGATTGTGGACCGTTGCGGCGGATCGCTTGTGACGCTGATACTCGCTTTACCGACAATTAAGGACCGAGTCGAGTTCCAACTTTGGACGTGGGAATACCGTGCTCACCATCTACCCAGTATGGGGAGGGTTCCAGCAAGCCTACTCTAGTACGGCGCCGAGACTGTAGGAGAATCGAGCTTGATATGTGTAAGGGGGACTCGTTGCGGCGTACTCTCCCTGATTTACCACGGCCCCCGACTGGCCCCGGTGGGAAGGTTTCACATCCCTGGGGCAGATGTTAGAAAAGATGTTTCCCGAGCCCAGGGAGACAGGATTGGCGCCGTTACTGTTTAGGGTCTTTGTTGTGGGCTGTGTCTCAGGTTGGTTGCGGACTAGCCTTGCAGCCCGGATGGATTCCTGGAGTGCCACCTCTGCAGAGTGTAAACTATACGTATAGTCGTGTCCACGGTTACGGACGACCCGCTTCTGATAAGTTCTTACTAGCATGGGAATCTGCTTTCTTACCTCATCCTTTGATTTGGGTTATGAGAGATTGGTCCAGCGTTGCTGATGAGACAAGGTGGGGAGGGAGCTCACCGAGTCGACTAGTGAGCGAAAGGCGTTGGTGGATGATGTTTGCGGGAACCTGCTGTGGCAGGACGAGCCCGATGGGAATGTGAGGCTGACGGTTGGATTTGGGGAGTGGATGTGCGTGTGAGAGAAGGAGTTGGTGATGTGATGAATTTGGGTTATTGCTGCTGCTCGCATAAGAAAACCATAGCTCAAACCTTGATTATTTCTATACCCTAGAATAGGCCACTTTAAAGCTTGCTTCATATTATGGTTGGTGACGTGGACCTGTCCCATTTCCTTGGGGACAGACTTTGGGTTCTCAGGTGAAGACCCCGACCACGAGTTCAACCAGGATGGGTGGTACGATTGAAGGGTGCGCGCTATGCTCAAGGATGCCTGTGGAGGAGTGGACCCTGATGATCTAGCTACCGCTGCGCAGATGTTTCTTATTGTCGATTTAGCCCAGAGGGCTTGTACCAGACGCTATGTTTTATATATGTCATGTAATGAATCTTTTATCGTTGTATGGATGTGATATTCGAATGAGATGAGTTCTGTACGAGATAGTTGCTATTCCTGGGACTATCTCGAGGGTACAGGGAGTCGGATTCTCGTCGATGAGAATCCGGTTCGTTTCAGCAGCAGCAGCAACTACTACCATTCACACAACTAGCTGCAACGAGCCCTGCTGCCTTCTTACAGCAACCCATCATTGGTGGTACCTTTTTCTAGATTATTCAGCTCAGCGTTTTAGGGAACACAAACAACATTGAACAAGTCATCCTTGTGCCCCCCCATTCCAGATTTCGTTGCATGTATGCTCTATCGAGCCTATACCTATGAGTGCTATGTTAATAGTAAGCCTTATCACGGCTCCAATTGCCTCAGCTTAGCATGAGATGTGCCACATTCCGTCATCACTTGGATTATTGCTTGCTTCGAGTGTGATGACATGGCAATGAATATCAATGCATGGAACATAGTTAATATTTGAAGTAAATGGCTATATTTTGTCTTGGTTACGGAGGGACATCGATGACATCACGAGACAATAACACATAATTGACGTAGAAAATGACAAGTAGGGGGTGGCATTTGGACATGGCAAGCACACCGTTTAAAAGTAGAGCCGGCCCTACTTGAAAACAAATTTGGATAAGTTCAATTGCTAATCAGGCATATACACATTTGGTTTGATTACAATTTTTTCTATTGGTACCTCCGAGGTGAAAAAAAATAGTGCTGATTATCCGTATCCAATTGGACGAGACAAACATGGAGTGCAACCAAATTTCTATGTAATGTCCAGGAGGAGCCTGCCTATATTGGACGACAAGGGAAACATTGAGATTCCTATTGTTGGCCGCCTATTGGCAAAGCCGAGTCACGGCCGTTGTATGTAGAACAAATAATCTAGCGTTGATGTAGCGAAGGTGTCTGTCGGTAGGGGTTTGATGCCTCTTGCATATCTAGCACATGAGACAAAGGTGTTACCTAGGCACTTTGGAATATAAAATTTTGTTTTTTTTAGAAAATGGCATGATTTCGTCTCAAGCTTATGCTCTAATGTGGATGCATCAGACCACAAATATTATTAATAAGTAACACTTGACCTAGAGAATATGCATACCAAGGGAGCAAAAATGCAACTCTGATAATAAACAAAAGAGAAAATTTAAAGAAACAACACCATTTTATAATTTCTACACCATATATCAGTATTCATGAACCCAAAGGGCGAGAGCAATACTAAAGCTGAGCCAAATCTACTTCTAATACTTTTGAAGAAAACCTGCATTAGCTAGTGGAAGCCCTTACCACCAAACGAAAAGGCTCCACTGAAAAACCTTACAAAAACCATGATGGTTAGTGTAGATCCAAAGAACACCATATGTTGCTGGTGATGGGAAAAGTAGAGGTGGACAAATTCAATTAAAAAATTGTTAGATCCAATTAGGCAAAGCACAATATTACAAACTCACTTTTTTTGAATGGATGGCGAAAGCTTACGCTTTCCCAAATTTTTATTAGAAGAAAAAGAGTTGGCCCTATTTATAAGGAAAACCGGGCCCGAAAACCATACAACTTCGGTCCGAAGACCATACAACTAGAGAGGTATTATACCATCTCATACAACTCTGGTCTATCGACCGTACAACTCAATGGGGTAGAGTTGGATTGGGTCATCAACACAGCCTCCCCACTCAACTCAGACACAACTTCGGCCGGTCGGATTGGGACATCGACTCAAGCCACTCAACTCCGCCCGGTCGGATTGGGACATCGACACGAGCTGCACCCCGGAGCCACCACAGCAGTACCTGCACCACCACCATAACTTTGCACCACCACCAATGACAACGGCGTCAACGCCTGCACCACCACCCTCCACCACTAGCGGCCTCATTGCTCGTCGTATTGTTCGCCGTCGCTCCACTGGATCGCCAACAAACAGCACCTGCACTACAGCATCACCGCCACCTCTTTTTTTTCATCTTTTTTCATATATGAGAGCAAGAAATAAAAATAATAAAAAAACCGCAATCCACAGCCGCAGCCACACCGGGAGGGTAGGTTACCGGGTCAGGACGCCTCCAGGGAGGATGCGGCATCCGCAGACGTCGCCGTCCAAGCTTTCGCGACACCGGCAAACCACCCACACACGAGCACGGATCTTGAACAGGACAACCAATGCCGCCAACGAAGCCACCACGACGCCGCTGGCACGCACCAAGCTGTCTCTAGCCGCACCACCACGACGCAGCCAGAAGGGAGCCATCGCGCTGAGGACGGCTGGCCACCTCTGTCGAGGAGGAACCCGGCTGCGGCCGCCGCCCCTTTGCTGCCGCCGCCACCGGGCCAAGACACCGGTCGCCACCGCGACAAGGGCAGATAGATATCGATGAGGCTTTCACATGTGTAAAGCTAAACAACTTACCTCTCTTGTTCATGTACCATGACAACAACAATGAAAAAAAGGCACTGTTGTTGTTCTAATGCAGAAATGCCAATGCATGTTGTATATCCGAGAAAATGAACCATTAAATGTCAAAAATGACTAGATACTATGTCATCTCTAGCTAGCTTATCCAGCCTAGATTTCTTTTAGCAAAAGCTGAAATCTTGCTTGTGGTACATGGTTTTTTGCGTGCATAAATAGGCACCAAATCAATAGATAGATCATCACCCATACCATATAGACTAACTAGAACCTAAGTGGAGAACACTACCAAACTAGTGCAGAAGGGGCACGTGTGGTGCTTGGCAGGGACGCACGGTGTTGCGAAATAACCGAACCTCATGATGACGCGATAAGGGCATCTTCAATGTATAGAAACTTATGTATTACTAACAATGTATAGAACTAGGGATGGATCTATATAAACAGGTCCCACGCCTCCATCCTCTCTCTTTCTCTCTCTCACTTTATTCTATACTCCCTCCGTCCCTAAATGTATGTCGTTCTCGCTTCCCGAGAAACATCTTTGATTAAATATATAAAAATATATATTAATATTTATAGTACATAATAAATATCATTAGATAGATATTTGAATCTAGTTTTTTAATAAATTTATTTGGAGATTAAAATGTTGCACGTATTTTCTACGAATCGAATCTAAATCGTGGCACGAAAACCAATGACGACATACATTAAGGGACAGAGGGAGTAGAACCTAATTCCATGCATGGGAGTTGATTTCATATAGAATCAATCTCAAAATGGTAGGAACCTGATTCCATAAGAGAGAGAAATCTATAGAACCATGATAGGACCGCCCATTGAATACGCCTAAGCTGACGTCCCACGGAAAAGAAAAGAAAATATCTACAGTAGTTAGATACTCTTTTTTTTACCGAAATGGTAGGGAAGGCCCCTACCTCTTTTTTTATAAATATATGAACAAATATATACAGAATTGTTTGGCTTCAAGCCAAAAGGGAAAAGAGAAATAATTACATGTTTCTACTCAGCCAAAGGTTTAGTTTCTCTTTGATCCGTGGTTTCACTCAAAGAGTGACCATGCGCAGTTTGTTCCTTCAAAATGGACCTCCAGCTAGCAAATGACTTTGGACCTCCATCAAAAATTATGCTGTTCCGATGTGTCCACAAAGCCCAACAGGCTACAATCACCAGTTCTCTGAATATGCAAGATGTAAATGCTTGCTGAGCTTGAATGAACATGTCCAACATGGGCAGAGAAGTATCCCAATAAATATCCATGAAAATCCAGCAAGCCTGGCTAAAAGGACATTCAAAGAACAAATGTATGAGCAATTCAAAGAACACATTGGACACATTCATAACTGTCAAGTTCCATGTGCTTTCTTTGCAATATGTTCCTAGTGTTAAGACGGTCTCTGAGCAGCAGCCAAAAGGAGAATTTGTGTCGCGGCAACACAATGGAATTCCATGACCATTTGAAAAGAGGGGATGCTGGCAAAGACCCAGATAGCCTATGATATGCATGCTTACATGTGAAATTGTCCAAGCCCCGAATATAATACCACTGGTCCTGCACACTTTCATCTCTAGTCAAGTCTTGTAAAAATTCACTAAGTTCAAAAAACTACTCAGATGCTTGATTTGATAGTGGCGTATAAAAGTTGTCCTCAACAGTTCTGCTCAAGGATTTCCGAACTGAAGTTTTCTTACTTTTTGCAAAGCTATATAGCTGTGGAAATATCCATTTCAGTACCCCATAGATCACTCGAGAAAACAATAGTGTCACCTTTCTAAACTGAACAAGTAGCAATCATCATATACAGTACTATTCAACTAACTTAATTATGTCCCTCCACGAAAAAGAACCCACTGAAGCTCTTGGATGAGGTGTCCCATTTCGATACAGAGGAGCAGAGATAGCCTCCTATTCCTTCGGGGTTCGGGCATCAGAGGAGCAGTGCGCTCGATGCTCAAGGAAGAAAATTAAAGAGACTCGGGCACGCAGCGAGGGAACACATTTAAAACGGGCATACAAAAAACAATATATTTTCCAAAATAAATATCTAAAACAAAATTCAGTTACATCGTTGTATTTTATGATAAAAGTTTCAAAGTAAGACTACACAGTTGGAAGCACACGGCGTCTCTCGAATTCGTGACTCATGACAGGTTTGGGGTATCAATTGATTTTAGTTTAAAAAATAACGTGCAATTAGTTTTTTCCCTATTCGTGACTCTGGAGTGCTAGACGCCTCCTGCCCATCTCGCGCGCTCCCGAGACCGGCAGAAAACCTACAAGCTACAGCTTCTCTCCTGTAAGGCTATTCGCACCGGCGTACTGAAAATCTGCTGCAGCGGCGTACTGAGAAACGAGCGGAAACCTTGCGTTCCGGCCGGGCGTACGCCAGGAATGGCGTGGTAGCGCGCGTGCGCTACCAGCCACCGTGGCGTGGGGCCCACGGCCCCGGCGCGCCGTCCCAACCGCCTGGGAGCAGGGAGGAGGAGGAGAAGGCTGCCGGCGCCGGGGGAGAGGGAGAGGGAGGAGCGCCGCGGCCTCGGCTCCTCCGCCCTGCTCGGCTGCCGTCACGCCAGGTCCGGGCCGCCGCGGCCTCGCCGGGAGGGGAGATGAAGGGAGGGAGCACGCGCAGCACACATGCCGACGAAGAAGAGCAGGGGGACGAGATGGCTGCCGACGAAGCCGGCGCCGCCGGTGACGAGCACGCGGAGCGCCTTGCGCTTGAGGCCCAGCGGCACCTTGCCGCCGACGAAGTGCCGCGTGGACGCCAGGTCGCGGTGGTGGGCCGGCTCGATGGAGAAGCAGGCGAGCGGGTTGTGGCCGTTCGAGGAGTAGGTGGAGGCGGCGGCGCCGACGGCAGAGGAGGAGGAACCGGACGGGGAGGCGATGGTGATGATGACGGCGGCGGTGCTCTGCGGCGGCGTAGCGCGTGGCGCGGGGCAAGCACGCGAGCAGCAGTAGGCGCAACAGCCCGGCTTCCTGGGCGCCGGAGCCGGCGCGACGGGCGGCCAGTCGTCGTCGGAGCTGGAGATGCTCCCGTCGGCGGAGTCCGTGAACACCGCCTCGCTCCGGGCCTCCCTCCTGCTGCTCCTCCCCCTCGCTCCCCATCCCCAACACACACGCGCAGTCGCGGCCGCCGCGCGTGAGGAGGACCCGCCGCTCGCCCAGATCCACGCCGAAGAACTCGAGCCGGCCGCCGTCCTCCTCCTCCACCACGTGGCCATGGATCCGGACACCGAGGTCGACGTCGGTCGTCCCCGCGGCGGCCTCGACCTCGGCGCGGCCGCCATGGCGTTGTTCTTGCTCCCCGCGCCATGGCCTCCTCCGCGCCAGGGCCTCCGCCCTGCCCGGCCGCCGCGCCATGGCCTCCGCCGTTGAGTACGCCACCACGGAGACCGTGCCATGCTCGCTGTCGCCGCCGTGAGGAGGGCCCGCCACCGCGCGCTCTCGGGCGGAGGTCGAGCGTGGAGGCCGCCCGCCCGCGATGGACCTCGACAGGGAGGCCGAGGTAGCTTACGGCGGCGGCGGTGAGGGCACGAGGTCGCCGCCCGCACGCCGCCCGGGGAGCTGCGAGGAGGAGGGGAGCCGGCGGCGGCGTGGGGAGGCAGCGCGGGGGCGAGAGGGGAGAAGTCTGGAGAGAGAGAGAGAGGGGGGAGGGAAGGAGGGAGGGGAGAAGAAAAGAGAGTGACGCGTGGGTCCCGCGGCCGGTAGTTGATATAGAGTACGGATGTGATAGGAGATGACGAGTGCGGAGAAACCGAAGCTGTACTATAAAATGTTGATGATGAACAGGACTGAATATTCCTTTGACGTGTTTAAAGTATGACGAGTGCGGATAGCCTAAAGCGGCTACGGGCTAGCATCTGCTGCTAACGGCACCACTTATCTGAACATCTGCGGATACTGAATAGCAGCAATAATAAAACACAGCTTAATCTGCTGTCTACAAATAATTTGAGTACCACCGATGGGGAAGACAGCATCAACTCCATCAAGGATTCAACATGTCCATTCGGTCAAATGAACGGAGCATATATCAGGTCATCTGGTACTCATCCATTTTGCTGCACACTCTCAGAGGTGCACCAGGCTTCAGAAAGAGAGTACTGTGCATATAAGCGGCATGGATCCACGGAACTTTAACAGGTATGCAAAAGTAACTGAAACATACGGATACTATCCACTCTGTGTCTAAATGTTTATGCTCCAGTCGTAGGGTTGGTACACGACTTTCAGTTGAGTGCTCGCAAGAAGTTCCAAGAGCTGCTCTGACTGTGCAGGTTCAAGATAGTTTGCAGCGTGCTTCAGTACCTCTGTCTCGTTCTTACCAAAATCTGTGCTGTACCTGAAAATCATGAAGAACATGAGATTGAGCTCAGAAATTCAGTCTCATGTTGTTGTTTTAACACTATATCGTATCAATATCTCAAGTATAAATTCAGTTGTTTTCTTTCAATAATTTGCTGCCTGCAGTTTCATGAGAGTGCATATCAGGCAAAGTAACCAAGCGCTTGCAACTTGATCACTAACCATCCAACAGCATATCCAATTATGTTCATCTGGTAATAAAATGGGTGTTTTTTTAGCTCAAATGGATGAGATGGTTGCTACTACGTGGAGGATGTTCAGTGCACTTTCTGAACCAAATCACATTAATTTGTTGGCCCTTGCAAAGTTCCACACATAATTCCTATGATTGTATTTGCATTCTAAAAGTTGCCTGCTCTGCTTGGAGGGGAATCTGGTGTAACCCAAGAAAAACAAGGAGGAATCAAAGTTACTCCCTCCATCCCAAAATAAGTGTTCGTTTAGAAAATTTAAGACAGATTATTAGTGATGGCAAATGACCATATTACCCCTCCTTGGAAATTGGAATTACAAAAGTACCATAAATAACTATTTGATTGGCTCTATGCATTTTCCTAAAAGCTAAATGAACACTCTTTGTAGAACAAAATTTGAATGTTATATGGACACTTATTTTGGGACAGAGGGAGTAGTTAACAGAGACAGACGAGTAGATTTGGAAAGAGGTTGATAGCTAGACAGCATGGATGCCTGGATTACAAAAGAGGAATCATACAGATAGACTAGTTAGCAGATCATGAAAGAGCTCTCCAAGAGAAAAGAAACACTAGACTTTCTTTCTCTCTAATATAAAGATACGGATGCCTATATTCCTGGAGTCGCATAGTTGTCCTAACATCTGGAGTAGTGGAGTACACTTGTGTTGTATCTTGATTTATCAATATATTTGAACATATCGAAGAACTGGATTCTCCAAGAGGAGCACTGATGAATGCAAGTCATTTTGATTTGACAGTTTATGGTATGCACACTACGAAGTGAAAGCACTTGAATCTTAAGGCACTACAAGCAAGCAAGAATAACAGCCATCTTACCATTTTAAGATCTTGCTTGCAGATGCGACTTTGGCTTCAGGATCAACAATCAGTCCTCCATTCCTTAGGAAATCACGTGCAGCTTCCATCAATTCCTTATCAATATCTCCTGGCGAGTAACACCTAAGTGCAGATCCAGATTTGGTACCACATACCAAAGCAAAGTGAACAAGAGGTTCATGGTATGGAAGGGACACCTGAAGTTACAGGGAGTCAGTGAACAAGATAAAGTGAATATATTCTCATCACAAATCCAAATCCTTGGTGGCATGCAGGACTCAGTAATTAGTTAGTTAAAAGAACAACAGAGTGTTTATAATGAATGATGTAACGTACGAGTAGTATGCCGCTGCTATAATGTAGTGAGGGTCGTGGCTATGTAGTGGTTGTTTTGGCAAGTAGGTAAACTTTTGTGCATCTGATATAACCACCTCAATTTGTGGGACGTGCAGAAGACAATTTCTATAATTATACGTTTTACTATCTTTGGCAAGTAGTAGATTTGGATATATAAACTTCTGATTACAACATATGCTGAACATAATCATCTGACTTTCCTTTTTTTTAGAAAGATAATCATCGGACTTTCCAGAGACACACAAAGGAATATACTAAGCATACAATGGGCGTTTGATGGACTATCTAATCCTCTCTGCTTCAGTAATTCACTACTAGAAACTCTGCTCGACAATATATATTCAATTTTCTACATGAAAACTAATAATTAAATAACCAGCATGAAATCATATCAATCAGTATTGAGTTACTGATTTTTTTTCATTTGGTATTGAATCATGTGAAACTGGATAGGTCTATCTTTGCGAGTGGAGAAAGAGAAGTTCATTTTCAAAAGAATATAAAGTTTTCTATTCTTCATGCAAATTATATATCAAACATTTTCCCTTAAGCTTCCTTATGATCCTTATCTAGGGAAAAACTGCAGGTTGAACATACATCTAGTCTTTAAAAGAAAGGGGAATTCAAGAATGGCATAGTTCAAGCACAGCTCTGAACAGTATTTTGGTGGCAAGGGTAAAAACAAGAAGAATTGCTTGGTAGAATAAAAGTATATAACACAAACAAACCAAGAAAAAAAAAGAGGTTCCCAAGCATTATTGGGACATTTGAGGAAAAAGGAAACAAGTGTAAACAGAGATATATGTTTCGCCTTTCCACTGGGATCTGATTTCTTCACCTTGGATCTACGGTCTTTCTGTCCGAAAGGTTTGGCAATGTTGTACAGTGGCCTTTGGTTGCCACGTAGAATGCCGTTTTGGATTGCTGATAGTGAATAAGCACATCCACCAATGACATACTTGAAATCTCCAAAAAACTTTCTCCGGTCCAGTGGTCCAGCAGGATGGCCACATGTCACTAGTGCATGGATAGCCATCATATTGTACAGATTTATGAAGAAAGCTAGCTTTTCTTCACGTGATAAGTCATCAATTTCCACCCTCTGGAGCTCCTCAATTGTTCTAATATACCTATGTACGAGAAATGAGAGTTAGTACAATGCAGCCATCGTCACAATAGGGCACCCCAGAAAAAACTGGCATCGGTGTGTTTAAAACTGGCATTGGTGTATTTATATATTTAAATATACTGAGCAGGTTCAAACAATATATCCAGGTCTACTCTTTACATTACAAACCTAAACATATGTATCACCTCAAAACCAGTCAGTAGCCAGAAAAGCCAGCTGTTGTAGTATATGGAGGCTAACAATACATGGATTATGCAGCATACTTTTGATTTTTGCATCTTGATCAAGTGTATATAGCTAAGAACTGACCTTTTAAATTCCTCACAGTCCTGAATGCTTCTGTAGTCAACATGTCTACCATCCACAGATACATAAGCCTCAAAAATGGCATAAGATAACAATCTCAATCTTGATGCCACTTCAGCAATGGGCTTCGGTGCAACATCAATAATGCCCCTAGGGATGTTGTAGCACTGAGTCATAACTATGGGATCATGATCCAGGAAACGATATAGGTGATTTCCATCTTCAAATACATTTTCACTGCAGTGCCAGAAGTGTATATCAATATTAACAACCTCCAGATCGTCAATCAATACAGATGGATATGATAGAAATGCAAAGAAGATTTCATGCTAATTTCAAAACTTACTCTAGAACATGACGGAAAAAGTATTTGCTTGCAAGCTTCCTTCCAAATTCCACTGCCTACATGGGTAACAGGAATTCGTGAAAAAGTGCTAGCAATACAATTTTCAGTATGAGCCATGCAATTTTGCTATCTATAGATATATTAAAGCCAGTACCAATAGTTAGAGAAATCAAGAATAATTTGTTCAAAATCCATGTTGTAAGGAGTAACATGGCTCTTAAATAAAAGAGTAATTTTGACATGGATAAAAAATGCTTTACCTCATCTCTCTCCAAATACTGATCTTCTGACAAGAAATCCACAGCTTCGCTACCAAGAAAGCAATTACTAAATCTTCTCATCTTATAGAATCTGTCCTTAGGAGTGACCGACTCTCTCATTTTTCTGACAATGGTTGCCAGCTCATCCATCTTCCCACTTCCAGATTCATCATCTTCTCCAGGTAAGGGTGGTAAGGGAGCAGAAGATGAGGGTTCTTCTTTGAAAAGAACACCGATATTCTCATCAAGTATGCCAGAATCTTCCATTTTCTTTAAATCAATTAATCCTCCAATCATCAGGTCATTCAAATACACTTTTGGTACAGTTAATGACCCAGTATTCTTCTCCAATTCCAACTTTCTACTAGGGAAGATGTCAATGTTGATCTCAACATACTTGAGCCTTTTCTGATGCAAGAACAGACGAACCATCTTGCAATCTTCACACCCCAGTTTTGTGTATATTATAATTCTACCCTTCACTATTGGTTGCTCCGACAAACCAGGCACATCTTCATGCCCTGCTTCCCCAGTTATAAAAGTATCAAAATCTCGTCCAATTTTAATCAAGTTCAGTGGATTCCATGCAGTCCTTTCATCGGTTTTCTGCTGCACCTCTTTAGGTTTAGGTTCAGCATCTGACCCAGTCTTCTCGCTGTCGATACAATCTGAACCATCACTCTTGTCAGCTTCAACCTTATACTCATTGTCATCCTTCTTGCCAGAAAGGCGTCGCATAAATGTTGAAACTGCAACGGCACTCTTTTCTTTAACGAAATTCTTGATTGCAACGGCTCGCTCATTGAGTACAGATCCCTGAGCTTCTGCGTCAAGTTCCACAGACTGATTGGAAGAACGCCTCATTTCTTCCATTTCAAGAACCTCACTTCCATCAAAAACCGGCTCATCAGATTTGTCTTCAGCAAGAATCTCTTTTGTGATCTGGATTGCGTCTAAAGGTTCCACGGCATTTGAACTTGTGCTTTCATTCATTTGCTCATTTGAGTCCTTTTCTGAATTACCTCCCTCTTGGATCTGCACTTCCGACTCGCTACTTAAATCCACATTTGAAGAATTTGTTGCTTCTTCTACATTTAGCATTTCTGTTTTCCTTGATAAATCCCCTTCATCTTCACAATTTTCTCCAGGATTAGTACACTCCGTGGTGACAGCATTCTCGTCCTTGGCTGTACTCTCCATGACGTGAAATAGCCTTCAGCGGGAAGCCTGTGTAATCATCAAGAAATTCAGTAAATTATCAATAATTAATAATGATAATCAGCATATAATAATGAAAACATTTCAAGGATGATCGCATATTGAAGACTATGCTAAGAAGTCAAATATGGCAGATCATCAAGGTTAGTTATGCAATGACCAATACACATTTTACAAACACCTTATCACGGAAATTTTATGCAATAAGGGATGATGGCATTTATGCCTGAATGTTGCATATATGTGAAAATAAATGGAATACAAAATAAATCCACATAGATGGCAAACCATCCTTCCTAATTTAGCTCTCATGCAATTTTGCAAGGCATGCGGTCAGCGTCTACTACCAAGCAACACTTACATGAGTATATGCAACAGAAAGTTCAACGGTTTTAGTGGCACAAGCAAACCACACCTTTTGGAGCATTAAATGAGGCAGATTAGTCATACCCAATCCCGAGGAATGGATGCAGCATAGAGTATGAACAGCTCAACATAGATTGTGCACCAAATGGTAAAGATGCAAATTTGAAATCAATCAATCCTCAAAGAGAATCTACGACTACTGGGGCATGTTTTCAACAACACATCCTTGTCACAGATGGAAGGAAGGACTACTCAGATACCATACCATTCAAATCAACTGCAGCAACTACACAGGAACATGCACTCAAATGCTAAAATTTGAACACGTCGCATCAACACTAAGTCAGTCGGGGCTTAACACTAGTACTAAATCACAATCTAACAGAGACTACTCTGCTTAAATAAGACATTCAACCCAATCTCTGAAATCAGTCATAGAAGGAAGCAGAAAAGGTATTAATCTCATCTTCTTGACCGCGGCATGCATTGATGGATCACACACATGCTCCCGGACGAAACACATTTACAGCTTACAGGTTGGGACAGACCGCACAGGTCAGGCAGTTCATCCCAACTCCAACCGTCTGGTACTACTATCATATCACACACGGAATGCACAAACATTAGGCTCTAACTACCGACATGAGCCGCATCTCCCGTGAATCCTGACGGTACAAACATCTCGTTTGGACTCAGTCAAATCCCCCAACTCCAACCATCTACAGTCATCACAACCCCCAGATCAGCAGGCCATAACCGACCACACATCATCAGTTTACCACCAAAACCATTGCCTCACACACCAAAGCGAAACACAACTACACAAGATCCCGCCCACCGGTAAACACCCGGGAGTACGAGTGATAAACCCTATAAAATCCCCCAAGTAAACCACATCCGCAGTAATCCACCGAAAAAATAAAGGTAACCAAACGTCCCCCATTCCAAAAAACTAATAATATTAAGGTAATCAAACGCACCAACCTGTGGAAGAACGCCGAAGCAACGGACCCCAATCTGAACCCCGGAATCCTCCCTGCGCGATTGAACAGACAGACCAAAAGAAAATCAGAGGAAAAAAAAAAGCAGAAATTAGGAAGCAAAAGGGTGAGACGGGGGGACGGAGAAACAAGGAAGCGGGGGGCGTACGCGAGGGTTCAAGCCGAAATCCGTTTGCTCCCGAGGCGGGTTTGACTGGGAGGGAGGCGAGTGTAGGAGAAAGGGGGGAGGAAATGGGGGGCGAGCGGAGCGGCGGCGGCGGCGGATTGGGGAGAGGCCGACCCGAGCCGACCGGGGAGTTGTAAGAAGCGGGAACCGCGGGGCGAGCGGAGGAAACGGACGAGAGAAACGGGAGGAAAAGGGCAGCGGAGACTGGCGATGTTCCCGGTCACGTGGGTCTGCCTTCTGCGGATCGGGCCTGTCGATTGGATTGGATTGGATCAGCACGGACTTTGACCGCCACGGCCCACGTCAGGCAGGGGCGGTGGATTCTTCTGCATGGACTTGCAGGTCTGCCACACTGCTGTTTTCTTTTTTTTTTGTTACAGTACGCTGTTATAAAAAAAGTACTATTCATTTTTTTTCAAAAAAAAGTAAATATTCCTCTCAAATAAAACGGATTAAGGAGTACTGAACCCGTATGCATTATTATTTTACAGCAAAACATTTTGAACGGTTAAAAAGAGATAATGAAACGTTTTGTCTTGAGACTATGCGCAAACCGGCATGTGCATCTGCAAGTAAATTATATCTTATTGTCAGCGGCAATGGCAAGACTGTTTTCGCCTGTGACGCCATCCTTATTGATATCCTAATTACTTCCGATGGAAAAAAAATTATAATTTTGTGGCGTTGCTTACCTTGGCATATATATGAAGTTAACTATGAAGTCTCTCATATCAAAAAAAAAACCTATGAAGTCTGCCGCCTCAGAGAAGCGCTACCGATGCTTTAATTTGCCCCAACTTGTTGCTCTTGCTCGATCATCACTTCGTTAAACGCTAGGTCGCCTACCGCCATGAAATCTGCCCACTATGTTTCAAGAGTAATATGTCGCCGGAAGAAGCCAAGCCATGTGTGCAGGTGCTTAAATATACTAGCACTATTACTATATTTTAATTTATTTATTTTACTACTCACGTGACATTGCATAAAGCCATAAACAATACAAAATAACGTGAGCTGTTGTTGCACTTTTCAGGAGATTTATTTACCTTAGATTATACTAGTTTGAAGGCCAAACAAGAGCCTTACAAAGTTACAGCTATATATCTTGGTTTTATTGAAAAAACTCCCCTGCAATGGCAATAATCTAGGCGCGCCTTTTTCACTTTCTGGAGAGAAATTGGAAGCACCGGCGCGCGTCGCATCACTCGGTTCAGCTACGCTCCAGATCTCGATGATCAGTCCAAAGCTTGCGGAGAGGTCAAAAAAAGAAAAAAGGAAGATGAAGAAAAATAAAAACAAATGATCGGGTTTGAGTTCGGGGTTTTGAACCCGACGTGAATCGAACACGCAACCTTCTGATCTGGAGTCAGACGCGCTACCATTGCGCCACGGATCCCGGATGGTGTTTAGAGATTTATTTACTTACTTAACGTCATACAACAAGTTTTCCCTGATATGCCAATCCTGGACAAGTATAGATCCTGAAACTTAATACGATCCGGAGACTGAGACTTGGTCCAGTACTGCGCGCGTGAAAGCAACGCTCCCATGTCTCATCCATAGAAACGGACAGTAAATTGCACCAGAAAAAACAATAGTTGACTGAAAAAACAGGAATTAGAAACCAGATGACGGTGCCTCCACATAAACATGTTTTTTGAGCCTGCTTCAAACCACATAAATAACTGGAGGCAAGCTTAAGCATATTTTTTGATTTATGCCATTATTATTTTCACAGTTTGAAAATTTGTCATCGGTGTGTCACTGACAGGTGGGGGCTACGTCAGTCACTGACAGTGGCATATTTCCAATTTTTAGAAATTATAATGGCACGTGAGAAATTAATCCAGATAGCTCTTCTCAGTTCTCATTACACACATGACATGCAAAATTTACACATGCAGTTGGCCTATCTGGTTTGCTGCTTCTGCACACGAGTTATGGAAAATATTTCCATACTTGGACAGAAACCACACTTTATTAACCATACATTAAAACAACAGTTCTACAGAGATCTGGAGTTTCAGATGCAGCTCAAACACAGAGAGCACTGGTGGTTACAGCGCCTTTTTGTGATCCTGCTTAGAAAACACATCAACATGATCCTTCGCACGTCGTGTGAGTTGTCATAAAGCTAGAATGCATAGCACGACATATAGTAAGAAAAACCTTATAAATAGTACTATTCTTCTTATCCATCATGCACAGGCTATAAAAATGCAAATATTTTGAGAGAAATTCCCACTTCTCAATATCACAGGAGTACAGGACTCATCAAAATGCTAATGAACAAGTTTTGATTTAGGAACATTTTATTTCCTTATTTAATGGATTTCTTTACACAAGGGAAATGTTCTCTCTATATATGACAGACCAATCTATACTATAAAGATCCAAAAATTTCAAGGACGACGGGCCCACAAATCAGCCACACTAGAATTTTTTCTTGAAGAAATCATATAACGTTACGCCTCATCACAATACATGAACATAAATATATACTATATTTTCGTGGGACTCTTTAGTCACACTTTTGAAGAAATAATAAAACGTTACGACTCATCACGGTTAAAACGGTCGCACTTTTTAAATTAGATGATAACAGTATTTTCTATTAAACGTGTGTGTCGCACGTCCGTTCTTACTAGTTTACATAATAAGGTAATCTTAGGCAGCCAACTCAAGATACACGTATTAAAGGGATATATCACTACAATAAAACATTTAATCTGTGACGGATTCTTCGCGATGAATTCCGAAAATGTCGCAGATCTGCACATAGCCCATTTGGGCTCAAATTCGGGCCTGAGTTCTGTGACGAACTTTAGTAATCATCGTAGATTGAAAATCAAAATCGTCTTGATTTAATAACGTACCAGCACAATTTTGACAAACAAATGTGTTTATTTTTTATTTACGACTCAGTTTGCATTGTTTATATATAGCTAAAGGTAAAATTTTTGGGCAGTTTTTCTACAGTGGTCTAGGCATACACTTAGGAACAACATATTAAAAAATGAGCCCTATAGCTTTTCTGTAGGTCAAGTTATGCATAAAAGATCTAAACTCTTATTTGATTTTTAGAACAAAAACTATACAGAAAAATGGTATACATTCTTCGTGAAAAAGGTAGATCTTGCCGCACAGATTCGAAGAAAATTTAGTTTGCATTTCTCTGATTTTTCTACCATTTTTATTTGATTTTAAAAGCTCACTGTTTTTAACTCAAAAACTTTAAGTATAGCTTTACAAACAAGTCCCTGGATTTTACACTACGGCCCCTACAAGTTTTCGAAGGCTCGCAATGAGGTCCCTCGCCGACGGGCGGCTCGACAGGTTAAATTGCCGGCGATGTGGGCCCTGGTCGATGACTTGGTCTAGCTAGGGAGTATCAGGGACTCACCATGAGTCGATTGAGGTGCGACTTGGGGTCAGTGATGGCCGGAGGAGGGCGGCCGGCGATGGAGCAGCTCGGGCGGCTCCGGCGAGGTGGCGCCGGCGTCGTAGATGGCCAGGGAGGCTTGGTGAAGTAGCCTGGAAGCTTCACGGGGCCATGTGGAGTGCAGCTGTTCGGGCAATTGAGGTTGGGGTGGAGCGAGCACGGCTGCCCGCGTGGAGGTGGCAGACGGCGGCGCCGGTGAGCGGTGGTGAGGCTCAGGGAGCGACGGGGAGAGGCTCGACGGTGGTCAGGAAGCTTCGCTAGGAGGTGGAGCTCGGGTTGGCCGTCGGGCGGCGGCTTGCGAGGCGGCCATTGGCCGGCGGTGCGGTGGCGCTGAGGGCGGGGGGAGGGCGGTTGCATGCGGATGCGGGAGAGGGCTTGGCGCGAAGCAATCGTCGGCTTCGCTGGCGGCAGGGCGGTGACGCCGTGGCGCGGCGAGACGCACGGTAGAGAAGTAGAGCGGGAGAGGAGGGAGAGAGTTGCCACGTCACCCGGCCTCCCATGCCACGGTGGCCGGCCGCATGAGCCATGTCACCCGGCCGCCCGTGCCACGTCCACCAGCCGCCTGAGCCATGTCACCCGGCCGCCCATGCCACATCGTCGGCGGCTCGGGCACTCAAATTTCGGTGATGTGGGGCCATGACCGTCGACTTGATCTAGCCTACGAGCATCAGGAGCTCACCACGAGCCTGTAGAGGTGCTTGGTGGGGCTCGGGGTGACCGGAGATGGGCTGCCAGCGGTGGAGTAGATTGGGCGGGCGTCGGCGAGGTCGCGCCAGTGTCGTGGAGCACTGGCGAGCTCGAGGGATGGGTCTGGGAGCTTCCTTGGGTGACGGGGAGTGCCATGGTGGGCTCGGTTTGGCCTGGGGAAGTGTAGGTGAGGCTTCCCATGTGGAGGCGGCGGACGGCGGCGATAATGGCGGCGGCGGTGCATGGGAAAGGCCGGTAGGCGTCGTGGGAGGTCCGTGTGATGGTTGTGGAGCTCTTATAGGGAGTGGGGGAGGTCCTATTGGGGTTGAATCGGGCTGGGGCGAGCGGTGTGGCCGGCCACGACGAGGTGGGCGGCGGCGGCGGAAATGGTCCGAGGCGAGCTCGGGTGGCGCCGGGAGCACTGGGGAGCCTCGGCGTGGGAGAGGACGAGGCGCTTATTGGCTGGCGCCTTTTGCCAGCAGGCATCGTCGGCTACGTGCCGCGGCGCGGCTAGCCGACGGGAGGCGTGAGCGCGGCGAAGAAGAAGAACAGGGGAGGAGCCGTTTGACTCCTGGTCAAACCACGTTTGACTAGCTTTAGCTCAAAACTTTTCTAAACAACTCAAAATTTGGTCAATACAAAAGTTTCTTATATTCAATAGTTCTACAACTTTCATATTGGATGATTTTTTATTTGAGCACTAGTTTAGATAGAACAAGAGGGATCTTTAAAATTCATTTATTCAAACTTTTATTTCAAAATTCAAATTGGATTTTCTTAAGTTTTGGGCTCCTCGTTTTGAATTGTGATAAATATTTTGTGGGCCAGGACCATGATCATGATCACTTCCTCGAATCTAGATTTAGGAGAAAATTTGAGTTTTCTTTAAACTTCTTTAAATGAATTTGAACTTGATTTTCAAATTGGAGTTGAACCAACTTTTTGAAGAAAAAATGGTAATGTAACATAATATTTGCTAACATTATACTAAATGTGAGGCTGTGTCCAATTTGTAAGTGTATATGAGCAATATAAGACTTGAGTTGTATGGAATTTCAAAGTTTGAGTTGAGTTGTATGAAACAATGTGAAAGAACAATCTAATTTATGAACAATACATACTCCAATTTGCATAAAATCTTATGAAACTTTTATGTCAAGCTTGTACATCAATAAAATAAATGTATAGCCGTTTTCAGATTTTTTGAATAAATTTTAGGTATTATTATCATTATTTTATAATAACACTTTTAGTAGAAGTTTGAATGACCCTTATAAAACATTTAAATTTTTTATCTATTTTCAGGATATGAGCTATAATAGAACATATGATCCTAAATATAATTTTTTTTGTATATTATTAGATGCACATGTAGTTCAATTTTGAATTATTTCAATAAATCATGCAGAAATTCAATTAATATACAAAAAATAGTAAATAAGCTCAAAAATTCTTTAAACCTATAAGAAAACTCATATATAGCCTATTACATATAAAAAATGAGTTGGTGTATTTAAGATAATTATTTTTATGTACTACTTCACAATGATGCAATAAAAAGAAAAAGAAAAGGAAAAATGTTAAGTAGAGAAGGAATGAAACAAGGCCTGTTCGGCCCAAATGGCCCAACAATTTGTGGCCGTCCATCGTCGATCCGATGGCTCCAGTCACGTTTCTATGGTATAAAATCTGGGGGAACCCTAGCTCCTCCCCGTTCCCCACTCTCCCTCCATACACGCCGGCCTGCTCGCTGCTTCTCTCCCGCCGCCTGCTGCCGAGACGGCCGCCGAGCTGCCGCCGCCTGCCGGCCCGCGGTCTCTCCATCGCTCCTCGCTCCTCGCTCGCTAGCTCCTGGCCCCGCCTCCACTCCTCCCTGGCTCTCCTCCCCGGCCCCTTCCTCCCAAGGCGCGGATCCAGATCCGGCGGACGGCTTCCCTCGCGCGGCCGCCGCGATGCCGCCTCGCCGCCCTTCGCGCAGCCTCGTCGCGCGGCCGCCGCGCCGCCGCCTCCCCTCATCTCCATCTCCTCCTCAGATCCGCCCCCAAGCGCCGGCGACGCGGAGGACGCGGAGGCGTCGTTGACGCGGGCGACGCGGGGGACGCAGAGACGTTATTGACGCCGGCGACGCGGAGGACGCGGAGGTGTCGTTGACCCTGGCCACCCACGACTGCTCCGCCTACGCTGTCTAGCAAGCAGCATTTAACGCCGGCTCGCCGCGACCATCCGCAGGTGCATTCCCGCTGCTTCTCTTATTCTTGTTAGGGAGTACCACTTGATTTTTGGAAGGTGGTTGAGGAGGATGGAGGAAGTATGGGAATGGGGAAGAAGCCTGTGGGCAAGAAGGAAGAAAGGGGTAACAATAAGGGAGCAGGGTTTATATTCATGTGCAATGCAAAGACTAAGCAGGAGTGCTACCAGAACCACTTGTTTGGGCTACCCAGTGGGAAGATTGGAATGGTCAAGAGGATCAGGCCAGGGGCAAAGTTGTTCCTGTATGATTTTGACTTGAAGCTTCTGTATGGTGTGTACAAGGCAGCATCAAACGGTGGGCCGGACCTTGTCCGAGAAGCATTTGATGGGAAGTTCCCTGCACAGGTAATTCTGCCTTTTCATTTCGTAGATTCATTTGCAGCGAATGTAGTCAGGTGATCAGTTTCGTTTTGAGCAGTCTATGTGTTGTTCTGAGGGATGCGGGAGAATAGGGTTCAGCTGTGGTGTCAGTGTGCTAAGAATAGTGGACATGAGCATATATGGTGTTCTGGTTGGTTATATTGGCCATGACATTTATGGATTGTAGATGTTGGTAATTGTAGTTCTCAATTTGTGCTGGTTTGTTTTAGAAAAGCACTAGTGAAAGGTGTGCACCCTTATTAGAAAGTAGGTGTTTTTTTAGATGTAACAGATAATTTTTTGTGTCCGTTACAAATAGTTTGTCACTATGCTCTCGAGAAAATTGTTGTGTGCTTGGTATATGTAGTTAACAGGGGTTGATTTTTTTTTGTGAAATGTTAACAGGGGTGATTGTGGTTCAGGCTGGGCATTATTAAATAGAACTTCATTCTGCCAATCTGATAGCAATATATGGCTGTAGAAAAAGATCCCTGCCTTTGAACTTAGTATCCCTTGTACATCACTCTAGGCTGTCTGATTCTTGAATTGAGAACTGAGTAAAGCCTATTATTCCTTAGCTGTTTCCAACTGGTGACTTTCTGTATCTTTTATGCTGGACTTTCTGTATTGGATCAAAATACTCTCTATTACTGTTTTAGAGATATTTTGGACTGTTCTTTTTTGTTTGCATGATGACAAAGGTCATGGAAGTATTTCTCACTCCGTCTAGAAGGTTATCATACTTTGGGCAATGCCTGCAACTTCTGGATAATTAAACCCAAGACAAGCAAGCCCACCTTCATTCTTCTTTTGAGTTGTGTTAACTACCTAGCAATGACAACTTACCGTGAACTTTAACTACTCTTGATTGTGCGGTGTTTGTAATGGCTCGGCTCGTCCCTCATAGCATCGTGTAAGCAATACTCTTTTAAGTGTGATAATTGTACCGGAGCTCACCTGAGTGGAGAATCGCAAAGGGAGGTGGTGGTTGGTTTTGGATAAGGTGAGCGGATTTTGACGGCGCCCTCACCAAAGTTGCAGAAAACTTGTTGGCTAGCTTGTCTTGGTGAGTCAAAGCAACAAGGCAAAGGCTGATACTGCGACTATGTTTGGTCATTGAGTATTAGGGGGGGATTCAGAAACACATAAAACTTGCAATTGTTAGATTGTAAGGAATTGAGACAGAGGCAAGTTTTGAAAACGCGCCCAACTTGCAACTTTTTTTTTTTGCAATTTTCTGATTTGTATTGGTATTGAGCTCACTTAATTAACATGATCCTAAACCTTTTGATGAAGAATTGGATGCTTTGTACTGGCATCTTCCCTTTCATAGTTTCCGTAGTGAAACACTAATCCACGAGAACGACGTTTTGGCATAGCTTTAGCTTTTGTAAAAGCCAAGTTGTAGGATTTCTCAGTTCAATCCCAACCTTTGCTTCCCCATAAGTGGTGGATGATTGCTTGGCGGTAACATAAAGAGGGCCACCTTAGAAGATCATGCTATATTAGGAGGTGTTGAAATAAACTATGTTATGTAATGCAGGTTAAGTTTAAGATTGATAGAGATTGCCTTCCTCTCCCTGAGAGTAGTATCAAGCAAGCTATTAAGGAAAATTACAGTGGAAGGAGCAAATTTGACCCAGAGCTCACTTCAACACAAGTGAGTGCCTTGGAATTGTGCTATAAATATTATTTACATGGTAGTTCAGGAATTTTCAAACATAAATGCCAATATATTCTCAATACTTTGAATATGTGATACTATGCAGGTTCATAGGCTACTTAGGCTGTTTAAGCCTGTCAATGTACCTCAGTCTGCTCCAAATAATCACCGTGAAGAAAGGCGGCCATATCACCGTGAAGAAAGGTGGCCAAGCTCAAATAGTCACTATGAAGAACGAAGGCAGCCATATCACTTTGATGAGGAAAGGCGCCCTGCAGTTAGACATGTTCCTCTTGAGGATCCATACAGGGCACCACGATTTGCTCCACTTCCTGTTGAATCTGAGGCTGTCCATTCTTTGGCTAGTGTTCGGGGTGATCAACACAGATATTATCAACCAGGACTTGCACCTGAGCCTCGACACATTCTTGCTCTAGAGCCTCGCCATGTTCCACTGTCCCTAGAGAATCACCATGTGCCTTCTGTGCCAGAGCTTCGACATGTCCCAGCTGCATATTATCACAATTTGGCTCCATCCAGTGATTCATACTATCGGCCTGTAGAGAATCTGGCGCCTGAGCAGTAAGTTAAACAATTTGTCTCTTATTGTTCCAGTTTACATGCACCATATTGTTCTCAGTTTTTGCCAATTCGTCATCCATACTTTATGATTCATGTACTGTGAGTGTGTTGGATGCAAGTGCTAATTCAACAATTTTAGTTACATGGTGTTGCAGTTTTCACTACACCTTGCATCTGTCTACTACAAGTCTAGAACCATATGCTCTTGACTAATTGAAATTCTTAAATTTCAGGTATGCCGACAGAACTGTGGCTGACATAACCGCTAGGGATCCAATCATTCCTAGGGATCACACAAGACTGCCAGGTGAGATATATGCTCGTGCAGACCCCTTGGAGGATATCTACCGTACTGGGGTTGCTGCTCGTGGTGCACATGTGGAGGAGCTGTACCCTCCAGGGGAGATTGCTGCTCGTGCTGATCGTGTGGGGATTGCCACTAGAGCTGATCGTCTGGAGGACCTTCACCGTTCGGACCGACTTGTTACACGTGCTGTGGACCCCCTGTCTCGTTCAACCTATCATACAACTGCTTACGATACTAACCTTGCCTATGCTACAACAAGCACAAGACCTGTCTATGCAAGGGCAGAACCCGTCCTCCCAGTTTCATCACTGTATTCCTTCGGTGGTGGGCCAGCATATCGGTAATGAGTGATCAGCACTAATTATTTTGTTGAAAGTACCTTTACTGTAAGAAGTCAATGTTCGTTGGTATAACTGCAACTGTTGTTTACCTTAGGTTTCTGTTATATATTTCCTTAAACATCCTAGCTGGATGAACGGCATCCGGTATTGAGACATGTTGGTCTAAGCTATTGCATTATGTTGCATATCCTCTTGCCATGCTATGGATTGATGCCCATATTGGTAGTATGGGCTATGTATGGGCCGTGTGCCCTGTGCTCCCCTGCGGATTGGCTACTAGATTAGTAGATTCAGGTGGGGCTATATACAGGTTCGTTTCTGAGGATCTGCATATGTGCCGAAACGTATATCACCGAATGTGAAAATCCCTCTTTTGTCCTATGATATGCAGGGAGAATGCTGTTCAAGGAGACCATCTGTCACGATTTGCATTTGTGACCAGGGGTTCATCAAAGCCGTCAATTTTTCCAGCCAATAGTATCCTATGGACCTGCATAGTATCACCGCCATCTAGAACTTTCTGTGGTGCTTTGTGAAGTGTCCCAATAAATACGTACCCAAAAAAAAGTGGCCCAATAAATACGTTAGCTCTATTGCTGTCAGCAGAAACTCAAAATCCGTTCGTTTGGTGCTTTCACTGCGGAACCGGGCCCTTCAAGATCAGTTTGCTTGATGTCGACCGTCCTCACGCCGGTCTCCTCAGCAATGCGCCGCTTGTCCGCGGCAGCATCTGGAATTCTGAGCGTTCCATTAGCATCACGGCCTGCCTAACCGGCTGACCCTGACCTGGTTCCTGGTCCACGGTTTTACGCTCCCGGATTTCCACTAGCGCTGAGAAACGAAGTAATCCGTGTGGTGAATGTGAATCTGAACTGGAGTCGAGCGGTTAAGCTTCGGCACTTGCTGCTTGTACAGAATCGAGAGGAACAGGTCGCCGTGAAACTCTTGCTTGGCGTGATTGCCTCACAGTGGAGTTGTTTCATTCTTCAAAAATGGGCTATTTGTCGTTCTTCCAATACGGTCCACAATTTTATGCTCCCGGATTTCCACTAGAGCTGACAAACAGCAAGAAATCCTTGTGGTGAATCTGAACAGGGTTCGTAGTGGTTAGGCTTTGGAGCCTGCGGTAGAGAATTGAACAGAGATTAGCCGTCAAACTCCTGCTCCTATACTCACGCATGGTTGCCTCATGATGGAGCTGTTTCTTTCTTCAAATATGGGCTATTTGTCGAACCAAACACTAAGGATAGCTACCCATATATATGACCTCTGTCAGTGACTAATAGATGAAATTTGTATAAATAGTATAGTGATTAATTTCTTCACTCGATGGGAAAATCAGTGGCAAGGTTAGTGGTATTGAGTATTGACCTTCAATTTTCTGGGTTGTTCTTACTTCCTAGATATGGTTGTATATATACTACTCCCTCTGGATTCAAAATTTGTACTTAAAAGAGATTCTGTATGCATTTAATCTCCCTTTAAGCTAATAGAGGTAGCTTGCTGATTGGGCATGGGTTTCTTGTTATCTGCTAAAGTAACCAGACAACCCATTTTATACTATAACACAGTGACATATGCATCTTTTGCTAGTTTCTCTAATCTGCCAAGAATATGTAGAATTCCTTGTATTTTAAGACGAAGAGAGCATAGGACGCGTTGATTATCGAGCGGTACTAAACCACCACATGGACCAATGATGTGGTGAGGAAGTGTACGAAGGAGTATATCTACATCTAAATTTAAATCGAAGATAACTCAATTATAAATAACTAAAGCGTATAAACATATCTTATCTTCCACACCAACCTATTGAGTTAAGCCACTTCCTTGCGGTTATGCGTGCCTGAAGAACCCACATCCTTCTTGGAACTACCTAGCACAATTTCCATTCGGGCAACTGCAGATGGCTGACTAGAATTTGCACGGCACATGTTCAAAACAAAGGACTGCCCGGTTACCGTGGACGCTTTTTTCCACGGGATAAAAGGCCAAAGACGTCTAATTTCAGACCTGACCTACATGTAGCCTCAACAGATGGAAATAGTCAGATCGTAGACTTTGTTGTTTCACTTGATTTGCTGGTAATATTTAATTGTGCCATTGCTGACCAACGGTGAGCATAAGGACGAGTACGTACAAAATTATGCCAAGAGATGACGGTCAAGCACTCCGTATCGCTGTACTGGTCCAGAATGGATGGCTTTGGATCGAGATTCGGGTTTTGCAATCGCCTTGTACAATCTGCATAGTTTCTACGACTAGCGTGGGGGTGATCCGTTACCTTTTCTTCACACGTTTTGTTTTGTCTAGAGAACGCAAATAGGTTGATCTATTACCACATCTTCATGATCATAAGCGGGTACATAGTGAGCTTAATGCTAATTAGAAACAATTTTGTACCATCAAATTCACAGTATCACTCCTCAAGGGACCATTAAGTACTAGAGGTGATTTCTCAAAGCAAATGTACAAAGTACCGCCTTACTTTTTGGTGTTCCGTTTCTTCCTCCTTCCATATTTGACCAAATAGCTAGCTAGAAGACATGTGTACAAATAAAACAAGTGCAGTACACCGAGTGGACTATTTTACTTTCAAGTCTCACGAGCTGTGATAATGGTTACAATTATTCGTTGAGCTGTGATTACAGAAGTTGACCTGGTATGCACAATATTAAATCACCACTTGTATCACTAGATTTTTGGTTATGTTTGGAAAAGAAACTTATGCATCTCATGGCGAGGAAATCCTATGTGCAAACTTTAGAGTTTAGACCTTAGGACATATAATTGTTTTTCACCATATACATCAAAGAATTGCATTTCAAATGCAAGCAAGTAGTTGCACAGTAAATTTTACAAGTTTGATTAAAGAATGTGAAACTGCCCAAAAACTATGCAGCATACTCTACCCTTTCAGTAGCTATGTCAAGCATTTTTTAAAAAAAAAGTTTCTATGAAAATGAGTTTCAAAAAAATACATCGTTTAGTAGAACAATAATAAGTGTCATCGAAGGAATCCACGCTGTTAAGTCCCTACTTCCAACCAAAGCATTATTTTTTTGTGAAAGGGGGAAATTACAAACCAATTACATTTCATGTACAGCTTTGTGTTCAAGTTATTTAATGCCAGTGTTTTGCTCTCTCACATTTGCATTACTACCCCCCGAGCACATAAACAGATTACCTATTCTCATCAGCAAGTTCCCAAAGGAGGTGACGCACGTGCATCCCCTCGGTTTGTGCAGGGAAAATCCGCCCCCACATCCTGCAATCCTGTGTGCCACCACCATTCCCATTCCCATTTTCTTATGGCTGCTAGGGTTAGACCTTGTAGCCGGTTAGTTAGCCACCCGCTGAGCCGGTCAGCACTCCAACAGCAGAGCGGCAGGAGAAAAACAGAAGGCAGCTGGACACTGACAGCGTGAACCCGATGGCAAAGCACGAGCAATACTGCAATAGGAATAGGATGGGTTGGAAGGAGTCCGCCTCCGGTCTGCCGGAAAGCCGCCTCCAAAATAGTCAAAACAGCAACGCGCAGGAGGAGTGCGCGACTCGCCTTCTCCATCCAGTTTCTCCGCCGTCTCTTCCCCCTCTCCCACGCCTGGGCTGCTGGACTGGAAGCCGGGGGAGAGAGAAGAAAATCTCCCCACGGCCGGCCAGTCGCCGGGGTCCGCCGGCCTTTTCAGACCACCCGCATTGTCCGCGCCCGCCCAGCTATAAGTACTCGCCGGACAAGGCGGCCACTCATCCCATCCCATCTCGGAGCAGAGGCAATCCAAGGAGAAAGGCGCTTCTTTCCCTGCCCGGAGCAGAGTTGCGGGAGCAGGAATCTCGCTGGGAAGAGTTGCGGGCGCTTCTTGTGCTTCCCTGGTAAGGACAAGATCCGCCCTGATTCGTCACGCTCTTCTTCGGGGGATGCTCTCGTGAGGTCATTGGTTAGGGGAATCCTCTGGGGGGGGGGGGGGGGGGGGCTGCACATTTGCGCCGTGGTGGTGTTCATATGATAGGTCGTCGAAAGGCAAAGGCATTGCGGGCGTTTGGTTGCAGGATTTGGTGTTGAAGCACTCGTTTAGCCCAATCAGCTTCCGGTTAGCATCTCAGTGATTTCGCTCTTGCTGGCGGTCGCAGGGTCCTGTGGTGGCAGCTGCTGCTGAGGTAAATATTTGAGCTTTGGGGCGTTGCCGGGCGGAGTGAGGATGGCATTCGCTGTCTCCGACGAGCTGCTGGGCACCTTCGTGCCGATTGCGGTGTACTGGCTCTACTCGGGGCTATACATCGTGCTGGACGGGCTGGGCATGGACGACTACAGGCTTCACCCCAAGGGGGAGGAGGTCAGGAACATTGTTTCTAAGTGGACAGTCGTCAAGGGTGTCTTCGTCCAGCAGGCGTTCCAAATTGCCGTCTCACTGCTCCTTTTCACGGTAATTCCTCCTTACAGCACCTAATTGCCTAGAAAAGCTTATAGATTTTTGTAGTGAAATCTTCAAGTGTGCCATTAGTATTTAGTAGTGCTATTTTGTCAGTTGTTTTTCCAAATGTTCAGTCTGGTAAGTAGACGCCATTCAAAATAGAAATCAGAGCTCAGTGGCATTTTGATAGATATTCTTTTCTTAAGAATTTGAGGGGTTCTGTATCTGTATTGATGCCTTAGTAATTGATGAGGTAAAATCAGTACTCCTAGGTTCAGGAATTGGGTTGGAGGCCAGTAGCAATTACACCCACTGTTCGTGTGTTATTTATAAGAAGATAAAGGAATCCTGGAGATTAACCAAAAACCTGAATTGTCGACTGTTTCTTTGTCCTGTTGAACAGGTCTCAAGCTGAATAATTGCCAAGTAAACAGAAGTAGCTTTGTTATTTCTATGTTAGGAAAATTTCACTGTAACAAAAATAAACTGAATTTTAAAGGCAAGTTAGGAGCTGTTAAAGTTTGAATTAGTTCACTGGGTGTACTGACTTGACCGTAAAGTTTTCTCTTTCTACCCTTGACCAACATTAGATCTACATGCTGCTTCTGGAGTTGATTTTGAAATTTCACCTGTGACAACTTAATTTACAATCATGTAATTTCCTGGAACTGCAGGTTCTTGGTGATGAGAGTGGAACTGTGAGGAAGCAACCTTCAGCTCTGGTAATAGCTTTGCAATTTATCATTGCTATGTTCGTTATGGACACATGGCAATACTTCATGCACAGATACATGCACGTCAACAAATTCCTGTACAAGCACATCCACTCCAAGCATCATACTCTTGTCGTCCCATACGCCTTTGGAGCTCTCTACAACCACCCCCTGGAGGGACTCATTCTGGACACCATCGGCGGTGCACTCTCGTTCCTCATCTCCGGCATGACCCCGAGGATAGGCATATTCTTCTTCTCCTTCGCCACCATTAAGACCGTTGATGATCACTGCGGCCTGTGGCTCCCCGGGAACATTCTCCATTTCTTCTTCAGCAACAACAGCGCCTACCATGACATCCACCACCAGCTCTATGGCAACAAGTACAACTTCTCGCAGCCCTTCTTCGTCATGTGGGACAAGATCCTTGGAACATACATGCCTTACACCCTCGAGACCCGCAAGGGAGGCGGGTTCGAGGCACGCCCGGTCAAGCTCGACCAAGCACAGCAGACCAAGACTGATTAAGCAGAGCGGTTCCTCCTGTTTTCGACAACATGCCCTGATTTTATTTTTCTTCTGACTGCATTTGTGCTGTAGAATTTTTTTTCCTGTCCATATAGTAAAATCCTTTAGGCAGATGCCATCTTTGTACCAAGATATAGCAAAATAAAACATCGTGTTAAAGGAAATCCACTCAGGCTTGTTTCCTCTGGACTGTCTGTCAAGGAGAGCTGATATTGCCAGTGTATGCAGCAGTGAGCTGGCCATCACACTGAATACTTTCCCTTTCTGCGGACATTGTCTCTGTTGTAAGTCATGCTGGTGCTTTGCGGTTTTAGAATTTGAAAAGGGGCAGTGAGCTGTGCTGATGGCATGGCCCAGGCTGTCGGTTGGGCAGTGCCAGCCTGAAAAAACGTGGCTCTGGATGCTGCCCGGCATCCGGAAACCATGAGCTGAAGTGATGGGCTCCAAACAGCAGTGCCCATGCCCACAGAGAAATCTTCAGTGCACACTGAATGATCTGTAGATGTGTGGCGTGGATTTATATGATTGAAATAGACCTGCAACTCGTGTTCATCGTGAATTAAGAACGTACTATGAGGTAGAGAATAATATTAGGCAATATGTATATTGGTATATATAATGTACCGTTGACGAGGCCAAAGTGTGGCCTGCCAATTCCGATCTGTCGGCTTACCTGGCTCCGAAATCCGGCCGGGTGCCGCTGTTCGCCGCCGTTTCGCGTTATCTCATCGTCATCATCGCCTCCCGGTCCACGCCCGGCAGAGCTCGTGGCGGCGTGGCGTGACCGCGTGAATGCGTCATCTTCGCTTTCCGGCCCACCGCAGATTGGCCCAGCCGTGCTGCTTCTCTCTTCTTGGTGTGGTTTTCGCTCCTGAAGCCCAACTCCGAATTTCTAGCTCGGTCTGGTCTTGCCTGGGGCCCATAACGTGGTCCTCCCCCGTGTAAGACGAATTTCTAACCCAATTCCGCTCGTGCAGCCCAACTCGAATTTCTAGCCCAATATGACCTTGCCCAGCCCAGCGCCCCAGCCCATTTAGGTGGGCCTCCTCTTCCGCGTCCAGCGGCTCGCTGCGGGTGGGTGGCGACCCTGAAGCCCATGAACAACTCCGAATATTGCTGCATCATGCCGCATGGGCACGATTCGCACTCCGGCGGACCCGGCAAAAACTCCCCAACATGGCAAAATCTTCACCAAATTCATCAAAGAGTACGTACTCCCCAGCTCTGCTCAGCACTGTCAGTGTCAAGCACAGCGGCCGGCCGCGGCATTGCAGCCAACTGGCTAGGCCGCCCGGAACGTACCCGGCGTCCCGTCCTGTCGTCTCAGTTCGTGGCCGACGCCGGCCGGCTAGGCCGATCGTGACGTGCACCGGCACGTCCGTGTCCGTGTCTTCCGTGGCCCGTGTGCCGCCCGTACATGCCCCGAAACGGCAAGCAAGCAAGCGACCTGTCGCCGTCGCGCGCGTCGACCGGCTTTTCCAGAGCTCTCTCTCGGTCTCTCTTCCCTGTGAAGAATGCGTCGGCAACAATCAATTATAATCGTCCAGCCCTGAGGGTGGGATCGGATCAGGCTTGCTTACTTGCGCTCGCGGATCGACCTGAATGAATCCTATCCACTCCGTACGTGCGGATGCGCCTGATTGCAACACGACACCACGACCACCCGATGGAGTAGTTTGATCGGCGACATTTGTCTGTTTCCTAATTGGCTTTCTCAAGCAGCAAGCACGGAGCTATTCCACATTGGGAAGGATGAGTGTTAAACCCCGGAGGGTTCCGTCGTTCTGGGTGAGATCGCAATCGCCTGCATGCGTGAGATCGAGATGCCTGAACGAACGAATGAGTTCATGAATGCAGATGCTGCTCCGTTTGGCGACGACAGAGGCGGTTAGGCGGACCAGGCCATGCATCATCGGCGCATCAAACGCAAATCATGGCGCGGGATGGCCGGCCTCTCCCTCTCCTCTCCCCCTGCCGAGGCTGCAGAAAGGTAGGAGGGGGAGGTAGACGAGGAGCGGCGCGGCCGGCAGCGCAGCATGCAGCAGGCGCAGCGTTTCAGAGCGCGCGACGCGAGCGAAAGAAAGCTGAGCCCTTTCTGAAAAAGCCCGCCTCCATCCCGCGCCGCGGGGGAGAAGGCCAAGGGAATTCATCGCATCGCATGCGGAAAAGGCCGCGCGAATACTCAGGCCATCGATCCAATTCCAAAGGGTGAGCAGGGGCTAGCTGAAAGCTGATGAGTAGGAGCGGATGGGTCTCGGTCACGGTCACCGGCGCGCACTCGCACACGCACACGCGCGCGCACTGTGCCCGCGGCGTCGTCGCGGCCTGGGGCTGCGCCGGCGGCACCACCCCGGCCACTCGGCCAGTCCCCACCCACCCACGCACGTAGATCTCTGACGGGGGGGCCGCATAAAGCTGCGGGGCTAGCTGCCACCCAAAGCCTGCGGCAGCTGATGCTGCACTGCACTGCACATACTGTATGCTATGCAAACGGGTGTGTGTGTGTAGCATCGTGACGCATCCCGAGCCACAAAAGCGATAAAGAGAGCAAAGCCAGCCATGAGCCACGGCCATGGCCTCTGTAGATGTAGACTGTAGGCGTGTCCTGTGGCGTGTGACTCTGCGTCGCGCGCCGGCGCGCGTACGTTGCCGGCCGGCCGGCCTCTGCAGATTCCCTTCTGGTCGGCTCGCTCTCTGCGACTGGGAATGGGGGACTGCCGGACTGGGAGCAAATGAAATGGTGCAGGGAGGGAGGGAGGAAAGCGACGCTACGCGTTTGCGCTCGCGTCGATCGCTGCCTGCTGCTGCTGCTGCTGCTGCTGCTGTGTGTGTGTGTGTGTGTGAAGAGAGAGAGCGCGCGCGCAGGTCGGCGGGCAACGGCGACGAGCTCGCTGCGAGCAAGATGGTCGCTGGCTCAGCTCGCTGCCGCTTTACTTTACACTCATGATCCCTATGAATGAGAGAGGATTGATACCCCCTGCCCCCTCCTGCAATCCTGTTGTTGCTGCGCGGGCGGGCGCCTCGGTAGCCACGCACACATGCGCTGCCTGCAGGCCTGCCTGCCTGCCTATCTTTTGGAAAGAGGAATTGCGCGCGCCACTCGAGGTCCAAAGCTCAATTTCAGAGCTCCCTCAGAGAGTCAGATAGACAACTCTCTCGGTCTGTACTCTCTCCCGCGCCACAAACTACGTAAACGTCGTATACACAACCTGATGATGTGCAAAACTACTACCACTGAACTGAACACACATGACACATCAGTACATCACTTCAGGGAACTCGGAATCCACAATCCAGGAATCGTTTTTGACGTCTCTGCGGCAGAGTACGTACCAAGTCCGATCCTAATGTAAATTCACCTTGTACAGTTGTACGTACAGGCCGGCTTCTAGATAGGTCATAGTGTGTAGGCATCATCAGTACGTTGGGCACTGCCGTAGGAGGAGCGAGGAGGATACATTACATGTGGTTAGGGAGCAGGGCGCAGCAGCTGTGCTGCCGCCGCTGGACCACTCGATGCGATGCGATGCCATTGCAAGGATGCATGCAGCCAATCGGCCGGCTGGACATGTGACGGCGCAGAGAGAACAACCGACAGCTCCAGCACGTTATTGTTATTGGCCTCATCATCATCCCGCGGCTAGCAGCCAGCGCGCGCTCCTTTTCGCGTCTGCGCCCGCCTGCGCACACCACATTGCAGCTAATCATGTGGCCATGCCAGTGTGCATGCTCATGGTGATGGTTGATGTTGATGCCACCGGTATATTTGGAAACAAAAGTCCTCTCTGATGGACGGATGACCTAATCAGAGCCAAACATATATATGCTTGGTAGCTCAACCGAGATCAAACTAGCTAGTAGTATTCTGTGTCATTAAACATTTGACGTTTATATAGAACATATAAGTAGTTTAAAAATGAGCTGAAACTTGCGTAGGCGTCATATATCGGTAAGACCTAAGCCTTCTATATGTAGTAGATGGCAAGGAAGAATGAAGTGTCTTATTTTCTAGAAAAAAAAACATCAGAAATGTTCCATACACATTAAGCTCTAAGAAGTTTAGGAGTAGAAATTCTTGAAGCTAGCTAGAGCATAGTTGTAAATTCCATTCCGGTACCGGCCGGAATGGCCGGAATGCCCCGTTCCGGTGACTAAACCGGTATAGAAGGGCTGAAATCCCGTACCGGGTCAAATACCGGTCAATTCCGGTCAAATACCGGTCAATACCGGGTCAATACCGGTCAATACCGGTCAATACCGGGTCAAATGCCTGTTCCGCTCATTTCGGTACCGGGCTAAAACCAAATGACGCCTCGTTCAATATGTGAGTTTGGTAAAAAACTAAAAATGTCAGTGTGATGAAGCATAATTATGCCGTAAGTATATATTTATATGAATATTTATGTATTTATACATTCATATATTTTTTAATATAATAAAGTCCGGAACGGTACACCGGTATCGGCCGGTACCGGAATGTTCCGTTCCAAGAGCAAAAACGGAATGACCTCCGGAATGAAATTTACCTAGAGGCCTAGAGCCATGGGCGAATGGAAGGTGTCTGATTGATCTATCTTTTTTTTTTTGAATTAAAACATGTGTTTAACCACTTTATGTTATCCTACAAACTTCCATACATGGATCATGGAGTTGGAAGTTGTATGTATTGAGAAACCATAAAAATTGAATTTGCCTCTCACGCAAACTCGTTGTACAAACACTACAAAGATGGCAATTAAATTCTCTAGAGTATAATTTATGGTGCTACAGAATGTCGAATTTTTGTTACCAATGCAAGCACCACCCACAGATCGATCCACATGTGCAAATGTCCTCCCCAACTAGCATGGCTACATAGACTGTCATATCCATTCTGTCCAGTTGTATACTGGCTATTTCAGCATGTTCCCTTGATTCTATTTGAATGGAACCTAGGAGTTCTTGGTTGATAGTGAATGATGATGAGATTAGAAGGGGTTGGAGGTTGGGGCCGGTTTTATGGGGAAAGCTATGGCAGCTGTAAGGCTTAGAGGCTAGGTTGTTCAAAACCAATTTGTTGTCACAGTGGTGGGGGCACTGGGCATGCACCGCAACAGACAGTGGTGGATGGTGGGACAGGAGAGCACAATGTTGTTCGACCGAAGGAAGAAGACGAATAGGAGCGGTCGATCATAAGGGGAGAGAAGAGGTTGTCTAATACAGACAAACTAAATGGTACACATCAACGTGAGAATTGAAGAAGAAGAAAATTATCTTGTAACCAATAGAAAAGGCACAAGTGATACGGAGTTACTGGAGTATAATTTTGACAGAGAAAATATATTGGTGTCTATAATATCAAATAAATACTCAATCCAAGACATACTTCCAGGATAAATTTAAGAAACTAGTTGGATAGATGTCGCTGTGCTATGTTAGTTCCTTTTTCTAAATTTTGTCAGAGGTTCAACTTGTAGATAGATGATCTAAAGTAACCAATTATTTACTAACATCTGTTCTAAAATGTAGGTCGTTAAATTTTTTTACCACAATTTTGATCGCTCGTCTTATTCAAAATATTTATGAAAATATAGTCAAATTTAAGGTATTTTTATAAATTTTTTTATTAATAAAGTAAGCCACTATAAAAAATATAATAATTTGTACAAAATTTTAAATAAGACTAGCGGTCAAATTTAAAGCAAGAAAAGTCAAATGATCTATAATTTGCAACGAAGAGAGTAGAACGGATGGATTATACACATTCTTTCGTCTAACAATTATAGCCTTCCCATACTACATTCCAATGTTTGCAGCAACTGATCGACCACACAGCGCGCGTCTGCCACAATTTGGCACACACGGCCCGGCCGAGCCCCCCCATCTGTAGCTCTTCCAGTCCACTAGTCCACCACCACAGTCAACCCAGACTCAACTTGCACGCACGCACCAAACTTTCAGCCTGTACGTGCTGCTACTACACGACGTGCCTGCAGGGTTCCAACCCCACACCTTCTCGTCACCCATATATTCTGGATCGATCGACCAGCACTACTGCTTCGCCATAATGCCGTCGACACCCGGCCAGCCAGCTCATACATACGCAGCCGGCCGCGGCTCACGAGTGCACCAGGCCGGCCTGCTGCTGGCTACGATACCCCTCGATCTCCACATGCACATGCACAGGATCGGACTCGATGACTCATACGGTCATGGGGATCGATCGAAATGGAACGCGCTCGTCATCGATCCAGTCGCGCGCGAATTGTCACCAACATCCAGCTAGGAGCGCGCGGCGAGACGACGGATCCGCCGGGCGGGCCACGCGCGCGGGGGCCCGGCCGGCCGGGGGAGACAATAAGGGCAACCCTGGAGCGCAGGCCGGGCCACTGCCAACTGCCATGCATCTCCGCGCCTGCTTGCTGCCGCTGCTGCTGCACCAGGAGTAGCAGTACAGCCAGCAGCGCCCCCCGTGGGCCGGTCGGTGCCCGTCCGTCATATCTCTCCTCCCCCTGCCGACCTCCACGGCTCCCGCCCGCGTCCGCGTCCGCGCCAGGGGCAGGCAGGCAAATTAAGGGACCCGGAGCGTCTCGCGGTGAATCAATGGCCGGGCAGTTGGGTTCGAACTGGATGGAAGAGCTTGGCACGGGGCCACGACCATGATATGATTGGTGCACGGGCGATAGCTCGCGCCCGCTCATCTGCCCGTCCGCGACCGCGTCGCGTCGTTGGCCGGCCGGCCGGGTTGGAAACCAACCGGTGTACGACTGCGCTTGAAACGGGGTCGTGGTTGGTGCCGCGCGCGGCCTGCCGGGGCGGGGCGTGATGATGTGATGTGATGTACTGCGCGGCGCCGGGACGGCCGGCCGGCCGGTGCGTGGTGATCAGCGCAGCTCTAGCTGCCGGGCGTGGGCTAATAGAATATGACAACATGGCCGGTGTGTGTGTGTGGCTACTGTTGCGGTGTTTCGTTTTCGGCAACATAAATCTCTGGTGCCAACGCGATTCAAACCAAAGGATAAGGTAGCTTTTGCTAAGCTAGCTAGCAGCACGCTTAGCTTTGCCGTCGGTATATATGAATGCACGATTTGGATCAAAACTTGTGGGGAAGAAGAACACAATTTGCCTGCCCTAACTTAATTATTAGCTAGTACTCCGTACTACTGGAGTACTTGTTAAGGGAGGTGTTCGTCGTCTTTTGCAAGAAAATGGAGAGATGGGAAGAAAGAAAAAACAAACACAGAAGGTGTAATTCGGCACCAGAAATCACCTGGAGTAGTACATCCCGGAAGAAGGATCATGGTTCAAAGTTGGGCGACGTTCAATCTCCCGGCATGCCCGTCGTCATCAAACCCTAAGGATGCAAATTCAACCCTGCTCTCCTCCATGGATTCCTTCACTTCACGTCTTCACCTCGTCTTCTCTTAGTGTGATCATCATTGACACCAAAAAGATACACAGAATAAAATTATCCCAGATGCCATATGGAATGCAACTGTATGATCCTTTGCGAGAAATTGAATTGAAGCTAGGAGCCAGAGAGGGCCGGAACAATGCAAGCCAAAAACCGCAAAACAAGAAGTCAAGAAGAACAGATTAAAAATAAAGAACAGGAGAGAACGAAGCCTTCGCGGACCAGCGCGTCGATCACGCACGCGCCGGCCAAGACCTACGAGTCGTCGCTGGGGCTCATGCTCTCCTGCCGCTCGGCGCCGCCGTGCTGCTGCTGGTGATGATGGCCAGAGCCGCCTTCCGCTCCGTTCTGCGCCGCCGCCGCCGCGTCCGTGGCGGCCTGCGCGCGGTACGCGTTGAGCGCGGCGAGGATCCCCATGTGGCCCTCCGCTCCGCCGCCGCCGCCGGCGCCATTGTCGCTGCCGCCCGCTTGGCCGAGCCCCAGTTGCTGTCCGCCGGGAAGCAGCGCCATCGGCGCGGGGAAATTCATGAAATGTAGCCCGCTCGGCACGCCGCGGTACACGGTCGCCGCGCCGCCGCCGCCCCCTGCTTGCGGGAACGTCCAGATGGACTCGCTGCCGCCACCGCCGCCGCCGCCGGGAGCGGCTGCGGCCTGCGCGTTGCTGCTCGGCACCATCCACACGGTGCCCGGCATTTGGCTCTGCGTGTACCCAGCCATCTGCTGCTGGTATTGCTGCTGCTGCTGCTGCATTTCTTGCTCCCACCGCCGCTTCCTGGACAGGTCGGAGCTGGCTGCCGCAGACGACGACGACGGTGACACGTCGAGGCCGACGCTGCCGGAGTGGAAGCTCAGCAGCAGCGGGGACGACGCCGAGGAGGTAGCGGACGGCGGGCCCTCGGCGCCGCCGAACCCGAGGCCCACGACGCGGTCCCAAGGGTCGCCCCGCGCGCCGCCGAAGCGCGGTGGGCCGGGCAGGCCGGCGGCGCGGAGGTGTGCCGGGATGGAGAAGGACGAGCCCGATGAGCGGAGGGAGATGTTGAGCGAGGTGAAGTTTGCCGGGATGGTGCCGGTGCCCGTGGCCGCGATCACCGCCGGCTCCGCCTGCTGCAGCAGCCACTCGATGGTCTCGCCGTCCGTCTTGTGCCCGAGCTCCCTCGTCAGCTGGAACACCCGCGCCGCGCAGATCGCCGGCATCCGGATGCGCCGCCCGCGCCCGTCCACCTTCGTGTGCCGGTCCTTGGTGGAGGTCCGCTTCGGCGGCGCCGCCTTCCTCACCTGCAACTCTCCCGGCCCGGCCGACCCATTAGCCCCACCGCCGGTGCCCGCACCACCAGCCGCCGGGGACGTGGAGCAAGGCTGCTCCTCCTTCTTCTCTAGAAGCTGCAAGGGGAAGTTGGGGCGGCGACCTCCGCCGGCGTCTCCGGTGATGTCCATGGACGATTAGACCATGGTATATATACACAAGATGGTGTTTTTTTTCTTCAGGGAGCGCTGGAGTATGGGTAGCAATGGATTTGGTGACCTACGAACAGTTCTTGTGGGGCTGCTGAGCTGATCTGGTGCGATGATGTGGGGCGGTGGAGGCGCGGCAGCGCCGTCGGCGGCGGCGGCGTTGGAGCGAGAGGTAGAGAGCTAGTGAGATCAAGCAAGGGCGGGCTAGGTGCTGCTGCTAGGGATTAAGGAAAACACTGCGGCTCGGCAGCGATTTTTTCAGAGAGAGAAAGAGAGAGAGGCGGGGTTCTGGAGATCGACACTATTTTATGGAGTTCTGGTTGGGTTTGTCGACCAATCTAGCGCGTTGCAGGGAGGACGATGGCCGGAGGAAGGAGAAGAGAGCAGCATATGATAGGACTCATAGGAGAGGAGAGAGGAGGGAGGGAGAACATCAAGACAGGAGACGATGGTGTACTTTGTCGGGATTGGAGGAGAGAGATCGCAACGCAATAAAGGTGCGCAGAGAGAGAGAGAGAGAGCTGAGGACTGAAGAGGATAAGACCGCAGGAAAATTATTTGGCACACACTATTAGCTCTCTTGTTGTCCAGGCAAACGGAGTAGCTTCAGGCACACCCGTGGGGAAAAAAAATCTCCAGTTCCCCTGGTCGTCACACATTTCAGCTAATTAAGCCTTAACTGGAACAACTAGATTTTTCGAAAATTGAACTGATTTCACGCATCAGCTAGCTGATGTGAAAAAGATAAAGTACAATAATTCACTTATACTTTCATATTCTAATAATTCATGAAGGTATATAATGATATCTTATATTTGTACTAACCGATGACTTGAGAGGAGGAGAAACAGTGTTCTGTTACTATTGTGCAATAGTAAAACATCGATCTGATTGTGAATATTTGGAAGGGTATATTCTTAGGAAGATCCAGGCCCATTGAATTTCTAGGTTCGCCTCTAGAAGTAAGAATTGATCGAGTTGTAGCTAGCCATTCCATGTTTCATACATTATATTTCCACGTCCCGGCGGAGAGAGGACGAGAGAGTAATGATATATATATGAGATTCTGCAAGTTCTTTTTCAACGATAGTTATTAAAAACTAATAAAAATCGGTGTACCTTGGGTGCACTGAAGAGTGACCACATTCCTGCCTCCACTCCAGGTTTCAAAGACGGCAGTTCCAGAATCACGGCGCTCCCTCAAACCACCGGAACAGAGAGCGAAACAGAGGTTACGCCGCTTCCGGCGCCAATCTGATCAATTGCCTTCCTCCGGCAGCCTCTTGGCGCCGGAGCAGAGAGGAAATTGGGAGGATGGGCATCCGGTTTAGTTGTATCTATTTGTATTAGGTAAGATATTTGCTATTGGGCTAGGATATGCTCGTCGTCAGGGATGGTGACGGTACTAGGATTCCGGCGAGGGATGGCCAATATAGGGCTACTTCACCGGCGAATAAACTTCCTCACCGGTCAAGATGGTGGATCTCCTGTTTTCATCTCTCTTAAGGAGGGATTGGTACTTTGTCCTTTCCTCGTCGTTGGTCTCCATGCTAATGATGTTTGGAGTTACCGTTCCAATCGTCGGTATTTACCGGCGGCAGCGGACTTCATGCCGGTCTTCACGTGCGATGGAGATGGCCGATGTGCCTGGGAGGGCATTTACTCAGCTTCATCGCCTAGCGGTAAGTCCTCCTCTATAGGCTTCACTTTGTGGATTGTGTCGTTGGTGCGGATGGCGGTTAGAAGCTTATGATTACAATACTTTTTTTTATGAAGATTTCAGAATTGTCAAAGTTGGAGTAGAAGAAGATGATGGGCCCAATGGTGTTCATCAATGTAATTTTATTTTTTCTTTGGGTCCATTTTTTAAAAGGGATTGTACTTCTCATGTTTTAATCCAATCTCTTTCCTAAAAGAAAAGATATATTGATATACGGAGCAGGGGTGGATCTACAGTGTTTGATCTTGAGTAACAACCATTGTAATACCACTATATGACACGAGATGGTCTCGTATATTTAGCAAGATTGCTACTTAGTGACACCAATGCATCAATTTCTTAGATCCGCCCCTGATACGGAGCATGTAGCAGAGTTAATTTAGGTTGAACTAATACACACTAGATACCAAGAACGTGAGAAAGGACAATGTTCACTACCAGAATGATCAACATCTGCACCGGTTGGGAACCGGCTTTAGCACCGCGTATCCCAACCGGTGCAGATCTTCCGAGGCTAAAGGGGTACCCCTTTAGCACCGGGTTGAATAACCGGTGCTAGGTTGCAGAGACAAATCGGTGCTAAAGGGCCTGCCCCCGCAGCGCCTTTAGCAGGGCCTTTAGCACCGGTTGCTGTTTGCAACCGGTGCTAAAGGCCCCAGATTTCTTTTTTTTTTTGCTTTTTTTGGTAGCCATGCATGCACGTTTATATACGTGTATATACATATATATTCTAATACGCGTATTCTAATGCGTATTCGGCCGACTCTATATTCATATTAGCTGTATATCAAATAGAAGACATATATATTACAAATATAAGACATATATATTACAAAAATGTATATCGCACTCGAGTTATTGTTTAAACTGTATTTACAACTTAGGATGTCGCATGACTTTACGAGCTTTCCGTCACGTCCTCCAATTTTGCGACGTGGTATTCTCCTCGGGGATTGACGACCTCGTCCCAGATCCATCCGACGAGCTGTTCTGAAATTGCGTTGATTCTTTCTTTCTCTAGACACTCTTCCTTCTGCTTCACCATCTATAATTTACAAATAACTGAAAGATATTGGCACCGTCGAATTGGAGACAATAATTGTGCACTTAATAATAATGGAAATGTGTACGTACCATAATTTCATGTTGTGTAATCTTTTTATGCCCCCAATTCCACATGTAATCGCAAACATAGTATGCACATAAATTATTTTCCGACCCCTGTTTGGCACACTGTCGACCAAAAGAAATTAAGTAAAATTCATATAATATATTAGCCGAGGTCTACATGTACAAATTACTTGCTTACCGGAAAGCCAATGTTCCATTTCAGTGTTTCATGTTCAATACCAGGGTGATCTTTACGAAATTGAACCCACGCCCTGCGAACAAAAAAATTGAGTTAAGTCATTGCGAGTGTAAGGGGTGAATTAATTAGGGGAAAATATACATCACCTTGTCATCATGTCAATGATGTTCTGTAGTTTATGTCTTGGAATGTGCAACGAATTAAAGACGTTGACGAGGGCTCGTTACCGGCCCCTTCAACAGTGCTGCCCTGGACACGTTCGGCCTGGACATTCTCGGCCCCTTCAACATTTTCGGCCCTCGCAACATTGTCGCCCTGGACATTGTCGGCCCCTTCAACATTTTCGGCCCTCGCAACATTGCAGCCAGCAACCGGTGCTAAATGGCCTCGGGCACATTAGCATCGGTTGCTGGCTGCACCCGGTGCTAAAGGTGGCGCATTAGCACCGGGTCTTACCACGACCCGGTGCTAATGTGCTCGCCCCGCCGCACCGCAGCGCCGCCCCTGCTCCTAGCCGTTGGACCCGGTGCTGAAGTCCCATCAGCACCGGGTCCAAAAATGGCCGAGGTGGAGGGGGTGGGCGGATGTTGAAGATTCTGGTAGTGGTTCATATACGTGCATCTACTTCCTTGCAAAAAAATATATAGCCCTTCACCTTGTCTTGTGTTTGCCAGCCAGGCAGTCAGCGAATCTAAGATGATGATGTCCTAGTGTTTGCTGCTATAGGGCTGGTTTTAGCGGAGAATCCTCGCTTTTCTTTGAACCCAAATCCTCACATGCATGTTTATCCGGCCCCGGCCCGGAGCCTCTACAGTACATACAGTAGCTACTGCTAACAGTTATATATAGGCGCCTATAATGCTAAAAAGGACGGAAAATGCTTAGCATACAACATTTGAGTACTAGGTAGCACAAACCATATGTTTGAACTGTACATATTGAAGTAGTTGTATGTGTGAGATAGGAAAAGAAAGCTATTCCTTTTAAAATATATTTTGTTTTTAAGATGATAAAACGAAATCTTATGGCGCTAGCCTGTAGTTTTTGAAGAAATATTGCGTGAAACCACACCATGAAGATGGTAGTGTTGGCCCGCGTTTCTACAAAAACTATTAATTAAAGAGATGATGAGTCCAATTTGAAATCCCCAATTATTGGTGGGTATAGTTTTTGATTTGCAGCTACAAAACCATTTACTTTTTCGATCTTCACAATTGTCCACTTTCAACCTCGGCTCAAATTTAGAGTGGTTTTTGGGTGCATGTTGAGGTGTACAATGGATAAAATAGGATTATTCATAAACAGTTTAAAATCTCCCTCTTGTGCCAAGGAGCACTTTAACCTAAACTTTTTTTCTAAGTGAAATAAAGTATAATAAGACTTGCTGAAAGCAAAAAACAATATTTAAAACAATGATACACCATATTCATCATATTGATTATCTTTAATTTACTCCTTACTTTTGAATAATCCTATGTGATATCGGGATATTTATAGAAAACTTAAAGCCATTTACTAATTTCCTATAATTTTAGAAATGATTCCTTCATTTCAAAAACTAGTATATGGATTTAAACATTTGTAATAAGATCTTGGATACCTGTATTAGTATTAAAAACCTAAATATCAATTTATTTCAGAGGAACTAAAGTTTAATTGTACCAACACACAAAAACTATCTTTATTTACTTTTATAAATAATTATAATTTTGTATATTGATATTCAATAGTCCAGTGTCACCAAAAACCATGCAAGGTTCGAACTAAGATTGAAAGTTGAACTATTTTGATAGTTTGAAAAATGAATGGTTTCGTGTGCCATGAGAGTTCTCCCATAGTTGTGTCGTGTAATTCTTTCATTTTTAATGAAATATGCGTTCGGGTGCATTCACTTTTAATGTAAGGCATAATTGAGGATTGTATATATCCTTGTCGAGTTTTTTTCCTTAAAATAATGGTGTGCTCTCACAATCCATATTTAATATATATTTAGAATTGTTGTCACTCAATCTGTTTTTAGCTTTTATTATTATCAATAAATTGACACAAGATTGATGTTACTAAGTTTCACTAAAAGATATACATATATCTTTCTATTTAAATGATATACGTGTCACTAGCAGACAAGGTGTTATACTATAAATTACATGCTGATGTCCACGTACACTCATTTAATTTATTGGATTGGTGGGAGTAGTGTTAAAACCATCATGAGAGCTATTATTATGGAAATCCAAAAAAGATGAGGATTTGGCTAGCTTTGATAAAGCAAAACCTTTTCAGATATATATAATAAACGATCAAAAACGGCTCTGATGCTATGAGCCACAAGAACAGATAGTAGTGTGGTCCAGTCTCATGTGAGCTGGATAAATTTGGCCTTGTTTAGATGCAAATTTTGGGGGTCAAATTTGGGGGGAAGAAGCCGCGTCGCCATAAATGCGACACTGTAGTATTTCGTTTGTATTTGTGAAAAATTATTCAAAAATTGATTAATTAGGCTCAAAATGTTCGTCTCGCAAAACACATCAAAACTGTGCAATTAGTTTTTGATTTCATCTACATTTAGTACTCCATGCATGTACCCACATTTTGATGTGATGGAAATCTTCTTTTTGCATAGTGAAATTTGGAGGTAAAATTTGAGATTATTTTTTTTTTCTTTCCGCTTAGAGTTAATTTAAGGATGTCTCATGTCCCCAAACCAAACGTCTCTCTCTCTCCCTCCTGTGTGTGTGAGAGAGAGAGAGAGTGTTTGCCTCCCACCATCTTTTCTTGCCCACGTGGGATTAGCGAGTGAGGGACATAGATAGATTACTGCTAGGCTAGAGAGATGGAAGTCGGAAATCACAGCTGAGAACAACCAGCGCACCTTCCCGTGCGCACCTTATATGACCAGGGTAGATCTCCCTTTCCATAATTACAGTAAAACTATAAGTCACACCGAATTCTTGTAGCAGATTCTGTTATACATACCACAACGTACTAATTGGTAACTTCTTGTAGCAGTATCAAGTACAGGTTTCTGAGCAAATATTCAGAGCTTCTGTTGTTTGTGCAACGCCATTAGATGAGGTATATGAACCTTGCCTCTTAATAGTTTTTTGTTCGCTAACGTGGCGTGTGTGTTACTGCAACAATCTTCGTGTTGCAAATGCACACATATTGTAACCATCAAATGTTGCGTTCAAATCTTCACGTTAATTAACGCGAGGCAGAGAGTTTTAATATAATTATGCACTTTTTCAGAATATGGGTGTGCTTGAAAAAGGAGGCGTAGAGTCTATACACCCACATTATGTAGCTCTATCATTTCAATAACACTGGTATGTCAATAACACTGGTATGACTGTCGTTTGGATTTTGCAACTACTTGCGTATTCTTGCATAATTGCACAAGCACAAGAAAGACAGTTTCTTGTGGCCAGAATGAAGAATAGAGTTGAGGACTTGAGGTATACATATATATGCGTATATATCGTGTATTATCATGTGACCTCCTTCTGGAACAAGCATCTATAAAATCCATTGTGCGCTAGCCACACTCGATGGATTTAATTTCTAGCTTGATTTGGTTGCAATTGTTTGCACAAATGGAAGACATTTCCTACGAAAGCGGGGCTGAAACCTCCTGCACTGATGGCCAGGCCCACATGCAGGGAGATTGAGCGATGTAATATACGTGACCATTCATATTATTAATATTAAATCAATCTAATAACGTGTGTAGAAGCTTACCACGCACTACTACAGGAATCGTCGTCACAAACGGTTCACAAAGCCCATCACAAATGGTTTTGGGAATCGTTTGTGATATATCATTTGTGATGCTCGGGGCCCCCATCAGAAACGGTTCGTGTTACGAACCGTTTGTGATTTCCTGCATCCGAAACAAACCCCAAAAAATAGAAAAATAATAGAAAAAAATATTTTTATTTAGAAAGACCACCAGCCACCCAAGCCATTTTTTCGCGCGATTCATCGGGCCGGGTTCCAACTCATGACCTCTCCTTCACACGTAACCTCCTATACCACTGCACCACTCCGTCACCTATGACTAGGTGTCGTTTCGATTCCTATCATATTATACCAAACTGAGTTTAAATTGATTTTTTTGAGGCCCTAAACGACTTCAAATCAAAAAGTGTTGAACTACAAAGTTTCCTAACTTTTCGAAATATACAACTTTTATGTTGACCGTTTTTTTATCCGAGGCCGTTTACAAAATTTGAATTTCAAATTTGAGAACATTCAAACTTAGATCTAGCTAACTAGATGACTTCAAATGACAACGTTGTCAGCTACAAAGTTTCATGACTTGTTGAGATCTACAACTTTTATGTTGACCATTTTTTCATCCGAGATCGTTTGAAAAAACTCAAATTTTAAATTTTGAGTACAAACTTACTTTTCATTAGTAAAACAAATTCAAATTAAAAAGTTATAAACTACAAAGTTGTATGACTTCTGAAGATCTACAACTTTTCTGTATGTCATTTCTTCATCCGATGTAGTGAGAGTAACATTATTCACAAATCTTATAGGTCTCTTGTAGTTTTAGGAAACTCCATGAGAGAGATGGATTTTATGAACAATATTTATATGAATTTATCGAATGAAGAAATGACAAAAATAAAAGTTCTACATATTGATAAGGCATACAACTTTATAGTTCAATACTTTTTAATTTGAATTGATTTACTACTTCAAAATGTGATTTTAACGTATACCATACACATCATCATAAAGGGTTTGAAAAACCGTTTGTGATGAGGGGCATCAAAAAGGGTTTGTGATACGAACCGTTTGTGATGTCATCACAAACGGTTTTCCAAAATTATTTGTGATCAGCCGTTTGTGATGTTGATATGTGTAGTAGTGACGGAGGCACGGAGGAATGATAAAAAACGGTAGTTAGTTGTCACAGGTACGACACACGCAGCAATATATTGCTCCAATCAGTAATCTCCCTTTCGCTTTCCATATCACATTCTTAATTACCCCAACCATCAACAACCAAAACACAGTACAAGCATTTAGCCTTCTTTTTGAATGTATATACAAGATATTGTACTTGCTTGCATATAGATCTATCCAAAACACAGTCGACAAGTGAAAATTGAAATCGAGACCATCACATTAGCATGTATAAATAAGCCTGGTGTGTAAATTAAAGCATTCCAAATTTGTATTCATGTATGTGTGTCAGTGTGTGGATTCACAGGCTGTGTTAAAGGGTTAAAGGTTTAAAGGGTTGAATTCGGGGTCACTTTTTAGGAAAAGGTGCAAAAGAAGGATAAAAGATGAAAGGAGCAATCAACGGTTTTTCAGCTTTAATTTTATCCTAGTATAAGTCGTAATACACCGATCCAGGCTAAATGGATAATTAGTTCAAGTGTTCAACTACCCATACAGGAAGTTCAGTTCTTCCTGTGTACCTTTTTATACTTCCATGTATATAATAATTTCGTCGTCTCGTCCCTTACTACATTGCAGAGAATGATATAAACAGTACTAAACTACTAGCAATATTGAAACTATCTTACCAATCCCTTCTTTACTTTCCAACTTTTGATGAACATGTCAATCTGCATGTTGTTTGCTGCTGAACTGCATTTGCAACTGCAACATCTTACTAATAACATGGCATGTGCCACTAGGTCCCATGTATCAGATGCTGATGAAGAATGAACTGATGTATATATTCAAATTCCTCCTAGAAAGAAAACTAAATTGTACACGAAGTGTTAAGCTGGAGCACATACATGCAGCATTATTATTTAGGTTAGAACATGTACCTGGAGTTACTACTACTGCATTGTTTTAGTGGGTGTGGACCATCTTTGACCTGAGCAAATGTATAGGATAACATACTTCTGACATTAAAGCAACAGAAAGGCAGCCAACAGCACATTGTTGGTTGCATCAATCCTAGCAAAGTTTGAACACCATGATTACTGCAACCAGTCAACCACTACCTAAGTAGCCAACACATATATATATGTGCGCACCCAGGAAAAAAGCCGATCAGCAAGTACATGAATCGGCTGCGATCATTAGTTCACAGAAAGAAAGGAAGCATTAAGGGATTCTAGTGATTATATAAGTAGGCGATATGTGAAATGATATGACATATTCTTTAGAAAATAGACAATTTGTACGAAAAGAACCCCCACATAACAACAAGATGTCCTATATTTCCTAAAATGTCAAGCTAGAATATTCGTCGCGTTATGGGGGCGATAAATTAAACCGTGAGCATCTCTTGCACCAAATGATTGAGGTTTGCTAGCGCAACAAATTCAGCATTTTGTTTAATTGACAAAAGTACCTGTGTGCAAGGATTAAATAGAGCTACTTGTCCTAATGAGTGTCCATGATGACATGGGGCTGGGACTTGTGCCTCCCTCTTGGTACGGTCAGGGAAGATAATCTATTCAAACCCGTTTAAATGCTTAAACGCACCTGCAAGTTGCAATGCTAATAATAGTCATCGCAATTGGGTGATGAAAGGGGAGCGGGGTTCCTACTATTCTAACAAGATCGAGGTCATCAAGATAGGTAATGATCGTCGACTCAGGATCATCACGTTGTTGACAAGAAACACTCGGGGGTTTTGAAATGCTACATTGTCAGGTTTGCTTTCTAGGGTTTTTACGGTGGTTTCGTTTCAAGATTTTGAAACACTCGGTGCTTTCTAGGGTTTTTGAAAGGGGTTAACCTTTCATGCATGATTTTGCTCAATTTCGTTCCTGGATAAATTAGTAGCAGGAATATTTAATTGTCAGAATGGTGTTATTAAAATTCGAGTTCAATAGGGCAAAGATATTACCATCGATACTTAGCCAGACTTGCTATTAAGGAAATAACGTAATTGCTGATTTTTCTAGGGGAAAACCAACGCTCAAAGGCCAGTGTGTCTGTGGCAGTTGTGACATCAGCTCGTCATGATGGATATATATTTCATTGTTGAATGTGGTTTATTTACCATCAGTTCTTCCACATTCTGCCCACTGCTGTTTGGCTCTGCTGTTTAGCTTATGCAATATTGGGTGCCGTACATACGTACCTGTGCATATGCCTCCAACGTATGTCGGTCGTTTCAATTTATAACCAGCACGCATGGCCCCAGGGACCAGGGCAGTAATGTTATGCATGAAGAAGGAAATGCTGAATTGGCAGAGTGATTGCACGACTCGGAGATGCATCCACAATTCCACAGTCCCCCATCAGTCAACAGGATTTGCAGAGTCGTCATTGCACGGCTCAGAATATATGCATAGTCCCACTATGCCTCAAAACAAGTGATCACATACATATATGATCTATTTATCGTCATTCCATCTAGTTTTGAACTGTTTGTGACCGCAAAAGGACTAGTGATCGTCACTTGGGAGATCGAATCTATCTATTATCTTTATATAATATTGTTAAAATGAGCCACCACGTTCGTCGAGAGGACCAAAAAATTCCCACGTTAATCCAAAAAATAAAGGATATGCACCGTCGGATTTTATGAAGATCTAATGTTGTATATTTATCATATTGATCCAAAAAAGAGAAGAATACAAACCGTTGGATTATATGAAGACCTAACAGTCTATATTATTCTATTAATCCAAAAAATAGAAGAATATATGTAGTCGGATTTTATGAAGATCTAACGGTCTATATTATTCCGTCCGCCACCACCCCTCCGCGGTCGGTGCGCGGCCATCCGCGGCCGCCGTGGGAGCCCGCCGCCGCCGCGCAACCATCCGTGGCCGCCGTGGGAGGCTTCCATCGTCGCCACGCGGTCGCCACGAGAACCCTCCACTGCCGCCCAGCGGCCGTCCGTGGCCGCCACGGGAGTCCTCGCCGTCGCCACGTGACCGTCTGCCACTGGGAGGCCGTCAGTCGCCGTCGCCCCCGCGTGGCCGTCCGTGGCCACCGTAGGAGGCCTCCACCGGCGTCGTGTGGCCGCCGTGGGAGCCCTTTACCGCCGTCGAGTGGCCGTCCATGGCGCTGCGGGAGTCATCGCCGTCGTCGCGCGACCGTCCGCCACTGGGAGGCCGTCCGTCGCCGTCACCCCCGCGGGAGCCCGCCGCCGTCGCACAGCCGTCCGTGGCCACCGTAGGAGGCCTCCACCGGCGACGTGTGGCCGCCGCGGGAGCCCTGCACCGTCGTCGAGCGGCCGTCTCTGGACACCGCGGGAGTCATCGTCATCACCGCACGCCAGTCCACCACCAGGAGGCCGTCTGTCGCCGTCGCCACCGCAGGAGCCATCCACGTGCGGCCGCCGCCGGAGGACGGCGGGGGTTAAGGCTGCCGGCGGGGGAGACCGGTACCCCTCGCCGCCGTCGCCGCCAGTAGAAAGAGAGGGGGAGATAGCGTGGGGGGGGGGGAGTGGCTGCATCGGAGAAAGAAAAGGAGAAAAAGATATGGATGGTTCACGTGTTGGTAGTTGGTATAGAATATGAAATATAGAGGATAACGGGTGCAGAAGATATTGATATAGAGGGCATAATCTCAATGATTAGGCAAGAATATTTCTTTGAGGATGAGAATAGAGTACAACGAGTGCAGACATCCTTAAGCCCTATGTGACCTACCATATTCCTCTATATAGAGGCAACGTTCAACAATGAGCGGAGGACAACACGTCGATCTACACGTGTACCTGGCGACAGGTGCTCAGATTTAGGGCGTTTAACAAGGTTGAGAGCACAATTCTCCCTGTCTGAAGGGAGCGGATCGTTGTCGGGATTGAGCACCATGGCCACGCTCAGCACTTGAAGTCTTTACCAACGCAAGTGGAAGATCGCACTCAAACCCGTTTGATGGTCTTTGTTAACGAGATAGTGCAAGAAGGAGCAGAGTGTCGGATCTTAGGACCGGCAATCCACCTGGGGGTACCCGAGTGGTTGATTTGTAGGAGGAGCGATTGATGAACTAGTGACTTGATGGTACACAGGAGGCACTGATTTAGACAGGTTCGGGCTACCCGGAGGTATAATACCCTACATCCTGTGTCGGTGGTGGTGTTGTATTGCTTGTATGGTTCGATGCGGTGCTTGATCGGGATGTCCCTCATGGGGGTGCCTATCAGAGCCGTGCTGACTGTAGGAACGCAGCCTAGATAGTCGGTTGGCAAATACTAGGAGACCCCCATGTTTTAAAAATTTAAAAAAAAATTCTAACAGTCGAGTCTTGTGTGAGTTTATGCCTTTACCTGCTTGTACTTATTGTTATTATGCATATGTTTGATTTGGTTCTTTGTAATGATTGTGATGGGCGTAGACACCTGTCTGCTACCATCTAGATATAGGTATAAGGCTTGAGGACTTTATTGTTTAGATAGCAGGGGTATATATATATTTTCTCGTACTAATCATCTGACACCTGACCTTTGTGATTATAGATGGCTCACCCCGGGGGCAATGCGGGCGGACAGCCTCCGCACCAGAACCCGCCCCCGAACCTGAATCCGAACCATCAGATCCCCACCATTGAGCAGCTGATGTATGCTCAAGTTCAGATGATGCAGCAGATGGCCGAGACGATGAGGCTGATCCAGCAGAACCAACATCACCCCCAGGCAGCTGCACCGCCCAGAGACAAGAGGGGCGAGTTTCTGAAGGGACGCCCACCGACCTTCAGCGAGGCCAGCGACCCCCTTGAGGCAGATGACTGGCTCAAGGCAGTGGAGAGACAGTTGGACATCGCCCAGTGCGATGACAGAGAGAAGGTACTGTACGCCGGAGGGCAGCTTCAGGGGCCAGCGTTGGATTGGTGGGATTCATACCAGTCCTCTCGCCCGGCCGGTACTCAGATCACTTGGCAGCAGTTCTGCAGCAGCTTTCGTGCACACCACATGCCGGAGGCTTTGATGGTTCTGAAGAAGAAGGAGTTCCTGGCTCTGAAGCAGGAAGGGATGAGTGTCACGGCGTACCGTGACAAGTTCGTCTCGTTGGCCCGTTACGCTCCAGAAGACGTGGCCACTGACCAGAAGAAGCAGGCCAGGTTCCGTGACGGTCTGCAGGATGCTCTCCAGTACCAGCTGATGTGCACCAAGTTCCCGACCTTTCACGAGCTGGTGGACGGCGCTCTGATGTTGGAGCACAAGCGCCGTGAGATGGAGGACAAGAAGAGGAAGCTCCAGGGACAGCAGGTGGGCAGCAACAGTCGTCCACGCTTCGCACCGCCACAGAGTCAGCAGGTGGGAGGCCAGCAGCGCTTCCAGGGCCAGTCCGGCATGCTCAGTCGTGGCCAGTACCAGCAGCAGCGTCCCCAGTTTCCTCGGGCGCCACAGCAGCAGCGTCCTCAGGGTCAGCCACAGATGGGTCCAGCTCAGCGCAGCCAGGTGCAGCCCAGTCCAGTTCAGCGCATCAGCCCAGCCAACACTACACCGGTGGGTCCGAGGGTGTGCTACCACTGTGGCGAGCAGGGACACTTCGCCAATGTCTGCCCCAAGAAGATTCAGAACGCCGCCGGACAGAACCAGCAGGGCAGTACTCAGAGAGTTGGGCAGCCGCAGGGCCAGCAGCAGGGAGGTCGTGCTCCGCAGACTCTCGTTCGGGGCAAGGTCAACCACACCAGTGCAGAGACAGCAGAGACAGCTACTGATGTCATCGTGGGTACGTTCCTCGTCAATTCGACCCCCGCCACTGTTTTATTTGATTCTGGAGCTTCGCATGCTTTCATTTCTGCTACTTTTGTGAAGAAGAATTTACTAGCCCTGAAACCCATGAAGAACACTATGCTAGTGAGCTCACCGGGAGGTGAACAGCGGGCTACTCTACGATGCCCCCATGTCCCCATCATAATAAGGGGGGTAGAGTTCCGGGCGGGTCCGATAGTCTTGGAGACCCTTGGATTTGATATGATCCTGGGTATGAGCTGGATGACCAGATATGATGCAGTGATCAGGTGTGCTACGAGGACCATCCAGCTGACAGCAGAGTCCGGTGACAAGGTGGAGTACCAGGCAGCTAGTTCCTCAGAGCAAGGCCAAGCCAATCAAGCTGAAGGGACGACAACTGAAGTTATCAGGGTGGTGAGCCAGTTCCCAGATGTGTTCCCTGACGAGTTGCCAGGTATGCCTCCAGAACGAGATGTTGAATTTGTTATTGAACTAAAACCTGGCACTGCACCTATAGCCAAGAGGCCGTATAGGATGGGAGCGAAGGAGCTGGAGAAGCTCAAGCAGGAGTTGGACGAATTATTGGCCAAGGGGTACATTCGTCCGAGTTCTTCGCCGTGGGGAGCACCTGTATTGTTCGTCGACAAGAAGGATGGTACTCAGAGGTTGTGTGTGGACTATCGAGCCCTCAATGAAGTGACCATCAAGAACAAGTACCCGCTGCCGAGGATTGATGATCTGTTCGATCAGTTGAGGGGAGCTTGTGTGTTCTCCAAGATAGATCTTCGTTCGGGCTATTATCAGATGAGGATCCGCCCGTCAGACATACCCAAGACCGCTTTCACTACTCGGTACGGGTTGTACGAGTTCTTGGTCATGTCTTTTGGATTGACCAACGCTCCTGCATACTTCATGTACCTGATGAACAGCGTGTTCATGGACTATCTGGACAAGTTCGTGGTGGTATTTATTGATGACATTCTGATCTTCTCCAAGACTGAGGAGGAACATGAAGAACATCTGAGGTTGGTGCTGCAGAGACTTCGGGAGCATCAGTTGTATGCCAAGCTGAGCAAGTGTGAGTTCTGGCTGAAGGAAGTAGCATTTCTGGGACACGTGTTGTCCAATGGGGGAGTGGCAGTTGATCCGAAGAAAGTCAGCGATGTGTTGAGCTGGAATCCGCCACGGGACGTGAGCGAGATCAGGAGTTTCCTTGGGATGGCCGGTTATTACAGACGGTTCATTGAAGGATTCTCTAGGATTGCTAAGCCGCTGACTGCTTTGCTAGAGAAGAATGCCCCGTTTGTGTGGACAGAGGCGTGCCAGGTCAGCTTCGAAGAGTTGAAGAAGAGGTTGACTACAGCCCCAGTGCTAGTATTGCCAGATTTGGCTAAGAGCTTCTCCATCTACTGCGATGCATCCCGTCTAGGACTGGGTTGCGTCCTTATGCAGGAGGGCAGAGTCGTGTCATATGCGTCCAGGCAGTTGAGGAAGCATGAGCAGAACTATCCGACACACGACTTGGAGTTGGCAGCGGTGGTACATGCTCTGAAGATCTGGAGACATTACTTGATTGGGCACAGATGTGACATCTACACTGATCATAAGAGCCTCAAGTATGTCTTCACTCAGTCAGATCTGAACATGAGACAGCGCAGATGGTTAGAGCTGATCAAGGATTATGATCTGGAGATTCATTATCACCCCGGGAAGGCCAACTTGGTGGCAGATGCTCTGAGCAGGAGGAGTTACGTGAACAGGATCACTGGTCACTGTTTGCCTGAGGAGCTCAGCCGAGAGTTTGAGAGGATGAGTCTGGGATTCATCACCAGCATCACCGAGATGGCGGTGGAGCCCACACTCGAGCAGGAGATCCGGAGAGGTCAGCTGCAGGATGAGAAGATCAGAGAGATTATGGGAAATGTTGCACTGGGAAAGGCCCCTGGATTCCGAGTTGATGATCAGGGAACTCTATGGCATGGGAAGAGGATATGTGTGCCAGACATAGCGCAGATCAGAGAGATGATTCTGAGAGAGGCACATGACTCAGCTTATTCGATCCACCCAGGCAGCACTAAGATGTACCAGGACATCAAGGAGAGATTCTGGTGGTACGGACTGAAGCGTGATGTGGCGACTCCCGTGGCATAGTGCGACACATGTCAGCGAGTCAAGGCAGAACATCAGAGGCCAGCTGGATTGCTACAGCCGTTGAAGATCCCGGAGTGGAAATGGGAAGAAGTTGGCATGGACTTCATCACTGGTCTGCCCCGCACTCAGAGAGGATTCGACTCCATTTGGGTGATTGTTGATCGTCTGACCAAGGTGGCCCACTTTCTGCCAGTGAAGACCACCTACACAGGCGCCAGACTAGCAGAGTTGTACATGGAGCGGATTGTGTGCTTACACGGGGTGCCAAAGAAGATTGTGTCAGATCGTGGTACTCAGTTCACCTCACACTTCTGGAGGAAGTTACATGAGTCTATGGACACGAAGCTGCACTTCAGCTCAGCTTATCACCCGCAGACAGATGGTCAGACAGAGCGGACCAATCAGATACTAGAAGATATGTTGAGGGCTTGTGCATTGCAGTACGGAGTCAGCTGGGATAAGAGTTTGCCGTATGCAGAATTCTCCTACAATAACAGCTACCAGAAGAGTCTGCAGATGGCACCGTTCGAGGCATTGTATGGCAGGAAGTGCCGGACCCCATTGTTCTGGAATCAGACTGGTGAGAGTCAGGTCTTTGGTCCGGAGCTACTCAGAGATGCAGAGCGGCAGGTGCAGGTGATCAGAGAGAACCTGAAGGTGGCCCAGTCCAGACAGAAGAGTTATGCCGATGTCAGACGGAGGGACCTCAGCTTCAGAGTTGATGATTTTGTGTACCTTAAGGTGTCACCCATGAGAGGTGTAAAGCGGTTCAGTGTCAAAGGCAAGTTGGCGCCTCGATACATCGGACCGTTTAGGATACAGGAACGGATGGGCGAAGTGGCATACCGGCTAGACCTGCCTGAGAGACTAGCCGGAGTACACGATGTGTTCCATGTGTCCCAGTTGAAGAAGTGCTTGCGGGTGCCAGAAGAGCAGATCCCGATTGATGAGTTGAATGTTCAGGAGGACCTCACATATGAGGAGTATCCGATCAGGATCCTGGAGGTGTCAGAGAGAGTGCTGAGGAACAAGACCATTCGGATGTGCAAGGTGCAGTGGAGCCGGCATTCAGAAGATGAAGCGACTTGGGAGCGGGAAGAAGACCTCAAGTCCGAGTACCCACCGCTCTTCGCTTCTACATCCGAATCTCGAGGACGAGATTCACCTTAAGGGGGGTAGGTTTGTAACACCCAAAATACTCAAATTTAAAATTTTTGGCATTTAATTAATTATTCACTGCTTTCACCTATTTTATAAAGGCTAAATAATAATTTTTCTAAAATTAAAATCAAATATAAGTGATAGGAACATTTATTGTTGCATTCATGCTGCTGCATTTATTTTTGTATTGCTAGTGATTCAAACAAGAAATTAAATATATTTAAATTCGAATTTGAATCGCTTTGTTTGGAGCTCTAGAAAAGTTGTTAGGCCCATAGTTTGAATTTGCTCCCAGAACTTTTTCTCAAGTCCAACTTTGCTCCCTCAGCTCTTCCTCCAGTCCAGCCCAGCACCACGGCCCAGCACTTCTCTCTCTCCTCTTTCTCCCCGGTCCGGCCCACCTCCCCCTCTCTTTCTTTTTCTCGCGGCCCAGCTCGCCCCGCTTTCGGCCCAGCCTGCTAGCAGCCGCGCCCCTCCCTCTTCTCCCACTGCCGTGTGGGCCCCACTTGTCAGACGATGACGCCAGCGCTTGCGTCACCTTCCTTCTTCTCCCCCTCGCCCCTTTCCTTTCCCGACGCCGGTGATGGCGCGGCTCGCCCGGCCAGGCCCGCACGCCGAGGCCACATCCCCCACGCCTACTTAACATAGCCTGTGCCGCGCCCTGCTCCCACCAACCCCATCGCCCCAACCCTAGCAGCCCCGCCACTCGCCATCGCCGTTTCCCGAGCCGCCGAGCACAAAGCTCCGCCGCTCGTCGTCGTCGTCGCGCTCCGACACGCCATCGCCCCGCCCGTGCCTCGGAGAAGCTTCACCGAGCCACGAGGAGTGCGTCGAGCTACTCCGAGCCCAGCAACAGGAGCTGCAACCCCTTCTTCCCCGAGCACCGACGCCGCCACCCCGAGATCGCCGGCCGTCGTCGAATCCCACCTCCCTGGTGCAGCTCCGGCCAATTACTCGCGTCAGGAGCACCGCTAGGAGGTAAAGAAGCCCTTTCCCCCTCCAATTTCAGCTCTTGTGCACCGTAGCTAGTTCCCCGCGATCGCCGTCGTCGGCCGCCTGCCGGCCGTCGTCGTCCGGTCACTGCACCGCCCGATGCACAGCTTGAACACCACAGTAGCCCTCACCAGCATTCACTAATGCTCCAGAGCCCGAAAACCGACCCAAAACCGAGCCAGAACCCCTTCCCCGCGGCTCACCGGAGTTCAACTCCGCCGCGCACCGCCGTCCGGCCACCTCGCCGGCCAACCCATGTCACGAACCCCCTAGGTCGACTCGCCTTAACGTCCTGAAGCTGTAGGACTAGATCGCGTCGTAATCCGAGCCTCGTAGCGCGAGTTAGGGCCAACTCCGGCGAACTTCGCCGTCGGACCGAGCGGCGCCGCCGCGGGATCGTCTTCCCCGGCGAGCTGTCGCCCAGCGCCGTCCGATCCGAGATCAACGGCCTAGATTAGAACCCAGCGTACCCCTTCGCGTTTTAAATCCCAGCCACCCGATCCAGATCCAACGGCTCACATCGCGCCACGTCGCGAGTCAAACCCCGCGCACCGGTCAGCGCAGGCTAATTTGCTAAAGAGCCCCTGGGTTTTCTGGAAATTAACCTGCGATTCATTTTAATTCAAAAATAATTGCGGATAGGTCCTGTTTTATTCGTTTTAGCCCCTGGAAATTTTAAAACTTTGCCAGCAAGCCCCCGAACCTTAGAAACGCTATAACTTTCACGTTTTAGCTCCGTTTTGCGTGATTTTTGCGCTCATGTGTTCGTAGAGAAGCGTAGAATATTACTAGCTCCTGTTTTTGTACTGTTTTTACTGTTGGTGTACTGTTTCTAATAGATTTAATTTGTTTGCATGTAATGATTGCTTTGGAATGCGTGCGTGATGATCGTGTCCAGTCGGCGAGCCCGTAGCTTTGGACTTCGAGTACGTTGAGGACGTGCTAGAGCAGGATTTACAGCAGCAGCCTTACTCCGAGGAAGGCAAGTTATAGCACGGACAATCCTTGCTACCTATCTCACTTTTAATACACTGTTCTTTACATACGCATGTGTCTAGTACTGTTTACCATTAAGGTCGTACCTAGCATTTATTTCCCTGTCCTTGTATTCCTATGGGTTTTTGCATATGGGTAGTATTTTGCTAGGCGCAACTACTGTCACTTTTACTTAACTGTTAAACTTGTATTAATGGTCCACTTCAACCTTAATATTAAAACTTGCTTTTTAGCAACTTGGATCAGGGAGCTGGGGCTTGCGTGTTTTGCCTGGCCCCAGTGTCTCTCCCTAAGGACTGGTTCGTAAAAGTGGCAACCTGGGAGCCTGTCGCCGCCACCGGAACTATAATGGCTCTGGTCTTGGTTGAGTAGCTTGTGCGTCTCTAGCTTGGCAGTGGTTACCGAGTGGCCTACGGCGTTGTAGGAGGCAAGGCACAGGGTGATTTCGGATTCCACCGAGGACGGTAGCCCCGTCGGCTAGGTCCCGTTAGACCCAGTCCCGTGTTGGGAGCCTCCGTGAGTGCGGGGAGCTCCGCACGTTGCACCTTTTACTTTGTTGATGGCATGATTTGCCGGTGCGTGGATGCCATTGACCCCCTCACGTTGCGCCCTGAGGGTCAGTCAATCTCGGTGCCTAGGTTCTCACCACCTTGTAGTACTCCAGCGGCTACTGTCTCGCTAGGGTGTCTTGTGAAAGCCTCGTAGCGTCCCTATGCAGTCACACCTCGGAAGTGTCGATGTGCGTGGTTGGGTGCAAAGTTCTTCTGAACTTTTACGCGACTGGTGGGAAAAGGGCGAAACCTCTGCAGAGTGTACGATCTATCATGATAGCCCGGCTCAGGGTCACGAGCGGCCTGGATCCTTTTATGATTAGAAGATGATATTTATTACTGTTTAATGATGACTTACATTAATTAATTTGGGATGCAACTGGGATTCATCTAATGTAGTAGTTATGATTAAAATGAACCAACTAAAAGTGCTAATGCAGTTAAGCCAGTGTCAAGCCTCTTTTGCCTCATCACCCGTGCTATACTTGCTAAGTAATTCTGTTACTTACACTTGTTATTATTATTATTTTTGGGCAAAATCCCGGACGGGTAACAGATTGGAGTCAGGCTGATTACGCTGTGGAGTTCCCAGAGGATCTGCCGTACTTTTGAGTTGGCGTTCTCCCAGTCAGAGTCCCTGTGGGAATGCGGCTACGCTAGAGAGATGTATTAGTCTTCCGCTGTCCATGATTTTATTTCTGAAGCACTCTGATGTAAACGCTACTTTATGATGAATAAATGAAGCATTGCACTCTGATTTTTACCATATTTATTCGCTGTATGTGTCGGTGGACTTCCTGGGCACACATATGGCCGCATTCGGGTTTTGTGTAAATCCGGGTGTGACAGTGCCCTAGGCCGCCTTATATAGGGTTGACAGACTAGGGTTTACAAGTCGGTTTCCATCTAAACCTACTTGGCTCTGACCAGGATTCTAAGCCAGGTCAGTTACAACAGAATATCCCTGGATATCCGGACGAGTCGCCCACCGGGTCTTCATCAAACTTGTTCTCCAAGTCGGGGTGCCCGTGTGGGCCGCCTAGGGGTCGGCCCACAAGCCTGTCAGATGTGGGCCCTGGCCGCCGTAGTCTGGTCTGACACTGGGCCCAGGGGTACCCATATCCCACACAGAGAGATGAAAAACAAAGCGTAGAAACTGAGGTGGTGTAGCATTCAACAATGAGCGAAGGACATCACGTTGATTTGCACATGTAACTGATGAAATTTGCCCAAATTTAGGGCGTTCACACAATGGGAGAGAAAAATTCTCCATATCTGAAGGGAGTGAATCGCTGTCGGGATTGATCACCATCACCATGGCCACGCTCAGCACTCATGGAAGATTATCAAATGGTTTGTCCACACTCAAATCCGTTTGATGATCTTCGTTAACAAGTCAGTAATAAAAACAAACAAAAATAAGGAGATAAGAGATATTTATCATACACAATAACTAAAATGCAATATCACTAATTAAAAATTATAAAAATGTACTTTATAAACATTCATGTAAAAATATAAAAACATATATTAATTTTAAAAATATGTTGTTATAAAGTATACCCTTTTCTTTTGATTTGAGTTATTTGGAAAAATAGATGCACCACTATAAAATTTATAGTCTCTCATTCACGCCGTGTGTGGCATGCACAGTTAAGCAACTAATTTTAAATAATAAAAATATAAATATTGGTAAAAAAGAAACTAGCTACCCGCGCAAATTGTGCGGGGCACCTTGCTAGTTGAAATACAAATTAAGATGGTGCAAAGATTAATTACAAAGATAAGTCTCCCTTTAAAGTTGATTACTTGGATTGATCGATGTATTGATCTCACTTGGATTTGCCTATTGATTTCGTAGACTTTGTGTATTAATCGTTACGAAAGCATGCGAAAACAGGAATCATGACAACAAGCATCCACTTATGGTGATTTGTTACATGCACGGCTTCTCATCTTTTGTTCCAAAAGTGCATCATCAAATACAAAATTAAGAAGATATGGCATTAGGTTATTAAAATTCTCATAACGACCAGCAGGTTGTCATCAAGAGACATGCATGCACAGGAGATGATCGTGCTTTCAGAAAAAAAAAAAGATAAGAAAGTACTGGATATGATCAGGAGCAAAAGAGAAACTGTAGATTTATTATTCTAAATGGCTCTTGCTAAACTATTATGACGTGACACGCAATAGCTTGCACAGTATATACGATAGCAACGGAATAACGGGCATGGCACAGAATTCAGCAAACAAAATCAATCTTAAAGCGACACAACCATATATATATGCTGTAGTGGCTACTGGTCAGTGTACTTTTATTTACTGAGCGAAGGGTCCAACTTGTGAAGTTTTATAGTATACACTATACGGCCAGAGGGAAATAAAGACACGATTAGATATGGGTGTTGATGTATATGTACGGCAAATTGGCAATACACCTGATCTGACCTTTTTTTAATTTTGTTTAAGACAAAGCAACATGCATGCGTCACTCGGTAATCCAGTCAATAGGTCTATTTTAGTTAGCCATATATGCATGCGTCACTCGGTAATCCAGTCATATAGGGCTATTTTAGTTAGCCAGACTACTGCTAGATGCATGATGCATCACCATCCATGCATCTCTCTCTCTGTTCGGTTGGTCAGTTATGTTGTTGGCTTTGTTCACACGTACAGAGTACGTACTGTATGTTTATTTCTGATCTTACATGGCAAGTTGGCAGCTGCAAAATCTCCAGGGTGTGGGCGGGGGTCACGGGATTGTTCAGGCAGGGGGCTACATCTACATATCCTAGCTAGATTAATAGGTTCGGCTTATCGCCCCTCGAAGGAGACAGGCGAGTGTACAAACGTAACAGTACGGGTACGGGTACGGCGCTGATGGCCGCTGGACCTGGCCGGAGCCTGGCAGCAGCCGCCGCCGGCCAGTGGAGCGCCGCTGAAAGCAAGGTTTTGATTGGGCCTTGCCGTCGTCGTTGCAGGTTGTAGCAGATCGAGGAGACGGATGCCGGAGGAGGACGGTGATTGGCGTTTGACGTGCAGTGCCACGTCACGCGGACAGGAACAAAGAATCTACTACCGGTAGTACACTCCAAGATCCCAATGTCCCAAGACCCAAGGCAACGGATTTGCTTGCTTGGCCTGGGACTCAGCAGGTACGGTGACAACGCTGTACGCACGTACGCCCGTGGTACGGCTTCAGCTTCTGGCGTGGTATTTTTGTACAGTGTACAGGCACGTAGGAGAGCGCACGCACAATTTAATCAGACGATCCCTAGCTCGCCATCCATGGGTTTAGGTTCCTGTATATCCATCGACGGTACCGGTCGCTCTCGCCAGGACGACACGCCGGCCTCCTTCCCAGCCGCGAGCGAGTAGCTCGCGCGCTGGCCCGGCCGCCGGCCGCCCATCCCATTCCCTCGCGTCGCGGTCACGGAAAGCGACGGGACCCGGGGCGCATAGCGTGCAGCCCCCCCCACGCCCCGCCGAGTCATCATCCACATCCGTGTGTGTCGGGCCATCCCGCCCCGCCCCCAATCACCACCACGCCCCCGCGTTCCGCCGCCGCCTTGCGTCTCTCCAGGTGTCCTGGAGGCTGCTGGAGCCATCCGCCCGCCCCGCACGCACGCACGCACGGCCGCGCCCGCCCGGTGTGCTGTGCCGGTGCGGGCCGGGGCTGCGATCACGACCGCGCCCTGGCGTTGTCCCGGTGTGCACGCTGCCTGCCAGGCGGCCGGGGCCCGAAGCCGAAGCCGCTGCGCGTAAACGCGGACGGCGTTTCGTTCGCGACCCCCGGAGGCCCTGACTCGCGAGGCTCGGGGGTTTTTCACCGTCTCGTGCTGTAAAATCCCCTGCAGCGTCGTCGTCGTCGTCGTCGTGCTATACGCCCTGGTGCTTGACTCCCGGCCGGGCGGCGAGGCCGGTGAAACCAACACAGTGGCGTCGGGCAGCGGCCGGCCGCCGCCGGCCCCGTAGCACGTGTTGTTTTGGACCGGCCCCCAGCGCGCGCGATCGATCCAGGCATCCAGCGGCCGGTGGTCTACGCGTGCGTAGCCCGCTGCCCGCGGTCCAGTCGTGTCCGGACCGGACCTGACGGACGCCACCTGCGCGCCTGCTGCGCCTGCGCCGCGCACAGTATCGTGAATGGGCTACGGCCTACGGGGCACGGCACGGACCGGCCGACGAGCTGCCACACTGTTCGCCCCCCACCACATTAAAAAACGTCACGCGGACCACGCGAGTCAGGGGCGCAGGGTGCGTCCGCATTGCCTTGGCGCCATTGGAACCGAGCGGGATGGTCGTCGTCGCGTTGCCTAGCCTGGTAAAGCGTGAGCTACCCTATTTGGGCCATCGTCGCCACCGGAGTAAAAAGCTACAGTAAGCACGATCGCCTGAGCTGAGCACAGGACCATCCGTTTGGTGGTCACGTCGCGTTTGATTATTGCTGTTTTCCTTCTGGAAAACCACGACACCAGTGGGGCGCGCGCGCTTGACCTTGACGCCTGGCGTCGGGCCGGCGCCTGCACTTGCCGTCCGGGAAACTGGGATGATGCGTTCGTGCGGCGCGGCAGTGCGGCACGCAGCCGGGAATGCCTGTTGCACGCACGTGTAGAAACAAGAATGGGAGAACCAGCAGCTGTATTCCTCGTTGGTGTACAGAATATATACACTTGATGTCCTAATTAACTCAGCTAATTCTCATGTGTTTACAGAACGCAGGCGCGCGCGGCGCGTGCGGAGCGTGCGCGGCGTGTGGCGCGTGGAGCGCGCTCTGGCCGTTGGCGCTGGTCAAGCCTTCCGTGGCGGGTGCGTGAAGCACGCACTGGCAGTTGGAGTTGAGCGTCCGTGATGACCCTGTCAACACCCCCCCCCCCCCCCGGCAGTCTCAGCCGTCGTTGCCGACGCAGAGGCTGGCTCGGAAGTCGTCGTGCAGTGCGGACGGCAAACCTTTGGTGAAGATGTCGGCGAATTGCTTGTCGCTGGGCACGTGAAGCACGCGAAGCTCGCCAATGGCCACCTTCTCGCGAATGAAATGTATGTCAAGCTCGATGTGCTTGGTCCGCCGATGATGCACGGGGTTCTTGGACATGTACACCGAGGACACATTGTCGCAGTAGATGATGGTAGCCGCCTGGACGCCATGATGAAGTTCGCCGAGGAGTTGTCGAAGCCACGTGCACTCGGCGACGGCGTTGGCGATCCCACGATATTCGGCCTCCGCGCTTGATTGGGACACAGTGTTCTGGCGTTTTGAGGACCAAGACACCAGAGCGTCACCGAGATAGACACAGAAGCCGGACGTTGAGCGCCTGGTGTCGGGGCAGCCGGCCCAATCGGCGTCGGTGTAGGCAGTGAGTGTCGGCGTCTTGGCGGCGTGAAGATGGAGCCCGAAGTCAACAGTGCCCTTGACGTAGCGAAGCACGCGCTTGAGCATGGCGGCATGACAGTCGCGCAGAGCGTGCACATGGAAACACACTTGTTGCACCGCGTACGCGATGTCTGGCTGGGTGAGCGTCAAGTATTGGAGGGCACCGGCCATACTCCGGTACCAGGAGGCGTCGGAGCAGAGCTTGCCGTCGGAGCTTGCAACCTTGGCCTTGGCTTCAGCCAGTGTTGCCGCCGGTTTGCAGTTGGCCATGCCTGCGCGTTCCAGGACATCACGAGCGTACGTGGCCTGGGAAAGATGGAAGCCGTCACTGCGACGTTGAACGTCGACGGCGAGGAAGAAGTGGACGGGGCCCATGTCCTTGATCTTGAACTCGGTCTTGAGGCGTGCGGTGAGCTCCTGGAGTAGCGCGGAGGAGGATGCCGAGAGGATGATGTCGTCAACGTACAAGAGCAGGTACGCTGTGGCCGGTCCCTGTCGAAGCACGAACAGAGAAGGATCTGCCCGGGATTGGGTGAAGCCGAGCGTGAGGACGTAGGTGACGAAGCGATTGAACCAAGCGCGTGGAGCTTGCCGCAGGCCGTAGAGCGATCTGGACAGACGACAGACGTCGTCGGGGCGCACCGGATCGTGGAAGCCAGTGGGTTGCTGATAGTAGACTTCTTCGTCGATGTTGCCATGAAGGAAGGCGTTGGAGACATCGAGCTGGTGTGCCGGCCAGTCGTGAGCAGCCACCAGTGCCAAGACGGTGCGTATCGTAGCTGGCTTGACGACGGGGGAGAACGTCTCCGTGAAGTCAATGCCGGGGCGCTGATGGAATCCCCGAACGACCCATCGCGCCTTGTACCGATCCAATGTGCCGTCGGGCTTGAGCTTGACCCGGAACACCCATTTGCCGGTGATGACGCGAGCGTGCGGTGGTCGTGGAACGAGCGTCCACGTCTTGTTGGCCAGCAGAGCATCGAACTCGGCCTGCATCGCGGCGCACCAGTTGGCATCCTTCATGGCCTCGCGAGCAGAGGTGGGAAGTGTCGACAGGGACGGTGTGGAGGCCGCCATAGCGTACTTGGGTTCGGCTTGAACACCCCGGCCTTGCTGCGTGTCGTCATGTGGTGCGCTGGTGGAGCCGTCGTGGAAGGGGGTGGTGCCGCAGTGTCGAGGGGTGGTGGCGGGGACGCAGGCGCTGGTGGCGATGAGGACGTCGCAGAGGACGATTGCAGCAACACTGGGAGCTGCGCTGGCGGTGTCGTCGCGATCGGCACGGACAGGCGCGTTGTGGACGAAGGGCTCGGCGTGGCGAGTGGCTGGACCGCTGGTGGCGTCGTGTACGGCGGCGATGGCGTGGAGGAAGCCGACGTTGTGGACGAGGCAGGAGGCATCCCGAGAGCCGGTGCTCGAGGAGGACAAGGCGCGAGAACGCGTGTGTTGTCGTCGTCGAACGCGGGCGCACGGCGAGGCGATGGTGGCGTGGCGCATTCCCTGAACGGAAAACGCCGTTCGTCGAAGACGACATGCCTGGAGGTGATGACGCGGCGTGTGGTCAAGTCGAGGCAGCAGTAGCCGCGATGATCTGCCGGGTAGCCGAGGAAGACGCAGGCGGTTGAGCGCGGACTGAGCTTGTGAACCGTCGTGGCGCTGAGGTTGGGGAAGCAAAGGCATCCAAAGACGCGGAGCTCGTCGTACCGGGGTGGTGCACCGAGGAGGAACTCGTGCGGTGTCGAGGTGCCGGTGGCGCGGCAGGGGCGACGGTTCAGCAAGAAGGTCGCCGTGTTCAGGGCCTCAGCCCAATACGCCGGAGGAGCTGCACTATGAAGCAAGAGTGTACTCAAACAGTCGTTAATTGTGCGGAGCACACGTTCCGCCTTGCCGTTTTGTTGGGATGTGTACGGGCAGGAGAGGCGGAAAGAGATCCCATGGGACGAGAAGAAGGCGTGCGAGGCATTGGAGTCATATTCTCGGCCGTTGTCAGTTTGGAACGCGACTATGGGCAAACGAAATTGAGTTTGAACGTAAGCATGAAATGATCGAATGATGGGCAAGACCTCAGACTTAGCACGGATTGGAAATGTCCAAATGTAGTGTGTAAAATCATCCAAGAAAACAACATAGTATTTAAAACCGGAATTGCTAAGCACAGGTGATGTCCATACATCAGAATGAACAATTTGAAAGGGAAAGAATGTTTGTGTTTCAGAAGAGGTAAAAGGGAGGCAAACATGTTTGCCCAATTGACAAGACGAACATGAGTGAGCCTCTGATTTATTGCAGCTGAATTCAAAGGAAGCCAAAACCTGTGACAGGGCAGGAGCACCAGGATGTCCAAGCCGTTGATGCCACAGGTCCACCGTCGGCGCCATTGTTGCAGTGAAGGATTGAGGCAGCGGCGACCGGAGTGGGTAGAGATCGCCGGTGCTGTTACATCGGTGAATCTCCATTCTGGTGGGAAGGTCCTTTATAGAAAAGCCAGAAGGATCAAACTCAATAGAAATGTTATTGTCGCGCGTTAATTGACGAACTGAAACGAGATTCTTGACAAGAGAAGGAGAGACGAGAATGTTACGAAGATGGAGAGGGCGAGATGATGTGGGAACGGCGGTGTCGGCGGCGTGCGTGACAGGCAGCCGAGCACCATTTCCAACTATGATGGAGGAAGAAAGGGGGCGAGCAGGTGTGAGATTACCGGCGGAAGAGGACATATGGTTGCTTGCACCGGTGTCCAGGAACCACTCAGAGGCACTTGGTGGCTGGGCGGCGACGCCGGCGTTGTTGAGCGCGGTGTAGAGGGCCTGGTTGTCCCAGGCAGCGCCGGGGAGCGACGGAGGCGGGGGCGGACCATGGTGGAAGGCCGTCATGGCCTGCTGCGGTTGAAATGGTGGGCGTGGGCCGAGCACACCAGCACCGGGGCCCGCATCGGCATGTGCCACGCTTGGACGAGCCCAGTCCATGGGTTATAACCGGCGGCCCATGGCGCAGAGGGTTGAGGAGGTCCCCCAGCGCCGCGACCGCCACCGCCGCCGTTGTAGCCGCCGTAACCGCCGCGGCCCTTCTTCTTCGGGTTCCGTGGGCGGAATCCGCCTGATCCGCCGGAGCCGCCTGAAGATCCGCCGGAGGCAGTGGCGGATCCGTTAGCCGGCGAGGGGGATCCACCAGTGGAGCCACCAGCGGAGGAGCCGCCGGCCGAAGAACCGTCCTGCCGCGCAGTGTACGCCTGGGCGGCCTCCGCCTTGGTGTCTTGGGAGTCTGAGGCCTCTTCAAGAAGCAGGTAACTCATTGCACTGCCGAAGGTATGGGGTGAGGATTTGGATTTGATGACGGGTTTGAGGTGGCGAAATTTGGGATTGAGGCCGCGAAGGAGATTGAGCACTTGGCTCGGCTCCGAGACAGGGTGACCCACATTGCGGAGTTGATCGGAGAGGCGCTTGAGCTTGGTGCAGTAGTCGTGGACGGTGAGGTCGCCCTGCTGTACCGAGCGGAATTCCGCTTCCAGCAGCACAGCGCGCTCAAGCTCGTTGTCGCGGAAGTGGCCCTCGACGTCGGACCAGAGGGAGAAGGCGGTGATGTGGGGCTTGTGGACGAGGTCGAAGACATTGGTGGCGACGGTGGAGTAGATCCAGTTGACGAGGCAGCTGTCGATCTGGCGCCACTCGGCGGTGCGCTGGGCGATCGGCGTCGGCGAGCGAACGTGAGCCTCGAGACCGAACTTGCCAAGAACGGAATCGAAGCAACAGCGCCATTGGCTGTAGTTGGCAGTGGCGTAGTCGAGGACGACGAGGATGTGGTTACGGATGTTCACCGTCTGGAGAACAGAGGCCGCGGCTGGTTGAGGTGGTGCAGCGTCGTCGTACTCGTCGCTGGAGGAAGAATGAGTCGGAGAGGCGGCCATGGAGTAGGAAGCAGAGGAGGTGGTGGAGAAGGGATTGATGAACGAGGATCGTTCGGTGTCTGATACCATGTAGAAACAAGAATGGGAGAACCAGCAGCTGTATTCCTCATTGGTGTACAAAATATATACACTTGATATCCTAACTAACTCAGCTAATTCTCACGTGTTTACAGAACGCAGGCGCGCGCGGCGCGTGCGGAGCGCGCGGAGCGTGCGCGGCGTGTGGCGCGTGGAGCGCGCTCTGGCCGTTGGCGCTGGTCAAGCCTTCCGTGGCGGGTGCGTGAAGCACGCACTGGCAGTTGGAGTTGAGCGTCCGTGATGACCCTGTCAACAGCACGGAAGCCACAGAAAACGATGGTGGACACGGTCGTGCAGCGTGACGGATCACGGATGCAGTCTACATGTAACGGCCAGAGAGCAAAGAAAAGCAAACGTCGTTATATTTGGGGATGTCTGCGATAAATTGAAATGGAAAATGCTAGCAAGCCTTGCCCGGAATGCAATCAAGCCCGGCTTACGAATAACGCGGGCCGAAAAGTCTCTGTTGGCCCAGTTAGCCAGACAAATTCTTCACGTGTCATGGGCCGGAGGTGACGGCCCAATTTATGGGTCGGGCTCTGGCCCAATACGCGCCTCGGGTCGAAGCAAACACCGGAACCATCCGCCGGTGGCCCAGTCGCCGTCAATGCGATAGAAAATGACGAGGGCGGCGGCGAGAGCCGTCGGTGGCCGCATATTTCTTCCGCATCGACGGTAGGGCCCGCCGCCGGCCACGGAGAGAGAAACAAGAAGGTTAATTAGATTCGTGCCATTATAATTTTTATGTTTTTGGAGAACGCCATTACTATTCAACTTACTATGCCAATGCCATTACAATTTCGCATCTGTTTGAAGAATGCCATTATGTACGCCCAAGACCGTATTAGGCCCACCTGCAGGTGTACACGAGGGCATCGTATTTCGTATGTACCATTTTACCCTCCCTTCCCCTCTCTCCTACCTCTGACATGTGGGACCCATATGTAAGTATCATCTTCAACCTCTCTCTCCCCCTTCTTCCTCCTTGCAACTCCTCTGCTCCTCCTTGCAACCTCGCATGCACCGCTGCCGCTGGTGACCAACGACCCCGCCTCCATGGGCTGTGTCCGCAGCCGCCCGAGCCGGCCGTCCCCGCGCCGCCGCAGGATCCCGTCGTGGTTGCTGCCGGGAAAAAGCCGGAGCAGACTGCGGGGAAGAAGGCGCGACGGGAGAGGCGCTCCCGCTCGTCGCGCCCCGCCCCGGGCGGGAGCTTCACGAACAGGGCGCGCGGAAGCAGCTCGCCGCCGGCTGGCCCGCCTAGCTCTCAGCCGTCGCCAACGAGGCCATTGACGGCCGGACCCCGCGCCGCGCCGACTCCTTCGAGAAGATCGATAAGGTACGCGCGCTCTCGATTTCGGCCCCTCTGCGCTTTCCCATCCATTGCCCCTCGCTAGCTCGGGCGACGCCGGCGGGAACGGCAGCCCCAGCACGCCAATCGGGACCTGTCGGCGGCGATGGAAGGTTGAAGAAGACCTGACATATGGGTCCCACACGTCAGTGAAATGAGAGAGATAGAATGAGCAAGGGCAATCTTGTCCATACGAATATATGACCCCCTCCAATATGCCTGCAGGTGGACCACGGGCGCCGTCGGGCGTACATAATGGCATTCTTCAAACAAGTGTGAAATTGTAATGTCACTGTCATAGTAAGTTAAATAGTAATGACGTTCTTCGAAAACATGAAAATTATAATGGCACAGATCTAATTAACCCAAACAAGAAACGCCAGGAGTGCGTGTCAAAAAAAAAGAAAGAAAAAGAAACGCCAGGAGTGGTGGACAGGGAGGGAGAAAAAAAAGAAGAGAAAGCGAGCCAGTCTGCCTGCCTCTGCCTTCTCGAACCAGGCAGCCCCCAACGGCTGGCTCGCGAGAATCGGAGCCATTATTTTCTGCACGCGCTTCCAGGTTTTAGCTGCGGCGGCACCAGGGCAGCGGGAGAGCGATAGTTGTGCCTGTGCTATCGGAAGAGGAGGAGGAGGAGGGTGTGAGATGGGGTCCGGATCTTTCCTCAAGGTGCTGGCCAAGAACTTCGACGTGCTTGCCGGGTACGCGGGTTTTCTCCTACCCTTTACTCCCCCGCCGGCGACCCGTTGGTTATTGGGAGCTGCATCGGTGTTGAGCGGCGATTCTTGGTAGGGTTCGGCGTAGATTCTGTGCGAGCGAGCGAGGTCGATCCCGGTAGTTGCTGTGTGGGGAAAGTGTGCGGGACGGAATCTTCAGATGGTTGAGTTTCCAGCTTGTTAGGTCGCGGTGCGGTGGGTGAACGCGTTTGGGTTCCCGGGATCTTGCTTGTGTTGCGATTAAACTCCGCGACGGGCAGTTGTGGCTAGACCTTCTTTTGATTCTGCGATGGGATTTTTAGTGCCTCGCTCGATTGGTTGGTAGGGCTTAATCTTGGAAGGATGAGAGTTATGAGAGTTGTTGTGACGAGTTTCCTATCTTTGGTGGAGGATACAGAAACCAATGAGGAAAACCTTTGGAACTGTTTGTATAGTGGGATTGGGATTCAAATCCTTCTAATTTAGTTCAAGCTTCAATCATCTCCAATACCAGATATTTCCTGATTTCCATGCTGGGTCTTCAATATCTTGGTCTGAATGTATAGTGATTTTGCTTGTGATGTTTTTTTGTCTTGTTGTGTAAGTGGCATTTCAGTCAAATAGAACTTGCCAATACAAAGCAAATTCATTTGTTCTCGATATTGATATGTTCTGCTTGTGCTGGTCTATATTCCCGAGCTCCACTGTATGAGATTGGGAACAATGCAAATAAAGTTACTCCTCTATCATAAACTGTTACTTCTGGGGAGCATTCGTTGGTCTGATTTGAAAGTTGACATGCCTATAGGCAGAATGCTGCAGAAATAAGTGATTCATTAGCATTAAGTATATAATAATTTGAATTCAAATTAATCTGTAAAAGTTGATGCATTGAAGCACTGTTGAGCGTGCTCTCATCTGAACTAGTACAATCATGTCAAACTTGTCATGTTTTTCATCTTTATGGACTATAGACGATGAAGCTGAGCTGACTTGTATGGAATGAAGATTATTTGTTTTAGTAAATAAAACTGCCACACTGTCATACTGTATAATCTAGGATATAGAGCTTACTCTAGGAAGTAAATCCTGCACCTATTAGCGTGTTATGAGTGGGATAGATTGCCAAATGCTTCCGATGTTAATTCCAAGTTTCAAGTGCATTGGTGCTGAGAGTGCTTTCTTTGTATTGTCACTGAGTTTCTTGTTCCCCTTTTTTCTTTGCAGGCCACTAATATCACTTGCTTATCCTCTGTAAGTATTGTTGTTATCCTGAATTAGAATCTTCTCGGTTTTTTTCCTCTCTATATTGTGTGAGTACTATTGTTATATTTCTGATCGCCTTTTGTTTTTCTACCTTTGCAGATACGCGTCTGTTAGAGCGATAGAGACAAAAAATCCTGTAGATGATCAGCAATGGCTCACTTACTGGGTGCTGTACTCGTTTATCACTTTGTTTGAGCTGACTTTTGCGCCAATTATTGAGTGGTAGGTAACGTTTCTGGTTCTGATCCTATGTTTTCATCTTTTTATGGCTTTTTGGTGGCATTTTTTATTATTTGCAATGTTGTTGGTGATTCATGGATGTACCTGTGTTTGGTGCTTCAAGTCGGTGAATATAGAGCTAGATTTGCTTACTCTAGATGCTAATTTGCAGGCTCCCCTTTTGGTCATATGCAAAGCTGTTCTTTAACTGCTGGTTGGTCTTACCTTGGTTCCATGGTGCTGCTTATGTTTACGACCATTTTGTGCGGCCAATGTTTGTAAACCGCCAAATAGTAAACATATGGTATGTCCCAAGAAATGAGAAGTTAGGTAAACCTGATGATGTGCTGTCAGCTGCAGAGAGATATATTGAACAAAATGGACCAGAAGCATTTGAGAAGCTCATCAGCAAGGTACCCCTGTTCTGAACTGAAATCTTTGCAACTAAACAAATATAGTATTTCCTTAGTTCCTTCAGAACATCATTCCTCTTGTCTTCTTCAAGGATTCTGCATTGCTGCTTATGATGACATTAGTGTTAAACATATATGCCACTTGCGTACATGCAAATATGTGTGATGTTCTTATTAATATGAATTATATTTTATTGAATTTTAGTCAGTCAAGTCAGTGGCGAATCCAGGAATGGCTGGCAGGGGGGTCTCCTTCCTCTTCTTCCTCCTCTAGCCCACCGCTGGATCCGCCACTGAGTCAAGTTGATCTGTTCATCTGTGAATGCTTGTATCAGTATATACCATTGCTTGCAAGTGTGAATGGGACTTCTCCAAATGCATTGAGCATGTATTTATAGATTTATAGTAGTATCTATTATTATGTGTTCTATTTCCCTTATTTTAACAACCACCACAACCACTTGATAACTCTTGCTGCAGTCTACAAAGTCTTCAAAATCAAGGACCACAAGGCGGTCAATTTTGGAGGAGGCGGAAGCTGAAAACAGAGCTAGGGCTGAAAGAGAATCCTGGGGTGAAAATCCTTTCTACGACAAAAATTACCGACATTAAATTAGTTGAAGTCCACTCAGCAGGTCCGTGCGATCAGAACGTGAAGGCTGTTTGCCAGTTATTTTGTTTTTTAATATGGATTTTCATTTCCATGATTTTCCTTAACAAGCTGTTACCATGCGCCTCGTGCAGCCTTGTTGGATCACAAGCCTGGAGACGACCTTTCCATATTCCTGACTTGAAGACTGTACCTTATTGCATCCACTGCTATTAAACTATGAGTCTATGATGAGTTCTAGAGAAATTGTGGACTTCTGTAAATGGAGGTAGATGCTAGTGCTGCACATTTATGGGTTTATGCGAGCTTTTGGTGGTGTAATATCATCAACCGTGTTAGTCAACCTTTAGCATGATACAAGCGTAGATTTTCAGTTTGCATTTCATTCTGAGCATATTCGCCTGTTGCATTTCCTGCGTTCCTCCTTTCTACCTGTGTGCTCTCTGAGTGGATTTCGCACCAACAAGGCAATTTCTTCTCAGCATTCTCGTGAATTTCCATCTTTTTAAGCAGGCAGGGCGCTACGCTTGAATTCTTCCGAAAGAAACGAATTGTTTTTGTTTTTGTGTTGCAGACTTCAATTTAACCCTCATCCTCGAAGCCTAGGCTTTCTGGTCGGCCTGGCCCTTTTTTCGATAGTGTTGGGCCCTGTCGGCATATCCCTGAGCTAAGCCCAATTGTGCCGTGACGAGCTGAAAATTCCATCGTCATGGCCGTATTTACGGTTCGTTCCCTCGATGCGCGCGCTAACCCTCATCCTCGAAAGTTCCGTACACCATTTCCACGAAGACCATCATATTCGATCCCACATCCTGCAGCCTATGGTCTATACACGCGGTCCAGGAGCGCCTGCCCAAGCCTTTCGTCCGCGAGGAGCAAGGGCGGAGAGAGCGAGCCCGTTTGCCGTTGCCTCTCTTTCGTCGTCGTCCGCCGCCTATCTCGCGCGCAGCCGACGGCGAATGCGCGGAGCAAAACCCTCGCGCTCCCCGATCGCGTCGTCTGCACGTCGCCGGAGAAATGCGGCCGCCGATTACCCTCGCGGGGCCCAGCCGGCCTGCCTCAATCCGAGCCCAATCCGGTCGCCGCGTGATGTTTCGGAACGGAGTTTTGAGGTTGGCCATTCCCCATAATTCAGCTGAGGTCCGTGTGTTTTTCCCTTAATTTGTGGGGGGTAGGGTTGGATTCTCCAATTAGGAGTCGAGTTCATGTGATTAGGCTTGATTTTATCATCGGAATGCATATCGTAAGGGCATTTTCTATCCACCGCTAGGTCCATCCTGACATGAATCCGTTCCGGCAATGGGTTTGAGGCATAATTAGCTGTAGCTGCACAAAGTCAGAAACCCTTTGTATTTGAGGCGTATTTTAGCGTTCCATTGATCATTTGATCATTTCATGTTTTTTTAGTACTGAGAGATGATTGGGAGAGAGGGCAGATGCCTTATTGTTAACCTGATCATTTCTGAGCAAGATAGTGCATGGAGAGATGACTTTTTATGTCATATCTTAGGTGAAGGATCAACTTGTGTATTAACCTGGGACATTGTAACCTTTTAGAGTCTCTCGTTGATCTGAAGCATTTCCAGCCAGTGTTTAGAGTGTTTTATGTTGCTCAAGGTTCAGATTTTTCTTATATATATTGTAATCTAAATAAAGAAACTAAGACTTGGGCTTGGGAGAGAAACATCGACCCTCGTTGATGTTATGATGTATGAGGTGAGAATCCAGCTATTTTCAAGTTACCTCTCAAACTTACTATGTTCCAACACATATGTTGGTTGCTCTGTTGTTTACTGTTGCTATTTGGGCATAATCCCAGACATACTTATAGCTCTTCCAACTAGGGATGTATGTTGAGGTCGTCTTATATTCACCTTTATGCATGCATAGTTGTAAAGGGGTGATGTAGAAATTATTCATCTAGCTGTGCGTTTCTGTAGCTGAATCAGGGATTCGGACTTGTAGATCATTTGCTAAGGGTTTTCCTTTTGCCTTTTACAGGAGGAATTCTGGGGAAGCCAAGCAGTTGCATCAGATGGATGCTTTTGAAATGATCTCATTTGGCGACACATGACTGTGTGCTATGTTAAATGGCTTCAGACTTTTTGAAGAATGGCCCCTTTGATAGGGATGCTGAACAGGTAATTGTTTTCTCAGTAGGATTGAATGAATCTTACTCATGTATACAATAGAAGAAGAACATCTATTCAAACTGAATACCATACTGGGATAGCTTGATATAATAATTTTGACTATTCAAACTGAATACCATACTGGGATAGCTTGATATAATAATTTTGACTGAATTTTATTATATGGAAAACTAAAAATGCTAAAAGGCAAAATTAGCACCAGATAGCACTGTAACAAACTGCAAACTGATTGGCTCAACAGTATCTTGGTGGTAGGAGCGTCAGGCATATAGTCTAGTGGAAACCAGGAGCATCTAAATATAGGTAGATCTTCTAGTGAAAAAGCCCCAACTTCTACAAGCAGCGAACTCTTAGTTGTGAACTAGCATTAGACATATGATTTTCTTTTTTTTCCTTGAATACACAGGTGGACTGCGTATTGTTTCATTAATAGTAGAAGAAAAAACAGTACAAGGCGAAAGCCTTACAACACATTACAATAGACATGATTATTAATTTGCTTCACAATTGTTATTCTCATGCAATGGCATGGCATGTTTCATACCACTCAGTGTTATTGAATTGCTAGGCAATAACAGGCTTGAAGAAAGGGACGCATCTATTGAAATATGGCTGCCGAGGAAAACCAAAATTCTGTCCGTTCAAACTTTCAAATGTAAGTAGGGAAATTTTTCCTTAGTACTATAGTTTTGTGGTAGCTCATGTCAATGTTAATTAAACAGTTTACTAGTCAGTTATCTGAATTCCAGTAAAAAGTACTTAAGCTCCACAATTGAGCTAGTCATTGTTTTTTTTCCTCGAACACGCATGAGAGCTGCGTATCTTTGTATTATAGGGAAAGAGAGAGAAACCCCTCTTACTAGGACCAAGGTAAGAGGGGGTGAAACAAAACAACTAGAAGAGCCTTTCTGAGATTACAACATATCGATCCCACTAAGCTATTGCACGGGACATAGAGCCCAAGTCGCCCGAGTTCAAGGTTCTGGAGGTTTCTTGCCCCAGCCAGAACCCAGAGATGTCCCTCCAGCTGCAAGTTTCTCAAAGAAGTTGAGACACTCGGTGAAGCTCCATTAAACACACAGGCATTTCGCTTCTAGTCATTGTTACAAATAATATTTTTGTCGAAAAATTACATATAGAATTAAGCCACAAAGAAATCACATAGGTAAAAGTGGAAGGCCATATATGTATATTGTTGCACACACTTATACACAATTACACAAACCATTGCACAAAAGATCCTTATGTCGAACCAACTACCACAACCACCACTATCAGACCACCAACTGCGCTTTTTATATAGAAGTAAAGACACATCAATTCTTCCTATCATTATATGTTTTGGCATTTCCTTTTTCATGGAAATGAGAGTAGATCTATTAAGCATCATGGTAAGGAGGTTGTCAGAGTGTACATGCATGTTATTTGAGTCAAAGTATGCAGGTGAAGTTGACCTGCAGGAATAGTGTGCATGTAGGTTCAGTTAATGGTTAGTAGTCTGTTTAATTGGAGATGTAACCTAATGGAGGTACATAACAGAGGTTAGAAAAAAATGTAGTTGGCTCATTGGCTGCATCACAACTCACAAGTTATCGGCTAGATTATTAGACATAATTATATTTCATCTTTAAGTGAAAAAAGCTGCATTTTGTATCCATAGACCTTATTAAGATATTCCATAGATCCAAATAAACATTTTTTTCTGATTTTTTGACGAAAAATCATTGTCATGGAGAAGAGATATTATATGGTCCTTGGGAGTACCGAGAGTTACCAGAACACTTTACCTTCTGATGAGATATGTATCATGAGGAGGAATAGAAATTAACACATATCTTAAGGATAGCAAAAAGGCTCAATGGAGCAAGCCTGTCTTTTTTTGCCTACCATTGTCATCGTGTTTTCTCCTGTCCCCAGGATGAAACTGTGCTCATCTGGTACACTGGGAAAGTGGAGAAGCAATTGAGACTCAATCAAGTTTCAAGAATAATACCTGGACAGAGGACGGTACGTCTGTACTATTTGAGTGATATTGTCTCTCTATTCTGAAACCAGCTTCACTAGTACTGGGAGAGCTTCCAGTTTTTTAACATTATCAGCTTGATCTGGCTTTAATGCTGGCCTTTCCTTGAATCCTTGACGTAATCACTGGCCTTCCTGCCTTTTTTTTTTGCTTTTGGATTTGTCTAGGTTACTTGCCAGCTCCGTTCAAGAAATTCGAAGTGATATACATGGTTGATATTGTTCTTATGTTGTCTTCCCTACCAGGCTATCTTCCAGCGATACCCAAGACCTGATAAGGAGTTTCAGTCGTTTTCCCTTTTATATGGCCATAGATCGTTAGATCTGGTATGTGAACATCCATCTAACTTGTTGCTTTGCTTAAATTTATATTTGGATATATTTTTCCTATTTACATGCTTAGCTAATATAAGTGTTGGAAAAAAGAATGTGTCGGTGATTTCATTAAGAACCTTTAATTATCTTAGTTTAGTTACGCTCAGTAGATATTTTGTGGCAGATCTGCAAAGACAAGGATGAAGCAGAGGCATGGTTTGTTGGTTTAAATGCACTCATTTCTCGATGGAACTGCGAAAGCGGGGAGATAGAAACAAAAGATAATAAAGTTTCTGATAACCCAGCTAAGCATATTCAGGGAGATTCACCATGGGCATTTGCATTTTATGGTAGTGATGCCAAAAAAAAGGTAAGTCAATAGTGACTTATATATGTAACTTCTTCTATATTTGTAAAGTACATCATTGTGCAGGGCATCTTGTAGGACTTGCAAAATGTCGATGCTCATGAAGTCATTGGCTTTGGAAATATATTTTCTGATGTGATATGCACTGGACAGGACAGGAGTAGAATTAGTGCAGGATCTATCAGTACTTCTAGCTCCCTCTCATCTGGAGGTGCAGATACATCCAGTGGACGAGCATCTGGAGTTGATAACAGTTTGAGAGTTAGCTATTCAAGTGCAGTAAGTTCATCCAGCTATGGATCAGGTGATGATTTCGATTCATTGGGGGATGTTCTAATATGGGGAAAAGGTGTTGGTGCTTATGCTTCACATACATCTGGAAATCTGCGTGATTCGAGAAGTGATGTATCTTCACCAAAGGCACTGGAGTCAACATTTTTGTTGGATATTCGCAGTATAGCTTGTGGGAGTAAGCATTTAATGCTTGTTACAAAACAAGGAGAAATATACAGTTGGGGTGAAGAGTCAGGGGGTAGGCTTGGACACGGATTTGATGCTGATGTTTGCCACCCCAAGCTTATCGCTGCTTTGAGTGGAATAACTATTGAGTCTGTTGCCTGTGAGGAATTCCATACTTGTGCTGTTTCTTTCTGTGGGGATCTCTACACATGGGGTGATGGCACACATTATTCTGGTGTTCTTGGTCATGGAAATAATACTTCTCACTGGATTCCAAAGAAGGTCTATGGCCCTTTGGAAGGTCTGCACATTTCTTCAGTATCATGTGGACCATGGCATACAGCCATTGTGACATCATTAGGTCAACTGTTCACCTTCGGTGATGGAGTATTTGGTGCACTGGGCCATGGAGATCGCCTAAGCACAAACATCCCGAGGGAAGTGAACTCTCTGAAAGGAATGCATGTTCTACGTGCAGCTTGTGGCACTTGGCACACAGCTGCAATAGTTGAGGTTGTAGACTTTCTGGACCCTGCCGCAGCTGCCAAACTATTTACATGGGGAGATGGGGACAAAGGTCAGCTTGGACATGTTGACAGAGAAACAAGGTCCATACCAGCCTGTGTGGCATCACTTTTAGAACCTAGTTTTTGCCTGGTAGCTTGTGGGCATGACACCACTGTTGCTCTATCAACCTCTGGGCAACTATACACAATGGGCAGTAATACTTTTGGGCAGCTTGGAAATCCAAATACTGATGGAAAGCTCCCTACTCTTGTTGGAGGGATCATATCCAATAGTTTTATTGAAGAAATAGCATGTGGTTCTCATCACATTGCTGCGCTAACTTCTAAAGCTGAAGTTTATACTTGGGGAAGGGGTGCAAATGGTTGTTTAGGACATGGAGACAGTGCCGATCGAAATACTCCAACTCTTGTTGAAGCTCTAAAAGATAAGCAAGTCAAGAGTGTAGTTTGTGGAGCTGATTTCACTGCTGCCGTTTGTCTCCATAAGTGTGCATCTGGTTTAGATCAGTCAGTATGCTCTGGCTGTCGCTTGCAATTTGGTTTTAGAAGAAAGCGACACAGCTGTTATAACTGTGGTTTAGTTTTTTGCAAAGCTTGCAGCAGTAGAAAATCAACAAAAGCTTCTTTGGCACCAAACTCACTCAAGCCATACCGAGTATGTGATGATTGCTATAACAAACTTAGTACTGTGGCAGATGGAAAAAATCTGAAGAACTCAGGACTTCTTGAGGTACATCATCCTCATCAGTTGTCCAGGGAAGCCACCGATACAGATAAGAATTTGCGGTCACGACTGTCTAGGCTTTTGACCTGTGATTCGTTCAAGCCTGATGTCAAACACTCACTCGGTATCAGCCAAGTTCTTCTACTTCACACACGGAACATAAATCTGAGTACTACAAACTTGATTGGACATTCCAAGGAGTTGATATCTTCTTGCATTCCTACCTCAAGGGTAGGCTCCCATTCCCAGCCAACATCGCCCTTGTCCTCTAGACCAAGTTCACCAAATCCCACTCAACGAGAAAATCAGCTAAATGAGAATTTAACTGAAGAGGTTGCTAGGCTGAAGTCCCAGGTATTTCATAGCACTGTGTTATACAATACAATAACGTTTCACTTTTTCCTCAAGCTGTCTTTAGATCCTCATAAATAGCGGAAGTTATCATTTAGACAATTAGGATTGTATCAGCCAGTCCTTTTCTTGCCTTTTAATATGTACTACTTTATCTCATAAAGTTACATGATCGATTCTTGTAGGTGAATGAGCTGATCCATAAGTCGGAACTACTTGAAGAAGAACTTGCAAAGGCTAATAATCAATTGAGGGATGTCAGGGCTACTGCTGATTTAGAAAACTTGAAGTGCAAAGCAGCAAATGAAATCATCAGTGCCCTTACAGCTCAGGTAAACGTTCCTTGTTAATGTGGTCAATTTTTAGGACGAGTATTGTTGTTTGCAGTGCTGATGGCTGTTATATGGCACAATGTTGTCAATGAGAAATGAATGGTGAAAGAACAATGTACTGGTTATGCTCTTGTAGGATAGGATAGAGAACTGGTTGCAGCTGTACTGAGCCAGGTTCATATAATTCTTGCTACTGATTATATTCTACATGACAAAGTACAACACAACAACCACAAACTGTCTGTTAATCAGTTCATATAATTTTCTGTGCGTCAGGTTCTGAAACATACAATGGCCTTTTTTATGGAACAGTAAAGAACCTAATTCAAATAACTTTGTTAAGTTTAATCAGTTAATAACATAATGTAAGAAGGATCTGTATATCTAAGCCACAAAGCACTTACAGGTACAATAAATTAAAGAATAAAGTGTGCTATATAATTTTGACCTACCAATTTTGCTTTTCCAAAATAAAACTGAGATACAAGAGAGATAGATATAGTTCATAATCAAAACTGTAGATTCTTAATTTTAATTTAGAAATAGGAGCATGAACTAGTTTATCATAATTGCATCATTATTTTGTTTTTCATATACCATTTTATGTTACTCAACTCTTTTGTGTTGTCAGATCAAAGCTATGACACCAAGAACACCTGAAGAGTGTACTTCGAATGGCAGTTGGACTGATCATGTATCTAAGTTGTTCGGAAGTCATTCCCATGACAATAATTTGCAGGATCTTCGTGGGCCACCTGATTCCAATGGCCATCAGGCTCATCAATCGTCCTGCAATGGAAATAGCATTGTAACCGATGCAGAATGGATCGAACAGGTTGAACCTGGTGTTTACATCACTGTGTTCCGTTCACCTGCAGGTCAGAAGTACCTCAGGCGTGTACGTTTTAGGTATTGACATGTTCTGGCTCCATCTGACTCAAATATCTGCTCAGTCCTTAGTTTTGGCTATTGGATCTCTTAGCATTTCTTATATACTTATCTTTTTTAGATGATGAGCATTTCTTATATAGTTCTGTACAAATTGCATTTATTGTTTATCCATCAAAGATTGTCACCTTAGTCACAACTTGCAATGGATTTTTTTCCTTTTACTTTATACTGTCGAATATGGTTCTTATCTGAGTTTTAGAGATGATCTAGAGTCTGGACGTGCCAGCTTCAGATTATGGACTTCTCATCGTTAACTATTTTTGCTGGCCTGCAGCAAGAGACGTTTCACAGAACAACAAGCCAAACTATGGTGGGCCGAACACCGGCCGAGACTGCAAGAGCAATATGGTATTTTGACTGGAGACAGTACCTTCCCATCAAGAACTGTTCGCGAAAAGGGATAGGATACTATCTTCGACTAACTGGTGCGTATATCAACCATTTATGCCGGCAAATGTATATTTCCTTTTTCTTGAGGAAAAGATGTATGTTATCTTGGCGGTGACTCCTGTTCTTTCTTCCGGGCAGATGCATTGGAGCAACTGGAGGTGTGTGCTGGAGAAGGAGCTCACTGAATTCCTTGTCCTCACCCCACTCCAGCTTGATGGATGTTACTCGCGGCTTCCATAGTTGCTTTTCTCTGTACAAAAGATACAGCAGACGATGAGGGGTTTTTTTTCAAAAAGAAGAAGAAGATTTGATAGATGGCGATATATCTTATAGTTGAAATGGGGCCACTTGTATAGGTATACTGGCGAGGAGCGGTCAAGTCTAACTAGTATTCTGTGCAAAGGAAAAGGTCCATTTCTACTTTCACCTATTTACTTTGTTAATCTAACCCTCTCAATAAAATTTAGGCTTATTTTACTATCGAATTATTTGATTTGGTCTAATCTATCCCAAATAAGATTTGTCTTTTTTTTTCCACATACAAGATGAATTTTTTAGTCAAATTTTTTGAGAAGATATAGAACATGATACCTAATGTTAGAAAAATATATTAAGAATTTTTTGTGATTATTTCCATAGATTAGAAACATTAAATATGAAATTTATGTTAAGGATACAAAACTGTATGAAACAAAATTATGAAATCTAAATATCTTTTTTCTAATAAAGGACATCATGTTATAAGTCATCTCGATAAATTTGAACTTAAAATTCAAGTTGTGTAGAGAAATCTTATTAGGGGTTGATTACACCAACTAAAATAGTTTGGGTAGTAAAATGAGCCCCACTTTTGTTCAAGGGTTAGTGAATAAAGTAGATCGGTGAAGGTACTCTGGTAAAATGGGCTTTTTCAAATAGCTATGCATTAGCGGTTAACCTTGTTTAGATCCTAAATTTCACCCTTAAAGTTCACTATGTAAAAAGAAGATTCACGTCACATCAAAATGTTCGGCACATGCATGGAGTACTAAATGTAGATAAAATCAAAAACTAATTGCACAGTTTTGTTGTACTCTGCGAGACGAATATTTTAAGCCTAATTAATCAATTTTTGAATAATTTTTCACGCATACAAACGAAATGCTACACTGTCGCAATGATTACGAAGAGATCCAAACCCCCAAATCCACACTCCCTATTTTGCATCTAAACACATATTGTGTTCCAAATAGAAGCTCCCAAATCCACACTCCCTATTTTGCATCTAAACACATATTGTGTTCCAAATAGAAGCTTCGGAGTTGCCTTTTCTCATACGCCCTGGCTGTCTGGCACCCTGCGGATGGCCCTGCCATAATATGGTCCAACTCTACCGTACATGTACGAGTAAAGAGCTGCATCATTGACATCTCCTCTGTCGAAAAATTTAGCTCATAGCAGTCATAGCGTATTGTACAGCGCATTCTCTAGTAGAGGATAGGTATTTTAGTTTAATGTAATTTAGCCCGATTCTTACTCAATGTTCCCACATTTTTGTGATTTTGTCCATGCATGGGTAGGCAGTAGGCTCCAATATGGAAAAATAAGGGGGCTCAGAGATTCATAACAGTATGGTGTATGAACATGCGTGAAACATGTTCAGAATAGTGGTGCTTCGTTCCATTTCCAATTGAACAACGCCTTAATGTGCATACGTTGTTGCTCAAAAAAAAATGTGCATACGTTTTCGCCAAGTTGCATTTCTCTAATATTTTTTTTGGATCCATTGAGCTACGTGGCGAGCTTGATGCTCTGCAACTCGGCTGTGGGTCGACACTCGACAGCCTAGTGCGTACAACATTTTTCTCAAGTAAGCAAGGAACTTACTGAATCTGCTTGGAATCATCCGACAGGTCCAGCTGCCTTACCAGACAAATCGATGCCAGGGGAATCTTGTCTTTACCCTCCAGCCATGCCAAGAGCAAGACGAGATTATGTGCCATTCCGATTCGTGATCCCTCCGCGATCGGGCATTGACCGCCACCCGCAGCGCGCCACGTCGCCGGACTCATCCACCTGCCACCCACGCGTTCCTGCGAGGAAGCAGGCACGAACCTTCAACTAACAACACTCCTGCGGAGTCTGCGACTAGCTAGCCACTATACGTGCCTGCTGCTAAACGAGTGACAGGCAGCAACAATAAGCTGGGCTTGACTGCCAACGATCGATGCAGAGCAGATCGAGGCGGTCGTCGCGAGCCTTTTCCCCGGCGTGCTCCTCCCATTCACCGGGAGGCGGCGACAAGGCCCGGGCGGCCGCGCGCGCGCACAGCCAAGCCTGTCGGCCGGCCGGCGTCGCGGCGTACGGGCCCGGCCGGCGCGACACGCCGGTGGGGCCAACGGCATGGCATCCCATGCACTTTCAAGGCGAAGGCAGCAGCAGAGCGCCATCCTCCCAAACACTGGCAGGCATTCCGGGAAAGGGGTGTGTTTAGTTCAAAAAAAGAGGTTGGAAAGTTTGGTGAAAATGTCACATCGGGTACTGTAGCGCACTGTAGCACTTTTTCGTTTATTTGTGGTAATCGTTGTTCTATCATAACCTAACTAGGCTCAAAAGATTCGTCTCGTCGTGTACATCAAAACCATGCAACTAGTTTTTTTATTTACCCACGTTTAGTGCTACATGCATGAGGAGAGAGATTTGATGTGATAGGTGAATAGTGAAGTTTGGAGAGAGAATTTTGGAAAGTTTTTGGGAACTAAACGCACACAGCGGACGCGCCGTTCGGCCGTTACTGTCTCAATAGAGTACCCTGCGGCATGCTTGATTACGCATCGCGGCACGTCGCGACGAGCGATTAGATGGGATTAAACAGGCCGCTGGAACAGTAAGGTATATAGGCCTGGTGACAGATGAGACAACAATTTATATATAGATATAGATATATAGTAGGTATATATATTATGAGCAGTACATGTTGATGGATCGGCCGGTAGCTCGCGGTCGGTCGGTTGTCTGTGCAGGGGAAACAACTCGATCCGGACCACGGATAGGCCGGCTACCCGAGGAGGAGGAAGATGATGGAAGCGAAGAGTATTACAAACAAATGAAGGGATCTACTAGTAGCAAAGGCAGCAAACAACAACAAAGAGAGAGCGGCGAAATGGAAGGGAGAAATAAACCATACTTAGGCGGCCCTAGCTAATGGCGCTAATGCCCTACCCAAAGTACTTGAAACTTCTACTACCAATTAAACCAGACCGATCGACTCCGTCGTCATCCTTAGAGATCGAGGCAGCTGCTGCTAGCGGCTAATTAAGCTAGGCCGAGGACGCCCATGGCGATGTGTATGGATCCATGGCCGGCCATGGCGGCCGTCAGCTCGATCGTCGTCGCTAGCGGAGGAGGCTGCGGATGATCTCGGCGCCGGGGCTGTTGTGGTCCATGGTGGCCATGAGGTCTGACAGGCGGTCGCTCAGGTCGTCCACCTCCCGGTGCAGGCTCTTGATGTAGCTGCACGTCTCCTTGAGCAACTTCGTCGTAGACGCCTGCAGCAGGACAGAAAGCATCGTTGTTTATTTTACACATCAGCCTAGGACGACCTTGACTTGGAGCTTAATTATAGACAGGCATGCAAGCAATCAAGCTAAGCAAAAGCTAGCAATACACGTAGGCCGTGCGCGCACGCGTCTGTCGTCGTCGTACTCGCGAGCGGTGGCGCTACAGTTTGTGTGTGGCTACCTTTTATGCATGTGCGTCGGTGTCAGTGCCAGTGCTGCTACTCAGCAGTCAGCACTGTGTGTGTGAGCTAGATAGCTTGTGCTGTGTCTGTGCATGAACATGAGTGCCTGTCTCTGCGCTTGATGATGATAATCTTGCTTCGGATATGCAGCGTGATGCGTACCTGGCTGCCGCCATGGCGGCGCCCGCTGGGGAGCAGCGTCTGGAGCCTGGAGATGAGCTCGTTGATCTCCTCCTCCGAGACCGACGCGCGGGACCTCCTGCTCGACATGGTTTGATCGTCGGAGAGAGATGGAAAATGCGGCGACGACGACCGGCCGGGATCTTCGAGGCGGCGGCCGGTGACCGAGACGACGATCGAGATCGAGCACCGAAGAGCGAGCTGAGCGGGAGATCGAGGCCGGCCGTGTGCACGATCCGATCGAGCTCAGTAGCTAGCTGATGAGCGCTGGACGCTTCGTTCTGACTCTGAGCTGAAGTGTTGCGATGGGAAGCGGAAAGGGTCCGGGGTCCTAATTTATAGGGCGGAGACGGGGGCAGTTGGTTACTCGGTTGGAGTAGGTCCTAGCTGAGCATGAGGCACACACACAGGGCTGCCGGGGGTCAGGGCAAAGGGGGCGCAGCAACAGGAACAGGGAAGATGTAACGGGATCGGTGATGGCGCCAACACAGTGGGTGTGGTAAAGAAACCGGCCCGCTCGGCGCTGTTGCGCACATCTACAGAGAAAGAAATTTCGGGGGCGGTTGGGCCCATGTGTGTCCCTCTCCTGCTTGCTCTCTCAGCGACTGTGCATGCCCGTGGACCCAAGGCCTAGTTATGAGCTACGGCCGCATACCAGCCTCTCCCTCGCCACTTGCCTGCCGGCCGCGTGCCAAGAAATTCAGCTCGCAACATGTGTAAGTTAAAAGTTTTAAGTTTAGATGAATTATCGAATTATCACCATCATCTCAGTTATATAATGATGAACAAAATTCAGCTAAGGTCATATTTAGATCCAACTAATTAATTGGATTGGACTAACTAATTGGATAGCTCTATTCAGCTAAAAAAGACATTAGCTAGTCTTGTTTGGATCAACCACGGTTAAAATTAATTAGAAGTAGCTAATAATTATCTGGTGGATCCACAATGTGACCCTCACCCACGGACGTACAAGGCAGTCCACAACGTAATTTGGTGTTGAAGATAGTTTCACAAGTTAATTTTGTGTTGAAGACCCTCACCCAAACTATAGCGTTGACAACTCGAGAGGACTCAAACCCTGACGTTAGCCTGAACCTAAGTAAGACCCCGAGAGAGCCCTCAGTCGAGAAATTCCACGAAACAATGAACCTAGCATTATTACAAAAATCCCCGCAAAAGTGCGGGGCCTGGTGGAGTCCACCCGGTCTCGTCCCCGGACGACACTCCGAGGCCGGGCTCGCGACCTGAGCTCGCCGCGCGCGTCGTTAATTTTAGGTGACCCCGGCCGGCGGCCCTAACCGATCGGCGGGGATTTAAACTAGCCTTTAACCAGGACACGTCCCCGTCACGAAACCAACCGCGGCGTACCAGACCCACGAGATGCCCTGTCCCCCGCTCCCAGCGCACCGCGATCGGGCCGTGCCGGATGATCCCCCCGGCCGTGTCCCGTCCCGGCATCGATCTCTCGCGGTCACGCCCGCACAGTTTCCCGCACCTGCCCAACAGTGCCGGCCGCCGCGCCGCGCCGCGTCGAGAGGGGGACGGCGGCGCGCCGTGGCTGGCGATGCAAGATGCCCGGCCGGACAGGATCACGCCGCGCGCGCGGATGATCGTCGCCGTCTCTTCGGCCGGGTTCACCACCCGGCCGCGCCGCCGGCCGAGGGGCGAGGGCTGTGGACCTATGGTGGAGCCCCGGGGCCGGCGCCAGGTGTCCTTGGCGGGTTGGGGGTGGGGGCGGAGAGGGATACGGGCCGGGAGGCGCAACGCGACGCAATGATGCGGGCCGAGGACAGCGCGCGTACGCCTACGTCCACGTGACCCCGCGTGGGCGCGTACCCTCCGGCGATGTGCACGTATGGGCCGGGGCCTGCCTTGCCCTGCCCTGTTCCGTTTCGCGAGACCCGGCCGGCGTCGCGTGGATTAAAACGTGGGACGGCGCATGGACGGATGGATGATGAAATACGTATATCCTCTGGCCGCGGGCGCGCGGGGCGTCGCGTTCGCGTCACTCCCGGCGCCTGGGCACGCAACACAGCTGGGTCGCGCGCGCCCTTGGCCTTGCTGTCGCGGGGACCCCTCGATCGATCTCCTCGGATCAGGCGCTCCGCTCCATCAGCGCGCGGGTCTGCGCGCGGCCTTCGGGGGCGGCGCCATGTGAGGGCTGCCCCGGCACGGCCGGGGTGGGCTCCGCCCGGCCCCCCGCCCCGGCGGCGCGTGGCTGATAAGGTAAGCGCTCACGTAGGCGCGGCTGCGCGAGCCGGGTCGGCGTCACGCTGGGCTGGGAAGGGTTGCCACGCGCCGGTGCCGTGGCGGCCGATCGGCCGAGGGATGGATCACGCCACGCCGCAAGGCCTTGCACGGCGTCCGAACGCGCGGCGCGGGTGTCACATCTTGCGGGGGCGCAGATATATCTCGGACGACAGGCGCATATGCGCCTTAACTCCCTCATGCTTCCGCCCGTCGCGTCCCTGTCGCGGCCGGCCAGCCGGCCGGACGAGCTGAGGCCGGTGTCCCTATCGCCACCCTTAATTCCTCGCGGCCGGCCGGGCCGGGGTCGCTCGACCGATCGGGAGGCCGTTCCGTCCGTCGGCTGGCCGGGGCAACGGCCGAGCGTTCCTGGGTCGGTTGGGGCTCAGCTGTTCCGGATAAATGCGCAGGCCGGGGACACGTGTCGACCGGAGGCCGCCGAGCTCGGTCGCTCGCGCGGCCCGTGCAGGAAGATAGGCTCGCGCGGCCCGTGCAGGAAGATAGGCTCGCGGGCGACGGCCACCGGCCGGCGCGGGGTCTTCACGCAACGCAACGTGAGGATATAGGATTATAGGCATACAGCGATTGGTTTCCGGGGGCGCGCGACAGCGGCGTGACGACGTATTAGTACGGGAGAGAGCGCCCCTGATCGGCGACGATGGCGCGCGCGCGCAGGGAGCAAAAAAATTAAGGCGGGTTGTTTTCGGCGTGTGTTGTTCTACGTGTGGTACTATGCACCTACGTACGATCTTTCGGTGTCAAGCGTGTTATCGTACATGACTACATGAGCGAGCGAAGCGGAAATATTCTCCGGCGCAACCAATCCGATCGATCCCATAAATGCCCCCCCTAGTAATTGTCCTTTCGTCAAAGACGGATAAATCAAGCTAGGCGTGACCTCAACTTGTCGAGGGAGAGAGAAACAAAATGTACGTCTCGTCGCTATACACATGCCACCCTATATAGCTACGCGATCGAGCAGCTATAGTGTGCTACGGTGCTACCGCTACATTTGCTCACGCACGGCGGGGCATGATGCCAATGCCATGATCCCCGTCGCCGGCACTCCGATCCGCCCTCCACCGCCAACACCACGCAAGTGGCGCCTGCTGCCTGCGCGCGGGTACGCCCGGCCGTGAGGTCGCCGTCGCGGCGTTTATGGCGTGCATGGCGCGCCTGGCCGCCTGCCCCCTGCCCGCTCGCCCCGACGGCGTGGCTGCCCGCGGAGGATCTGATCGGAGCCGGAGCGCCCTCCTCCACCGATCGAGCCCCCGCCGCGCGCCGGGAAACACCTCCATGTGGGTGCCACGCGCGCGCGGGCGCCGCAGGCACCGCGCATTTGCGCGCGGCGGTTAGTTCGTTGGCCGGGCAGGTGGGGTGATTTCTGGTCGTGCGTGCCTGCTTGGCTGCTTGCCGTATCTCTGCTCTTTCGGACAAGTGCATATGCGTGCAGGCACTGTGTCAGATCGGTACGAGATGAAGACCACATGTACGTGCGCGCGTGAAGGAATGAAAACTCCGTCCTATTTGCGTGCTCTTACTAATAATATAAGCACCATTTTCGAACAAACGTTGTTGATTAACGTTGTGTGATCGAGGTTCATGGATTTGAAATGTGTCCTTAAAAGGAAAATTGTCGCGCAAATCCATCATCACAAAACACCTACTCCCTCCGTCCCGTGAAGAGTGCAATCCTGAGATTCAAAAAAAATCCCACAAAAGAATGCAATTCTAGCTGTAACCAACTGTTTATTTCTTAAAATAGATAATTTTCTGCATGCACTAACAACCTCTATGCCAAATTTAGTATGATTCAGACGATTACTGAGGATAGTATGGTCATTTACCGATGTCATTAATCTGTCTGAGAAAAACTAGAATTGCATTTTTCACGGGACGGATGGAGTAGATCAAAGAGAGATTATCTAGTGTCGGTCACCTCACCTCATTCTGCACAGCCAAACGACTGCCAACAAATTGCGAGCCTTGTCGCGCAGGGCGAAGCGCGACAGGCTCCGGGCACGGCCTGTGCGTGGTCCAGCTCCGGGTCGTCTCCACCCGCGGCTCACACGTACAGCTCCCGCTCTGCCCACATCTATAGACTAGCTCCCCCCCGCCATGCCCAGGCGGGGGCATGCTTTCTTGCCTGCCGATCGAGCATAATTGTGCTGGCATTGCCTGAGCCAGCCTCGCTCGCAATGGTGACTCGACGTGTGTGGATCCGACCGGATGAACGCATCCCCAGCCCCCACCCCTCTTCGTCTCCGGGCACCTCATGATGTGGGCGTTACCTGACTTGCCGATCGCCAGCAGTGGCCGCTACTGGTGGCGAGCTCTAGCTGTTTCGGTCTGCTAGCTCTGTCTGTTTCCCCAGTGCAGTGCGTGCATGCATCTGGGCGCTCCCGGCTCGCGTCGTGCCGCGGGACTAGCCGACCGGGGCAGCAGCGGGTGCTCCTGGAACCTGCTGCATGCGGCATGCGCTCCTCATTATCCTGTGAATTTCCATGTGTGGGCTTAGCTTTGACTGTTTCGTTGACAAGATTGGGGGACCTGGATTCAGGTGGTGCCGCGATCAATCGGGAGCCCGGCACTCCCACGTGATAATTATTGGAGGGGAACATATTTTTTATATAAAAAAACTCTCCTCAGGTAACGTAAATCCTGTACTCGTTAAGTTAGTGTATCTCGTTTCTTCAAAACAAGGCTTTGGCCAAAAAAAAAAACACTGCTGATATTCCACTAGCAAAAATGACCATACGTTGTTACAAAAATACTAATCAAGTATATTTGGAAGTCATGTTTTTTATTTATTTTCTGTCTTTATGTTTTTCATTCACACGTAAATGTTTTCTGGAAAACTCATAGATTGTTCTTTCACAGTCAAAATGATCGTGGAAATTTTCTTTCTTTATTTTCCTACTTTAGCAGGAGAGTTGATGATAAGGATGCGGCCATAATGCTCGTAGTTTGCCACGATCTTTCACAGCACAATATGACAACAGTATATGACTTCTCTAAATTTACTCAATTGTTAAATGTTCCACATAACTGTTCAATCAAGAGAGGAATTTGGACCAAGCATCAGTAATGCAATAGCACCGCACTGCACTGCACTGCCTAAGCTTCCCACGAGCCACGACCAAAACAGCAGCTAGCCTTTAGTCTGATCAAAAAGTTTAATTTAATTGGCCAATCAATCACAGCAGCATCAGCTAGAATATATGATTCACATGGCAATAGTACTCGACTCAACAAACAGCAGTATAATCAAGTGAGACAAAATATTTCTGATCCCGGTAGAATGATCGACCAAAACGCTATAGAAATACACCACGGGAGAACAAGCCAATTTGAATGTTCTCTTCAAGCAACAGTAACAGCAAAGGTAATTCAAGAGATCAACTTATAGGATTTAACCCAAACCCTAGGTTTGTATCCGTACACTCAGTACATGATAAAAAAGAAGGGAATTCTGGCTGGAATCCAATGCACATCTAAACCACGGGGGCTCGAATGCTCGATCACACACATTCAAGGAGGATCAATCGGCAAGATAGATGAGAGGGAAAAACCCTCAATGCAAGATCTCGCCTCTCTTTTCTCTGGAGAAAAACCCTCAATGAAAAAACCATGATGTAAAAACAAGCCTCATATATACATGGCTGTGCTGCCCTAGCTATATGGCATGTGCTTGTTCTAAATTAATAGGTAACACTTTGTACATAACTAGATATGTGCCTAGGTCGACGAGGCCAGCCATGGCACAAATCTAGGGAGTGGTGGTACCAGAAGAGGTGGAGTGAGGAGCGGTGGTACCAGAAGCGGTGGTACAAATCTAGGAAGCGGTGGTACCAGAAGCGGTGGTACAAATCTAGGGTTTTGAGGGGCAACATGTGAGAGAGGTGAGTGAGAGGAGAAGAGAGGAGGGAAATGATCGGAAGAGTGAACATGAAGTTACGTTCTGGGCCAGTTGGTACAAGACATAGTATAACAAAAAACTATCATTGTCGGGCACAATTAGACACTAGTGCGGATAATCTTTATAATGGTCCTCGTCAGTAGTGAGTATCTATTCCCACCCTATCATTCGATATCCGCATTGGTCGCCTACTTCCTTTGTAATGTAATACAAGACATTTAAGGATTCAAAATTAGGAAAATCAAAGTCCTAACTATTGATTTTCAACCTCTAACTGTAAAACCGGATAGCAAGGGTCATCCAACTATTGAAACCAGTCACATTTGGACCTTTAGGTTGTTTCCTATTCTTTGCATTTTTTTTGCTTAACCTAAAAAAATCTCAACTAATTCATCTTAACACAAAAAAATATGAAACTAGTACAAAAGAATTTCTAAAAATGTAGACTACCAGTTGTGCCTTAGTTGGAATTATTTTGATCTTATTTATTTATTCCTAGTGTTTTTATTAATTGTAGTCATGCTTTTATTAATTATGATGAGCAAATCATAATAAATCAGATTCAAATAACTCCAACTAAGTCACAAAAGAAATAGTCTATGTTTTTAGAAAATGATTTCTGGCGATTTCATATTTTTTTGATTTAAAATGAATTAGTTATTATTTTTTAGGTTAAACGCACCAAAATTAAAATGTAAAAATGGAAAACCACTTTGAAACCGTGTAAGGGTCCAAATGTGCCCGGTTTTGATAGTTGCATGGCCCTAGATACCCGGTTTTGTAGTTGAATATTGAGAATCAGACTTTTACGATATTTAGAGGGTGAAAATAGGACTTTTCCCTTCAAATTTTGTATCCAAATATAAACCATTCTGGGTATGTTGAAGACATTATTCATTTAAATCTCTTTTGGAGTTAATAGACTTAGTTTGTCAATTTGGTGTTTAGGTTCTTGTTATTCTCAATTATCATTAAAATGATCCGACAATATAACTTTTTATGTTATAAATGAGGGATGCATACATGTTTTACTGACGAAGAGAGTAACTTCCATGGTAAGGTCATTGGCACCGGTGCTATTAGGACACAACGATGTGCCCATTAGAGCATCTCCATCTCCAAGAGCATCCAATAAACACTCCCAATAATTAGTTTTGGGGATAAAAATAAAAAATAATGCTCCAACAGTGCCTAATTCTGTTCCCAATTTTTTTCGCGTGCCCGGTACTGACTTTATTCTAAGCCAAATTTATTCCCCTCTCCGAGATCCCAATACCCCCACGGAAAAAGGACGGAGAAAAACACCGTGAGTTACTGTTCACCACGAAAAAAATCGCGAGCTACGCCGCAATGGATGACGTGGTTGCTTTTGAGTCTAATTTTTTAAAACCTATTTTGGTTGGACGGGTATTTTTTTCTCCCAATAATTTAGGACTTTATTTTTTAGTCACTCTTGGAGATGCTCTTAGATTGGGTGTTTATTACTCCCTCCATACTCAGAAAAGAGGCCGTTCTGGAGAGCCGAGCATAACTCAGAAAGGAGGCCGTTCTACTCCTGAGATGTTATTTTGGACGTGATTACCCTTCTTAATTGCGCCTGTTTCCCATGCGTCGTCTCGGTTTCCGTCCGCCATGCATGCTCTTTCCTTAATGTGCCTCGCTTCTTTCCCAGAGCACCACGCCTCCCATTCTCAACTACTCGCATACTCCCAGATCATCGTTCTGAGCTGCAGCTCGCGTCTTGGAGCTCGTCACGCCGGAGCTCAACACGCCGGTGCTCGACGACGCCCCGGATCTCGACATCGCGGCGGAGCTCGACGTCGCTGCTGAGCTCGACGCGCCGGAGCGATACGACGCGCCGATGCTCGACGACGTGGCTGAGCTCGACGACACGCTGGAGCTCGACGCGCCGGAGCTCGACGTCGCTGCTGAGCTCGACGCGCCGGAGCTCTACGACGCGTCGGTGCTCAACGACGTGGCTGAGCTCGACGACACGCCGGAGCTCGACGTCGTGGCTAAGCTCGACGTGCCGGAGCTCGACGTCGCCGCTGAGCTCGACGCGCCGGAGCTCGACGACACGCCTGAGTCGGAGGAGCTCCTCGTGCCGGACTCCTTGCCGCCGGCCTCGGAGACGATGGTGCCGGACTCCTTGCCGCCGGGCGCTTTCATATGTCCTCGCTGCCATCTTGTTCATGAAGATCGTGAGTCATAGAACCGTGCGCACTCGTGGTTGTATCCATGCGCGCGTTGCGGTCTCATCCACTTAGACTACTGGATGAGGTCTACGGTTCGTCATGACGAATTCGACTGCGCTGCTGCGCTGGCCGTGAAGCGCAAGATGGAGGAAGCCGAGCAGGAGTGGAGGAACATGAACAGCAACAAGTAGGAGAAAGAAAAGGCAGCAAGATGAAAATAGTAAGATTACATTGCTCATTGTTTTCTTGTTCAACCACTACTTATCATCTAGTACTAATCGAGTTCTAATTTTTTTCATGCATCTAGACTATCCATTGCTTCAGCTAGCAACGATGGCTCACAAGAAATCTGCAAGGGCAACAGTTGTTCTCTCTCTAATCTTTCCTTTTGCATGTGAGGAATTTTGTACTTGTTGCAACCTTTAATCTTCATGACTTCCATCAAAACAGTTTGGAGGGTTACAAACATTCGGTTTGCCTTGTGTGGACAGTACTCCATGAATGACTACAAAACATGTGTTGAAAAAATGCATCAGTGAGTAAAAATCACAAATCAAGAATGTTAAAATGAAGAAACTTGATGAATTTACCTGTTCTACTACTGGAATTAGGGCTTCAACTGTTTTTGCATTTTTCTTGTACTGAATGGCTTGAATAGCTCGAAAAAATCCCAAATCAAGAATGTTAAAATCCGGAGAATTTGGTGGTTGACAAATTAGACGAATGTCAAATCCATGTTGCTTGGCAGCCTCACAAAAAACCGGGTCATCCAATTTCAAATGGGAAGGTGCATTATCTTGTTGTATGTAAATTGGTTTGCCCCTATCCTCTCTTGGCCATTTAGCTCGAATTGCCGGCAACACTTTGTTGATCATGAACTCTCTAATGACATCTCTTGTGATCGAAGTTATAGGCTTTACCATCAAGTCTCCACGGACACGACCGGTTCTCTCATTGCCTCTTTGAGCCGGTTCATAAGTAACAAGTGGAAAGCAACCAATCTTACCATCAAAAATACACTTTCCATCCCTAAACCTTGGTCGGGCACAAACACACAAGAACATGAGCCTAGGGATGTAGTTCTTGTTCTTACAAGTGCGATGGGGATCATCTTCTTCGGGTAGCAAGTAATATTTTTCTGATTTTTGAGAGAGGTAAAACCATTTCTCATCAATGAACACAATGTCAAACAAATCCCTAAATCTTGGATCATCGAGGATATCCTTGTCGATCATATCAACACACCACTTCAACCGAGCCTTTTTGTTAGGATCAGTGAGGTATGGTTTAATGCTACTAGAGTGACGCCTAATAAATCCCTTTTTCAATAACCTTTGGATCGTACATTTGTTCATGTGAAGTTTGCTACACAAATCTTCTATGGTCATTCTATCCTTGAGAGGAATGTTGCGTAGTGCTTCCAAATTAACAGGGATTGCCTTACAACCACATCTACCCTTCTTTCTACTGCTAACTTCAACCGGAATAAAATTTGCAAGTTGTGTTTTACCTCTCTTCCACAAACGTTGAACTACCTGAATGTGTAGCCAAAAATGCTCAGCAACAATACTTGTATCTTTCTTGCCTAGCTTTCCATTCTTGCTTCTAGCTAACAAAGCTTGGTAAACTTGCTTTCTAAGCTCATCTGACATCTCTCGATTTCTTCGGTTGTTTGCTTGTCCTTGTTCTATATGAAACAAGCACTTAAGTTACATGCAGCATGTTTTTTGTTACTTGCAAAATAAAAAAAGACGAATGTAGTTTAACTTACCAAGATTGTTTTGAACGAAATCAAAATCCACCGCGCCGAACTCATCTAGTGGAAGGTTAAGATCAAACATGTTGAGGTCGATGCCGCCGCCGTCATCGTCCTCCAGGACAGGGGCGCCGTCGTCGTCCTCCAGGACAAGAGCGCCGTCGTCGTCGTCCTCCAGGATAGGAGCGCCGACGTCGTCGGCCTCCAGGACAGGAGCGTCGTGGTCGTCGTCCTCCAGGGCAGGGGCGCCGTCGTCGTCGGCCTCCAGGACAGGGACGTCTTCATCCTCCTCTATTGGTAAGTTCAAATCAAATAATCCTACGAGAAAGAAAGAAATGGAATTTGAGTACAACGACAAGAAAGAAATGACACAAGAAAGATGTTATGACACTTACCGTTGCCATTTTCCACCGGGAGCTCGTTGAGGTCGAAGCTAGCCATTTTTGAGCTTGGTTGTGCTTGTTCATGAGCCAAGAGAGAGTTGCACGGGCTGGGAGTTTAAATAAAAAAACTGGAAGCCAAAGCGTTCACCACCGTGCGCGCGCTGAAAAATTTGCCTGTCATGCAGCGCGCGTGCTGAAAAATTCATGCCGCGGGCTAGCGAAAATGCAGCCGTGCCGCGAGCCAAAATGTTGCCGTGCTGCGCGCGAGCCAAAAAAACAACTGCGAGCCCAAAAAACGAGCGCCAGCCAGCGTCCCCAAGCGCGCCATGCAGCGAACGGCCCAGCAAACAGTAGCATGCAAAATTACGTCAAAAAAAGAGGCCACAGGAATTCGAACCTGATACCTCAAAGCACGAGGCTCAATGCGCTAACCACACTTGCACTACCCTGGGTTGTTGTCTAGAAATAACCGCAACCACATTTAATAAGGGTAAACAGGGAAAAATACACCCTATTTAATGACTCCTTGGTATGTACAATCTTGTCCTAAACATCATCTAATATGAGTATGGAGGGAGTATGCAGTAGTGACATGGGGGAACCGTTAAAACTGAGCTTTACTTAAACCATAGTATAATTAAGTTTGCTGGTCCCAAAGGTACTACTGCGTGCTAGCACATCGATCGACCCATCGTCCCGAGCATTATGGAGATCTTCTCTCATCACCACACGCGACTTTTGTCGTCGGGACCATATATAATCCCATCCACCACCACAATCCTTCCGGTTATTTTGGACATCATTGTCATCCAACCATTGCATGTAATTGATTGGTACGTGTCTTGCTACATGCTGTGCGTGTGTGGTGTTATCCCAGTATAGTTGGGCACACCTCGATCCTATGGACACTAGCTAGCTATAGTACCTAGAGAGGACTCGCTGTATCCTATTGCCACCCGATTGGCCTGGACCAGAATATTATCTGATGATGAACATCTTGGCTCCTTGGACCCCCCACACATGATCCAACCGATTATTTTCCTCTATACCTCACTTTCCGCGCAGTTGAACTCCCGGCTGCCACTGGCTGCTGGTGTGTGTGTTCCAGACGTCTAGTACCCGTCATGTGTGCATCAAGACCCGCGTGCTGCGCTTAGGAACGCCAAGTACCACGTACTGGCGCGCGCACGGCGCGGCGTGCACCTATCAGTCTCTCGTTACGCGCCGCCTGGATCGCTCGGCGCGCAACGCTTGCCGGCGGGCAGTTACGCAGGACATGCCCAGCAAGCAGCGGCCAGCAGGGACCATGCATGAATCCGGCGGCCACTTGCATTGGGCACGCGGTGGCCCGGGGCGCCGGCGCCGGGGCCCGTACGTGGATCGGAGCTGAGCCCCAGGCCGGCCGGGGCGGCAGAGCAGCGCTGGACGCACGGGGACCCGGTCCGCCGCGTGCGCGGGCGCCCGCGGGCACGGTGTCCACCTGCGCCCGGACAGGCACCTACCGCTACCGGTGGCGCGCCCGCGCTGCTATGCCATCAGCGCCCGCAGCGCGACAGCCGCATGTGTGGCGTCGATCGACCACTACGTATCGGGGCGCATGCATGCATGAGAGCGTGTCGATCGGTTCGGTTTTGATCATATGTATTCCGATCGAGTTGGTGAGCGGCAGCGCTGCCCACTGGCCAGTGGTCACTGCCGCGGTGCCGGGAGCCATGAATGGCGAGTGGATGAGATGCCGGCCGGGGACTATCGATCGAGAAGGTGTAGGGCGCAATGCAAGCTTGTGCCGCCATTGCAGCAAAAAGCTGGTGCCCCATTATTGTGTCTGTCTGGGATGTCGTGTGTCCACCTGCAGGCAAAGATTTCGGACGCCGCACGTACGTACATGGAATGGAAGACTGGGCTAGCTGCTGACATATACCCATCCTTGCAGCGGATGAGAGCAGAAGAAGCTGCAGAGAGCCGCGCCATACACCTAGAACCAGTGTGGGCCAGATGGGCTTTGGACGTGGCCAGGACTAAAGGGGGATATGATCCAGAGCCATTTTTGTCAGAGAGGGTCGACATCGGATGGTGGCAGCTGCATGCACAACAGTGGGTGCATGTCCGGCGCCATTCGCCTACTTTGCGTTGCGACAAGCCGACGGCCGGCGATCGAATTGGCACGTTGTTAGGGACGACGCCGGCCGGACGCGTCCACCGTTGACGAACCATGAATAGTCCACATCGATCGACTTTTGGGTGTCGTCTTCGGGGCCTTCTTTTCGCGACACTTTCGTGATCAGCTTCTCAATGCCGTGCATGCATGTCGCTGTGTCGGGAAAGGAGGTGTCGGGTACGGTGTCCATCCACCTGTCATGGATCCTTGTTCCCGCGATCGACAAGATCTAAAATTTGACGGGGAAGGTTGTTTGCGAGTTAGATTTTTTTTTAATTGAGAGGTAGGACGCAGATGTTACAGATGGATGAGCACGAGGGATCTGATAGGCACGATTGGGATCCTTTGGCGTCATCCAAAAAATTTCAATGTAGTTCCAAATCCAGGCCCAACACACACACACGCACTGGGGAAAATCCAGTCCAGTTCGCCAATCTGAAAAATTGGCTTGCATGTGTTCAGCCCATTACATTTGTCCACGGTCATACTAATCCATACAATAGCCCAATAGGCAATGGCCCCGCCTTTTATCAAAGGAAAAGTCCATATTACCTCCCTCAACTATCATGTTTGTCTACTTTACCTCCCTCATCGTCAAAGGAAAAGTATACATATATAACTTTTCAAAAATATTTTTATAGAAAAAAGAAGTCAAAGATGTGCTTTGGTGACCGTGTCGCTGTCCTAAACGACTTCCTTTATCAAACCGGAGGGGTAGATAAAAAAAGATAAAAGACCCAAACACCATTTTTGATCATTTGAATTCTAGTGAAGGCCCATCACCAGGCCCCTTAGTGAAATAAGATTGGGCCTTGCATCGATCAGTCCAAAGTGTAGCAGATGTTTTGGAACAACTCGATGTGAGCCTCCGCGACAGCGATGAACAGGTCAACGCCGTCCTTCGCCGCGCCCGACGGCACGAAGATCATCAGTCCATCTAAGGGCAGGCCCGGCGCCACGAACGCGCAAGGCGGACCGGTGCCGAGGTCTATCTGGTGGAACTGGAACCCCAGCCAGCTATCGACCTCCAGGTCCGGACACAGCATCGTGCCCGGCGGCGCAGCCGTGGCGGCGAGCTCCTCCCTGCTCGCGTCCGCCACGGCCCCGAAGTCGACGAAGGACTGGATGTACTCGGCGTCGACGAGCGACACGGCGTCGCAGATCGCGCCGACGACTCTCCCATAGCTCGAGCCGAGTAGGTCCCTGACCTGAAGCCTCGGGAACGCCCAGAGCACCATGTTCCCAAAGAAGTCCTTGGGCACCGGAGGGCTGGCTCTGCCTGACTGCCTCTGCAGTTCACCGCCACCCTCACCTGCGTGTAGTCCTCCGGGGCGAGGCCCCGCGCTGCCGTGATCTTCTTCCACACGTGCGCGAGGAGGCACTTGAACGTGCTGCACCGGCCACCGGCGGCGGCGCGTGCTTTGAGCTCGCCGACGAACTCGGCGGGGAGAGTCACCGTTAGGTTCCTGATCTTGTTCCTTGCGACGACGGCGTAGGACCTGGATCTGTCGCCGCCGTCTTCCCCGCCCTTGAACTCGATGGACCTATGGTTGAATCTCGGCATGGGCTGCTCGCGGGGCACGACGGTTGCCGCACGGTCGAGGAACGGCGACGGGGCGGCGAAATTGCCCTTGCCCGCTCGTACCGTCGCCGCCCACTTGGTCAGGAAGGTGCTCATGGAGTGGCCGTCGGCGACATGGTGGTGGGAGATGATGCCGATGATGAGGCCGCCGCACTTGTAGCGGTTGAGCTTAACCTGCAGCACCGCCGCCCCAACGTTCTCCTGCTCGCGGCATGCTATCGATCAGTTTCGCAAAGACAACTACATGCACGCATACGATGTTGTACAAAATCAGGGGCAAATCAAGTTTGATTTATTACCTCTGGGGTCGGCGGGTACAGGTCGTTGAAGTCGTTTGCGGGCACGCTGCCGGCGAGCACGACGGCCATGTCAGCCGAGAGAGTTGCCTCTACTACAAGGACGCCCTCATTATTGACGTGGAGGAACCGGCGGCCATGGTCGTCGACGGCGAGGCGGCCGGCCAGGTGGGGGTACGCCGCGACGGCCGTGAGGAGGCCCTCCTTGAGCGCCTCGTTGCTAGACGGCGCCGGAGCAGGGTAGACGAACACGGTCGGCACGAAGTCGTCGAACGCGGCGCGGTCGAAGACGGTCAGCGGGACCCTCGCGCCGGCGAGCGGGTGCGGGGTTGAGTAGACAGGCTTCAGCATCGTCATTGTGCAGGTCGTGGTCTCCATTTCGCTAATTGGCAACCTTGTCGATCTCCGGTGGGGTGGGAACTGGGAAGAAACTTTGTTGCACATGCACATTCATTTGGCGAACGGCCGGCAAGAGAGTTTATAGTGCAGCAACCTCGGCCATCATCATCGAGCCGTTCAGTTCGGGGGGAATCCAGAAAACAGCACTGACTTCTCAGAGTCTTTACAGAATAGCACTACGAATGTATGATTTCAGAAAATAGCACCGGTATCAACAAATGACTCTCTAAATAGCATCTCATCTACGTTTTCAGCTATTCTGTTTAATTTTGGTTCCTTTTTTCACTTGCAAATAGACCAAATTACCCCTAGTATATTTCATATATGCTGGCCTGCCTTTCTATATATGCACGGTAAAAGAATATAATGGTAGAGTTACAATGGTAGAGTAAAAGAGGAAAGCTTAAAAAGAATATTATACTAACTCTAAACCTAAACCCTAATCCCTAAATCCTAAACCCTACATCCCAAACCCTAAAACACTAACCCTAAACTCTAATCCCTAAACTCTAAACCCTAAATTTCATCAAAAAAACTCTAAACCCTAACAACCCGAACCCTAAACCCTGAACCTAAACCCTAAATCCTAAACTCGAACCCTAAACCATAAACCTAACCCGAACCCTAAACCCTAACCTCATCCCTAAATCCTAAATCAGAATAGAAGTGTTCATCGCCAACAAAAATATCGGCATCATACATCATGGCAGGATCCACATTCCCCTCAGACTGCCTTACATACTTGCCACATGATAAATTCTCTAGCAATTTTTCCTCCATCAAAATGCTCCTCTCATAGTCTGGTTTCAGGTCAATATGTATAACCAATGTCAATACTCTGTTGTGCTGAAGTTTTTGGAGTCCTGAGGAACAAACGCAAGGGGCAAGTTCGTCTTTTGTTGTTTGTGGAACCCAGTCAAAACAAGTATAGAACAGAAGGAACCGAAGAGGAGTGCTATTGCGTGAATTGATGAGATGGTGCGGTGCTGTTCTCTGATTCCACAAGATTTGAAGTGCTATTTCGTGAGCACCGTTCAATACCGGTGCTATTCTGTGAATTTTCTCTTCAGTTCGCGTTTTTGCTGCTTGTATCCAATCGATTGGCGGATCTGGTAGGGAAGCAAATGGACTGAAAAAAAAAGCTGTTTTCATGCGTATGTAAAATAACATATATTATTTTCTTTTTCTCCTAATAATAACTTTCTATGTCGATCATGTTTGAGAAATATTGTTGTTGCCTAAACCAACTTGCTTTAGCTAATTAAAAGCCTTTGTTTGTTGGTGCTGTTTCAGAAATAATTGTTGTCAGTTTATTGAAAACTTTTAGTAGGGTGTTTACTGCTTGTGTTGGGGTTTTACCGAGAGGAAGTCACCTCCGTGCAGTTTAAGGGGGTGTTTAGTTCCCTGAAAAGAGGTGAAAAGAGAAGGTGAAAATGTCACATCGGACACTGTAGCGCATTGTAGCACTTTTCGTTTGTTTGTGGTAAACATTGTCCTATCATAATCTAACTAGGCTCAAAAGATTCGTCTCGTCGTGTACATCAAAACCATGCAACTAGTTTTTTTATTTACCCATGTTTATTGCTCCATGCATGAGGAGAGAGGTTTGATGTGATTTGATGGGATAGGGGAATAGTGAAGTTTGGAGAGAGAATTTTTCTCTTTTCAAGGGAACTAAACAGGGCCTAAGCCTGAAAGAACGAAAGATTGCGAAGGTAGCTATCAAGGAGGAATCAAGATAGAAATAGTTGAATATGCACCAAACATCACATTGAAGGCCATGGGCAAGCCCAAAGAAGTTTCATTAATGTAGAGTCACCTTCGATGATTTTGTTGAAGTTTGGTAGACAAGAAAGACCGTGAATGTTGTTGAAGGAGAAACTAACCAAGGTAGCAAAGGTGGGAATTGCTGGGTTCATGATCGAAGGTTATGGGCGAACTCGCGGGATTCTCATCGGAGTAAAAACCACCTTCGATGTATCAAAGAGAACTTTCATGTCAAGAAGCGAAGGTATCGTTAAAGGTGCTGGCAAAATAGATTCGGTATACCTGCGACAGGAAGATCCTCGCCGAAAGGGATATACTAAACGAAGGTGGTAACAGGCGGGGTGAGAAAGTATGAGCCAAATAGTAATGACAATTACTCAGTTATAGTATTAGCCTATATATCCTGGTGGTTGGTAGATTCTCATACAAAGTAAATGGTACAAAATGATGAAAGAAGACATAGACAACATCTAGTCATTTGATTTTTTTTTCAACATGGCTGTTTGGACTGTCACTTAGATTGCATCGTTGTATTATCATTTGACATTCAAGAAAGAATCTATGTGCACTGTGTTGGAACAAAATTATGCTCAAGTTGATCTTCGAAACTTACTAAACAAAACAAATATGAAAGAATGAACAAGCAAATTAGTAAGAACCATTGAGCGATTAGTTTAATTGATACTAGCAATGTATAAAATAAATCACGTATAGCATACAAAATATACATATCTAAAATGTTTGTGGTAATGTACTAGCTAAGTTGCATAGACAGATAAACACAGTTTGTGGTAATGTCATACTCCCCAACTGCCAATGCCTACCTAAAAGCGTCTAGGTGCTAAAATCATCAATGTGGAACCGTGCATTCCTGCCATGCCCTACATGCATCTTAGGTCTTGTTACTTGCCTCTGCTTTTTATTGTAAGCAGACACATTTATTCCCACTTGTAGTATTGCATAAAGGAGCAGGCTTTGGAGATGGAGTCAATATCAAGTATTTTTCTATAAGAACCTGGTAGTCAACTTATATGTATATAGATACACTCCTCCTGTTACTATTTCCATATTACTACTACAATATGACTGAGAGGCTGATCATTTCCTATTCTTTTTCTATTCCCTTTTATTCTTCTGGTTCTTTCCACAAAATTAGTCAATTTTTCTCCCACTTCCCATCCTTGCCTCAATTTTTTTGGTTCTGTTGCCCTCTTCCCCCCTTCTTTCCCTGCCTTGTTTTCCTTACCTCTCATTTCGGCCTCTTTTGGCATAGTTAAATTCAGAATGTTATTGCAGGTAAGGTTGATCCATGCATAATTTCAGCTTCAAGGGAATAGTGCCTTATGGTGAAAGAGATTGAACAAGTTTTCGTGTTATGTTTCTTATTTGTCCTATCGGCCTCAGGTTTGATTATTTTGTCTGTGGTGATGAAAAATCATTCTACTCTGCAACGTCAAATATCTGGTAAGGCATCATCCTAAGCTACTTTGGGTAGCATATATAATATATCTATGCGCATTGCTGAAAGCTGTTATGTTGTTTTACCAGTTTCCCTAGAAAAAATAATGTTGGAACTTGCTTTTAGTTCCTGACAGTTTCACCCTTCCCTTCACAAACAATGCCATGTTAAATATCAGATCCATATATGTGAGATTGATGTAATCGATGAAGTGCAGGATACTTTTGATGTGCTTGCACAGGCCAAACCTATGAGGATCTGGTCAAGCATTGGCGTGGTATGGTCCGAATGACATTGCTCAGAAAGCTGAGGAAAGAATTTCAGAGGTGCAGGATACTTTCTACTATACTTTTGAAATCATTTAGGTCAAACACTGTTATAATTTTGAAATCTAAAGTCTTGTGCTGGTTGACAGGGAATCGATGATAAGGTTACTATAGAGGTTTTCCTTGAAGGGGGGACTGAGTTTACAGCCATCGTGGTCGATGTTGGGACTGCTAACAACAGTGAGCATATTGTTCTGCTTCCAACAGAAGTATGATACATATCTTCCTTTGCTTATCGTTATTCTCATGTCATCCTAGAAACATCTTAATGCTTTCTTCAATGTTCAGGGATCCTTTATCTTTTTTTCCTACACAAAAGCAACCTTGTCATCCAAAAACATGTACCATATTTTATCACAAAGGCATGATAACTATATTAAAATCTCAAACAGCATAATCAAGGTCCTACGATCGCGCGCATGGGCGCGCGGCTATTCGATCTGGTTCTCTGCTTTGTTCTAATGGTGGTGCACACAGGCTTGAGGAAGCTGAGCAGCGAGAAAATGAAACAGATAGAGCGGCAAAGGAGATGAGCAAGAAAGGTATAACATTACATACTGATGGGCTAACTATATCAATGCAAAATTTATGTATTAATTATTTTATGACAATACCCCTTAACAAAAAAAGTTAGGCCCCTCGTGTATATCATTTTTTTACATGTCTAATCAAGATTGTTCTGATTGGCCGGTTGCCTTTTACAGTCTTGATACACTGCTTGAGATTATGTAATGTCAGTTTTTTTCATGCCTGGACACCTAAATTAAATTACACAAGCATAATTGATTATGCCAATGTTAACATAAGCATGATCCTTTCTCCTCTGTACAGAAGCTTAAAAAGGTCATATGCAATTTGGAGAGGATCCAACCATTGAGACAATTTTTCCAAGTACACAGATAAGGCCTCCCCTTGATCAGCTTGTCTGGATCTAAGCCTGAGTGTGAATTGCTTCAAGATGTAAGCATCCCCTTCCCACAATTGCCTTGCTACAGCCATGGGCAAATTTACCTTAAACTTTCTTGTTGTACATATCAAAATATGCATGAGTAGCAACATTATGCTAAATTAAAATTATCTCTCATCTCAGATTTTTCTTTTTTTGTAGATGTGCAAATTTTTAAATTTTAGTTGGCTTAAAAGATAGCCATTGCTACTGAAATTCAGTCTATGGAAATGCCATCTCAGAAACACCACATATTTACTTCCTTCTAAAAAAACATGCATTTAGTCTGCACCCAGTTATTGGAGTTAAGTAATACTGTTCTGTATTAAGCTTTGAGGTGCAAATATAGGTATGGCCTCATAGGTTTAACACTAAAGGAACTGTGCTACTTGGTACTTAAGTGATTTCAAAAAACCTATTTGAACCAATTCTGTGAGGGCTCTTATATTTTTATAATCCATACTATGTTTCAATCTCCCTCTACTGTCTTCAAAGAAAATATAACCATATAACTTCTTAGTTTATGGATTAAAAAAGAACATGCATTCTCATGAAGTTTAGCTATTTTTCTCCAAAGTTGTAAATCCATTTGTGTTTATCTAGACTTGACTGTCAATGAACTGCACTAGAATTATAATGCATAGCTCTGTTTGACTATGATGTGAGTACATTCCAATTCATTCTTTGAGCTTGGCAGATGCAGGGGCTTGGTTCACATCAGATATATCATTTGAACATGACCTTTTATCAGTTGCAGGTTTGCAGATATAATATATCAAGGTATTGCTGCACGATCTCCCATGTACAATAGCAATTGCTCTAGAGGTAACCGAAAGCATTGCTCAATTCATCATCTTTTTACTATATGCCAACTCACGGGATGTTCATAGTATAAGAATATCACAGTAATCCAATATGCCAACTTAACTCAAAGGTTGCAAGTAAAATGATTCTCCATGTTAATCATAAATATTGCAATTCTAACTACTATTTGATTTCTATAGTGAAATTAGGAGTTTATGGAAGGCATATCTCCAAAAATAATTCGATACTTTTAAACACCATTTGATTGCAAGTCCCACTCTCCTTTATTTTGGACATTCTGCTCTGCACTATATGCCATTATGTCTGTCTAGATGTAACTGCGTTTCTTTATATCTTTCTGTTGATTATATAAAGTGTAAGGGTACAATGACATGTGATCCATGAAACTACAGGTGAGGCCTCTTATTCCACAATGGTTGTAATCTACGTAAAAGACTACAAATCCATGCCATAAAAGTGACCTATCTATTGCAAATATTAACTATAAATTCCAGGAGCTCTCATTTATAGATGTTATTCTCTCGCCTTTTTCTTTTGTACCAGCTTCCCTATAACAGATCTTGGTCTAACTATTTGCTCTCATGCTACATATTTGTGGCATTGTCATGGAACACTTTTTCATCACTTGAACTCACAAAAATATTGTTGTGAAATAGCTCAGCTGGTAAATATAACAATATTGTATTTATTCTCAAAGACCAGTTTGTTAAAGTGAGGATGTTGTTGTCAGGTGGGAGCATTGTGATGGAGCAGTACATGGAGGAAGATGGATGTCGAATTGGAATCAGCAGTAGCAGTGAGATTACGGTTACGGACCAGCTATCTGAAAGCACAATGCCATCTAGCAGCTCCGTGCCGCTATAACAATGTTAGGCAAGTTTCTTACGCTCTTATTGCTTGTGCACGAATGTTCAACAATGTTGTTTCTCACCAAAGGTGTCCTTAATGCCACTACTTACCTAGATTGCAAAAGAGGGAGAATTTCTACCTAAACTGGACTCTGCCTTAGCTCATTTTAGATTGAATAATCTAATGTTATCAGTTCAGAGTGTATTTAGTATGTTGTATTTGTTGCAAACTAAACTTACATCCTGCAGAACTTGCACTACCACACTCTCGTGTGCAGTACTTACACTACCGTACTGTGTGCACTACTTACATACACCAGGGCTCCATCACTGACTACCATGAAGCTATGGTCATACATGAAGTGTTTTATAATATGAGCTGCTGCCTATAAATTGAGCAGTTCTATGTGTATATATGCTGAAGTACCAAATGTTGGCTATAAGCTCTTGATCTAGGTTACGTGTTCAAACTAAAATCCTAAGCATTTCTATTTACAATATCTTGCTCCTACCTATAACTGCATGCCATACGGGTCAGGACATTTGTATTACATTATTATATCTAAGGCAGACAATGCACAACTATACTATGTGCCGTCCTGTAATATATTTGTTGTGTGCTTAGTATTCTGATGAGGAATCTTGTGAAATTACCTATGCAACGTATGGTATTATCAGTCTCATGTGTTCTTGTTTTATTACTTGAGTAAAATAGCAAGTGTGGTACAATGAATTAGACAAAGATCAACATAGAAAGCTTTTGTCTCTTCGATAATTTCAGATATATTAAAGAAAGGAACAACTTACTGTTTGCCGTCTCCGTGATGCCTTATTTTCATGTTGCTTTGACTAATGATTTGTGTCTTACCAAATAATGATAAATTAAATATGCTCTTTTGTTCCATCCTTCTTTATCTCTGTTATGCTCTTAAACAAATCTCTGCACCCATCAATTAGCCAATCATTTTGATAATGATAATATTCCTATGTTTATTTCTGCTTTGTAAATTGAACTCCGTCCTTCTGTAAGTTATATTTGACTATTTGACTGTTCGGACTCAGTTGCTTAGTTACTTGAGAACAATGCTATGTGTATGTATTGTATATCAAATTCAGAACAATGTTGTAGGTATGTATATTGTATATCAAATTTTGCCCGGCGCGCGCTAATCACTGGTTTGCTCTAGAAATTGCAGGACTTAAAACGAAACAGGGCGGTGGGCTCTATTAGTCTCTCCCTCTCTCCTCACTTTATCCTCTCCTCAACACTTATCCTCTTCCTCGGCGCTTGCGCCTGGCCCGTGCGGCGCCGGCGACGGGGATCCACCGCGAGGCCGAGCACGGGTGCAGCGAGGGCGAGGCGCGCGTCGAGAGGCCTCGCGGGGATGTGGCCTCCTCCTCCGGTGAGGACAGCGAGCAGCAACGGCGCGAGCGGCCCGGGCCGCGAGCCTTGGGCGCATGCCCCATGGCGGCGGCACGACCAGGTCCCGGCGGCGCAGCCAGGTCCCCCAGGCGGCCCGGCGGGGAGCGGCAGTAGGTCCCGGTCGGATTCGTCCTGCAAAGCGCGCACGCCGCCCAGTGGAGGACGCAGGATTTCAAAATTGGGTGTACATAGAGATAAAATAATTTTCCCATAAACATCTATGAAAGCAAGCGACATAGCATATATAGTTCCTCGATCCACATACATCGAGAAACTATCAACTAGCCAAAGAAAAGAAAATACAATTTAATTTGTTACCCCCTCCGTCCCATAATATAGGGTCCTAGAGGGTTTAAATTTTGTACCAAAATATAAGGTCTGGAAGGATAGGACAAAACTAAATGAGGTTGGTGGGTGGGTGGAGTGTTGGTGGGTACTATAAAATGAGGGGTATAAGTCATTTCCTTTCATGGTTATTTCTTTAGTTTGAATGCTTCAGGACCTTATATTTTGGAACGGATGGAGTAGTGTTTTTTTTTTCAAACTAGAAGTGATGTATTCATAACATGTAGGGGATTTTCCCGTGCTGAGGTGATGCATGTAAGCCAATCAATCATTCATATATGTATTAATCTTCCATGCTATTCTTTGACTTCGTCACAAAAATCATCACCAAAAATGATCTTTAAGAGGAAAAATGAATAAAGAATTGGGATGGGGTTCATATTCCTCGCAGCCCCACCACCAAGACTAATTATACTACAATGGCTTGTCCTCCGTGTGTGCACGCGCGTGCTTTAATTTCTTTGTCCAACACGGAGTGTGAGGTCCTAAGAAGCCTACAACGCTTTGGAATGGGCTATATCTCTTGTTTGAGCTGAAATATACACATAATTTGATCCAAATATCAATATACATATGTATATGTATACTATCTGTAATTTATGTGACAATAATAAGCCCGCAGGAACCTTCGGATGATAAAAGGTTAGCTGTCACTAAACTGACAACCTAACCGCGCCCGTTAGTTGGTGACCCGGACTCGCAATGCTCCACCATCAGTTAGCATGCATGTAATGCAATAAGCTGGAATTTCAAGGAGTGCTGGCTCTACATAACCCCCACCCCAACGCATGCATCACTACACACATTTTAGAGTCTCGCTGTCCGAGAATCTGAGATTCTGAGATAGCTCTATATAACCCCTCCCACCCCAACGCCATTGCCGGAACTCGATCAAGCCATATATATATAGCTTTCTTTCGAGCAATTTGAGAACGAAGTAAATAGTTCACTAAACCAATCGATTGATCGAAATGGGGAGCCAGAACAACAACGGCATTGCCGCCAACATCGACGACTTCCATCCGCTCAACGCCCACGACGTCCGCTCCTACCTCCAGTTCCTCCACAAGTCCGTCGACTTCATCTGCAACTACTACAAGTCTACAAGTCCGTCGAGTCCCTGCCCGTGCTCCCGGCCGTCCAGCCGGGCTACTTGCTTCGTGCTCTCCAGTCCGCGCCACCTACCTCCTCCGTGCCATTCGACATCACCAATTCACCATGAAGGAGCTCCGCGACCGCGTCATGCCGGGGATGACGCACTGGGCCAGCCCAAACTTCTTCAAGGCAAACGACGCGACGCACGCGACGCGGCCCTCCGCCGGAGCGGGTCGAGCGGCATGGCGGGGATCACGCGGCTGACCGCGTACGCCGCCGACCAGACCCACTCCACGTTCTTCAAGGCATGCCGCCTCGCCGGCTTCAACCCGGCGAACGTCCGGTCCATCCCCACCGGCGCCGAGACCGACTACGGGCTCGACCCGGCGAAGCTGACGGACATCATGCAGGCCGACGTCAGCGCCGGCCTCGTGCCGACCTACGTCTGCGTCACGGTCGGCACCACGTCGTCCAACGCCGTGGACCCGGTCGGCGCCGTCGCCGGCGTTGCCGCCCGGTACAATGCGTGGGTTCACGTCGACGCCGCCTACGCCGGCAGCGCGTTCATCTGCCCGGAGTTCCGGCACAACCTGGACGGCGTCGAGCGCGTGGACTCCATCAGCATGAGCCCGCACAAGTGGCTCCTCACATGCCTCGACTGCACCTGCATGTGGGTGCGCGACACGCACCGGCTGACCGACTCGCTGGAGACGAGCCCGGAGTACCTCAAGAACGACGCCAGCGAATCCGGCGCGGTCACCGACCTGAAGGACATGCAGGTCGGCGTCGGCCGGCGCTTCCGAGGGCTCAAGCTGTGGATGGTCATGCGCACCTACGGCGCCGCCAAGCTGCGGCAGCACATCCGCAGCGACGTCGCCATGGCGAGGATGTTTGAGGATTCGGTGCGTGCGGACGACCGCTTCGAGGTGTGCCGAGGAACTTCGCGCTGGTGTGCTTTAGGATCAAGCCCCGAGGGGCCATGACGGAGGAGGACGCCGAGGAGGCCAACCGCAAGCTCATGCTGTGCCTGAACGGAACCGGGAAAGCGTACCTGGCGCGCATACGGTGATCGGGAACAAGTTCGTGCTGCGGTTCGCGGTGGGATCGTCGTTACAGGAGGAGAGGCATGTGAGGAGCGCGTGGGAGCTCATCAAGAAGAAAACCACAGAGATCATCGAAGGAGATGTGTAAAGAGTATATATGAAGCGAACTGTGAACGTTACAATATGCATGCATGATGTACTAGTATCATTATTGTTCTTTTTACGATAAACCAGCAAGAACGCACGTGCGGCACGTACGTTTACTGATGACATGTAGGTAGTAAAACAATATCACTTCACTTTAGTGCAAAGCGCTTTTAAAAATACGGAGAGCTTTAGGTATTCTTAAAACTCATGATAGTTAACATTTATTTATATGGAGAAAACTCTCTAATTTATTGTCTTTTAGCAATATGGGATAATTATGTATAGACGTGGGTACAAATGTGGGTATATTTAGGTGGGCCCTTTTTTGGGTGAAAAAAGTTTTGGGTTTAGAGGGAGAATTTGGGTGTGGGTTTTTTTGTTGGTGAAAAGTGTTTTCTTTATAGTATATAGATGTACCACCCCCTCCATTCATAAATAAAAATTTATGGTGTTATTATAGTGTGAAAGTACTTTCTGCAGCTAATTCTATACTCCTCGGTCCCCGCTCCATCCGAGTCTTCTACAGTTCTACCTCTTCGCGGTGCCCATCTCTCTGCCGCGCAAATGCGCAATCCCCGCCCGAGACATCGCCCTTCCCTCATCCGCTCTCTCTGCCCTTCTATACGCCACGCGCACCCCCACCGCGCGCGCGCACATTGGGGAGGAAAATCCAGCCCAGTTCGCTAATTTGAAATTTTGGCCCGCACGTGTTCAGCCCATTATATTTGCCCATTAATTTTGGCCCGCACGTCCTCATACTAATCCATACGGTAGCCCAATAGCACCCGCCTTTCATCAAAACAGCCCATTAGGCTATCTCCAACAATAGATACCCAAACGAGAGACCTATCTACCAATTTAGGTTGCATACAGTCAAAAGAGTCGTTACCCATTAATCCTCTTCTCCAACAGACAACCCATCCTCTTCCCTTCCTCCTCTGCAAGAACGCCATCCGGTCATCCTCGACGCCTGCGCCCGGGCGCCGCAGCCACGCTGCATCCCCACGACGCCGCTCAGGCTCGCCCGTGACGACTCCACCACCACCAACTCGCTCAGCGGCACCCGCTTCCGCGCGCCGCCGCCGATGGCGATGAGCTCCGGCCTTCCTCGCTGACTCGGGTTCACCAAATGTCACCTGGAGAGGACGAACAGCAAAAATCAACACAATCCCTCACGATACCAGTAAACACCAACAGCCAGAAGCAGAAATTAACAGCGTAAACGAGTGGAATCGAGGCATCGACGAATCTGTATCCCTTGGAGCGGCTCGAGTGGCGGTCGGTGATGATGACGGATGTCCCCGAAGCGCTCGTAAAAGCGGCGGAGCCTGTCGCTATTGGTCTCCCAGGCGAGCCCGCCCACGACCACGAAGACCTTGGTGTGGGTGGTGTCCGTCCAGCTCGACGCCGACCCCGCGGAATCGGAGGGAACCTTCGCTCGCCGCGAACCCCCACCGTCGTGCGCGGGGATTGGGGGGCAGCGCTCGCCGCCGCCGTCGCGCGGCTCCGTGCCGCCCGCGCCGGCGTCCGGCCACGCGCCTTCCCAGCGCTCGCGGCCTCCGTGCAGTGGTTCATCGAGGACTCTCGATTTGGGTCGTCGCCCAGAGGAGAGGCATCTTTGCCTCTCGTCGCGGTGGGCAGGCAAAATGGGTAGTCCGTTTGCGTCTGCTGTTGGAGGGTGGTTTGGAGAGGTAAAACTATTGTACACGACCTATTTTGGGTATGAGTCACCGTTTAGCTATCCTGTTGGAGATAGTCTTACATTTGTCGACTGTGGTGAGACCTGAGAGAGAGAGTTCGTGACACTAATCCATACAGCTGCCTGCCTATATTTCAATTTTTTCTATAATGGTTGTTTTTTTATAATGAAATTAATTGTGCGGACTCTTCACCCATGGCATACTCCGCCGTTACTAGTTACATAATCCAACACTAAGCTGTACGGTCATATCAACAAAAATACAGCCTTGCCAATAAGGTTTTGTGGTTTTAGAAGATAACGAAATCAGATGATGGAATAAAAGGAACTGCCTCAACTTTTTAGATTCAGACTAATTTGTTTGTTATAAGCATCGTATGTATATACAAAATTAGTACTAAATTTCCACATGTGACACGGGTGTCAATTCACCACAAATAGACAAAGGGGAAAAGGTTAAGAAGCACAAAATTGTAGTACTAAAGTTTTGAAATTACCAAATTAGCTGGCGGGCTATTACCAAAACCTCCGCCCCGGTCGGCGTGACGGCAAGACGCAGCCATTGGGGAGGAGAGGAGGGCGAGAAGTCGAAGGCTGGGAGCTCACTGGAGAGAAGGATACTGCCGCCCCTACTCCCCCCCAGAGAGTTTCAGCTCCATGTGACGAAGGTATCTGCAATATTGGGGAGTCTCAGCCTTGAAACTGGAAATAAGAAGCCGGAGTACATGACGGCCTCACGGTGCATTGCAATTCATTTCGCCACGACGCGCCCACAGGGCTACGAGTTGCATGGTCGGCACGGCGCGGTTGGTAATCCTACACAGAGGACCGCAGAGGGTGGCGTGGCAACTGGCAGAGGCAAGGCAAGGCAACGCAACTGCCCACCACGGCCGCGTGTACCGCTGCAAAACGTGGCCGCCAAATCATTGAGAATCTTATCCTGTATTCCCTGACATGAACAGCTGCGAAGGCGAAGCCACCATTGGCCCTGCTCTGCCACTGAGTACCAGCGCCAGCACCAATTGTTGTTGACTGTGCACGCACAACAATGCTCACTGAGCACCGCTGCACCGGGATCAGTAAGTCCTACTGTCCTAGGATTCAGACACACTGTTCACAGTGGCTCTGGTAACGGTTGACTTCGTGCTACAGCGTTTGGCCATTCACACCAACCGTCTGAAACTCTCATCGAAATCCCAAGACGCTGTTTTGTTTGTTTTCTCTTGATCTGTACAAGTAGTCGCCGTTCACGTCACGATCGGCGCAACACGTTGAACAACACGGCTCGTCAAAATTCCACACAAACTCAAAAAGAGGAGAGAGGAAAAGGTTGCACAACGCCGCTAGCAAACGGGGCATCTGACCAGCCCGTTCTCGTTGCACTCGGGGCACCGCCTGAACGCGCCGGCGCCGGCGCCGTCCTCGTCCTCCACGAACACCTTGCAGCTGCCGGAGCACGCGTCGCACGGCACGAACCGCACTCCGCCGCAGCCGCCGCACGTCTCCAGCGCCGCGCCTCCCTTTCCGGCGGCGGTCGGCACCGCGTCGCAGGCCTCGAGGGCCGCCTCCAGCTCCCCGGCCTCGTGCAGGCGTCGGACCTCCTCGGCGCCGCCCAGGTGCCGGCCGTCCGCGAACACCTGCGGGAGCGGCGGCGGCCGGGCGCCGGCACCGCCGAGCGCGGCGCGGAGCTCGTCCTTGAACCCGGCGTGCATGGACAGGTCGCGCTCGTCGACGCGCACGCCGTAGCTGCGCAGGACGGCGCTCGTGGACCAGCAGTCCTCGTACGTCTGCCGGATCCCGCGGAGGCTGGTGAGGTACACCACGACCCGGCCCGCGCTCTCCGGCGGCGGCGGCGCCGCCCGCGCCGGAGACGCCGCCTTCCTGGCTTGCCTCGTCTTGGCGTTGATCTTTTCCTGGAGCACGCTGACCCGCGCGCGCACGATGCCCGGGAACATCTGAATCTCCCGCTTCCCGACGCCGCCGCCGCCTCCGTCGCGTTTGACGAAGTCGGGGAGAGGCGAGTCGGGCGTCAGCTCGTCGAGCGCCTTCCGGAACGCGTCCAGGATTTCCGGATCGAACGCCGGCGACCCCGGCGCCGACTGCGCCTTCCGCTCCACCTCCACGCCGTGGCCGTGGCCGTGGACTTGGTCCTCCTCCTGCTCTTCTTCTTCATCCTCGTCGTCGAGCCCTTTCATGAGCTCCCACACGTTGATCTCCTCGGGCGGCCCGCGCGCCGGCGTCTTGGTGGGCGTCCGCGGCGCCACCCTCGCGGGCGCCACCGCTCTCCTCTGCCGCTTCGGCGGCGGCGCAGCCACGGGCGGCGGCGTCGCGGGGCGCCACCCGGCGAACGACCGCGACGGGCCGAGCAGCTTCCCCGCGCCGTCGACGGCGCCGCTGCCGGCCTTCATCATCCCCTCGTCGGCGGTGTCGAAGGAGACGCCCACAGCCGCGACGGCCGCCACCGCCGCCGCGGCGCGGTCGAGGCTGAGCGTCCCGAGCGTGGTCGACCGCAGCGCCACGGAGTGCCGCGCGGCCCCCGCCAGGCACGGCCGCCTCCGCGGCTCCGGCGCCGGCCCGCAGCCCCCGCGCAGCGCGTGCTTCGACCCCTTGCAGCCCATCCGCGCCACGCCAGGGAAAGGAAGGGAAAGGGACTAAGGGAGCCTCTCAGCCCGATAACCGGGTGCCGTTCCGAGTAGGAGGAAACGGCTAGATAGAATAGAACCAACCTCTCTCGCTCGCTCTCGGCTGCGCGCGTGGAGAGACTTGTGTGAGAAGCGGAGTGCGTGGAGAGGCAAACGGCCCGGGCGCTTTGGCAGTGGCGTGATCCGCGGTGTGGCCCGGCGCGGCGGCCCTTTCTTGGAAGGAAACGCATGCATAAAAAGGGTCCCTCGCGCTCGGGGGTCTCCGGTGCTGGCGCCGTGCCGCCCGTGCAAGCTAGCGAGAGCGTATCGAGCCGGGCAGGAGGATCACGTACAGTACGTCGAGGGCGGCGGCCGGGCGGGGTACGAGTACGAGGGCGTACGTGCGCCGTGGCCGTGGAATTCTGCTGGATCGGCCGCGTCGGGTACGGTCGGTCAGGCGGGCCGCGAGTGCTGGAAGGAGAAATGCGCATGTGCCGCCGCGTGACGTGAGTGCTCGGTACCTACCCCTACGACCAGTCGGGAGTCACGGCCGGGTCGGTGGCGGTTGCCGCGGGGGGCGGGTGATAGCCGCCTGTCAGAGAGGATAAAAAATATCCTCTCCGGATTGACGAGACGAATGCCGGGAATTTTCAGACGCGGACATGTTTCGGCACCAACGGCGACCGCCATAACGCCGTGCATTTCTCGTGACCGGTGACGCGCCAGCCGGGCCGGCTGTCCAATCGCCGGCGGTTGGGGCGATTGCGACCACCGGATGGACATTGGTTCCGAAGATGGTCTGTGTTAGTACACGACGTGATTTCGCTTCCCTTTTTTTCTCTAAAACAGGAACAAATGAACAATTAAGCATTGTGACCATGCATGATTGAACGCCGGCGTGGCGTGCATGTTTAAATGTTTGTTCAGTTCAGGGGACCATGGCGCTGCGATGATGCATGTCCACGTTAACGGACGGCGGCGTGCTTGTTCGAAGTTTTGAACTGGCTAACGGTAAGATTTACCTAGGAGCGTAGGCTTTAGGTAACACTTCTGGCGATCAGAAGTTTCGGTCACTGGGCAGTGGCAGCTGGGCAGGGCGAAGGACACACGGAATGAGTGCACGCAGTGGCATTCCTGGCAGTAAAAGCTTGGGACGTGACAGCTGATTCCTGACAAGAGTGCACAGCGCCTGTTTGGTAGTACTACTAGCAAAGCGGCAATCCATGTTCCAGCAGGCCGGCACCCTGCGTGCGTACGTACGTCGCTGCGTCCGATCCAAATTCAACTGATCCGGCAAAGTCACCGAATCGCTTTACGGCGGTGTTCAGCCGTAAATTTGAGTGAAAATGTCGCATCGAACACTGTAGCGCACTGTATCATTTTTCGTTTGTTTGTGTTAATTATTGTCCTACCATGACCTAACTAGTCTCAAAAGATTCGTCTCATCGTGTACATCAAAATTATGTACTTAGTTTTTTTATTTACCTACATTTAATGCTACATGCATGAGGAGAGAGATTTGATGTGACAGTGAATAGTGAAGTTTAGAGAGAGAAAATTTTGGATTTGAAGGGAAGTGAACAGCCTACGTGAAAAGCTACTACTGCTGCTCGACAAACTTTTGTCTAAAGCCGGATCAATGCCGTTCCGTTCGGCCGGCCTGTTTTTTTACTTCGAACGCATCGACAGCGATGGAGCGACGCGAGCTGGCGTTTACGGTCCCGCTTCAGCCACAAGGCTCATCATCAGCACTTTCTGTTGTTGTTTTAACAGGCGATGAGATGTGAGCTTGTCGCTTGTTTTTTCAGGGTTTCGGCTGGTGTGGGGCGGGTGCGTGCGTTGGTTGGAAGGGAGATGAGTCGGTGTTTAGAATACGTGGGTGCCGTCTCGCCTGCTCCTCATCTGGTCGGTGACGGGCCCACAACTCAGTTTGCTTTGCTTTATCTTGAAAAACGCCTCTCTTGCTTTGCATTGCAGACTTGCAGTGCTTAGTGCCCTTGCACAAACCTAAACTACGATCAGCGCCGGGATTGTTTTTAAAATTTGTTGATGATCGACGTGGTACTTAAAGTGAAGGAAGAGCAGACAGATACAGTTGATTCGTGAGGGTTTGCACGATGGTCGATGGTGTGTCTGGCAGTTGACAACAGCAACCATTGGCCAGTGCAAGCAATTGTGCCGTATACACAGTACTACTAGGCTTTTAGTCAACACGCGAGTTTAGTCCTTGTTTAGATGTTGAATTTGAGAGTTTGATGTCACTTCGTAATCATTGCGTCACTGTAGCATTTCGTTTGTATTTGTGAAAAATTGTCCAAAAATTGATTAATTAGGCTCAAAATGTTCGTCTCGCAGAGCACAACAAAACTGTGCAATTAGTTTTTTGATTTCATCTACATTTAGTACTCCATGCATGTTATGATATTTTGAAGTGATGGAGAATTTTTTTTTACATAGTAAATTTGGAAATTGCTTTTGGGATCTAAACAAGGTTAGTGGGGTTATTAGTTTATTACCGAAGGTCGCTGAGAATTTTCTTAGGGGAACCCGTTCCCTGCGATTTGGTCCTAGCGACATTGTCTAAAGTCTTAAGATAGTTACGGGCCAGCTGATGTGTGTACAGTACGTACGTGCTCCATTGTCAAAAAGGAGATGTTCAAGACATCGGAGTCACACGGAGCGCTGTGGTTGCATTGCATCCGTGGATCCCCGATATATCCTTTCAGCTGATCACGGAATCGAACGGCGTAACAGAAAAGACCACGACATGTTTCCGTGTTTCCTTCTTCCAAGATTGCTACGAGAGCACAGCCTACAGGCCGGCCTGACTCCATCAGTGCTATCAGTGTCTAGCACTATCGCTGTAGCAGCGCATGACGTACACGGAGACTTCCCCTAATCAACAGCTTATTAATATAAAGCAAAAGGTGTTTAGGTACGTACGTGACGGGCACTCGTGCCCGTGAATCGCGCATTGATCTCGCCTCATAGCGAGGTTAGTTATTGACTTTTTGGTAAGTGGATTATAGAAGGGGCATCCGACTGGAAACTCAACATTGCGTTATAGAAGCTCGGAAGGGGCTACGACACGGACGGCCGAAGCGGGCACGGAAAGTTGGGTTTGGTGGCTGGCACGACGTGTTTTTCATTCCTAAGCATCCACGGCCGACTCGAGTAACGGACGGGGGTGCAGCAGGTCCGCGCGCACGTCCCTCGCTTTTCCTCGGTGTTGGATCGGGTCGTCCGAGCTTGACGTCTGATGCTTGGCAACTGCTGCAGGTTTGAAGTTGCAGTTGCAGTGTTTGCTCGGTCTGTATTTTGCGGCGGTGAAGCAAGCGTCGAAAGGTTGCTTGGGCGGCCGAGTGATCCACACAACACAACACAATTCAGCTGGCGCCAGTGCCAGGAACGGACGGGGGGCGAACTGATGGTTGTGGGCTTGTGGCGAGGTAGCTGATCTGGGTTTCAGAACTTTTTTGGGGGCTTTGACCGAGTGACGACTGATTGGTAAGCTTTGCCCGTTCCAAAAGAGTAAATTTTAGAAACAAGTGTAAAGTGTTGCGCACCATTTCTCCTGGTTGTGCGCGATACAGATCGACCGGAGCTTGACCCACAGCACGCCTATCACTAGCCGTCTAGCCTGTAGCACATGACAGGACTCCGATCCTCCTAATCCACGTCTCAATCAACCGCGCAAAATGAGTATTTTGGGTACGTGACGGACACTCGCAGCCGTGAATCATGCACTGATCTCGGCTTATAGAGAGGTTAGTTGCTGACTTCTCTTCGTCAGAAGGTATAATAGGAGCAGTAGTAGAGAGTAGAGACCTCAGACCGGGGACACATGAGATCTGATGGCCGGAGCGCGCGGACAGGGGAGGGAGCACGGCGCCGTGGAGTGGTGGCGCTGCGGTTGGGTTTGGTGGCTGGCTGGCACCCGCGGCCGGCGACGGGCCGCCGGTGCTGCAGGTCCGATCCGCACGCACGTCCTGCACTTTTTCCACCGTGTTGGAAATTGGGCGCTTTTTCCCGATGCCGTGGGCGACCGCCCACCCGGTCAGACGGTCAGTCCTTGCGGCGGCAAAGCGAAGTGCCGAAGCGCTCTCGGCCTCTCGCCTCGTCGGCGCCGTGTGACGCGCTGGACTGCTGGAGAGTGGAGGAGGTGGTGGTTGTCGACTCGGCGAGTGAAGTTGAGTGTACTTGGGTTTCAAAGTGGACGAGTGAGTGACTGGCGAACTCTTTCCATGGCAGTGGGCTGTTTGAATCCATCTCGGCTGGCATTTTTGTACTAAAAAAATAGCATTGCCTGGTTCTAAAATTACCATGGGCTTGATAGAGGCCGCGAGCCCATACTGAGTTAGGCCCGGTAATGTGGCCCAAACTCAGATCCAACATTTTTTTTGCTATTTTTTCTCATCTCTATAGTTTTCAATTATTTTACCACCTGAAATGTTGGCGATGATCATCATTCATCAGGCATCAGGGGTATAGCTACTCCAGCGACGCGCAAGGGTAAAGCTAGTCCCAGAAATTAAATTCAACACGCACTCCTGCTAATTGCTTCTACACTCTACAGTACCTTGGATTGAACTCAGTTAACTTGCGCTGGGCCCTAGTTTTCTTTGTCTGAGTAGGAAACGTAACCATTTTCCTAGTAGGCCGGGTAGTCAGTTAAGATGACGATATTCACCTATGATTATGAATCTGCATGCCAAATTGCTCGGTGAATATTATTCCCAGCTCATGACTCATCAGCAATGCAGAGTTGCAGACTGACAGCGACACTAGCTAGCCACTACCACAGTACCACGAGTCCACGACTCATCACTCGTCAGTGTAGCAAGTGACGATCGAAACGAAACCAGCTGAGCTAGCTACTGATGAATTTATTGATGCATAACACTAGCACCCCTCACTATTCCTCACCCCGCACCACGGCGACGAAGCGTTTCAGGACGGTGGAGAGGAAAAACCCGATGACGGAGCCCTCGCCGATGAGCACCGCGTTGATGGTGCCGGAGCTGTAGCCCGCGACGTCCATGGTGTAGTTGGTGAAGATTCGGAGGAGCTCCGCCTTCACGAGGAAGGAGGCGACGCCCGCGAGGAAGGCGAGGGCGCGGCGCGCGAGGCCGGGGAGCAGCAGGGACAGCGCCCCCGCGGCCACCCGGGTCGCGCTGATTACCAGCAGGCACCACGGGAGCGAGGCGAAGTCATCCAGGTACTCGAAGCCTGGGATCTGCATCTGTGCGAGCTGCATTGTTCCAACATGTACACGGATCAGCTAGTTAGTTCTTGCACCACCGATACAGGAGGATCATCATATCGGTGGTATGGAAGAGAGGAATTACACACCTGGATGTAGCGAGGGCTGAAGTAGATGCAGCCGGTGGCGTAGGTGACAGAGAGGAGCCCGGCTAGGAGAGAGGAAAGCGCCACCTCGCGGACCGATGGGTACGGAGGTTTGCCATTGACCGCCATAGCCCTCGATCTGCTCCGAGGCTCCAACTCACCGGTGGTGTGTCTGTGTCTTCGAATTCGCCGGAGTGCTAGACGGAGGGAGGCTACGCACGCACAAGCCGGCAGAAGAAGAAGGAAAGGAGTAATAATCAGTCGGTGGTGATGGAGCTTGCTTACTCCTGTAGCTGGTATAGGTTGGGGAGAGTAACCTTTTCTTCTCGTGAGACACAGTAATTTTCGAAAAAGGTAAATTCATTTTATTACGGTGTGAGAGAGCACAAAAGAACAGAAAATCTAGATGGAGAAACATTCCGATAATAAATATATACTTAATCCAGATCCCCTTCATCCATCATCATGGGTGTAGCCGTAACAACAACCAAATCTAAGTAACTTTGTCTATTTCTATGTTATAAGAAATAAATTTCTTATACCTCTGACTTCAGAAAGCTCAGCGGTGATGATGGCTGACGGTGGCTGCGCTATAGATCTGTTAGAGTTTGGAATTCGGGATTCGAGTTGGGTAGGGGATCTCCTGGCTGCACAACTAGACTGTGGCTAGAGAGCTTGTGCGGCTCCACAGTGGCGGCTAGCAACAAGCGGGACAACAAGACAACGGTGGCGGCGCCTGCTGCAATGGCGAATGAGATCTCTTGGTAAGGCTCGGTAGTGGGGAAGGCTTACCGGGATGATGGTGTACGAAGGTGAGCGGTGGAGCAAGACGACGAGGCAACACCGGCTATCGGAGGTGGCTGCGGCGACGGAGATGCGAGGCGTGGTAGCGGTGGCGACGTCCCCACGACGCAGATGCACTAGAAGGGGGCGTTGGGGAGAGGAGGAAGATAAGGAAACTTATATATGCCTTAACCGAGAGGCCTCTTAGACCTAGTTTCTTCTTTTTAAAAATATTGTGGGTTGCGGCTATAGACTAACTACATATACAAGGGAGCACGTAAGCTGGACCCGGGTTGCAGGCCCCCTTTCCCCAGCACGGTCCCAGGTTTGGCCCTGCTAGTCCATTAATTTGTCCTCCGATAGTCGGTATATCTCGTATAACATTTGTTTTCATTCTATTTCCACGTAATTTATATATTTTCTAAAAAAACAATAACAACTTAAACATAAACTAATAACTTTCATATGCAAGATGTTAACATACGTGGAACATAAAAGTGCTATGTAACACTTAACATATAATTTGTCACACAATCTCTATGACTCTATATATGTTACCAGGCATTCAACATAGATTGTTACGTACATCATTCATAAGTTGGTACCTACTCCCTCTATTTTTCTTGCATGCCACATTTGCTTTGTCATAAGTCAAAGTTGTTCAACTCTGATAGAGCATATGAAAATATATAGCATACCAAACGCGTTGTTAAAATATATTTCATGATGGATTCAATGAAACAATTAAGTATGGCAGATGTTTTATATTTTTCGACGCTTTTGATCAAAGTTACACGACTTTAATCTAGATCAAAGTAATTGTGACATATAAACATATTGGAAGAATATCACACCAGTACCTTGGCTATTCATGTAAGTTACTACGTATTACTCATGTTTGACAAAAGTTCCTAGGTACTATATATAGCAACCACCAAAGGTACTAATTAAAAACAAGTTACTACCAAGTTTGCAATAGCTTCCTAACAAAAACAAGTTACTCCCTCCGGTTTGGTAAAAGAAGTCGTTTAGGACAGCGACACGGTCATCAAAGCACAACTTTGACTTCTCTTTTCTATAAAAATATTTCTTGAAAAGTTATATGTGTATACTTTTATGAAAGTAATTTTCAAGACCAGTCTATTTATATAATTTTCACATTTCCAAACTCAATAACTTGTTATTCATGATTTATATTCCCAATGGCCTCACTTGGCCGCGACGTGTGTACTCCACTTCCGAAAAAGCTCCCACCGTCCCTTCAGGCATCACTCATTCACTCTCAAGTGAATATCAAATTGGAGGCCACCGAGATTCAAGACTCGAGGGGTACTCATCGGCTGCTGGTCTATCGGATTGCCACCTCGGCCGGACGTGCCATCTAATTGCAGCAGCCATGGTCTAGCAGCTGCAGCCATCATCTTGCTGTGACCTGGCTGCCGCAGCCGTCATCTTGCCATCTTGCTGTCACCTAGCACCCGCCATGGAGACAGGCAATGCTTCTGTTGCCGGGGAGGACCCTGCTGCGGCAGTGTGGGCAGAGAGGACCTGCAGCCAGCGCAAATCTATTCGATTCTTCAATCACCAGTGACCATGATAATGTATGTATATGAATCACTATGCACCTCGATGAGAAGGTAGCTATGTGGTAGCTATGTCAACTCATCTATATTGTTTGCTAAGGAACAACCATTTATGGAACCTTTTTTTTTGTTTAAGAAATATCTGTTATTCATTTGTCAAAAAGGAATCAGATAATACCTGAAGAAAAAATAATTCACATGAACCAGTCATGCCTTAGTATACAGATTCCAGATTTCACTATTTTTTTCATATGAGGCGTGCAAATTCCTGAGTCTGTTAAAAAGGGATCAAATTGTATATTTCAGAATGCATATCACATCAATCATACTGCATATTTATTTTTTTAAAAGGATCATATATACTGCATATTTCAACACGGTAAACGCCATATGTATTTCACATAGACAATACATTGTACACATTACATGTATGCACTGAATTTTTTCTGTGCTTATATGTTACATTACAATCAAAGAAAACAATAATGAAACCACACTCATGTACAATCCTGAAATCTCATCAGGAAACACCAACCAATCCAGTGCAATATTTCATCTTCTTTGGCCCATTCTCAATCGCATGACCTACATCAGCGAAAAGAATGCAACAGCATAGAACAACATCATGACCTTGTCATGGTCTTTCCAGAACTGCGGCAAATGGTTTCTCGATCCTGTATGAGTGAGTTTTACTGTCAGCCGTTTGGTTCATGGATTCCTGCAAAAATGATTAACAGAACACAAAGATGACATCAGAATCACATAACAGGCAGTTACAACATCTTGATCAGAAGCTGCAAGTGGTAGTACTTATTTGACAAATTATCCACATGGGTTCCTGCTTGCCATGCAGATTAATTCACATGGCTAAGTCTTATGAACCTCCCAAGAATCTTAAATCCATTCAGATCATCTGTTTCTTGCAATTCTTATGATCCTCTCAAGAATCTTAGTTCCATTCAGACTATATGCTGCTTGCAATTCTGATGAAATGTGCTCTTCCCATAAACACCGGAGCTGCAGATGATGGTAAGGAACTGCATGCCGTGGACTTCCTGAGTGGTCCACTGACCTGTCATTATTTAATTTCAACCCCTGCAGTTTTTGCTAGTTACCTGATTATTCTCCATGTATTGGTAAAAAGAAAATAGAATAAAAATTGTTATCTTTTCTCTTAGTTAATCAGAGTTTTTCAGATGTTGTTTTCTTCTAAATAAGGATTATTTCCTTCAATCCCACCAAATTACTATTAGTTTGCTCCTTTGATAGATAATATAGAGATGAAAGCAGTGGGGCATTCCATCGAGAATCGCCCTGTCGTTTGGCTGGTGGCCGGTGGCTGGCGCTGGTTTTTGCTGAGAGAAAAATACTGCTGGCTGGCTGGTGGCCGGTGGCTGGCGCTGATTTTCGCTGAGAGAAAAATACTGTTGGCTCGCTGGAAACAATCCAAACGAACAGGGCGAATGTCATCTGCTGCACACCGTCAAGACAACAACGCTGCATGATGATGCCAGAGAATTCACAAATCAAGACTCAGGATGGTCATGGTCGATAAGTAAACCGAATTGGAGGTGAAGAATTGACAGGTACTGGGTGAATCGAATAAAACCTTACGTATCCAAGCATCCATGGAGCTTCTAGTTCTAGCCGACTCACCTAGTAGAAGTTCTAGGTGAGCCATGGGGAGGTGAATAGGATGGCAGCCCCCGGCCCCATGGTGACAGAAGCCTTCTTCGCCAAGACCGTCACACAGAAGTCCTCGCTGCAGGCCCAACATGGGCAAGGAACCATTTGCTCACCTGGATGAAGCAGGGCGGGACCGGCGGGTTGCGGACGCAGTAGGCGGCGTACGCGGCGGTGAGGAGGCCGAGGAGGAGGGCGCAGCGCCCGCCGGGAACCCAGGACCCCAAGCTGGCTCCGCTCTGACGAGGGAACGGCGTGTCGATCAGCGGGGCTAGGAGGCTACGCGAGCAGAGGCCGGCAGTCGGTGCTCGATGGTGACTGGGGACCGAGGTTTTTCTTTGCGCCGGCTGCTCCTGCTGTATACAAGCACGGTAAAATTCCTCGGGGTAAATAAATTACACGGCGGCGGGGACATGGGCCGAGAGAAGTACGGAACGGCCTCTTCCTTGGGCGGGCTTGTTTGTTAATCCAGGCAGCCCAGTACTTTTTTTTTGACACGGGCAGCCCAGTACTTGAGCATACGTACTGGCTGCTGTGTTTCTGTCCGGATAAATTGCTGACAAATCATTTCTCGTCCGTGCTCTGTGTTTGTGGCAGTGCTAACTGTGCATGCTGAAACTAAATGTTCATTAGAATTATAATATGATTGTGATCACAGTCAAATTATCATGACACAGTTAATATGTCACACCACACTTCTCAATATCGTATCAAAATGAGTTTTCTTTTTTGTTTTAAAAAAGAGCTTTTTTCGAATTGATCATATTTGGTACTCCCTCCGTTCCTATTTGTAGGTCGTTTTGGCTTTTCTAAATGCATAGATTTTGCTATGTATTTAGATATAGTGTATGTCTAGATGCATAATAATATCTATCAACCTATAAAAACCAAAACGACCTACAATTTGGAACGGAGGGAGTAAAGTTTTTTATGATGCAATCTTATGCGTTATATTTTTTTAAATTTGCTGTATAATTCAATCGTTGTTTTTTATAATAAATAGCTGTGACAACTTTGTCACTCTCACTCAAGATGCTACTAATGCTAGGATGTATCATAAGGACAGATACATTGCTACACGTCAGCGATATGATAGGTCGTCTCATGCAGTGCCACGTAAGATTTTTGCTAACGTGGAGGAGAGAGAGCGAGGTGAGAGGATGAGTTTGTTGCTTCGCGAAACAACCGCCTCATGAGCTAAATTCTAGGACTATGAGACAAACTTTCCACCATTGTATGAGTTTTGTTGCCATGCAACCAATAATATTTCTTTGTTTCCCCACAAATTAAGAAATTTATATTACTATTGTAACGTCCCGCCTCCCCGAGGCCGGGCACGCCTACACTGACAACTCTCTAGGATCTGAAGACTGTCCTCACAGACCAACACCCATCTTTTCTGCGCACTTTGTCCTCACTCATGCGCACCCGGGAAGGACTTCCCGGTCGGTCACCCATCTCTAGGATCTGAAGACTGTCCTCACAGACCAACACCCGTCTTTTCTGCGCACTTTGTCCTCACTCATGCGCACCCGGGAAGGACTTCCCGGTCGGTCACCCATCCCTAAATTGCTCCGGGCCAAGCACGCTTAACCCCGGAGTTCTTTCGAGATGGGCTTCCGGAAAAGAAGTTGCAACTTGTTGGTATGAGTATTCTTATTAATCCTATTAAGCCCTAGGCTGTGACAATCTCACCCCCTTAGAAGACCGACGCCCTCGTCGGTTAACCCCAGGCCAGGAACGTCCCCTCCGGCCACGTCGATGAGCCTAGTGCCAGCACATGTGCCATGCTGTGTGACCACTCCGGGCCCACACCAGCCATGCGCACCATGCCTGCGCAACTGCGACCCATGCGCCCGTGAAACCGCGAGAGTCGGCTCTGATACCAACTGAAACGAACCGGATTCCCAATTACGAGAATCCGACTCCCTGTACCCTTGTGATAGTCCTAGGATCAACAGCTATCACGTACAGAACTCATTTCAGCGGAAATCACATCCATACATTGATTAAGGTCCTCAAACATGATATAGATACATAACGATATGGTACAAGCCCTCTGGGCTAAACGACAAAAGGGAAACAACTACGCAGCGAATAGCTATAAGCTTCTGGTGCTTCGGGCCTTCACCTCCACAGGCATCCTTGAGCGCAGCGCACAGCCCTCATTTGCATCATTCATCGAGGTTGACCTTGTACTCGGAGTCTTCTCCTGTGTACCCAAAGACTGTCCCCAAGGAAGTGGGACATGTCCACGTCACCAACCATAATATGCAGCAACGCTTTATAGTGGCCTAATCTAAGGTATAAAATATTCAAGGAATATAAGCTGAGGTTTCCTATGCGCGCAGCAGCAATAACCAAGTTCATCTCATCTCCAAACACCAATCCTCTCAAGCACATACTCTTCCCAAAACCACCCATCAATCTCACAACCACATCGGGCTCGTCCTGCCTCAACAGGTTCCCGCAATAAACATCCACCAACTCCTTTCACTCGCTAGTCGACTCGGTGAGCTCCCTCCCCACCTTGTCTCAACAGCCTCAGCTGGTCCAACCTCTCATAACCCAAATCAAGGATAAGGTAAGAAAGCAGAATCACATGCTAATCTGGATGGATCAGATGAAGGATCGTCCATGACCGTGGACACGGCTATACGTATAGTTTTCACTCTGCAGAGGTTGTACTCCAGGAACCACCCGGGCTGCGAGCTGGTGCCCCAGCTCGAGACGCAGCCCACAGCAAAGACCCTATAAAGCAACAGTACCATCCTGCTTCCCTGGGCTCGGGAAACATCCGCACGCTAACATCTGCCCCGGGGATGTGAAACCTTCCCACCGGGGCCAGTCGGGGGCAGTGGTAGATCAGGGAGAGTACGCCGCAACGAGTCCCCCTTACACATATCAAGCTCGATCCTCCTACAGTCCTGGTACCGCACTAGATAGGCTTGCTGGAACCCTCCCCATTCTGGGTAGATGGTGAGCACTGTAATTCCCACTTCCGAAAGGCATCCTGATGCGGTCCTTAATTGTCGGCAAAGCGAGTATCAGCATCAAAAGCGATCCGCCGCAACGGTCCGCAATCGGCACCCATTACAGGTATGGCCGCCCAAACTCCTCAAAAGTAACCAAGTAACCATGTACCCACAACAGGTACTCCGTAGGAACTGTCCGAGTTCAGTTCCCAAGCACCCCGGTCAAACGACCGGGTTGTTATCACTCGCCTCCACCGCCTAGCTGCACTACTCCTCCCAAGCCACCCAACTCACGCCAAGAAGTTCAATCACAACCATCCCAACACATGCAAGCATAGCATTCTCATATAGTGGATAATAGGTGGCAAGGATACAGGATAGATAAAAGGCAGTGCAGGCATATCATCATCATGCAAGTAAAGTAAAGCGCTAGCATACTAGTTTGCATGTCTAATAGGTATTTGAGAGAATAGCTGGGCGTGAACCTGGGTATTGCTCGTCCTCTTCATTCCGGTAGTTGGTGTAGTCGTCGGCTTCCTTCGGCAACTCCGGAGCTCCTATTTACGCGGAAATAAAATAAAGACGGGAGCTACTAGCAAAGAAACACCAAAACAACGAAGCAAGAAGACCCAAACAACACCAAACTCTACACTAACGCGTAGGTCATGATTTTAGAAAAAATATAGAAACTGGTTTCATATTTTTCTGAGCTACGGTTGATTTATTAAGAATTTTCTAAGTTTAAATCATTTTATGAAAATATTAAATAATTCCGAAAAAAGAAAATCAGACACGCTGGGACACGTGGCAGCACCAGAGTGTGCCACGTCATCACTACTGACGTTAGCATGACGTCATCAGTGGGGCCGGCTTTGCTGACGTCATCGTGGGCCCTGATGACGTCAGCGTTGACTTGGTCAACGTTGACCAGTCAACGGTCAATGGTCAGCGGGCCCACATGTCAGTCACCTAGGTCGCTGTCAGGTGGGGCCAGGCTGTCAGCGGTTTAAACAAAAGAAAAGAAAAAGGGAACAGTTGGGTGGAACTGGGCCGAAAGCAACAGGCCGGCCCAACAAGGTTGGCCTGGCGGCCCAAGAGGCTGCCGAACTTGGCTGCGACGCGGTGGGTGCTGTCCGCCGTGGACCGAGAGAGAGGTGCACGTGAGCCGAGTCTACGGGATCGGTTTGCGGCTCGGGTGGATTTACTGCGGCGGCTGTGCGGCGTCTCGGTGTGGTTCATCATGTGGCCGCGGCCGGCGCGAACGCGCGCGCGCTGGTGCGCGGCCGGCGGCGACGGCGGCGGCGGTTTTTGGCTCGAGGGAAGGCCGGCGAGGCCTGGGTTAGCGGCGAAAAACTCGGCGGCGGCGCGCGGGGTCTCGGCGGGGCGAGTCCGCAGCGGCGGCGGCCGGCAACAGGGTTAGCGCGCATGCACGGTGTGGCGCGCACGGCTCAACGGCGGTGGCGCTCGCGGGTCTCCGGCGACCCGGTTCCGCGGCGATGCTAGGATTGGCTGGGGTTAGCGCGTGCGTGCGCGTGGACTCCAGTTCGCACTGGGCCATGCCGCGGCTCAGCGGCGTTCGGGTGCGCGTGTGCGGCGTCGTGGTTGCCCACGGCCGCGACACGGCCTTGGCGCACACGCGGCAGCCGGCGTCCCGGTCTGCGGTGGCCTCGGCTGCAGAGGAAAACGGGCGTCGGCGGCTTACGGAAGGTTGAGCGGCGAGGTCCCAGCAAGAGGATGATGGCCACGACACGAAGGTCGGGTCCCTGAGGAAGGCTAGCAAGCGGCGATGGCGGTGCTCGACCGGAGACAGGGGAGAAAAGGGGGGGTCGACGTCGGCGGCTCACCTAGGGACAAGTCGTGGTACGCTGCAGCTCGGGGACGACTCGCGGCGGCTCGTGGGTGTTCACGCGTCCTCGAACGGCTCCATCTTGACCTTCTCCGGTGACCTCCACGAGCGGCGGCGCTCCGGCTTGTATGTGCGTCGGCGTCTTCACGCTCCGGCTGCTCCACGTCGCCTCCTTGGATCGCCCTCGGCTTCTCCTCCCACCTCTGCTCCTTCTCCACTCTCTCTCCCTCTCGGATATTGGACTGGAAACCCCAATTGGGGCGGCGGCGGCTTGGAGGAGGAAGACGGCCGGCGGTGGTTTTATAGGGCAGAGCTTAGGGTTAGGGAAGGCACGGACGGCGAGATTTGGGCGTCCATGCCCTCGGACACGCGGCGCGTATCGGACGGGCCGCCCAAGCGTTGATGGGATTGGCTCGAGGAGCTCACGGGCATGCGCGGCTGCGTGCTCTGCTTCTGCCGGCGTGAGGGAGAAGGAAGAAGGGGAAAAGAAGAGGTATAGTGGCGTGCGGGGCCCGCCGGTCAGTGGCAGAAGGAAGGAAGGTGGGGCGCGGCTGAAGATTGGGCCGTAGCTGGGCCGGACGAAACAGGCTGTGCTGGAGCCGTTCTGCGAACTCTAGGAGAAGTTCAGGGAGGTCGGGTAGACTTGGGGAAGGGTTTCGGCCCAACGAGGGTTAGAGGAGTTAGGAATTAGTTTGTTAGTTGATTTGAATTCGAATCTAAGATTTGAATTCAAATCCAAACAAAGAACCACAAAACCAAATAAAAACCAAATCAAACTATTCGATCCTTAGCACTTCAATTTATTTTAAATTTAAATTTAAATTCGCCTAGGAATATAGGGGGCAAAAATAGAAGACATTCTTATATGTTTATTCACATGCACAACAATTCACCAAAAATTTTTGAAATTCGGATTTTTGCATCCAACAAATCCTACGATTTTTGCGGGATGTTACAGTCTTCCCCCCTCACGAGAATCTCATCCTCGAGATTTGGGTATACCTAGGGCTCAAACAGGTGTGGGTACTTCTCTCTCAGAACTGACTCTTTTTCCCAAGTTGCTTCTCTCTCGGTGTGGTTACTCCACTGAACCTTGCAGAAGGGTATGGTTGTACTTCTTGTCTCCTTGACCGCTCTGTCCAAGATCTTCTCTAGATATTCCAAATACTCCAGTGTGTCTTGCAAATCCAAAGCTTCTGTCCTAACTTCATGCTCTGGCACTCTCAAGCACTTGCGCAATTGCGACACGTGAAACACTGGGTGAACTCCTGCTAGGTCCTCAGGCAACTCTAGCTTGTATGCCAACTTTCCAATCCTGCGGAGTATCTTATAGGGTCCCACGAATCGGGGTGCAAGCTTCCCTTTCACATGGAACCGCTTGGTGCCTCTGAGCGGTGACACTTTCAGATATACATATTCCCCTTCTTTGAACTCGAGGTCTCTCCTTCTCTTATCTGCATAGCTTTTCTGTCTGCTTTGAGCAATCTTGAGGTTCTCTCGAACCTTTGCCACATTTTCTTCGGCTTCCACTATTGTATCAGGGCCGAAGAAGGTTCTCTCCCCCACCTCTGACCACATTAGAGGTGTTCTGCACTTCCTCCCGTACAAGGCTTCGAATGGGGACATTTTCAGGCTAGCTTGGTAACTGTTGTTGTACGAGAACTCTGCATAAGATAGACTCTTTTCCCAGTCCTTGCTGTAGGTTAGAACACAAGCCCTCAACAAGTCTTCCAGTATCTGGTTCACTCTTTCTGTTTGACCATCTGTCTGTGGGTGGTACGCTGTGCTGTACTCTAGTCTGGTCCCAATTGCCTTATGCAAGCTCTTCCAGAACTAAGCTGTGAATTGCGGTCCTCTATCGGATACGATACTCCTAGGTGCCCCGTGCAACTTGAGAATGTTGTCCACATATAGTTCTGCTAGTTTGTCCGTTGAGAACCGGTCCTTGACTGGAATGAAGTGAGCCACTTTGGTCAGTCGATCCACTATCACCCAAATAGCATTGTTTCCTTTCTGAGTGCGGGGTAGTCCGACTATAAAGTCCATACTGATGTCCTCCCACTTCCATTCTGGGATTTCTAGAGGTTTCAACAGTCCTGCTGGCCTTTGGTGTTCTGCCTTGATCCTTCGACATGAATCACACTTAGCAACATACTCGGCTATGTCTTCTCGCATCTTTTTCCACCAGAATCGGTCTTTAAGGTCTTGATACATCTTGGTGCATCCTAGGTGGATTGAGTACTTGGACTCATGAGCTTCTGCTAGTATGGTCTTTCGGATATCATCATCTTGTGGTACGTAGATGCGTTGCTTAAGCCATACTGTTCCTTGAGCATCAACACGGAAGTCTAGCGCTACTCCACGTTGTATATCCTGAATCAGCTCCTGAATTTCTGGGCAGGCTTTCTGAGTGCTCTTGATGCGTTCTTCCAGGTTGTATTTCACTCTCAGCTCTTTTGGTAGGCCTTCTTCTACTACTTCAAGTCTGAGCATGTTCAGCTCCCTTATCAACTCCGGTTGTCTCTCCTCCATCATCAAGTTGTTGCAGTAGCTCTTACGACTCAGGGCATCTGCTACTACGTTGGCTTTCCCTGGATGGTAGTGTATCTCCAGGTCGTAGTCCTTGATCAGTTCCAACCACCTTCTCTGCCTCATGTTCAACTCGGTCTGTGTGAAGAAGTACTTCAGACTCTTGTGATCACTGTAGATATCACACTTGTTGCCAATCAGATAGTGCCTCCAGATCTTTAAGGCATGTACCACTGCTGCTAGTTCTAAGTCGTGGGTGGGGTAGTTTTCTTCGTGCTTTCTCAACTGCCTCGAAGCATATGCAACCACCTTGCCTTCTTGCATGAGTACACATCCCAGACCTTGTCTTGAAGCATCACAATAGACCACAAAGTCTTTCCGGATATCTGGCAGAGTCAACACTGGGGTGGTGGTCAGCTTATGTTTGAGCTCTTGGAAGCTTTCTTCACACTTGTCTGTCCACTTGAAGGGTACATTGTTCTTGAGCAACTCTGTCATCGGCTTGGCAATTTTGGAGAAGTTCTCAATGAATCTTCGGTAGTAGCCTGCCAAACCCAAGAAGCTTCGAATTTCTGTGACACTCTTTGGCTGCTGCCACTCGGAGACTGCTTCAATCTTTTCAGGGTCTACTGCTATGCCCTCGGCTGTCAACACGTGGCCCAAAAAGGCAACTTTCTCCAACCAGAACTCGCACTTGCTGAACTTCCCAAAGAGTTTGTGCTGTCTCAACTTCTCTAGCACTATACGTAGGTGCTCCTCATGCTCTTCTGCTGTTTCGGAATAGATCAGGATGTCATCAATGAATACCACGACAAACTTGTCTAGCTCTTCCATGAATACTTTGTTCATCATGTTCATGAAGTAGGCAGGTGCGTTTGTCAGCCTGAAAGACACTACAGTGAACTCATATTGCCCGTATCGAGTCACGAAAGCTGTCTTGGGAATGTCTCCTTCCCTAATCTTCATCTGGTGGTATCCTGATCTCAGGTCTATCTTGCTGAAGTACTTTCCCTTCTTCAACTGATCTAGCAAATCATCAATTCGAGGTAGCGGGTACTTGTTCTTGATAGTCACTGCGTTCAGAGATCGATAGTCTACGCACATGCGCATAGAAGCATCCTTCTTCTTCACGAAAAGTACTGGCGATCCCCATGGGGATGCGCTGGGTCTGATCACTCCACTGTCCAGCATATCCTTCAATTGCTTCTTCAATTCTTCGAGTTCTTCCATGGACATTCTGTACGGTCTCTTGGCAATTGGCCCTGTGCCTGGTTGCAACTGGATTATGAACTCTACGTCACGGTCAGGTGGTAGGCCTGGTAGTTCTTCTGGGAAAACATCTGGGTACTCACAAACTACTGGCACTTCCTCAATGGTCTTTTCTTTGATACTGTACACTAACTTTCTCATGGAAGGCTTCCTGGGTCCTTCTTTTGCTTTCTGCGGCTTAACTGACACCTTCAGACCACTCGGGTGTGTCAACACTACTGACCTGGGTGAGCAACTAATCACTCCCCTATGAGCTGTCAACCAATCCATACCAAGGATCACGTCAATGCCATCTGACTTCAGCACTGTCAGGTCTGCAGAGAATCCGAGTCCTCCTAGTTCCATGCCAACTGTTGGGCACACTTGGGTGCATTTAAGTTCTCCTAGCGGTGAAGTTGTGATTACGGGTCTAGCTCTAGGCTCTGTATGGAGTGATTGTTCTGTCGCAAACTTCGACGAAACGAACGATCCAGTTGCACCAGAATCAAATAGTACCGTAGCTTTTGTGCCATTTACCAGGAACTCTCCGAGTACTACTTCAGGAGCATCCTCAGCATCCTTCTCAGTCAGGTGGTTAAGTCAGCCTCTGATGGCTGAAGGCTGCGGCTTGTTCTTACTGCCTGTTCGTGCTTTAGTAGAGGTCTGCTTGTTCTGTCTGTCTGGGCACTCAAAAGACTTGTGACCTGGTTTTCCACAACCAAAGCAAACAAGAGGTGTCTTGTCACCAACTTCTGGGGTGTTGTTCTGTTTCTGGCCTGAACTTTCCTGAGCAGGGTAGTTGCTGGTCTTGTTCTCAAAGCTGTTGTTGTCACCAGTCTTGTTCTCAGTGTTTAGGATTGCACTCCTGACAAATCCTATTCCTCCTCGGCTTAAGCTTTGCTGGAATCCCCTGCAGAGCATGTTGCTCTGGCCACTCCTCGGTATTTGACTCAACCTGAGGTTGTGCTGTTGCTCGGCTTTTCTTTTCCTGGCTCTCCAAGTGTCTTCTAAGTCAATTATTTCCTTCTCAACTGCTATAGCTCTGTCAATCATCTCTCGAAGCGAGCTGTGACTGCTGGAGGCAAGTGTCATTCTAAGTCCCCTGTGTAAGCCTCTCTGAAACTAGAATTTCTTCTTCTTCTCAGTGGTGACTTCTTCCGGGGCATACCTCGACATCTTAGCAAAGTGTCGGGCGTACTCTGTTACTGACATGCTTCCTTGCTTCATGGTTCTGAATTCCATAGCCTTGTGTGCCATTACTTGTTCAGGAATGTGGTATTCCTTGAACGCTTCGCAGAACTCCAGCCAAGTGATTTGCGTTGGGCTCTCGTGAGAGTCACAGTAACTCTCCCACCAGGCTTTAGCTGCTCCTTCAAGCTGGTGTGCCGCTAGGGCTACACATTCTTCATCTGTGTAATCTGTCAAGTCTAGCTTGGCCTCGATGGTTCTGAGCCAGTCATGAGCATCTAGTGGCTCGTCTGAGTAGTCAAACGTGGGTGTCTTCAATCTGATGAACCTTTCAATCTTCATCTGGAGGTCTTCCTCACAGTGACCATGTTGGTTCTGGTTTAGATCTTCCTGGAGCTGTTGCATTGCCTGTACCATTTGGGCATTGACCTGTGCCATCTGTTGCATCACCTGAGTCTGAACAGTCATCACTTCTTCTAAGTTGGGCGGTGCGTTAGGCTGTAGCGCATCTCTACCCCCAAGTTGGTTCTGCTGAGGTTCTTCTGCTTGTTCTTCCATTGCAACTTCTTGTACTTCACCTCTTGCTGTGTTGTTCCCGGGCTGGAGCACGCCTGCTGCGCGTCCACGGCCCCTGCCTCTGCCTGTGGCGGGTGTTCTCCCGCGTCCTCTACCACGACCTCTGCCTCTGTTTGTGATCACTGTCTCCTCTTGCTCAGTTTCCTCAGAACGGGCTAGCAGTCGGTTCGTCCTTCTGGTTGACATTTTCTGAAATTCACGAAGCAGGTAAGTGGTGGTCAGGTAGGGTTATAGGCACTGGTAATCTAGTTGTAGGAGTTGCACACATGAAAGCTTGAACACTAACTACACTCAAGGTGAACAGCAAGAAAGCTGCAAGAACAGCCACAAGGACCGAACACACAATCAAAGCATTACACCTTAGACACTTGTGTTATCTTGAGGCCAACTCCCGGAACCTCGAAGATTAACACTTCTACTCGGCTTAAGATCGTGGCTGATCCAGTGGTCGTCATGGATTACATCTACCTTGGCTCGACGATAAGCACGAGACTATCATCAGCCACTTGGTTAGAGGGTTGTTAACAGCAAGAGTTAGCAAGGTTAGAAGAGTGAACAATAGCACAAGGTGTGATAAGAAATAGTTCAAGGGGTTTCTTGTATAGCAACAGACTTAGTTAGAGCTTCTGTCCTAGTTTTCAGGTCTAGGGCTGCGCACTACGGTCAAGACTCGTTGCGGCGTACTCTCCCTGATCTACCACTGCCCCCGACTGGCCCCGGTGGGAAGGTTTCACATCCCTGGGGCAGATGTTAGCGTGCGGATGTTTCCCGAGCCCAGGGAAGCAGGATGGTACCGTTGTTTTATAGGGTCTTTGCTGTGGGCTGCGTCTCGAGCTGGGACACCAGCTCGCAGCCCGGGTGATTCCTGGAGTACAACCTCTGCAGAGTGAAAACTATACGTATAGCCGTGTCCATGGTCACGGACGATCCTTCATCTGATCCATCCAGATTAGCATGTGATTCTGCTTTCTTACCTCATCCTTGATCTGGGTTATGAGAGGTTGGACCAGCTGAGGCTGTTGAGACAAGGTGGGGAGGGAGCTCACCGAGTCAACTAGAGAGTGAAAGGAGTTGGTGGATGTTTATTGCGGGAACCTGTTGAGGCAGGACAAGCCCGATGTGGTTGTGAGATTGATGGGTGGTTTTGGGAAGAGTATATGCTTGTGAGGAATGGTGTTTGGAGATGAGATGAACTGGTTTTTTGCTGCTGCTTGCGCATAGGAAACCCCAGCTTAATCTCCTTGAATATTTATTTACTAGTTTAGGCCACTATAAAGCATTGCTGCATATTATGGTTGGTGACGTGGACCTGTCCCATTTCCTTGGGGACAGTCTTTGGGTACACAGGAGAAGACTCCGAGTACAAGGTCAACCACGACGGGTGATGCAAATGAAGGCTCTGCGCTGCGCTCAAGGATGCCTGTGGAGGTGAAGCCCCGAAGGACCAGAAGCATATAGCTATCCGCTGCGTAGCTGTTTTCCTTTTGTCGTTTAGCCCAGAGGGCTTGTATCCTATCGCTATGTATTTATGTCATGTTTGAGGACCTTAATCAATGTATGGATGTGATTTCCGCTGAAATGAGTTCTGTACGTGATAACTGTTGATCCTGGGACTATCACAAGGGACTGTAACATCCCGCAAAAATCGTAGGATTTGTTGGATGCAAAAATCCGAATTTCAAAAATTTTTGGTGAATTGTTGTGCATGTGAATAAACATATAAGAATGTCTTCTATTTTTGCCCCCTATATTCCTAGGCGAATTTAAATTTAAATTTAAAATAAATTGAAGTGCTAAGGATCGAATAGTTTGATTTGGTTTTTATTTGGTTTTGTGGTTCTTTGTTTGGATTTGAATTCAAATCTTAGATTCGAATTCAAATCAACTAACAAACTAATTCCTAACTCCTCTAACCCTCGTTGGGCCGAAACCCTTCCCCAAGTCTACCCGACCTCCCTGAACTTCTCCTAGAGTTCGCAGAACGGCTCCAGCACAGCCTGTTTCGTTCGGCCCAGCTATGGCCCAATCTTCAGCCGCGCCCCACCTTCCTTCCTTCTGCCACTGACCGGCGGGCCCCGCACGCCACTATACCTCTTCTTTTCCCCTTCTTCCTTCTCCCTCACGCCGGCAGAAGCAGAGCACGCAGCCGCGCATGCCCGTGAGCTCCTCGAGCCAATCCCATCAACGCTTGAGCGGCCCGTCCGATACGCGCCGCGTGTCCGAGGGCATGGACGCCCAAATCTCGCCGTCTTTATTTTATTTCCGCGTAAATAGGAGCTCCGGAGTCGCCGAAGGAAGCCGACGACTACACCAACTACCGGAATGAAGAGGACGAGCAATACCCAGGTTCACGCCCAGCTATTCTCTGAAATACCTATTAGACATGCAAACTAGTATGCTAGCGCTTTACTTTACTTGCATGATGATGATATGCCTGCACTGCCTTTTATCTATTCTGTATCCTTGCCACCTATTATCCACTATATGAGAATGCTATGCTTGCATGTGTTGGGATGGTTGTGATTGAACTTCTTGGCATGTGTTGGGTGGCTTGGGAGGAGTAGTGCAGCTAGGCGGTGGAGGCGAGTGATAACAACCCGGTCGTTTGACCGGGGTGCTTGGGAACTGAACTCGGACAGTTCCTACGGAGTACCTGTTGTGGGTACATGGTTACTTGGTTACTTTTGAGGAGTTTGGGCGGCCATACCTGTAATGGGTGCCGATTGCGGACCGTTGCGGCGGATCGCTTTTGATGCTGATACTCGCTTTGCCGACAATTAAGGACCGCATCAGGATGCCTTTCGGAAGTGTGAATTACAGTGCTCACCATCTACCTAGAATGGGGAGGGTTCCAGCAAGCCTATCTAGTGCGGTACCAGGACTGTAGGAGGATCGAGCTTGATATGTGTAAGAAGGACTCGTTGCGGCGTACTCTCCCTGATCTACCACTGCCCCCGATTGGCCCCGGTGGGAAGGTTTCACATCCCTGGGACAGATGTTAGCGTGCGGATGTTTCCCGAGCCCAGGGAAGCAGGATGGTACCGTTGCTTTATAGGGTCTTTGCTGTGGGCTGCGTCTCGAGCTGGGGCACCAGCTCGCAGCCCGGGTGGTTCCTGGAGTACAACCTCTACAGAGTGAAAACTATACATATAGACGTGTCCACGGTCACGGACGATCCTTCATCTGATCCATCCAAATTAGCATGGGATTCTGCTTTCTTACCTTATCCTTGATTTGGGTTATGAGAGGTTGGACCAGCTGAGGCTGTTGAGACAAGGTGGGGAGGGAGCTCACCGAGTCGACTAGCGAGTGAAAAGAGTTGGTGGATGTTTATTGCGGGAACCTGTTGAGGCAGGACGAGCCCGATGTGGTTGTGAGATTGATGGGTGGTTTTGGGAAGAGTATGTGCTTGAGAGGATTGGTGTTTGGAGATGAGATGAACTTGGTTATTGCTGCTGCGCGCATAGGAAACCTCAGCTTATATTCCTTGAATATTTTATACCTTAGATTAGGCCACTATAAAGCGTTGCTGCATATTATGGTTGGTGACGTGGACCTGTCCCACTTCCTTGGGGACAGTCTTTGGTACACAGGAGAAGACTCCGAGTACAAGGTCAACCTCGATGAATGATGCAAATGAGGGCTGTGCGCTGCGCTCAAGGATGCCTGTGGAGGTGAAGGCCCGAAGCACCAGAAGCTTATAGCTATTCGCTGCGTAGTTGTTTCCCTTTTGTCGTTTAGCCCAGAGGGCTTGTACCATATCGTTATGTATCTATATCATGTTTGAGGACCTTAATCAATGTATGGATGTGATTTCCGCTGAAATGAGTTCTGTACGTGATAGCTGTTGATCCTGGGACTATCACAAGGGTACAGGGAGTCGGATTCTCGTAATTGGAAATCCGGTTCGTTTCAACTATAAGATAATTAAAACAATAATATATTGTATAGATTGTCTAATAAATTATCTCAAGATTACGCGTCACTGCGTAAGACCGCCTTTTAGACGGCACCAATGTACCTGCTCGGCTAAAATAAAGAGCCAAGGGACTCAAGGAGGCATCGGCGCCATCCCAAGCCGGCAAGCCCAGCCGTTCAGAGTCCGCCCGATGCCACCAGTGCCGCCGTCCACGGGTGCGGCGGCGGCGGCGGCGGTGCAGCAGCTGGAGTCCCTCCTCCCGCGCCTGGCCAAGCTCTCCCACTACAAGCAGTTCCACGCGCGCCTCCTCACCTCGGGCCACCTCCGCTCCCACCCATCCCTCCGCGCGCGCTTCCTCGACCGCCTCGCGCTCTCGCCGCACGGCGCCGCGCTGCCCTACGCGCTCCTCCTCCTCCGCTCGCTCCCGAGCCCCGCCACCAACGACCTCAACGCCGCGCTCCGGGGGCTCGCGTCCTCCCCGCAGCCCGCGCGCTCCCTCCTCCTCCTCGCCGGCCGCCTGCTCCCGGCGCCCGCGCCGCCGCGGCCCCGCCTCGACGCGCTCTCCCTCTCTTTCGCGCTCAAGGCCACCACCCGGTGCTCCGACGCGTTCGCCACGCTCCAGCTCCACGCGATCCTCGTCCGCCTTGGCGTGGCCGCCGACGTTCGCCTGATGACCACGCTGCTAGACTCTTACGCCAAGTGCGGCGACCTCCCGTCCGCGCGGAAGGTGTTCGATGAAATGTCCGTCCGGGATGTGGCCACATGGAACGCGCTGCTTGCGGGGTTGGCGCAGGGGACAGAGCCGGACCTCGCGCTGGCGCTGTTCCACAGGCTGGCAGGGAGCTTTCGGGAGTTGCTGCCAAGGGAGGAGCCAAATGAACTGACCATTGTTGCTGCACTTTCCGCATGCGCACAGATCGGAGCATTACAGGATGGATTGGATGTGCACGAGTTTGCTCGTACAATAGGCGTTGAGGACAATGTTCGCGTCTGCAACACGCTTATTGACATGTACTCCAAGTGTGGCTCATTGAGCCGGGCTCTCAAAGTGTTCCATTCCATCAAGCTAGAAGACCGAACACTTGTGTCCTACAATGCTATGATTCAGGCTCTTTCCACGCATGGGCACGGGGCAGATGCACTGAAGTTATTTGATGAAATGCCAGCATGGATTGAGCCAGATGAAGTAACTTACCTTGCTGTGTTGGGTGGGTGCAACCATGCTGGGCTTGTCAATGATGGGCACAGGGTTTTCGATTCCATGCGGGTTCCTCCCAATATGAAGCACTATGGCACCGTTGTCGACCTCCTTGGCCGTGCAGGACACCTTGATGAGGCACATGATATGATTATGTCTATGCCATTCCCAGCAGATATTGTCCTCTGGCAGACAATGCTCGGTGCGGCCAAGATGCATGGAAATGTGGAGCTAGCAGAGCTGGCTGCCACAAAGCTTGCTGAGCTTGGTTCTAACGTTGATGGTGACTACGTGCTCCTATCCAATGTATATGCATCCAAGGCCCGGTGGGCGGATGTTGGTCGAGTTCGTGACACCATGAGAAGCAATGATGTGAGGAAAGTCCCTGGCTTCAGCTACACGGAAATAGATGGTGTAATGCATAAGTTTATTAATGGTGACAAAGAGCACCTCAGGTGGAGAGAGATATACAGAGCATTAGATGACATTGTATCAAGAATTAGTGAACTGGGATATGAGCCAGAAACGAGCAATGTGCTACATGACATTGGGGAGGAGGAGAAGCAATATGCTTTGTGGTACCATAGTGAGAAGATGGCAATTGCATTCGGGTTGATTTCCACACCACCTGGGGAAACTATTCGAGTGATAAAAAATCTCCGAATTTGTGGAGATTGTCATGTGGTGGCAAAACTTATCTCTAAAGCCTATGGTCGAGTGATAATCATCCGGGACAGGGCAAGATTCCACCGGTTTGAAGATGGACAATGTTCCTGCAGTGATTACTGGTAAAATACTGGCACAGTGGTCATTTGCAGGTCTACTAAACATGGCATGAGCTCCTGGATATTGGTCAGGTGAGGTGACTGCATTTCTAGTCTGCAAAAAATGTGGATAAAAATGGATAACTTGCGAACTTGACTACCATTTTATTGGTCAGGTTCAGCATCAGCAGGTTCTTACAAGATGCAATGATATGTTACTTACATTTGCACTACAAGCTCTTGGGCATGCCTGTCAATTTGCAGAAGGAAGAAAGAGAGCGCTGTGCAAGCTTGGAATTGAAGTTGCTCAATGCCCGCTACCTACCAATATTCAGTCTTACAAGGTTTGTGACAACAGAACACTTTTGCATATTGCTCATTTGCTCCAATGTCTAAGACTAAGAGGCCAAGTGGACTATAGCTTCCAATTAGCATTACTGCATTACTCAAGTGTGGAACTAGGAAGAGTGTTGAGTTGTACGCAAACAGTGCTCTTATCCTCTTACTGATTTTTCCAAAGGAGTTAAGCAAAGTTTTCCACATTTGTAGATTGTTTACATTACTGATTCCCAACCATATCCTGGGTCACCACTTACCAACTAACTTACCATGAGAATTTTACTCACTGAAATTTGGTTCTGAAAAAAATATATATCTTAATAGTTTGTAGTCTTCAAGCACTTGGTCTTTTAAGCCTATGGTACTAAATGGAACCGAGTCCACTTGATAATGCTAGGATTATTGATGTATCTGTCTTTGGTGTTGTCACAAAATTCTTCGAAAGCTTCGTTCTTGTTCACATATAGGAGGGGATGGGTGGGGGCAACAGGCCCAGCCTGACAAATTTGCTTACCAAATGTTTGATGCTTTTAGCTACATATTGTTAACTTCTGTTTTTCATCCTACTTGGAAGTCAAATCTTTTTCTTTGCGGTTTCTGTTCCTTAGGTGTACAATCATATACAGAAACAATATGAAACAATAGCTGAATGACTAATAGAATTAGGAAGTTATGCTAGTCCAGCAGTTCATGTTATATTGTTGGTTTTATTGGAAACAAACTTGAGGAAATTAAAGTAGAAGATTATGCATGCAATAAGACAACAATTTTGCTCTTGTAAATTTATTTATAGTTCCATTTATGTTGTGAAAGAGGATTGAGTCCATGTAGTAAAGAAATAATGAACCTTATCATGCATCTGAGTTTTCTTGGTACTAGTGGTATCACTGTCATGTACTCAAACTGAAAGTTATTTCTGCTATGTTGTGGTACTAAATCAGTGACTTACTGTATCTGTGAAAATCCAGATAACGTTTGGACTTTGGAGGATTGAAAATCTTACACATGAACTTGCTTGGCACTAAAAGAGGTTTACAATGAAGAACGATAGGCAGAATTTAGATGGTAAAAGTAGTGAAAGAAGGGATCAAATAAAAAGAAACATCAGAAAGAAATGAGCATGCTTTGTAGACATTCAAATCCAGAGTTGTTGCATTTACAGTTCGTACAGTTCAGCGCCAAGAGGACATATATATCTTAATTCTTTAGGCGGTAGGTTACATTTTATGATAAACAGTTGTGTGCTTGGAACTTTGGAAGGTAGTTTTCTCTGATTGAGAGCGGGAACCGGGAAGTATGTTAAATGACGGTGTCAGAGCATAGAAAATAATGCGCTTCACTTAATAATATTGCTCGATTTCCTGGTGTACTTACTCTCACAAACGAAGTTCCTGGTGTAGTACTGGTGTAAACAAGCTGCCCTGTTCAAGAAGTAACGAAGTTCCTGGTGTAGTACTGGTGTAAACAAGCTGCCCTGTTCAACAAGTTTGAGCTCATCAGTACATGCGCAAAACAGATGCCAATAAACAATGAATTGCACGACTACATCGCGATCACTGTCATACAAACTTTGTACTTTTGCGTAGCTGTTACATCCGCATGAATTGCAAATATTGCTCGGTTGGGGTACTTCCTAAGTTGCTATATATCAGTCACTTGACGCTGATTGCACTGTGAAATGGAGAAATCTATTCATGATGGTTCTAGAGCACTCATTTCTGTCTACAGTTCCCAATTACCATGACAGAATGCGAAATAACGCAAATCTAGGTTCAAATTCCAGCAAGAAAGCCCAGCACAAGCCTCCTACTATGTGCATACAGCCCAACTTCCTTTTCTTCGCAACAGTGGCCCAACCAACAACCTTCCAACGCAAGAACGCCCCAAATCAGTCCGTCGCAGCAAGTCACGCGACCCCCTGACGCATCTCCCCGCCGTTGCGATTGCGCCGCCGGTCACGGCTCACGCTCAGCCCAGACTTCTCAGTTCACCAGCCGCCGCATGCAGGCCTAGCCCCCTCGCGGCCGCGGATCTGTCGCCTCGCCCCGCGATGCATCGCGCGATGCGGCTCCGCTACCTCCTGCGCTCGCCGCTCTGCTGCGAGCGCGCCGCCAACCCCGCGGCGGCCTCCAGCGGAGGCGGTGGCGCGCTGGTGCGGAGGCTGGGCGAGCCGCCGCGGCCGTGCGGGCGGCTGTGCCGGTTCTACTGCTCGAAGGAGGGCGCGGGCAGCGCGGAGGCGGCGACGGTGGGGATTGGCGGCGGCGGCGGCGGCACTGGCGCTGGCGGAGGCAACAGCAGCAGTAGCAGCGAGCACGAGCACGCGCGGCTCGGGGAGAGGGACCAGCAGGAGTGGCTCAGCGTCGAGCGGTTCCTCACCGGGCCCAAGCGGCGGGAGTCGCCGTTCCTCACCAAGCGGGATCGCTTCCGCAACGAGTTCCTGCGCCGCGTCGTGCCGTGGGACAAGACCGGCGTCTCGTGGAACAGCTTCCCGTACTACGTCGAGTAAGCACGCCCAAACACCGCACACGCACGCCACATATTTGTTGTTTTGTGCACGACGAGGTTCACTCAGTTGCATCGTGTGTTTTGGATTGCCAGCCAGAATGCGAGGCAGCTGCTGAGCGAGTGCGCGGCGTCGCACCTGCGCCACCGGGATTTAGCTCTGGAGCACGGTCCCGGGCTGCAGTCCTCCAGCGGGAGGATATTGCTCCAGAGCTTGCCAGGTACTCATCAGGAATAGAGCTAATGTTTTCATCAATGTATGCTTCCACCTGCCTATATAGATGTTGAAATTTTTATTGGTTGCTACAATGCAGGGACTGAGCTTTACCGGGAGCGATTTGTGAGAGCGCTTGCCAATGAGCTGCATGCGCCATTATTGGTTCTGGACAGCAGTGTTCTAGCTCCATATGTAAGATAATCTGCCCCCATGTGTTAAAAATCTTAACATCTCAGTTTGTGGTGGAACCTAATGTCTCACCTTGTAGGATTGCGGTGAAGATTGTTCAGAGAGCGAGGAAGAGGGTAATGAAGGTTCAGAATCTGAGGTGGATGGCGAAGGTGACGAGGAGTCTGGTCAAAGCGATGATGACGATACCATTAAATCTGTGGCAGTGGCAGGCCTGGAGAAGCTATTACCATCCACTCGTGTGGATTTTGCCAAGGTTTCTGTTTCTATTAAGCTGTGAAACCATAAAATGTATTGTGCCAATATATCTGATTTCTTTCATTCTGTTTAGAAAATAAAGTGTTTTTACCTCTTTATCTTTACCATGTACTTAGACATTTTGTTTAATATCGAGTGAGATACCTCTAGTTTACACATTAATAGTACTGTATAGCATTAAATCTTATTTAAACCAGCCACATGTTATGCTGTTTTCTTTTTTTTTCTGCTACAAATGCTAACCCTTTTTGAGCTGCTATTTCCAGATTATTTAAATCTTTTGTTTTGTTTTCTTTTGCCTTACAGTTCTGCCTTCACTACTTTGCTTGCAGAGAGTTGTTGGTTTACAGGAAAGTTCTTCAGCAGCAGAATCCACTGGCACTGCTGAGTCATCTGAAGAAGAGAAGAGGCCTCTTCAAAAGGGTAACATGACTGCGTTTTACTTCTCTTCTTCTTCTCAGCATTGATTATATTTTTACCAAGCTGGCTCTAAACTATATAACATTGAACTGTTTACCCTGAATATGCGGTACAGTATGCTTTCTTATGCGTTAATTTTGCATTGATGCCATTGATCATATTTTGCAATTAGCTATTTCCTGTTGGAGCCTTCTCAGTGCATTTGGTAAGCTAAGTTCTCTTGCAGTGCTGTGAGCTAATATGTCATGTCATAAAAACAAGCTGGGCTTTGTTTTATGTGCTACCAATGTTCTGTGCGATGAATAACACCTGTTGGCCTATATCAGCACATCTGTCTATACCCAGTCATACCATTACTCTGTTAAGGTAAAAGACTATGAGGTCAACCCAAGCATCACTTTACCATAAAAACACCTCACTATATTGTGGTAATGCAGCTATACCATGTAGCCAACTCTTCTGCGTTGACGCTTATTTTATGAGATAGCTACTGTGTACAGTTGTACTGTTATATGTACATATGTTGAGCAGAGCTCACTCTTGTGAAACATGAAATTCAGGGTCTTTTAGGTCTTATAAAAGTTACAGAGCTCCGAATGAAGGTATACCCAACTTAAACCTTTCTCATTATTGTTTTCAGGAGATAGGGTCAAGTATGTTGGAGCATCAGTGGTTGTTGAAGCAGATACAACTAGGTACTTGTTGGAAGCTTTGCTATCCTTGGTTTATGGGCCACATTTATTCTGAAATCCTTTCCATTGCCACTCTTTGGATCTGTCCATGTTGGAGTATAGACATATGTAGCCCATAGGGCCCATGTATTTGGCCCATCTAGGCCCATGTACAGTTAACCATATACCCACCCATCTAGGGTTGGAGGAATACACACAGCAATTATTCCTCTAGCATGGCATCAGCTAGGTTTTCCTTCTCCCCTTTACTGTAGCGCCGCCGTCGCCGGCGGCACCATGGCCGGCCGGCCGCCGCCGCCGCCGCCTCTCTCTGCTTTCTTCCCTCCTCTTCTCTCCTACGCTGCTGCGGCTCGGCCTCCTTCCGCCGACGCAGCCGCGCGCGCGCGGGCCTACATGGCCGCCGCGGCGCCAGATGCGGCTGCGGACGATGAGGCGCCGCCGCCGCCGCCGACCCCGGCCCCTCCCAGCGGCTCTCTCGGCGCGGATCCGCGCCTTCCCGACGCTGCGGCCGCCGCCGCCGCCGCTGCTCGTGCGGGCGGCGGCCTCCCCAGCGCAGACGCGCGGGACCTCGACGCCGCGGCCGCCACCGACGCCGCCGCTGTGCGCGCGGGCGGCCCCCTGCTCGGCGCCCCTCTCTCCGTCACCGACGCCGCCGCCGCCGCTGTACGCGCGGGTGGCCCCCTGCTCGGCGCCCCTCTCTCCGCCGCAGGAGCCGCCACCCCTGCTGCATTCGATGCGGCCGCCGCCGCCGCTGCTGCTGCTGCCGCAGTCAAGGGCAAGGCTCTCCATGCGAGCACATCCAGCGGCGCGTGGAGCGGCCGGCCTGCGGATGCCGCCGACGGACGCGCCCATCACCGATGCTGCCTTTCGCCCGCAGCAGGGGCTCCTCCCCGGCGCGGCACCGGCTGCTGCGGCCCTCGCTGCCGCCCTCCTCGCTGCCAAGACGGAGGCCGCCGCCGCTCAGTCGCGTGCCCGCGAGGCTGCTCTCGCCTGGGAGCGGGAGCAGACTGCGGCCGACGCCCTTGCGCGCCAGGTGGCTGAGGCCGAGCACTTCCTGCTCGCCTCCATGGGACAGCAGCCACCTCCTGCTACTGCCCCCATCGTCGAGCAGGCCGCCTCCTCCACCCGCCAGACACCGATCACTGGCTCTCAGCTCGCGTTGACTGATCCCACGGTCGCTCAGCTGCACAGCCAGGCCTCCGGTGTCCTCCACATCAAGCACCTCGTCTCGGTCGTCCTCGACCCGATGTCCACCTCGACCCGATGTCCACCTCTTACGCCCGCTGGCGTGATCAGGTCCTCATCGCCCTCCGCCGTTACGTCCTCGACGACCACGTCCTCCTCGACACGCCGGTCGCGGCGCGTGACATGGTGTGGCTGCGCCTTGACAGCGTCGTCATGTCTTGGATCAACGGGACCATATCCCTTGATCTCCAGGACCTCGTCAGGACCCGCGACGGCACGGCTCGCCAGGCTTGGCTGGCCCTCGAGGGGCGGTTCCTCGGCAATGCCGAGGCTCGTGCCCTCCAGCTCGATGCCTCCTTCCGTACTTTCGAGCAGGGGGATCTGTCTGTGGGGGAGTTCTGCAGGCAGATGAAGACTAAGGCCGATGGTCTTCGTGACCTCGGGTTCCCGGTGGAGGACAACATCTTGGTGCTCAATGTGCTGAGGGGGCTCAACAGTTCCTTTGAGCACCTCCGCACATGGATTCGTCGCCAGAAGCCGTTCCCCACCTTCCTGCAGGTCTGGGATGACCTCGTCCTGGAGGAGATCACTCGGGGCACTGTCTCGGCCGCCCCCCCCCCCCCCCGCCTTCGCCTGCTTCCTCGACCACCAAGGCGCTGGTGACTACACCACCGACCTCTGCCTCTCCGTCCAGCTCTCTTCTTGGTCCTCCTCCCTTCGGGCCGAGCGGAGGTGGAGGGGGCCGAGGTGGAGGGGGTCGTGGTGGTCGTCGGCGTGGCGGCCGCGGTGGTGCTTCTGGTGGCACCACGCCTGGAGGTTCTGGTGGGGGGCGTCGTGGGACGTCCACACCCGCTCCTGCCCCTGGTCCTGGAGGTATGCCCTGGCCATCCTTTGCCAACCCATGGTCAGGGCGTATCTTGATGTGGCCTTTCCAGGGTCAGGGGGGAGGACCTCGTCCGTCACACCAGCAGTCGGCTGCCATGCTTGCCGGTCCTTCTCCACTTGGGCCGGCCTGGACTCCACCCTCCCAGCCCTAGACCTGGCCGGGGTGGGATCAGGCTGCCCTGGCACAGACTTTCAGCACTATGGGCCTGACTCCACCTGTCGGTCCCGAGTGGATCGCCGACTCGGGTGCTTCTTTCCACACCACTCCTGATGCTGGTATACTTTCCTCTATCCATCCCCCCCATCCCTCCTATCCCACTTCTATCATGGTTGGTGATGGTTCTTGTCTTCCCGTCACCTCCGTGGGTTCTTCTTCCGGTCCTTTTCGTCTTTCGAGTGTTCTTGTTGCTCCGCAGATGATTTACAATCTTCTTTCTATTCGTCAATTCACTACTGACAATTCTTGTTCTATCGAATTTGACACTTCTGGTCTCACTGTGAAGGATTTGGCTACACGACGTCCTCTTCTCCGATGTGACAGCGTGGGGCCCCTTTACACTCTTCGACTCCCGTCTTCCGCTGCACCTCCTTCGTCTGCTGCTTTGGCGATGACCCCCTCCACCACATGGCACCGCCGTCTCGGTCACCCTGGCCGGGATGTTTTGTCTCAGCTTAGTCGTAGTTCAGACATCTCTTGTACTAGGACTTCAGCTGAGCACTTCTGTCATGCATGCCAGCTCGGTCGACATGTTAGACTTCCTTTTTCTGCTTCTTCTTCGCATGCGTTGCATGCCTTTGATCTTGTTCACTGTGATCTATGGACCTCTCCTGTATCCAGCATTTCGGGTTATAAATACTATCTTGTAGTTGTTGATGATTTCTCTCATTATTCCTGGACTTTTCCTTTACGCGCCAAGTCTGAGACTTTTCCCACCCTCCTCCACTTCTTTGCCTGGGTGTCCACTCAGTTCGGTCTCACTGTCAAGGTCGTTCAGTGTGACAACGGGCGTGAGTTCGATAACCACGCTTCTCGATCCTTCTCTCTCTCGGGGTGTTCAGTTGCGCATGTCTTGTCCGTACACTTCCTCTCAGAACGGCAAGGCTGAGCGCATGCTTCGCACCACGAACGATGTCATGCGCACCCTCCTGATCCAGGCCTCTCTGCCCCCGCGCTTCTGGGCCGAGAGCCTTCACACCGCCACCTACCTTCTCAACCGTCTTCCTTCCACTGCTTGTCCTGCTCCTACTCCACACCACGCTCTCTTCGGTACCCCTCCTACTTACGATCACCTTCGTGTCTTCGGATGTGCATGTTACCTTAACATCACCGCCACGGCTGCTCATAAGCTGGCGCCTCGCTCGACACGTTGTGTGTTCCTCGGTTACTCCCCTGACCACAAGGGGTACCGCTGCTATGACCTCACTTCTCACCGGGTCATTATCTCTCGACACGTTGTCTTCAACGAGTCGGATTTCCCCTACTCCACCTCCTCTTCACCTTCTCCTGAGCCTGAGTTGGAGTCTATGTTTTCTGACCCGGTGGTTCAGCCACCCATTCCTCTTTGTCCGTCTCCTGCAGGTCTTCGTGGTGCGCCGCCGTGCGCGGCCCCGGCGCCACCTGCCGCGCCGTGCGCGGCCCCCTGCCGCGCCACGCGCAGCTCCGGCGCCCTCTGCCGTGCCACACGCGGCCCCGGCGCCCCCGGCCGCGCCACGCGCGGCCCCGAAGACACCTGCCGCCCCACACGCGGCCCCCAGCTCTCCGGCGCGCTACGCTGAGCCGGTCCAGGTGTACTGGCGTCGCTCGGCGCTGGGACCAGCCCCCGGCTCCGGGCCCGGCGGCCCCTGCTCGCTACGCGCACCCTGTGCGTGTCTTCGAGCGCCGCCCGTCGGCCCTGTCTCCACCGACACCTCCACCGGGGCCGTCACCACCGCCTCCACCACCGCCACCACCGCCGGCTCGCTCCCGTGTCGAGCCGGCCGTGTACCACCCACCGATCATCCATCGGGACCCTCGCCATGTGCACCCCATGGTAACTCGGCAGGCGGCTGGTGTTCTCCGACCCGCGGCTCTCTCCGCCACCGAGAGTGAGCCGCGGATCTCTCCGGTGCCCTCCTCTGTCCGCGACGCCCTGGCAGATCCCAACCGGCGTCGCGCGATGGAAGAGGAGTACGAGGCTCTTCTTGCCAACCAGACGTGGGACCTCGTGCCGCGTCCGTCTGGTTGCAATGTGGTGACCAGCAAGTGGATTTGGACGCACAAGCGTCGGGCTGATGGTACTCTCGAGCGCTACAAGGCTCGGTGGGTTCTCCGGGGTTTCACTCAGCGCCCTGGAGTTGATTATGATGAGACCTTCAGTCCAGTGGTGAAGCCTGCTACAGTGCGCACGGTCCTCTCGATTGCTCTCTCTCGCTCGTGGCCTGTGCACCAGCTCGATGTGAAGAACGCCTTCCTCCATGGCACTCTGTCCGAGACTGTCTATTGCAGCCAGCCAGCGGGATTTGTGGATTCCAGTCATCCGGATCTGGTTTGTCGGCTCAACAAGTCTCTCTATGGTCTGAAGTAGGCTTCTCGGGCTTGGTACTCCCGGTTTGCCACATTCTTGGTGACGTTGGGGTTCACGGAGCCCAAGTCCGACACTTCTCTGTTCATTTATCGGCATGGGGATGAGACTGCTTATCTGCTGCTCTATGTTGATGATATTGTTCTCACCGCCTCCAGTCAGCAGTTGCTTCGGCGTATCATCTCCTCTCTGTAACAGGAGTTTGCTATGAAAGATCTGGGTCAGCTCCACCACTTCTTGGGTGTCACTGTGGAGACTCGTCCTTCTGGCCTCTTCCTTCACCAGCGACAGTATGCACCTGATATCCTGGAGCGGGCTGGCATGTCCGATTGCAAGCCCTATTCTACTCCTGTTGATACTCAGTCGAAGCTGTCTGCGGATTCGGGTACTCTTGTGGCTGATCCTACTGCCTTCCGGAGTCTTGCGGGGGCCTTGCAGTACCTCACCTTCACCAGGCCGGACCTTGCATATGCAGTTCAGCAGGTGTGCTTGCACATGCATGATCCCCGGGAGTCCCATCTTGCTGCATTGAAGCGCCTTCTTCGCTATGTCCGTGGCACGGTTGACTTCGGGCTGGTCCTCCACCGGTCTCCTTGTGCTGAGCTGGTCGTCTACACCGACGCTGACTGGGCTGGGTGCCCGGACACTCGCCGCTTTACCTCAGGGTACGCCGTCTTCTTAGGCGGCAACCTTGTTTCCTGGTCGTCCAAGCGGCAGCCGGTTGTCTCCCGCTCCAGTGCCGAGGCGGAGTACCGGGCTGTCGCTAACGGCGTGGCAGAGGCGTCCTGGCTTCGGCAGCTCTTGGCGGAGCTTCACAGCTCGCTCGCCAAGAGCACGCTCGTCTACTGCGACAACGTCAACGCCGTGTACCTCTCCACCAACCCGGTTCAGCATCAGCGGACGAAGCATGTCGAGATTGACTTGCACTTCGTTGGCGACCGGGTTGCCATCGGCGATGTTCGGGTTCTCCATGTACCGACCACCTCCCAGTTTGCCGACATCTTCATGAAGGGTCTACCCTCCTCGACGTTCTCGGAGTTTCGCTCCAGCCTCAACATTGCAGGTGGCTAGTTGTGGCTGCGGGGGACCCTGTGTGTGTTGTTGCTTTCTTTGTTGTCCAGTCTTGAACTCCGCTGCGCCGGTAGTTCAGACTGCGGGGGGGGGGGGGGGGGGGGGGTGTTGGAGTATAGACATATGTAGCCCATAGGGCCCATGTACAGTTAACCATATACCCACCCATCTAGGGTTGGAGGAATACACACAGCAATTATTCCTCTAGCAGTCCAGACCACATATTATTGGCGATTCATTTTACTAGCTACTCCCATTTCCTTGCTAAACAAAGCTGATCTCATTGATTCAATGATCTGATCTATGGCCATTTGAAATAAATTTGGTATGCTATAATAATGTGAGCTTGTATAATACCAAAAGTTTCCATCTGATAGGCATTTTATTGTGTGGGCTGTGTTTATGTGAGATGCTGTTTTTGCTTTTGGATACACTGCAAGCAGAAGGCTCGGGCAGAAACATGGGTGTGCCCAGATTTGTTTTGTAGGTTGAGAGGTGCACACACATTTGTGACCTTATATGTCTGCACGTGCCCATGTCTTTCTGCGTTCTCTGTTATTCATGTGTGCATGCTCAGTGATGCTGGTGAAATTTGATGAGTGTCAGGAGGGCATTACTACCACATGTTTGTACTGCATATTAGCTCTCCAACGTTTTCCCCTTTTCTTGGCATGGTTATGGTCTTACGGGCTGTCATGCTGATCGAGTATTTTTACACTAATCATGATGCATATCATATGTCAAATCACAGGATCATTTTGGGGAAAATACCTACTCATGATGGCTCAAAGAATGCCTATACCTTTATTAGTGGCAGGTGGGTGCATAAGTCTTTCTTGTATTTGTATAGAGTAGGGCTAGAAGATTTTGACTTTCTTTTGAGCACACTTTTTGTTGATGTTATTACCACAGCATTTCAGCTTTACATGCCTGGACGCATCATTGTGTTAAGTGGCCATCACAAGTTAACTCACTTTTTACTTTTTTCTTAGCTTTCTCATTAAAACAAAAACGACAATTAGGACCGAGTATTTACTTTAAGATTAGAATTATTCAGCCTATCTTTGCACATTGTCATGGCACTACTCCAGTATTGCTGTTCTTGGGGATCTTGTGATGGCTGAGGAACTTATGCATTTTAACATGGCTCGCTAAATCTTTCAAGTTGAGTTTCTACCTTGAATAAACAATGGGTGAATTGTACATTTTGCAACTGTTTTGGATGCCTTTGTATGAATAGATCTATGTGCATTGAATAAGTAACGATGCTTTTTTTTCATGGTTGTATTTCCTTATATTGCATGCTCGAGCCTTTGCCAATACGGATTCATTATTATCTCTCAACATTCATAAGTACAAATCCTTTATACTTGAATATTCTTCTATGTATTGTAATTGCAGAACTTTGTCAAATGGACAGCGTGGAGAGGTGTATGAGATTAATGGTGACCAAGTGGCTGTTATATTTGACCCTCCTGAGGAGAAGGTGGCTGATGGTAACAAATATGAAGCAAACAAAGAGCAAAATGCTAAACCAGCAGTTTACTGGGTTGACAGTATGCTTCTAGTCCCAAGTGTCCATATTGCTGCATTCAATTTGAAAATGTATGCAATTTAGCATTGTTTTATTTTTTGTACTTCTAGCTCAGGATATCGAGCATGACCGTGATTCTCAGGCAGAAGATTGGCATATCGCAATTGAAGCACTTTGCGAGGTATTTTGTCTGAAAATAATTGTTGGTATATAACTTGTATTATCTTGGTATATTCCTTTCTCCTGTTTACATGCATCTTCTTGCATAGGTCTGTTGTACAATTGAGAAGATTTTCAAGTGTCTGTCTCCTGATCATTTGCTTAATAAACTTACGTATAATGTCATTCTTATGAAAATAGGTACTGCCATCTCTACAACCAGCCATTCTTTACTTTCCAGACAGTTCCCAATGGCTGTCTAGGGCAGTTCCAAAATCAAATCGCAGAGAATTTGTTGAAAAGGTGGGGGAAATGTTTGACCAGCTTACTGGACCTCTAGTTTTGATATGTGGGCAGAACATAGAGGAAGAACCAACAGTAGCACCTAAGGATGAAGAACATGTAAGCCATTTAAGCTCCTGTAGTGCTACCTACTTGCATTCACTTATATTTTTTGTTGGTTCTTACGTTGGTTTGCATAAATACAGAAGTCAGTGATGTTCGATACTCTGGCTCGCCTGTGTCCTCCGGTAATTTTCTTACTAACCTGCTAAAGAAGATATGCTTGTTTTCTGATCCTTGCCTGTTGCAACTGTCCAGAAAACATTTATTCTTCCAGTTATTCATGTATTTGTTTCTGCTCATTTAGATTTTATTTACCTTGCAAAATGTGCTTAACTAGCTTTAGTTCTTTTCCCATCTATTGCTTCTGGTCCTAATAAATGCATTGATAGTAACTCATAATGGGAACCACAGATTAGTAACAATTTATCATGTTTATGTTGCTTAACCTATTCTGCTGAAAAGTCCTGGCATGGTGGTCATATTATTAGCATAAAGGCATATTTTTTTGATAGTTGGTTGCCATTGGATAGTGCAGGATTATATCCAAATAGACATCATTATGCTTGGCCTAATCGCATGCTTGTTTTGGGAAAAATGCAAAAGCAATGCTTATTTATGCTTATCCTCGGCGAGTACAAGCTGGGCTTTTATGACTATAGTCCTGCTAGGAAGCATGGCCTTGTTGTACCTGTCCTGAAAATAAATTGTCCAAGTTGACATTGACTAGGCCTTTCTAGGTGCATAAGCCTGCTTAGTCAGGTCTGTCAGGATTCCTTCATCCAACCTTTTATCATTGTACTGCATTTCCTTGAGGTCTGGTTAGTACAAAGAAATCTACCTATTCTAGTATAAATTACTGTTACAGGCTTACAGCTATTAAAAGGGGTTACCAGTTAATTTATGCTCCCATCAGTCACAAAGGGTATCTTTTTGGGTTGCGTTGAGTCAACATGTTTACTTTGATCATCATATTCTAGATTGGTTTGAAATGTAGTTTCTTAATATTATAGCTTTGCTACATTTTGCATATACTTTGTACTGGTAATTAGTTGCAAAAGTAGTGCTGGTGATTGTTGATGTCCAAAACATCACCTTTTAGTGACTGAGAGGGAGTATTTAGTCAGGAGCAGAGCAGAAGTGCTATCAAAATCCACTGCAATGCCAAGTGAAGCTTAGAGCAATGAGTGTCTTGATGGCCTCCCTGGCAATTGGTGAAATTTAGTTCTGCCAGAAAAGCAAAATATGTACAAAGGAAAACAAAGAAGAATGTTCCAATTGTGTGTCACTTCCCTGCTTTGTTGTGCGACTTTCTAGGGCCTACTTGGCTGCTTCTTTTGAACTGTAAACTGGCCTGAGTAGCTCTTCTCCTTCTTAGAACTATATCAGAGAGTTCATTTTGCATGGTGGATTTCAGCAGCAGTGCCTGAACCCCCTATTATTTCTAAATGTATTCAGTCACCATCCTTGAAGCGGCTGGTAGGGGCCCTAAAAGGACTGAAGTCTTCAAGGTCCAGTGACATAATGAAGCTTTTCAAAAATAGATTCTTTATTCCTCTTCCAAAGGTAAGATGCCATCCTATCAGTTTTTATTTCCAAAGTGTTGATATGTGAAACCACGTTGACTTTGCTCACCTGCTGACATCTGATGATGGTACCTCATATCTGTTGTTACATCAGTAACTGTCGTTGTTCAATAAGCTGCTCACTGCATGTTTTTTTTTCTTTTTTTGGGAACTCTCACTGCATGCTCTCCTAGCATTGAATAATGCCCTTAGCTCTTCAGCTGTCTTTACACTAATATTTGTCTGTTCAATATTCAGGATGATGAGCAACTGAGAGTTTTCAATAACCAGATTGAGGAGGACAAAAAAATAATCAGTTCAAGGCAGAACCTTGTAGTGTTGCACAAGGTATTATAATTGCTTCTGAGTTTTAATCACTAATTTCAGTCCTCTCTAATGATTTTCATTTTGTGATTGAGTATTTCTTTCTCAAGCACCTAGTTCATGTCATGATTGATAATTATAGGTGCTTGAAGAACATGGACTATCATGTGAGGATCTATTGCATGTCAAGTCAGAGGGTATTGCTTTGACAAATCAAAGTATGTATGGTATCTGGATCTTTGTTTTGATTCATATGCTATATTTTTGGCCTGACCGATGTTACTTATATTCTGTTGGTCACGTTCTACTTTGGAACAAATCATCTTGAACCTAAAGTTGGTTGGATAAATTGTTTGCCATCCTGGTGGTATGCATTCTTATTTGATGGTTCCAAACCTCCAATCATTCTTCTAACTGAAAGCATTGCTCTTGCTGAGATGCTGTGATTCCCACTGTGCACAGTGCACACTTACCACACAAAACTGTTGCAGATAAGTACACAATCAATCAGTTATCGAGTATGGACCCAAGTATATAGTTGCAGCCCCTTATGATTGGCTTTACATGATAAATCAAAGTTTCATTTCTCCTCCCTAGTGAATGCAACTCCTCACACCAATCCTAAGGTGTCGCCAGAAGCAAGACCAGTGCTTACTGCCTGTGTATGTATTGTTGATTTCAGGAGCAGAGACGGTTGTTGGATGGGCTAAGAGTCATTATTTATCATCAGCAGTTAATCCTTCCATAAAGGGTGGCAGGCTGATCATTCCGCATGAAAGGTAGTGTATCAGTTGCGATTGTAGTCACTCATCTGTCTTGACTGGGCACTAACTGACACTGTTGTCTTTTTTTTTCTCAAGTCTGGATCTAGCAATTGGGAGGTTGAAGGAGCAGGATGCCTCCAATAAGAAGCCATCTGAAAATATGAAGGTAGTTGTAGTTTTAGCTTTTCCATTATAGGAAGACTTACTTTTTCTTCCTGGAAATACTGTCTTGTGGGATTGTCCAACCTTAAAAGGTATCTTCACTGCAGATGTTGGCGAAAGATGAGTATGAGCGCAATTTCATTTCAGCAGTTGTACCTCCCAATGAAATTGGAGTTAAGTTTGGTGATATTGGTGCTCTTGAGGACGTCAAGAAGACACTAGATGAACTTGTTACTCTTCCAATGAGGAGGCCAGAGCTTTTTTCACACGGGAACTTGTTAAGGGTATTATTTTCATTATGAATTTTTGTTTCTGAAAGTGATAACTTGGTTTGTTGTTGCCACTTCCCCTTTCAATTATATAAACCCTGTTGGACTCCTAAGTTATTACTTGTTCCTAACCTTAACCTACTGCATGGACCTGCATAACAGTGCAGTTTGTAGCTAAACATGGAAAATAATGTTCTACTAGGGAAGAAACAACCTAACTACTAGCCCTGTCTTAGCATTTCTGCAACTGCTTGTACAGTATACACCACTGATATATTAGTATAGTATTTGTGGTTCACTTGATTTCTGATCATTTGGAACAAGTTACTACAATAGTTGCATACTTGCATGTCAATGCATAATGGATGAAGACATGAAAAGACCCCAAATAAATATGAAGCTATGAACCAGTTGATAAGTCCATCAGAAACAAGCGTTGGCAGTCTTAGATGCAGTCCTCTATAAAATAAAATTAAAAAAAAAACTCGACCACAGAGGAGACTCCACCGAGGCTTTGTTCTAAGTGCCGTGCTTCAAACCCGGGTCGGGACGGAAGTTTCAATGACTTCCGGAGTTCAACGCTCTAACCGGTCCACCGCGAGAAGCTAGGCGATGTAGTCCCCTATATGATGCATAAAGTTTTGCACCTTTCTTTCAACATTGTGTATGCTCACCACGTCGATTTTGTTTTTTCATTTTTTGACCTTTGTTCAGCCCTGCAAAGGTATATTGCTTTTTGGGCCTCCTGGGACTGGAAAAACACTCTTGGCAAAGGCACTTGCAACAGAAGCTGGAACAAATTTTTTAAGTATAACTGGTTCTACTCTCACATCAAAGGTAGTTTATTTGCATCTAGCCTCTTTTTTGTATGGTTTGATGAGTCACACAACTGAACAGAATACGTATCAATTTTATATCATCTCCTTTGTTTCACATAGAGTTCTATGCTATCATGTGCAATTTTATTCTATTAGGTAATTTATGGACTTGCATTGCCTGAATAGTTTTTGTTTCTCCTTTGTCAAATTTACTGTAAGCTGCAAGCAATGGCATAGCTGTCAACTTACTTCCTTCAATGGCCTATGTATCACTGGCCATTCTTTTTGTAAACACAGGCATGACCATAATGTTTCGGCATATGGTATATATTAATCTTTCATGAAATATGCTGGTGCCATAGGGGTAATCTCTTTTAGCTCCTAGCTAGCAGCTGGTAGTGCTGCTATCTACAGTTTGGGCATTGTTTTTTTTTCCTGGTGTACCTGCCTCTTTATATGGAATAGATAGATACCACAAATAGAAATTTCATGACTTCCACAAAACTTGTCATCGCAGCTTAGTGTACCATGACGTTGTTCACATATATTCATTTTGCCCATCTCCTCTCTCTGATAACAGTGGTTTGGAGACACCGAGAAGCTCGCCAAGGCCCTTTTCTCCTTTGCTAGTCGACTTGCCCCTGTTATTATATTTGTGGATGAGGTAGGTTTTGCTTCAATTCAACACAGTTACATGATTGTTAGTATTCTGGAGGATATCCTAAGGGTTTCCATCATTCTTACTTAGTTACATTTCTAATGTTGCAGATTGACAGCTTACTTGGTGCAAGAGGTGGTGCATCTGAGCATGAGGCAACGAGAAGGATGAGAAATGAATTTATGGCAGCTTGGGATGGTCTAAGGTCCAAAGAGAACCAAAGGATCCTTATTCTGGGCGCAACAAATCGTCCCTTTGATCTAGATGATGCAGTAATACGACGTCTACCTAGGAGGTAAGATCTGCATATATTTTTCTTATTCATTCCAAAAAATATTTAAGCTTGATGGACTTAGTAAAATGCTGATTGTTCAATCGATTTATAGGATATTAGTTGACCTGCCGGATGCACAGAATCGGATGAAAATTCTAAAAATTTTACTTGCCAAAGAAAACCTGGAACCTGATTTTAGATTTGACGAACTTGCTAATGTGACTGATGGTTACTCTGGGAGTGATTTGAAGGTACTATGCTTAAGCCCTCCATTACTCTTCTGATCATCCCTCTAGCATCACAAAAGTCTTCTGGTTCTTGTTTTCCTGTGTGTGTGGACTCATGTCATGCCTATTCTGCAGAATCTATGCATAACTGCAGCATATAGGCCAGTCCATGAACTTCTAGAACAAGAAAACAAGGTAGCTTGTTCTTGCTTTCTGACATTAGTACTTGCATTCTTGTTCGTCCCCATGAGCAATGGTCTGCGAGCTCCATGTCTGCTCATATTGTTGCCATCTTTTCTTAGGGAGACATGGGTACCACGAAAACTTCATTAAGGGCACTAAAGTTGGATGACTTTGTGCAAGCAAAGGCCAAGGTAGTTTAAACTACTGTATCTTCACCAGCCACAGGTCTTTCCCAGGATGTGCATGTATCTCAAGATTATGATTGTTTTTCCTGTGCAGGTAAGCCCATCTGTTGCCTTCGACGCAACAAGCATGACCGAGCTAAGGAAATGGAACGACCAGTATGGGGAAGGTGGCAGTAGAAGCAAATCACCATTCGGGTTTGGCATCTAACATACACCTTTCCACATTGTATCGGGAGGGTATGAGCCCAAATTTAGTCATTCATAGGAAACCAGCAGTAGTGGCTCGATGTAGGCATAGGCACTAACCTCTGCTCCGCGCATTAGCCCAGTCCTTGTCTTCGGGCTTCAGCTGTTCAGTTATTTCACCCAGAGTAATTAGATCACTGCTGTTGTCATGTATCGGGTAGCAAAATGGCTCATCGGATGCCTAGTTTTCATGATATACCCCATGTTGTGTTACGGGCTCCCAAGCTGAGAGGCCTGCGAACTGTAAATAGCCCCAAAAGTTTTGCCCCTGAGCTAACAGCTTAGCCATTTGCGGTGAATTCCATGCAATTTTGATTTTTTACAGCTCTTATACATGGTTGGACAATAAACTTGAGACTGCACTGACCTTAAGTGACGCAGGCTATGCGCTATTCATTTCCTTGGTGTACATTATTTCTCGGCTCGTAAATGTTACGGTGTCCACGGATCTTGCCGAGAAATGAAATCTAGGTTCGTGTTAGCCGGCATCAGTCGTGCAATCGGGTGTAGCCGATTCTCCGCGAATGCTGGCATTTTCGATTAGGTTTCATCGCGGTACAGGATGGTCATGCTGGTCCGTGACCGCAGCAGTTTGCTTGCTGCTGCTGCTTGGTCTACGCACGCAGCCACCCCGGTAGCAGTTCGACGCCGGCATGAGGTGATTTGGAGCCATGCGGCTTCTTGGCCCCGTTCTGTGACCGGCATCAGCAAGGGATGATAATGCATTAATGCGATGCTTCACATTGCGCGTGTTTTTGCCGGAGAGCGATTTCGCAGCATGACAGGTCTGTGCTGCAATCTGGCACGACTTATGCGTTTCTGCGGCGGGTCGATGGCGTCGGCGAGATATTGTTGATCGTTGGTGCTTGTGTTGTGCCCATCTGTCACGTGTACGTTGCGGTCCTACTAGGCTACTACGCCTGTTGGCTGCACGTGGTGAGGCCATCATCGTTGAGATACTGGGCACGATGCGTGCTGAGTCGATGCCACATGGAGTGGTTCACACGTGCTGACGTGCAGATTAATTAATATACAGAAGAATATGCCGGAGAATCTCGCCAGAAGACAAACGGAAGCATATACTGTATATATTTCTTGCAAAAAGTTGAGGCTCCTTCGCTCCATGGTGCTAGACTGCTAGTAGGCCCATCTCTGTGCCAGCGCCCCATTCCCAATCCACCGAACACAGTCAAATGTGCTTAGGTTAGCTGCTTGTGAACTTGCTCTTCTCCTTCGTCCATCCCACCAACCCCCTCAACAGGCACGTACCAATCCGACGAGGCGCCGCAACCAAGGGACCATTATATTTTGCTTGACCTAAATTGCCCTTCGACAATCGACCAAGGGCATCACGAAGACAAACCCCTTACAGTAGAGTGGTGCCTTGAGCAACGATGCAAAATCTAAATGTGATGTCTCGTAAACCAATATGATACTCTTTTGCGAAGACATGCGTGGTGCGATTTACTAATCAATGTTAAAGAATTATGTAGATTAACAATGCATGGCGAATGTTTATAGATCCATAATGAAAAGTACTTGTAATTATCTTCATCTAAAATGTTATATTTTCACGGAGAATTCTACCAACATATCACCTTGTATCCATGTCTATGTTTCTTCCTATTTTATCTAAGCAATTCAAGATGTATACAATTGCTTTTAAATCAGAATAGTGTTTTGGGTGCTTTTCTTCCTATTTTTTGAACAATTCAAAAATATCTGTGAAGTGATTTTTAGAAATGAATTTAAGATGCTAGCTTCTCCTAATTCATTACCGCACATAACAAACATCCTTTCAAGCATAGAATCACTTCCCGTAAAGTATCACTCCCATACAGAATAAAACCACAAGAGGAGCTCTACCAAACAAACCCTAACATGGATGCAAATGAAACAACAAAATTATGCGCTCACACTTTGGAATGTGTTTTTTTTAAAGACCAATATAGACGCTCACACAAATCCATATTCATCCCTATAAATACATATACGCACGGTCATACCTCTCTATATAAGCACCTTCGAGACTAGACCAGGAGATCTTGAGATTGGCAAAGTCAATACATGCATCTTGACTTTAAGAAAATGCAAACATGATTCAAGAATTTGAAGTCATGTCAACATGTTTTACCAGAAGAGACGTTAAGCTATCCTAATTTTGGTTGGAACACGGAAGTTGACTTAAGTGGTCTACATTATCTACCATTTTCCTCCATTAAATCATATTTAATGCCTCTTGAAAACAGTAAACCAATTAAACTGATACACATTGTAAAAAAATGAAAGCTCCGATCCTGAAGCCACGGCATACATTTTTGTGATTTTGAACGCCCAAAAGCGTTAGTAAAAAACAACAACAAAACACAACGCAAACGTGAAAAGTGTGTTTGATGTTGACCCGGAAGAGCGCACACGCGGTGCATAAAATCACCAACCGCACCCTCCGCGAATCTCGTTTCTCACGCGAAGATCCGAGGCCCATCCACTTTCTGACAAGGATGTTCAAGAATCAAGATCAATTTATCCAATCCGGGCCGTTCAACGGCAGGAGGGGGCACAACAGTAACTGCGTAGTACTGTTTGTCCGACTCCGAAGTGAGTGTACGACACGTCAGCGTGCTCGCGGACCGGCTTGACCGATCGCGCTATTTAAAGGCCACGTCTTCGCCCTCTTCGAGTCTCGCGGCAACCACCAGTTCGTTCGCTCGCTCGCTCGCCGCCGCCCGCGCGCGCCCTCCGTTCGATCGTTCTCTCGTGCCCCTCCGCCCTCCACCTCCAGTGTCTGCATCCGTGCCGTGCGCCGCGAGAGCAATGGAGGTGTGCGCGAGCCTGGCGATGCAGTCGCGTGCGCCTGGCGTCGGGGCCGGCGGGCGCCGGAGCGCGTTCCTGGGATTGGAGAAGCAGGCTCGGGCGGGGAGCCTGCGGGTTGGTGGAGGAGCAGCCGGAGCGGCGGCCGTGGCTGTGCGGGCTCGCCGGACCAAGCCCGTCGCACCGCTCTTCTGCGTCAGGGCATCGCGAGGTGAGCCTTTTTTTCTCGGAGTTGATCGGAATTTGGGGATCGGGTCGATGATACCATGACTTGTTCAGGGTTGGATTTAGCGCGATTTTAGGAGGTTGGCATGCGTCTGGGTCTGGCATTTGATTCTGTTAACGAAAACAGAGTCTTTTTCGACCTATGCTGATACGTGCTGAGAGAAAAATACTTTAATGCTGATTTCTGTTGAGAGAAAAATACTCACGTTTGGCGTGGATGGTGTTCTGAATTCTGAAGGGCGACTTCGCGGGGTTGGTGGGGAAAATGGTTGGTTTGTTGTTCAGTTAGAGTAAACGTTGGGTTGGAAACGGAGCTCGGTTGAAACTTCCGGAGTAGGTGATGGTTGACTTGGTCAAATCCAAACCGGAGACTATAGCCTTTGAACTGATGTGATTTCAATTAGTTGCGATTGGGATGGTCGAGTTATTGTAAGGAGGAAGACACGGTTTGTGTAAAAAGGCAGTACGTGCTGGCAACTTTTTGTCTGTTGGAAATATATTTGATTGCATTGTAGACTACTTATAAGCTGTTTGTTCTTGTTGATTACTTGGCTCTTGTTGTTCCTCTGAATCTAGCTACGTGTGAGTAGATGTTCTATAATTCAGTCAAATACTTAAAATTGGCTTTCTTTTCTCATCTCATGTAGGCAGTGAGAGCTTGCATAGCTCAGTTGACGAGGCCCTCTTGTTAAAGGTAATCAAAGATTACACTTACACCAAAGTTCTAATATGAATTAAATCAAATGTGCCACCATAATTTCCTTGCTTCTTGGCCATGTTTGTGATGTATTCCCACTGTAACTGCAGAGGAAATCAGAAGAAGTGTTGTTCCACTTGAATGGGCGATGCATTTACCTAGTTGGTTAGTTCTGAACTTCCGAGACCTCTCCATTGACCAAGTTATATATTGATCTCCCGTCTTTGCCTCAGAGATTAATAGTTTGACCTCCTACTGCAGGAATGATGGGCTCTGGAAAGAGCACTGTAGGGAAGATCTTGGCTGAAGTTCTGGGTTATTCATGCTTCGACAGTGATAAATTGGTAGAACAAGCAGTTGGCATGCCTTCCGTTGCTGAAATATTTAAGGTTCACAGTGAAGCGTTTTTCAGAGAGAATGAGGTAATGCTTGCTTAATTTGCTTCACTCTTTTGACAAGTTCTATATATTTTCTTATGTAATCTATTGAATTGTGATCGTCCATTTAGTAATCAAAACAGAAAGACTTGTGGAGTGACAATTTCTTGTTTATCTGCTTTCCTGTGTTGCAGAGTAGCGTCTTGAAGGATTTGTCCACAATGCGGCGATTAGTTGTTGCAACTGGTGGTGGTGCTGTTATTAGGCCAATCAACTGGTACTGGAATAATTTTGGATTCCCCTTCTAGTGATTTGAGCTTGCTGTTTCTTCTCAGAAAAATAATAATTCTAACTGTTCTCTTTAAAAATAACCAGGAATTACATGAAGAAAGGTCTCTCTGTTTGGTTGGATGTGCCTTTGGACGCACTTGCAAAGCGTATTACTCAAGTGGGGACTGCTTCTCGTCCTCTTCTAGACCATCCATCGGACGATCCATACACAGCGGTATCTATTTTCATCCTTAAAACTGTTATGTTTTTTTTCTTGCTTTATTTTTGCATAAGACAGATCCATCCCTCACACCCACTTCACAAGTCACAACTGTAAGACTAATAGTTCAATCGCACAGACACTAATGAGTTTCAGGCTTCCAGCAAAGATTTGCAACGAAAATCCACTTAGCTTTCCATTTAGCTGTATCTGGACTTCTGTTCTATTGTTTGCTATGTTTTTTTTTGAGAAAAATTGTTTGCTATGGTTAAAAATGCACAAATAGCTGAACTGAGTTCATTTCAGGCTTTCACAAAACTGAGCAAGCTTGCGGAGCAAAGAGGCGAAGCTTACGCTAATGCTGATGCAAGGGTTTCTCTTGAAGGTATTATTCTCGCTCTTGCGCAACCAGTTTTTGCCCCTTCACGCATAAAGCATAGTCATAGACTGAAATCGCATCACACTGTATTTATTTGTGCAGAGATTGCAGCTAAGCAGGGCCATGGTGATGTTTCTAAGCTTACGCCGACGGATATCGCCATTGAGGTATTGTACCATCATTCATGTTCAATTGACAATCTACACTGTGTTCACAATTAGAGTATTTTTGCCCTAATTTGAGATCATACTGCATTTCAGGCGCTGCTCAAGATTGGGAACTTCGTCACTGAAGATCCCAGAACCCATGGCCAAGTTGGCGACTTACCAGTTGATTCTCAGAGCCGCAGGATCCAGACCCTGTAGAATTTTGACCCCATGTACCAGTAGAGTACAGCGCTCTACAATATTTATTTGTTCTTTATACTGAATCCTGAAGAAAAGTAGACTATAGAGGAACTGATGGATGGAGCCAATGAGAGAAGCTCCACGGCTGAAAGCTCGTCAGTTACCAATTCCACCCCGTTGGTTTTCGACTAGTTTTTTTTCCCTCGTATCTCAGGCGGAGAAACATGAATCTCGAGGGAAGTTCGCAGGAAATTTATGATAAATTGTTCATTTTTCCTTTAGAAATGTGAATAAGAAAGCAATGTGTAAGGATTACCAAATCTCTCCAATATCAAGCGATTATATTTACAAGCACAATAATAATTCTGGGATTGCCATAGTATTTTGCGCCCAAGGGAGGAGGAAGGGGACCGGGATTCAGTAACTTTGCTTTGTGACGGCACGGCGCAACTTTAGGCCTCTTATCCACCATGCGACATGCATCCAAGGGCCGGAATCATCTACAGGCAAAATCCAATCTTCTCCAGATATTTTTCCTCATGGAAAACACGGAGAAGCCGGGAGCGCTGCATTCGCGCGATGCGCCGCCGCCCCCTTCTGCCTGCCGCCGCAGCACCACCCCAGGGAGCGACGCCCACTACCGCAAGCCCGCGAGCTGCCCTTCCTCAAGCCACCGCCCCCCGGGTGCGACGCCCCCATTGCGCCTCCTCATGCGGCCAGGAGGAGAAGGAGGTCCGTGTCAAATGGGAGGGAAGAGATTGGTCGAGGAGAGGAAAGTTCACCGCTGTGGCCACGGATTGGTCGAAGAGATTGGTCCTCACCCCGCACATTCGCCTGCCGCCGCAGCAGGGATTTCACCATGTCATACAGCTCCTTCTAGACTGCTTGCGTCGTTCAATGGCTGCCACCAATTGTTTCCGAATAGCAATCAAAGTGAGCTCAATGGCGCGATTCGATCTCCACCGACCTGCAACTAAACCAAATCTGGGGGCAGTGCCTCACGGGAATGATATGGCTGCGGAGCTAGGAGGAAGGAAAGGGAGGGATTTTTTTTTCTGGAGGGAAGAGGGCGCTGCCGCAGAGAGAGACGGTCGCAGCCGCGCCGTCCATCGAACACACGCGGTCACACGGAGGAGGAGAGAATAACACGGTCACACGGAGGAGGAGAGAATAACGAGGCTGACAGGTAGGCTCATCAATAGTTTTTGCTTTCTTTTTTGTTATGATGAAGGAGAGCCGTTAGATTTAATTTTAAGGGTAGGGATGGATAGGAAAGTTACGTTGTGCCTTGCCAGAGCAACGTTACTGAATCTGCGTCCGGAGGAAGGGGAACGGTAGGACTAGGGATGGCAATTCTGCCCGCGGACACGGATATCCGCGGATACCCGACCCGACGGGCGCGGATATGGGCACCAGTATTCGCCCGCGGGCGCGGACGCGGGCACGAAATATCACCCGCGGGTAGGCTGCGGATAAAAAATCTCGCCCGCGGGCATTACCGAAACCCGCTGAAAACACATAGACCAGTCAAAATAGGCCCAGCATGGCAGCATTAGCCATTCAGCCCAAGCCCAAAATAAACATTAGCAGCACCCCCAGCGGCCCAGCCACACACTCCCGCAGGCAGCAGCCCCTTGCCTTATCCGTTGCCGCTCTGACTCCTCATTCCCTCAGTCTCTGTCTTCTCTCTCAGTCTCTCTCTCCTCTCATCACTCACTCGAGCAGGCGGGCGGCGGCCGCGCAGCAGGCCAGCAGCTACCCGGGCAGGGGCGGCGCAGGCGGAGCGGGGATGCGCGACGCGAGCGGAGGCGCGGAGCGGGGCTGCGTGGCTTACGCGGAGCGGGACGGCGCAATAGCTGGCTGGCTGCAGCAGTGCGCCAGCGCTTCCCAGGCGCGGCGGCGCATCTGCGAACGAGCCAAGGACAGTGGCGCAGCGGCTCCCGGAGACCCGGACAGCTGGTAACAAAGTTGCTGTTCATGTTTGAACTATGTTGTTGACCATTGAAGATTGAACTATCTTTATTCCTTATTTTAGTATAGATTGTAGTTGTCAAATTGTTGCTATTAACATTGAGATAAGCATGATGATGTGTTTTTTTGGCGGGTGACGGGTTGCCCGCTATCCGCGAATATCCGTCGGGTGCTGGCGCGGGTACGATTTTTTACCCGCGGGCAGGATGTCGGGCGGGTAAAGGTTGCGGGCGCGGATATGCTGACGGGCGGGTAAATGACTTACCCGCACCTTACCCGACCCGCTGCCATCCATAGGTAGGACTGACAAGCGATTCGGGCATTCGGCTTCCCCTCCACACCCCCGGAGCTCGCAGCGCCCCCATGCCGTCGCCTCCGCTCCCCGGCCACGCCACGGCGCTAACACTCTCCACCACCGGTGCCGCCGCGCCCGCGTGTCTCCTCCGGCCGCGTGCCCGGCAGCTCCTCGTCCGCGGTTTATCGAGAGCCGCCGCTGCAACGCCTCACGTGGCCGCGTCCCCTGGCCTCGCCTGCTCCCACCACTCATCCATGGCCGCCGCCCCCTCCCCGCGCGCCGTTTCCTCCTTCCCACCGCGCGCGGGCGGCGGCCTCGTCGCACTCACCCTCGCTGCTTCCGCGGTACGCCTTCGCTTTCCCCCGTCTTACCTCGCGTTCCTAATCCAGCGAGTGCTCGCGGCGGTGGCGACTCAGCTAGCATATAGATTCGAGTGTCCACTAGCTGGCTACCGAATGAGCATCGCTCAGACGCAGAGAATTGAAATTTGAAGGCGTGGTCAATTCTGCGTGAAAGGCTCGGGGAGTCGAATCTCGAGTTTATATTCTATCTGTGCTCTGAGGTTCAAATGCACACTAGACGACTGTCCAAACGCCCAAATACTGGATTTTACTTCATATGGGTTCGAATTTGGCTTGTTTAGTATCATGTTGAATATTTGGGCATTTTATCCACATGACATGAGTCTGGGAGTTCTCAGCTCTGTAAATTCGACTCTATACTAGCATGTGGAAGGTGAAATTGCTGAAAACTCAGCATTGTTCAGATACTGATGAATCTTATTCATAGTGTCTGTTATATTTGTATTTGTGTAGAAACACTCACGCTAGGTGTGCATCTTGTTCAAACTCACTGCAAACATGAAGTATATTTTATATCAAACCTTATTTTTATCTGACTGAACTATTTCTGATTGAATATTCTTACAAAGGCCCACATCTTGCAAAGTTTGCTTATGCATAATTTGAGCTGCATTCTTCATTTGCATGTGTACACTTTGCATATGAGTAACTTCAGAAGATTCTTTTCCTTATCGCAGTTGCTACCATTTGTAGGTTGCAGTATCAGCGTGCTTGATATTCTTTTTGGCGATTCGCTCTATGCTGGTATGTTGCCTATACGTTACAGGTTTTCATGGGAGGAAGGCAGCTACCGTTTATGACCTTGTCAATCATTTTCAGGCATGCAAGAGGGAGGCAGAGTTGCTCGAGGAGTACTTTGATTCATTGAGAGAGAAGCTACCTGAAACTATGGCTTCACTGAGACTGGTTGGAAGGGAGGTCGGTGATTTGGCTGCGGATCTTAGTGATCTAAGGTAACGTAGTGATGCTTCTCACTTGTTCACCTTTGGTTATCAGAGTATCTTTTGATTTTAGCCATATATGCAATTGCTCAACTTGACACTGTAAATTGATGAACACAGTACATTATGTAGCAATATATTTATTGAAGCAAATCTAGCAATATTCTTCGCAAAGTTGATTACCTATAAATAGAATGGAGGAGATATGTTCTTATATCCACCGTCCTCCAGTAGTCCAATGTGGCAGTGCATCAAACATCCATTGTGATATATGGGATGTCATTGTGAACAAAATCTACCAACATCTGTTATATATATTTTCTTACATAGAGACGGCGAAATTGACATATATTTTTCGAAAGGGTCCAAGTGGGAAGAAGGTGAAAAATCTCTGAAGCAATGAATTCTTTCCATATTTATTCATTTTCATAAATTTAGCGACTTGTAGTTGTAGTGATTCAGCATCACTTGCGCATTTCTCCTTTCTTGCGCGTGTTTGTCAATGTAACCACTAATATGATCATTTTCTAGATCAGTCAAGAATTGTCAAAGGGTGTAAAAGGTTCTATGCGAATCATTCATACAGCCGATGCTCAACTTCGCCAGTCGACACCCTCTACTCTGCCAGGTGATCTCCGGTTTGATGGCACTAACTCATGAGATAATAATCCAGGAACTTTATCCTTATTCTTTTGCCTGATTTCACAAAGGAATGTCACGGAGGATGTCTAATCAGAAGAATGTAGCAGAGGAGCCGTTGCTGGCTAGCACCGTGAGAGATCTGCGTGAATTGGTTGCAGGCATCCGATCAGGATTTGGAGCAGCGGCCGGCATCACTGGACTTTTCATGTGGGCCTCAAACTTTGGTTCAAAGCGCAGTAAGAATCGCTCATAGTGTAAAAGAATTGTGACCTGACAATAATGTTTAGCAATTGATTTTGGTGCTAGGCAACATGCTTGTTGGAAGGATCGACCAATTTATAATGAATGATTTAATTAGGAATATTCAGTAACCACTGGATTTTGGTCCTAGGTAATCCATTGATGCCAAGATTAAACATTTGTTTAATTGAATGTTTTGGTAAATGCAAGATAGGACCACTGATTTAGGCCATGAGCCCATGTTTTTTTTTCCACCCATCGATCCTGTCCAGGTAATGAAGTCTCAACTGTGCCTAAGAACAGTTACGTTACGTGTTGCCCATGCGGCATTATTGTTGATTGGAACGGGTAGTCAATATGGTCAATTGAGATCTACAGTTCGTTTGCAATTTTTTGGGCCTAAGAACACGGAAGGCCTCAAGCCCGTACGGCGTAAGATGTCAACAAATGAACAAAATGCTTAAAAAGAACAAAAAAACAAGCTGCGTTGCTCGTCTGAAACGTCATGTTTTACAGTTGTCGTGACCTTATTTTTTGTTAATATGCGAGGAATAAAATGTGTGGAAGGTCTAATAAGTTTTATGTAGGAAAAAAAGTCATAGATATTACACGATACTTAAGATTGCATCGGCCAACGGTAGAGGATTAGCATTGCGACAATTCATTCTGCAGGTCACTTGCACAAATAAGCTTGAGAGGGATTCAATCACGATCGTACTATTTCCTCGTTCAACCCGCCGGTAAATTCCTTTCCACTCTCATCCGATGAGCGTACTTATCTCCATCCATATAAAAAAGAAAAATAAGAAAACATGATCAACTTGCTGAAGTTGCAATTTCACGATTGGATTTGGGAGACTCGGTATCATTTTTTTTTACTCCCGAATATGCGATAGATAACTTCAAGCAAGATTCCTGAACTTTCGTGATTAGATTTGGGGCTCTTGGATTAATTTTATTTGGAATTTAAATTGAACTTATGAACTGTCAAAGAATTCGAATCTTGTTTTAGGGGCTTTTAGAACGTCGAGGTGGGGACCCAGATACATACCTCTATTTTTCAAAGCAAAATTTCTATCGTGTTACTATTTGTTTCGTTTGCAAATAAGGCTTCATTTTTGCTGCATTTCTATTGTTTTATTTTAAGCAAAACCTTTTTTGTGGGCTGGGCCTGTTCCACTCAAGGCCTACCCCGTCAGTGGTGTTGAGGCCTGCTTGCGTCTGAGGCAGCCCATGTTTCTTACAGACGAGCGGCCCGTGTGGTGCGCCACCCGTGGCTCTTCTCCGCCGCCCGATTCGCCACAACCACGGACCCACGGTCGCTGAAGCCTCCCCGGCCGACCCCACCACGCCGTTTGCCGTCGAGGACTACCTCGTCGCAACCTGCGGCCTCACCACAGCGCAGGCCGCCAAGGCCTCCAAGGCGCTCGCCCGCCTCGAGTCCCCCTCCAACCCCGACGCCGTGCTCGCCTTCCTCTCCGGCCTCGGCCTCTCGACCGCCGACATCGCCGCCGCCATCACCCGCGACCCGTACCTTCTCTTCTGCAGTGCCGACATGACCCTCGCCCCACGCGTCGCCGAGCTCCGTGATCTCCACCTCCGCCCCTCCCAGATCGCCCAACTCGTCCTGCTGGCCCCCAGAAGCCTCCGCCTTCCCGACACCGTATCGAAGCTCCAGTACTACGTCCCCTTCTTCGGCTCCTATGATGACTTCCTTCGTGCGCTGAAGAGAAGCCACTACCTCATGTGCGTCGATCTGGATAGAGTGGTCAAGCCCAATGTCTCCTGCCTGCGCGAGTGGGCGCTAAGTGCTCACGAGATTTCCAAGGCGTGCATCGTTCAGCCGAGGCTGCTCTACAGCAAACAGGAGAATGTCCAGGCGATGTTGGCGCGTGCTGAGGAGATAGGCATACGTCGTGGCACCCCAATGTTCCGGCGTGCCTTGCAGGTTGTTGCGGACCGCAAGAAGGAGACTATAACTGCAAAGATGGAGCTCTTGAAGAAGACATTCCGGTGGTCGGATGCTCAAGTGGCTAGTGCAGTGTCCAGAAACCCGTCGGTGCTGAATATCTCTGAAGATAAGGCGCGGCGTGTCTCGGAGTTCCTGATCTCCGAGGTCGGATTGGATCCAGAGTACATTGCGCGGACACCGTCATTACTCAATTATAACATGGAAGGGCCGCCTCATGCCCCGCCACTACAGTGCGCAGCATTGTTTTGACATATGGAGCTGTATAGGAAATTTTTATTTGGTTGTTGCATTGGCCAATTCATATGGAGCTGTATTTGGGAAACTTTGGCGGGAAGGGTTCCTTACTTCAATCATTTCTTTTTTTGAAGAAAAGACTTCAAGTATTGAACTTATTGATGTCTGGCTTCCAAAGAAATTTGGGTTCTCTCAAAATATGGATCTATTTACTTTTGCAGGTGCTCTATTGGTTTTCGTAAGGGATCTCAAGTGTTTTATTCTTTTGTGCCATCTTCCTGTTTAGCTTCTGATTTAGGCATATAGCAGTTTTCTAAATGTATTCATACTGTTAACGTTAGGCAAAATGAATATGCTCTTTAAGGTTTACCAGGACATACAGGTATACGGAGTACATATATATGAGCACAATCTAAGCATTGAGCTTGAAAGTTTGATACTAACCGACCTATGATAGAAGAAAAATAAGCATGGTGGAACAAGTATGAAAATGGAAGTCCAGCCACTCTGGACGGAAATTGCAACAAAAGTAGAAAAAGTAGAACATAGAGAAGTCAACAGAAAACAGAGTAAAACTCAAAACTTATTGCTATGCTTTCTCTTGTTTTACAGAGTGCTTGTTTCATCAGAAAATTAGTTTACACAAGCATCCAATTTTTAGTCTTCTTTTCGCCAAAGCACTTTACATTCATTGGGATTGATCACCTTCCGAGATTCCTGGGAAAGGGAATGATGCGTCAGAGGACCGTGCATGGTAGTGTACTAGTGTAAGTGCAAAGGGATAACTGCCTCCTGACCAGCACATTTGCATGAATCTGTAAATTGTTAGTAAGCACCAGAGGATGGCAGTGCAAATGCAAGGGGACAACTCCATTTATGCCCTCATGGCCCAAAGCACGGCTCGTGCCGGCATGGCACGAATGCAAGGGCCGTGCCATGCTTAGGATTTCAGCACGATGGACGCCACGGCATGAGTCCTGGACCGTGCTTGGGCCGGCACGGCACGAAGATGGCCTACTGCACTAACAAGTATGATTATCCATACATATTTTAAATTTGTCTTTCCTCAAACCTCAAATAACTGTTATTATATAAGAAAATCACAAAAATATACCTTTAAATTTATTCATTGCTTGTTAGAAATTTATATGCTCTTTAAGGTTTGCATTGCTTGTTAGAAATTTATTCATAAATGCGACGTCAGGTTTTTCACAAATGTATTCATACTGTTAACGTTAGGCAAAATGAATATGCTCTTTAAGGTTTGCGAGGAACATACAGGTATACATATATATGGCCTGAGCACAATCTAAACATTGAACTTGAAAGTTTGATACTAACTGACCTATGATAGAAGAAAAACAAGCATGATGGAATGAAAATGGAAGTCCAGCCACTCTGGACGGAAATTGCAACAAAAGTAGAACATAGAGAACGGTTAACAGAAAACAGAGTAAAACTCAAAACTGGTTCCTCTGCTTTCTCTTGTTTTACAAAGTGCTTGTTTCATCAGAAAATTAGTTTACACAGGCATCCAATTTTTAGTCTTCTTTTCACCAAAGCACTTATATATTCATTGGGATTGATCACCTTCCGAGGTTCCTGGGAAAGGGAATGATGCGTCAGAGGACCGTGCATGGTAGTGTAAGTGCAAAGGGATAACTCCATGTATGCCCTCACTGTGTGTTGTGTCATGACTCAATGAGCCTCCGGACAGCCACATTTGCATGAGTCTGTAAATTGTTAGTAAGCACCAGAGGATGGCAGTGCAAGTGGAAGGGGACAACTCCATGTATGCCCTCACTGTGTGTGATGAGTCTCATGACAGTCTTTGCAGCGCAAATGCAAAGAGAGAACTCCATGTATGCCTCCCTGTGTGTCATGAGTCTCATGACAATCTTTACTATTTAGCATCAGTCTGTAAACTGTGAATTAAGTTGCTAAAATGGTCCAAAAGGATGAAAGCATATACAAATTAAAATTGCAGCCGAACATTCTTGTGAAATTGTTAACAACAGCAAAGCTGCTGAAGGTTTGAGTCAACATGATTAATAGATAGCAAAGATAAATCTTGTTGAGGTCATAACTATGCCACATTGTCTTCTTTACCAGAAGAAGAGTCTACAATCAGGATTCAGGAACAAATGCTAGCTCCATTGGGTGTTAACCAAATGATCCAGCATGTAGCAACACACTATAGTTAGGCAAGAACACTAAAATAAAGTTACCAGCTCACTTCTCAGTGTCAAAACAATGCTGCGCACTACACAGTTAAACACTTGCCAATCTAGTGCTTGGTTCCTGAAATCTAAAGGCAGTGGGCACTTCCCCTCTGCAAGCAGCAGCATAGTCTTGGGCAAGGCTTGGTGCAGCTTCGTTGTAAGGGCTTATGAATTTCTCCATGAAGACATTCTCGGTCACCTGCACTGCAGTATAGTAGCTCCGGTCCTGCTCCAACAATCCATTTTCCTTAAGGAACTTCACAACATAGTGCCGAGGCACAAGGCGGCGCTCCAAGCTATATGTAAGCAGAGCAGGTCTGTGAGCAATGTACTCCGGCTCCAATCCAACCTGGGTGATCAGGAACTCCGACATGCGGCGCAGCCTATCCTTGGAGTGCTTGAGCACCAATGGAAGCTTGGAAACCGCAACACCCACCTCGGCATCAGACCATCGGAACGTCTTCTTCAAGAACTCCACCTTTGCGGCAATCTTCTCCTCACTGAGGAAAGCAACGGCGAGCAGCGCGTGCCTAAACATCCCGGTGCCACGGGGCACACCGACAGCTTCGGCGCGCTCCACCATCGCCCGGACGCGTTCTGGGTTGGTGGTGATCAGCCGGGGCACGGGGAGGGACAGCTTGGCAATATCACAAGCATCTAGCCCGCACTCCATCAGGAACTCGACGTTGGGCTTCACCACCCGCTCGAGGTCGGAGCTGAGGAGGTAGGCGTTGCTCCTGAGCGCTTGGAGCAGGTTCTCGAAGGAGCCGAAGAGGGGGACGTAGTACTGCAGCTTGGAGACGACGGTGGGGCGGCGGAAGCGAGCGGGGTCAACTAGGACGAGGCAGGCGATCTGGGACGGGGAGAGGCCGAGGTCCCGGAGCTCAACGAGGCGCGGGGCCAGTGTGCGCTCCACCTCGGAGCAGAGGAGCTTCGGGTCGTATGCGACGGCGGCGGCGATGTCAGCGTCAGAGAGACCGAGGCCCGATAGGAAGGCGAGCACGGCGTCGGGCCTGGAGGGGGACTTGAGGTGCGATATCACCTTGGATGCCTTGAGCGCCTGAACAGGAGTGAGATGGCAGGTGGATACGAGGTATTCCTCGACGGCGAAGGGGGCGGCGCGGCTAGCCGAGTAGGCGGCGGCGGTGGTGGATAATCGGGTCGTGGGGAGACGGCATTGGTGGCGCTGCAACGAGAGGAGCGTGATGGTCGTGCGGGGACGGAAGGAGAGAGGAAGGTGTTGTTTCTGGACCGGGAGCATGGCTGCCGGCGGCGGCGGGGAAGCACGCGGCGGCGCCGAGGATGGGACAGATGAAGGGCTATGGGCTAGAGGTTTATCGCAAGAAATGCGCAATATTTTTATTTTGGAATATAAAAATATAAAAAAATGATTAATCAGGTTATCCGAAACATGGGAAAAACAAAGGCGAGGGTGAGGTGAATTCTCTTTTATTCTTTGTTTTTACCTTTTTTTCTTCGAAAGAAGCTACGACTAAGGACTTGGGAGAATTTTTCATCGTCCCATGGCAAGAACTATTTAACTATAAAACTTTGGAAAATAATGAGTTTTCTCCAAAACAAAATGGTAAATAGAGGAACAAATAGGGAATAGAAAGAGAGAAAAACACTTAGCTCTCCCTACAGAGATTCAGACATGAAAATTTTAGAATACGAGTATATGACTCAAGAATATAGAGTTTAATGTATATACCTCCTCCTTATTTAAAGAAATAAATGATGTTTATGATAAGCTGATTATTTTCCCGCGGACCATTATAGTCGCCGCCACGGCCGGATACGGTTACCTGCTCGCGATAAAATATTTATTACAGTAATGCTACGACTCATACGTCCGATATATCGGAGATCGAACGCTCCCATCCATTGCGCCCTCCTCCGCAGCGTTATCATCCCACACCGCATCCGTCTCTCTGCACGCCGCTCGCACCACGCCCCCCTTCGCACGCCGCTGCCTCCGCGCGACGCCGCCCATGTGCTCCTCCTCCACAGGTGCCGCTGCCGCGCCGCTCCTCCGTGGCGGCCGTCGCCGCCCCTCTCCTCCGCTTCTGGGCCGCTACTCCACGGACGTCGCCGCCACCACCCATCTCTGTGGGCGTCACCGCCGCGTTGAGCTCCTCCGTCGTCGTCCCTGCTCCGCGTCGAGGCCAGCCTCCCTCGTCTCTGCTTCGCGTGTTGTGGCCGTCGTGCCCTCCTCCGTGGGCGCCCGCCGCCGCGTCATCCTCCACGGAAGTCATCGCCGCGTCATCCTCCGCGGACGCCGTCGCCGCGCCATCCTCCGCAGGCGCCGCTGCCGGCGGCGGCGGCCATCCTCCTCCTATTCTCATTTTTTGCTAGGGTTTTGCTGCATGTTGCAAGAGCATGTTTCACGTTTTTCGGATGTTTCAGAAGAATGTTGCAACTGTTTGATGTGAATGTTGCAAAAATAGATCTGAGATGGTGTGATATTTGCATATGTTTCACGTGCATGTTGCAAGTGTTTCGTCCACGCACGGCAGCGGTAAAAAAAACCTAATGAAAATGCAACATGCACGCGAAACATATTGCAGATCTGTATGAGCTAAGTTAGTAGACGCCACATGTCAGTATCTACCGTGACAGCCAAATGGTGCAAACCAGGGTCGAAAACCGGGTAGGGAGGTAAATTGACCTGGTTTTAATAGTTGGGGGAGGTTATCTACCCGGTTTCTTAGATGAGGGAGTCAAATCAAACTTCAGTGACAAATGAGGGAGAAAAGATGTACTTTTTCTTTGTTTAATTAAACATTGTCTGGACAGAGACACGCTCGCTGGAGATAATAAAATTAATTTTTGATTCAGTGGTTGTCCTAAGAAATATTCTAGAGTTATTTGTCATACCATATCAACTGAGTATCCAGATTAAGTTTATATTACAACACTAGTTGAAAATAAAAAAATAATTTAACATGATGATCAAATTAGTCTAGAAACAAATCAGATTGTTCCATGCGCGAATAAATTATTGTAGATAAAGAACTAATGAGTACACATGCGAACAAAGTACCGCATATAAGGAATAAATCGGTTCACATCGCGAACAAATTATCCACATGGAGAACAAATAAGTCCACATTGTGAACAAAATTACTATACAACGAGAACAAATGAGTCCATGCCACGAAAAATTTACTATACATAGAGAACAAACGAGTCCATGTTGCGAACAAATTACTACATATGAAGAACAAACAAGTCCACCTTGCGAACAAATTACTACACGTGGAGAACAAATAAGTTCACGTTGCGAACAGATTACTACACCGCGAGAACAAATGAGTTCACACTGCGAATAAATTACGACACATGGAGAACAAATCAGTACATATTGCGAACAAATTACTGCACATGGAGATCAAATCAATCCATATGGCGACAAATTATGCACATGGACAACAAACAAGTCCACATTGTGAACAAATTATGTCTATAAATGAACAGATAATTTAGCATTACCTACAAACAAATTAGTTTACCAAGTGAACAAAATAGCTCACACACGGACATATAATTATACGTAGAGAACAAACACGTCCATGCTATGAACAAATATTTTTTATTGGTAGAAAATTACTAATACAAGAGAAAAATTATTTAACATTGGGTACAAATTAGTCCAATAGAAAAATAAAACACCAGGAATGATAGGATAAAACAAAATAAATGAAAAGGTAAAACAATATATAATAAAAAATAAAGTAGGAGAAATAAAATGTACAAAAGAGAAGCAAAGAAGAAACAAACAGATAAAAAAGATCAAAAATAGAAAAAAGAAAAAAAAAACAAACCAGCGTGTAGTAGTGGGCCGGACGGCATGCACCCATCAGCCGTGAGAAATCGTCGCTTAGAACCATCGTTGGCAAGCAAACAAACTTGGGGCGAATTACTCCAATGGTAGGACGGTCCGGTGGGACACTACCCACCAGGGTTCAAATCCTGGTGCTCGCATCTTTCTGGGATTTTCTCAGGATTTATCGGCGCTAGGCGTTAAGTGGTAAGCGGTGTTCCCGTCGATAATGAGGCGTAAATGGTGACTTCGGTAATCTCCAGATCTGTCGGGTGTTTGCGTGCATGTATTCATAGGGGTGATTGTGCGTGTGTACGTGTGTGAGCGTCTGCGTTGTACTGTGTCATTCTAAACAAACAAACTTGGGCTTTGTTCTGGGCCTACTACTATGCTTGTGGACCTTTACTGTGCGTAGAGAAAATGTCACGTGGGCGACAAGACGTTATCTACCGCGTGCGATAGATAGCTGTCCTGGCCACGGCCGACGGGTATCGAGAACGGCATAATTATAAATAGCCAAATGGATCGTGTTAAATGGGTGGCCCTATAAGGTCCGACACTAGCACGGCCCAGCCCGTAGTGCAGAGTTCTCGGGCCGTCCCGGCACTATACAATGGGCCGTGCTTGGGCCGGCACGACGGCGGCCCGTTGGATCCGACCGTTGTGGTGGTGGTGGGTGGGTTGGGGGGGGGGGGGGAGGGAGCCGCGTCCCCGGTTGCCCTAGCCATTTTCTCCTGTCGCTCGCCGCCTCGCGGCGCCTCGTCTTCGTCTCGCCTCGTCTCTCCCGCTCCCGACTCACCTTGCTGTCTTCCTCTCCGGCGGTCGTTCTCCACTTCTACGCCGCCGTAGGCTGGCAGCCTTGCACGGCCTGGCACTCTACGTCCCCCTCCTCCCCTAATCTCTCTGACCGTCTCCATCCTCTTCGCCTCGCCTCACCGTTGTAGAGGTCCTCTCGTCTTCTCCCTCTCTGTCATCTCTGGTGCTCCGGAATCGAGTTAAGGGCTCCGACACCAAACCCTAACCGTAGATCCGTTCGTGTTCTTGTGTTCTTGCTCTTGCTTTGTGTTCTTCTCCGGGTCTTGTGTTCTTCTTCTCGCTAATCCTTCTGATCCGAAGCCGTTGAGGGACCATAGGCCATCTCTAGTGCTCCGGTTTCGCGATGTCGGGCAGCGATGAGGACTGGGGCCACTCCACCAACGATAACCTTCGAATGTGTGGGCTGAAAGGAGATGATGAGAGTGACGACGGTTAGGAAGAGCTGGTTGTCAGTGAAGCTGATCCTTTTGACCTTGTCGATGATGGCGATGCTGATGCTGATGATGCCGAGATGCCCACCGCTGGCACCAAAAAGAGGCCCCACCGCCACACTTTTGAAGCATGAAATGACTTCGAGACGCTATGTCGCTATGGAAGGATCATCGAGGAGCGACGACGCCGATTGAGCCCAGAAACGGTGGAGATGCTGATCTGCGTTAAGGATTGGGAGGCTGCTGAAGCAAGACTCCAGCACATGGTGGAAGACATGGAGCTTGAAGCTGCTTTTGTGAACTTGTATCTTGACGATGTATCTGTTGAGTGTTAAGTGAGGGGTTGCGTGTTAAGTGAGGGAACCAGAATCTTGAACTTGAAACTGTAATAATTTGATGAACTTATTTTGAATGAGCTAGGTTGCAATCTTTTTTCCCATCTAGGGTTTCTCACGAGGTGTAAATTTTACCTAGATAGTTTTTAATGAGGCAGCCCATTGCACCAGCTCAACCTTTATTTATTTCTATCTAATTCTGTGTTCTATGATGATTTGTTAAGTGCAATGCCATTGTTCCTAGGTCGACACTAGCACGATCGTGCCTGTGGTGCATGATAGTGCTGTGCCGCTTAGTGTTAGTGCCGTGCTAGTGTCGGGTCGTCCATTTGGCTATTTATAGGCATAATGCTTTATGGCCGACGGGTGCAATCCATACACAAACTCGTTAAAAAAAACGGTTAGCTCCACAAGCCGAAAGTATACCTGATAGAGTAACACAATTGCGCATTGCAGTGTGCAATTGTTTGTACCCCATAACGATGCTAAAAAAAATTGAGATTTGTGAAGTAGCTAAAGTCCCATAATCACGTTCCATTATTCGATTTATGTTCTTCATGTAATATTCAGATACTATGAAATTACGTTCATAATTCCAAATATTATTGGGTAACGTAGGCGGACCTATCCGAACTCTCGATAGAGAGCCCTCTAAAACATGGCCTATTTCATGCCATTTAACCCTTGTGAAAAATCCATTTATCCGAAATCCGATACATACGTGGGTAAAGACTCGACAAGAAACCCAAAGCACATTATATTTTGTCATGATCGACATAATGATATAAAGTCAAACTTCAGCGTCCAGGATCAGCTGAACAAACGCTGCTACGGTGCTACGTACCTATCATCGCTTAGCAGCGCCACCGAACCCTGCCTGAGTAAATCATAATAAAATATTAACTTGAAATTGTCGTTCATTATGCATTTGGAAGTAGAATCGTATTCACAATATGCAGCAGATAATTTGGTGAATTTATCAATGTCTATAAAAATAATATAATCTATAAGTTACCGTACCATCCAATGCAATTTTCCTTTCTGAAAGAACACCCTAAGCATCCAGCAACGTATGATAATTGTGTAATGCCATAGCCTGAGGTCAGCGCTATCAAGAATTTGGAGCCAATTGAGCAATAGATAAAGGCAATTTTGAATTACAGCATAGATGCAAAAAGGTAGAAAACAGTAATCTAGGACGACAATTCACAATCGGATGAGTATGCTCCGATATTTCTTCCGTGAGGCCTCATGCATTCTACAGTGTAGTTGAGGAATGCCAATCTAAAGTGTTTGGTAACAGCATCAACAGTAACCAAATCCTGACAATCCGGTGTTAGTAAACCAGCCGTCAGTGTTTGGTAACAGCATCAACAGTAACCAAATCCTTACAATCCGGTGTTAGTAAACCAGCCGTCCAGCATCCGGTAATTGCACGAGACAGCCTGGCTAGACGTTGCAGCAGCAGCAACACTGCCATACACTCGTACTCCCTTCGTCCCAAAAAAGAAGTCATTTTAAATTTTTTAGGACAGATTAACAAGAAAGTAAAATAATAACCTTGATTGCTCTTAATTATTAGCTATATTTGATACTGATTGATTATCGCATGCACATGCACCTACTAAATACAGTAGAATGACTTGTTTTTAGGACAAATTTTAAATCTTATAATGTTTTTTTAGGACGGAGGGAGTACTCTTGAGTGTCCATGGACCCTGTTCGTGACTATATGCTATTCCCAGTCATCTTCCAGTAAGACGCTAACAGTCGTTCCTCTTCAGTTTTCACATATCAGCAATGGCAAGCAATCTTGATCATGTACCAATTTTCAACTAACCTAAAACAGCTGCTTGCTCCAAACAAACAAGAACTCTAAAAGTAAGCCTCAATTTTTCCCCATAGTGGGTGAACCCAAAACGTAAGCATCAAACCCATATTAGTTTAGCTATTTTCCATGTGGCTATAGATGCTTCTGTATTTTCAAGGATGGTACATGAAGCAGAACTATTTTCCAGTCTTCCAGAAACTTGTAATATAAAGTGTTTTACAAATATGTCCAAGGAAACGGAATGCTTTCTCGAGGCAACACTAATATTTGGACTGGACCGTGGTGTCCTGTTTGGCAAAACATGCATGACCAAAGGCCATCTTCAGGAATGATCCATCGCCGGCAAATGTGAGGCTAGTGTTCACGACACTTTGGGCTCTGGATTGCACACAACGACCACCGCTTCAATCGCAAGGTATCGACTGTTTTGAAACTACATCACCATGTCCAGGCGCTGCTTGCAGTTGCAGCACCGGTGACTTCGCACCTTGAGGTTTTATTTGGGAAATGGAGTGTTTTTTCTTTTTAAGGAAAACGCCCTGAGGGCTTTCTATTTAATTAAATACAGGTTAAAGTACAAATAGAAGCCCATTTTGGCAAGTTACAGATAACAGCTTCAAATGGGCATACACCATTATGCTCCACATTTGAGCAAGCTAAGCTAGGTTTAGAGGCTGAACCTGAATTACGCAGCTTAGCTAAAGAGTGAGCAATATAATTTAACTCTCTAGGGATATGAAAAAGGGTTCCTTTAAACACATGAGCTAAATGAAGAATTTCTTGAACTTGATGTCTTATACTCCAGTCACTGAGATTCTTGCCGCCATTGGTTATACTTTCCACCAAGACTTTGCAGTCCGATAGAAAGTAACAATCATGTACCTGCAAGATGGAAGCAATTGACATTGCTAAAAGGAGGCTGTACGCCTCTCCTTGCAAGGGAGAGGCTGCTGATTTGAAGGGACCAAGGAGGATGGCTTATAGGATTAGTAAAGAGAATTCCCAAACCAGCCTCTTGATCTGCAAAAGATGCATCAACCCTGCAGCAAAGCTTAGTAGATATAAGATGAGAAAAATCAATGACATCCTGTAGGTGATGTGGCTGGGTGAAATGGAGTGTTGAAGGGGATTGGAAGGGACTGAGAGAGATTTTGACTTGTAGGGGAAATTGCTCCACTCCAAACCCCTCCAATCCACTTCAATACTCTATTTTCCAAACAAAGCCTGAGGAGATGCATGAACCCCTAGCTACTTCACCAAGTGGCAAACAATCCATCACCTTATCAGGTCACTGGTGCTACACGGATGCATCCATACCATCAGAAGATCAAATACTTGGACCAACACTGATTGGTCTAGGTGTGTTCACTCATGAACCTTAGCACCAACATCATCCAGCTGTGCTTGTCAAAACAAAGGTCAATACCATCAGCCCTCTCTGTGCTGAAACTCAGGCTATACAGCAGGCTGCTATCATTGCAAGTGCCTCAACTTGTAGGGAGCCATGTTCCTCAGTGATAACAAATCCCTGGTCAGAACTCTATAGGAGTTAAACCAGTTGAACAGGCCCAGGCTTTAGATGATACGCCCCAGATTGCTGCTATCCTCAACTCCAACGAGGAGAAGATAGGAAGTCACCAAAATCCCAAGGAATGTCAATAAGATAGCACACAAGCTAGCTAAGCAAGCTTGTCAATCTCTTCCTGACTATCCTTTACATGCAACACACCGGGACTCATGCCCAGTGCTACAGCCACTACAACATGTTCAAATAATCCATCACCTTGAATAAATATTTTATATCCTCAAAAAGAGGAAACAATATGGATACTCTTGATGATCACTTCTTTGTAAATTCAGCTCCAACAATTGTTGCTTTAAAAAACTGACGGCAATAATATATTTTGTAGACAAAAAGATTTTTTCCTTCCCTGCTTTAAGAAAGCAAAGTTATTGGAAATACCGGTTTACCATAAAGTTCAAGTCATAGCTCCCCAGCTACCAAACATCTATAGGACATGTTTCTTTGGGGGTGGAAACATTTTTCCACCCCGTTTGACCACTAATTAAGGGTATTAAATAAAGCCAGTTTATAAAACTATCTTCACAACCCCAGGTTAATTCACGAGACCTATCTAATGAGGCCTTTGACCGCACGATTAGAGGATGGTTACTGTAACATTACTGTAGTAAATCATGGACTAATTAGGCTCATTAGATTCGTCGCGCAAAGTTATACCCATCCCTAAAAAGGTTTACAAATAGACTTCATTTAATACTCCATGCATGCAAGATTCTCTTTGGTAAAAAATTGCCAGAAGGCAAAGAAACACAACCATAACAGATAAAGCGAATAATTCTAGTGTGCCATAAGTCATAACAATTATTTGCGACCTAGTTATTGTTTGAAAAGACCAGCATTACAGATGAGTAAGGTATGTTACAGCATGCAGGAAGTCAACACACCAAATATGGTTAGAATCCCTTTCTCTACATTGAGTTCCCATTGTTTCTCTGACAAAAGTACCTTGTATGCACCAATAAAAACACATGAGTAGCTTGTAGCACAGCAGACTACTAAACATAATAATTAGCAGGTACAATAGCGGTGCCGTTGAGTGTAATGTAGGTCCTTAAATATTGAAAATGCAGATTTCATGCCCTTGGATTTTTTAAATGCACCACTGTACTTTACGATAATTTGAAAGTTATGATCTAGGTTCAAAATTTACAATGAATTAAAATGAGAATAGCCACAAACGAAGGACACACTTTTCAATTAATGAGCTAGGACTCACGGCTCAACACAATGCCTTGGCACTTCAATAATTGCAATACAACGAGATGATTTGTACAACGAGATGATTTGGAAACGGAAAGCAATGCATGGATATTTGAGTAATTAACCAATTCATCGTTCAAGGAAGTCAGACAGCGTAAAGAACTGATTCAGATTCAACAGCAGATGAAAACTGAAAACCAAAGGCACTAGTGAAGCTCTAAGATGCTTTCTCTTGCATATTTTAGAATGTTCAGAACACTATACTGTTGAAAACTTACAAACGGTTTATAAGTAAATAGCACTATGCTTGGCAACCAAAGAAGATGATACATAAAAATAAGATGAAACCGAAAACTTGGGAGGTAGTTCACATGTGTAAGTGAAATAAAACTGCAGGATGAGGTGGGATGCATAGAGCAAATAATGTAGTATACAGTAGGATCATAGTTGCTTCAGTGGCAAAAATAATTCTTGGGAATACCCAAATCCCAATACCACCAAGCTGTTAAAATTTGAGCAGTAGTTTTATCCCTCGGCCAATCAATTGTATACGTCCAACCAATACACCCTTACTGCATCGAAACAAAATGACCCAGTTTCATCAGGCATTAGCATCAACCTAACCAGAATGTGTAAGGGAAAAAAACTACTCCCTTTTGAACCTAATTAGTTTGTCCTAAACGTCATATTACTAGGAAACAACACTGAAACAGGCAGCTGTTCACTACTGCCAGTCAAACCTCTGTTGTGCAATAATACACGTAATACTAAGTTATTGCTAAGTTACACACTTACCAAGCAATTACAATCTGAATCTAGAGGGGCACTTCCCCTCTGCAAGCAGCAGCGTAGTCATCGGCAAGGTGCGGTGCAGCCTCCTTGAAAGGGCATATGAACTTCTCCATGAAGGCCTTCTCATTCAACTGGACTGCAGAATAGTAGCCCCAGTCATGCTTCAGCAACCCATTTTCCTTAAGAAACTTCATAACACAGCGCCGTGGTATATGGCGGCTCTCCAGGCCATACTTAAGCAATGCCGGTCTGCGAGCAATATACTCTGGATCCAGCCCAACAACAGACATCAGGAACTTTGACACGCAGAGTGCCTTATCATTGGAGACCGTCAGCACCCACGGGTCCCTGGACACTGCAAAACGCAACTGAGCTTCTGACCACCCAAACGTCTTTCTGAAGAACTCCATTTTTGCGGCAATATACTCCTTGTTACGGGTGGCGACACACCGCAACGCATAAATGAACATCCGGCTATTACGTGGTACGCCCATCATTTCTTCAGCGCGTACCACCATCTCCTGGAGGTGCCCCGATCTGCCACATAGCAGATTTGGTGTGCGCCGGCATATCCTGGAAATGTCCTGTTCACCTATCACAAACTCACACAGGTGCTTGACGTTGGGCTTGACCACCCTCTCCAGATCAGCGCCAAGGAAATTTCTGGCATGCTTGAGCGATCTGAGGAGGTGATCGACGGAGCCGAAGAGGGGGACGTAGTACTTGAGCTTCGAGATGATGGCGGGTTTTAGGGAGCCTATCGGGTCCAGCACGACGAAGCGGGCGATCTGTGAAGTGGAGAGGCCGTGTTCCTTGAGCGCAGCGAGGCACGGGGCCAGGGTCTTGTCGGCTTTGCAGCAGAGGAGTTTCGGGCGGCGGACGACGGCGGCGGCGATGTCGTGGGGGGTAAGGCCAAAGTCGGAGAGGATGGCGCGCACGGCGTCGGGATTGGAAGGGGACTTGAGGTGGGAGAGCTTCTGGGACGCCCTGAGGGCCTGTTCCCGGGTTAGATGGCAGGATGCGACGAGGTAATCCGCGACGGCGAACGGCGCGGAGCCAGGCGAGGCCGCGGTGGAGGAGAACCGGCTGAGGGGGAGGAGCCATTGGTGGCGCGAGAAGAGGACGAAGTGCTTTTGGAGGTGGAGCATGGCCGATGCGTACCCGGCGGCGGTGGGGGCGGCGGCGGCGGCGAGGGTTATCGAGGGAAAATTTTCTTTTGGCCGTTATTTCCACCTTTGACCAATAATTAAGGGTATTAAATAAAATCAGTTTACAAAACTATCTTCACAACATTGAACTATTTCGCGAGACCTATATGTAATGAGGTCTTTGACCGCACGATTAGAGAATGGTTACTGTAGCATTACTGTAGCAAAACATGGATTAATTAGACTCATTAGATTCGTCGCGCAAAGTTGCACTCGTCCTAAAAGGGTTTTACAAATAGACTTCATTTAGTACTCTATGCATATAAGATTCCCTTTGAAAATTTTTTTCCGGGTTGGAAAGAAACATTGCCTTTACCCCAAAGAATATCTTTATCTGAAGTTCTGAACTCTGATTTTCATTCGTCTCGTTGTGTTGAATTGAAGTAGGACTGGGCCCAGCTTGTAAGTTCTGGAGATAATTATGATCATACCTATATTTTTCCTGTGTTCAGAAATAATCCAGCTGACATGTTCTATTCCCTGACGAAACCGGAATCGATTTCCTATGAGTGCGCCTCTTTGTTCTTTTACAATGTGACTATATTTTAAGAGAGCTGCATGCTATGTAGTAAATATGTCAATTTTACTGTAACAATTGATTTGAGTTCAAGTCCACCGTACTTTTGTTGCAACAAAGAATGGTATGCGCTTCTAGTTATTCTTTTTAATTCAGCCGATTTATTCTGAATTGAATGGCGAGTAAAAGACAAAAGAATTGAGTTGCGTCACTAACGCAGTTCCTACAAACTTTCTAAAATTATCTCTTCAAACTTTACTATTCATCTATCACATCAAATCTCTCTCCTCATGCATGGAACATTAAAAGTAGGTAAATAAAAAAACTAAATACATGGTTTTGATGTACACGACGAGACGAATCTTTTGAGCCTAGTTAGATCATGGTAAGACAACGATTACCACAAACAAACAAAAAATGATACAGTGCTCTACAACGTCCAATGTAACTTTTCGACCAAATTTTAGCCACTTTTTACAGCTAAACACACCCAAACTCATAATCGGAAACACAATACTCCCCGTGTGCCATCCGTGGAACATGAAGGCATATCAAACTTGGTCATTAAAAAAAACTTGGCGGCGTTTTTTTACTCAAGTCCGATCTATTTTTGTATGGAATGTTGATACAGATATGCTAGGATTTGGCGCACATGGATTTTGCTTCAATTTGAATCGTAACATTCATCAAGTGATTTTGTTTTGTTGCAACGGAGGTTTTGGTCTTCCGGATCCCCACCCCCCGGCCACCGCCCACCGCAATCCCGCCCGCCACCGCCGGAGATAGGGTTTCGCCGGCACCATGCTCCGCATCTGGTTAGATAACTGGAGTTAAACTTAGCTAGTGAGGTTATGTATTTGTTTCCTTAGGTTCTTTGCAATCTGATGATTAAACGCGGTGGCTGTTTTTTAATTGGGATTGACTGTTCCTTTTCTACTCAAAATTAGTTTTTTGAAATTAACAATTGTTTAGATGTTTTTCAGTAACACAAAACTTGAAATACGTTGTTGTTTTCCTCTGGGGTCAAGTTTTCCTGCAAGATATTGCCCTTGCTCTTGTATTACAGACCAGACATTCTATACGCCTGAGCCTTTGTGACTTCGTCATAGAAGGGCAGTTCTGTGATTAGAGTTTCAGTAACAGACACATGATTTGGGCCTTAATGTAAGCTGAACAAAATCTTGCTTTGAAACCAAATCATTAATTCATCACAATGTCCTTCTTGTGTTCTTTGATTTTTTTAGAGCAAGCATATTTGTGGGCTTTGAATCATTGGACATATGGGGACTGGGGAGAAGAATGCAGAAGTTAGTCATTGCTCTACCTTAACTCTTTTGTTTCTAAATGGCCAGAGGGAGTCTCTTTGAAAATTACAATTACACATCACATTGAAAAGGAAAAAGTCCAAATTACTCCCTCCAACTATGTATCAAGTCCACGTAACCCCCTAAAGTATAAAACAGTTTAGATAACCCCTTGAGTTTCTAAAATCAGCTTATTTTTCACCTTTGGCATTCAACTCAAACCGGTTTTGACTATGTAGACGGTGGATTTGCTTGTATTGATGACCGAGATGATCACATCACTCATAATTGTCCACATCAACCAACGGTGTTTTTCTCCTGCTGTTGTGTCGGCTGGTCCGATCCCTAGCCTATCTCTTCTCTTCTCTTCTCTCCAGCTTAGCACAGCTCCGACTTGTAGCACTCTGGCAGGCTGCGTGGTGCAATGTAACCTAGAGTAGGGCTGCTCTTGGCATGGAGGAGCGCACAGCAGCGGTGCTGGTGGCTTGGTTTTGAGTGGCAGCTACATATTGCTCCGGCCGAAGGTGAGGAAATCAGAGAGACCAATAAGAGAGGTATGTATAGGCTTGTATGCAGCTACATATTGTAACTGCAGCTATTCTTTAGCTATCACATTTTGACCAGGAGGTAGCTAGCTAGTGCACGGGTGTGCACGCAAGCATGGGATCGACCTGTGTATATATCAGCAACTATGAAATATAGAAAGTTCGTTGGGCTCGAATTCTCATTCTCTCTTGCTTTCAAGTTCTTTTTTTTTGAATAATGCTCCCAGCTCTTCATCCGTTCACTATAGGTCACTTCTATTCTGATCCTCTGCACCACACCACCACAAGTACATCTGCTTTACATCCGGTTCCAAATCTGGCAACTTTAGCATCACCCAGTGAATCAGAAGAGGGAGATGGAGATGTGGCGTTGGGTGTTGTTCTGGTGCTTGGTGTTGGAACTCGTGATTGTAAGCAGGGAGAAGGAGCAGGAGATAGTGGTGCCTATCAAGGACTCGATGAAGAATGGAGCAGGAGGGAGGTGTAGAGGCGGCAGCCCAAGAAAGAAGGATCAGAAGAGAGAGACGGAGCAGCTGAAGCATATATGGACAATGATCGATGCAGTGGCCATTGCAGTTATCAAAACAAGCAAACCCACTCTGCATGTTGCAAAAAGAGGTTTTAATTGTGTGCAAAGGTGAAAAATGAGCTGGTTTTAGAAGCCTAGGGGGTGAAGTAAACGGTTTCATAGATCAAGGGGTTATGTGGACTTCATGCATAGTTGGGGGGAGTAATTTGTACTTTTTCCCATTGAAAATTACCACTTGTTGAACTATTTTGTTTAGAGAGAACTGAAGCTTCTTTTTTCTTTTTTGAAAGAACTGAAGTTTTTTTTCTCCAAAAGAATACTAGGCTTACGCTAACTTGATGAAGATGAACCTTTTTAATGGAAATCACGCTCTTTTATTGAGCTCCAATATGTGTGTGCCTTCTTTAAAAAAAACTTGTTCGGAAAGTTGTAGATTTCTTGATGGACCTTCAAACTGCGAAAGTACCTTTCAAGAGCCCTTAGGTGAGAGTGGGGGGCACAAGAAGTAAGAATACAAAGCTTATACGTCACAAGGTGAGATACAGGGTATGCTGCTTTTGTTAGTCATCACTAGTCAAATGCGTTGCAGACTTGCAGGGGAATTGCAGTATATATTACTCAAAAGATGGAGATTTGTCAGGCTTGACTGCGACAAACTCATGTCTACAAACCACAGTTTGATCAGTAAACGTACAGAGCGTTAATCGCCAAGCCCCAAACACGTCTATGTCATGGTTTGAACTTGTGGCAAATATTTACCATGCCGTTACTATAATGAAACGCTATTTCCATATTCTTTCTTCTCAAAAAAGGACGTCCGGTCGTCAGCCCCGCCCATCGCTTCTCGATCCGCTGGTTTGCTGCTTGGTTGAACCAGACTATCGGTTCGACCACAGCATTTGCACGGTTGAATTTCTTTTGTTGAAATAAATCACATCTTATGCTACAGACAATAGCAAGTAATTGAAAGCCAGTAGGCAGCAGCCATAGGCAATGGATCATGGATGTGCACGCTTAGCATCACATTCCATTGGAGCATAACAAATTGTAAACAAGACGGCGTTCTCGGCCCACCTCCGTCACGCTGTTGCTCCCGTACTGCAGCGTCCATGCGTCGCACTTCAACTGGATCCGCGGGATTGTGCCTAATAGAGAGGGATAATCCGGGTCATGCGCTTGTAGATCGCCAGGGTCAGCCCGCAATCGAGGTGGGCGAACCCGTGGTCCATGGCGAGTCTGTATCCCCCGGTTACTCAAGAATTGGTAGTGGGTTTAGTTTCTTATGGGATCTTGTAGGAAAGTTTCGGCGGTCGCGACGCGCGGGTGGTGTCCGGTGGCGTTTATGGTGGGGGCTTGTTCCTCCGGGGTCGGGGGGTGGTCTGCTGGCGCAAGCTGCGGTCTGGCGGGCTGGATCGGGCAACGGATTTCCCTGCTGGGAGCGTTGCTTGCGGGCTCCTCCTTTGGCGGCTGCATCGGTCTCCTCGATGAAAACCGAACGTTAGCGCTGTCTCGGCGTTTTTGCCTTCCCGAAGGCGTTGTTTAGAGTACCCTCTGCTGCTGCGGCGTCGAAGCTTTGGACCCTGCGGACGGCCCGACCTTGCCGGTCTTTGATGGATCTCAGCCTCTTAGGTGTGCGTCCCTGAGCTACCCCGTGTTGTCCTGGGTGAGTCTCCTAGGGGGTCCCGTTATGGACATGTAAGTACTCGGGTGAAGTCTGCGGACTTGCGCTTATTGTAAACTGGTAATCCCAGTATCTTTCTGTTGCTTTATCTATAAAGCTGGCTACGGCCTTTGCTGGATAGGGCTGGTGAGATTGGACCAAAAAATGGTCACAAATCAATCATTATTAGAACACTGGAAGCAAATGTTTGACAGTCCAAAATTATTCACTCCAGATGCTTTCAAGAGGCAATAAAGGGCAGGTGAACATCTTTAATAATCGGCATCAAAGTATCACTAATAAGAAGCAATGTCAAAATCTGGAAGAATGTTTTAACCCACCAACTCATCATGAAACGTACAGGAGTTAACAATGCTGCGTGCTTGGATGCCAGCCAGCTCACAGGATGAAAGGGTTTACATCCTCAGTGTTATAAAAGAAGGGTGGGTCCCAGCAAAAACTGATGGAACCAAGGAAAACAGAACTCTGCAGCAGTAAACTAATGCAGTCATATAAATCCTAAAAAGAATGATAAATAATGATCCCAGGCAACACAGAAAAAAATTCAACTTTGGTGTACACCATGAATTAGAAAAAATAATCATAAAGTCAACACAATTTGTTAGTTGGGTTACCATAAACAGAAGTTGCTTGAGGCATACACAAAGCCGGAAGCAATCCTACAAAAAAAAGATAGTAATAATAATGAAAAAGGGGAGGGGATGCCACTTATAAAAGTAAACAGAACCACAATTAGTTTAGATTAATTAAAGTAAAGTGATTCAATGAAGGACACAGGACCTAAGTGGTAAATGCAGCAATAGAATCAAGAAAATACAACAACCAGCCAAATTAGAGAACAGGAACAGATGACTTCTTATAATTTCAAGTAAAATTGTATGATCATCGAACAAAGGTGAATACATTATTAATGATTCATTTCTGACTGCTGTTGAAAGCAAGCAAAGGGATCAATCATGAACTGATTACCAATGCAATCTTCAAATAAGCTTCCACAATTTTCATGACTGACAAGCATATTTCTATTACAGTAGCTCAGAACCAGGTAGAGTGGCGCATGCACAAGATTTAGGTATAAATTCTCCACATAGCTTGCCACTTAAGCCTTCGAGAAATTAACAGACACCAACTTTGTTATACAAGAAGAAAGCCACTGCAAGCTGGAAAATACAGGATCACATACATACCAAAAGCAAGCTGCTAACTTGTTGTCTTCCTTAATCTGTTCCAGTTTTCATTACTAAACTAATAATAACAATAATTTCATCACATGCATGTAGCTAGGACTGTAGAGTGACACCAGGAACCCAATGGCGTGCAATATCAATATGTTCCCCAACAGAAAAATGGAAAGATTGCTGGGATCAATCAAGGCGATGACTTGTGCAACAATCAGCTTGTACTTTTCTGGAATAAGATTTACCCTCATCCAATTAAGACTCCATTACAGGCAGCCCAATCAGAGCTTTCCCCGAACGTCTGAGGGCATAATCTTCAGCTAGGTCTGGGACATTGTCCTTGTAGGGATGCACAAACTTTTGCACAAAGGTCTTCTCACCCATTGATGCTGTATAGTAATTTAACTCAATATTCCGCAAACCCTTCTCCCTGAGAACATTGAGCAGCCAATGCCGGGGCAATAACCGCCGCTCAAGGCTATACATGATCAGTGCTGGCCTTTGCGCAATGTACTGTAACTCAAATCCAACATCCCTCACCAAGAAATCTACAACTCTCCGAATCCTGTCCTCACTTGCACCCAAGACAAGTGGTGCTTTGCTCACAATCTGGCACACATGGGACTCTGAAAACCCAACCTTCTTTAACAGCCCTATTTTCCTGGAGACATCCTGTTTGCTCATGAAAGCGACTAAACAAAGTGCACGACGGAACATTGGTGAGTTTCGTTTAATACCTAACTCCTCCACTCGCTCAGCAGCCTCACGGAGAGACTTAGGCTTCATAGTTAACAGTCGGCTAGAGTACACATTCAGACCGGCAATTTCACAAGCACTTAGCCCACACTGCTGGAGAAAGTCCAGGTTGGGCTTGGCCACATTCTCGAAGTGAATGCTGAAGATACCACCGTTGTTGTTGATGCCTTCCAGCAACTTATCGAAGGAGCCGAAGACCGGAAGCCAGAAACTAACCGTGCGGGTGAGGGAGCATCTGCGGAAGGAATGAAGGGCGACCCGGATGAAGCGCGCGACCTCAGAGCGCGACAGACCCAAGTCAGTGAGCTCCCCGACGCGTGGTGCGAGGGTCTTCTCCACCTTGGCGCAGAGGAGCTGCGGGTCGGCAGCCACGATTGTCGCGACGTCGGCGCGGGAGACGCCGAGGCCGGCGAGGAAGGCGAGGACGGCGTCGGGCTTGGAGGGGGACTTGAGGTGGGAGATCTTCTTGGACGCCTTGAGGGCCTGGGCTCGGGAGAGGCCGCAGGTGTCGACGAGGTAGTCCTCGACGGCGAAGGGTTTGGGGAAAATGGTGGGTGCGGTGGTGGAGAGGTATCTGCGGAGGGAGACGAGTGGGGAGGAGGTGTGTGGGCCGGGGGCGTGGGATAAGGGGTGCAGGAGAAGAGGGAGGATGCGCTGCCGGAGTTGGCGGATCATGACGCCGGCGTCGTCGTCGTCGTCGGCGGCGGCGGTCGGGGAAACGGCGGCGGACGAAATTGGCTTTACGCTTTCGAGGGGTTAGGGGTGATTCACCTTAGGAAGTTAGATAAGCCCTGCGTCGCACGGCCCATTACGGCTCGGTGTGGATGATTACGGCCCATCCATCCGCCGGCAACCATCTCCGCATGAAAGATGCGCATCGCCGTATGGGCCCACCTGCAGTGAGAGAGCTGGGAAAAAGTCCATTTTACGTGAGGGACGTTTGGCAGTTTTTCATCCTCAACGTCAAAAATCTAGAATCTTGCATCCCTCGACTCTTCAAAACCGTATATTTTACGTTCCTCGGCGGTTTCGCTGACGTGGCGCGCTTAAAATGGCTGAAACTTATATAAAATGGTAGAAAAATGATAAAACGATAAATCCAATTTTGTTAGCTTCCTCATGAGCATCTTTACACAGAGGAGTCATTTATTTACATGTTTGATATTATTTTATAGTCAAAATAAAATAGGCAAGAAAAAGTGCCATAGAACTTGTAAAATACATAGTAAATAGTTTAAAAAAAGATAAAATAGTAAATCCAAATCATGTATGCCTCTGGTGAGTGTGTGCATATAATAGAGTAGTTCATTTATATATTACAAGATTTTATACGGTAGAGTAAGATTATGTTTGTGCATATGCTAAACATATTCCTATTATACCATATAAAACATCTAATATGTAAAAAAATAACTCTGATAGATGTACACACTCACTAAAGGCACACATGAGTTGAATTTACTATTTTATAAATTTTTAAATATTTACTATGTATTTTACAAGTTCTATGGCACCTTTTCTTGCTATTTTATTTCGACTAGAAAATAATATCAAACATGTGAATAAATGATTCTACTGTGTAAATATGCTCATGAGGAAGCTAAAAAATTAGATTTATCTTTTTATCATTTTTCTATGATTTTATATGATTTTCAAAGTTTCAACCATTTTAAACGTGCCACGTCAACGCGCCACGTCAGCGAAACCGCCGTCGAAACTGCTGAGGGACGTAAAATGCACGGTTTGAAGAGTTGAGATGCAAGATTCCTGGTTTTTCAGTTGAGGATGAAAAATAAACTTCTGCCAAACATAAAGGACGTAAAATGGACTTTTTCCAGAGAGCTGCGACGCCGGTGTGTTCTTTCTGGGAGGCAATGTGGGCTGGGGCGCCGGCGTGTTCTCAAGCACAGAGAAACCGAGAGAGAGAGAGAGAGAGAGAGAGAGAACGCGCCTTCTCTCTTGGGCTGAACGAAGCCCTAACTAATATGGCCCAACTAATATGTCTTCTCTCTTGGGCTGAAGGCAGCGCTAACTAAAGGAAAATATGTTGATCCCACATGAGCATGGCCCAATTCGAAAAAAAAAACATGAGCATGGCCCGTAACCCTTCGTGAGCCCTTCGTTCGTTCTAACTGAAATCGACGGCAGGCTAAAATTGGAAATCATTTTAGCTGCCACGCCCAAATATCCACTCAGTTTAGGTCTCAATCCAGACGTCTCCTCTCTTGTTCTTATCTGCTGGCTACAGTAGATTCGGGCGACTAGGAGGCGATTCCGTTCCCGGCATCGATTCCGCCGCCTCCCCTTCGCGTCCGGTGGCCGTTCCGGCGTCGGAGGTGGAGGGGAGACGGGGGATCGATGTCCGGTGTATATACCCAGTCCTATTAGGCTAAGTTTGTGTAGGTTAGGGTTAGGGTTACCGGCGGTGTTCGTGGGATGGCTGCCGGTACTTTTGCTCCTCTGCTTTGGCGTCGGGAGAGGTGGAGGCGGCGGATCCGAAGTCGGTGAAGCTGAGGCTACTTCTTCCTGCGACGAGCTGTGGAGAATAAAAGTCGATCTCGCCGGAGTCCTGCGGGTGCTTTGGATCTTGGTGAGCTCGAGGTATTACCTGTGTTGCTGTGGCCTTCCTGTGCGACGACGGCGACGATGCGGCGAAGCCAGATCGAGTATTGACGCGGCCTTCTCCGACATCGTTGACAGTTTCCCTGTTCTTGCAGATGGCGAAGGTGGCATCAGGTTCGTCTACCAGCTTGGGAAACCGGGTTGGGTTTCTACTCCCATCTTTTCTGGTGGATTCTTTCCTCTCCGGAGTCTTCTGTCGTCCGGCGAACTAGGGAGGTTGGTGTTTGAAGCGCCAGACTTCCTGTTCTCTGGCGAATTGTTGGCAGTTAGCCATCTTGTTTGGCCTGGACGTTCAGCGGGTAAAGAGCATGTTGGTGTTACCAGTATGCTGCTCATGGTGCCGTTTAAAACTTTTGAAGATCCTTCGTCAGGTGGGTGGTCGGCTTGCACTTACGAGGACCTGAATGTAATTTTCTTTTATTTCAAGGATGTCTTTGTAAGTGTGTTGTAAACCATCAGAAATATCTATGAAATATATTCCCGGTTTTCTAAAAAAAAAAAACTGAAATCGACGGCGTTCGTCTCCTGAACCTGCTCCTCTCAACTAGCGGCCGCCGCACCACCGCCGCCGCGATGCTACTCCTCCGAACGCACCTCCTCCCTCTCCTCGGCGCGGCCGCCCGGCTCCCTTCCCGTATCCACAACCACGCCTGTCTCCTCTCGACCTCCGCCGCCCCATTCTCCCTCGAGGACTACCTCGTCGCCGCCTGCGGCCTCGCCCCAGCTCAAGCCCGCAAGACAGCCCAGAAAGCGTTCGATGAAGCATCCAGAATTTCCAAGAAGGCATTCGAGGAACTCTCTCGGTCCCGCCTCAACTCCGCCTCCAACCCCGACGCCATCATTGCTCTGCTCTCCGGCGTTGGCCTCGCCCGCACCGACATCGCCGCAATCGTCGCAGCGGACCCGCTGCTCCTCCGCTCCTTGCCAAAGAACATCGGTCCCCGGCTCCTCGATCTCCGCGACCGCGTCGGTCTGTCCACTCCTCAGATCGTTCGCTTCCTCTTGGTCGCCTCACGCGCTCTCCGCAGCTGCGACGTCGGTCCAAGTGTCATGTTCTTCATCTCCTTCTTTGGCTCATTTGATCGGTTCCTCGTGATCGTGAAGAACAATAACAGCTTGGTATGGTCGGATATCGAGACGGTGGTCAAGCCTAACTTGGCGCTGCTTCGTCAGTGCGGCCAAAGTGATCGAGATATTGCCCAGCTGTGTACACGCAACCCGCGGTTGCTTAGATTCAACCCGGAGCGCGTCAAGGAGATACTGGTGCGCGCAGAAGAGCTTGGGGTGCCTCGCAGCTCGAGAATGTTGAGCCGAGCGGTGTCGGTTGCCACAAAATACACCAAAGAGAATGTTGCTGCCAGGCTCAAATTTTTGACGAGTACTCTTGGTTGCTATGAGAGTGAAGTTGCCACTGCAGTATCAAAGATGCCAAACATTATAGAAATGTCCGAGGAGTGTCTTTGTCCCAAGATTCAGTTCTTGATCAATGAGGTTGGACTAGATAATCAGTACATTCTGCAAAGGCCTTCCCTGTTAACATACAGCCTGGAGAAGCAGCTAGTGCCCCGGCATAGTGTCATGAAGGTCCTGCTAGCTAAGGGATTACTGAAAAGCAATAGGAGCTTTTACACATTAGCTCAATATGGAGAGAAGGATTTCAAATTGAGGTACATTGACTGTCACCAGGGCTCTCTTCCTGGGCTTGCAGATGTTTATGCCGCAGTATGTGCTGGTGTTTTGCCCTCTGGAGCCTAATTTTAAGATCTTGATTGTTCCAATCCATTTTGTATTCTAGCAGTTGTGTAACTGCAACTTTATGCTACTTAGCAGCTGTCCGTGGTGCAGGCATTCTCAATTCTTCTTCCTGCAATAGAACTATTAATGATCTCTGACCGCTCATAGTCCACATTTAAGCTATGGTTATCTTTGATTTTATGAAGAAGTTGGTTGGATTATTCTGGAGCCTTACTGCATGTCTGTTAGTCGCTTCTTCTGTCTAGCACCTAGCTGAAGATTATCCTTAACTTAGTTGTTCCACTTCCATTAGACCCTTATTGTACACTTAATCTGATTGGAATTATACAGCACTGGCTTTCCCATTTCTCTAACCATGTTTGCTCTGTATGTTTTACTCAAAAGACATTTTACTTAGCTCAAGCTCATCACTAGTCACCGAAACTTCTTTGGGGCTTGACTAATTTGTTTTTAGTGGAATGGATTATTTTTAGTCCTACTGATGTTTACATCCTACTTTGCTGAGATTGAACCAGTCCTTTCAAGTAGTGGCCTAAATTGCTACTGAGAAGAGGCTCTCTACGAAACAATTGTGTAAGCCAAGTGTTGTGGCCAACAATATATTCTTGATTTCTAAAAATTGTTTTGGTTCCATGGACCTCTGCCATGTACACAACATGGTTCCGTTTGGTTCCGAGGGAATGGGATACTGGCTGCTGAAAATAGATGGCAAGTAGCAACTAAAAAGGGAGAAAACTTCACATGAGAAAGTACTAATTTGTGTTCTTGCTTTTCCACAGAATATATCCGTTCTATACAGGTATCTTGACTTGATCGCCTAAGATTATCTGGTTGTGGAAATTAGTTTGTCATATATAGAGAACATATCACTTCTGGAAAATAAATCTATTGAAGTTCATCGACTTTCATAAAAACTCTGTTCCTGCAGATGCTTATTGCGCAGCCCATGCTGGTTTTGTGCCTTCTGTAGTCCAATTTTGACATCTCGAAATATTTACTTACACTTTATTTTCTAGATGAATTTTAGAACTGCTGCTCATGCTCATTAATATCTGTTCACTGTGCAGGCTTTCTTAATTCTTGGCCTCTGCAATAGAACCACTAGTGATCTCTGAATATCGTAGTCAAAGTTTATGTTATCTATGAATGAACTGGTTTGACTCATTCTGGAGCCCTATTAAACCTGTTTTTTAGTTGCCCAGTATGCCTTATTTGAACCAACGTTCTACTTAGCTCACACTAGTCCCTGATACTTCTTTGTCACTTTCCCATTCCTTTATTAGCTGAATGGCTTACTTTCAGTTCTACTGATGCACTGTATTTTATTTCACTGATGGGAAGTAACTTTCAAGTAGTGGCCACAATTGCTAGAGTGAGGAGACTATAAAACAAGTAGCATCTTCTGTTTGGTCACTTTCTATGGAACCAGGTACTGTCATTCTCTATCGAACAAGGTACTCTGTTGCTGGTTCTCTTAGAAACGTAGATTTGTCAATATGGAAAACTAATTTTACTCATAGACAAATGATTTTACTTAAGCTAAAATGATGTTTAAGGATACATTTCCACAAAACAGCCCATCCAAACAACCCCCTAGGACATTCAACTTTGACTAGCTTCCCCCTTGCTCTAACTTTGCCTGTTCAGTAGTACTATGTTTTATTTCAACTGATGTGTTACTTGGACACTGGGTACTGGTGCTTCCCTGTTTCGTTTTTAGCTGAATAGTTTACCTTCATTACTACTGATGTTTGCACTGTACATTACTTCCCTGAACCTGAACTTAATTTCAGGTAGTGCCCGAGATTGCTACCGAGAAGAAACTCTCTGAAACAATTTTGTGAAGATCCTGCAGGCAAAGGTATTGTTGAATACCCATATGGGCTTTTACACATTATCTCAAATTGGATAGGGGACTTTCAAATTGAAGTTCATCGACTATCATGAGGACTCTGATCCTTGTATTGCAGATGCTTATACTGCTGCCTGTACTGTTGTTTTGCCTTATGGAGTCCAATTTTAGCATCTTGATATATTGAAATCCTTATTATTTTCTAAACAAATTGTAGAACTGCAACGCATGCTCATTAGCATCCGTCCACTAGTGATCTTTCTTGATCTCTGCAATAGAACCACTAGTGTTCTCTGACTATCATAATCCAAGTTTATGTTATCTGGTTTGACTCATTCTGGAGCCCTACTGAATATGGTTTTTAATTGCTTCTTCTGCCTAGGAAATGGGTGAATATCTAAGTTAGTTATTCTTCTGCAGATAGGTCCTTGTCAGCACTTAAGTTAGTAGGACTCTGACAGCATTAGCTTTCCCTTTTCTGTATCAACAGATAGAAGGCTGCTCCCAACCTTAAGTTTTCGAAGAGTACTCTTGCTTCCAAATAGTCAATTCTGGTCTCTGCACTAGAACCACTGATGCTCCCTGGCTGCTCTTAGTCCAAATTTGTCTATGAAGGAACTGGTTTGACATTACTGGAGCCTTCCTGTATATGTTAGTTAGTCGCTTACTCCTGTCTAGCACATGGCTAAAGAATATCATCAACTTAGTTGCTCTTCTGTGGATAGTATTTTTTGTAGCACTTAAGCCAATTGGAAATCAACAATATTAGCTTTCCCTTTTGTCTGACCATGCTTGCTCAGTATGTTTTGTTTCTACTGATGTTTTACTTGGCTCACACTTTGGGGCTTGGTTTGCCTAGTTAGTTTTCAGCTGAATTTATAACTGATACTTATTTGCATAGCCTCTGAACGATGGATAACAAGCACGTACTATTTTCAAGCCTTTATGACTATTTTCCATGCTATGCGTTCTGGGTTTATGACAGTTCATATGATGTGTTCGCGAACTTCTTGAAGTGTTTTCTTATCAGAAACACAAAAGCTGCTGTAGCCACCGGTATCCTCTCTTTTGAGCCGCTTGTAAAACTCCGGATGAGAAACTCTTGTTATCATTTAAAGATTGAAGTGCAGTAGTTGTCTATGTTTTGATATATTCTTCTGTTTCTTATTTTCCATAGCTGACCTGCAGAAGCAAGAAATCAGACGGCGCCAATCACAAGCGTCAACTCTGTACAGGTTGTGTGTGATAGGGAGAATCTATCTTCATATGATGTATGCTCATTCTATGTCAAGGCAGCCTTTGTAAGCTTGTTTGCCTCGACGGTCACTTGATTCGAACATACGAGTGCCAAGTTGTTTGTGTGGAGACTGCAGACAGTAGTATTCATACTCTGGTTTCCAATTTCTGATTTTTCAGTCAGTTTTTGTTTTCCTTGTGGAGTTTTTCTGCCAGTTCTGGTTTCTGTTCCCCATGGATGAGCGTGACGGCGTTACACAGTCACAAGCAGTAATAGACCAAATGCAGTGTCAGCAGTTCATTTGCTTTCGGCCAGCTCTCAGTTTTGTATGAAGTTTCAGGATCCAGGTTTGATTAGCTTAATGCATTGAACGTTAAGAACACCTAGGTTCCCGTGCTTCTGCTTTCCTCTAGATTTGCATCTGAACTCGCCCGTTTGGCGTTACACTCGATTTTGATTTGCAAGGGGAAAGAGAAATCCACGTGCATTCACAGTGCAGAAATCGAAAGCTGCCCCGCCAGCGGAAATCGAGACTAGTTCATATGCGTTCACGAGCTCGTTTAAATCGAAGCTTGGGTAGTGGCAGTTCATATGATCTGCTCATAGATACAAATCGAAACAAAAATTGTGGTGGCTGTGGCTCTCACGGTCACGGTCAATTGAAACGGTTGGAAAAGAAATGGAATAGCCGCAAGAAAGAGCGATGCCACTTTTCCCCCTGCTAGCAACAATACGCCTGCCGTCCAAGAGCGGTGCCACTTTTCCCCACTGGAGCACTCTCCTCGCAGCGACGAGAGCGAGCTGCTATTCGCTGAAGCTCTGTCCAAGGCTGCAGGCCTCGCGTTCGCACTTCAGATCTTGAGGGAAGTCAACCAGGTACACGTATATTGCTGCCGTATTTTGCTGCTCCTTTCCATGTGATTATTTGCTTCCTGGCTTGGTGCTTTTTTGTTCTATGACTAATTACTGTTCTATTAACTTATCTCTCCTGAACGCAAGATAGATGCATTCTACATTTACAATTTTTTAAAGATGAGTATGAGTTACGGCAGGCAGGTTGCCGGCCCAAACCTGTGGCCTGTAGGAGTACAGGGACATGGGGAGATTAGCAGATTACATCCAGTGGATTGGATCATCATATCCATAAGGGCTATAACCCCAATCCAGCTCCCCATTTCCCATTGCATATCCCTTTTCGAAACCCAACAGTTACCCAAACATCACCTTTGAATTTTTTTTTAGAAGATGAAGTTGCTTACAAAGTGTGAAGATCACTACAACATAGAAATAAATTATAAAAAAATCATTCTCACCAGAGATCAAACTTAAGATCTCCAGTGGAGATCGGTGCTACTAAGGTACGACTCTATCTCCTTTTGTTTTTATAAGGAATGACTTCACTCGGTCCTGTCTTCTAAATTTTAATTTGACTAGGTAAGTGCCCGTGCGTTGCTACAGGCATGATACATGGAGCAAAGATAAATTGGACATATAAAAATTTAATCTTGATGGCCTTAGGTTCACACCGAAGTCCATAAAAGTTAGTATTTTTGTTTTTTTGTAAAAACAAAGGTGTGAAATTATGACATTTGGTTTTACTGCATATTCCATTCAAACATTATCACTTACATGTTTCTCCACAAATGACTTCAATCTTTATACTGTTACGTACACTCGCATTATCTGAAAATAGAACTCATCCTTTAAACAAATTTTTACTACATAGTAGATTCAGGCAAAAGTAAGGATTTATTAATATAAAAGTATAATACATTCAGGGAAGGCCATATTTTATCTAAAACAATGCGTATAGCATTGAACCACACAAAAGAGTCTAGATCTATTATGTAGTATATGCCGCTAGTCCCCGGGTAAGAGTTTCATCCTGTCACAAGATTTAGGTAATCTGGAAGTTAAAATGATGGTCAAATGATTAGAAATTGGTGGACCAAACAGATCAACGCAGAATATTAGGAGGTATCTAAAGGCAAGCCGCTTCTTTGTGTGCTCAAGCAAAAACTGTGGGTCATGTTCAGTCTGTGTATGCATCAATCCTGTTCACTTCATGGAACATAGCAATTTAGAGTTAAATTTCTCCTTGGGAAAGCATTATTAATAAAACTATTTTTTTGCATTGATCCATACAACCTTGTCAGAAGAAGAAATATCTATTTGACGGTGCAAGTTAATGTACTAACATAAACCTTAGCCTAATTTAGCATCCATCAGTCTGAATTGTACCTCAATGAACTTCAGAAGGTTGGGTCTGCCCTTTGTGGTATCATAGTTGTTGATGTTGGAATATAATATCTGAAACCTTTCAATAATTTAATTACACATACACATGTACCTCCAAGGAAATTAAGCATCACGACAAAACCACATGTCAACCGCGGTTTACAGTTCCTAATATGAACTTAGCTCTCACATAGTTCCTAAGAGAATTCAGACATTAACAAGCGTGAAAAACAACTGCAAGCATTACCGGGACTGTGGTATGTGTCGCCGGTTATTCCGCGTGGATGGGTCCAATACTTTTTTCTCTCAATTGTGCTTTTTAGAGTAGAGATCATTCATTTATCTTATATTATATTATTTATGATTATAAATTTATAATTGTTAGAAAGTATTTTTTATTACAAATCTAATAATGTCAAATTTGTATTATAAAAATTAAAATTTATTGTCTAAATTATTGATTAAAGTTTAAAAAGTTTGACTCTTGATACACTTGTGGGTCTTATAAAAACAAACGAAGGTAGTATCAACCAAATGGTTCCCACACCGGTTCGCAACACCACCTCATTGCTGAAATTGTGGTTAGAAAAAAAGACCAAGTAGTTGCAGACCCGATCAGCATCCAGGTAGGGACTATCATCGCGTGCCACCAGCCCCGCTCCCCTCCACGTCAGCTTAGAGACGGCTCAATTTTAATCCCCGTTCTTCATCCGTTGAAACTTCACCCAGGTGTAAAAAAAAAAAATGGAGCTTGTCTTCCTCACGACGCGGAACTGTCCACCAGCTCCTCTCATCCAGTCATCCAGCGACGGCTGCCAAATCGCCGCGCCGCCGCCATGCTGCTCCTCAGTGTAGAAGGAGATTGGGATCAACCGTGACTTCATTGATCAGCAGAGCTTACATTTTATACATGTACAACAAGACTTGGAGCTGTCTAAGATCCTAACGAGCGAGGCGAGGGGCGCTGCGCGTCGTGCACGAACGCGCCGGACGCGGGGAGCGCTTCGTGCACGTGGAGAGCGCCGTTATGGCGTGCTAACGAAGTCGTTCGCCAACACCCCCCCCCCCCCCCCCCCCGCAGTCGCAGCCGTCGTATCACCGACGCAGAGACTGGTCCTGAAGTCGTTGAACATGCTTGAGGGAAGCCCTTTGGTGAACACATCCGCGAACTGATGAGCACTCGGGATCGGCAGGACACGCAGTTCACCGAGCGCGACTTTCTCCCTGACGAAGTGGATGTCGAGCTCGATGTGTTTGGTCCGCTTGTGGTGCACCGGATTCTTGGACATGTAGACGCTGGATATGTTGTCACAGTATGCGACAGTCGCCTGGGGAACGCCGCAGTGAAGCTCGTCGAGCAGCTGGCGCAACCAAGTGCACTCCGCCACCGCGTTTGCCACACCTCTGTACTCGGCTTCCGCACTTGACCTCGAGACAGTCGTTTGTCGCTTGGACGACCATGAGATGAGGGACTCGCCGAGGAAGATGCAAAAGCCGGATGTGGAACGCCGAGTGTCGGGGCAGCCGGCCCAGTCAGCGTCGCTGAAGGCGGTGAGCGACGGTGTCGTCGAAGCGCGAAGATGTAAGCCGAACGTGGTCGTGCCCTTGATGTAGCGCAGAATTCGCTTCAGCAGGGTAGCGTGAGCCACGCGCGGGGCGTGCATGTGCAAGCACACCTGCTAGACGGCGTAGGCGATGTCGGGCCGCGTCAAGGTCAAGTACTGGAGAGCACCTGCCATGCTGCAGTACCAGGAGGAGTCCTGAAAGAGAGGCCCTTCGTCGCTGGACAGCTTGGGCTTGGCGTCCGTCGGAGTGGCCACGGCTTTGCAGTTCGCCATGCCTGCATGATCGAGAACTTCGACGGCGTACTTGGACTGGCTGAGGATGAACCCGTCGGCGTTGCGCTGGACTTCGATGCCTAGGAAGTACTTCAAGGGCCCCATGTCCTTGACCTTGAACTCCGCTTGAAGATGGTCGATGACACGCTGAAGAAGACTTGACGAGGACGCTGAGAGGATCATGTCGTCGACGTAGAGGAGGAGGTAGGCCATGTCGGATCTACGGCGCAACACAAACAAGGACGAGTCGGCGCGGGACTGGACGAAGCCGAAGCTGGTCACATAAGTGACGAAGCGCGTGAACCAAGCGCGCGGGGCCTGACGAAGACCGTACAGAGAGCGGGAGAGAAGGCACACGTCGGCGGGGCGAGCAGCATCCTCGAAGCCTGTGGGCTGCTGGCACAAGACACGTTCCTGAAGATGGCCGTGCAGGAACGCGTTGGAAACGTCCAGTTGATGCGCCGGCCATTGCTTGCAGGAGATCAGCATTAGGACGGTGCGAATGGTTGCTGGTTTGACGACGGGCGAGAATGTCTCGCCAAAGTCGACGCCAGGATGCTGGTTGAACCCGCGAACCACCCATCGTGCCTTGTATTTGTCGATGGAGCCGTCGGCGTGGAGTTTGGTCTTGAAGACCCACTTGCCGGTGATGACCCGAGCACCAGGAGGCCGAGGAACCAGAGTCCACGTCTTGTTCGCGATCAGGGCGTCGAACTCAGCCTGCATCGCCACGCGCCAGTTGGTGTCCTGGAGCGCCGTGCGAACGGACGAGGGCGTCGAGGACAGGGTCGGCGCGACAGCCAGTGCGTACCGCGGGTTGGGTTTGCTGATGCCGGCCCGTGCGCGCGTCATCATGGCATGACGAGGAGGAGACGTTGGTGCTGCTGGCTCGGGCGATGGTGGTGGCGTGACGTCGTGAGCCGGAGCAGCACTGCTGGACGACGACGACGCGGGCGACGGAGGCGGCGCGACGTCGTGAGCTGGGGCGGCGCCGGTAGGTACGACGCCGCGCGGCGCCGGAGCGGGCAGCAGTACAATGGCGTCATCGTCGTGGTTCGGTGGCGTAGAAGTGGTCGGTCGGGGCGGTGGCGTGGCGCTGAAGAGGAACACGTCCTCGACGAGTGGCCATGTCGTAGCAGCGGTAGCCACGATGGTCCGCCGGGTAGCCGATAAAGACGCACGCCAATGATCGAGGGCTGAGCTTGTGTGGCGATGTCGCGATGGTGTTGGGGTAGCAGAGGCAGCCGAACACGCGAAGATGATCGTACGTCGGAGGGGCGCCGAGCTGCAACTGGTGCGGCGTGATGGGGCTCGTGGCTCGGCACGGCCGTCGATTGATCAGATGCATCGCCGTCTGCAAAGCTTCAACCCAAAAAGATAAAGGAGCAGCGCTGTGAACAAGCATGGTGCGCACGTAGTCATTGATCGTTCATAGGATGCGCTCCGCCTTGCCATTCTGCTGAGAAGTATAGGGGCAAGAGAGGCGAAGAACAGTGCCATGGAGAGACAGCAGTGTGCGCAGTGCATAGGAGTCGTATTCCTTGCCATTGTCAGTTTGCAAAGCTAGCACGGGGAGCCCAAATTGAGTATGGACATAGGCAAAGAAGGAACGAACAGTATGAAAAACTTCAGACTTAGTGCGAACAGGAAAGGTCCAAGTATAATGTGTAAAATCAACAAGAAACACCACATAGTATTTGTAACCGGAATTGCTATAAATTGGAGATATCCAAACATCTATATGCACTAACTGAAAGGGAAACAAAGACTGACTAGAGGAGGAATGGAAAGGAAGCCGCACATTCTTGCCCATACTACAAGCAGAGCAATGGTGGGGGGTTGATTTATTACATTGGAAATCAAAGGAACCAAGGACCTTGGACAGTGAAGCAGAGCCGGGGTGCCCGAGCCGAAGATGCCGCCGCTCCACTGACGGCGAGGATGTCGCAGTGAGTGCATGCGGCGATGGCAGACGCAGGGGGTACAGATCACCCGGGTTGTCACAACGGAGCTTCACCACCTGAGTTTGAAGATCCTTGACAGAGAAACCAGTGGGATCAAATTCAAGGAACGTCGCCGGGTGGGGCGCCGCCGCCACGGCCACAACGCTTGCCCCGACCCTTGGGACGAGGCTGGCCAGTGGTGTTGGAGACGCCGGAGGAAGACCCAGTGCTGGCGTAGAAGGCCTCCCCGGCTTCAGCCTTGGCGTCGTGCTGCATCTGGAGTTCCGCCAGCAGCAGGTAGGAGCGCGCGGTCATGAAGGTGTGTGGCGGGTTTCGGTCGGTGATGCCGGCGCGAAGACTGCGGAACTTGGAGTTGAGGTCGTGCAGGAGGTTGAGCACCTGGCTGGGCTCCGACACGGGCATGCTGATGTCGCGGAGGCCGTCGGTGAGCTGCTTCAGCTTGGCGGTGTACTGCGTGATGGTCATGTCACCTTGATTGATCGAGCGAAACTCGGTCTCAAGGTAGACAGACCGCTGGACGACGTTGTCGCGGAAGACGCCTTCGATGTCGCTCCACAGGGTGAAGGCAGAGGCGCGAGGCTTGTAGACGACGTCGAAGACAGTCTTGGCAATGGAGTTGTGCAGCCAATTGACCACGCAATGATCGGCGCGGCGCCACTCGGCAGTACGAAGATTGAGAGCAGGCGGCTCCTGAACATGGGCCTCAAGGCCAAACTTGCCGAGGACCGATTCGAAGCTGCACCGCCACTGGCTATAGTTGGAGACGTCGAGATCGAGAACGACCGGGACGTGAGAGCGAATGTTGACGGTTTGAAGAACAGAGGCGGGGGGCACCGGCACTAGCTCATCGTCAGAGGAGGACGAGGCGTCAGAGGCGCCAGAGCTGTGCGACATGGCGAGCAAGAGGGAAAGAAAGCGGAAGACTAGTGAAAGGATCACAAGATGCCTAGAGGGGGGTAAATAGGATCTTCTTGAAAATCTGCACACAATTCAGCTCAATCTCGGATTAGTACCCGGAACTTCCGGCACCCTACCGGATACTCCGACTCAGACAGTCGTGGAGTATCTGGCAGGTGCTTCCCACATCCAAAGGGTGCCTAACAGGCCTCCCTGCTGCTCTCTTCCCTTCTCTAGCTGCTGGGACAGAGCCACTGCCAGACCCGCCATCTCTGATGTGTATGCCCTGAGCACCTCTGCCTCTGCCCTGCCCTCTCAATTCAGACTCATTAATAGCACCAGGACCTTTTCTCTTGTCACTAGTGCCTGCTGGAGCATTCTTGGAAGTCTTCTTCTTTGCTGCCGCTGCTTTGACAGAACCAGTACCAGCCACAGCACCCCTGCCAGCCCCTCCTCTGCCCATGCCTCCAGTACCCCCATCACGTGCAGCTCGTGGGGGATTTGCACGCAGACTCGTTGCACGAGCAGCAAGTGGCACATCATCTTCACTTCCCGCCCCCTCTGACTCACTTGAAATAGCCTGAACAGATGGAAAAGAGGGTTGGGTCAGACAATGTGCTAGGCAACGAATCCATCAGCAGATAAAGGCACAAGGTCACTTGAAAAGAGAAGCACGAACGGACTAGACAGGAACTTGCCATAAACAGATCTAGAACCGAATGAGCAAAGCATGGATCTCGAGTTCTAGCCACAAAGGAGCAGTAAGATTTCTAGGGTACACTCAACATCACCTAGATAGCAATCCTACCCAAGGGATTCCATCGAAACCGTCTAGAATTCTAGATCGAGAAAGAGCATGGCGGTTAGGGTTACCATTGAGAGAGGAGCAGAAATTTTGCGCAGAGGAGATGCTGCGGTGAAGGAGTGCCCGACCTAGTGGAGAGAGGCAGCACGAGGGGTTTGCCCGGGCTCGCTGACGCCGGAGCCCCGAATCCCCTTCCCGTCGGAGAAAGAGTGGCGGCGGCGGCGGCCCCGTCGAACGAGAGAGCGGAGCGTCTCGGGGGCTCGGGGGCGAAGCGGTAGGCAGATGGGCTTCCTTTTTTTTGTTTAGATGGAGTGCTGACAAGTGAGGGCAAGATGTGGGACCAGCTGCTGGTGAAGCGCGGAAGGATGGTCAACACGAGTGGATAAGGTCATGACTCAAGTCAACATGGAGATAACGGTCAGCGCAAGGGAACTTTGGTCAAACTGGAGGCAGATACTTCTTGAAAGGCCGGATACTCCGAGAACTCGTTTTCCCGAGGGCCTTCTCGGAATGTTTTTGTTCTGGCCCAGTCCCGGAGTGTCCGACCCCAGAAATTTCAGCAGATAGGAAGCATAGAAGGATAGAGAGATTTTGACCAAGATTTGATAGAGAGAGAGATGGACATATAAGAAACAATTTTGACACATGTGATCAGTCAACAAACAACAATACATAACTATGATCACATGAGCCAAAACATGATCCAACGATCACAAGAGCCAAATATTTTCAAGAACTCACACAAGAAAAATATTTTTCCTATCTAGTCATCAACCAATTTTGTGTGCAAGAGTTCAAGCAACGTTACGAGAATCCAAAATATTTAGTTCACTCCTCAAAGCACAAAATCTTGACTCATCTAGTGGCTTAGTGAAGATATCGGCAAGTTGCCTTTTGGTGCTCACATGTCGTAAAGCAATATCTCCCTTTGCCTCATGATCCCGTAAGAAGTGATGGCGAATATCTATGTGCTTTGTTCGGGAGTGTTGCACCGGATTGTTAGCTAGCTTGATAGCGCTCTCATTGTCACACAAGAGTGGAATCTTACTAAACTCACAACCGAAGTCACTCAAGGTTTGCCTCATCCAAAGTAGTTGGGCACAACAAGCGCCGGCCGCTACATACTCGGCTTCGGCGGTCGACAAAGCGACCGAATTTTGCTTCTTTGAGCTCCATGACACCAAGGACCGACCAAGAAATTGGCAAGTCCCCGTTGTATTCTTTCGGTCTACTTTACAACCGGCATAATCGGAGTCCGAATAGCCAAGTAGACTAAAGGTTGAGCCTTTGGGATACCACAAGCCAAGATTAGGAGTGTGCACTAAGTATCTAAAAATTCTCTTAACGGCCATCAAATGGCACTCTTTCGGGTTAGCTTGAAATCTTGCACACATGCACACACTAAGCATGATATCGGGCCTAGATGCACAAAGGTAAAGTAGAGAGCCAATCATGGAGCGATATACCTTTTGATCCACGTCCTTCCCATCTTCATTTAGATCGAGATGTCCATTGGTTGGCATAGGAGTCTTGATGGGCTTGGCATTCTCCATGTCAAACTTCTTGAGCATATCGGTGGTGTACTTGGTTTGACTAATGAAGGTGCCATCCTTGAGTTGCTTGATTTGAAATCCAAGGAAGAACTTCAACTCACCCATCATGGACATCTCAAATCTCTTTGTCATAATCCTACTAAATTCTTCAAACCAAACATTGTTAGTAGAGCCAAATATAATGTCATCGACATATATTTGGCACACAAAAATATCTTTATCTTGCTTGCGTGTAAAGAGAGTAGGATCGGCCTTGCCTATTTCAAAACCTTTCCTCAAGAGAAAGTCCTTAAGGCATTCATACCATGCTCTAGGGGCTTGCTTGAGCCCATAGAGCGCCTTATGGAGCTTGTATACATGGTGAGGATACTTGGGGTCTTCAAAGCCCGGTGGTTGCTCCACATATACCAATTCGGAAATTGGCCCATTTAGAAATGCACTCTTCACATCCATTTGATGTAGCTTGAAATCATGGTGAGTAGCATAGGCAAGTAAAATACGAATTGACTCAAGCCTAGCTACGGGAGCATATGTCTCACCAAAATCCAAACCTTCTATTTGAGTGAAGCCTTGAGCAACCAACCTTGCCTTGTTTCTTGTAACTACACCATGTTCATCTTGCTTGTTCCTAAAGACCCACTTGGTTCCAATCACATTTTGCTTGGACCTTTCTACCAACGACCAAACTTCATTTCTCTTGAAATTGTTGAGCTCTTCTTGCATGGCCATTACCCAATCCGGGTCATCAAGTGCTTCTTCTACCTTGAGAGGTTCCAAAGAGGAAACAAACGAGTAATGTTCACAAAAACTTGCTAATCTAGAACGAGTAGTTACCCCTCTTTGGATGCTTCCAAGAATGTTGTCCACGGGATGATCTCTTTGGATAGTGTGGTGGACTCTTGGATGTGGTACACTTGATTGAGCTTGGATTGGACCATCATCATCATGATCATCTTGACTTGAGTTGACACCATTTTGTGCTTGATCTTGATCGATTGTTGGTGTGGATGGTTCAACTCGTGTTGGTGATGATTTGTCTTCTTTTGGCTTGTTTTGCTCACTTGGATCTTGGGGCCTTACTTCTCCAATGGCTAGCTTCTCAATTGCTTGTTGTGGAGGTTCTTCGTCTACATCATTTGGATCAACTTGCTCTACTTGAGAGCCGTTAGTTTCATCAAAGTCCACGTCACACGCTATTTCAACACAACCGGAGGTCTTGTTGAAAACACGGTAGCCATGGGCATTTGATGCATAACCAAGAAGAAAACCTTCATCACATTTAGGTGCAAACTTAGAGATTTTGGGCTTCTTGTTTAGAATGAAGCACTTACTTCCAAAAACTCTAAAGTAAGACACATTAGGCTTTTTACCTATGAGAAGCTCATATGCCGTTTTCCTCAAGAGCTTGTGGAGGTAGAGACGGTTGATGGCGTGGCATGCGGTGTTGATGGCCTCGGCCCAAAATTGGTCCGAAGTCTTGTACTCATCTAGCATTGCCCTTGCCATCTCAATGAGTGTCCTATTCTTCCTCTCCACAATACCATTTTGTTGAGGAGTGTATGGCACGGAGAATTGATGCCCAATTCCTTCCTCTCCAAGAAATTGTTCAATGTTGGTGTTCTTGAACTCGGTGCCATTGTCACTTCTCACTTTCTTGATCTTCCAATTAAACTCATTTTGGGCCTTTCTTGCAAAATTCTTGAATATCTCATGCACTTGACCCTTATCATGCAAAAAGAACACCCAAGTGAAACGAGAATAATCATCAACAATAACAAAGCCATATTTGTCACCACCAATACTAATGTAGGCCACGGGCCCAAATATATCCATGTGTAGAAGCTCAAGCGGAGTCTTGGTGGTGACGATGCTCTTGGGTGGATGTGGTGCACCAACTTGCTTTCCCGCTTGACATGCACTACAAAGACGATCTTTCTCAAAGAAAACATTTGTTAGTCCAAGAATGTGATCGCCCTTAAGAAGTTTGTCAAGATTTCTCATCCCAACATGAGCTAGTCGGCGATGCCAAAGCCAACCCAAGCTAGACTTTGCTAACAAGCATGCATCAAGTTGAGCTTTCTCCGATGTGAAATCCACAAGATAAAGCTTTCCCTTGAGCACACCCTTGAAAGCAACGGAGTCATCGCTTCTTCTAAAGACGATCACACCCTTATCGGTGAACAAACAATTGTAACCCATCTCACAAAGTTGTGAAACGGATAGCAAGTTGTAGTCCAACGATTCCACCAAGAAAACATTGGAAATTGAATGATCGGTAGAGATTGCAATTTTACCTAGACCTTTTACCTTTCCTTGGCTATTATCGGCAAACACAATGTTGTCACTTGAATTTTCATTTGCCTCAAATGAAGTGAACATACTCTTCTCTCTGGTCATATGATTTGTGCATCCACTATCAAGCACCCACTTGGTTCCACCGGAGGAGTATGCCTACAAAAACAAATCAAGCTTTTGTTTTAGGTACCCAAATAGATTTGGGTCCTTTGGCGTTAGTCACAAGAACTTTGGGCACCCACACATTTCTCTTGATCAATGTGTCTCTAGTGCGATACCCAACATACTTGGCAACCACCCTACCACGATGGTCCCAAGCCAACACATAATCGGCATAGAAGGTACTTTGTGGAGCATGTGCCTTCACTTTGTTGTCTTGCTTCAAGTTGGTCTTGGTGAGTTTCTCCTTCTTGGGTTGAGTTTGAGTTTGTGGTCTCTCATACTCATAAGACACAATATGAGAGGACTCAAAACTCATAGGCTTGGTGTAGTTGGCCTTGTGTTCCTCCCCCTTGCTCCAAGGATACCTTGTGTGTTGAAAGTGCTTCAACAAGCCACCTTTCACACCAAGGCCGGAGGTCTTGTTGTTCTTGATGACGGGGATAAGGTTTCTATCACCTTGCTCATCCTTACCTAAACCCTTGTCATTCTTGTAACCATATTTCTTCATGTAGTTTGTACCAAAAGCCTTCGAGTACCTTTCAAACTCACCTATCTTGAGATGTGGCTTCTCTTTCTTGAGAAGATCGGTGAGCCTTGCTATTTCCTTCTTCATAGCTTGTGCTTCGGCAAGGTTAGTACCACAAGATTTTATATCAACATTATAACATCTAGCACAACCATTGCTAGTAGAGGGAATAGGGGATTTGGTTGCATCATTAGAGTATGAGGAGGTGCTATCCCAAAGAGTGTTGAATTGTACTTCAAGAGCCATATGTTTGGCATTCAAACATGATAAGTTTTCTTGAAGTATTTCTTTTTCACCTTTTAGGTTAGCATTTGATTCATTGGCTAAGAAAAGGTCCTTAGTCAACTTCTCAATATTTTCCTTTTCTTTAGCTAGAGACTTTTCAAGCTCAAAAAATTTGTCAATTTTGGCATTGAGCAAGTCCTCTCGCTCCTTGAAACCCTTTCTTTCTTAGGATAGGGATTTCTCAAGGGCTATGGATTTCTCTTGCTCACGCCTCATCAACTCTTCTTGAGCCTCAAGAGTCTCTTCCCTAACCTCTAATTCCTCCGCTAGCATTCTAATTCTACAAGCGGCCTTTTTACCAAATTGCTTAGCTAGTTTTTCATACATAATTTCTTTATCATCATCATCACTATCATCATCGTCATGAGGAAGAGAGAGTGATTGAGGAACTACCTTCACCCCTTTTGCCATAAGACAAGCGGGAGTAGTATCATCTTCATCATCGGTGAGCTCTCCAAAGAGTGATGTGCTTGTGGTAGTAGCTTGCACCGCAATTGTTGCAACCTCCTCCTCATCGGAGGTCTCTTCGGTTGAATCCCACTCTTGACCAAGATGAGCTTCACCGGTGTGCTTCTTCTTCTTCTTGTGGCCTTCTTCATCTCTCTTTTTGGGTGTTGGACAATCGGCCACAAAATGACCAATTTCCCCACAACCAAAGCATGGCTTGTTGGACCTTCATCTTGTCTTTCCCTTGAAGTTTCCCTTCCTGAAGAAACGGGTCTTCTTGAATGTCTTCTTAAGGTTCTTCATGAAGAGAGCAAGTTCTTCTTCATCATCACTATCACTATCACTATCACTTTCTTCCTTCTCTTCTTTCTTGAGTTTTTCTTGAACCTTGACCACTTCCTTGCCTTTACTCTTGGTGCTTGCTTGAAGTGCTACACCACTTCCCTTCTCAATTTGCTCATAGATTTGTGACATTTGTTGAGATACTTGAGCTTCTTTGACGGTCATGAGATGCTCTTCAAATCTTCCAATGACATCGGCGGGAGTGAACCTCTTGAAACCTCTCTTCTCTCTAATCAATGTGGGAAGGTTCACATCTCTTGCCATGTATGCGCTCAATATCTTGTCAACTACTTCACGGTCACCCCACTTGGTGCTTCCGAGTGCTCTAATCTTGTTAATGATCTTGTTCAATCTAGAGAACATCTCTTGTGGTGACTCACTTGGAAGTATCATAAATCTATTGAGCTCTCCTTCCAAGCATCGAATTCTTCCCTCTCTAACTTTTCTTGTGCCTTCATGATTGATTTGGAGTGTCTCCCAAATCTTCTTGGCGGATTGTATCCCATCCACCTTTTCTTTCTCTTCCGATTCCAAGGCACTAAGAATAATTGCTTTGGCTTGCATGTTGCGATGGATTTCATGTTCTTGATCCGTGGAAAGAGGAGAGTTGTCCTTCGGAAAGTTGACACCTACACACACAATCTTCCAAAGGGCCGGGTGGACCCCGATCAAATGTGCAACCATCTCATCTCTCCATGAGGCATAAGTAGTATCCTTAAAACGAGGAGGTTTGCCCATGGAGATAGAGGTATATGTAGTTGAATAACTTAAGCGAGAATAATCAAAGGGAATTTGAGGATTAGCCTTATTCTCCCGCTTCTTTCTCTCTTGTTCTTCATAATCTGAGTCATCATCGGATGAGAGGGTCTCAAGCTCACGATCATCATTGTTCTTGGGCTTCACCTCTTTCTTCGATCCTTCGGGTTTTTCCTTTCCTTCTTCTCCCGACATCTTGATTCTCCAAGCGGTTAAGCTTTAATCCGGAGACCAAAGCTCCGATACCAATTGAAAGGATCACAAGATGCCTAGAGGGGGGGTGAATAGGATCTTCTTGAAAATCTGCACACAATTCAGCTCAATCTCGGATTAGTACCCGGAACTTCCGGCACCCTACCGGATACTTCGACTCAGACAGTCGTGGAGTATCTGGCAGGTTCCCAGATTTTCCTGTGACAGAAATATGTGAGCTCGTGATTCAATTTTCTTTGCAACTTAGCTGATTTCCTTTGAATAGAAAGGTGGGGAATCGTCTCAGGATTCTTTCCAATCAAGGGCTGCACTACAAACTTCACACACGAGTAGATCAGAGCAAATATGTGAAAGTCAACTATGAACTAGGAAGAACACGATGAACATGAAGAACAAGTAGGAGCAAAAGCTCCAAGAGTAACAAACGCGAATCGATGGCCGAAGGATGCTTCAAGTGCTCAAAGTTGGAGTTGATGCTCACCCACACTCAAATCCACAAGCTCACTAAATCCCCTTCTCAAATCTCACAAAGATTAGCTCTAGGAGGATGAGGGAGTAAAAGGGAGGCTCAAGAGAGTGTTTCTTGCAAGTGGAGTCGGCAGGCCAGTGAAGAGGGGGCGTGGGAGTATAAATACTCGGCCCCCAAAATCTAGCCGTTATGCTGTCTGCGAGATCTGGGTTGGATACTCCGGCTCCTTCCCGGAATATCTGGCTCCAGAAATGAACACGAAGCTTTGACCCTGATTCTGGACTAGAATACTCCGATCCCTTGCCGGAGTATCTGGCTCCAGAAAAACTGGTGCCCGTGAGTGCATTTTTGTGTCTCTCTTGTGCACTTGTTATTTCTTTTGAGCACTTTATCATCCATGGCACAATCAACACGCATCCTCCTTGATAGTACGGCGTTCCTAACTCAAATTCAAGATAGAAAATAATTTAAATCCTTTAATCTTCACGCCGTCCACCATGATCCAAAGAGGGATACATCAACATATTTCAACCATGAATTTTAACATAGTATCACATGTTCATAGACTCAATTTAAACCATTAGCCCTTTGGTTATATTTGTCATCACTCAACCAAAACCCACTAGGGAGAGCCTAGATGCACTTTCAACTAGGATCGATCACTGATACCACGTAGGAGATTGGGATCAACCGTGACTTCATTGATCAGCAGAGCTTCTCTACAACTTAATAAAACCAAAGAATGTAGCTGCGTCACCACTAAAATGGTTCCGCCTCCATCTAACCGTTGCTTTTTCTGTCCACGGTCAGAGATGGATCGCTTTCCCTACCGCGCCCCCGCCCCCACGATCCCCCGCTCTCCCTCCGCGGCCAACGATCCCACGCCCTCTCCAACCGTCCCTCTTCTCTCCGCGTTAAAAATCCCGTCATCTCATCCGCCCCCGCCACCTCGCCGCCCGTCGCGCTCTGCCCATGCCAGCGCTCGTCGCCCTCCGTCGCCGCCTCCCGCCCTCCGTCGCCGTCCTCTCCACGGCACTCGACGGATCTCCTCAGAGCTCAGACGCACATGCAGCCTTCCTCCCCCACGCCGCTCTGTCCGACGCAACCGCTCGCCATCGTTGGATCTCGGGGTGCACCCCTCGTCCCCAGCGACGCCGCCGCTGCAGGAGGCCGTCTGGTTCTTCCCACCCTCTCCTTCCCCGACGGCCTCTGCTCCCTGCTCCACGACGCCCCGACGGCCTCCGCTCCCTGCTCCAGCTCCTCTTCGCCGCCTCCTCGCTCGGGCGCTCGGCGCCGCCAAGCCGCACGCGTAGCTGACGAGGCCCTCGATTGCCAGCGCTGACGCTGGGAGACTGCTGCCTGCCTTTGGGAGCTCATAAAGTTTTGGAGGATGTGGCACTCGACGGACACATGCCCAGGTGTTGTTCCGGCTCGCTGGGAGGAGGCGAGGCGAGAGCTCATGATGAAGGAAGGCTGCAGCGTTGAGTACCTTGCTGGGGTGGTGGTGCCTGAGGCGTTCCTGCAGTTAGGCTCTATCTCAAGGTGCAGATGCAACAGGGGTGCCTCGCGCAGAGCTGCAGAAAGAGAAAGATCTAGGCAGTCAGCTCCATTCTGGTGTTTCAGAACCAGCGCTTCTTCGGTGAGTGGATGACGGACATGTTCTTATTGCTCCTTTTGCAATTTTGCAATCAGTTGTAGTAACTCGAGATTATGTTGGTGTCCTTTCCCATGGATTTAACACGATTCCTACTGAACATGCTCTTGAACTCTCCGCTACCTGTTTACTTACTACTGGTATGTGTTTCTTGACTAATGAGCAGTTCAGGATGTTCTATTTGTAGCTGATGTCTGAGCAAGCTAGGATTACTATAAATTGGCAAACCTTCTCTATTCCTGTTGTTTGGTGTTTAACTCTGTTGTGTCATACAGGGGAAATACAGTCCATAGCTAGATGTAAAAGCAACTAGAATATCTCTACCAAGGTGAGCTCTGAACTTCCACGTCTATCCCAGTTGGCTTGCAAGACACAATCATCTTGTTAACGGATCTTTATATCAAATAATATTGAGCTTTTCAGTGAATACATATACTTAGACCCCGAGCGGCCCTTAAATCTTGTGAAAAATAATGGTGCTTGATGTCTGAATGTGCAGCTCTTTTTACACAATATGTACTATTGATGCTTGATACTTCTGAAAGCGCAGATGGTATGGTACATATATTGTAGATCTGGATTTGTTCTGAAAATACATACACTGTTTTTAAAAGCTACAGTATATTGTAGGTGTAGCACCTACATGCTTCTCACCTTGTCTGAATTTGTTCTAAAATTGCATATACTACCTTTTATCTGCTAAAAAAATCAGTTTGGTTAATCAATGCATATGTATTGTTCCCTTCAATGGAGGCGGTCACCCACCATCTGAAGCCCCAGGCAACCAGTTTGTTAACTGACACCCCATACAACCAGTTTGTTAACTGACATTCTGAAATCATAGTTGAACAGGGCGCTGAACGATATTGTTTGAGTCTATTTATCCTCATACTGTTAGTTCTTTGCTAACAACCTTCTAATATGTTCAATTTTTCTAACTGTCTATACTGATACCAGATAGTCCAAAGTGGTGAGGTCCACTGGTGATTGACAAATTGTAACTATTTCCAAACCGAAGCACCACAATGTATGACCCAAAATACCACACTGCTTTCATTTCCAAAGTTATCTGTATGTGAAATTCAGTACTTTGCTCTTCATTAGAGTTATATATTTGCTTCAATGGAGAATAGCAGATGCAAGGGAGTTACACATCAACTGCCAAGTCTGGCTCAGAAGTTGATGATACTACCTCCCCCAAAGTTCTTAGAAGTCACATGTCACATCCTAAGTTGACCTTAGTTGGTGAAGAGGTTAGCATTTGATCTTTTTCCCATATTGTATTAGTATATTCTGGTCTATGCCACTAGAGCTGCAGCCTAAAACTCATTACCCTTCTCGCGACTATGGGTTATCCCATTATATTGCCCTTCTCTCTTTAGGCCAAAATGGTAAAGGCCACTAGCTTTTCTACTCATCTCCATGAATATGATGTGCCTGTTAGGCTGTGGATACTACAGGGAATCGAAGAGAGAGTAACCTCTTTTTATTTCTGTTTACTTCTATAGATATTGTCCTTATCGAGTGTGCTTTTATGTAGATAAAAAATGGGATATCCTTTCCCTGATGTACTGGTAGCCGTTTGTGTTAGATAGTTGTATCTTTGATTCTTTTTCCTTTGTTTTGCCTTTTTATACACTGAACCTTCTCTTTTTCTGTCTAAACGGGAGGTGATCGATAAATATGGGTGGTGCAGAGGGGATGAAAGTAGAGAGAAACAAGGTGGCGAAGCTGTACTGTTCTGTTGTGTTCACACGTCCAACAATTCATTTGGTACTTTGGAATTGTATATAAAATTTGAATATTATTTAGGAAAAAGTCCAATTTACTCCCTTCAAGTATGGCTTAGGTCCAAATAACCCCCTAATGTATTAAATGGTCTATTTAACCCCCTCCTTTTGCAAATCCGGAGCAAAACGTACCTTTTAGCACATTCCTAAACCGGTGGCTGGTTTTGAAACCGGTTTTGCTGACCGGGACTGCCACATTGGCAGGCCTACGTGGCACTCTTGATTAGGATCAAATCACCCCCTGGGTTCTCTCCTACCAATTTCACTTGAATCCCCCCACATGTATCTGTTCCGTCGATGCCCAGTTCGCCGTCGCCTGCTGCGAGCCCATCTTTCCTTGCTGCTGCACCCATCCGCGAGGCGGCCGTGCCCTGCTCTGGCACCGCCGGCCTGCAAGGTGCCCGTGCCCCCAAGCAATTCGTGCTCCCGCGGTACCTGTCCATGCCCTGTCATCACCTATCGTATGCCCCATGGGCCCAGCACGCCAACAGCGCTGCGCAGAGCCCAGGCCGCCGCCCGCCGCGCCTTGTCGCGGAGTATGACCCTACCCATGGCAGAGCGTGGAGTAGGAGCAGGTTCAGTATTGAGCGGAGCTTGATTCACGGTGCCATGAGGTATGTATGGTTGGTCCATCCCATGCTCCATAGCTGTTTGATGAATTATCTCTAGTAAATATTTGTCTGACAGAATAATTTATACTAGCTGGAGATTGAGTTGGCTTGTAATTTTGGAGGTGGGAGTGCTGTTGGTACGTAGAGGTCTAAAGTATTGCGCCCTCCTTTGAAATTGAACCACACAAGTAAGCTTTTGAGATTTTTGTGTATAGTTTGCAGTAATCATTCATCGACCTGTCCATTTCAATTTTAAATCTTGAAACTAATTTTTGTTTTACATAGGTATGCTAGTGAATTCTAGAAGATGTTGTCCACTGGCTAAATCAATCAGAAGCATTGTCTCAAGTAAACGATGTTTACTGTAGTGCACTGAACCATTGCACTCTGCTCTGAAGGACCAGATTTGAAATGTGGTCGATTTTAGAGCAGTGCACACCGGAATGACGTCAAGAATGTGTTGATCAGGCCCAGATATGTGATGCTCCTATTATGCCTGGCTTTCGAGGCAATCAACAGGAATTCAGATAGGATAGTAAAGTCAATAGCTGGAGTGTGTGTGGGTGTAAGCTTCTGTAGTTTTCCTTTGCTTTGTAATGATCAGAAATGAACTTACGGTGCTTGTTTTGGCACCGGAGAAGTGGTGAAATAAGAATGTGAATGCATTGTTGCAGTTTGCCCAACTGAATGGTCAAATGAACATGTTGTACCAAAAAAATTGTGGAAGAAGAAATAAATGGTGAAATAAACAAGCACAACTATCACTGAAATTCAAGTGATATGGACAGGAGTTGACTACCAGCATATATCATTGGGATTAAACTGATATATCCAGGACCTAGAATTCCACAAAATCTTTGTAACTTGTAATGAGGAAATAAATATTCATGAGTTGTCTACCAGCATAGCATTTCACCAATTTTACATAAAAACATGGGGAATTAACTATTAGCAATGGCTGGTAGATTATTTCTTTTTCTTGGCAGCAGCTAGTTTCTTCTTCTTGATAGAAGTAATCTTCAAGCTTCTCTGCGAAGGCATATTAGCTGCCTCGTCGTGAGTGCTACTTGGAGTTTCTGCATTATTTCTGGACTTTTTGTTTGGCCTACCACAGTCTAGTACCTGAAACAACAGTTTCAGTTAACAACACTTGAATATTGATTAGTTGAATAACAAAAAAATAAAAAATGTCACTTGCCTCTTTGCCTTTCTCCATAATGTTTCTCTTCTTTGATTTAGACTTTGGTCCACAAGTTCTACTGTTGTGACCTTTTTTGTGACACTTGCTGCATCTACCTATTGAGCCCACCTTAGACACTTTTGTCGCCTTTTTTGCTTCACCAGGTTCCCTTCTTCTCTCTTTTCTTGGCCTACCTGGCATCTTCACATAGACTGGAGGCTTAGGCTTACGATTGTCTCTTGGCCACTGATGCATTCCCTCCATTGGCATCATGCAATGGTCATATGTCTTATTGTAGTGCTGAACTGAATAGCAGTCAGCTAGGTAATCTTCAGGTGCTTTAGAGCTGAGAAAAAGTGCAGTGATGGCATGTGCACAAGGGATACCTGCCAACTGCCAGTACCTACAAGAACAAGTTCTTTTGTCTATATCAACGTTGTACCTCTTGTCCCACTCTTTGACCTCAAAACCATCCTTCCCATTCCAAATTGCAGAGCATTTTTGTGCAAGATTAATATACTTGTTGAGTTTCTTTAGAATATTTGGACAGATCCTTGAAGACCAACTGCCTGATTTAGTTCTATTTTGTTGTATCCTTACAAATACCTTTGTTCTGATGCCTTCTAGCATAGAAATAATGGGATGGGCTCTGACATCAACTATCCAGTTATTGAAGCTTTCACACATATTATTGTCGACACTGTCACAGTTCGATCCAAGGTTGAACCATGCTCTACTCCAATGCTTCGGGCTAGTGTTCATCATGTCCTTAGCACCCGCAGGAGTTAACTGTGCTAGCTTTGCTCTGCAAAAATTAAAGAATGGTACACTTGATGCCTTTGCACATTTCCAAAATGGCTTCTGGAATTCTTTTTTCCTGTAAGTTTTTCTCCAGTTGGCATATATATGTCTTGTACACATCCGATGCTCAATGTTAGGAAAAAGTTCTGCCACCGCATTAAGAAGACCCTACATGAAAAACACAATGCAATTAGTACACAAAATGGTAAAGTATCATAGACACATCATAAATTATCCAAGAACAAGGTCCTTTACCTTTTGCTGGTCAGATATTATAACCCAATTCCTACCACCTGCTGTAATTTGAAGATCCTTTTGTAGGAGCCCCAAGAACCATGACCAAGAATCTTCAGTTTCTTTCTCTACTACTGCCCAAGCTATGGGGTAAATCTGGTTGTTTGCGTCCCTACCTAAAGCACATATCAGCTCACCGTTACAAGCTCCCTTTAAGAAACACCCATCTACTCCAATCACTTTCCTGCATCCAGCTTGGAAGCCCTTTTTGCAAGCATCAAAACAAACATAAAACCTCTGGAAAACTGGGTCAATATACTCAGGATCCAAACACACTGCAATTGTGCTCCCTGGGTTGCTTCTAAGTATTTATGCTTGGTACTCAAACATCTTGGCATACTCTCCTTTGCATGAATCATATATTCTTCTCATCACAATAGCCTTTGCTCTCTTGACCTTGGATAGCGACACATCTACACCCATGTCAAGCAACACAGTGTCCTTGATATTTCGAAGCTTCCAGGTCGGGTTTGCCTTGATGATATGCTCATACTTGTCAGCTATTCTTAACCCAGTGACAAATCTATTGTCCTTCCTTTTAGGGCAAATGTGTTCATCATTAAATGTCTTGACCTGAAACCTATCATTATTTGTCTTATTTGAGGCAAAGATGAACCAAGGGCAGCCCTTCCATGAACATTTGGCTCTAATCCTATCTTTCTCATCTTTTGGAAAACTCAAGTGTCTCTAAGTAGCAAGCCCATACTTGATCAAGGCCTGCTTAAACTGCATCCTGCCGCTGAAAGTCATGCCTACGCAGAAATTTGGAACAATGGCTTCATTGTCATACCTTATAAACCTACTCTTCCTTCTAATTCCTTCACCTTCATCATCATCCTCGTAGCTGGCTTCTTCACTTGAGTCCAACATTGGAGGATCATATTCATCAAAAGGATCATTTTCTTCATCAATTTCAGGGACTTCCTGAGATATTGGAACAATCATAGCTGGGTTCTTCCTCTGGTTTCTTGCATTCATCATGAATTCATTTGATTCTTCATCGTCTTCAGATGCATCCTCGTCACCTTGAAAATAATCGCTTTCTTCTGACTCGCTGTCATCTTCTTTATCAGTGCCATCGTTTTCTACACTTTCCTCATCAGAACTGTTATTGCCTGTATCTCTTGCTCTCACCGTCTGATCCTTAATTGGACTACCCAAAATAATAGTCTCATTTCCTGGTTCACATGTCCACATTGCTAGTTCATCGCCTACAGCCTTGTATATCTCGACATAAACTTCAGCTACTCCACCCAATGTGATAGAATTAGATATGTGAATGCAACTCTGATCATCTGCCAAGCTCTGTAAACCATTGTTCATATCAGCACCAGGGGGTAGCCAATGAAAATCAAGTACATCTTTAACTGTCAGATTGACATGGTCACAAAGAAAACCCCTCAATTCTGGAAGTGATATCTTGTCCCTCTCAATGTGTGACAATGCAATTCTGCCGCGCACATAGTTCAAATTGTAGCCATCAAAATCAAATTGGCCTCCAAAGTGAAATCTCACAGGCAATACCTCCATAGGGTCCATATCCCCTGTTCACAATTGCAACTGCAAAGTATCAGTACAAAAATTCTAGACTTTATACCATTTCAGATTAGATCAAATTCTTAACATTGGTAGTTGTTCATCCGACAAATTACTGTATATCCAAATTTCTTTCATTTTGTCTATTCCTTTTCCTGTGTTAAGGTTCCTAACCTATCGATTCTAATCAAGTGCATGGTTACCATGTTTTTTCTTTTCCCATTATGATGCTTATATGGCAAGGTACTAATTAGCATGGCCCTACTACTACAGATCTTCACGGTAGTAATTGAAGGGAATTGTGGGCTATACGGTCTACCCTCTATTCCTCTGCCTTTTCCGTGGTGCCGCTCACAATGCATAATGAGGCTAGAGGGTAGGGACCTATTTATAGACTCCACTTCCAGGCGCTAAAATTATTCCACCTGTGTTCCGGAAAATCCGTGTGACTCCTGAACTATGTCACCAACCACGATCAGACATGTCAGTTTTATGAGTCTAAAATATATTAGTCCCTAACACACATGTGTGAGTCATGTGCCATGACCAATTGTTTATATGAGATTAATTCCAATATGATCATGTGGGTTAACAGCCTGTAGAGCCGATCCTACAAAACAAACCCAGTTCTTCCGTTGTGCTGTACCCGGGTCAAACATGTGCGTACATAGTAAATATTCCAGTAGAGTTGATCTCAATAAATTCCTCTACTGTATTCCAGCACACACGTCCTCGGCACCTCGAGTACAAATTCCTCGAGTTACATTCCGCAACAATAATTCTCTATCATTTGCATCAATACTTATTTCCACATTAAGGTGCATAAATAATGACCATAATATATATTATGTAAATGAATGTTGAAAGCCACACATAAAATTCCAACAGTAATTAACATCAGCTTGCGTTTGCTTTGTTTTCTAGTGTGAACAACAAGTGCACTTGTGGATGAGCAAGCCCACTGTCCTATAATAGAAGACTACAACACTACACGTGCTGATGATGGACTATATCTCATACACGAGAACAATAAATTTCTGTGTAATCAAATCCTATGAGCCAAGGTAACAGAGAACATTAAAATTAAACCACGGCAGATTGCCGTGGAAACTCACCTGCTCGTCTTCCGTCAGGTCGCTCAACTCGCCTGCTCCGTGTTCAATCTCCTAATTGATTTTCCCGCCGGCGCTTAAACCCACTTCAACAGGAAGGGCCGCCGCCTCTCTTAACCTAGCGAGGCACGGGAGGCAGAGGCGACGTACGTGAGGCAGGGGCGGCGCAGTACGTGAGGCAGGGGTGGCGCATTACGTGAGGCAAGGGGGCTTCTTGGACCAAAAATACTTTGCCACGTAGGCCTGCCAATGTGGCAGTCCCGGTCAGCAAAACCGGTTTCAAAACCAGCCACCGGTTTAGGAATGTGCTAAAAGGTACGTTTTGCTCCGGATTTGCAAAAGGAGGGGGTTAAATAGACCATTTAATACATTAGGGGGTTATTTGGACCTAAGCCATACTTGAAGGGAGTAAATTAGACTTTTTCCTATTATTTAAGATAGTGTACATCTCTATTACTATATATATATATATTGTATCTCTATTACTATATATATTGTTATAAATATGTCGTAGGATGAAAATGGTGCTTATAAATAATTATTTTGTCCGAGCAATGCACGGGCACTTATGTATATTCGTGTTTATATTGAGTTTACATGAATATTTATGTAATAAATTAACATGGTATTTGAGGTGCTAGCGTTCTGATTGTTTACTCATTTTTGACATGTTCTTTTCTTGATTATGTTTCGCACAATTGTATTTTATTTTATTTTAGCAGGGATATCATCAACATTAAACTACAAATATTTATATGTTATTTGTTATAAATATTTTGTTGCCCGTAGCAACGTACGGGCACGATCCTAGTACATTTTATACATGTACAACAAGACTTGGAGCTGTCTAAGATCCTAACTAATCTCCTGGTCCAACGGACGCGCTGCGTAACGAGCGAGGCGAGGGGCGCTGCGCGAACGCGCCGGACGCGGGGAGCGCGTCGTGGAGAGCGCCGTTATGGCGTGCTGACGAAGTCGTTCGCCAACACTCAGGAGGCACCTCCTTCCTCTCCTCCGCGCGGCCTCCCCGCTCCCTTCTCCTATCCCTCATCGCGCCTGCCTCCTCTCCACCTCCACCGCCCCATTCTCCCTCGAGGACTACCTCGTCGCCGCCTGCGGCCTCGCCCCAGATCAAGCCAGGAAGACGGCTAAGAAGGCGCTCGATAAACCATCCAAACTTTCCAAGAAGGCATTCGAGGAGCTCTCCTGCTCCCACCTCAACTCCGCCTCCAACTCCGACGCCGTTCTCGCCCTGCTCTCTGGCGTCGGCCTCTCCCGCGCCGACATCACCGCTGTCGTCGCTGCGGACCCGTTGTTGCTCCGCACCTCGCCCAATAGAATCGGCCCCCGCCTTCTTTCTCTCCGCGACCACCTCGGTCTGTCAGCTCCTCAGATCGTTCGATTCCTCCTTATCGGCTCATACGCTCTGCGCAACTGCGACGTCGGTCCAAGGCTCGAGTTCTTCATCTCCTTCTACGGCTCGTTTGAGAAGCTCCTCGCGGTCATGAAGAAGAACCACGTTATCCTGCTGTCGGATCTTGAAAGGTTTACTAAGCCTAACATCGCGCTGCTTCGTCAGGGCGGCCTAAGTGTTCGAGATATTGCCCAGCTGTGTTCACGCGCCGCGTGGATCCTTAACTTCAACCCGGAGCGCGTGAAGGAGTTCCTGCTGCGTGCAGAAGAGCTTGGGGTGCCTCGCAGCCCGCGAAAGTTCCCCCGGGCGGTGTCGGTTGCCGCAAATAACAACAAAGAGAAGGTTGCTGCCAGGCTCAAATTTCTGACGAGTACTCTTGGTTGCTACGAGAGTGAAGTTGCCACTGCAGTATCGAAGATGCCAACCATTATAGAATTGTCCGAGGAGTGTGTTCGCCCCAAGATTCAGTTCTTGATCAATGAGGTTGGACTGGATAATCAGTACATTCTGCAAAGGCCTTGCCTGTTAAACTACAGCCTGCAGAAGCGGCTAGTGCCCCGGCATAGTGTCATGAAGGTCCTGCTAGCTAAGGGATTACTGAAAAGCAATAGGAGCTTTTACACATTAACTCAATATGGAGAGAAGAATTTCAAATTGAGGTACATTGACTGTCACCAGGGTTCTCTTCCTGGGCTTGCAGATGTTTATGCCAAAGCAAGTGCTGGTGTTGTGCCCTCCAGAGTCTAATTTTAACATCTTGAAATGTTCCAATCCATTTTTTTATTCTAGCAGCTGTGTAACTGCAACTTATGCTTGTTAGCAGATGTCCATGGTGCAGGCAATCTCAATTCTTCTTCCTGCAATAGAACTACTAGTGATCTCTGATTGCTCATAGTCCAAGTTTTAGCTACGGTTATCTTTGATTTTAGGAAGAAGCTGGTTGCATTATTCTGGAGCCTTACTGTATGTGTTTGTTAGTCGCTTCTTCTGTCTAGCACCTTGCGAAGATTATGCTTAACTTAGTTGTTCTTCTGGCGATAGGCCCTTCTTGTACACTTAATCTGATTGGAATTTTATCGCACCAGCTTTCCCTTTTCTCTAACCATGTTTCCTCTGTATGTTTTACTCAACTGACGTTTTACTTAGCTCAAGCTCACCACTTTTCACTGAAACTTCTTGGGGCTTGCCTAATTTGTTTTAGCGGAATGGATTATTTTTGTTTCTACTGATGTTTACATTGTAAGTAGTGGCCTAAATTGCTACTGAGAAGAAGCTCTCTACCAAACAATTGTGTAGGCCAAGTGTTGTGGCCAATAATATATTCTTGATTTCTAAAAATTGTTTTGGTTCCATGGACCTCTGCCATGTGCTCAAGATGGTTCTGTCTGGTTCTGAGGGAATGTGATACTGGCTGCTGAAAATAGATGGCAAGTAGCAACTAGAAAGGGAGAAGACGTCACATGAGAAAATACTAATTTGTGTTCTTACATTTCCACAGAATATATCCCTTTTATAGTTTTATACAGGTATCTTGACTTGATCGCCTAAGATTATCTGGTTGTGGAAATTAGTTTGTCATATATAGAGAACATATCACTTCTGGAAATAAATCCATTGAAATTCATCGACTGCTATGAAGACTCAATTCCTGGTTTCCAGATGCTTATGCCGCAGCATATGCTGGTTCTGTGCCTTCTGGAGTCCAATTTTAACATCTTAATATTTTTTTTAATTTTTTAGACAAATTTTAGAACTGCAACTGATGCTCATTAGCATCTCTCCACTGTACAGGCTTTCCGGATTCTTGGCCTCTGTAATAGAACAACTAGTGATCTCTGACTATCGTAGTCCAAGTTTATGTTATCTATATAGAAGGAATTGGTTTGACTAATTCTGGAGCCCTACCGAACATTTTTTTTGTTGCCCAATATGCTTTAGTTCAACCGATATTTTACTTAGCTCACACTTGTCCCTGATACTTCCTTTGGCACTTTCCTGTTTCATTTTTAGCTGAATGGCTTGCTTTCACTTCTACTCATGTTTACATTGTACACTACTTCACCGAGGCTGTAGTGAAGAATTTTGTAAAGCCAGTGCCATAAGTAGCATCTTCTGTTGGGTTATTCTCTATCCAACCAGGTGCTTTGTTGCTGCTTTTCTTAGAAGCAGAGATTAATCGATTTTGTTTAAGCCCATAATTCATGTTTTACGAAAAAGTAATTTTACTTGAACACATAATTTTACTTGAGCAAAAACGAGCTTTAAGGAAACTGGTATCCATAAAACTGGCCATCCAAACAACCCCCAGGACATTCAACTTTGACTAGATATCCCCTTTCCCTAATTGTGCTTTCCCAGTACTATGTTCTATTTCGGTTGATGTTTTACTTTGACACTATGCACTGATACTCGTTGGTGCTCCCCTGTTTCGATTTTAGCTGAATGATTTACTTTCACTGCTAATCTAGTACTGATGTTTGCAATGCACATTACTTCACTGACCCTGAACTTACTTCCTGGTAGTGGCCGAGATTGCTACGGAGAGGAAACTCTTTGTTTGGCCTTAAGGGGATGAGATACTCTTTTTTTTTAACAAACCACTTTGGGGAAGGGGCTAACAACATGAAAGCAAATTAAAGCATATTTGAATGCTAATTTTAGTCAGTATGTTATCTCATTGTGCTCTAGAACCTATAACAAGGTGGCAGATCGTTTTGCCTCCTTGGGTGCTGGTACCGCGGTGGCGGCTCCCCCGTGCTTCTGGAGCCAAGCCCCAGCATTTGTAAATTTTAAGTGATCTGATCTCCGGCAATTTGCCCGGAGTGGGTGCTTAATGGAAGTGTATGTTTCCATGTAAAAAAAATCTATATTAAGAAGAAGGACCTGAATTGCAGATGCTTATGCCATAGCTCATGCTGGTGTTGTGCCCTCTGGAGTCTAATTTTAACACCTTGAAAGGTTCTGATTCATTTCGTCATCTAGGTTGATGGTGTTACTGCAATTGATGCTTATTAGCAGCTGTCGGTGGTGCAGGCATTCTCAACTCTAGTTTTTTCACTAGAACTACCTAGTGATCTCTTTGACTGCTCAATGTCCAAGTTTAAGTTATGGTTACCTATGTTTCTACGAAGGATCTGACTGGCCTATTCTGAGGCCTTATCACGTGTTTGTTAGTCTCTTCTCCTGTCTAGCACATGGCTAAAGATTATCCTTAAGGGGCTAATTGGTTCCCTAGCCAAATGGCTAGCTAGCCAGGCCCCCGTAAGCCAAAACTGGGTTGATTGGTTGCCCGCTTGGGCTCCTAGCCAGTCTCCATAGGGCCAAAGCCGGTACGGCCTACATGCGGGAACACGTGGGAGTCGCGTTTCCACCGGGCCACAGGCGTGGGCCCAATTTGTCCAGCGTTGGGTGCCGTATATAACTAGAGGCGGCTTAGGGTTACCGCTGTACTGTTCCCATTTGCATAGCCCCTGGTCAACGCTCGCTCGGCTCTCTCGCTTTCGCGCTCACACTCGCAGTTGTCGTTGCCCTTGCCCTCGCACAATGCCGCCCTCGGATCCGCTCCCATCGTGGTCAATGGTGGCCATCTCGTTCAGCGCCGCCCTCGGATTTGGGGATTCGCCCGTGAATTGGAGACGACAACGACGAAGAAGGACGGGCTACGAATCTTGAGAAAGAGAGGAGCGGGTGACCGGCCTTGAGAGGGAGGGAAGCGAGGGAGATGAGTGAGCGGTGGAACTGGAGAGGGAGAGGAGCAAGTGGTGAGCGAGTGAGGAGCGACTCTAGGGTTCACGTCGACGACGCCGGTTCGGTTTTATACAACCGAATCGGTAACTACTCCCAAGTTATGCAACCAAACCAGTGACTACATCCCATCACCAGGCAACCAATCAGGCCCATATAACCACCACAATGCAGCCTAGCCCGCGCCCCCAACCCCCTATGCAGCAAACCAATCACCAATTGCACCGGGCCAAAAGCTAGCTATGCACCCAATCAATCACGGGCCTAAAGGCGGATGAGGTCTGGCTTGAGCTGGCCATGCACAAGTCTTAGTCAGGCTTTTCCTTGTGCTGGCAACCAATCAACCCCTAACTTAGTTGTTTACTTATTTTTTATGTGGATAGACCCTTGTTGTAGCACTTAATCTATTGAAATTTGACAGCTCTGGCTCTAATCATGTTTTCCTATTGTGTTTAATTCCAACTATAATTTTGCTCAATTCACACTAGATTAATGGATTATTTTTTCTTCTTCTGATGTTTGGGTTGTACTACATTACTTAGGCTGAACTGTACTTTCAAGTAGTGGCTGAAATTGCTGCTGCGAAGAAACACTCTACGAAACAATTGTGTAAACCAAGTGTTGTGGACTATGGCCAGCAATATATATATTCTTGATTTATAGGAACTGTTTTGGTTCCATGGACCTCTGCCCATGCATTCAAAGTGGTTCTATCTAATCTTCAGGGAATGGGACTCTGACCGCTGAAAATAGACAATTAGCCAGGAATGCGAGAGTACTGATTTGTTGTTCTCGCATTTACACAGAATATACACTACAAGGAACTATTTATTCCGTGACATAACCATTATGTCACGGATTACTGAAAAACTGTCACAAATGTAGCGTCTGTGACGATTTAAATTTTCGTGGTGGAATGAGCGTCATTAAGTGATCTATGATGTTTTTTAACCGTCGCAAGACAGCCCGAAGCCCACTCAGCCTAACCCAAAGCCCAATCTTAGTGACGAAAATGACCGTCGCGGATTGCTGCTGACATGGACGCTAACGTAGCTGCCTACATGGACATTGACATGGATACCTACATGGAAAATGATGTGGACGCTTACCTGATGACATGGACGCTGACGTGGACAATGACATGAGTGCTGACGTGGACATTGACTTTTTGGTTATGGTCCATTTATTAATGGGCCGATTTTAGACAAACTAAATCAGTCCAAAATTATTTCAGCAAATAAAAATTAAAGCCCATAAACATTATATCATCGGCCCATAAAAATTCTGGGCCTGAATCATTTCAGCACACCAAATATTTATAAGCCACATATCCCAAATATTCAGTAGCAATAATTACAGCATAATTACAAAATTAAAATAGGTACAATATCTCAAATAATATATAAGAGCAATAAAAACTTCTGGCTTCTGCTTGTTCCTGCTAATCTTATTTCAACCAATCAATCTCTCTAACTTCTTGTTCTTTGCCGCATTTAGTTGTTAATCTGAAAAGGAAGTCACAAAACATTATCAGTATAGGGATGACAGCAAGAGCAATCATAAGAAACAGCACGATGTCATACACTGAGATTTCTGGGTAAAGAGGCAATGAGTAATAAACTTAGTATAGGTAATGCCATTTTGTTTGCCGAATTCACAATGAAGCTTTCATAGAGTATTAACAGAAGAAAAACACAGAAATAGGATACAGATGGCGCTAAAATCAAAGAAACTGATGACTGTATGGTAATGATAAATATAAATACCAAAAAGGAATCATTAACATGATAGCGTATGTACCTTGAATAAGAGGCACCCAATCCAGTAGGGGCATTAACTTCTGGAAATCCTGTGCCCACCATTCAGCTCCTACAAAAGGAAAGAAGAGCTATCAGTACCACTAACCAATTGGCCTTAAGGCCCCATGCACAATTAATTAGCAGAGGAATACAATTTATTTAAGTTTCACAATGATATAAGGAGACCATGATACAACTCCTTAGAAGCATGGGTCCTAGATATTAGTAAATTTTTAGGTAACAGAAATGCGGGAGCCTGGAGATGCCCAGCAAACCAAAACATGCCCAGCCTGAAACTACATGTCTATGAATAGATGGCAGGTCCACAAGATGAGACTAGGCATGTGATTAGCCAACAAAACAATGCCAAGTATTGCATAATTAAATTTGCAATGAGTTCATGCTTAATTAAATACCTTCATGTCTCACACACCAAGGAAAAAAAGATGGCATGTACTTTGAACAGCAGCTACGAGCTGCTTCTGTCTGACGAAATGCAAACAAAGAAAGAGCAGAACATATCAGTTGTGATGGCAACACGACATTCCAATTGCTGAAAATACTTCACCATACATTCTAGCCTAACATGACACCACATGCATCAGAACCAATCTAGACATCCTTTTTGCTGCTGCTAGTACCTCTGAATCAGTACCTTGGGACTCCAGTGGTTGGTGATCCCTCGGCTTGTGAGGAGCTTGTGGTCACCATTGCAACAATCAGTACAGGGATGGCACAGTGAGTCAGTGACACAGATCGACCAAGTAAAAGTAATGTAGAAAAGGTTCAGATACAATCAAAACTAATAGATCGAGCACACAAGCTAGCAGATTGAGCACAAAAAGATAATCCATAATAGCAGATCGAGAACACTACTAATACTACTCCTAAAGCTCGCTGCTCATCCTACTCTACCAAAAAATCAAGTGGTACAATGCTTAAACCACATCAAGCAAAGCGCAAGTTAACAGATGACTTTGATGGAACAAGAGAGGATTACAGGAAAGGGACACAAGTTTTGTGGGATATCAGATACACCAATCCTGACAATGTGCCAAAGGACAATTCAGTTGATGATGTTCGGTTTTGGAATCACTTCCAAGCCGACTACTATGATTGTGCTGTGATGACGAAGGATAAGAAGACTGTTCCGATGTAGTGGATTGACTGGAAACACTTGAGGAATCATGGTGACAGACATATTGATCTTGTTATTCAGCTTTGTGAGAAGAAGAACGTTTACAACATCTTGCAGTTCAAGCATGACTGGAATAAGGAAATCATTGGACAATTTTTTGCTACTCTTTGGGTTGATGTTGATGCCAAACCTTATACCATGCATTGGATGACACAAGACCAAAGGCTCTCGGTGACCTATACTAGATTTGCTGAAATTTTGGGGTTTGATGAGAGTGACCGTGAGAAGTATTGGATCCATGTTGATGATGTGTTCAGTGATGGTCATATTGCTTTCATGTATGATGAGATGTATGGGACAATAGAGTATGGGAAGACACATGGGATGAAGCCCTACTACCGGTACATTCACAATCTCTTTCGCAAGACACTTATTCCTAAGGTTGGTGATGCTACCGGAGTTCTCAACACAAACAGAAACTTGCTGGTTTGGATGGCACCAAAGAAAGAAGATTTCAGCGTGTTTGATTTCATTTGGAATGAAATAATAGTGTGCTCCACCATACCTTCCAAAAGTTGTGTGTATGGTCCTTATATCATGGCTATGATAGAGAAGATGACCGAGAGAGAGTTCCCATGTGACATGAAACACAAGCCTTATCGCCCTCGTGTTAGTGATTGGACAGCCGAGGCAAAACCCAAGAGCACCACAGCTGGACAGCCATCCACTTCTTCTGCTCAGCCTTCTTCCTCTCGAGGGCCAGCCAGCTCACCGCACAAGGAAAAGTGCAAGGGCAAAAAGAACATGAGTTCCTCATCTTTTCTTAGCCGGGCAGTTCAAAATCTGTTCAAAGTGTGCACATTTCAGGCTGTGGCAGTTCAGAGACAGCAAGAGCTTCTTGTCGATCACATTCAGAAATCTGAGGAAAGGCAGAAGAAAATCATGGCCAGCTTGAATATTCCACACTCCCCTCCTCGTGTCTTTGCTCCTCTTCTTCCTATGCCTCATATTGATAACCCTTGGGATGAAAATGATGATGATGAGGCTGCTGCTGAAGCTATGGATGAAGATGATCTCCTCAATGAGCTTGGTGATCCAGATGCGGTTGCTGCTGAGGGAGAGTCTGAGGAGACAGCTGGGGAGGATGGAGGTGATGACAGCGACTCTTTATAGTGCTTTCGCTGCTGCTGCCCCTTTTTGGTGCTTGATGCCAAAGGGAGAGTAATATGTAGAGGTGTTGCTGCTGTCTTATGGTGCTGCTATCATTTTGGGGCTGATTTGGGGCTGTTGATGATTCTTTTGTGCTGCTACTGCTGCTGTCATGGTGCTGTTGCCGCTGAGGGGCTGCTGAGCTGCTGCTGAGTTGTTGCTGAAGTGCTGCTACTGCTGAAGTGTTGCTGCTGTGTAGCTGCTGCTGCTGACAGATGTATTCTTTTGGGTTCCAGGCCGGAGTATCCGGGTCTGTGTTGGATACTCCGGGCCTGATGATTGGTGGATGAAACTTCTTTGGTTATCTTAGGATCTTTCATGTGATGGACATGTAAGACTTTATTTGTGGTGGTGTGATGTAATGGTGTGCCAAGTGACACATTTAAACTTTTAGGATTTGAATGTTAGTGTGATGCGATCATTTGCTACTTATTCGATGTGATGCTTATGTTATGGTCCTATGATGGTGTATTGTTTATTTTCACTTTGATGGTTGTATAAGCATGTCATGAGCATCACGTATTTTTTTTTATTTCACACTTTGCACCACACGAATGCATGGATATAGGGGGAGCCCTTGTAAATATGTGTCATATGTTGAGAATGACATATATGTTGGAGAAGCACATATTTAGGGGGAGCCACCTATATAGATGGATTCAAAATGATTATGAATTTTATTGTGAGCTTTGGTTATGTTGTCATCAATCACCAAAAAGGGGGAGATTGAAAGTGCATCTAGGCTCTCCCTAGTGGGTTTTGGTTGAGTGATGACAAATATAACCAAAGGGCTAATGGTTAAAATTGAGTCTATGAACAGGTGATACTATGTTAAAATTCATGGTTGAAATATGTTGATGTATCCCTCTTTGGATCATGGTGGACGGCGTGAAGATTAAAGGATTTAAATTATTTTCTATCTTGAATTTGAGTTAGGAACGCCGTATTATCAAGGGCGATGCGTGTTGATTTTGCCATGGATGATAAAGTGCTCAAAAGAAATAACAAGTGCACAAGAGAGACACAAAAATGCACTCACGGGCACCAGTTTTTCTGGAGCCAGATACTCCGGCAAGGGGTCGGAGTATTCTAGTCCAGAATCAGGGTCAAAGCTTTGTGTTCATTTCTGGAGCCAGATAGTCCGGGAAGGAGCCGGAGTATCCAACCCAGATCTCGCAGACAGCATAACGGTTAGATTTTGGGGGCCGAGTATATATACTCCCACGCCCCCTCTTCACTGGCCTGCCGACTCCACTTGCAAGAAACACTCTCTTGAGCCTCCCTTTCACTCCCTCATCCTCCTAGAGCTAATCTTTGTGAGATTTGAGAAGGGGATTTAGTGAGCTTGTGGATTTGAGTGTGGGTGAGCATCAACTCCAACTTTGAGCACTTGAAGCATCCTTCGGCCATCGATTCGCGTTTGTTACTCTTGGAGCTTTTGCTCCTAGACGGCTAGGCGTCTCCGGCGAGCGCTCAACTCGTGTGAGCTTGCCCCGGAAAGTTTGTAAAGCCATCCCCTCGGGGAAATCATAGTAAGTAACCCTAGCTTGGCTTTTGGGCCCTAGGGGGAGGGTAGGGTTGTGGCTCAACCCGGTCTCTTTGGAGGCACCTCAACGGAGACGTAGCTTCTTTTGGGAAGTGAACTTCGGAAATCAAATCTCTTGTCTCTTGTTGTTGTGCTTGTTCCTCTAGTTCATACTTGTTCTTCATGTTCATCGTGTTCTTCCTAGTTCATAGTTGACTTTCACATATTTGCTCCGATCTACTCGTGTGTGAAGTTTGTAGTGCAGCCCTTGGTTGGAAAGAATCCTGAGACGATTCCCCACCTTTCTATTCAAAGGAAATCAGCTAAGTTGCAAAGAAAATTGAATCACGAGCTCACATATTTCTGTCACAGGAAAATCTGGGAACCTTTCCATTCCTAGTCCTCTTTCTTCTGCTCCTCACCCGGCCATCACCACCTCTATTATCAGCACCCACACCCTTGCCCTTGCTTGCGGCAGCTGCAGCCCCAGCATCAGCTGGTTTCGGCTTTGGCTTTGGCTTTGCCGCCGAAGCTAATGCTTCAGCAGTGGCTGGCGTTGGTGCAGCCCCAGATCCTTGAGCATCAATGGCTGGCGTTGGTGCAGCCCCAGATCCTTGAGCATCAGTGGTTGGCTTAGGTGTCTGTGCCACAGGTGATGCATCAGCAACAGTGGCTGCCTTTGGCATTTGCGCCATAGGTGATGCATCCGCAGCAGTGGCTGACTTTGGCATTTGCGCCACAGGTGATGCCTCAGCAACATGGGATGGCTGCGGTAAGTCTGCCGATGCAGATGCATCGCCACCAGCAGTGCCCGCACCCACTGCGGCGACTTGGTTGACGGGTTCAGCGATGGCCGCTGCCTTCTCGCCATTGGCCTTGACCTTCCGCTTCTTAAACTTCGAGGTCTTAACCGACCCAGGGGTGGATGGATTCGCCTTGGATGGTCTGGCCGCCGCGACCGAAGAGGCCGCAGTGGCCTTGGCAACGCCGTTGGGCTTCTTCACCATGGACGCTGCTCGGTGTAGCTTTGGGGAAGAAACGAGAAATATTACCTCAACAGAATAATCGGATCCACCAAGATCGATAGACTATAACCGATAACATGGCGCATGGGATAATTTACCTTAGGGCGAAAACGAAAATTGCGGGAAAAACGACTACGATTCTAACAGGTTCGAGGAAAAAAAAATGGGGGAACAAATCGTACCTCTAAGGGCTGGTTTGGGACCCTTCAACCCGGGGTATGCATCCCCGGGAGGGGCGCCCCACCTGCCTACGTCGGGCAGATTTCCCCGGGAAGAAGAGGGGATCCCGACGGGGGAGGAGGTTCCCAAAGGAGCCCTAAACAAGAGATTTGGGGGAAAAGATCGATAGACTATCTCCGATAACATGGCGCATGGGATAATTTACCGTACGGCGAAAACGAAAATTGCGGGAAAACGACTACGATTCTATCAGGTTCGAGGAAAAAAATTGGGGGAATCAATCGTACTTCTAAACAAGAGATTTGGGGGAAACAATTCTACGGTTCCACCAGATTCAAGAGAAAATTTTGGGGAGAATGAACCGTAGGGTCTAAGCAAAAATTGATTGTTTTTCTACGATTCTAACGGGTTGGAGAGAAAACTTGGGGGCGGAATCGGAAATTGCGGCGAGGAGGGGATTGCAGCGGCATACCTGGCGGGACGGTGTTTCGTCGTCGGGGGAGGTGCGGGTTGGAACTTGCAACTGCGAGCGGTGAGACGGAGGCGACGGGACAGGATATATATATACGAAAAAATTTGGCTATTTCCTTGATTGCGCTTGGACGATGCTGATGAAGCCACTAGATAAGACTATCAGCGTGTCTTTGTTAGAGTTTGGGTTTTATTCAGTTGTTTTTCTTTCCCAAAACGCAAAATCTAAATCAAGAGCACTTTCCATTTAACAATATCGAGAGAACCCCAGATTTAGTAATAGAGAGGATGTCGGATGAAAAAAAAAGAAAAGAAAAAAAAAGAAGTAGCAAATCAAGACAACAAAGAAACAAATCAAGATGGACATCTCCCCTGTGCGCCCTCCTCCGCGGGTGAGGACCTTATCTTCGCCGACGACGACAACAACTCTGGCGAACTTCGATACGTGTTAGGGTTTGAGGTTAGGGTTGGGGTTGGGGTTGGGGAGGGGATTGGTGGCTGCAGGATCTAGAGAGATGGTCGGGGGAGGTTGGACGGCAGTGGTGGTGGGCGCTGGGGGGGGGGGGACTCCACGGTGGTGGATGGCGGTTGGGCCAGGTCCGGTAGCGGGAGCACCATGGCCGTAGTGGTTAGCGGCGGCGGCGGTCGCATGGGTGGCGGATCCAGCGGCAGACACGTGGGTGGCGGATCCGACGGCGCCATCGCCGCCGGAGCTGCAGGGGAGCTCGATCTGGAATACAACGAAGTCATGGGAGGAGGGGGCGTGTGGCGGTGGTGGGAGGCGGGCGGAGTGGCGTGGCGGCGAGGTTGCCGCGGGCGGCGGTGGAGGCGGGCGACGGGAGAGCGGTGGGGCGGGGGCTGAGCATTGAGACCTGCCGGGGGAGGAGAGTGAGGATGAAGACGAGATGCGCGGGGAGGGGGGACAAGATAAGATGGAGGTAAGTAAGGCCCGCAAGATGAGACAGGGGCTCTTGCGGTTGCGCTAAATAGAGAGGGTTCTCATTGTAGTTGTGTCCTTCGTATTATGAGAAGACTACAAAGGAATGAGGACGTTTTCTCGTGCGAGACTCCAGCCATGGTTATATATCTCTATCAAATTTTCTAGAATCAGATTCATAAAACTACAGGTCAAAATAAGGCAATTGAATAGGGGCGATAGACACAGTGGGACAAAGATGACTAGAAGAAGCAGCGGCGGAGCCATCAGTATAGCGAACCCTAGTGGCCGCCATACCTACCGTTGGCGAACACTCTCTCTTTCCATTCTCCAGTCTTCATAAATCATCTACCAGTGTAGAGCTGAGCTGCTATAGCTGTATATTCTCCATAGGTAGATTTTAATCTTGGCTCCGCTGCTGACTAGAAGATATGGTAGAAGAGAACAACCGATTGAGAAAATATTAGAAATGATCGCATGCCACAACAATCCTTCGATAAAATTAGTTAGCGCAACAATAGTGATGGTGATAGATCTGTCAGGTGGAAAACTTTTGAGACATGGGTCCATGAATAATATACAAAACCATGAGTGTTGAGCTCATGGTTGCAGAGGAAGAAGAACATGAAAGAAAAAATAGGAAATTTAAGACATACCTTAGTCATTGGATCTCAATAAGGAAGACATACCTCGACGCTTGAAGCAATGTGTATAATGAAGATAACCATGCATCGATTGTCTAGGCGGACTTGAACACAAAATCAAAATAGTTAACAATTTAGGCTTTGATTTGGTCCGCTTAGACGTGTCGTCGACTAGATCTATTCTATTCTTCTTGTTTCTTTCCATCTTTGTCCTTCTGCACGCTTAGCCCCTTCTCCCTCGGCTCTAGAACTTAGAAGAAGAAAAGAAGAGTGGGGGTGGCGATAGAAGGAGAGGGAAGAGAAGGAGATGATTGTCAAATAAATAGGGTTAGGGTTCGACACAAATGGGCCTTATGGGCTGGGCCAATTTTACAATTTTATACTTCCATTTGTGGTTTCTGTAAAATAATATATAATGTATCATTCATAGTAATAGGTCTATAACTGAAAGTTTAAGATATATCCATCGCCACTAGTTGTAAATGGAATGACGCTAACTTTAATAGGAATACAGATGACTAAGGATAATAATGTAATAATATTAGAAAGTGCAATGGTGGAGGGCTTAAGGGTGTATGGAAGGTGGCATGGAAGTAAATGAGTGAATAAGGGGTTATGTTCATGGTAGGGTACGTCTTAAATAGATAGTTTAGCAAGTTCAGGGACTCAAGTATGCGTTTTGAGAGTTCGAGGACCTACATGACACCCCAGAACAAGTTTGAGGACCGCTGGTGTATTTCACTCTAAATAGAATGATGAGATGGAAAGAAAAAATATGGATGGCGGTAAGAATGATCAAATGGCTAATGAGCGAAGAGAAAATTGAGAAATTTTTTGCATTGGACAAATATTTAGATACTCCCTCTGGTTTGGTAAAGGAAGTCATTTATGACAGCCACGGTCACCAAAGCACAACTTTGACTTCTCTTTTCTATAAAAATATTTCTTAAAAAAGTTATATATGTATACTTTTATGAAAGTAATTGTCAAGACCAATCTATTTATATAATTTTCACATTTTCAAACTCAAGCCATTAAATGTTATTCATGATTTATATTTCAATGTTTGACTCAAACCTTGTCCAAAACGACTTCCTTTACCAAACCGGAGGGGGTATATTTTAGTATAGTTAGCCCTAGGGTGATGTAAGTGACCAGGATTTAGACGGTTGGATTTTGAGGTGCAGCTAGAAAGTACTGCCGCTGGTGTCAAACTGTCAATGAAAAGTACTAGCCTATACTTATGATATTATAACTTCATGAATAACATAATAAAAAAATGACGAAACGTTAAGGTCTTACCAATGGTGATTATCCTTTAAAATTTCAGTTCCTCGATGCGGCTATGGCCATCCATCTTATGAAAGTAAACAATAACATCATTATTTAAAATTGTTGTAAGAAATCCTTGTTCCAAAAAAACATATGATACAGTCATTCATAAATTAATCTCCAATTCGATTACTTTGTACTATCTTCGCAATTTTCAACCCCGGAAAGGACCTGTCCACCGATGCAGACATGCAGTAGCGATAGGAAGAACTACTACTACCTTCAGTAGCCGATAGACCAAAGGAAAACAAAGATTCTTTTTTGTGCTCACCTTGGATTTTTATCAACATAGAGTGTCGTGTGTGTCACTAAAGTGGAGAGCCATCTAGGAATGAATCAGGAGACTTTTTAGTGTGCCGGCTAAATGTATGGTACCACGAGCACATAGGTGATTGTGTTTGTTGTTTGTTCATCTAATTATAGGGTTGCGGCCTTGTCAATGTAACAAAGCAGTGTTCTAAAAACATCAGTAGCATATAAAAATGGTGTTTATAGAGGAAATATGCTAATTTTCAGGTACTACCGTCGGTCTAATTTATCGGTCTAATGTTCTTGTTTGTTCATCGGCATCACACCGACCTCAAAGTAGCTAGTAGCATCCTCTCGCAAAAAAAAGGAAAATGAACGGAAAAAAGGAAAAAAATAAAGGGGAATAAAGTACTCCTTCGGTTAACTTTAGAAAACGTTTCTAACAGCAAGTTTGGTTTGCTTGCATATTGTTAGTGCACAAGAGAAGGAAAAACCAGCAAAATAAAATGCCAACCTGAACCAGTAACTTTTCTTTTTTTTTTTCCTTAGAAACACAATTGGAGATATGGTTGTTATTCGATAATACAGGAATGTTCATCTACAACTTCCTCCAAATGGATTACTCATTCTCTATATCCCGCAATAATCCAGTACATTTTAGCCCACAAAACATATACTATCACAAAAAACTACAAAATTTACAAGAACATTGTCGCCCAGCACAAAGATATGAACTTCACTACAGAGGAGCAACTTTGCTAGAGATGATATAGGTACCAATAGTGTGCGGTCAAAGTTCTTTTGCCCCACAAAAATAATGTGTGTCAGTGGTATCCTTATTCTCGGAGAATCTCATGAATTCCTTCAAAGACCGAAGTTACATAGTGTTAGGAATTCCATTTCCGTGTCCACATACTTTGTCCACAGGGCCTTGTATTGGTTAAAAGCGACATCAAGCCAGGGCTTCATGTTCCCATCGAAGTGTATCACTGCAGCACTTCGGATTGACTCAGGGCTGATGCTTGGATTATAACCAAGACCCATTACATGCCATGACTTATCCAATGGCTTGGTATTGCCATAAAATGACATCAGACCGGCTGCTAGAACAGATGTTGGATCCCACAGCTCGCCATCCTCATTCTGCCACAAGGATATACAAGCATTCGTCACATAGTGCAAAATAGATATGTTTTGGAAAGATAACTATGAACCATCATTCGCATAACTGCATACAGATACAGATATTACACAGCAAACATATTGTTGGTTAGAATATGAAGTAAAAAAGCTAGAGCAAAGCATACACAGCAAAGACCAATGAGAACATATTGTTGGTTAGAATATGAAGTAAAAAGGCTAGAGCAAAGCATAAGTAGATTACATGAACCCTATTCTCACTTGGGAACTCTTCCTGGAAAATAAAGACCATGTGGTGCACCAACCAACTATATATTAAAAACTGATATGGTATGTTAGGGTTTTCTCACCAAAAAAGAGACAATATGAAAATTTTATATACCATGGTTTAGCTGTACCCAGAAAATTAAAAAAAAACTAATGGGATGTGGCTAACATGTTCTCATAAATTGCTAAACTAGGAAATAGTGTCTATAGTTCATATTAACAAGAAATGGAAAGCATCATATGCTCAATTTGATGACCCTACTCACATTTGAACCCCAACAATTAGGTGTCATCTGCAACCAAATTGAACTAAGAGGATAGTAAACACCAATACACTACAAAAACAACCCTCAATACGATACATTTAAAATAAACTTGAGATTTGAGAACAATCGCTGGGAACCTATTTAAACCCAAAAGAAGAGAAAAGATTTTAATTATCAAATCAAGACTTGTTAAGATATGATTTAAGGTAATTGTAAGTATGATAAACATTAGCACATAGAACTGAGTAGTTGAGTGCATAAGAAGGCGCCATACAATTGATCGGGCCGATAGAGTTAATAAATATTTACAATTCTACATAAGTCGTTGATATCCAATCATCTGTATGCAGCCATGAATAACATGAGTTACTGGAATGATTAGTCAAGAGACACTAATTTCTACCTTGCAAAATAGTTCACCCAACACCAACGTTCTGAAATATCATATACTTAAATCTGGCACATGACTATTGACATCTGGGAAAACAAACTTAAACAGAATCCACATCAAGCTAGTGAGTTAAGTTGAAGCACGCATGACTATTATCAAAAACAAAAGAAGCGCGCCTGAATCCCACTATATATGCAGGCATGCAGCCACTAATCAATCCCAATGTACCACACTGCTACTTATAAGTTGTATACAGAGATCAGAGAAGCTCACCATTTCCATGTACTGATGGAACAGTTCTGTGCAGCCATCCCGCCGCCATGCTTCAAGATCAAACACATTTACCCCGTATGACCATGCACAGGCACCGGGATTGAACCGATCCCGTACAATGGGCTGGGTGAAGTTGAGATACTTCCTATACCTCCTGAACCCCCCAAAGCACATTTCCACGGCCCCGTTCACCTTCCCATCCAAGTCAACCTGCCAAAGCGCCGCCAAATCCTTCTGCACCACCACGTCGTCCTCCAAAAGCACTACCCTCCGCAGCGCAGGGAACATATCTGGGAGGTAGAACCTCAGGTAATCCAGCAACGCGACATCCCTGTTGCCGCCCTCGATCTGCCTGATCACCGGCGAGTTGGTGGCGTTGAGGAACGGGAAGTCGGAGTAGGCAAGGAGCTGCACGTGCACGCCGAGCGGCGGCGGGCGGCGCGAGAACCAGACGCGGAATGCAGGCAGGTACATGGGCGCGGTGACCACGTGGAAGACGTGGCGCGAGGGGTCGGCCGCGGCGCGCGCGGCAGAGGCCACCACGACGGAGACGGCCAGCACATTGTCGGAGAAGACGGCGTAGTGGTACAGCGCTGGGTCGTCGAACTCGGGGGCCGGCTCGGGGTCGTCGGCGAAAGCGGACGGCTTGGCGAGGCGGGCCTCGAGGAGGCGCATGGCGAGGCAGTGGAGCGACTTGGGGGTGGAGTCCGCGGCAATGCGGGATGACATGCGGCCCCCGCGGCGGGCGCGCGCGAGGTGCTCGCCGACGGCGAAGACGGTGTCGGAGAGCTTCTGGATCTTGGACTGCGTGTCGAACCCCTCCTTGGCGTCGGCGGCGAGGGCGCGCGCGAACTTGATGCGCTCGCGGGCCTCCTTCTCGAGGGGCCTGAGCGCGTCCTCGGGGAGGGAGGAGGAGTGGTGGGAGGCGAGGCGGGCGGAGAGCGCGGAGAGGTCGGAGGAGAGGGACGAGAACGACAGCGACTGCGCCGCGGAGGCCTCCTTGAGCTTCCGCGCGTGCGCGGCGTAGGCGGCCAGGACCGCCGCGTGGTCGGCCGCGTGGCGGCGGACGGCGGCGAGGCGCGCGGACGGCGGGGACGAGGAGCGGGCAGAGGAGGAGGCGGGCGCGGAGGAGAGGAGGAAGGAGAGGGCCGCGACGAAGAGGAGCGTGAGCAGCGCCGCGAACGCCGCGCGGCGCGGCGCGGACGGCCGGAACGCGCGGCCGCCGGCCATCGGGGGCGGCGGAGCGGCCGACTGGGAGCGGGGGTGGGGGGAGTGGAGTGGGGGAAGCGCGTCGCGGATCTGAGCTGATGGCGAGGCGGAAAGAGGCCGATGGGCCCTCGGGATCCAGTAGGCCCACTCCGTCAGTGAGTGCTGGACCGGGGCATCCGGGTTTTACTATGGGTATCATGTCGGTGAGGTTAGATTTGGGCCGTGGATTAGCTAGTTTTGTTTGCGGCACGCCGGCACTAGTCTCCCGGTTTCGGATGAATAAGTGGTTGGGAGCTCAATGATTAATTGATTAAGTCATGGGTGCGGTGCGGGCCCATGATCAGTGACTGCTGGCGAGTAGCGACCGGGGTGGTTGTGACGTGGACAGTCAACCAGTGTCGGTAACTCAACTACAGTACGGATCAAGGAATGGGAACTGTGTCGTGTCAAAAAAAAAGGAACGGGAATTGTGTTTGAGTACCGGCTAGTGGGGTCTGAGTCTCGCTGGAAGGTGGGTCCCGTGACGCTTGGTCTACCTGTCAGGGAGGTTTACTGAAACGGAAGTGGTCGGTTCCATGAGAAGATTTGCCGGACAGGACCAACTCCTGCCAGCCTGGCTGGATTAGTGGAGGCAAGACTGGAGAGCGGAAGAGGACACAAACATTCCGATCGATGTTTTATAATTCTTCTCTTCGATCCAGGTTTTCATATATTATCGATGAATAGACAAAGGCACAAACCACATCAGTCCGCCGTCCCATGGTGATGCTCTGGTCAATTGTCGGGTCCTCTAACGAGGGAAAAAAGCTTTAAAGAATAATCCATGGTCCTTTCTCCTTTGGAAGAAAGAAATGGGACTCCTAAACGGCGTTGCCGCGCCATATTTGAGCAGCAAACCATTGTTTTTATGCATAGGCCTAGGCGCCTAGCCACATTCTGTAATATAGATCGAAAGCACAACTTCTCATTTCAGTACGTATATTTAATTCCGTTCTTCCCCATATCTGCTTTGAAAGCAATGCCTATTTGATTGCAGCAACATGGTAAAAAAGATCTTACTCTCGAACATCAATTATTTTTATAATATGTTACAATATACATGCAATTATAATTTGGTAGGTTGCACCCTTTTGATTGCAGCAACATGGTGGAGTGAAGTCTTTGAGCATCAATGGTAAAGAGCAATCTTTGATCATAGAGACTGCAATATTTGACCTTGCAGATTCAATACGAAAGTCCAAACATGATATTAGAGCGAAGAATTGCAATGATCTCATTTGAGATCTTGGAAATTTAACTTCAATGTGGTGTTGCACCTGTTCAAATGAATAACAGGAAAAGACAAGTAAGCAAGGAGAACATCTTCAGGAAGATAGCGAGTCTTGGTTAATGTGTTAACACATGGCAAAATTGATGCTTCTTATATCTGTAATATATCAGCATGCAATCTTTCGTCCATTTAATTGTTGGCAGGATCCATTTAGATATGAACATTTTGGTTCACTATAACATAAAATTGACAGCAACAGAGTTCACTTGGACACAAAATTAGATAAGGAAAATATATGGATGTACAGTTTAAGTGAAATATATTCAGTTTGTTATTGATAATGCAAACCACGACATTGTCATCTGACTCTTAGTTATTGAAGATTTGGTCCTTGTGCAGGAAAACACTTAAGATTGCGACATTACCTTTTAGTTTTATGCGAAGAAGCTGAAGAAGAAATGGGCTAAGTATCCTGAGCTGTGGAGTTTTTTACGAAAGAAAAAGTGTAATTGACTATTTTATGAAATGTAAACGGTAGACATTACATATGGATGAAATAAGATAAATGGCAGAACTTCAAAAGTATTAACTTCCAAAAGTCCAGTACCTGTTTATTTTCAGGGAACTATATCCAATACTTGTGAAAAAGAAATAAATAAAATAAATTAGTATGAACTAAATACAGAACAGCTTTAGCCATCGGGTATGATGGTGTTTCCTTACACAAAACATACGACAGGAGAACAGGTTGATTGCTGCCAATATCTCAGATTGAACTTAATCATATATCACAGATGGGAGATGGTACTTGTGCTGTGCAAAGGCGACTTATGTTAATCTTCAGCCGGTGGTATTTACCTTGGCAAAGATTTTTATGGTTACACTTTGAGAAGTATGCTTATATCAGGTATTATGCCACAAACATATATGGTTAGCTTAATCATCGAGCATAAAAAAGTACTGTCCTGTATGTGGTTTGCTATGAGCTTCTTAAATTAAATTAATGTCTCACTGGTACCTTAGGTAAGGATAGTAGCCTGAATTTCCCTGCTTCTTATTTGCTTCTTTCATTAGGCAGATCTCCTTGTCAGCTGCATATATGGCCGCTTGCATCCTTGTTTCTGCTGATACCTGAACGTGATTATTTGGTCAGTAACTGAAACAACTGCAGAGGCAATTGATCAAGCACATGGGGTGCATGGTCCATGAAGGAGGCATTGGTGAGGCAACAGAAGACGGAATGGGAGTATGAACAACCGCCATGGTTTGTGCCGGATTGCAGATAGATCCCCAGCTTGAACAAGTCCAGATAGAGGTTCTTGTCATCCCTCGTGGTGCGCGGTCCGGGTGCCATTATTGAGGAGACTTCAACCGGCTGAGGAAGGGAAACCAGGCCCCTCCAAGCAGTGTGTTTCTTGGCGGTCTCGACCTCATGCTCAAGATGCAAGCCTCTCCTGTTCGCAGCGGCGCCTGAGCTCAGCCTAGGGTCCGTGGGAGCGGACGCCTTGGTCAGCGCTGATGCGCATGGCGTGACGGCGGCCGGCTCGGCCTTGGCACCAAGGGATTTGGGGCCAGCTGGCTAGGTGGACGAGTTCGATGGGTTGGGCGGCAGGCGGACGACGAGCGTGCTGCCGGCGGAGTGAGGCACGGATGCCGCGCGGCGGGCGGAGAGGCAGAATCGCAGGTGGCCGGAGGCAGCAGCACGCCGGTACGACAGGCGGAGCCGCGGAGGGATGGTTCGCGAGGATGCGAGGGTGCGGGTTGTGAGCGACCCGCGACGATCCACATCGGACGATCAACAACGTGAGCCTGGCCATATCCAACGGCTATCAGGCTAACGGGCGACGTGGCCCGATCCGCCGCCCGCGGTTTGAGTCCAGGATTCGAGTTTAGAGACCAGAAAGCAGGCGCGGCAGAGTGAACCAGCCCATGGGTCTCTAAGGTTAGCAAAATTAGGTACTAAGGTTTCCGGCCTCATGTATGTACCTTTGGAGAAATTAACACATCAGTTCAGCTATAGCTGAAATGGTGGCAGAAAGGGAGCCAAAATATCAGTGTTATCGAGCAAAGTAACAAGCTTAGTCTCTCATCTTATCGCACATGCTAAGCTGGATGCAATCACAAAGTAACAAGCTTAGTGTCACTTGCTGTCGTAGAAATTAGACAACATGGTAAATGCTTTAGATTTTCTATCTTCCAAGCAAAAGCATTTTTTACCGTGAAATAACATTGCCTATTTGACTGTTATATTTATACAGCGACTTATTTTAAGCGTATTTTTTTCTGACTCTAGTATAGTTAAGGGATGCAAACTGGCAGATGATCAGAAATTAAGATTTGCAGAGGGATGCATGGAAGGGACGCAAAGGCGTATATAGGAGAGGAACTGTGGAAGAATGGCTTTGGTGATATTGGACGGCAGCCTGGCAGGTGAGGCCCTTGCGGCCTAGTTAGCTCTGAGCAATAAATAACTCAGGAAAAATGGCATCTTAGTTAGCTCTCCAAGACTTCTAGTAGGACTACATAAATGGCAACAATTCCATTCAGATATGAACAATTTGGTTATATATATGTCACTGAGATGAGGATAATTGTCCTTGTACAACACAAAATCAACAGAAACAGAGTTAGTTTATTTAAGTAAAATATCCAAATATCCTGTTTGTTATTGATGATCCAAACTGCAGCATTGTGATCTGAGACTTAATTATTGAAGATTTGTAGGGTCATTGAGACCTAATTATTGAAGAAGCACTTAGATTGTCAATCTTTTTAATACTTCCCATGTAGCAGGTAGTATTTGTGTATTGTAAAGAAGAACCAAACCGGAAGGAAAACCATAAAATGTCAGTCATATAACAAGATTTACATGTCTCTTTGTATTTGTGCTCCAAATGTAGTGGAACCAAAGAGAGTAAAGGAACATCACTTAGCACGCGCTGACACTTTGTATCCCAGTTTTAATATCTCCAGAATAATCCTTGACTTCACTTTTGTAGCTTTGTTGAAAACAACTTTTTTTTGCAAAGTGGCAGCGATAAAAGCTGACATTGTTTGGAAATAATTCATGAATTTTCGAAAACTGGCAAAATATAGAATTGAGATTAAAAGATTGAGGTCACTTGTGGTTTGCAAAGGAAAAAAAAAGGGTTCACGGAGAGAACAGGGTGATTGAAAATAATTATCAATAAACCTAATTTCATATTTGAACTCCAGTTATCATGTAATCCATGCAATTTGCTAAGCATCATATTGCTACTATCATTGACGCGCTGTTTTTCTGAGGACATACATCGAACAATTAATGTGCACTATGATGTCAGATTAAATTTATCTGAAATCAAAGATATCTGAGTATCTGACCTGCATCTAGTTGCTGGAGGCAATGGCTGGGGAATTGATCCAACATACCGCAAGATTCATCAGTGCTATGGGCCTCCTTGAACATGTGGTAGGTAGCCTATAGGCTATAGTTGCCAGTGCGAAGGCAGAGGTTCGTCCCCGCGGCCGCAGTGGTGTAGCACCTCGCCGTCGACTGGCTGCCACGGATCGTCGTCATCTCGTGATGGAGGTGAAAGAATATGCGGCAGGTGGAGCGCAAGCTCTTCTCGAACCAGGGCGCAAGGACGGGGAGGCGGAGCCTGCTTCCGCGACGGCCTCCCTCGCGAAGCTTGCTCCGGTCGCCCCCACCGCGACGGCGGCCCCTCCCGCGGCGGCCTCCCACACCGCGACGGCGGCGCTACGCGCAGGGGTCCGCGTGGCGCAACGTGCGGCCCGAAGGCGGCGGCTCGCATGTGGCAGGCGGGCGGCGGGGCGACGGCGACGGCGCGGGGCTTGGCGTCCAGTGCGGGCGACGGCGGCGGCGCGGGGCTTGGCGTCCAGTGCGGGCGACGGCGAGTTGCAGCTAGCGCGGCCGACGATGGGCAGCCGCGGAGCTGTTGCCGGCGCGGGGGACGGTGACCAGCGGCTAGCGCGGCCGACGACGGGCAGCTCGTGGAGCTGTTGCTAGCGCAAGTGGCTTGGCCGACAGAGAGCGCAGGAGGGCGGCGGGGGCGGCCGACCGGCCTAGCGAGATCCAAGTTTCGCGAGGATTCGCGAGCGGCGGGTTCGCGGGTTAACGAACGTAAGTCACCCACCGACCCGGATCGAGCGGTTGATACAGCTTCCTCGCCGCATCCGACGGCTATCGGGCTGACGGGCGACGTGGCTCGCTGAAATCGCCCGATATCCGCGCAGTGTGAACCCGCGATTCGAAGATTAGAGATTACTGAATGGCTCCTCCAATGGGAAATTTCAAAGAATCCTAGAGTATTTAAATTCATGCGTTTTTAACATTATATCTAAATGTATGTATGTATGTTCTACTTATTTCTATATGTTACTATGTTATGTTCATGCAGACATGAGCATAAGCAGGACCGAGAAAAAGCCTAGTTAATTTGCATCTTTTTTTCGTGCCCACAACCATCCCATGGGCGTTGTTACTTGTTAGGCTGGTAATTTCTGGCCAGGCTAGCATTAGACTTCCCATCCTTTTTAGTACAAAAATAATTAAAACAATAGTTCAGATCAGATTTGGGCCAAAAAAATTGGGCTTCATTTCCTCTATCCAAGTCCGTCCATAGGTGGGCCAAAACCCAGTGGACCCGGACCAGACCGCTAGGGCGCCTGGCCAAACCTAAAATGCCCAGGTATATGTCATGTTGCCTTAACCCTGGGCCGTAGCTGTTGCAAATATTGTCCCTTGGCTGCCACCCCACCCCCATTCCAGTGAAAATTTACCCCAAAATACTACCGCTCCCTAACTCTAACCTCGTCGAATTGGGCAGCATAGAGTTGGGGCAAAAATCGGAGGCTATACATTTCCTCTTATACTTAAAAAAAAGGACACCTTACTCGGGGCAATAGGACCGTGGAAAGTTGATGGCCGATCTGATCAGAGTCAGAGTACTCAGGTAAAGTTAATCAACACTTTAGCTGTACCTGTTCCATTTGCTTCTGAGTTCTATCGTCAGCACTATCCATCTTCCACTAATCGTCTACTTGTCGAACAAGAACAATACCAGCCGCAAAATCTGACGAAATTGGAGCCACGTATGCCTATAGAGATTACAAAACAAAATCATTTACCCTTGAAGCGCAAGAATTAATAGATCATGCAGAAGACACCATAGTCACACACCATCACAATTCACAACAGCTCACAGCACAGCGCCAATGGCCGCGGCCACGGACACGGAGCCCAGGGAGGTGAAGCTGTACGGCGCCTGGGGCAGCGCCCACGCCGCCATGGCCCGGAACGCGCTGGCGCTCAAGGGCGTCCCGTACGAGTACGTGGAGGAGGACCTGGACAACAAGAGCGAGGCACTGCTGCGCCTGAACCCCGTCCACGGCGGGAAGGTGCCCGTCCTCGTCGTCGACGGCGGCCGCCGGGCGCCGCTCGCGGAGTCGCTCGTCATCGTCGAGTACGTCGACGAGGCGTGGCCCGAGGGGCCCGCGCTGCTCCCGCGGGAGCCCCGCGCGCGCGCCGCGGCCAGGTTCTGGGCGCGGTTCTTCCACGCCGAGGTGTCGCCGCCGTCGCGCGCGGCGGTGCTCGCGGACACGGAGGCGGAGCGGGCGGCGCTGGCGAGGGAGGTGAAGGCGCGGATGGCCGTGATGGAGGCCGGGATCGCGGAGGACTTCCCATGCGGCGGCGGGGACGACGGTGGTGGGCCGTTCGTGCACGGGCGGAGCCCCGGGCTGCTCGACGTCATACTGGGCTCGTGCGCCGCCGGGACACGGGTGCTCTCCGCTGTCTCCGGGGTGGAGATCGTGGAGCCCGAGGCGATGCCGCGCGTGCACGCCAGCGTGGCCGCGTTCGACGAGCTCGCCGGCGGGTTCGGAACCACCGTGCCGCACGAGCTCCTCCTCGCGCGGCTCCTCGAGAGGAAGGCGAGGTCTCGCGCCACGGCCGCGTGACGCGGTATGTGTCCGGCTTCTAAAATAACAAGGATATGTACTAGCTAGCACCTTGTTTGTTCTTGATCAGTTACGATGTCTCTCGAGTGATTGATTGTTTGTTTCTATCATCACTTCATCAGTGCGGAAAACCATGGCAGTCCATACACATAAACGGCAAGGTGGAAGCCAAACAATTAACACGCTGTGCGAATTCAATCGTGTGGCCAAGGAAACAAGAATTGGCCCAACAAACAAACCAGCGCTTCACTGATTTTTTTTATTTTCATATTTTACAGATTAATCGCTCAAATAGGTAACTTCATCCACTACTACACATATCAACATCACAAACGACTGATCACAAACGGTTTTTTAAAACCGCATCACAAACGGTTTTACCAAAACCGTTTGTGATGAGGGAAATTTGGAAAAACCGTTTGTGATGTTGGGACATCACAAACGGTTTGTAGCAAAAATCGTTTGTGACGAGGGATATCACAAATGTGATGTTGGGACATCACAAACGGTTTGTAGCAAAAAAAAGTTTGTGATGTTATAAATGATGACGAATAAACGACGAGAAGTAAGAGAATCAAACCGCAGGAGACACGAGATTTTTAACGTGGAAAACCCTCCCAGTGTAGAAGGGAAAAACCACGGGCGCCAGCCAGCAAAACTTTACTATATCAGATGTGTGTTTACAACGCCTATTGGCGGCTTACAAGAGGATGATATTTCATCAAGGGCAAAGCTCTATTATATAGGCAGCTCACGTGACCGTGCTTGGTTGCGTTGCCGATGTGGGACTAAACTGTGCGCTCATGAGAGGAAAACACAGTACCTCTTCGCTCCGGCCCAAACCTTTGGTGATGGGCCTCCGCTTCGCTCCGTCGGTGAATTTGGATCATATCACAACAAACTCCACCTTGAGACAAATTCTCTTGCAGCATCTTCACTTCATCCCGAATCATCATAAAAAAAATACAACTGGCGCCAAATAGCCTCTTGGGCTAATTAACTAAACCAACTAAGCTTGAGCACAGCTCAAACTTAGCAACAGGAATAGGTTTAGTCATCATATCAGCTGGATTATCATGAGTGTTGATCTTGCATACCTTCAGCTTACCTTCTTCAACCACATCTCGTACATAATGATACTTGATGTCAATATGCTTTGTCCTCTCATGGAACATCTGATCTTTGGTAAGGTAAATAGCACTTTGACTGTCACAATATAAATCAATGCAAGAATCAGCCCCAACCAGCTCAGAGTATAATCCGCTCAGCCAAATTAATCCCCTGCACGCCTCAGCAATAGCCATATATTCTGCCTCAGTAGTAGACAAAGCCACAACAGACTGCAAAGTAGCTTTCCAACTCACAGCACAACTGCCAATAGTGAACACATAACCTGTGAGCGACCTTCGCCTATCAACATCAGCAGCAAAATCTGAATCAACATAACCAATAAGTCCTTTCTCAGTTCTGCCAAACTTCAGACAAGAATCTGCAGTGCCTCTGATGTACCTGAAAATCCACTGAACTGTCTTCCAATGTTCTTTACCAGGATTAGTCATATATCTACTAACCAGACTCATAGCATAAGATAAATCCGGACGAGAACAGACCATGGCAAACATCAAATAACCAACAGCACTAGAGTAAGAAACTCTGGACATGTACTTAATATCCTGATCTGTACTAGCACACTGAGCAGCTGACAATTTAAAATGAGGTGCAATAGAAGTACTGACAGGCTTAGCATCATCCATGTTGAAACGCTGAAGAATTTTCTGAATATAATTCTGCTGACTAAGAAATAGCACACCAGATTTTCTATCTCTAGTAATTTTCATGCCCAAAATTTTCTTAGCAGCACCAAGATCTTTCATGTCAAATTCGCTACTCAATAATTTCTTCAACTTAGCAATTTCGACTTTACTCTTGGCAGCAATCAACATATCATCAACATAAATGAGCAAATAAATAGGTGATCCATTAACATGCATGATGTAGACACATCTATCAAATTTAGACCTCTTAAAGCCGTGCGACAACATAAATGAATCAAACATTTTATTCCACTGACGAGGGGACTGTTTCAAACCATACAAGGATCTCTTCAACTTGCACAAAAAATTCTTCTTGCCTGGCACTATGAACCCTTCTGGCTGGTCCATGTATATATCCTCCTCAAGTTCACCATGCAGAAATGCAGTCTTCACATCTAACTGCTCGAGCTCAAGATCATGTGCAGCAATAATACTAAAGAATGTTCGAATGGAACTATGCTTTACCACAGGAGAGAAAACACCATTATAATCAACACCAGGAATTTGACTGTAGCCTTTCGCTACTAACCTTGCCTTGTACCTTGGAGGCTCGCTTGGAGATAAACCCTCATTTCTCTTAAAGATCCACTTGCAGCGGACTGTCTTCTTCTTCTTTGGCAATGATACAACATCCCATGTGTGATTCTTCTCAAGTGACTGCATCTCCTCATGCATAGCAGAAATCCACTTCTCTTTATCAGCACAATCAATGGCCTCAACATATGTGGCCGGCTCATGTGAATTCTCCACCTGTTCAGCACAACTCAAAGCATAATGGGTTAGATTACACTCATCAATGAGACGTTTAGGAGGTCCACAATTTCTCTTTGACTTGCGCTGAGCAATAGGTAAATCCTCCTCTAGCTGCAAAACAAGTGGTAAGTGCTGAACATCATCATGAGCCTCATCATCAACAGCCTGATTTTCCTGATCATCCACAGGCGGCTCCTCCTGCTCGTCTGTATCATCATGCACATGTTGCTGCACATGCACACTTTTCTCATCACCCACATGCTCCACCTGCACGCTCATATGCTGCAGCCCTTTATCAAAATTATCTGGACCATGATCTGAGGACAAACTATCATTAAACATCACAGATTCATTGAAAACAACACTCCTGCTCATGAAAGTCTTTTTAGTTTCGGGATTCCACAACTTATATCCTTTAACTCCCGAACCATAACCAAGAAAAAGACATTTAATAGCTCTAGGCTCCAATTTTCCATTATCAGCATGAGGCAGTGCAGCCAAAAACTTTCAACTGTGAATAATCAGCGGGTGTGCCAGACCATACCTCAATAGGTGTTTTCTTATTAAGTGGAATAGAAGGCGACCTGTTTATCGAGTAGCATGCGGTGTTAGCTGCTTCAGCCCAAAAACACTTGCTCATCCGTGCATTGGACAACATGCAACAAGCCTTCAAGATGATGGTCCTGTTCATGCGCTCAGCCACACCGATTTGCTGCGGAGTATACGGTATGGTGTGGTGCCTGACAATGCCTTCCTGCCTGCAATAATCATTAAATGCAGCAGAACAAAATTCTCCACCATTATCAGTACGAAGCACCTTCACCTTCCTTTCGGTTTGCCTTTCTATCATCACTTTCCGATCTTTAAAAGCAACAAAAGTATCATCTTTATTTTTCAGAAAATAAGGCCATACTTTTCTAGAGTAGTCATCAATAATAGTAAGCATGTAACAAGCACCACCATAAGAAGGCTTACGAGAAGGACCCCATAAGTCAGCATGTACATAATCAAGAGTACCTTTGGTGGTATGAACAGCAGTGTTGAACTTTACCGTTTTATGCTTCCCGAAAATATAATGCTCACAGAACTTCTTGCTACTCAAAATACAACCATCCAGTAGGTTTCTCTTCATCAATTCTGTCATACCAAGTTCACTCATATGTCCAAGACGCATATGCCAAAGGTTAGTCTTATTAGGTTCAGCATTACTAACGGCAGCAGCGGAAACAGAATCATGTAAAGTACTTCCTCTTAGGACATATAACTTTACAGAATTCAGATCACCTACTAAACAAATAAGAGAACCTTTTGATACCTTTAAAACTCCACCTGAACCGGAGTACTTGAATCCTTCTGCATCAAGTGTGCTGAGCGAAATCAGATTTCTAGTCATCCCTGGTATGTATCTCACGTTCTGTAGCGTGCGTGTCACGCTATCATGAGCCTTGATTTGAACTGAGCCGATCCCCACAATGTCACACGGATTATCGTCTCCCATACGCACAACATCTCCTTTCTGCACAGGCTTAAACGAACTAAACCAATTTCTGTTAGTGCAGATATGAAACGAACATGCAGAATCAAGTATCCATTCATCATGACCAGAAACACAACCAGCAAGAACAATCAGACAATCTCCTGAATCAGAAGTATTCCCAGCACCAAAAACAACAGAGGCATTACCATCCGAATTATTTTTCTTGTTCTCTTTGTTCTTAAGCTTCCAACACTCCTCAATAAAATGTGATTTCTTCTTGCAATACTTACAGAACTTTTTGGGTGGTTTGGACTTAGAACGACCTCTACTTTCTTGGCTCTTGTAACGATCATTACTTTCATTGGAAGATCTGTGCTCCGGTCTGCCTCTCACTTGCAAAGCATCGCCCTTGGACGACGACGATCCGTCAGGCTGCACCAAGCCTTTCATTTTTTCCCTCGATTGGAGTGCCTCATAAACTTCCGAAACGGTTAGTTCATCACGGCTAATCAACAAGGTGTCACAGAAATTTACAAAAGAGTTTGGCAGAGAACATAACAATAGGAGACCTAAGTCCTCATCATCATACTTAACCTCCATCGACGCTAGGTCAGAAACGATCTCCTTGAACACAGATATATGGCTCATCACTGAATCACCCTCCTTCATCTCGAGCGTGAACAGCTTCAACTTCATATGCATTTTATTGGTTAGATCATTCGACATGCAGATCGATTCCAGTTTCAGCCAGAGTGCTGCAGCAGTCTGTTCCTACAGACATTCTTGCAGAATATCATTAGATAAATAAAGCTGAATTAAAGACAGAGCCTTACGATACTTGTGCTTCTCCTCATCAGACCATTCGTTGGACGACTTGCCACCAAACTTATCCAGCGCCTCATCAAGATAATGAGTTTGCGCCAGAACAGCCCGCATCTTGACTTGCCACAGCGCGAACCTCGTCTTGTAATCCAATAGCGGTAGATCAAACTTCATCGTCGTCGACATCAAGGAAACCGAATCTGAAACCGGCTCTGGTACCACTTGTTATAAATGATGACGAATAAACGACGAGAAGTAAGAGAATCAAACCGCAGGAGACACGAGATTTTTAACGTGGAAAACCCTCCCAGTGTAGAAGGGAAAAACTACGGGCGCCAGCCAGCAAAACTTTACTATATCAGATGTGTGTTTACAACGCCTATTGGCGGCTTACAAGAGGATGATATTTCATCAAGGGCAAAGCTCTATTATATAGGCAGCTCACGTGACCGTGCTTGGTTGCGTTGCCGATGTGGGACTAAACTGTGCGCTCATGAGAGGAAAACACAATACCCCTTCGCTCCGGCCCAAACCTCTGGTGATGGGCCTCCGCTTCGCTCCGTCGGTGAATTTGGATCATATCACAACATGGCTTGGGTGGCTGGTGGCCTTTCCAAATGAAAATAATTTTTTTCCCTATTGTTTTCGTATTAACGGTTCTTGAACCGTTTGTGATGCCCCGAGCATCACAAACGATATGTCACAAACGGTTTGGGCCGTTTGTGATGTTGATGGCTGGAGTAGTGATCAATCTCGAAATGTACCGGCTTAAACTTGCCGAAGCTGAGATACAATACGTTCCAAACTTCCAATGTAAGACTGTCTCCAACAGGAGACCTATCACACTACCCATACCCAAAATGGGCTCTCCACAGCCAGAAAACATCCTCTAACAGAGTAGGCAAACGAGAGACCCATTCTAGGTACCGGCGAAGAGGGCAGCCAAATATGCGTCCCTCTCTCTCCTCGACCCAAATCCAGCGCGTGGGAGACAGTCGGCGCATCAGCGAGGCGGGGAGCGGTGACGAGGCGGGGTGGCCGTCGCTGCCGACGACGAAGCGGGGAGCTGCGGCGCGGCGGGCTCCTCCATGGCCGAGCTGGGGTCGAACTTCCCATGGAGGCCGGGGTCGAGCTCGCTCGCCATGGCCGCCGGGGCCGCGCAGCGGGGAGCGGGGCGCGGCGAGGTGTCTGTGGCGAGCAGCGGGGTCGATGAGGCGCCTCACCTTCGTGGCCATGTGCTCCACGGGGCTGTAGGACGCCGCCGCCGCGGCCGGCTCCTCGTCGAGCGCAGGTCCCCGACGTCGCGCTGCCGCGCTGGAGCGGCTGCACGACGAGCACCTCCACCAACCGTCGACACCACCACGACGAGCTTCGCGAGGACGAGACACACCGCTACCGCCGGTCGCCGTTGACAAATCCCCGCCGGAGCACCTTCCCCCGCGTGAAGCCGAGCGTCACCGCCGGACATCGTCGCCGATTCGCTGCCTCCATTGCCGGTCGGGGCAATCCAACGCCACCACGATCTTCCCCGCGTCGAGCCGCATCTACCCCACCACTGCCCGTCCCCATTCCGCCGCGGGAGCACCACTGCCCACGTGAGCCGCTCGCCGCTGATCCACTGCCTCTGCCGTGGACCAACGTCTGACCGCCGTCGTTGGTGCGCCGCGCGCTTGAGCTGCCGCAGCAGCTCGCCGGCCGCCGTGGGGATGCAGGGGTCTAGTTAGAAGCGTGGAGGGATGGGCGGCGGCGGCGGCAGGGGAGAGCACGGCGCAGAGATGGCCGCCGGCGGCTCGCGCAGAGGGGAGGAGGAGAGTGGATGAGATTTGGGTTCGCTGTTGGAGTGGATGATATTTGGGTGGTCACCTTTTTTACTGTATATGACTCATATGGTGGGATGGGTATTGTATTTGGGTCTTTATTGTTGGAGATAGCCTAATAGCAGACTTATCACACATGATGGCGATACGAGGGCACGATGATGGTGGAGCCACAACTGGTTGGTCACATGTGGCAGCGGCAGGTGGCACCACATGCTACCAATAGAGTAGCACTGACAAAAAATGTTCTCCAACTACAAAGGAAACCTATATATCAAAACCCTCCCAACAAAAAAGAGTGAGCTGATAACAATATTGCCTATACTGACAGAGAGAGGGCTCTCCTCTTGATACCACATAGAGACAATACAACATTGAAAAAAGTTTAGACATCACATTTGTCTCCCTTAGATCCATCGTGACTACTGAATCATAAAATGGAATAGATGACAATACTGCCCATACCGAGAACACCGAAAGTCTACCTTAGTGGTAAATAAATAGAGATACAAAACAAATCATGGGTCAATATTATACAAGGTACCATATAAGAAATTAGCGAACAGTCAACAACGAAGGACCCACCCTTGATCCAAGATCATACTATTTCCAGCTTCAGCCAATTTACATTGTGAGTGTCCATTCCAGAGCGCTTCATTACATTATGATTTGTGAGCGTCCATTCCAGAGGGCTTCTTGCTGAAAGATTGCGGCAGTGCAGTCCCTTGCCGTTTTAGGTTCCCCGGTGCACCTGCACCTAGCAAGACATCACATGCTGTGGTCACTTTTCTACTAGTGGATCGAGACCACAGATCCGCATGGTCGGACGATACTGCTTGGATGGATCTACTGCGCAGGGGAGAACCAGATCGATTGATCGGACTAGGGTCGGCGGCGCCGCGGCGGTGATTCACTGATTCTACGCCGCCGGCGGCGGCGGCGGCGGCGGCGTTTCTATGCCGGCTCATTCCAACATTTTGGGCCTCGTTCTGGTGGTTTACTGGGCCTCATCCTGTTGGTAGTACTGACTCAGGAATTTTGAGATTTTGGGCCGCTCAAACGTACTAGGTGATTGACCAAGGCCTGCGATGGCGTTTATGGGCCCGAGCGCGCCTTGCAAAGAAATTCTGTGCCGTGCCTCTCCCATGTCCATGATATGGGCTACTGATCAGTGCTAACAGCAATTCGGGCCAAAAGTCTGCTGTACGTCTGAAATATCCTGCTGGGCCACACACGACAGTATTTGGCCCAAATATGCTGCAGGGGAATTGGGATCAAATCGCCTTATTCCAGTTCTAAATTCTTTTTTATTCGCCTTACAGGTGCAAACTGAAGAAGTGAAGAGCATAAACAAGTGGCAGCGCAGAAATGCTCGTCAACATCGTGGGGCTACAGGTAATTTCAGAATGAGACAGCAGCTATTCTGGTGTGAACGAAGTGGTTTACGGAGCTTTCGAGGTGATTTGGTGAATTCATTACTTGGCTGAGCTTGCAAGATGGGTGTGTTTGGTCTCGTCTCGTGTAAAGAGGATCGAATCATGCACTGATCTTTCCAGGCAATTTGGTGCATGTATGGTTGCTTTTATCTAAAGTTGCGTTGCTTTTTGTGACAGAAAAAAAAGGTTAGATTTGTGGATTAACATCCTACAAATAGTTGGGTCAAGGTAGCCACTAGGTTAAGTAGTACTGCCGAGTCAATATATATAACTTTTAGTAAATTGATCGATGCTCTGAATATGTAGTCCTGTTTTGCCAACACATTGAAGAATAATAAGCGATAACCATGAAACAGAGATAATAGGAGTACAGGACATGGGCCAAACAAACATGTATTATTTTCATGTCGAAAAGTTCCTTGTGGTCCGAGGAAGATCTACCGTATACATCCTGCTCGATCTCGGTGGATATGGCTTTATATAGCTGGAAGCTTCTGGTGAGAGTACAAAGGAGACAAGCCACATGGACATTCGATTCACACGACACGTACGTGCACACGTGTGTACGGTTTTCACTACACATAGATGTTGCCATGTTGGATATTTTTACAGGGACCGCCGAGTACTCTTCGGAGTACTCCAGGTGGTATCAAAGAACGGCCGGCCTTCCTTCCTTGACAATGGCATTTCGGCACTGCATATGGTTTCAGTTTCAGATGCCAAAACTTTTTACAAAGGTATTTTTTTCCGGCTTCGTCGTTTTCTTCTTTTGGAAAGGCAAGCAGGAAACCTGCGTGTCATCTTTTTTCTGCTTCATCTGACACTGCATATGGTTCAAGTAAAAGAAAAAAAAATCACACGGTTCCCAAGAAGCACGCAACTGCAGTAGTAGCTTAAAAAAGGTTAAAAAATGATTAGCTGCTTATTTCTAACCAGTAACCAGGACTTGCATAGATCAAAATTAAAGGGTGTTCGTTAGTATATATTAATTCTACTTTTCAGAAAAAAAATCGATTGCTGAGCTGTAAACTCATGCATGCTTCGTCAAGGAAACACAAAACAGCTACTTAAAATACCTACCTACATTATTCCATGGTGCTTCCAAAAAGTTGATCCAGGAATATTTCGCTCAAATGATTTTTTCCAAGAGCCGTGAGCAAGACAAAATGGTAAAGGAGAGGCTGACACTCCTCCATATCTCGGCGAAGAAGCAACATGAGGCCTAAACTCCCCCAAGCTTTTTCACCAATCACACGCAAAAGATGGACGCACTAACCGCCTCTCAAATCGTTGCAGAATCGCACCGGGCCTCCCAACACCTTTCTAACTTGGTTTTCCCCATGCACTCTGATTGAGCACGCGATAGCTGCATTGCTTGAGTTCAACTCAGCCACATTTCTATCCATGGGTGAATCCGGCCTGCGACGTCTCTCCAGGTCACCCGGGAGGTGAAAGAAAATGATGCGAGGGCACCGTGTGCCCCCTGCTTTCTAGTTTCTACCACCACTCATCACACCAGCATCCCGTACACCAACCCCTGATGGAAATTCCAAAGATTCCAGACACCACCTTCTAAGCTCCATCACCAGTTCCTGTCAGCAAAAACACCCACTTCCAACAAAAGTCTAGCTATATAACACCTCACAAAGGCGATCTTCTGAGTAAACAAGCATTATACAATCTAATTTAGTATGACCCGGCCAAGACCTAAGCTTGCATTCTCTGATATATAATAGTACTAAAGGACATAAGCTTTGCGCTTAGTGCGCTTCTGATCCTCGTGTCAATCATTCTGGACTTCCCATTAGGATCGGAGGTTGATTAGAAAGCTTAGGATCAAAGCAGCATTGCTACTTATAGCTAGCATTGCTTCCAATCGGCAATTTTGAGCTATCGACTCGCCCGACCAACCTGCCTGTCAGTGACTGTTCATTGACAGTTTCGTGAAATAATGGCGTGTGTACCAGCAGCACTAAGGCGATGGATAGCTGGTAAGGAAACAAAGCATCCCAAAATGGTGTGTGCGTGCATTATGGGTCCATGGGGCCTGTGCTACAGAGTGCACCTTCCTAGTCCAGACGCACACCTGAATAATGGCACTAGAGACCCCAAATTTCCAACGCTGTTGTCCCCTGATCGCTACACGCATTAGCGCAGCGCGGCTCAGTGCGCCGGGACACATGTCATCTCAGCTGTGATGGGCCGGCCGCCGTCGTCGTCGATCATGCACCGGCCGCCGGTCGTGTGTAGCCTGCCTGTGTGATAGCTAACGTTAACGTTTCCCATGTGTTCCTGCGACAGTGCTTGCTTGATTCGGCGTCGGACCGACGGTGTGGCCTGCAGCTGCTTGCCGTGCGGTGGTGGCCTGTACCTTTCGCCGCGGACGGCGCTCGTGGGTGGGTGGCGCCGGCTGGCCGGCCGGCGGGCCGGCGAGGAAATGCGTGGATAGAGGGGAGTCTTGGTGTATCTTCTTTTAGATGCAGAAAAATGAGTATCTTTCAAGCACGAACGATCTTGTGCTTAGCTAATATAGGGGAGTTTGCATAACTTGAGGTTACCCTCGACATGCGTTGTGGAACTCTAGCACGTTCGCGGTCGAATATCTCTTGGTGTGGGAGGACACCGTGTAGTGGTAGGTTGGTACCTTCTCCCAAGACTAAGCAAATGGAAATTAAAGGAGCAGGCAATGCCCAATCGGTCTCATCAGCTTTCATCAGGGCTTTAGCATTGCCATACTGAGATGGCAAATAAACATCAGTAAGCGTGATCCAGAAATATCATCTATGTGGTGTTTTTATAACCTCTGTTGATATTATTCCCGTCACGTTGCAGTTCTGAACTAGACATCGCCGCACTGTTTTCAGATGTGAAGTGCAATTCAACAGAAACGGTAATACTTGTGATGTGCAAGCTGTCAACTTGTCAAGCATGAAGGCAATGTAGACAAGTTCAGTTGACATATTTCACAGGACAACCAGCACAACAAATTAGTACTTGGAAGCTATGGCGTATTGAATTCCTGCGGTGAGATGGATAAATAGCTCAACTTGGTTTGGTGGCACGAGATTGGTCTTCTGCCTTCTCAAACAGCTTGCAGGTTGTTAGGACTTGGATGAATCCGTCACCGAGACGTTTGCGAGAAATCATCATGGCTCGCATTTAAACCCGCTTAAATCAAACATGATCTTGTACGAGCTCTGAAGGACGAACAGTTGATTAAAAAAAGATGCAGTTGCACGCTCTGAATATCGTTGCCTGTAAGCAACGAGTTGCCACAAAGAAAAAGCGCAATCTCCATTTACACCTGGTGCAGCCGTGCGGAACAGAGATCACAGAACTTATAAAGGTTGCTTGGACACTGTGATATCAGCATCATAATAAATAATCACGGTAGAATAATTGGGTCTGGCTTAGGGTTTCGTTCAACACAAGATAATTATTCACTATCTTGATAAATGCATAAATTTGAATTCCAAGAACTTACCGACACAACAAAGAGAACATTGAACTACAAGCAATTCTCCAGACTGATAACGATCTCTTGGGGAGATTTCCACTAAGATTTATATATATTTTTTGGGTAAAATACATGCATCAAGGTCCAAAATGCTGTAATAAGCAAGTACTTACATGTATATATGTAGCACTCTAGAGTGGAGCTGGAGGCGTCTTCGTGCTCTAGTACACGTGCTCATGTCCATTGTTGCTATCATGTTCCCCGCATATGTTAGGCACCATGTTGGCATGCTACTTAGGCAAGTTGTTCGTACGAATCAGGAAGATTTAGACCTCAAGTAGTGGCACATTTTATTTACAAGAGTCGAGCATCTTCAAGAGACTCTTTATATCTTGTCTAACTTATAGAAATAGAGATTTTGGTGAAAAAACACTATCCAACAGCCTCTTCAATTGGATATCCAAATATAGATATCCTCTATTATTCCAGATTTCTCGCTAGCCAAAAATGGAGAGCGAGATGACTCTCTAGACTGCGCACAAGATATAGAAAAGCTGTTAAAAATATAGAGCATCTCCAAGAGACTAGCAATAATCCTAACTAAATTTAAAGATTAAGAGGCTAACTAAAAAATAAAAAGCTTCCAAAAGCACGGTAAACCAAGACTCTTTAAACTGGCTAGCGTGGATGGAGAGCCCTCTTGGGTAGGCAAAGATACCTAGCGAAGAGGATGATGGAAAGATAGCTATCCAGTTGGCTAGTACGTTGGATGCAATATTTTCTCTCTTTTTTTTACTGGCCAATGGGATATACAAGATGTATTGAAAATGCTCTAAAGATATAGAAAATAACTTTTACACTCTCTCCAAATAATGATTTAGGGAGTATATTTTAGATAGGTTCTTGGAGATGCTCGGCGACGGTACTTTTTTCTTTTTACGTCAAATTTGTTGCATATATGTGGCAACGTCACCTATTTTGACCGCAAAAGGCAGCAGCTACCTCAAACACCCAGAACATGGTAAAGGACACAACACATATACGTGGTTGATCAAGAATGCATTCCTGGCACACATCATACCTTGCGCAGACATAACAGGCACGACGACTATAACCACACGTACAAGCACTACGAGGAGATCAGGATCGGAAGCACTGCTAAATTATTCCAAAGTATACTTGACTGCAAAGCTAATGGACATTATATTGCCATGTCAATAAAACGAAGAAGAATCAATGTGGACATTGCATTCATACCCCCTTACCCTACCCTACCCCGTTGATATATACGCTCTCGTTATCATGGCGACTGTTGCGGTTGATCCGTAGGTCATACGTGGGCCCGGGGGCCCACATGGTGGTGGTGGTGGCGCTCGTTGCCCTAGATGCAGCTGCAGCTGCAGCTAGCACTGACCTGAAATCTGAGGGCGACTCCGTCGAAATCCGGGATCACACGATACGTCTGGTCTGAGGTTTGTTTGGCAGCCTTTGATGGACAGGCCGCCAGGCCGGCATGAGCTTCGATCATACCCAATGTGTGCCCGTCCATCAACCCGTCCTCTTTTTCTATTGCTTTTTTGGAACTGTTTAGCTATGTTTGGTCAGGTTTCGTAGTCGTCTTATATGGCGCAAGTGTTGCAATGTGCCTTAGTGTAGTGGGTTTAATTTGCTTGACAATGTGAAGGTAAGTGGTGCCAATCTCCAGCGTACATGTTCTCCAAGTTGACACATATACGACTAGCGGGTACGATAGATAGATCCCATATCGCAGGCGAGGGAGACATGAGAAATATGAACAATATTTGTATTATAGCATAACCCAATAATGGAGATGCGGATCGATCTAGGGATGGAAAGCAAGCATACATTTTATCAGTTTTTTTTAATAAAAAAAAGTTTATTTTAGTCTCGTCTATCGATTGAAACCTAACTTCAAATTAGCCTAACGAGCCGAGCTTAAAATTGAATAATGAGTAAAGTGTATGGCCGGTTCCTAAACTATCGCGAGTGTGTCATCTCGGTCCCTAAACTCTCAAATTGACTGTTTAGGTCCTCAAACTTGTTTGGTTGTGTCATTTCGGTCCCTAAACTTGCAAATCATCCGTTCAAGTTCTCAAACTTGTTCGGTTGTATCACATCGGTCCTCAAACTTAGTTTTGAATCTGAAAGGATCAACACTAGCATAAACCATAAATAAGTCTCACAAATAAAAGTTCTCACTTGGCACACCATGCATAACACAAATTCAAGTTCTTACAAGTCCACAAGCTAAACATGAATAAAAGATAGATAAGTGGTGAGTAGATAAGTGATGAGAGTCTCCCAATGGCCAAATTCCCAAATTCACTCCCCCTTTGTCATCAAAGACCAAAAAAGGAGCTACTCGGTCGCCTCGTCATCATCGTCATCACCACCATCGTTGCCGTCATCATCACCATCTCCATTGCCCTCGCCATCATCATCATCATCATCATCATCTTCAGGCTCACTATGATAGGAACCCTCCGGCTCGGTGTCTTCCTCTTCTTCTTCAACAATTTCCTCTTCTTCTTCAACTTGTTGAGCAGCTCCAAAATCATACTCTTGGGTGTAGTCTTCCCAAGGATTGTAGAGCTGTGGAGGGGGAGAGAGCTCTCTAGGCTGACGAACAGGAGAGTGGGGCACTTGAAGGAGATCAAGGGCCTCCTTGTGCTGCTTGTCCATTTTGCAAATGTCTTCTTCCCAACGTTTCTCACGCTCATGAGATCTCTTGATTTGATAAGAATAGGCGCTGAAGCAAGCAAACAATCCTTGAAGAAGAAAATCAAGTTTGCCTTTCTTGCCTAGCCCTTGCAAAGGTGGTCCATGAGAGGAGGAGGGACCGTGTGATGAAGGAGGAGCACGCGAGGATGATGCACCATGAGTAGGAGGGGGTTGTGAAAAGACACTCACATAAGTTGCCTTGCCCGTGAGTTTCAGAAGCTGCTCAATTTTACCACGAGGAGAATGATATGGCATGTGAGGCCTGTCGCTCCTGATATTTACCCCAGTCACATGCAGGATCATGTGAAAGATATAAGGAGCATAGTGACAACCACTGGTAGCATCATGAGAGCAGGCGATTATCTCATTCCAAATGTAGCTGAAAACCTTAAACTTGGGCTTGCCATGTGCCATTTGGAACAACAAGTTCTTTGCTCTCTTAGAGATATTGTTCGCATCCCCCCTCTTGGAGATAATGTCCCTCTAAAAAGATGGTTGAGCAATTTGTAGAAAGGAGTGAGGCCCGAGTACTTCCCAACTATAACTTTACCAAAGGCACCATTATACATGAAAGATAGCTTCATATCATCAAGCTCAAGTCCACTATGAAGGTCTACCTTGCTGTTATCATTCCTTGTGTGAGGATAGGCTGTGTCCTCAGCAAGGCCAAATAACCCCGCAAAAGCGTGCAAGGTGATGGATAAACGCTTGCCACTCAAGGTCCAATGCATCTCATCCCTCTCCTCATCTACCCATAAAGTGGCGTAGAACTGAGCGACAACCTCCTCATTGTATGGACACTGAAATGCCATGATCTTGTCCACATCCATTTCCACACATCTTGTATGTACATCATCAACAATTGGCTTGAGAGGTGGTGGCAATTTCATCAAGTACTCCCAATCAATCCAATACATTGGAGTGCATGGACGGTTCATTGAGAGAATGACTGATTCATACCAATCCGCTTGATGTGGGAGCCAAAAGCGAGGATCACCCTTGAATTGCTTGTAGGTGATGGTTCTAGGATCCTCGTGCTCACTGAACCGAAAATGCTTCATGTTGTTTTGAGCGGACTTGAAATTCACCAATGATCCATCTTCCGGAGCACGGAAAGGAATGATAGTGGATAGGCAGTGTTGAGCAAGGGAGGACAGATCAATGTCATCATTGTACGGAATGTGTGTAACATCTTGGCGAGCTGCTCTCTTGGTTCTTGGACGTGGAGGAGAAGAAGACTGAATTTCCTTGCCACGCCCTTGACCACTAGAAGATCCTCTTCCTCTAACTGTCCTTGCAGTAGATTGCTTCTTTGAGAGCTTGCCTCTTCCTTGCTCTCTGATCTCCTCATCTGAATTTGTCTCTGACTCAGAGGGTGAACCAATGTTTCTGCCATGGCTTGGTCTAGCTTGTGAAGTACTCTTCTTCTTCTCAGAAACTTTCTCACGAACCATCTAGAAAGATACAGGAAGGTGGGTGTCAACACATGAAACAAGAAGTTGTAGAGCAATTAAAAAGTCAGAACCTAGTTCTGCCGGATCTTCCACCCACGTGCCGGATGATCCGAGGCTCGGATCTTCCGGCTCATGGTCGGATGATCCGACAGAATCGGGTATGACCTAGAACTTCTAGCCCAACAAAGTCATGAGATCATAGGGAAGTATTCTAGACATGTATATGAGATGATTCACCAAGGGAAATCCACTAGAATCTCCTGCATTGAGAGATCGGGCGATGGGGATTTTGAATCAATACCTTTGAGAGTTCCCACGAAAACTCCGGAAGATCCGATAGAGATCGAGTCTTGGAGCCTTGGGAAAACAAATGAAGTCCAAAGATCAACAATCCAACGGTTAAACTCCAAAATCGTCGCACAGGGTTGAGAGGTAGAGAGAGAGGCTGGCTGTGTTGAAAAAGAAAGAGGAGAGGAGGTAACGGTTGAGTCCCGGTATTTATAGTTCACGCACAGGCCGGAAGATCCGAGGAAGGGTCGGAAGTTCCGGACCTGGGAAAAATCGGAGGATGCAGCGGAAGTTCTGACATGAATAGGACCCGGAAGATCCGATAGACCGTCGGATGATCCGGCTCCCAGAAGATCCGATGGTAGATTAGAGTTGGAGAGGCGAGACAGAGCCCCCCAGAACTTCTTGGGGTAAGGTCCGATGGAGTGTTGGAAGATCCGGGGCAGCAGATTCCAGTAAGAAGACTAGATGAGATATGATTGATGATTTTGAGAGATATAGCCTATGAATATGTAAGAAACTTGTCTCAAAATTGATCAGCAACAAACAACATTACACAACTATGATCAATTTTAGACAAGGAATGATCCAAAGATCATAAGATCAAATATTTTGAAAAACTCACACAAAAATAAGATGAAACAATTTTTCTTCTAGTCTAGGCAACAAACAATTGTGTATGCAACAAGTCAAACCAAGTTACGAGAATCCAAGATATTTAGCTCACTTCTCAAAGAACAAAACCTTTGCTCATCGAGGGGTTTAGTGAAGATATCGGCTAGTTGTTTATCGGTTCCAACATGGCTTAGGCCGATATCTCCTTTGCCTTCATGATCTCTAAGGAAATGATGTCTAATGTCAATGTGCTTGGTTCTTGAGTGTTGGACCGGGTTGTTTGCTAGTTTGATGGCACTCTCATTGTCACACAAGAGTGGGATATTTTTGAACTCACAACCAAAGTCACTCAAGGTTTGCCTCATCCAAAGTAGTTGAGCACAACAAGCACTGACTGCAACATACTCGGCCTCGGCGGTGGATAGCGCAACAGAATTTTGTTTCTTGAAGCTCCAAGACACCAATGACCGACCAAGAAATTGGCAAGTCCCCGTTGTACTCTTTCGATCTACTTTGCAACCGGCATAATCCGAATCGGAGTAGCCAAGTAAATCAAAAGTGGAGCCCTTGGGATACCACAAGCCAAGGTTTGGAGTATGCACTAAATATCTAAAGATTCTTTTAACAGCCATCAAATGACATTCCTTAGGATTGGCTTGAAATCTTGCACACATGCACACACTAAGCATAATATCGGGCCTAGATGCACAAAGATAAAGCAAAGAGCCGATCATGGAGCGATATACCTTTTGGTCGACGGGTTTACCTTCCTCATTGAGATCAAGGTGGCTATTCACGGGCATTGGAGTTTTCATAGGTTTGGCATCGACCATGTCAAACTTCTTGAGCATATCACTTGTATATTTGGTTTGACATATGAAGGTGCCATGCTTCAATTGTTTGATTTGAAATCCAAGAAAGAATTTCAATTCCCCCATCATTGACATTTCAAATCTCTTGGTCATTATCCTACTATATTCTTCACAAAATTTTTCGTTACTAGAGCCAAAGATTATATCATCAACATATATTTGACAAACGAATAAATCTTTGTCTATTTTTCTAGTGAAGAGAGTAGAATCCGCTTTGCCCATTACAAAGCCATTCTTGAGAAGAAAATCCTTAAGGCATTCATACCATGCTCTAGGTGCTTGTTTAAGCCCATAGAGCGCCTTATGGAGCTTGTAGACGTAGTCGGAATGCTTGGGGTCTTCAAAACCCGGCGGTTGCTCCACATACACTAGCTCACCAAGAGGCCCATTCAAGAATGCACTCTTCACATCCATTTGATATAACTTGAAGTTGTGATGAGAGGCATAAGCTAGAAGAATACAGATAGATTCAAGCCTAGCCACCGGAGCATATGTTTCACCAAAATCAAGTCCTTCGATTTGTGTGAAACCTTGAGCTACCAATCTAGCTTTGTTTCTTGTGAGAATACCATTTTCGTCTTGCTTGTTCCGGAAAACCCATTTGGTGCCAATCACATTTTGCTTGGGCCTTGGAACCAACTCCCACACTTCGTTTCTTGTGAAGTTGTTCAACTCTTCTTGCATTGCAATGACCCAATCGGCATCACCAAGAGCTTCTTCCACCTTGAGAGGTTCCAAAGAAGAAACAAACGAGTAACATCCACAAAAATTTGCTAAACGTGAACGAGTGGTTACCCCTCTTTGGATGCTCCCAAGGATATTGTCAACGGGGTGGTCCCGTTGTACACTTTGATGAACTCTTGGGTGAGGAATTGTTGATTGACGTTGAATGGGTCCATCATTATCACCTTCTTTGTGAGATTCTTCATCTTGAGTGTCATTGCCTTGAACTCCCCCTCGATCTTGGCCATGATCATGATCGTCACCATGAGCTTGGTCTTGATCTTGTGGAGAGTTAGGTGGTACAACTCTCGTTGAAGATGATGGATCAATGTTGAACATGATTCCCGAGACTTGGTCTTGCTCTTCGTCGTCTTCTTGATATTCTTGAGGTTTCACTTCTCCAAGACTTAACTTTTTAATGGCTTGACTTGGCGGTTCTTCATCTACAAGGTCATTTACAACTTGCTCTACTTGAGAGCCGTTTGATTCATCAAATTTCACGTCTACCGTGATCTCAACACAACCGGAGGCTTTGTTGAAAACGCGATAGGCATGTTCATTAGTACCATAACCAAGTAGAAAACATTCATCCACCTTAGGTGCAAACTTTGAGCTTTTGGCTTTCTTGTTAAGAATGTAACACTTACAACCAAAGACTCGAAAGTAATGCACCTTCGGTTTGTTACCGGTTAGAATCTCATATGGGGTCTTGTTCAAATATTTTTGAAGATAGAGACGGTTAGTGGCATGGCAAGCCGTGCTAACCGCCTCGGCCCAAAAGTTGTCCGGAGTCTTGTACTCATCAAGCATGGTCCTTGCCATTTCAATCAAGGTCCGGTTCTTCCTCTCAACAATGCCATTTTGTTGGGGTGTGTATGGAGCGGAGAACTCATGCTTGATCCCTTCTTCATCAAGAAATTCTTCGACATTGGTGTTCTTGAACTCCGTCCCATTGTCACTTCTAATACGCTTGATTTTCAATTCGAATTCATTTTGAGCTCTTCTTATGAACCTCTTGATAGTTGCTTGAGCTTCACTCTTGTCTTGTAGAAAGAAACCCATGTGAAACGAGAGAAATCATCCACAATGACAAGTCCATACTTGTTTCCACCAATGTTAACATAGGCAACCGGTCCAAACAAGTCCATGTGAAGTAACTTCAAGGGTCTTGAGCTAGTCAACATGTTCTTGGGTGGATGAGGAGCACCAACTTGCTTTCCGGCTTGACAAGCACTACACAACCTATCTTTCTCAAACACAACATTTGTTAGTCCTAGGATGAGATCATCCTTTTGAAGTTTGGCCAAGTTCCTCATCCCAACATGAACTAGCCGGCGATGCCAAAACCAACCCAAGCTAGATTTTGCCACTAGACAAGTCTTCGGTTCCACCTTATTTGTTGTGAAATCAACCAAATAAAGTTTTCCCTTAAGTTGACCCGTAAAGCAATAGAGGAATCCTCCCTTCTAAGGATGCTCACACCCTCATTAGTAAAGAGACAATTGTAGCCCTTCTCACAAAGTTGTGATACGGACAACAAATTGTATCCCAAAGAATCAACAAGGTAAACATTAGAAAGTGATGAGTCTTGAGAAATAGCAACTTCACACTGACCTATGACATCACCATGATTATTGTCACCAAATGTAATCTTTTCGACGGGTGTGTCATACTCTTGCAACTTGGCAAACATATTCCTTTCTCCGGTCATATGATTTGAACACCCACTATCTAGTAGCCATGAAGGTCCACCGGAGGAATATGCCTACAAAACAAGTTTAAACCTTGGACTTAGGTACCCAAAAGTGGTTGGGTCCTTGAGTGTTAGCTTTGGACATTTTAGGCACCCACACACTCCTCATCATCTTCCTAGTATGAGCACCTATATATTTTACTACCATCTTCCCATTTTGGTCCCAAGTGACCATGTAGTCGATGGAGTAGTTTGGAGATGGCTTGTGCTCAATGACCTTCTCATCTTTCTTGGTCTTGTTCTTGTCATCTTGACTAGATACTTTTGCCTTTGGCTTGGACTCCATGGTGCTTACCACACCATGGGCCACGTCCATCAACTCACCTAGGTTGGTTCCTTTGGTGAACAATGTCACATCACGACCTCCTATCTTCTTTGTGCCATTGGCCTTTCCACCCCGAGTGTATCCAAGCCCATCCTTGATAGTACCATATCTACCGGCTTTATATGCCGGGTGGGTCTCGAATACACTCTTGTCCTTACCTTGGTCTTGACCAATGGCTTTGGTCAACTTTAGGATTTGAGCATCTTTTACCTTGACCTCCTCCTCTAGCTTGGAAAGGTTAGTAGCACAAGCATGTATATCAACTTTATAGCACATTGAGCAACCTTCACTAGTAGAGACATTGGAATTGAGATTTGTTTTGGAGTCAACCTTGGTGCTTTCCCAAAGAGTGCTAAAGTTAGCTTCTAGATCTTTATGTTTGATCTCTAGGCTTGAATACCTCTCTTGAAGCTCACTTTTTGCATTCTTTAGTTTGGATAGAGAGTCATTTGCTAAGGACAAGTCCTTTGACATCCTCTCACATGAGTCCTTGGCAAGTGAAAAATCACAAGACAATTTCTCAACCTTGATTTTCTCCTCAACTAGAGTCTCTTCAAGGACAAAGTTTCTCTCCTTCTCAAGGATGAGCAATTCTTCTTGTCTATCAAGAGACTCTTTCTTTTTCTCCAATTTCTCTATTAGCTTTTTGATATGTTTGTAGCCTTATTTCCCAAATTTATTTATCATGTTTTTCTCATGTTCGGCTTCTTCATTTTCTAAGTTATTGTCTACATTTCTAGATGACATGAGAGAGGATGAGAGAGATGGTGTGGTGTCTAGTACCTTGGTTCCTTGAGCCATGAGGCACAAGGGAGCTTCATCATCACTCTCATCAATGTTGTTGAAGAGTCGAGGGGTTGGTGTAGAATTTAAAATGGCAAGGGTGGTCATTCCTTCATTGTCGGAGTCATTGCTTGATGAATCTCATCCCTCACCAACATGAGCACTTCCAAACTTCTTCTTGTACTCTTGACTCTTCTCTTTGTACTTCTTCTCTTTATCAAAGTTTTTGTCCTTTGATCTCTTGTCATCCTTGTCATTTTTGTTGCTCTTGTCATTTTTCTTGTGAGGACATTCGGCAATGTAATGACCCTTCTCCCCGCACTCATAGCATCTTCGTTGAGAGGATCTTTTCTTATCATTCTTGTTCTTCATGAACCTTTTGAAGTCACGCACCACCATTGCGGTTTCATCATCGGTGCTATCATTGTCACTTGAGCCTTCTTCCTTCTTGGATGTTGAGATCTTCTCGCTTGACTCATTTTTCTTGCTTGGCTCAGCCTTGAGAGCAATGGTCTTGACTTCGGTTGGTTGTGTTGACCTTGTCACATCCAAACTATTCATCTCATGATATTGCAATTTGTTGAATAGCTCCATAGGCACCATTGTCTTGAACTTGTCACTCTCTCTAATCATTGTAGCAAGCATTGAATTCTTGGGTGCATAGGCTCTAAGTAGCTTCTTTGTTACTTTGCTCTCACCCCAATCATTGCTTCCAAGCATTCTAATCTCGGTGACAAGAAGCTTCAACAGATCATACATCTCTTGTAGAGATTCATCCTTCTTCATGACAAAAGCCTCAATCTCTCCTTGTAGGAGATCAACTTTGCCTTCATTGACTTCATCCGATCCTTCATGTGCCATTTGAAGAGTGTCCCATAGCTCCTTGGCACTATTGATTCCTCTAATCTTGTTGTACTCGTAGGAGCTTAGAGCACTTCTAAGCACGGTCACGGCTTGAGAGTTGCGGAAGATGTCGTATTCTTGTTCCCGACTTGGCTCCGCGGTCTTGTCCACACCTATAGTCACAATAGTCCAAAGGGATGGGTGAAGACCATGCAAATAAACTTTCATGTCATCGCTCCAACGAGCATAGTCCTCTCCATCAAATTTAGGGACTTTGCCCATTGTCACCGATGAAAAAGAAAGACTATTGGGATCAAGGGATTTGTTACAAGATGATGTCTCATATCGATGAGACACGGAGTGAAGCCCATCAAGCACATCTCTCTCTCGAAGCTTCGCCTTGAGGATCTTTTGTGCCTTTCGTTCGGCCTTCTCCTTGATCTTCTTTCTCATCTTCTCCTTTCTTTGCTTCTTCTTCTCTTGCTCGTCCAAGCTTTCATCAACATCACTAATGTTGAAGTCATCATCGCTCAAGCTTGAATCAACGGGCGTTGGATGACCTTTATGGTGAGCGGAGGCAATCACGGATTCATCTCCCTGACCGGCCATAGTGTTTTTCCCTTAGCGGTTAAGCCTAAGCAAGGGATTAGGCTCTGATACCAATTGAAAGGATCAACACTAGGCCTAGAGGGGGGGTGAATAGGCCTGTAATAAGATTCTGCAAAGTTTCTCCAAAAATCTGTCAGTTGTCGGATGATCCGACGCAGTCTCGGATCTTCTGGCCAGGAAGATCCGACACTGTGTAGGATCTTCCGACGAGGTGAAAAACTTGCTTCGAGATTTGAATTCTACAGACCTTTTGATGATTCTACTTGAATACAAAGTTGACAAATGATGTAAGGAGACTTCTAAATATGATCAATATCAGAGTATAACAGTAAACAAGTAGATCGGGCCAAATCGAGCGAAAATAACAATAAATGCAAATGAGACACGGAGACAAGAATTTACTTCCGAAGTTCACTCCACAAAGGAGCTACGTCTCCGTTGAGATGCTCACAAAGAGTCGGGCTGTCACACCTAGCCCCAAGTCTCTCTCAATCAACCACAAAGGAAGATTGAGTTACTTACTATTGACTCTCACAAAGAGAGGGGTGATACAAACTTTCCGGTGCTCAAACCACAAAGAATGGGAGCTACCGGCGACGCCTAACCGTCTAGGAGCAAAGCTCCAAGAGTAACAAACGCGAATCGACGAATCAAAGTTGCTTCAAATGCTTCTTGAGATGAACAAGGGAAAGCTTCCAAAGGGCTCTAGTCTCACACCTCAAATCCTCTCTCACACTCAAACCCTAGGTGAATCCTTGCAAGAATCAAGCTTGGGATGGAGTAGAGGAGTGGAATGAATGCTCAAGTGCTGTGTTAGGTCGTGAGAGGCAGCAGCAATGAATGAGGGGGGTGAAGGGGTATAAATACCAACCCTCCAAAATATGACCGTTATGTTCTCTGCGAAGGGGTACCGGATCTTCTGACCATGGGTCGGATCTTCCGACAAGAAACAGAAACGTGTTATAAACACCCCAGAAAAATTTCCCTCACCGGATCTTCCGACTCAGTGTCGGATCTTCCGGCTGGGGTCGGAACTTCCGGCCCAGAAAATAACCAAGACAGAGCCGGCCAGAACTTGTTGTCGGAACTTCCGGCCAGAGGCCGGAACTTGCACTCAGGACACTTGAGAGGCTGAAAAACGACCAAGTCATGGAAGTTCCGATGCTACGGCCGGAACTTCCGGCCCAGAAAAACTCGAGACCGAGCCGACCGGAACTTCCTGGCCGGATCTTCCGGCCTAAGTTCCGGCCCGGCAGAAAGGCTGTGGAAGTGAGTTTTTATGTCTCTCAAGTTGATTTTCATCTCAAGCATAGCATTATTGACAACTAAGATTTATCAAAGACGTCCCCCTTGATAGTACGGTGGTCCTATACTCAAATTCAAACCAAAAATAAATTAAATCTATCAATTGGAACCACCACCATGAAACTAAGAATTGGGGACCTTCCTTTCACATTCTTCTTTCTTTCTTTTCATTTTATTCCTGCACAACTTACTCAAAGCATCATATCCAAACTTTCATTGTCATTAATCACCAAAATTGATTAAATGCCTAGATGCACTTTCAGAATCTCATCTGGGCCAACACAGGGTGATCTAAAAACTTTATATCAAAAAATAATTCATATTTTTTCATACGAACTCGAATGAAGACGAACTTTATATCAAAATTGTAGCCCTCAACGCGATCTACAACTTTGTAGTTAAAAAGTTTTTGAATGTAAACTGTTTAGGTGCCAAAATATTGTTGTATATTTATATCATTTGAAATTTAAAATTTAAAATTAAATTTTGGGACATTAAACGACTTCAAATAAAAAAACTTTTCAACTACAAAGTTGTAAATCGCATTGAGGACTATAATTTTGATATAAAATTTGTCTTCATTCGAGTTTGTATGAAAAAAGTATGAATTATTGATATAAAGTTTTTAGATCACCCTGTGTTGGCCCATATGAGACTCAAAATCAAGTTTAAGGACCGATGTGATACAACCGAACAAGTTTGAGAACTTGAATGGATGATTTGCAAGTTTAGGGACTGAAATGACACAGACGAACAAGTTTGAGGACCTAAACGGTCAATTTGAGAGTTTAGGGACCGGAATGACACACCCACGATAGTTTAGGGACCGGCCGTACACTTTACTCTTGAATAATCTAACTTTGATTCGAAAACAAAAAAAAGTGTAATTAGCTTGAAACAAGCAGCAGATCGAGCTATCTTAACGTGCTTTTTGTCATGTCCTATCTACAGGCGACCGGTCCCTTCGGCCGTTGGCGACGTAACCGGTGACGCTGCCCCAGCCGGCCGGTGCGCTGGCGCTCGCGCGTCCCCTCCTCCGCTCGTGCGTGCGTGATTGACCTGCGTCCGCGGGGGTCGCCGCCGGCGTGGGGACGTGAGGGCGAGGGTTCCGGGGAGGGCACCTTGCCTATTGGCGCGCGCGCAGATGCCCTACGTGACGTGTCGCTGCGCATTATTGCTTGGCGGGGGACACGGGTGGCGATGCATGGGGCAGGCAGGTGTCCCGCTCGCGGGCCGGCCGGGGGGGCATCGATCAGTGGAGGGGAGATTTCCTGGTCCTGTGCAGTGCAGTGCAGGGGGGGCTATATCGGCCTAGACTGGCTTCGTTCAGGTGTTCCTGTGTTCGCATGTTGATGCTGTGCATTGGCGCTGGTCAACTCGGGAACAGAACTGTGACCATTGACCTCACTCAGCTCTGTCCTGATTCATCCGCTTGCCCATCTATTGTTTTACATACTAGGTGATAGCAAGTTAAGGGTCTTTATCCCATCATCAAGGGTTTTTAGATTTGACGGCTTGGCAGTTGCCGGGTTAGCGTGACAGCGGAGGGGTAAAAGAGAGCGGGGGAGCCCAAGTTGGAGAGCGAGAGGGACAAAGCTTGCAATTTGCAAAATCTGTTTCCTTTTGTCTTGTGGTCAGGAACTCGAAAAAAGGAGAATCCTCGATCTTCATGGAAGGACTAGATATGTCGACTGTAAAACGATTCGTTTTATTTCATTTGCACGAATGCACGATAGCAACCTTTTGTGTTATGTTTCGGATAACACGCTTCCTATTTCTCAAGTGAGACTGGAGTTTGGGAAATTTCAGTCGGTTTTCAAATAAATTCTGACAGCAAGGAGAGATCTGGAATTCATGCTTCCACCAGCTAGTTTTGCGAGATCATAATCTAGCTGGTATATCATTTGTTGGACTGAAGAATACCATTACGTTTTTCTGAATAAGTCGTAAGTGGCGATGGAATCTTACTATTACTAATTAGAGGCTCCATTTGGAGGCTCCACGTTAATTCCCACCTGACGTGCTAGAAAAATAGATAAATCATAGAAATTCTCACAAAAATCAGAAACATCCGGCCATCAATTTAATAGACCCTAATCATCTTTAAAATAACAACCATTGGATCTATTTTAACTTTTAAGAAAATTACCCACCAATGCCATTGTAAAAGTAATCTACAGTAACCCCCTAGATTTACATCTAAACTACCCACCATGTCATTATAAAAAATTAAGTGTATTCGATTTGTATAGTACAGTCATGGGCTACCAATCTATCTATACCAACGTTGTTAAATCTCAGATGGAACATATTACTGATAGAAAAAAGAATATTAAAATGTAAAACACCAAGCTATTGATTTGGTTGTATAACAACTTTGCCGATGGATCCTCTTGATCCCTTCTGATCTCCTCGTGTACCCATCCACCCATCTTCCTATGTCATCGCTCTCCCCTGATCTCACCCTTTTGGTGTTTCTTCTTGAGAACCCATCTAATCTAGCGACAAAACATCGGTGGCTGTGTATCGACATGCTACAGGGGCACGACGCCACGCTAATGGCGTGTCGCGGACGGAGAAGTTGTTTTGGGAATGCCGGAACAAAATTTCTCTTGAAAGTTTTCCTCGGTGAGTGCAGGCATCTTCCTCTTAATCTAATAAGATATTCATTTTTGTTTTTCCCCTGCACACCACTCTGCTTTCCGATCAGTACCTGAAATTGAGATGATTACTTGAGGTTGTGTACGTACCCACGGCCAATATAATTACGATATTGGTTACAACGAGAAAGCCATGATGTATGCCTGTATATATAAAAGAACTTCATGATCTCATCTCATATAAATACGCCATAACCTAACATATAATATTCTTATCCAAGGTAGCGTGAATTGTCGACCAGTAGCAAGAATCTGAGACGACATATATCTGCACATGGATCGATATTATGGACTCCTAAGGAGCTTGGGCCCAACATTTTACTTCACCTTGAAGCCCCTGTCACCAAGGTAATTCCATGTACCTGTTGTATTCATTTTACAACTTATCCACTTCGTGGGGGAGAAGAAAAAGGTTGTAACCATGAGTTATTAATAAGTTATAGTTACTTAAAATAATCTTGGAAGAAATAATCTGAGGTGATGAAAAATTCATTCACACATCAGTGTACTTTAGAATTTTTTGTTCTATCCAAAGTTAAAATATTACATGGTCAAAAGGAAGACAAAAGGATCTATTTAGTACGTTGAAGTGGCTATAAATTACAAGAATATGATTTAATAAGTCATTTTCAGAAATTTCATAAGAACTATGGTTATATCATTTTGTTATTTGTTCTACAGGATTGTGAATCAACATGGTGTAGTATAAGATGGGTTGCTTTTTTTTTATTTAAAAAGATGTAATGGTAGATTGCAAACTTACTACTATAAAGGAACAAATTGATAGCAAGTCCAACGGCACAATATTCCTACGATGAATCCAAGTAGTCAATCTTGAATTATAGTCGAAGTTTCAAGCTTTTATTAGCTTTGATTGAACAGTTATACACTGAGTATATACTGTATATTTAGGGTCAGGGAGTTTTACTGAAATACACCAGAGCTGAACTCAAGTGCAAGTAATTCCAACTGAAATTGAGAGTTCCATGCATCCGAACCCTGTCCATTGAGATCAGGGTCAACATGTACACCGATTATGACTGATTATGCCTCAACTGGCATGTGGTTTCCAGAAACAAAGAGAATAAAACAAATTAAAAATAGTGCAGATATTATTGTATTTAAATTATTTTAACTATTATAAATATAGTAACACTTTATTAATGCCTTCTTATAATTATTATAGTTTTTTCATAAAAATAAAATATATACTACTATTCATATTTATGATTTACATTTGCATTCATCTTCTACTAGAGGAAGTATAAGTTATTAACTGAAGTACAAGTTATTAACTAACATGAATCTTCTTTATATAGTTTTTAGTTAATAACCACTGCATGCTAAATTATAGTCTATAGCCAATCATATTAATATGCAAACTTTTATTTGCACATGGGATATTAAAGGAACTTATAATTATAAATCATTAGCCTGTGCAGGGGCACGGGTTGATAGACTAGTTGTTACTAGTGTCGTGCAATTCAGCTTAATCTTCAAAGTGATTGCTAATAATAAGCTCAGTCGAAAAACAGAGTTTCCCCGATTTTCTCTTAAAAGTTGTCCTGATTTTGTCTAATAAAATAATGGCAAAGCTTTTACCATCCTTTAAGTCTTTAAAAAATAAACTATGATGAATGTAAACAGGCAACCTCCTAACTTCCAAATTGTCATGCCTGGATCATGCTATGAGAACATACTCACTCCGTCCTATCAAAAATGCAATTAATTATACCTTTTTAGATAGATTAATATAGTTAGCAAAGGATTATACTACCCTAGTAAATGTCTCAATCCTATTTATTTAGATATGAAGGATGTTACTGCATACAGATAATTATCTATTTTAAAGAATAAGACACGTAGGTGTTTCTAGAATTATACTGAGTATTTCTTTGCAAGATTTTTTATATTAGAATTGTATTCTTTATAGAACGGAGGGAGTATATGTATGCATATGCAATGTGAAAGAAATGAACAACATATTAGCAACTAGGAGGAGGACTAATATAAGAAAGTAAAGTCATTAAAGTTGCATGTATCAAATGCGAAAATTTAGAGAAATAGGTAAGAAAGATGCAATCCGGCACGACGATTTATCATGTGGTATCGATAGATAAATGTTGCCCTAATCTATTTTGTGGGTCTACCAAAAATATGTTCTCGGTCGCCAACTTTCTCCCAGTTAAGGCCTTGGGATAGCCACAAAGGCCTCTTGCAAAGCAAGATGAGCAACATGTCATTAAGGGCATGTATTACCACTCCTCTCATACATTAACTTGAGATTTAACATCGTCTTCACTATATAATTAACTTCTCTAAAAATGAAGGGTCTACTCATCCCACAGATATGATCTCCGATGCCGGTCCAAACCAATCTGAAGGGTTGATGAGCTGTATGTAAGGCCCTTTTTGTACTAGTGCATTGTGTGTATACCTCTACGAATGCCTTGTGAACGTCAGATTATCCTCGGTGTATACCTCTATGAACACTAAAAAAATAGTGAACACCATGTTGATGCTGGAACATACACCATATAATATTCTGAGTGTATATTTTTTAGCATACTAGCAATTTGTGTCTTGTGTACTCTATGAAAAGCTTGTCAAAAATTCTTCAAGACTGCCCAAAAATCGATCCCATTTGATTACATCAAAATTTATGAGATAAGTTCAATTTATTCATGTCTCTGTTTTGGATTTTGTGGGTGGCTTTGCAATGCCTTGCAAAGTTGCTGTCAAACGATTTCTTGAAGGCCTCAAAAGAAGAAGTCTTTCTTTTTTTTAAAAAAAAATTGACATATCACTGCAGTCAACAGCACTGACATAAGCATGCTACATTAATCCATGTTTATATAGTGCGTGATGGCATCATCATTCACCACCAACTAACTCAGGCCACTGCGTGCCTAGCTAGCTAGACTGGTCCTGGCCTACTACATTAAAAGTATAGTAAAAAATGGACTTCAGACGACCAAAAGGAAAAGATGAATAAAGTTGTAGACAAAAAGTTAAATCCATATATTTCTTCCAACACGCATGCATCTCTTGCAAACAAGCAGAATCCATCAGCTGCATCAATTAACCTTTTGCAACTCTGACGCAGTACAAAAGCCGAAGATAACATCATATCAAACATACACTGCTCCGCGCGAGATCCCCGCTGCTCAAACAACGACGCGTACACACGTATGCGTAGGCGACGGGGGAAAAATACAAACACGTAGGTACGTACACCCAGTATGCATGTACTGGTACACACACGTACGCAGCTCTAGCTCTCTCCCACCCTGAGGTCTTGAACAGAGCGAGCACACAGTAGTACACGTACACACGTGTGGCACACACATACTTTCTTCTTCACACACGCATATGGTGGCGATAAGGTGTGTGAGTGGTGCACACCGCCGCGCCGGCCGGTCCCGGGGCGCCGGCCGTCAGACGGTGTCGAACTCGTCGGCGGCGAGGGCGGACTGGCTCTGCATGCGGCGGAGCTTGAAGGAGGAGAGCCTCTGGGGCCCGTCCTTGCTGGGGGCCTCCTCGAAGCGGATGTAGGTGTAGACCCAGGCGCCGGAGAGCGTGCCGATGACGGGGCCGAGGAAGTAGATCCAGAGCCCCGTGTAGACGTTGCTGGCCACCGCCGGCGCCAGCGTCCTCGCCGGGTTCATCGATCCGCCGGACACAGGCCTGCAAATGCCACTCGCGCGTTTCCCCGCGTCTCAGTTAGCTTACATGTATATGTGCGTGCATGAGTCAGTGGCTCATGAGTGCGTGTGTTCACAATTCATTAATCTGCCTAATAATCTATGTTTTTCCCTAGCTAATGTGCTAGCTAAACTTTTCTTCACTAGTGTCAGGAGAGTTCAAAAGTCAAGAGGGTCCAGAAAATCGTTTGCACGGATAAGCTAAGTCAGTGAAGGCAGGTTTGTAGTGGTCTGATGAGATAGCTAACAGGGTTCACTGAACCTAGTCCACTGGAGGCCGGTGGGGGTCTCGCCCTGTCGCGGCCACAGTGTCATCAGCTTGTACCAGAATACGGTGCCAATTTGGAGGAGGAGAAAACTTGGCTGGCCTGCTTAGTATAGCTAAGTAGGAAAGAACGTCAACTGCTTGCAAAAGTCGCATCGCATGCTTTCCTAAAAGGATCTAGGCGATTTCTTCAGTGTCACTACTGCTACCTCTTCTAGCTGTCGAAAGTCTACCATGTTTTAATTCCTCGCGAGAGTACTACTGTTGCCATGTGTCCTTGCTAGTATGGTTAGCTAGTGTGTGTGCGTGGTAGTCATTGGTCATCAGTGAAACGGTTCATCGGTTCGTTCATATTACCCTGCGAAGATGGACGTAATGCAAACCGCGGAACCGACTGCTAACCCGGCCAACTCACCCACCTGCAGCCAAAAATTAAACATAGGACGTCATCGATCAGGGGCAGTGAACCAGAAGCAGAGGGAGAAGAGATCTAAGGACAGGGGATCGAGCGACGACAGGCAAGAGCAACGAAGGCTACCACTCACCGCCCTGGAGTCCGTGGCGACGGCGCAGGTGACGAACATCATGTTGAAGGTGACGACGATCTCGATGACGAGCGCGTGCCAGTGCGGCCCCGTCGGCGTGGTGACGCCGATCACCTCGATCGGGTGCAGCACCGCCTTGAGCACGAATGCCGCGCACATCGCCCCCGTGAACTGCGCCGCCCAGTAGAACGGCACCTGCAACCATGTTTACAAAAACCACACGCCATGAGCTCGATGCACACACAGTTTATGTACGATGTGACGGGCACACACGACGCACGAGGGCACCACTACGTCCGTCGAAGGCTCGGCGTATGATTGGCCGGGCGCCGCGGAATATTCCGCCCAAAGGCAGTGGTGGCTAGCTCTCGCTGGATCGGCGACGGCGAGGCCGGAACCCGCCGGCCACGTCCTGCCGCGTGCAGTGCGCGGTACGGTGCGGGTGCGGACTTTGCAAGCACGCGACGCCACGCGAGCCGCTAGTTCCTCGATCGGTTCCTATCGCCCCAGATTATATTCCTCCGATCCCCACACCCACACACTAGTTCGCTACGCCCCCCTTTCTATCTCCATCATCGGCACGCACACGGCCGGCCGGCGCACACGCGCGCGCGCGCACCTGGCTTGGCCGGTTGGCCCACGACCACGGCCACGGCCGCCGTTCTAGAGAGAGCTGCCGGCCGGCCGGCGGACCGTGCCGCCATGCCAACACGTGACCGAACCGAACAAATTAGCCTTCGCCGTCGCCATTGTCATCAAGAGTCATGGTCATGGCTTAGCTAGCCAGCACTCTTGGCTCTATCTAAAGAAGCCATGAGAATGTCAACGGCGCCCCGTCACCCGGCCGGTACGCGGTGGTTGGTTGCCATTAGTGGAAGCTAATTGGGGGCTTTCGCGGTAACCATAGACCATTATGCATGAGAGCCCTAATCATGAGATATATAAGCCAATCAGTAGCTCTATCTCTACGCCAAGTTGCCCAATCATCCGTCTCACCTGCTCCTACTCCGGCCTCCTCCTCCTTTTAATATTATTCTTTCTGTATATTCGGGGATCGAGTCTCTAGTGTCTTAGGTCGTTTTATCGGTTCACATGCTCGGCGAGCTTGATCAACTTGTTGCCAATAATGCGTGCATGTTTTGTTTCGGATGATGCCGCTCCGCCTGCGCTGCTGATGTGCTGCATGCTACCGACCTGACACCCTGACTAGGAAATTAAAACACCGTAGCAACAGACAAGCTGTTTGCAAAATACTAGACTTCTTTAAGTAATCGTGTACTGGATGTACGTGTCAACTTGTGCTATACTAAAGTACCGGGGTGCTGTTTGATTATTGGCAGCTTCTTGTATCCAGGTGCAGTGGCAGATCGATAATTAATCGATCCGTATATCCATGTGGAGTTTTGAAAGTTTCTTCTGAAGTTTGGTAGTAGGATGTACATACATCTGGTTTGTTTTTAGAAGCTCCTATCTTAATCTAAACATAGAACAGCTCCAAAGCTAGCTGTATAATTTACTGACCGGTTTAGTTTTTTACCACTTTCTCTACGGCAATGTTTTATGCTTTCTAGTTTTGTTTGTTTAATCCCATAGTCCATACCTGTAGCAAGGCTGTAAATATTTTAATCTTGATTTTTTTTGAGAAAAAAAATATGTAGCTCTACTTTGTGTTCTCGAAAAAGTTAAATGGTAGCTCAGTCCTGATCTGACATGGATAGCCAGGGTACACGGCCATGACAACAGTACATGTGACAACTAAGTCTTACTGAACTCCTATTAACAATAGATTTGAAAATAGCTGACCCAACCAACCAGCTGCCGCGAAAAGCTAGAAATATGTATGATGCCAGGACGCTAGCTAGGGGCGCTGCTCCTCCGGTAGCAAGGCCGGGCGAACACGAAATAAATTTGGAGCAGAGAGATCGAAAGAAGCGCCACGCAGAAGGTGTACCTGAATCCAGGGGAAATGGCGGAAGCACGCGAAGGAGAGCGTGACGGCGGGGTTCATGTGCGCGCCGGAGATGTGGCCGGTGGCGTAGATCATGACGGTGACGATGAGGCCGCCGGCGACCGACTGCCCCAGCTGCGAGACGCGCTTGAGGTCCTCGCCGTAGATGGACGCCGCGCCGCAGGTCACGAACACCAGCAGGAACGTCGCCACCACCTCCGAGATCACCTGCACGCGCATCAACACACCGATCAGTACGTGATCCGTGTGTCCGTACGTGTCGCCACGGCCAGTGGGTTGCCGTGCTTTATTTCTTCGGCCGCTGCCGGCCGGCCGGGTGGAGGCCGGCCCGTAGGGCAGGTGGACACGGAGCATGCAGTTAGTTCGTTGCATATATACCTTCTTGAGGAGGTGCGGCGGGAAGATGTCGGCGAAGTTCCTCTCCGGGTAGAACATGGTGGGGACGGCGGAGCCGCCGCTCTGCACGGTGGAGAGGTCGTGGATCTCGTTCGAGTAGTTGACCCGCGAGTTGGTCCTCGACGCGGTGGAGGCGGCCATGGCCGGTGATATGATCACCTAGCAATTAAGCTAAGGCAAGCTGCGACTCAGCTCGATCGGTCGGTCGGCTAGCAAGCCGAGCTCGATCGCTGCGGCGGCGGACGGAGTATATATGGAGAGAGAGAGGCTGCTGTGCTCGATCGATCGATGGACCGATGGCGCTAGATATGATAGCTAAGCCGTGCTTGCCTGGATGCTCTCAGCTCCGCAGCGGGCAGGCGGGTATTTATAGATGGGTGGCGAGGGGCAGCAGGCCGAGGCCACGAGTGATCGAGGCGGGCGGCCTGGGAGACGGACGGGGACGGCACTGGTGGTGGGCACTGCTTCTGACGAGTCGTCGACGCGCCGACGAAACTTGGGACCGAGAGTTACAACGGCGGATGGGGGATGCGTAGGGATGAAAGCGGGACGGGAAAATCCCGTCCCGACCGGCACCGTATCCCGTATAAACCGATTGTATATCGTATTTTACAGGAAAAACAGGAACAGGAAAAAAACGGCAGGAACAGGAGCAGGAGCGGTTGACGACGTTTCCCAACCGTATGTGCGGTTACCGTATTTAATCGGGAAAAATCCCGTATGTATTCCCGTATTGTTCCTAAACCTCATACTCAGCCCAAGCCCGCTGCTGTCCTTCGTGCGCACCCGCTGGCCTGGCCTGCCTGCCGCCCCGCACCACGCCCACTAACAAACCAGCCTGCTGCGCTTGTGAGCTGTGATCTGCTGGTTACTGGAAGTATATTGGAGTTGGAGTATGCATGCGCGGCTGGACTGTGCCGTGATGGTGTCATGCTACATGTGCTGATGTATATTATTTAAACAAAAACATGTGCAGATGTTTAATTTTTTTCTCGTGTGCTGATACGAGTCTACTTATTCGTGTACTGTTTGTGTATAAAATGTTTCAAGTGGTTACGTGTATAGGTGTTCCCGATTTATATTTCCGATTCCCGACCGTAATCGACATGTTCCCGATCGACATATTCCGCTTCCGATATCCCGTAATATCGATTTCGTTTTCCCGTCTGGCTTTCCCGTTCCCGTTCCCGTTTCCGACTAAAAAATACGGTAGCGAAAGTGGTTAGACGATTTTCCCGACCGTTCCCGACCGTTTTCATCCCTAGGGATGCGGATGGCCTGTGACTACTGCTGCTGCACAGGATTAATGACTGATGACCATGACGGTTTAATTTTTTTGACGGGCTTCTTCAGGGGTTGTTGGGCGCAGAGTGTGGGCCCGCCATGGCTTTCTGGATGCCCTACGTTTTTTTAGGCCTACGGCTGGGAAGAAGAGGGAAGAAAGATGATCAACCCCTAGATAAAAAAAAGAAACGAAATTGGGTTGCCTTTGGGACACTTGCATTGGCTGTTTCAGGCCAGCCATCGGATAGGATGATGCCATATGGTCAACAGACAGCCAAATATACTGTCTGTAACTAACCCCGCTTTGAATCCTCAGCTTAAGGGCAAAAATAGAGTGTCCCAGTACTCAGCCCAAGTGTAAAAATACAATCAATTTTACACTGTCCTATGCTCAATAATCCAAAGTTCTAGACCGTTGTCCCTTGATCCAGTGGCAGGGGCATGGCTTACGGCAGCAGATTCTTCGGGGCGCACACGTTTGATGAAACTCTCACGTATTTTAATCCCATCAGGCCCTGTTGTCGGGCGGCCATTGGATCCCGTGAAGCGGGGCCTTCTGATTGGCTAAGACCATCGTTTATTAACCTTTGTTCTCCGCAGGGGGAGTGAGTAGGTACCAAAACAAGTAGAGTAGCACGTCAGGATCTTAACCACGTCCGAGTTCGTTGCATGAGCATCACGCCACCCGTACAAGCTGCCAAGCAGATCGACGGCGTGGGCTCCGAAAGAATACACAACACGTACGATGGGTTCCACCTCAATCCGATTCGGCCATACAAAACTATGCAAAATTTGGAGCAGTTCGTCGGCACGGAGATTGGCCAGTGCCAACAACACCGATACAGTACCACTCCAATTTTATTTTTTTTTGGCAACTTTATCATGTTACTTTCAGGACGAAACGAAGAACAGTCGCCGGAGCGGTAGCTCTGTCCTCTCCCGGAGAGTGTCCTGTTCCGGAGATAATAAAACAAAAAATCAACGCTAGTTGCAGACTTGCAGCTCCGTCGTGGAGGCGACGTACGTACGCGTAAAGCGCTCGCGCGCTCGACCACCGGCGGTACGGCGCCGCCGAGGACGAGAACCAACAAATGTTTTTTTTCCGACTCTGATTTTTTCGACCGGATTTGGGTATATATTTCCTCGTCTGACGTACGGCGACCTCCCGCGACACTGCAGCATCGACGATGTTTCCGGCAGTGTTTTTTACCCGTACGTACAGGGAGGTGGTACGGTACGGTGTCCGCAGTATACGGCGCGTACGTACGGATCCGCTACCCGGCAGTGAGTGAAGTTGAACGTTGAAGTCTCCCATGCCGGCATGCCGCCACTGTCACTCCATGCTTCACCGCCAAGTGGGAGGCCGAGAAGAAAACACGGAGGGGTCGAACATGGAGTACAAGGGAAAAAACTTGGATGCAGTCCGGCTGTAAAGGTCTTCCCGTGCAGACGTACCCCAGATAAGTGACACGTGGACGCCTCGGCAATCCGAGGCTCACGAGAGGGGCGTCCCCGCAGGCTAACAGACTGCTCAGGCTCCAAGAGTCAGAGAGCTGCGACGACGAGTCGAGGCGCGTCGGCTCCAAGCTCATCGGCTCGTCCTCACCGCTGCCCCCCTCGCACAAAACAGCGTGTACAAGGGCCGGAAGCCGGAAATGTGAAACCGATTGATGCGTTTGTCATCTCGGGCAATTACTCGGCGCCGGCTCCATCGCCGATCGAGTGGCCGGCCTGCGGCGACGCAAGCAAAGGAAGCGTGTTCTTGCTTGTTCCGCCGCATCCTTCAATCCGGAAAGTGATCGCGGAGATAAAAAATTGATTAGGCTCGTGATCCTCCTGATGCAAACCGTGGGGGTTCGATCGATCGCGCTAATTAAGCAAGCACGTACGGATGATGCCGCCGCGGCTAACCACTCCATATCTCCCGTGATGGGCTTCGCCACGTCACGCGCATTGACAAATTGAACGCCGCGGGCCGGGCGCATCCACCATTGCTTGGTCAGCTCGCCAAGGTCTCGGGTGTTGGGTGTGGCGGTGTGGCCACGAGAAGCGCTGAAGCAACGCGGGAACCGTCGCCCAATTTTTTCTCCGCTCCCGTTCCGTAGCACTGTAGCAACTGCAAGTACTACAGGCCTCGGGTCTATCAGTCTATGGATCGCAGTGAGCTAGCGATCGAGGCTGCTGGCTGGATGCATGGTGAATGGGCCGGGAGAAAAAGCGAGCGAGATGGAGAGACACGGACGACGACATCCGCTGACCAAAGTATCTTCAGACTTCAGAGTTCAGAGCTGAGTAAAGTCGCCGTGTTCTTGCGTCTACTTCGATTTCGATTCAACATCTCTGCTGCCTCTGACTCTGGGAGAAGCCAGAGGCAGGCTCAGAATGCCATCTTCAGTGCGGCTACCCTTTAATTACGACTCACGTAGCATGTACTGCAGTACCCGTATGTCCTTTTGTTTTTCTGTTCAATCCCAGGAATGAACATGCATTCAGCTATACGTACCACGGTTCGGGGGGAGTTCAGTGGCAGCTGGAAGAAGGTGTATGTTTCTTCAGTCTAGGGCGGTAGCCTGTAGGGCCCGACTCGGACGCCATATGAAACGTTCAGGTTCATGCATCCCGTTCCTGAGCAGTAGCTTGCTACGCCCGATCCGATCGATCAACTTGGTGGCCGGTGGCCATGCCCCTTGACGACGGCAGTCGGCAGGCGAAGGGGGGCACGGACCTAAGCTGCCTCTCATGGCGTTACTCCTCCATAAAGATCTCTCCTAGTGGAGCTTCTGCAAGTCTACAACAAGTACTCTATTAGTGGAGTTAGCAGTGCTACTGTTGCTTGACCTGCATTTTCATTCTCCATATTGATTGCTTGAGACTTGGAGTGGATGCTACGAACGAATGAACCCTAGAACGCAGCTTGTCAAGCGGAGCCAGTGCCAGGCTGCCAGCCTGGTGATCTGTTCTTCTCACGGGATCGACAAACGGATTTGCTGCCACTGTCTTCAATGGCCGTACCGGATCTTATCTAGTGGTTGGTGGAGGAAGAATTAAAAAAAACGAAGCCCTTTGGTCAAGGGAAACTTAAATGTGAAATTACTTGGATAATTGATAAACCTGCAAGTTTTCTTGCTTGGATTTCAAACGTAGGCATATTCTCTTGATCAGTAAACAGAAATCTTTACTGTTTAACTAGTTATGATTTTCCCTTTCTGCTTGGTTTCGAGTAGTCATCGATCGGTTTCCTTTTCTGGCTGGCTGAAGAATCCATGCCTATGTTGTGGTTGTTGGGTGACTGCATGGAGTGGATGTATCTTGGTTTGTTGCTTGATGTCTTATGGCAACCAACATGTAGCAAGTAAATAAAATATGTACATTGTGCAAAGTGTGTGCCACCGGCCAAGTGATGGAAAAGGCACATGGCAATCTAGACAAAGGTGATGGTGAACATGTAAAATAGCATCATCATCACTTTTAATTTGTAACCTGGTGGACATGTAAAATATCTTTAATCAGGAAGTTGCTGATGCAAAATGCTGCTGAGTTCATCTAAGTGCAGTAAGGTAAAGCGAATTGCACGAGCAAAAACCTAAATAATGTTAAAGCATAAAAATATTTTCTTGTGGGGATTTGGATCAACAGGCGGTGGCAATTGTAACAAGTTTTTCGCTTTGTCCAGAAGCAAAGCATGAGCACAAGTCACAATCGACATATAAACACGCAATCAGATTTTGGAAACCACATGTTTATATCGAGTAGTTTGATTTCTTGACATTTTCCCTTGAAAAGGAAAATACAATTCGTCCTAAGATGTAAGAGGGCCATTATGGCATGACACCACCACAGAAGAGCCGTCTCTTTCATTCTATTCTATTATTGATTGTGTTGACAAAAATATGAATGACGAGCGCGCACAAGAGAGGTGACGATGAAGATATGGATCTAGATAGCTTCACTTGTTTGATTGTAAGCCCTTATTAATTAAGTTTCTTGTTATAGTATTTTATTGTTAGTAGCAAAATGTCTCTTATACAAAACTAAGCCACACGGAGTAGAGTAGTAGTGATTATCTAGTCGATTAGTGCTTATTTCTTAAAATGGAATCCTGATAAGGACCTATGATCAGTTTTTTCTTTTGGCAGCTCCATCATCCCCCGAAAGATTGATTTGAAGTGGAATTCTGGTGAGCGAGGTTTCAAGGTGAAATCACAGATGATATGACTGATGACAAGCTAAGCATAACAAATTTCTCGTTATTCTTCCACACTATTACGGTAAATAATTGTAAGTACATATAACAGAAATGAGCCATTGATTTTCACTATATTTTGGCATAATATATATTATTCTGTTTTCCGGTGTGTACCATTTGAAACACATTAGTTAAATTATTTAGCACAGATTCACTGCAAAAAAGAAAAAAAAAGAACGCTAAGGAGAACACCTAGAGATTGAATAGTAGCTTTTCCAGATAGGTTGTTCTCATGAGGCTCATGTTGTATTAACATGTTTGAAAAAAAATTGTTACACTAACATCAGTTGCTTTAATTTCTTGTAATGTTTGCCAATAATCCATCATGGCAATTAGCATGGGTATGGCTGCACCTCTAGAGAACGTAATTTTTTTTATAATGTAGTGAAAATCCCTATATTTATTAATGTAAAATGTGAGTTACACAAAAATACATAAATAAGTACCTTGCTAGAATCTGGTTTACTTTTTTTTTATGGAACAGGGGTGGCAAGCGCTACTAATTGCATTAATAAATTAAAAAAGAAACAAGTTTATATATACAAGACGAAAGCAAAAGACAGAAGATGATTACAAGAATTGATTCAGCCAATTTCTAATAGATTGGTGATATTTCTGTTTTGCACGGTGGATAACCAGTGCGAATTCCTCGTGGAAGAAACTTTTGCAAGCCTGAAGAGATATATCACTTCCTGGTTGAAAGATATATATGTCCATTTCGAACTGACCAAATGCTCCAGCTCATAATATCTATTTTTTCCACGAGAAAAGGCTTTTCAATCTGAACTTTGAGGGATTGTACTTCTACGATCTGAAAGGGTTTCATATTATCTGCGATTTGCATGTTTACGAGGCTCAGACATGCTTTTGTTATTAAAAAAAAAACTTGGCCGGTGGGGGAAAGACCGCCCCTACGGTATTGTTAAATAGAGAAGACCTCAGCCTTACCAGTCAAGAAAACCCCCGAACCCTGGCCTCACCCTATAGGGCCGCACCGTAACCTAGGCCGGCGACCACTGCCACTACCCCCTGGTAGGACCGCACCGTTACCACAGGCCGGCGCCCTGCCGCTATTTGCAGTGGGGAGGCACAACGAGGAGATTTTTTTAACCTCAGCCTGAAATTCGCTCCCACGGGGAGTCGAACCCAAGACCTGAGGAGTGCTACTTAGTCCATCTAACCAGTCCAGCTAGAGGCCCTTTCGCGACATGCTTTTGTTATTACCGATTGCTTTTATTGAGTAAATGGCAAGAGCTTGATTATTACGGATGTAAAGCTGATTCACACAGCTTAGTGGTACACATTAGATCCAACAACCAACCAGGAAAGGAATCCAACCTAACTCGATAACACCTGAGTGAACCAGACTACGTTTCAAATCAGAGCGAACTCTGAAAACACTTGAGAACGTCACCTGACACAGAAGCTACGCCCTCTACTGGCATTTGCCACTGCAGATGACACGGATCCGATCGCTGCTCTTGGCACCAAGCCGGCCGTCATGGCTTACTTTAATTTGTCTGCCTCCAAATGCATCAGCACTGCACGGTATGCTCCTCTACAGTACGTAGCCATCATCGACCCTGCACAGCTTATCCATCAACTTTACTTTCTCGCCACTGTTTGTAATCCATCAACTTTACGTTTGCTCGTCCTACCGTGAAGTACCGTCCTACGGTAGGAGTAGAAAGCATGCGTGCTCGCATGGACGGCTGTTGGAGGTTGCGCCCTGGGCTACGCAATTACCGTGGCTAATCCTGTGGCTGTAAAACCTGCCGAACTTTCGGAGCACTAACTACGTCTACGCTTACGTGCCTCCAGAAATTGTACTGTCCGTTCCAAGTGCGCTGCACAACGTCAAGTCGCTGATCCCGGCCCAGATCGGTGTCTGACCGATAATGTACACTGTGCGCGCGAGACGTAATGAGCAATGTCGACATGCACCAATGCAGCATGAGTTGAATCGAGCCGGACGGGACGACGACGCCCGCCTAGTCGATCGATCGCCGAGGAAAGTTGTTTAGGCAACGCTGACCTATTCTTAGCCTGCTGTCAACTTTGCCACCATGCGTATCATGATCGATCGGTGCAGGATTAACTGTGACCAGCAGCAGTGGATTTGGAGACTCCTGGTGGACGAAAGAGACGACCGCGTGCGTGCGAGGGCATGCATCACGCGCACGGTGAAAATTAAAGATCATCGCCGGAGCCCCGCCGGCGTGTGGTGAAGTGCGTGGCCGCGCTGCGGTCGCCGTCGACGGCCACGCGCGCGCGGCGCGCAAAGCCCCGCGACGAGGCAGGCAGTGCTGGCGGCGTGGTGGCTCGCGCTCATCGGCATCCATCAGGTGGTCCGGTGGGGGCGCCCGCGCGTGTCGATCTGTTCAATTTCCGGCGGATGGCAGTATCGCGACACGACGGAGCATATTATTCATTCCCCTCCTGTTTTGATTTTTTTTTCTTCTTCTTTGGAGGAAAACAACGGGTCGGCGGGCGTTCCGCCGCTTTTCTCCAGTGAGAATGTGAGATTACTGTCGTCTGGGCTCTCCCATCCCCGTCCGACGGAGAAAGCAGGTCGACAAGTACGTAGTGCCCACTGCTTTCCCCTCATGGACAAGCGCCTCACATATGATGAAGGCTGGCCTGTTGCCCTGTTGGTCTCAGATGGGGATCAGATGATCCGTCTGCATGTGGATCGCTAGCATGATTATACTGTATGTGAGAATCTTTTGATGCTGGTTTATCTCATTATATATACGATTTCATTTAAGATCTGGAATGGACTGAACTGACGACGGCAAGGGATTTGCTGCAAGATTTATTTATTAGGCAAGAAAAAAGAAAAGAAAAGAAGAGTGCAAGGGAAGGCCTGGCTCGACTTTACAACTGACAACTGCTACTCACTGGACGGGACTGACTTTACGATATGGTTATTGGTATATAGTATATGCTTTTATGATTCTATTTACATTGTGGTGGTCCTACGACTTGCGACCTGAGAAGAAGACTATCGATACGATTCAGAATGTGTCATCTTGACGACTTGCTTCCGGGCCGGGGGTGGCCCTGCTACCTGCTTTTTTCCACGGCATGATGGCGAGGAAACAAACGACCACCCCCAGTGCCTTCATCTGTCTCAGTTGCGTCAACGTGGAATTTTCGGCACACGTGGTCCTCGTGAATTTGATCTCGTATATTCAGGAAGAGGTAGTACAGGTAGTACACTACTTTTGATTTGCCCTGGATACGCCGTGGATCGACGAACTACAGCTAATGAGGAGGACATGGATCTTGTTGAACCGGGAGTCGACGCGGCGGCACCGCACCTCCACCAACCGCCGTCTCCTCGACGAGCTCAGTCGCGCGCTGAGGTAGTGCGCCGACGCCCGCCGCGAGTGGATACGGCGGATCCGCCGCCGGAGCCATGGATGCCGCGTGCGCGAGTGGATAGGGCGAGGACGGGAGGAAGAAGGAGGGGCGGAGAGGGAGAGAGGGAGGGAGCAACGCAGGGTGTCGGCGGCGGCGGCGGATGCGCGGCGGCGGCGGATGCGAGAGCGCGGAGGCGGGCGGATGCGCGAGCGCGATGCCTAGGGCGCCGGATGGGAAATATGTGGTGGGACCCACGGTTGGAGGGGGAATTGGAGGGCCTCTAGGAATGGAGGTTCAGTGGAGAGATTTGGAGGCTCATGTAAAATACAGGTCCATTTAGAGACCCTGCTGGAGTTGTGTTTTTGCTCCAAGCCTTTAAATTTTGGAGTAGAGGCCCATATAGAGGCCCCTGCTGGAGTTGCTAGCTAGCTCCTTCGAGTGGAGATGGTTATCCTACAAGAATACAGTATATGTTGGTTGTTTACTTTATCCTAAGACAATATAATAGTCGCGACTGATGCAATCTTACTTTCAGCTTCTGCCCAACCAGAAATCTGAGTCAACGCACACAGTCACTCATGTGTGCGTAGTGTAGCAATCGCTGCTTGCTGGCTCCAACTTGATCTCCCCGGAGACCCAGCTCCTCGCGCTTTCCCAAATCAGCCTGCGTCCACCCCGGCAGCATGAGTAGGCTAGCACTACGCATGGTGAAGAAGCGTGATAGTCACAGTTCATCTCCAGTGGTTAATGGTCTCGAAAAAGAATAAAAGAAAAGACCCGTGCATTAATCTATTGTTCTTTTCATCTTTTTCACTGATCTTTTCTCGTTGGCAGTTGGCACGATGAGGAGCGAGGCACAACCGGTGAGCGATCGAGAGTGGAAGTGGGGAGCTGGGATAGGAAGAGGAAGGCAGGCAGCGGCGAGTGGGCTGGCGCGCGCGCGAGCGTCCACGCCTCCACGTCCACGGGCCACGGCCCCCCGCGCTCTCCCTCTCCGAGAATATTTGGGTCGGACTCGGACACGACGCGAGGCGAGTGCGTGCGCGGTGGCGGCGAGTCGGCGACCGAGAGCGACGGGAGATGCACGCACTGCCCGCGCCCCGGCCGGGATGAAATGGCCTCCCGGGAGACCTCGCGATCGGCGCGCCAGGCGCAGTGCGCCCCGGCGTGCCGTTGCGAGCGGATGCGCGCGCCTCGCCCTTCCGGTCTGATCGGCTTTGACCCGGCCGATCGGGACGGTGTCGCGTGTCCCGTGTCGCGACGGCGAGCGTCGTGTGGCGATGGGGGTCAACGAGGCGGGAGCTAGCGCTTCCTTTTCTAGTGGTGGCCGGGATCGAGTGAGTGACACGAGGATTATTGTACAGGGCGTACGTGTGCTCGGTCGGTCGCTGGATCACTGTGGCTCGGTACAGGGCATGGACGATGACAGGGCAAGTAAGCAACAGAGGAGATGAACGGAAGGGGATAGCAGAACCGGGTTGGAATTGTGACTGTACCAGGTCCTCAGAACTCGGAACGGACTGTTCCAACCTGTTATTCGCACTGTCGCGGCGCACCGAGGTCGATCGTGTTTGAGTCGAGAGATCGGGATCCGGCAACTATTCGTATTACGACCTGTTCCCCCATGCTTTTTTTTGAAATATAAATGTTCCTCCATGCTTTCAGAAATAAAAAGATAGGATAGGACAGTTTCGCCAATACCAGCTGTGCAGGCACCAAGCCACCAACAATGGATGAAGCCCGAGCCAGCAAGAGGAAAGGCCCCGGCCGGATCCATGGATCATCAAGCCGATTGAAGGAATAGTTCTTTCACTAACGCGATAATGGCGTCACATGGCAGCTCCCTACAACTACAAGTAGTATGTAGCATCGGTTGACCTGCTACAGCTTCCAGGCGAGCGCCTGTCTGTTCAGTTTTTCCAGCGTTTCTCCGTGCACAATGCCGTGCGCTGTGCAGGGGATGACGAGCAGGAGCCAGATCACACGCATGTCTGAACTGAACAATCCTGTAAACAGTGCCAGCCACATTCCATAAAGACAATCATGGCATGAGACGCATCATGGTGTGTCTCGCTCTCGCTCTCGCCTCGCTCGCTGGTACCACTGCTGCTGCTGCTGCTATCTATGGTGCACTTATGCACGCATTATTGCGCTAAAAAAATGGGCTCTGCGCAGACCGTTTCTCTCCGTCCCGTTTCTGTCTTGTCCGATGTGTATCTATCGATAGGGCCACAGGGGAGAGTTGCATTGCATCCGTCCGTGCGTGGTATGGGCTGGGCTCTTCTTTCGGCATCATCATCCGCGATTCAGCGGCCGTCAGGTAGGCGTGCACTGTGCGCTGTTCTCCGCAATCGGCATGGCTCCGCGCTGTTGGGATAAGAAAAGAGCAGGGATGGGCTGCAGGGGGGGAGGTGTTCTCTCGGCGTCAGTCGCCGGTAATCGACGGCTCCACTGTGCGCGCTTCTCCTGCCGTCGCCGGCCGGCATGGCTTTCTGCTGGCAGATTAGATGAGCTGATATGGTTGGGCAGCAGAATCGCGAGTGTCTTTTCTATCTTTTTTTTCGCATGTGTCTTTTCTCTGACAAAACAAGAGGCAGTATCACGCGATTTCTGAATCAGCCCGAGGCCTTTGCTGCATTGCTTGTTTGGACCGAGACGCTTCGAGTTGAGAGACGCGTTAGCACGTGGGCTCGGGCGGCGCCCAAATTTAAAGGCCCGCTCCAGTCTATCGACGTTTTGTTGGGCTCCTTCTTCCTCTTTCCGAAGAAGTCCTTCTTCCTTGGACCTATACACAACAGATTCGTGTTTTGTCGGAAAAAGTCCATTTGAGGTCCCTCATGTGTCGCCGTAGTCCGACTTTCATTCCTTATGTACAAAACTTGGTATTACTCATCCCTCAACTTCAAAAACCAGATATTTTTTGTCCCCCGCCTGTTTTGATGATGGTTTTGCTGACATGATGACACGTCAGTCGTCCTACATCGCACACCTTCAACCTTGAGGGACCTAAACTGAACTATGTTGATAGTTAATGGGTCAAATATACTTTACAAAAAAAAATTACAAATAATTCTCAAAAAATTATCCAGTTTGTTTTCCTATCCAGAAATCTAGTTGCCTTTTAAAAATTTCATATAAAAGCTATTTTACCTCAAAAAAATGAAACCGAGTTTGATTTTCCTTAAATCATACTCTATTTTTATCTACAGTACCGACACTAATATATTCAAAGATAGGATTAAGTGACACTTGTGTTGTCATTAAATGATACAACATCATTTATCTTTCTACATAGTTTAGGCCATCAATTTTGACTAATTATAATAGATAAATTGAGCATCTTCTAACAAATAAACACATAAAAGGTCATAGAAAATTAAATATTTCTTTGTTATTTGCTATAAAATAGAGTAAAAAAAGATAGAGTATGATTTTAGGAGAAAAAAGAACAAGGTATTTATTTTTCATTGATAAAGGAAAAATTGTATGATTTTTCTAAGATTAGATTAATTTTTTAATATTTTAAATTGCATAGTGAAAGGGACTCTAGCCTAGTGGTCAGAGAACCTGAGTAGCACCTAGCAGACCCAAGTTCGACTCCCTGTGGGAGCGAATAATTGGGTTCGAAATAAAAAAAATATATTTAAAAAATAGGTAGGGGTTTCCCCTCCCGACTTCGGTCAAAAAAATATTTTAAATTGCATAATTTTTTCTTATAAAATATTTGGATAATATTTTGACACATTATTTATATAGTTTTTTTTGTTAAGTGTATTTGGCCCCTGAACTACTAGCATAGTTCAATTTAGGTCCCTCCAAGCTGACGTGGCGCCACATAGGATGGTTGATGTGTCGCCACGTCAGCCAAAACCACCATCAAAATAGTTGGAGGACAAAAAATAACCGGTTTATAAAGTTGAGGGATGAGTAATACCTGATTTTATATGTGAGGGACGAAAACTAGGCTAGAGAGATATATGAGGGACCTTAAAATGACCTTTTCCTGTTTTGTTGAGTATGCTATTCTGCTTTTCCGCGATAGATAATTCGTTGTCCACACAGGGGTTGAGTTATTTCGGCCCATTTGTACTTTTGGCCTACTGCAATGCGTAATGGTGGCTCATCATTTAAGATTTCTGCCTGCTGCATTGCACGGTGTGTGGTACTGTGGTCGGAGGATTTTGATCTGTTGGGTTGGGTCAGACTTTGTTTTTTCGGGATTTCGGCCCAAGAAAGATTGTGGTTTATACGGATATCCCTTTATGTTGTTTTTTATTTCTTTTTTGAAACACAAATGATGTTGTAGCATCCATTTTTTTTGTTTCTTTTCTTATCTTTTCTTTTCATCTCATTTTTTTCTTTCATTGTTCTTGTCTTTTACTTTTATTTGTAATGATCATTTGTATAGTTTTGTTCGCATGTGAAAATATGGTTTGTCGATGTCAAATTATTGATCTGTGTGTAGATTAAATTCTTCTACTGTATGAATAATATAAGAATAACTTCTTGACAATATAGACACATTTGTTCTTTATGTAAAAAACTTTATTTGTATATGGAGCTATTTTGTTTATTTTGTCGGCTCTTTTTTATAATATTTAATTATTTGTTTGCACCAAATTATTCAGGTGTAAGGATAATTTGTTCATGATATGGATGTGTTTGTTCTCTGTTGTGTGGATGAGTTTTATTCACTCTTTAGACTATTTTATTTTTTTTCCTTGGACTTGTCAAATTGAGAAAATGTTAGCTAAAATAGCTTCTCTTTTAAATAGATAGAGAAGATCAAATGCCCCCGAACCCCGATGCCCTTTTCTTTTTTTCTTTTCTTCCTATTTATTTTGGATTTTATTTCTTTTTTTTCTTTTTCTTTTTTTTCTTTTTCATCGCTACTTATATGATACTACATCCCATCCCTGCATCGTCCTCGCCGCCGCTTCTTTTTTTATCGACGAAATCGTCGCCCCGCTCTGTGCCAGCACTGCCCGCTCCTTGCGGTCATAGTAGTTTTGGAGAAAATCGAATCTACGCTGATATGACCTATTTGAATTAGGCTATGTGCATATCAGAGTTGATTGAGGAGCAGGTGTGGCATGTCCTTGTAGGGGAGCATAGTGGCCTTGCCAAAGATGCCCAAGGAGTATGTGCAGAATGCATCAACAAAGTCAAAAACTATGACATGTTAGTGACCAAGCTATAGAGCATAAGCGCCAATGACATGTCGTGGAGCACAGACACCACCACGACATGCGGTGTCGACATCGATATCATCAATGGGAAGATGATCATGCATAGCAACACATAATGATATATTGCGAATCAGCCGCGAGTAGTGGTTTCCATAGCTGTCATTGTTGTCTGGCTTCACACACATAGTCCAATGCGGTCATCATTGCATTACGCAAGTGAGAGAGCAGTTGTGCAAACTTGTAGTCATGGTTTGAGTTGGACTTGTTAAAAAACTGAGAGGTGAAGAAAAACTAGAGGTGGCTAAGGCCCTTCGCGTGCGTCACTTGGAATATTCACGTCATGGAAAGTGAATAGTTTTCTTTCCACAAGGTATAACCTAGCTAGCCCTTTTCCCATCACTACACCTTGGCCCAAAACTCTTACCAGACTACCACATGACCACTTGTATCCCACTGGCTTGTCTAGAGGTCTCTACAACCTAACAAACATGCCCAATATTCTTATGCTCATTTGCATGGTCTGACACCGTGGAAAAATTGATAAGAAAACTACATATTCATTGTGTCAAAGTCTAACCAGCTTGATGCGAAGTCATAATATGATCCATCACGAGATTAAGCTTATATGGAACCAAATATTATATTGATGTAAGGTACACATTCTTCTTAAAATCCAAAACATAGTCTGATATAAATTGAAGATGATCACACACCATTAATGACATAAAAGAAGACCACATATGGTCATATCTAAATAACGATCACTCGGAAATGGAAAATAGAACCCCATATAGGAGTTGTAGTAATTAACGGAAAATAGAACCCCAAATAGGAGTTATAGTAATTGTTTTGTTGCCCTCATTAGCTCATCAAATGTAGCTTAGAATGCGGGGTGCATCAACATCATTGAGAGGCTTCAAGACATACTCCTTTGCCCCAGCATCCAAGCACCTGCATACAAAAGGTGTACATAATATATTGTGAGTACCTAGGTAATTACGGACTATCTAATGCATTGGCTCGATAGTTCTAATCTTGACTCACTTTTTCATCCTTTCAGGGATGTGGTCAGAGGACATGATCACCACAGGGATGTGCTTCAGCTTAGGAGATTCCTGGGTGAGATAAATAGACTTGTTGTTAATACAGAATAAGGTTTCTATATATTTAGTGACACTTAAGTAAGACATTTGACACAAGATAGATGAAATGAACTTTATATGCCACAATAAAAATTACAAGTTATTTTGACAAAAGTACTATACCTTCACCTCCATTAGAAGATCATACCCAGTCATTCCAGGCATACAATAGTCAGTCAAAATCAACTTCACATCATGTTCCTGTACAGAATGATTATGTAGGAAAAACATGTCAAACATAGTAGACAAACAAATAATACTAAATAAAGTTAGCACATTCACATCAATGTCATTTAGCCTATATATAACTATTATATACCCCATCTAGAAACTCCAAGGCTTGCTTCGGACCTTCCATAATAGTCACTGCAAAATAATAATATAGATAATAACATAAGAATATTGAACATCAAAGCACTTAGGTAAACTTAGAGAAGCCCAAATACAATAAATAGATCGAATTTATATAATTTATAAATGGTAAAAAATCCTATTTATATTATAGTTCAAGTTAAATCCTATTACAATAATGAAAAATTTAACCATAACACAAGAATATAGGTGCTAGAATAGCATTGGATGTCCTGCTATGTACCACCACTTTATACATTTTAATAAACAAGAAATTAATAAATAAACTTGATAAGGAATATAAAAAATACAAAGATTGTTCCCAAAATGGAAGTGAAGGATTCACAATAGCCATATTGCACCTCGAATGTTACAGCTCTTTAAGACTCGGGATGCAACAAGGCGATCAACAAAGGAATCATCAACTACGAGCACATGAGGAGCAACAATGGCCATGATATCCCCCGCACAACTTTCTTTCCTTCCTTTTGGGTAAGATTCCGTAAACCCTTCCTTTGGGGAAGTTCTTGCGAACCTTTGATGCAATATGGTTTGTGCTTTGTTGTTGTTTGAGGGAATTAGCGCATAATGTACCTGTTTATATAGCAATTTTTGATTGTCCTATTGATATCTATGAGATATAGAAACCGTTACATGTAGTTGTACTATCTATCGTTAAGATAGAGAATTATAGCTTGAGGCTATACCGCCGATATCTTCAAGATAGCGGACTAGTAGCAAGGATTTAACAATCATATCTTCTGGCACGGCAAGGAGCACATCCGTAAGATACAGAATGTATCCACAACGGATTCTAGCCACGTTGATAAACTTCATACCCAAGTTACTTAGGGGCGAAGCACCTAAAAATTAAGAAAGTCGATCTTGTGGAAATCTCAAGATCTTTGAAAGGTCAAAGTCTCCTAGGAGGAGAGAATCTTTCTGATTCGGACTCTGATTGGGGATGAATTTAGTTATTAAACTGATTAGTTCTCAAAAAGGCCTACAACTTAGGGTGGACACCAAGAACATTTAGGGCTATGCCGATTAGCATGGTGTTGACGCAGAAATTTAGCATGCGTCGTGGGATATGGGTACTACTGGGCCCATCACCAACAGGGTTGTGGGCCGACCCTAAGATGGCCCACAAAGAACGGCCGACATGTTGAACAAGTTTGATGATGACATATTTTGGTAGGTTTAGATCTTAACCATTTTGTAAACCCTAGGTCATCGGCCTATATAAGGCAGCCTAGGTTAACCTCAAGGGACACGAAACAACGAATCATCCATTGTAACCAAAAAGCCCTCCATAGCTTCCTGAAGCTATGTCGAGCACCAGCAATACAAACACCATTGAACAGAGGACGTAGGGTACTATACCTCCGGGTAACCGGAACCTGTCTGAACCCTGTGTCTTGTGTTACCATTGCAAGCTAACTCGAAGATCCCCTTCCTACAAATCTAACACTTATGAACCCCTAGTGGATTGCCGGTCCTAAGTTTCGATAGTTGGCGCGCCAGGTAGGGGTGATCGTGGAGTTCCCCATAGCAAGCTTGATGGCAGATCAATCCAACATCGTCTTCCCTGCAAGCATGGAGGCTAGCCCCAAGCATCTGTAGGGCATCTGCTTTTTTGCCGAGTGCCACTCCAACCGGCAGCAAGGGCACATATCTCATATCCGATTTGAGAACCCACCCGATGCTGATGAATCCACAACAAGCGCCAATGGCCGATTAATGCACAGGAAAATCGATGGGTTTGAACATTGATAGATCCGAGTCTTCACATTAAAGGAAGAGTCAGGACATCATCAAAAGATTTATAAAATAGAGTTTGACTCAATGTTTTTTTGTAAATATAGTAATTATTTCTTTTTCATGAAGTTTGTAAGAAGTCATAATCGACTAGGAGTATTTCATCTAAGGTATGAATATCTACCGAAGGGACTTGTAAAACTGTACGCACATACCAATCAATATAAGTTCATTTCTGGCTTTTTGCCAAAACCCTAGGAGTAGGGGAAACGTAGTTTCCTCGGCGAGTTTTCAATCAACCCTTGTAAGTATCGTTAGTTATTGAATATTTTAGATTCAAGATTATAGCAATATTGCTACTGCTTCGAATATACTTTGTTCAACGTTATCGAAATTTGTCTATAGTATGCTCGTAAGCCTGCATCTGTTGATCTCTTGCTATTACACCTGGATTCAAGTTTTATCAACTCAAATACTTGTAAAACCAACGTGCATTTGCTATCTAAATCTAATTCGCTGTCACACAATAATTTGGTTTTAAAGTTACAATCTAGCCTGATTAGTTCTGACTCTTCTTGTACCATTAGGTTTTAATTGAGTTTTATATTGCTCTCATAGTAAGATTCATCAGCTAGATATTAGTTAATCTATCACCCTACTATTATTGCTGCCTTGGTTAGGTCCGATTGAATGATAGTGACAATATTTTGATTTCTATTTATTTGATGTATTTATTTATGAAAAATATTTAAAATTAGTTAATACCTAAAAATTAAATCGGTTGTCACAACCAATGAGATCCAATTTGATGTTTAAATTTGTGTATCGTTATGATTCGGAATCATAGCCAATGGTTAACTCATGTGATAGGACATCTCGGAAAACCAGCCGATGTGCTTCTACCAAATGCACTGATTAAATTTCTTTCCTTGCCAATTTCTGGTGAAATTGTCTAGCGCACCGCAAACCTCTAAGATCATTCATGACCTTTGCTAGAGTGAAGCTAATCTCCCGTACCTACAATGTGTCTCGGTACGTGGAGATCATCAACCGATGTTTGCATCATGCTTATCAACATAGCACCCACCCTTGTAGTTTCGAGATCCTAAACCCATGGATGAAGGCCATGACGTGCCTAGGGTTTCCATAGAGATACTTCATCCACAAGCACTGAACTGTCCCGAACAACTGTAAATGTTAGAAAATCCAATAGGAGGAATGTTTTGGAGTTCAAATCGCAATTTTTGAAACCATTGCCGTTGAGAGCTTAAAAGTAGAGAGGAGGTCAAGCCACCATGAGGGGGAGGGGGAAACCTCGGAGAGAGCTGTGCTAATCACTCCTTTGATAATCAACATGGACCCAACTTGTTTGTTTCATAGCCAACTTTGGTTGTACTTCTTCTTTTGATACCCTGGTTCATGCCAATGTGTGTAAAATTTTTTATGGAACTTAAGCACACCAATTGTTGTATTGAAAGCACACATGTCATTTTAGTTTTGCTTAGAGTATTTAACTAAGGTTTATCAAATCATGGATCAATAGCGACTAACTAGGGTTTCTATCTAGTGGATCAATCCTAATATGAAGAATTTATTCCATATAAGAGATAAATAAACCTAATTTAATGATGAGTAATATGAATAAAAGTTGATCACATCCACATAAATATGCGATATAGCATAATGGACGTGTAATTTGAGTCAAATGTCTTCTAGTTGCAGCTCTATCCAATAAGCATGCACATCATGAATCTCATCTAAAGAAATCTTTAGATTAATACCTTCTAACTACCTTCTGAGTACAGAGAGCCCTACTAAGCATAGATACTATCACGATCATACCATTTTGTGTGAGAAGTTCCAGTTAAGGGCACGGCCATGAATGAACTTGTTTAGCTACCATGAATGGTCACATGATAGATCTAGTCCCCTTTATTTCATAAAGCATGCTAGATAGTCTAATCGAAAACTATTGATGGTCCTTAAATACCAACTTTGATGATTAAATCCTACATAAAAGTTACCAAGATTAATCAAAAAATCTACTAGTAGGATTCGTTACTAATCATTTCCACAAGTGTTAGTTAATATTTGTATGCAGGTGGCTTCTTAATGTAAAGAAGGATGAAACATACAAATCTAACCAATCAGGGAAGAGCACACAAATCCATTGGCCCACATTAAGGGGTAAACTGCCTCAACTCTGCGTGCGTCACTCCAAACTATCCTAAGGACCCACTTGCCAGTGTCCCGTCCAAAAGGCGTTGGCTAGGGGTTAGCCAAAGCCCATTGCATGCCTCACCTCGCTCTATCCCCCACATGTCACCCTTCACTGCCTCCGGTACTTTAGTTCTATCTAATTCCCCAAATATTTCATCCTAGAACCACCCTTGGAGCACTATTATAATTGTTGACAGTCACTAACGTTCAAATCCGACCGTCAATTCAATATGGAAATAAACATAAACTATAGTCATAAGGCTTTTATCTAACCAATTCAACTTATTTTGGTTACTATGTGTATAAAGGAGATCACTTGAAAAAAAATTAGACAAAATATACTCAAACTCCGGTCGCAAGACCCCATTGATTATACAACCCTATTTGGAGGCCAAATGCCCCCAAACTTTGCTAGAATGATCATTAACCTTTGTACAATCCAGGTAAAGTAGGCCTAGACAAAAGGCCCAAGGATGGGTCAGTTGACCCCCTGATTGGGCGACTGTCCAGCTCCATAGAACATGCCTCACTTTGGAATTACGCGATGAAACACATTCTAGACCGGTGGTGTAAGATCGATTTGATCCAAGGAAGGAGATCATGCCACATGGATGAACCATGGATTAAGTGGGCCACAACTCCAACTAAATGCACCCAAATTGGACCAACTCACCATGAACCAACGTAAGGACTCATAGAGCTATCACTGGACAAAGATGGGCCTAAACGGAGCCGGTACATGGTCGACCGACCCCCTAGGTTGACCGATTCCCCCATTGACTCCAAACCACCTCAACTTGAAGGTAGGACCTATGATTTCCATCTAGAGTACATCTGTACGGGTCGAGGCGGTGCATCCAAGGGTCGTCGACCTAGCCCTGGCACCAACAACATCCAACCACATCGTGTTGCCCTCTAGCCTCCTCTGCATGCTATAAATAGGTGATATCCTTCTTGGTTCTAAACACACAAGAAGTTTTGTGCTCCATTCCAAAGGCGAAGCCTTGCCTCAGTAGTGCTTAGAGTAGGGAGAGAGTGAGGGGTAAGTCTGAGGGAGTCCCGGGCTTGTTCGGCATTTTGTACAAGCTTGTACCTCGGTGGATGCTTCCTTTCTAGGTAAGAGTTTTGTGATCCTTATGGTATTTCAATATTGTTGATTAAGTAAGTTCTTCCCTTGATTTGCTTATGGGGTCATTGTTCATTAAATAATAGTGAATGCTTGTTCCTCCTGAGACTAAATTAGTGGTGTCTAGACTAGATGTTACCTTAGTTTGCCTCATTCCCCATGGATTTATAGATGTAGGTGGCATGTGGTGGCATCCATTTCCATCCTTTGTATCCTCCACATTTTGGTTTGGCATAGAGCTATAGGCCGGTCCGCCGGTACATACCTAGTTGACTAGGGTAAACCTACCTTCGATCAAGGTCCTTAAGCCATAGGAATCCTCTCTAGCCTCACCTACCTAATTCTTGTTATCATTGGATGAACTAGCCTGGAATATTAGATCACATACATTCCCTATGGATTTGATACATTGGAATACTCCCGAGTGAAAGCTACATCGGTATCCGTGCACTTGCAGATTTATCTGTGACAGTAAAAATACCAACAATAAATAGAAGGGTTAACCTCACATGAAACACACACAAGAAGAATTAGAGCGCCACTCCAAAGGCGAAGCGTGAAACACCTGACGTCCATAATCTGCTTACGACCCATCTCCTCTCATGAAACTGGCCTGCATATGCATCAAACCTTTGTTTATCCTTGCTTCATGTGTAAGATTAACCCAGAGGTGCTATGTTTGGAACAACAATTATTATATGCTAGACCGAACCTATTTAGACAACCAAGGTGGATGTAATTCTACTAGAACTGGACACATGGGCTAAGAATGGGCCAAAACAGGAATACAACTCACCTGTCCTACCTTGTCTTTGAGGAGAAGCACCCCTCTTGTTTTATGATACCCTTTGATGGCTCTTGATAAGGTTGCAACAAGGTTTTCATGGCTGACCCTACAAGTGTTGGGGTACCTTGAACTCCCATTGTACTCAATCAGGCCTTGGCCACGAGGATGAAATCTATCGCCTTTGATGTTGTCAACACTCCATGCCCCTTCCTGACAATTATGGGGTAGGATGCTCTCCACAACTTCATCAAGGTGGGCAGTGGGTGGGGCGAGCTCTTCTTGAGTAACCATGGGCCTTCTACAACTACTCCCATTATAGTCACATGCACTAGGAAGAAATAAGAGCCCCAAGCCAATCGCTTTTTATGTATGGAAATTGTACACATGACCACCTTAACTGGCTCTCAAAACTGTGGTCTAAGTTCACATTTTCTCCTTGGTCAAAACAAGCTGTTCTAGCTTCTTGAACTTCTAAAATCAGGTACATGGTTTCATTCAATATGACACTATGTCACTCCTCCCACCTAGCAACTTGTGCAGTGGAGCCCATATGCCATTCTTTGTCATCTTCTTCTATCTCCCTCTTGAGGGCCTTATCCAGTCCTCATGGCTAGAGGAACCCACAGCTCCCTAAGCCGCCCATTGAAGCTTGTCCCTGGCTCTCCAAGCTGGTGACTAGATCACACACGCTCATGCCTCCCTAATTCAATGGCCGTATGTGCTCTCCAACTCAACCACTCTACTTCAACTCCATCTCGAATCCCTGTGGCTACAAGACCCACTGCCTCCTTCTTTCTTATGCATAGTCATAGACATCTCAGGAACCCCTCGCTACTCTCTATTTCTTGTTGTAGGGGTGTTCGCTAACCCCGAGTTAGCTTGTCCTTGCGATTGGCCGCATGATAGTTCTTACCCTTGGACTCGTCGACATGCACATTCTCGGCACGTAATCCCGCTCCCGCATTTTTGTGGGACACCTAGCTCCTAGTTTCACCTCAACATGGCCCTCCCCTACCCCAAGGCCCACCACACCATTATTGTCCATGCGCTCCTGGGCAGCCCAAATCCACACTTGGGTGAGCAACATCCTAAGCGACAAGATCTTGAAATGCTCCATAGGAAGTGCAAGCTTCAGGAGGAGTATTCAATTTGGAGTGGCCTGCTTGAGGAGTAACAGCTCTGCCAGGTCACTGAGGCCAATGGCGGCAGCGAGCTCAAGATAATGGCCACCTTCATCGACACGCTCCCCAGCCACAACCCACAGGGTATGATACTCGCTATACTTCTTTGTCCCTCCTCCCTATCGCTGCTGGTGTCTTCATGTGGTCTCACGATTCTTTAGGGCACTTGTTTCTTCCTTTTAAGTTCTCTTTTCTCATTTTGTAGAACATAACACAAATAACATAAAGTTTGAGGAACCGAAACAGCTAATCGAATCATGTGGTCTCACGATTCTTCAGGGCACTTGTTTCTTCCTTTTAAGTTCTCTTTTCTCATTTTGTAGAACATAACACAAATAACATAAAGTTTGAGGAACCGAAACAGCTAATCGAATAGGTTGCCAACAAGGATTGTTCAGGTCTTGTAAGTTTGAGGAACCGACAGCTATCGAGGAGGAGAGGTTAACGTGTGTCTAATCGAATAGTTTGCCAACAAGGATTACACTTAACGCATAGCGTCGGCAGATCCTGGGAAAATCCAAAGAAAAGGTGCGAGCACCAGGATTTGAACCCTGGCGGGTAGCGTCCCACTGGACCGTCCTACCATTGGACTACAACCCAATTTGCAGGTACTTCAAGGAGGTCCTAATAACACCTTTTCTTTCTGGGCTGCGCTGCAGCGCTAGGCAGGCCTTTTGGAGTCTCAGCATTCAGTACGGGCCTTTTAGCGCTCAGCATACGGCAGCCCAAATCGGCCCACGTTTGCCCGCGCGACGGCCGCCGGCGGATTCTCTCTTTCCCCATATTTTTCTCGTGGTCGTGGAAAAAGAAGGCGGGTGCCGCCGCCCCCAACCCCACCGGCGGCGGGGAGGAAGCGACCATTTCCTGCTTGCCTTTTGGGTTAGCATTCCGACAAGGGGAGCTGCGCTGCGCGGCGCCAGGTTTCCCCACCACGCTATTGACTCGATGTTTCCTGAGGTTTCAGTTCTAAATTCTAATGCCCGGATTGCTGCCCGCCTCCGCCTGTAGGTTTCGGGAGGGAAGGTGTCAATTTTCCTGTTCTTGACAGAAGGGCGATCCGGGGCACAGGCGAGCGGGCGCTGGCCCGGCTAGTGCTGGTGGCCGGGGATGAGTGCCCTGTACCCGCGAGCTATGTTTGTTGGCGCAATTTCTTTACTGAATCGTAGTGGTGATGCACAATGTTGGGAATGTGGGTGGGCGTACGTGCATCTCGTGCTGGTAATAATGGAAGCCTTTTGGTCTGTTCCAAACACGGCCGTATCCTACGTCCGATTCGTGTTTCTCATGCAGTCATGCTTTATTTCATCTCCATGACTCCATTTCGTCGCGACCTTGCGGATTTGCTGGCACGCGCAACTTCTGGTTCGAACTTTAGATATTCAACAGCTCCACTTGACCACTCTGTGTCTCCCCATTATTGCACGAACCACAATTGTAAGATAGACAGTGCTAGGCTACACTGGGAACTGGTACCAATTCAAGATAAACAAACGACTGCAATGTGGGCTTTAGGATATCCTATTGATGCCTTTTGTTGGAGTACACTGACCACTTGTCACTTCAAATCTTCTGATGTTTGGTCCTTTTGGTCTTTAGGTTGATTGACACTTAGCAAGTGAAAGGATTGGCTACTGTTAGCTGGGTAATTGATATTGAATGTGATCCTCGATCCTGGGTTGTGTTCAATGAAAAAAGCATGATGCTCCATTTTTATGATTCTGGAATTCTGCTGCAGTGAAAGTTGGTCTTGACCCAGCAAGAATCTTGAGCGGTGAATCAAGAATGATGGGGACTGGCGAATGATTTAGTGGATGCCACAGCTCTGCTTACCTACCAATGCTTGCTGAGTATGTGAGCACCAATGGTTCTGTTCCGTTTGACTTCTCCTCATGAAGTTTCCTGCCAATTAATTGGACTTTTGTGGGTCATTCATGTTCAGGATAAATCCGGATTCCTCAGATCAACTTACTTTGCAAATCCTGATTAACCATGGTGTTATACATATTCAGCAAAGAGAAATATGATTGGGGCTGTTATTCGACACCACCTGCGACCAGAACCATGCTGGACCAGAATGACAGAATGACAGCAACTTGAAGTGAACTATGATGAAGTTATGGCCTTTTGGTCTCACTCAGACTTCTGACTGGTTCCAACTTCTGTCTTTCTTTTTGCACTCTTATGCATGCTAATATGCTATACAATTTCATGAAGCACAAAGTATCTAATGTAACCCGCATTGTATTTCATGAGTAACGGGTAACTGGGTATGCAAACTTTAGTTTTAGATATTCTGCAAGTTTCTGTTCATTCTTTGCTTTTATCCGTCCACTGGGCATTGAGATTGACTTTGATGTTCTATTCTTGCTATTTCATGTTGCGTGCTTCTTTCTCCAGTAAAAAGCACTTGATGTTTGGACATGAGGACAATGTGTACCTTTGACGCTATTTTCTATTAGAATATATTTATAAAGTAAAAGAAATATATGAGATTATTAATGTTTTTCTGAAGACAAATTTACACATATGATTTTATGTTTCAAGATAAATACTTCAAAATTTGCTGATTGTCAAAGTTCCAAAAATTTGACCCAGCGAAAAACAAAGTATATGGAGGGAGTATAATTGTAAGGATGAAAGAAATGAGGTGACCAGGAAGAGGAGGAATATCATACAGTTTGTCCTCAGCAACGTAGGTTTCTTGATTAGTAATTTTATGTTTATTGAGGAAGCTGGTAAATTTCTGTTGATTGAAATTGCGAACTATATCATGTTCCTTGCTGCTAGGCTACTATAGTCTATATATTGGTCTCCTAAGTCCTAACATGTGCTGGACTTCTGTTTTTCACTTTTCACACTTTATGTGTAATTTTGTTAGCATAATTAATTTGTGAAATTGGACTCTTAATCACATATTACCTCTCTGTTTCATCTGTGGGATGCACTTTTTTACTCCTTTCAATTCCTTTCGTTACAGTTAATGGAGAAGCTTAGATATGTTTACAGTTAACTGAATTTGATTTGGTGGTGATTCTGGTTATAGAAAAATACCTCATTTTTACTATTTTCTACATAGTACATCTTTGCTAGGAAGAGTTGCATTCTCTAGAAAAACAAGAATGAAATAAGAGTAATTTTCTTAAACAAGTATCTAGTCATCAGCACGTATTGTAATTTGAGATTCAGCACCACATATCTTTTAGCTTTGCATGCGAAGAAAAATGTTTGCTTTAGGTGTGATCATAAATGATGCAAAAAATAAAGGATTGAGAACATCTAGTCGGATCTAGTGGTCTGGGATAGATGGAAATTGGAGGCATTGCTGTTTTCAGTTTATTGGATAATATTGTGGGCCACTCCAGGTATCTCTGGTGGATAGACAAGAAGATACCCTCTGGGAGTGTGTTCTGTTGCCTCACTGACTGAAGTGCTTTAGATCTATCAATTTCATACATAAGTGTAAAGTTGTACATGGTTAGCTGGAAACTGCACTCTTTCTCCCTGTGGTCACTGTATTATTCAAAATTTTATGACAGAACTGCTGTGTTGGAATGTAGAAAGTGAATTTTCTGTTTTGTATTTGAGACTTCATGTAGGATAGCACGCCTTTCCTTTTCCTATGCCTTTTTTTCTGGGGTCATGAATCTCCTTACTTTGTTTTAAAGAAACTACAGTGCATAATTATTTCAAGTGCTTCCGTTTGGAATCTTCCAACGTTGTGCTTTGCACAGCATCTTTGGAGATAATACTTGTGTGGCTTCAGCTCTATAGAAAAAGTAGTTCCATTTTCATTTTCTCTTACCTGAATAACGCACTTATTCCTAATTACTTGATATGATGCCACTAAGTGCGCAATAGAAATAGTTTAATAGAAACTGGTAATATTTTCTTTGGCCTGCAGTTGTGCTTCATTTATTTATAATAGGGCACCAGTGAGCTTTAAGCCTGTATTGGTTTTATTTGTACTTTTTGCGACACACTTTTGTTCATTTGTCACAAAAAGGAGACTTCACATAGTGGGAAGTCTGACTCATCCAAATATTTATATCTCAAAAGTTTGTGGCCATATTATCTTCTGCTGTGATGATTAGAATGTGAAATTTTGCCCATGATTCAGCATGCACAGCAAAATATTTCAATTGTTTTAAACTGTTGTCAACCAATTTTTATGCTTTCTCCATAATGATGGAATCTCTGGACTGATTGTGTTTTTAATGGTGCCTCCCCAGATTTGAATTGGCTGATCCCTTCTATTTTGGAGGAGGGGACTCTTTGGTGTGCAGCTGGGGCCAAACAGCTGCAGAATCTGTTAGTAGGGCAGGCTAGAAGTGTTCTAACCTAGAGGCTTTCCACCCTTCTGGTCGCTTATTATTCTTTCGGTGGTGCATCTCCTTTTCTGTTAAAACCAATGTTGGGTGTGTTGGTCCATAAACACCCTGTTGGATCTTTTTAGTTTTTGTAGTTAGCTTTTTTTCTTCTTAAATGAAATGATAAGCAGCTCTACTGTGTATTTGAGAAAAAAAAATGAAAGAGACCGACGTTGTAAAGTGGATGGTTCATACACAGTTGTGATATTTATTATTTCTAATTTCTTTGCATGTTAATCATTACCATTGCTTTTTCACTATAGCTCGGTTGAATTTTCCCTAAAGTTTACACTTGACAGTCCTGGAGCTTGCAACCCTTTTCCTAGTTGCTTCTAGATTCTGGCTAACTAGTTTTGTAAGCCTGATCCTGGTAAACTGCACATATGGATATATTCTGCAGTATGGTGCGCAATGACATCACATTTCTATGGTGCATGCAATTAAGAAGGTTACTTTTGACTGTCTCTGTACCATACAAAGTTTCCGTATGATCTATAATCTTTCCCAACAAAAGGGAAACACACTGCACAAAAACATATGTTCATTTGGGTGCTAGTTATCTATGTACCATGGATTTATCAAGGGTTTAGGAAACGCATACCACTTTCTTTGCGTTCCTGCTTTTTAATGGCTGCTGCATCTTGCATTCAGTTTGCATGGGTGTCTTCTCCTTTTCTTCCCTCTGGTATACGCCTCGTTAGGTCCTCAAGAGATGACATAAATCTATATGACAGAAAAATGTGCATATCATGAATCTACTTTGCGAATCCATGTAATTCCACTCATTGCTTTTCTTTTCTTTTCTTTTGCTTTAGTTTCATCTCTTTTGTCTCTTAATACAAAGATACACAGCTCTCCTGCGTGTTTGAGAAAAAAAAGTTTCATCTCTTTTCTGGTAATAGACATCCACTTGTTGTCATACGGCACTACCACAGTGGTGATATGCAGTGGGTCTGCATGTCCTAACCTCATGCACCACACCGCTTTAAAACCTGGTGATGTGCATCCTCTAGTCCGAGGCCACTAAGAGTTTCTGATGGAGAATAACACACCTCCAAAGTCTGGGACAGGCTTCTTCAAAACTTGCTTCAATGGAGTTAACGCTCTCTCAGGTTTCAAGTTTCTTCCAGTCTTCCTGTCTTTCGCAAGCTTGAATGCGAAGAAGTGATGCTATAGCAGTTTTACATATGGTTGCCCATGTTTCCTTACTCTGTATATACTTTCTTTGATTGCAGGGGTTGGAATATTATCTATTCCATATGCATTGTCTCAAGGAGGATGGCTGAGCTTACTTATTTTTATAACCATAGCAATCATCTGTTTCTATACTGGTATTCTCTTACAGAGATGTATAGACTCAAGCTCGCTTGTTAAGACCTATCCTGATATTGGTGAGCTAGCTTTTGGCCGGAAAGGAAAAATCATTGTATCAATATTCTTGTACCTGGAGCTGTATCTTGTTGCTATTGATTTCTTGATATTAGAAGGTGACAACTTGGAGAAATTATTTCCAAATGCCAACTTCCATGTTGCCAGACTCAAGATTGGAAGCAAGCAAGGATTTGTGTTATTCTTCAGCCTGCTGGTTTTACCAACAACATGGCTTCGGAGCTTGAACATGCTTGCATACGTCGCTCTTGGCGGAGTCATGGCTTCCGTCATTCTAATCGCCTCTGTTCTGTGGGTTGGAGTGTTTGATGGTGTGGGTTTTCATGAGAAAGGTGTGACTGTCAACTGGTCTGGTATGCCAACTGCTATGAGCTTATATGCGTTCTGTTTCAGTGGCCATGCTGTTTTTCCCATGATATACACTGGCATGAGAAACAGAAAAACGTTCCCCACAGTAAGTAAAGCAGAAGCCCTTTCACCGACATCTTTGTTTATTTGATCTTGAATCTAGATAAATATTACTGCTACAAAGTACTGTTTCTTTATAACTATACTAATCATCTATCTGCCCAACAATCTCTACACTGAGGTAGAAAAAGACTTCTTCCACATGTGGATTGTAAAGTCCAGTTCTGGCAAACTGCTTTTTTTTTTCAAACTTACCTTTTACATAAAGCTACTATAGTGACATCATTTACCTCTTACAAATTTCAGGTGTTGCTCATCTGCTTCATTATCTGCACTCTTAGCTATGGACTGACAGGCATCATTGGATACTTGATGTACGGGGAATCACTAAGTTCACAGGTGACGCTCAACCTTCCGTCAAAGCGCTTTGCCTCCAACGTCGCAATCTACACAACGCTGATCAATCCGTTCACCAAGTTCGCTCTGCTAATCACTCCAATAGCAGAGGCCATCGAAGACGGCCTCCATGTTGGCAAGAACAGGACCATCAGCATCTTCATCAGGACTGCCCTGGTCATCAGCACGACCATTGTAGCGCTCGTGGTGCCCTTCTTTGCCTATGTTGTGGCGCTCACTGGCTCGTTCCTCAGCAGCACGGTCACGATCTTGCTGCCCTGCGTTTGCTACCTGAAGATCAGCTCGAGGAACTCCAGGAATCTGAGACTGGAGCTGGTAGTTTGCTTGGGAATTATCATGATTGGAGCGGGGGTAATTGTGGTCGGCACATATAACTCACTGAAGCAGATAGTTCATAGCTTTTGAGTAATGAACACAGTGACCTGCTGTACATATGAAGGAACCATATTGTAACCTTCCCTAGTAACATCAATCTGTAGCCTTGTACTCAACTTGGTACGATAATTGATGAAATTAGTTGCATAGGAAATCATAAATGAACTGTACACAAGAGGATCTTGTGGTGTGGGATTATTGGGTTCGTATCAGTATGGACATTATACAATCGTGCAAGTGCGCAATGGACCGAGGAAGTAAAGGCGTGGCCATGGGCCCTTCCCCGCTTGTTTGCGGGCCCGCCGATTGCTTTAGGCACTGCGATCGAGTGGGCCGGCTGGCCCGGTTGAGCTTGGTGACACGGCGCATTTCGCCCGACCGCGTAAGATGGCCGGAAAAGGAAGACCGGTGCCGACCGCGCAAGATGGCCGGAAAAGGAAGACTGGCGCCGACCGCGGAGACGCCGCCCTGCGCCACCGTCGGCGGGAGAAGCCGGGGCCCCGGTCCCGCGGCACGCAACGGGTTAGCAAAGCATTTCGGCATGGCGCCAGGTTTCCCCTGCTACCGAGACCTGCATCTGCGTTACGTTACTGGTTACTTCGCAGGCCTTCCGCCTTTGGTTCTAACGCCCGGTTCGCCGCTCGTCTTAGGTTTCGAACGGAGAGGCGCCGCGCGGCGGCCGGCCCGAGCGGCCGTTGATGAGGGCTCTGTACGCCTGTACCAGTGGGCTATTTGTCGGCGACCCCTCGTTCAGTGACTCAGTCGCCGAGGCAATGCACATCTTCTTGCTGATTCGCAGTGGAGCGCGTGCTGGTAATGGAGACATTTACGTAATTCCAAAACGAGGCCATCCTTATCTTGGTTTGATGCTATATCTTCGTTGGCCTAATTCCTGGCTGATTTGGTGGCAGCTCAACTTTTAGTTTATGTTCTGAGCGACCTCTGATGAGTTAATTGGGTAGTAGTAGCTATTAGGGACCGTCACTAATCTGTTTCCTGCCGAGAGTAGTTTTCATCGCAACTAGAACATCCAATAAAATATTGGGATAAGTATGTATTGATGCTTGTGGTGGGAATATCTTTGCAAACTTTGAATATAACAGCGAATAAAAAAACTGGCTTGTTGGTACTACTAGATTATTCCGTCTTTACATAAGCGTCACCCAGGATTATGTTCCCTTTGTGTTGTAAAAAAAAGGACTATGCTCTCTTCAAAAAAGGGGAAGAAAAGATAAGTTAGTGTTGGAATTCTTGTGCAGTTAAATTCTTGACTGACCAGGATTATGTTCCCTTTGTGTTGTCAAAAAAAGGACTATGCTCTCTTCAAAAAAGGGTAATAAAAGAGAAGTTAGTGTTGGGATTCTTGTGCAGTTAAATTCTTGACTGACCTAGCAAGAATCCCAGGACAGTAAATCAAGAGTAGTGGAACTGGGTGAAAGGTTTCATGGACAACACGGCATGGGTCTTTCTGCCAGTGCTTGTCGAGTATGCGTGCATCATTGGTTCTGTTCACATTGACTTTTGCTCTGGAAGTGACCCCTGAATTATGTTGGACTTTTGGTAGGCCAGTCATGTCCGGGGTAAATCTGAATTCCACTGTTCAGCTTAATTTTCATGACCTGATTAATTATGTTATTTTCAGATCCATCCAGGAGAACTACGGCTGGGAGTTTTCTTCAATAACGGACCTGCCGCCACAGCGGCAAAAGATAGCAATTTCAAATGCATCATGAAAAAATTGACGCTTTCCGATCTGCCATGTTGGCTCCAGGATCCCACTGCAACATAAATCTGCACTGCCTCTTCGAGTGGATGTGTTATATGGTTATAACTTCTAATTTCCAGTATGCCCTTTCACCCGTGCATCTTAGGTTTTGAGCTGGGACAGCAGAGGGCAAGTCTGGAGCTCTGCCACAAGCAGGCCTAGTAATTTTCTGAGGCTGGTGAGGGTGCTGTACTGGTGGATCTATTTGCCGGCACAATTCATTGCTGAGTCATCGTGGCCATGCACAATTTGGGTGGGGGCCTTCAGCGCGCTTATAAATTATAATGGGTTTTCATCAGTTCAGATCATGATCAAGTTATTCATGCAGTTTGTGTTTTTGATGCTCTGTAGCACTTTCATTTCCTTTAATTCCTTCCTGATTTTAGGGGTTGGTACGCAAATTTTTGTTTAGTGTTGTTCAACAACCCTAATCCATGATTTGTTCACAATTGCGCACCCTGAAGAGTAACATACTCCGTATGGCGTATGCAGTACTAACCGGCAATTGCATCAACCAATTTTCTGACAAGAATAGTTTTCATAATTACATTTGAAAACACGGGCCGTATGGTGTCTTATTGATGCTTAGTGCCGGAGTTCCTTACATACTTAATATATTGTAATGTCCAAGTTTCTTTTTTTTGTTTAGGAAAGCGATGTCCAAGTTCAGGTGTGTATCCCTGGTTGTACTGTTAAACTCCTGCTCGGTTTGTAATACAAGTTCAGGCTGACTCAACATTGTGAAGTCCTGGTTGGGTCTTAAGACTTAATTTTGCTGAGTGACATAGTTTTGTAATGGATTTTAGGATATCGATGTTTATCCCGGATTTCAATCTCTTACATAAAAAACATGGTGCTGGATTATGTTTTATTCGGTTAGTTTTATAAAGAAAGAGATCATGTTCCCTTTAAAGAAATGAAATTAAATATAATGCCTAGATTGTGCGATGTTGAAATCCATGTGCAGTAAAATTCTTAACCTATGAAAATATCTTTAGGTGAGTGAGCCAAGGGCAGTGGCACTAGGAGAATAGATTCATGGACAGCATGGGTCTTCCTCCAGATGTGTGCTCAGTATGTGGCTATGTGAACATCAATGGTTGTGTTCACATTGACATCTTTATTCAAAATACCTCTGGATTCTGCTGTTCAATTCAAAATCACGATCAACTGTGGTGTTGTACAAATCCTGCTAAGAGAATTATCACTTTGGGTTATTCAATACCCTGCTTTGACACCAAAATCATATAAGAATAGCAACTTCAAATGCTTCCTCTGACGAAGTTATGCCTTCCTGCTATCATTTGGATTTCTGTTCCTCAGTTCTAACTTTTGACATGCTTTTTGCTGAATGCATGCTAGACAATTTCATGTAGCACAAAGTATGAAATGTAAACCATATTCTATTTTCTGACTAATTGGGTATGCATGCAATTGTTTGTTTTAGCTATTTCACAGGTTACTGTTTGTGCTTTGCTGTAATCCGTCCAAAAAGACCTTGAAGTTCTGATTGACTTTGATATCTATGTTATCTACTTGATGTTGCATCTTGGACTTTTAAGGGCAAAGCAATTGTATGATAAAGAGAAGGAAATATCATACTTTTTTCCCTCAGAAACTCATCTCGGTTAGTACATAAATTTCGTAAAAGAATCCAGTAAATCATTCATATTCTGTGTCTGTAGGATACTATAACCTCCTTGTGATACACTGGTCTTCATACTCTTATCTCTGTTTGTTTGTGGAATTCGACATCTTTCTCATACCATTTTTCTATTTCATGTGTGTCGCTTGCACCATTTCCTTTTATGGTTCCTCTTTGTCACATCTCACAAAGAAACTTTGTTTTTTTACAGTCAACTTAATAATTTGGTGGCTATTCTGGCAGTAAAATATCTCTTTTTAATGGAAATTATTGCACTATTGGTGTTTCTGGAAACAGAATGCTCTTGTGATGCTACCAAGGTTCTAAAAAACAGCTCCCATTTGGTCTCCAAATTAGATAGGGATTATACTGCCTAATCGTCCTGTCATGCTTTATAGTTTATGGAGCCTAACTGGGTATTGTGTTTTAACAACTAAAAGGATCTACTCCTTGAATAAGCAGCCAGTTCTGCATATTTGCAAGACATTGAATTACATGTTCTGTAAATATTGTTTACTGCACATGTTGCAAATGAATGGCACTTATTTGTTAGCTTTGATTCATAAGAAATGAAAGTATTGAAAATATTAAAATATCTACTCGGCACCAGATTTTCGGATGATGTTTTGTGGACAGCTGCGTGCATTACTGGTGCATAGAAAAGGATACCTCATCTAGGGCACATATAGTCTGTCGCATGCTTGCATTGCCTCGCTGAAGCTTATTGAACCTATCTGCTTCAAATATTAGCAGAAACCTCTTCCCTAAAAGTTATATAGATGGCTTTTCAGAGACTCTGTTTCTTCTCTGTGTGGTCACTGCATGGAATTGGAGGTTTTAGGGAGATTTGTTGTGGCTTGTCAGTTGGCATTGGCACAACAGAGTCTGATTTCAGATTGGTAAAGAGATAAAATTATAGTACCAATTGAGCCCAATTACAATAAGATCCCCTTTTTCTATTTGTTCTTCAATATTGTCTTGTGTGAAGCTTTCAAGTTTTGTTAAAGAAACTATGAGAAGAATGTTTTGAAGTGCTTCCATTTCTGTGCTTCACATTCATCAGCCTAACATCTTTGAAGGCCATATTTTTGAGGCTTCAACTCTATCGAGCAAAGTGGTTTTGTTTTCACTTGCTCTAACATGAGTGCCTTTTTATTATTATTTGATATGACCCACCAAAAAATTGCAATGGGTACAGAAAATTATAATGGCATGGATCCAACTAACCCATTTAAGTTAATGGAAACCAGTAACATTAATACATTATATTTTTGGTCTGCAAGGGGCTTCACATATTTCTTTTAGGGATACAGTTTACCTTTAAGCGTGTGTTGGTCTCATATTTGCTTTTTTTTTGTTACCACAAAGGAGACGTCAAATAGTGAGTGGTCATCCAAAAAATGTGTATCTGGGCATTTTGAGGTCATATACTATTTTCTGTCGTGATGGTTTGACTGAAGAAGTTTACACTGCTGATTCAGCATATTACTATATTTATATTTTTTAAAACAAAAAAATAGTTTCTGGCCAGGTTTTGTGCTTTCTGCATTACTGTTGGCATGTGGCTAATCATTTAGCCAGGTATGTTCCCATTTTCATGTTACATCATCCCTTTTCTTTGAACTTGGATATCAAAATTGTGGGCCATTACCTTTCAAAATACATATCACTTCATGATATCAATTAATAGAAGTTCATAAGCTTTATATGTGATTTGTTACTTGTTAGGAATTTGATGATGCTAAGTGCAGCATGTCATGTGTTATTAGGAAGCAAGCTAATTATGGCTTGTTTGTCTGACTTGGTACTACCGAGGAACCGAAATGGGTGGTTTCGGGGTGACTTTGGATGCCACATGCTGTTGAAAACTATTGCAAGGATGAGGTTTGTGTTTTAGACAGTTTTGGATGTCCAAGGTTGTAAAATTGACAGTCTTGGGAGTCCAGAATTGAAAATAGAACCCAATTCTGCATCTAAATTAGAACCCTCTAAATTTGCATCTAAATTATTCACCCGTCATTATTAAAAATAACCTAAAGTAACCACTAAATATGCTCTAAATCAACTATAATGAAAAATTAATATATTTATGTATATTAACAATTATGTCTCTAAGAATTACACGAGCACCAGTAAGTGGACTATAATAATAATAAGTGTGACGTAAAAATGCATTGCACGAATCTAGTTTGACAATCCATGGAACTCCACTTAGTGCTTCCTATTAATTTATGTTTCTCTCCTCAGTGCATGCACTTCCATGTGGCTCTGCATTTCCATACATCACACACTTCTCTTTAAAATCCAGGGCTAGCGTGCATCATTATCTACTAGTCCAAGGCCACCAAGAGTTTGCAATGGATAATACTCCCCCGTTGTCTGGAACTGGGACTGGCTTCTTCAAAACATGCTTCAATGGAGTTAATGCTCTCTCAGGTTTCTAGCATCTTCAATTCTGCCTGTTTTGTTCAAGCATGAGAGATGAGAACTAATGGGTTTACTTATGTGTTTCTTTGTTTGCAGGGGTTGGAATATTGTCCATTCCATATGCATTGTCCCAAGGAGGATGGCTGAGCTTACTTATTTTCTTAACCATAGCAATCATTTGTTTCTACACTGGGATTCTCCTACAAAGGTTCGAACTCACTTGTTAAGACCTATCCTGATATTGGCGAGCTAGCTTTTGGCCTGAGAGGAAAAATCACTGTAGCAATATTCTTGTACCTGGAGCTGTACCTCGTTGCTATTGATTTCTTGATATTAGAAGGTGACAACTTGGAGAAATTATTTCCGACTGCCAAGTTCCATGTCGCCAGACTCAAGATTGGAAGCAAGCGAGGGTTTATGTTGGTTTTCAGTGTGCTAGTTTTACCAACGACATGGCTTCAGAGCTTAAATATGCTTGCATACGTTGGTCTTGGTGGAGTTTTGGCTTCTGTCATTCTAATTGCCTCTGTTCTGGGAGTCGGGGCATTTGATGGTGTTGGTTTCCATGAGAGGGGCGTGCTTGTGAACTGGTCTGGTATTCCAACTGCTATGAGCTTATATGCTTTCTGTTTCAGTGGCCATGCTGTTTTTCCCATGATATACACGGGCATGAGAAATAAAAAGGCATTCCCTATGGTAAGTAAAAGCAGACACGTGTTTTTACTGATATTTTTGTGTTCATTTCACATTTCTATTATGTTTCAGTGGCCATATTAAGATTAATAACACTGTTATAACTTGAGATGTTTAATGAAAACTAATGACCATCTCAGTATACTATAAATAGATTTTTAACAAACAGCAAAGCCGAACTCTTATACTGCTGAAGAAACAACATATTGAGCGTGCACACTCGGTGACTCAGACTCCAATAGGAAAAATTGGGGGAAGCTAAAGGATTCTTGGGTGTTAGAGCCATCCAGTAACTAACTTTTGTCTGGCCTACTAGGGCCCTAGGGTTGGTGCCCCCATCAGGCCATAGATCTCTTCCAATTCCAGCTACTCTTTGGCGAGCTAGTTAGGGTTCGGGGTTCAGGGGTGGTGGGTTTAGAAGGTGAGAGGTGGCGGCTTTAGTGGGAGGGTCTAGGGCAGCAGGTTGGCTTGACGACGGTGGTGGCGGGTGCAGTAATGGCAAGGTAAGGTCACGGTGATGGTGTTGGCTAGGGTGGTGGAGAACATCCTGTGGGTCGGGTCGGAGCTGAAACACTAGATTGTTTACTAGACAGCCTTCAAACTGTGATTTTATTTTATTAAACATTCCACCTGCATAACATTGCTATTTAATGACGTTATAGTGAATTTGTGCATACCATTTTCCGTTTGCAGGTACTGATCGTCTGCTTCATTATCTGCACTCTTGGCTATGGGCTGATGGGGGTCCTTGGATACTTGATGTATGGTGAATCGTTAAGGTCCCAGGTGACGCTCAACCTTCCATCAAAGAATATCGGCACCAACATTGCAATCTACACAACACTGAACAATCCATTTACCAAGTTTGCGCTGCTGATCGCTCCAATAGCAGAGGCTATCGAGGTTAGCCTTCGTGTTGACAAGCACAGGACTGCCAGGGTCCTCATCAGGACTGCCTTGGTTGCCAGCACAACCATCATAGCTCTTGTTGTGCCGTTTTTCGCTTATGTTGTCGCGCTTACTGGCTCGTTCCTCAGCTGTACGGTTACAGTGCTGGTACCTTGTGTTTGCTGAGTTTTTTTCCCGTCCCCCGCGTCGCCCCTCACGGGAGCCTCGGGTGGAACTCCGTCCCCGACGCGCCCCCGCCTTCGGCGGCCTCTTCCATGTCTCGCCGCCGCCGGAGCACGCCGCCGAAAGTCCGCGCGGCCGCCGGGAAGGCGGCGGCGAGGCCTCCCACGTCTCTCCCGCCTACATCTCCTCGCCGCTGACCGGGACATATGGAGTTTGCGGATCCACGGGATCCCACGGCTCCGGTCGTAGATCGGGCGCCGGTGAGGTCGGATCCGGTGGCCCCTGTGGTGGATCCACGCCGGCGGCGGGGCAACGACTTCCGGCGGCCATACAGCGGACGGCGGCGGCGTGGCTAGCAGCGACGTCCAGCGGCCATCGACGTCCGGTGGCCATGCGACGAGACGGCCGCGAGCGTCGGCAGCGGTGGGTGCGGCGGTGATTGTCGCCGGCGGTGGCCGGGCGCGCGAACAGGGGCTGGTACGCGCGCCTCCGTTGGCCTCTCCCATGCGGTTCGTCGATCTAGCCGCTACTGAAGACGGCCGGGTGCGGGCCGGCGGCGGATGGGGCTGGAGCGCGGCGTCCCGTGCGCCGGACGTGCGATGGCGCCGGCGTGGCCACCAGGCGCTCGGCTGCGCTTCCGGTGCGGCTTCCGGGGCGGCTGGATCTGGGGGTTCGAGCCCTGGTTCGGACTTTGCAACTACATCTGGTGATGACATCTTCAATTTTGCCTTTATTTTCATATAGTCCAGGAGACACGAGTCACCTTGGCTTTATTCGCGGATTCTCTTACTCGAAGACGGATTTCATCTGCAATTTATTCCAGTGGATTATGCACGGGTACCCAGTGGCTACTTTGCAGCATGATATCTCAGGTTACGATTTCAGATGGTCTGCCGGATTTGGAGTTCGTGGCCGTTTGAAGTGGGTCAGGTCTGGTCTATATGAAAGCATTGGCTTGGTAAGAAGGGGGAAGCAACACAGTGTGACTATGTCGTGGTGGTGATTGTTACTAGTTCACCCGGTTCCGGGAAGAAATTCCTAGGTCTGACCTTAATTGGTTGTACCTGGCAGTGATCTTGTTGAAGGCATTGTTTGGATTAAGATGAATTACTCCCTCGGGTGAAAACTTTTGATCTGGTTTTAATTGATTGGGTCACTGCAATGTCGGCATGTGCGTGTGTCGTTTCCTCATTGGAGGCGTTGTCTCGGGAGCCTACGTCATAGTCGAAGAGCTGTTTTGGTTTTAGAAGCGGATGAAGGTGAAGTCGCTTGTGGTAGCTTCCTGCGACATGATTTTTTGGTCATGGTGCTCTTTTTTTTTCTTTTTTATGGGCTGTGTGCATCTTAGTTATGCAGAGGCCGGGTTGGATCTTATATAATTGTATCATCTTGATGTAATTGTCTAAGATTAATAAAGCTTCCCTTTCCAAAAAAAACCTTGTGTTTGCTACCTGAAGATAAGGTCAAGAACTTCCAGTAAACTGGGGTTGGAGCTGGTAGTTTGCCTGGGTATCATCATTACCGGGGTGGGTATTATTGTGGTAGGCACATACAGTTCACTGGAACAGATTGTCCATAGCTTTTGAATCATGACTTCATGAGCACATTGCTGAACAGCTGTATGCTGGACGAGTCATACGATCAACCTAATTTTTATTAGTAGCATATATATCCAAGAGAATCCTGTATGTTATCTGGGATTATCTTCGTTATACTCCGTAGTTTGCTATTAAGAGATCTTGTATCACACTCGTTTAGAAAAGAACAACGTGTCTCCTTATTTCAAGTGGGAACAAGACGTTTTACTCAAAATCCCAAACTCTAGCTCTGTGACCTTTTGGAGCTCGGGACACAAGATAGGTCTAAAAAATCTTGGATGTTTAGCTCTACTAAAATATGCTCCTGCATTCTTTTCAATGGGTATCAACGAGTGGCAAGTCAATTCCGTTATGCTAGATTATAAATAAGTTCTTTACTAAAAAACAAAAATAGCTATGCATAATAGAAGGAATAAACAATCAATTTTAAAAGAATAAAAAAGTACCCCAAAAAAATCATAGATACAGCGTTTAGAACGCAGAACAAGTGAACGAGTAATTTTGATGATTTGGGAAAAAAGAAATAAGGAAATAAAAGAAAACAAAGCTCAGTGCATGGGCCGCTCTTTCTCAGTGACAGGCCGCCTGGGCCAAAGTGGGCTTATGTGTACAGGTGGTTCCTGCCCAATCACCAAACCCGCGAACCGCTGCCTGGTCTATCCGTCGTCTATGAGAAATTTCTCTCGTCGTCTATCCCCCTGATGCGAAGATGGCCGCCTCGGATCCCGGCGGCCGTCGCTCACCGCCTCGCCGGCGCCGCGGCCGCCCCGGGCGCAGCCGCGGCAACAAACCACGCCGACGGCCTCGTCCGCCAGCACAACCGCTCGCTCGCGGCGCTCCTCCGCCGCGGCCGCTTCGCTGCCGCCCGCCGCCTCTTCGACGCGCTCCCGGCCCGCTCCGTGGTCACCTGGAACTCATTCCTCGCGGCGCTCTCCCGCCGTCGTGACGTAGGTGCTGCGCGTTCCTTCTTCGACTCCATGCCAGTGCGAGACGCTGTCTCTTGGAACACGCTCCTAGCGGCGTACGCCCGGTCGCCGCAACCCGACCACCTCGCCGCCGCGCGCCGCCTGTTCGAAGAAATGCCCCAGCGCGACGCCGTCACGTGGAACACACTTCTTGGCGCCTACGCGCGCCGCGGGCTCATGGACGAAGCCCAGAGGCTGTTCGAGGAGATGCCACAGAGGAACACGGCTACTTGGAACACAATGGTCACCGGATTCTTTTCTGTTGGCCAAGTGAGGAAGGCCTGCAGCGTGTTCGAGGCAATGCCTGTCAAGGACTCCGCGTCGTTGTCTGCTATGGTCAGTGGTTTTATTAGGAATGGCTGGTTGCACGAGGCTGATGAGCTGTTGACAAAGCGCCTGAGAGCAATGGACATGGACAAGGCTGTTGATGCTTACAACACCCTAATTGCTGCTTATGGACAAAGCGGGAGGGTAACCGATGCAAGAAGGTTGTTTGATTTGATTCCAAAAACACAGAGTCAGAACAATGGGCATAAGAAGAAGGTGTTTGAGAGGAATGTTGTGTCGTGGAACTCGATGATGATGTGCTATATCAGAACTGGAGATGTTTGCTCAGCTAGGGCATTGTTTGATGCCATGCCAGATAAGGACTTGGTGTCATGGAACACTATGATTGCAGGGTACACTCAAGTCTCGGATATGGAGGAGGCAGAGAAGCTGTTTTGGGAAGTGCCAGAGCCTGATGCGGTAACCTGGAATTTGATGATACGAGGGTTTACACAAAAAGGAGATGTGGAACATGCTCGGGGATTCTTCGATGCGATGCCAGAGCGTAGCACCATCACATGGAACACAATGATATCAGGTTATGAGCAAAATGAGGATTATGATGGTACAGTCGAACTATTTCAAAGGATGCTAGAAGTTGGTGAAAGGCCTGATCGTCATACTTTCTCTTCAGTTCTAGCAGCATGTGCGTCACTTGCTACACTGCGCCTTGGGGCTCAGCTTCACCAGCTTATCGAGAAATCATTTCTACCAGATACCGCAACCAGTAATGCACTTATAACAATGTACTCCAGATGTGGTGAACTAACCAATGCGAAGGCCATCTTCAGCCAGATGCAGACACAAAAAGATTTAGTTTCTTGGAATGCACTGATAGGAGGTTATGAGCATCATGGCCATGCTACAGAAGCCTTGCGGGTGTTCGAGAAGATGAGGGGTGCCAAGGTTGTGCCAAGTCACGTAACTTTTATTTCTCTCCTGAGTGCATGTGGAAATGCTGGCCTTGTTTCCGAAGGACGTGTGGTTTTTCATACGATGGTTTATGAGTACGGCCTTGCCGCTAGAGTTGAACACTATGCTGCGCTCATCAATCTCATAGGACGATATGGCCAGCTTGAGGACGCATTGGAGGTGATCAAGAGCATGCCAATTGCTCCAGACCGAGCTGTGTGGGGGGCATTCCTAGGAGCCTGCACTGCTAAAAAGAATGAACCGCTGGCTCAAATGGCTGCCAAGGCATTATCCGACATCGATCCTGAGAGTTCTGCTCCATATGTTTTGATGCATAACTTACATGCTCATGAGGGGAGGTGGGGAAGTGCATCTGTGGTTAGAGAAGACATGGAACGGCAAGGCATTCACAAGCATCCAGGGTACAGTTGGATTGATATGCATGACAAGGTGCATGTCTTCATCTCAGGGGATATCTCGCATCCCCTTACCCAGGAGATTTTTTCAGTGCTAGAATGTTTTTATAGGTCATGTAGAGATTGGAGTTAGATGGTGCAGCTAAATTGTTGTATTTGGAACAGAGAAGAGGTTTTGCAGTGTAGAAACAAGCTTTGTCTTTCTTCAGTTCTTCGTGGCCTGTACTGTACATGTTCCTCGTGTAATGTTTGTACCTTCCTGGTAATGAAAACACAAAATCGTTTTGAAGTTTGAACTACTCATATTATGTTTGAAAAAATTGTAGATCTATGAGGATGCTACTGATTGCGTGAAGAACAAAGGCAGAATTGTTTCCATGATACAGTAATTTGGTTGCCAATTATTTGAGAACAACTTAAGATTCAATGGTAATCACGAGGAGATGAGCCAACCCAACTGGCCAACTGCTCTCTCTCTCACATGCACAGGGATTAAATGGATACATAATTCCCTGTGCATGGTCATTATTGCTAGCATGATCAGTTCATAAAAAAACATTTTATGAATAAGGAAAAACCTCAAAACATGCCGCGGGCATCCAAGAAAGGAACATTTTAATTGAGTAGCACTAGCTAATTCAGAGGTGAACACAAATTCCCAGAAGGCCTATATAGGGTAAGTTTTTGAATCTGAGAATTCCCAGTAGAAAGATGCCATGGATAGATGGTGAAAGATGCCACGGGCAAATGGAAACAAAATCTTGAACCGAATCTATGCAAGTCCTAGGAACAAATCTTGAACTGAATCTAGCCGAAGGGCTTTGATTGGCCACTATGCATGCTCTCTAATGCACGAGCCCCAAAGGCATGCTCCGCAATTACCAAGAACTAATTATCTCTGTAACTCCCAATCCACTACCCTTAGCATTAATTCCTTGCGTGGTTTTAAATAGCCGTTTCCATTTGCCCAATGATCTCAGGGTTTAAGGGCGCCGCATTTGCCTTCTATCTCCTCCATATATTGCTGGCCTGCACGCCATTCCATCATCTCTCCGAAGGATGGAGGCCAACCATGAAGAGAGGTAAGCTCACTTCTCTTTCGCGCTGCGCATTGCTTATCCATGTTCTTGCTGTGCAGAATTTTTATGTGTGCTGGTGGCTTTGTTTGCAGCAGCTTGTGGCCTTATTGGACAAGCGCTTGGCCTGATAGCTACCTGCTCGAAGAGGAAGAGCTCCTCTCCAGCCTCTCCTTCCCGAGCTTGCAGTTCCAACCATCCTTCTCGACCATTTCCCCGAGCAACATTCTCCAAGGTATGTATAATTCTTGTTCCTTTTCCATTCTGGTGTTCAGATTCATATGCAAGACGAGGCCGTCTTCCGGACTAGTACGTAGCGCTCAGCGTCTTGTTCGATTGAGCGCAGATGAGCTCGACGCCATCTTCAAGGACGATGTGCTGAAGCACTGGGATGAGATGGAGCAAGCTGACAGCAAGATAGAGGACGATGACAACAAGAGGTTGCCGCTGCTTTGCTACGGTGAAGAAGAGAAGGAATTGTGCTCCGACTCCGACACCAAGGCCGTCGTCAGAGCAGCAGACCACCAGCATGCGAGACCGGAGGAGACGGCCCTGACGTTCGAGCTCGTGTCGCAGTACTTCTACATGCCGATCATGCAGGCGGCGCGCGAGCTCAACGTCGGCCTCACCCTCCTCAAGAAGCGGTGCAGGGAGCTCGGCATCCCGCGGTGGCCGCACCGCAAGATGAAGAGCTTGCAGTCCCTGATCAACAATGTCCAGGTCATCCCCTGTGTCTGTCTTGACAATTTTTCAATTTGCAATGCTCTGAATTAGATAGAATCTTGCAATTTTCGATCGACGCATAAAGCTACGAGATTGGTTGATCGCGGTGCAGGTCCTGCAGGAGACCGGCAAGGCGACCGGAGAGGAGCAGCTGCGGGCGATGGTGGAGATGCTGCAGCAGGAGAAGCAGCTCCTGGAGCAGAGGCCGTATGTCCAGCTTGAGGAGAAGACCAAGAGGCTCCGGCAGGCCTGCTTCAAGGCCAACTACAAGAAGAGGCGGCTCTTGGCTCTCGGAGCTGGGGAGGCACCAAGAACCCACAAGTACAGATCCAATCAGGCATTACATGAGTAATGGGGACCTTTTGCAAGCGTCATGACGGGATTTCAGCTTGTTTTTTTTTTCATGTCTCCTTTTCATGATTGACGCAATCGTAGTTCCCTTTGGAACGCCATAACTTCATCCCTGTATCGTGCGGAAACTGAATCAATGTTCCTATGAAATTCCTGTGTTTCAAAGGGAATAATCAACCTCTTGCTGCATGGAAAAAAAAGAGTTTACCTTGTATAATCAATTGTCTTCTTAAGTTACATCACACTGCATATTTACACTACTCTATGCATGCTATTGCTATCTTTGGGACGCTACAGTACAGACTAATATTCTCAAGCTTCACGCCGTAACGAGCTCTGTTCTGGCCGCCGTCTCCCTCTGCTCCTTACCAATGTCCACGTACTCGGACAAGATGGCCCTGCACTCGTCGCCGGAGAGCGTCTCCTTCTCCATGAGCACGTCTACCAGCTGGTCGATCGCGGCGCGGTTCCTCCTGACGTGCTCCTTGGCGACCTCGTACGCCCGGTCGACGATGCGCTTCACGGCGGCGTCGATGTCGGCGGCGAGCCTCTCGGACATGGAGTTCCTCGCCAGCATCCGCATGACGACGTCCCCGCTCTGCGCCGCCGGCTCGACGAGCGCCCACGGCCCGATCTCCGACATCCCGAACGCCGTCACCATCCGCCGCGCCACCTGCGTCACCTGCTGCAGGTCCCCCGCCGCGCCCGTCGTCACCTCCGGCTCCCCGAAGATCACCTCCTCGGCGGCGCGGCCCCCGAGCCCGCCCACGATCCGCGCCAACACCTGCTGCTTCGTCACCAGCGTCGGGTCCTCCCCCGGCAGGAACCACGTCAGCCCCCGCGCCTGCCCCCGCGGGATCAGCGTCACCTTCTGCACCTCGTCGTGCCCCGGCGTCAGCGTCCTGCGTCCATTCGAGAGCACAACTCGGTTAGCACCTGAGGTGTTCGTGGAAATGCATCGAACGGAGAGATATATCGATTAGTATGTATACTTACGCGCAGACGGCGTGGCCGATCTCGTGGTAGGCGACGAGCATCTTGCTCTTGCCGTCGGTCATGCTGGTGCCCTCGAGGCCGGCGACGATGCGGTCGATGGAGTCGTCGATCTCCTTGACGGTGATGCGGTCCCTGCCGCGGCGGCCGGCGAGGATGGCGGCCTCGTTCATGAGGTTGGCGAGGTCGGCGCCGCTGAACCCGGGGGTGCGCATGGCCACGACGCCGAGCGACACGCCGGGGTCCAGCCTCTTGTTGGCGCCGTGCACCCGGAGGATCTCCTCCCGGCCGCGCACGTCGGGGAGCCCGACGCTGACCCGCCGGTCGAAGCGGCCCGGGCGGAGCAGCGCGGCGTCGAGGATCTCCGGCCGGTTGGTGGCGGCGATGACGATGACGCCGGTGTCGCCGGTGAACCCGTCCATCTCCGTCAGCAGCTGGTTCAGCGTCTGCTCCCTCTCGTCGTTGCCCCCGCCGATGCCCGTCCCGCGCTGGCGGCCGACGGCGTCGATCTCGTCGATGAAGACGAGGCACGGCGCGTTGGCCTTGGCCTTGTTGAAGAGGTCCCGCACCCGCGACGCGCCCACGCCGACGAACATCTCGATGAACTCGGACCCGGACAGGGAGAAGAAGGGCACGCCGGCCTCCCCCGCGATGGCCTTGGCCAGCAGCGTCTTCCCCGTCCCCGGAGGGCCCACCAGCAGCACGCCCTTGGGGATCCTCGCCCCGATCGCCGTGAACTTCTCCGGCGACCGGAGGAACTGCACGATCTCCTGGAAGTCCTGCTTGGCCTCGTCCACGCCGGCCACGTCGTCGAACGTGATCCCCGTGTTGGGCTCCATCTGGAACTTGGCCCTGGACTTCCCCAGCCCGAACGGCAGGTTCGGCCCCCCGCCGCCGGCGCCGGGGTTGTTCATGGTGACGGACCTCCAGATGAGCGTGGCGACGAGGAGGAGCGGGAAGCCAAAGTTGAGGAGGAGGTCGAGGAGCACGAGCCCCGGGTTGGGCTCCACGGGGTGCGCGGCGAAGTCGACGCCCCGGTCACGGAGCTTCCGGAGGAGCTCGGCGGGGAGGCCCGGCAGCTGCACGCGCACGCGGCGCACCCGGCGCGACGGCGCCGGCGCCGCCGGGTCGTCCATGACGTCCAGCTCCGCGACGGCCACCGTGCCGTTCTCGAAGAAGTCCACCTTGCGCACCGCGCCGGCGTCGAGGTAGTCGAGGAACCGCGAGTAGGACATCCGGTTCGACGACGACGCCGCGTCCTCCGCCGACCGCAGCGCGGGCGGCGCCGCCGCCGCCGTCTCGGCCCGCGCGCGCCCCGGGCGTGCGGTGGCGAGGCCGAGCCCGAGACCCAGGCCCGCGGACTGGAGCAGCCGTCGCCTGTGGAGCCTCGCCGTGGCGTCTGGGGGCGAAGGGGGCGAGGCCTTGGTGATGGCCGAGGGAGGCGCGCGCTTCTGTGAGGGCGCCTGTTTGCTGGACACGTCGTGCGCCCGGCAGATCGGCAGGCGGCTCGTCGTGGTCAGCGACATGGCCGTCGGCGACATCGGCAGCTAGCTACTCGATCTACCGATGTGCTGCTTGTGCGATAGTAAAATTCAAGCTACTACTGCGATCAAAACTTCACGCTACCACTGAGCACTGTGCTGCGGCTAGCTTCGTGTGCGTGTCGTGTGTTCAGTCCTTGGGGAAATTTGAGGGAACGTGGCGGCGAGCCCTGGTTTAAATAGCTTCACGTCTCAGCGGCGGCGACGGACACGTACAGTGTTCAAGTGGGCGTTGAGTTCGTCGCTCGTGTCTGACTTGACAGCGATCTCGCGGCAAAGATGTGAGATGGTTTTTTTTCTAGTAGTTTCGTGAGTTTTGTAGATGTAGATGGGGTCGTTCCGTTTCGTTTGTCCGGTTGCGCGTCGCGTAGCGTCTAGAAACCGTCCCGTCGCGGGGGGGGGGGGGGGGGGGGGGGGGGGGTGGCGGCCAATTATATTGTGTGGCGAGGCTACTCCCGCGGTCGGGCGGGGCCAGCAAAGTGTAGTATGAGTAGTAAGCTCTAGCGGCGTCCGGTGGTTTGCTCGCCGCGCCGCACACCTGGGCTCGGCGCGCCCGCGCGGCTGGCACGCGTAGCGGCGACTGGGCGGTGACACTTGTCCGGCTGTCCCCTGGTGTCGCTAGCTCACGTGTACAAGAAGTCCCGATCGCGTGTCCGTTTGTTCACCCGCTGATTTCGCTTTTTTTTTCTTTTTGGTCATGTGCTCTGGGCTTCGGCCCATCTTAAGATTATTTTTACAGTGGCCCATCCTTAGCTTGGTAGCCTGGTAAGCTCTGCAGCAGGGAGGGGATGTTTCCTTGTGGGCCGACAATCCATGGCCTCCTGGGCCGACGAGCCGTCGGCGGCGACGACATAGGTGGCGGGCATTCGTCCACAGCCCACAGGAAATCTTGACATCCTGGCGAGGTGTGCACTCCGAGTGTTGTTTTGCTGACATATTTTTAGACTATTTTTTAAAGTGGAACAGTTTATATACGAAGTTGAAGTTTACAATAAAGCTATTGCAGATTCGTACAAAAAAACTTTTAAAAAAAGATATCCAGATATACTTTTTTCTCGAACATATCCAAATATACTCAATGGTGATATTATTGTAAGGGTCTTGTTGTAAGAAACATGATTGATCAATCGGTATTTAATTTAGATGCTCAGTTCAAAATTTTGACCTTTTACACTTCAAAATTATGTTGCAATTGTTTCGATTTTTTCTTTTCTTCAAGTGCGTGGACCAGCGCATGCATGCGTCTGCATGCAGAGGCCACCTTCTGCAACACAAGGACAGCCACTAGTGCGTGACGAATAGTTTCCCTATGATCTCGCAGCGATCAGGCGATGTGACCTTCCTCTAATCCTCTCTCTCTCTCTCTCTCTCTCTCTCTCTCTCTCTCTCTCATCGGAATTGAGCGGGATCCGAGACGGCCGCTCGCATTGCTCGATTGAAGGGGAAAAGAAAATCGAGACAAGCTGGCTGCGGGGAGAGGAGACGAGGATGCAGCAGCATATGGCGGCGACAGTGGAGGAGCAGATGATGGTGAAGGCCATCAGGGAGGAGTCGCCGTGGGAGGCCCTTCCCAAGCGCATCCAGGCCGTGCTCATCTCCAAGGAGGAATGGCACCGCAGGTACGCGCTTTGTGCGAGATCCAAATTAAACCCGAGAACCAAGTAGTCAATCCTACAAGATTCTGCTAGTACAAAACCGATCCCGGGAGACTGGTTGCGCATTTATGTGATGATATATATGTGATCAGGCTTTTCTATAATTTTATTAGGCTTAATTATGTTCTTGGTGATGGGTCTTGTGTGTGGCAAGAATTGTGTTGCCCGATGCAAACAGAACCTACTTCAATAATGTAAAAGCAGTTAATAAAATACAAAGAATTTGGAAGTATCACATGCATGGTTAAACACCTAATGCTTTTACCTAAAAAAAAGCAAAAGACAAAGCATAAACGGAATCAATATCTAGACCCTTGTCTCATGGATACGAAAATCGTGTCAGAGGACCTAGTAAAATACTCAAACCTAACAGCCTTTTACAGAATGAGCAATGTCTGATGTGGTTTATACAACCTTTTGATTGCACAGCGTCATATTCATCACATCTCTGATGTGGTTTATACAAACATTCACTGCAGGATTGTGGATTATTGCATACGTAAACGGTTGCCATGGAACTCTTGTTTTGCTCGAAGAGTATGCAAAGAGGGCGAGTACTACGAGGATATGATTCGCTATCTCCGCAAAAATCTTGCAGTATGTTGCCTATATTTTCTCCTTTCTTACTTGCTCAACAATTTTTTGATGTTTTGCTGGAAAGGGAAATATTTTATACTATTTTGCTGACACCATGTTTAGAACCTAGTTTAAGAATAGTTGGCAAACTTCTATCGAATAGCAGAGCTCCTAAACAGGTTTCAAAAGGAAGCGATTTTACTATCATACTTGTTTTCACACTTGCAAATGTGAATCACTATGAGTGAAGGTTGCTACTGGAACATGTTGAAATTTTCTTTGAATACGTGTTGCCATCAATTAGTTATCATAGTATTTTCACTGCCCCCATTATCGTGTTTTATCATGAAGTTATAATATTCTTAATCTTGGATAGTTCTGTTGTAGATCATTTCCTAACTGCCTTCCAACAATATTTTGCAGTTATATCCATACCATATTGCAGACTTTATATGCCGAGTAATGAGGATATCGCCCTTCAGATATTACTGTGATGTCCTTTTTGAAGCTATGAAGAATGGTAACCACTTGTTAATCGAAAGCATTTGAGGTCATCCACTCCACTTGATTAGTTCACCTCCATCATGCCTTAACACATTAATGTGTTGTATAAAAATTTTCCAGCATGAAAGTTACACGGGAATTATCTAACATGCGAATGTAATTTTTTAAGAATCCACATAATTTTTGCATCACGATAATAGGTTTTAATTCTTGTAAGCCCCACTGTAATTGATTTTGCAGATCTTGGAAATTGGAAAAGTCTGACTTGGCTTTCGATAATATGTACTTCATTTTGCAAACATGGTCTATGATATGTGATTATTGTACACCTGTTTTATGATCCTTTTTGCTAATTCAGATATTATCATTAAAGAAATTGACTTCTTTTCTTCTTGAACAATTCGGTTTTTGGTTCTAAATTATTTATAATACTGACAGAGCAACCATACGATAGTATACCAAACTTCAGTGCTGCGGATGCTCTGAGGATTACTGGTATAGGGAGAAATGAGTTTATTGATATCATGAATAAGTGCAGATCAAAGGTATTTATCAACTCACTGCCCTTTCATTAATATTGCAATGCATGTGTAGGTTTGTTGTGATGTAGGAATGGATAGTAAGGTTATTGTTGAGCACATAATAAAAATACCGTTAACGTTTTCTTCTGTAACAAAATCAATCTTTTCAATTTTGGATCTTTTAGAAGATAATGTGGAAGCTAAACAAATCAATTGCGAAAGAGTTGCTGCCTGCAGAACCTGCAGATTTAGCAATAGAACCTTGGTGGGGCGTTCGATTTGTCAACTTTACATTGGAAGAATTTAAGGTCAGATACATCTTGGGTGATCTTTCTTTTTCATTCTCTCATTGCAATTTGACAGAATAATAATTTTCTACATTTTTACCATTTTATTAATCATTGGTTTACTAAAACTTGTTTGTTCTTAATGGGAGAAAATAATACATTAGTACCTTGTATTAGTGGGAACTGATGTGCTAGTTTACTACAGAGGTTATCTGAAGATGAGACATCGGCAATAGACAAAATATGTAAGGAGGAAGTCAATTCGTATGTTCTATTTGATCCGGAGGTTATAAGTGGCCTCTACAGGAGGGGAATGGTATACTTTGATGTACCTGTTTATCCTGATGATCGTTTCAGAGGTACGCTCCTGAGCAAGTTGTGTGACTATTAAGTTCCTAATCTATTACAGTGTGCATCCTGTTTGGTGATGCTTCAGTTTTCAATTTCTACCGTCGCTTCAGTTTCCAGGCTTGAAGGTTTCGTTTCGAACAAGGATCAGTCCTACGAAGATCCAATTGAAGAGTGAGTAGTTTCCTTCAGTCGTCTTCTCCGAAACTGTAATGAACTGCATTATTTTTTTGTTCAATTGTAGTTAATCACTAGCATTTTCTGTAACTCAACTCTTGAAATCAGTTTGTGATCTTTTTATACTGCAGGCTACTATATGCTGTATTTGTTGTATCAAGTGAAAATGCCACGGTTGCTGAATTGGCTACAACTTTACAGGCTGACCTTTATCAACTCCAAGCAGCTGCATCATTTGCTTGTCGACTGGGCTGGGCCGTAAAACTTTTGGATACTGACTCTGTTCTTAGAGATTCAAGCACTTCTACATTGTCCACTAATATCCTTATGGACGATGATGAAGGTTCACGTGCGAGTATTGCCTCAGAAAAGTCTGGCCATGAGTTGCTTAGCAACGATTCTGATGGACACAAGAAAAACTCAGAGACGGCTTATGTAGGCTTCATTGTGGATGCTAATGTAACTTCATACCTGATGATGGGTTCACTGTCTCCAGGTTAAATCCCTTGCTATTTCTTAGATCTTTTCCTTTTCTAAGAAGAAATTTGTTCAATAGCACTGAACTAGAATTAGATATACCCAAATATTCTAATTGACATTACAACGATCTCTTCAAATGATGTTTGCACAACTCATGAAATTTTTCTATAAAGTGGAAACTGGACTAACCATTTCTCGCTAACCTATTGCAGGATTAAAATCACATGCCGTAACTCTATATGAGGCAGGAAAGCTTGGTGATTCTTGTATTGCTGAGTTATGCAATGATCTAGCCAGTTTAGAGGGGAAGCATTTTGAGGGTGTGCTGCAGGAATTTGCAAATCACGCTTTTAGCCTTCGATGCTTCCTCGAGTGTTTGTTGTCTGGCGGAACTTCACCAAATGAAACAAATGATAGGACTAGTGAAGTAAATAGTCAGGAGTGCTCCAAGCTAGATGATTTAGATACCCATTCTACCAAGGGAAACAAAGAAAATGATGTTGATAATGTTGCTGAGAAAAATGAAAGCTCAATTCAAATTTCAGAATCTTCTAATGGTGGTGAACAGGATGAATTATCACAACAAGATCATCAAATGGGCGATCCTTATGCAGCAAATAGTAATATGTCATCACCTTCAACTATTGTATCTGAAGGCAAGGAAAGCATACACAAATACGATTTTGATAACATCCATGCTACAAAGTCGGATGGTTCAACAGGTCCCAACCCACTGTCGAAGAGCAAAAGAAGTTACCGAGTCAATATTCTTCGGTGTGAAAGCTTAGCTTCTCTGGCCCCATCGACACTAGAAAGACTACTTGCCAGGGACTACGACATGATAGTATCTATGATTCCTCTTCCATATTTATCAATTCTACCTTGTCCCTCTGGTCTAGTACATTTTGGTCCACCTTCTTACTCTTCAATGACACCTTGGATGAAATTGGCTTTATATACATCAGGGAATTGTGGCCCAATATCAATAGTATTTATGAAGGGGCAACGATTGAGGTTGCTGCCTGAACCATTAGCAAGCTGTGAGAAGGCACAGATATGGTCTTGGGATCAATCAGTGGTTGGTGGACTCGGAGGAAAATTTGAAGGGAACTTGGTGAAAGGAAGTCTTCTATTGCATTACCTAAACTCAATGACAAAATATTCTGCTGTGATAGTGCAACCACTGAGCATAGATGATCTTGACGAAACAGGAAACATTATTACCATGGACATTCCATTGCCATTGAAAAATGCTGATGGGTCAATTTCACCCACTATAGTAGGCACTGACTTGCCTGAGAAACAAGTCTCTAATTTGATTATACTATTGGAAGACCTGTCTAATAGAGTCGAGTTGAGCACAGTTGGTTACCTTCGTTTAGTAAGGCTTCACAGGGTAAATGAATTCTTTGAAACTCCTGAGAATGAAAGTTATGAATGGATACCATTGAGCATAGAATTTGGTATCCCTTTGTTCAACCCAAAATTATGTGAAAGAATCTGTGAAAGGGTTGTTGAGTCACAAATGCTTCAAAAAGATGATATCACTGAGCATTACGAGACAATGCAGAATGTGAGAAAGAGTTTAAGAGAACTTTGCACCGAGTATCAAGCAACTGGTCCAACAGCAAGGTTATTCAATCAACGGGGAGGCTCAAAGAACAACTCGCCACGCAAACTAGTGAAAATTGTCAGTAGTAGATGGAGTCCATTCCATGATCCATCGACGCCAACTCGTTCTGGTTCCCCATCTGAAAATGACAAAGCAAAACCTGCAAGACGACAAAGATGTTTTACTGAAGTTCTGAGCTTTGATGGGAGCATCCTCAGGTATCATCCTATGGGACTGAAGAACACTAAGAAGCTTTGTTGTATATTATTTGTCATTAAGGTTTGTGTAGTCCTAATTTTTCTGTTGACTCATTGTCATGCTTTCGGATCATGACAGGTCATACGCACTCACTCCCGTCTATGAGGCTGCAACAAGATCTGTGTCTGAAGAGCAACCATCCACACCTGCAAAATCGGATCATGATGATGCAAACACCAAGGATGTGGCCTTACCGGGAGTTAATATGATATTTGATGGAGCAGAGTTGCACCCTTTCGACATTGTTGCTTGCCTTCAAGCTCGCCAACCTCTCTCGTTGATAGCTGAGGCATCGGCCACATCATTAGCAATGAAATGACAAGACCACTAGAGCATTATTTAGACGATGTCCCAATAGTGCATACCACTTCCTTCGTTCTATTGACGACTGTAGAATTGATTCTCGAAGAATACTGACCGAGATATGAACGTACTCCCTCCATATTGGTATTAGATGATGTTTAGGACAATGACACGGTCTTCAAAACGTAACTTTGACCTTTTATTTTCACAAAAATATTTATTAAAAAATAATATATGTATACTTTTATAAAAATATTTTTTATGACAAATCTATTCATACGGTTTTCACAATTCCAAACTCAACGACTTAAAAGTTATTCATGATTTACATTTCTAATGTTTGACTAAAATCTTGTTCGAAACATCCTCTAATACCAATATGGAGGAAGTAACTATTAGTCGTACATATACAATCATACTTGTTGATTTAGTCTTTGTTGCGTGTTAACTCTGGCAAATGGTACTCCCTCTCACCTCTTAGGAGGTAAGACCTCAAATAAATCTTAGCCATTGATTTTTAAAATAAAAAGAATATATATAATTAATTAAAATAATCTGAAAAGAAAAAACAAAATCCCGCTAATCTTTGCTTCTAGGTAACCGCGCATCCGCACCAAATGTAACCACACATCCGCAGCAAACATTCCGTAAAAGAAGGAATTACATGTACTCTTGTTTCCCTCAGCAGCCACACCTTTCTTCTTTCGTCCCCACGGAGGTTATTACCTGCATTTGTCGTTCTGTGTAATTATACTCCGTCATGTTGGTATTTTAATCTATACGTGGAAGTATTTGCATATTAGGTATCATGTAGCTGCAAGAAAGGCATATCAAATATATATGGTCATTTTTGTAAATCTCACTGCAAGAAAGGCAGCAAACAAATTTAAAAAACAGACACCATGTAGGTGCACAAGCACAATTGAATCCTAATGAAACGGGGCGATAGATTTATCACGCATGTTCCTCTGATCCCCTAGATGCACGGAAGCAGCTCGGTTGTGGTAATTAGATAGGTACTCCCTCCGTCCCACGTATAAGTATTTTTCGATTTTCGTGTATCACGTTTGACTATCTGTCTTATTCAAAAATTTTGTAAATATATTATTTATTTTGCTATGACTTGTTTTATCACTAGGTATACTTGAAGTGTAACTTATTTATTTTATATTTTTATAAATTTTTTGAATAAGACGGATGGTCAAACGTGATGTCTGAAAGTCAACAAATGCTTATATTGTGTGACGGAGGGAGTAGCGTTTTTTATTTAATTAACTGTTTTATCTCTCTAATATTCAATGGCTTAGATTTATTTGAACTCTTATCTCCTAAAAGGTAATCCGAGTACCTTAGCAATGCCCTCCTTCATTAATATATCATTGCCACCTATTTTGTTCTTTTTTATTTATTTTCTCATTACCTGTAGTTGGAAAGACCTAAATTCCATGGGATATGTACACATATATACTTAGTTAATCGTTGCCCAGATGTTGTGCAGTGCCCAGCCATGGCAGGGTACATACAACACACAGCCTTTCCACTCGCCCGGACATACACAGACAATGATCTCACCAGAGTGACGCAGGGACCAGCTCACGCAGCCAGGATCCGTGCTTGCGGTGCATCCAAGATCGATCCAAAGGATGGGGCATTGTGAGTTCATGACAAAATCATCGATGTTGTCATCTCTGTGACTAGCGCAAAGCAGACTGTGCTGCCTCGTGATGTACATGGGAAGTCTCCTTTTTATGAACTGCAGAATAGACACTACCAGAAAGTCGACTTTGGCATCGATTGGGAAACGGCTTTAGCACCGGGTATCCCAACCCGTGCCAAACATCCGAGGCTAAAGGGGGCAGCCTTTAGCACCGGATTTAAAAACCGGTGCTAAAGAGGGCCTTTAGCACCGGGCGTAGACACAAACCGATGGTAAAGGCCATGCCACCACAACGGGGTATCAGCTGGCTGCAACCGGTGCTAATGGGTGCACATTAGCATCGGGTCTAGCCACGATCCGGTGCTAATGTGCTCCCACTGCCACCCGCCCGCGCCGTCCCCGCTCCTAGCCGTTGAACCCGGCCATCAGCACCGGGCTAAAAAGGCCAAGGCGGAGGGGGCGGACGGATGTCAAACTTTCTGGTAGTGAGATCATTTACCTTAATTCTGAAAAGAATATTATGGCATGGTGCGTTTGAGTTCTGGTCTAGGAATAATCTGTGAGCTGTGAACTTACGATCTGTCTTTTTATTTTGTTCAAATTTCTATGTTGCCTTTGCCAACACGGGCATTGAGTCCATTGTCGGCAACGAGAACCTGTACTTCCTAGCAACGTGCATCATCGCTGATGGCTAGGTGAACGTCTCGACAGTGGACTCCATTTGGCTCGCAAAGAGAGAAATTATTCGTTTCTTTGATCCGAAGAGATAAAGTAAGGGACACTTTAGTCCTTGTGTCAGTTAAATGAAAAAAAATGAATAAAGAGGCAAAATGACACGACCGAAAAAGGACGTTCCCATTGTCCTCTCCGGCGACTCAGGCGGCTCCCCCGTCGCCCCACCTCACGTCCCTCTCTCTCTCTCCCTCTCCATGCCCCCACCGCCGCTAGAGGCCGGAGCTGCCTGTAGGAAGTCCGATGAGCAGCAAAGAGGGTGACGATAGGGCCCCTCCCTTTCCTCCCTCATTCTTCTTCTTCCATCTCCCATGTCTCTCTACTTGCTCAAACCTCGTCGGCACCGGGCAGCCAGATCCTCGCCGGAGGCGGCTTAATCCACTAGCCGGGCAGCCAGATCCGTGGGAGATATGACCCGATCTGCCATCTCTGAAAGCGTCCCGACTCCCGACCGTGGGGCCTGGCCCTAGTTGGCCATGGAGCCGCGCGGGTGGTGCCGGTGGCGGCGGCCGGCTAGTACCGTGAAGCTCGAGAGCACGTGGAGATGGGGTGTTCCCGGTAGCCTGTGCCGCGGTGCCACACGGGTGGCGTCCGACGGCGGCGTCCTGCGGGGTCCGTAGTGCCAACTGGGGTGGAAGCCTACGGTGGGTCCTGGTGCAGGCATACGGAGTCGGGTCGTCTTGAGACGGGTTGCAGCGGGATGATGGCGGCATCGTTCGGCCAATGTTGCCATGGTGGTTGGCAAACCGATGATGATGCTGATTGGGCTCATGATAGGTCTTTTGGGTGAAAGCTCTAGTCGATCTTGTATCGGTCAACGACAGCGGTGGAAGTGCATCACTCTCCGTCCTAAAGGTATCGTTGAAGGAACCTTATTGTCTTCTTCTCCAGATGAAAACCTTGGAACCGCCAAGTTGGTTCTAGCGGCGGTGGCATCTTCACGTCGCTTCCCTCCCTGTTACAATGGAGATGTTGAGCCCTGCGGTGCCGTTGAATGATTGTGTCATCAATTGTTTCTAAGTAGACAAGAGATGTAAAGGTTTTGTTACTGCACGCGGACAATTCAAATTTGAAGCGAAGACATAGAAAAAGATCGAAGCCTTTAGTTTCCTTTCATGTCGTTTTAAGTTCACGTGTGTTGAGGGTTAAGTCTAAGTACTGTAGAGGCCGGATTTATATCCTTTATCTAAAAAAAAGGCAAAATGGCATGTTAGTAAAAGAGTAAATGATCGAAGTGGCATTTTTTGCAAACTCTATTTTTTCTTAGTGGTGGCAATTTGCGAAGTCATATGTTATGAGTGTGAAAATATCCAAATTTCTCTCGGTATGAGTATACAATTAGCTAGCTAAAGTTTAGTCGGAATGGATCCAAACATGGCCTTATAGTGAAATTTTTTTTGTCTGACTTTGTGTAAGAATAGGTGGTTATTTTTTTCTTGCCACAAGAGTGTGACAAGATTATTAAAATTAAGCCACCTTATTAGAATGTATGGCAAGACTTGTTAACAACAAAATATGCTCTTATTAGATACCATTTATTCACTTTCGTACCCTATGATTAATGTTTTCATGAGTGCTAAATCATTTTTATGCTGATTCTTCTTCTACAGGGACTAGAAACAATATAACTTGAATGTTCCCCATTGTTTTTGCCCGTCAAGGGCATTTCTATTGATATCATAAAGTCTGAGATTTTGGACTAAATCAATGATCACTATGGGATGTACACTCCCTTTGGTTCTAAAGGTGAAGTCTTAGGCATATGTAAGCGCGATGTACAATCTTATTCATAACCGAGTGCAGACCTTTCTTTAACTGTTTGAATCAAATAAAATAGTATTCGACCGTCCTTTTGCTGACCTTTTTCTAAAGGAAGAAACCGATTGAAGTTGACCTTGATGCACTACATCTTTATAAATTCATTTGCGGTTAGATAATGCAGAGGGTGCTGTTTTGGGTTACATTTGGCACAGATGCTGAGCCACTTAGAACTGCGCAACTGACTTTTTTTTTCAGCAGCTGTCAAATTTCACTGTAATTGCACAAAATCAGCATGCAAGTAGTCATGAAAAAAGAAGTGTAGGCAGGTACATCAGACTAGCTATAGCTGATGGGTGTTGGTGTTCCCTAGCCTTTTAGTTTGTTGAGACAAAACATAGGATGAGCTATTAACATCAAATTAGCTTATTGTTGTGCTGGTGTTGGGTGATCAGTTGAGATGAGGGCCCAGAAATCGCAATCTCTTCCTAAGAAAATGCCAGCTGATGTGTGGATATTTTCTTTTGATAGGTCAGCGTGTGATGCAAGTGTTGTGCATAGAAAACTTGGGGGAGATGTACTGGTTGATGCACATGCACGGATGCACCTAACGAACACCAGTGGCACTTCCCGGATCCGCATGAGTACTATTTAAATTTCAGTCACTACTGTGGCGTGAAGTTGAAATAATGGCATACCAGGTCCATTTTCAGAAGACAAGTCGTATGCCAGCTCCCTAGCTAAAAAAAAGAGGCATGACCGGCGTGGCATGTTCCACTCGATTTAGTCTTGTCAAGTTGGCATGAGACGTATTTCAATGATGAAAAAAGGCCAATACGGACGGTCTATGAAAAGGAGAGGAAAATAACTACGGCACCTCTCTCGTGTTAAATTAGCAGTAAAAAAAAGAGAGAAGAAATCATTGAAAAAGTACGAGTTTGCATCCTGAAATCAACCGGTTTTTGCACAGCACTGGTAGTCATATACATACACCTCGTCTACTCGTCCCCTCTTGTACTAAAACACACACAAGGTTGTTTGGATCTACCGAATATATGTTAATCATCAAAAGCACATTCACATTACATGTATTTTTTGTCACTACACCTTGTGCTTTTCACCACAAAGTGGAACCATTTCTTTACAAGAGAATTTATCTGCAAATAAAGAAAAGTAAAGGGCAAGGACAGACACTTTGCTTGGGAGTCGAGACTCGGGGATCTTGCGTTCGGTCGTCGCCTGATTTCGGCATGGACCTGCTGCCCATTGCCCACCAAAGCCGCACGCCGAGGGCCGAGGTTTGCACGCGCCACGGTGCGGTGCCGTCCCGCACCTAGGTGGTAACGGATCATGACCTGTTTGTTCCTTCACAATCTAATTTGGCCCTAACAAAATTTAGCTCAAAAACTGTATTATTTTGGTCCGGTTCTAATCCGACCCGATCATTAAAATTTTAAAATTTCTAGTATAAAAGTGAGGGCTCTTTGCCACCCCTATCCGCAGCTGGAACTGTCCATATCCTCTTGGTTCCCGGCCAGTTTGGTTGCAAGCCTGAAAGGGATACACCACGACACCCCACAGCCCACGGTCCCATTTCCTACCCGAAGAACACAGAAGCAGGACGAATTATTGTACTATAGTTCCGTGTCTGACCGTCAACAGTGTGACGCGAACCTGTCCGGCCGGACTCAGTCAAGTCTGCAAAACTTCCATGGGCTGTGTTCACTTCCTACAAAATTTCCAAAATTCTCTCTAAACTTTATTATTCACCTATCACATCAAATCACATCAAATCTCTCTTCTCATACATGAAGCATTAAATATAGGTAAATAAAAAAAACTAAGTACATGGTTTTGATGTACTCGACGAGACGAATCTTTTGAGCCTAGTTAGGTCATGATAGGACAAAGATTACCATAAACAAACGAAAAGTGCTACAGTGCGCTACAGTGTCCGATGTGACATTTTCACCAAATTTTTCCATCCACTTTTTAAAACTAAACACAGCCATGGACGGGCGGGTATCGCCGGCGGCTTTAGGTAAAGCGCGGCACCACGCGGCTCCGGGCAACGGTTTTTGACCGGCATCAAAATAGGGGATGGAAAGCGAGAGTAGCAGTGATGCGTGACAAATGGCAAGGTGATCACGAGGGTTTGATTATGTTATGTAGAGCTGATCAACTGAGTTTGGATAAGATCTTCCCCGGCCTTCAAATGGTTTGATTATTTGATGGCTCACTGATAACACGTTAATGGTGCGGTGGTTGGATAACCGCCCAACATCCGTTTCTAGTGGTGAATCCGTGCAGATATGGGTAAGAATTATATTTTGAAGAAATCTTTTGAAACGAGATATGGGTAAGAATTACATTTGCAAAGCAATGGACTAAGCATATATGGACAATTAAATGGATCCGGAAATTTATAAGGTAGCTAAGGTGAAAGCCAAATAAATAAATTAACCAAGAGCATGTAATATATTTTGCATCGTCACTATTATGTCTGAATTTTTTAGAAAAAAAATATTTTAGACTAGAGTAAATAAGAGATACTCTTGGCTTCTCCTGGCATCATCACTTGGCTTGGAGATGATTTAAAAGAGTAAATAAGAGGATATTATGCCAGGATATTCTTTTACATCATCACTATTATGTATGAAAACATTTATAGCTTTTTGACAATATGCTGAAAGGATTCATAATCTTAGTGAAGCTTTGAATTCCTGATCTTTTTATATCAAAAAAAAATCCCAAACCTGCATCGTAGGCAGCAGCGTATCCGCCACTCTCCGGAAAAATAGGCCCTCGTAAAAGGCAGCACAGCCCGCGGCGTGGTGTGGCTGGCACTGGCACTGGCGCCTCGGTCCCCCAAACGCGGGTCCCCTGCTCTGCTCTGCTCTGCTCTGCCCGCTCGCTCTGCTTTGCTCTCCTCTTCCTACGGCCCGACCGAGAAAAAGAAAACCCGCTCACTCGCCGCGCCGCAGGCTCGCAGCCGCAGCCCGCAAGACGCGACGGACGCGACCGAGCCAGATCCCCCCCAGTCCGCGCGGCCGCACCAACCCACCCACCCACCCACCCGGCCACACACACACGACACGACCGCGACGCTTCTTCTCTTCTCCGCCACGGCAGAGAAAAGGGGGAGAGCGCCCGACCCCGCGACACCGGACGGGCGCCTATCCCCCCCCCCCCCCCCCCCCCCCCCCCCCCCCCCCCCGCGGTCGCGGTCGGTCGGTTCGTCGCGTCAACCTGAAGCAGCCAGCCATCCTCCTCGCTCGCACGGTCACACACGGACACACCGCCTCCGACTTCGCTCCTCCTGCGCTGCGCTTCGCTTCGCTTCTGTCCTTCCCAGTTCGGTTCCCACCCCCTGCCTAGCTCGCTCCCGCTGGCGTGGGCTTCTTCGACCCTGGCTGCTCGCTAGCTCCACCTCGCTCCGGCGCCCGCGGCGGCGGCGGGCTGGGTGGGACTCGTCCGGGGCGGGAGGGCCCGGTCCGCGCGCGCGACGGCGCGAGTGACTCCGCGGGGCCGAGCAGCCGGTTGGTGGCGGCGGCGGCGATTCCTGGTGAGTGGCTCTGGCATTGGGCTTGTTTCTGCGGGCTTCGACTTTACATTGCGAGACGGGGAGCGGCTGTGTGGTGGCGGGCGCTCTCGCGAGAAGATTCCCTGCGGAATTTGGGGTGCGCGTGTCCGTCAGCTCGCTGTCGGCTTTGGCTCTGATCTCGCGCGCGGGTTCCGGGCGCCAGATTTCGTTGGGTTTTGGTGATCTGGGCATTTCCAAGGCGCAAGATTATCTGAGTGATGCTTCTTCACTTTTCCATTTTTTTAATGAAAAAGGAAATGATTCTTCGAATCGAAATAAATTTGTCGGTGGAGTCTGCGGGTTGACGCTAGATTCGCGGTTCTATTTTCTGATTATTTTTTTTCGAAATGTAAACCGTTGTGTTTCTCCGTGTAATTGCTTGTTCCTTCGTGTTTTGTTTTGTGATTCTGTATCGGAAGCTTCTCGTGATCTGCATAGGTTGAGCGTCGCCTGTTTGGTGCACAGTGATGCTCGAATTTTCCCCTCTCGTACGTATATATCTTGTAATTGGAGCTCGGTTATTGGTAGGCGTGATCCCATCTTGCAACTTTGTGATAGTTTTGCTATTCCATCTGATTTTTCCTCAACACTTTTTTTGAATCTTATTGTCTTGATGTGATTCATGGTCACCCCTAATTCTTCCCCATTTGAAGCGGGTAGCATGCTCACAGTTGGATTCGGCATGTGATGGATCGACTTGCCGAGGTACTAATGCTGTAGTCGTGGTGCATGGGAGTTAGTTTGCTTGGGAGTTTGCTTGGGAGTTTGTTCTCAGTCGAATCGAAGTGCATGATGGATGAGTGATGCGTCTCTATATGTGGGTTTTGTGAGGATGCCGTTTGCTATAGATTCTAATATGTACACAAGCAAGTACACATATATGGACTGCAACCCTATTGTAATATACACATGGCGTGTTATTAAACCTTAGCGATCAACTTCTCAAAAGTGCAATGTGACAAAACATTAATGAGCATGCACCTTCTTCTTTATTTACAGGATAAAGTTCATTCTTGTTTGGTGGCTTCTTCTGGTTAGTAGGGGACACCAACCTACCTCAAGTTTCCCTGGCAGGCATCCTTGTGCTTATAAACCTTTAGGATACACCGGGGGACATTTGGTTACTTTGAAGGAGTGGTTGGATATACCACATCAGGGTGACAGTTCAGCAGGAGTTGTTCAACTTTCTGATCTGATGGTTCGGTTCTGATTTATTCATCTGAAATTATGAGATGCTTTAGGGTGAAGAAATAGCGATTGCAAACCCCAGACCAACTTATCACAAGGTTTTTGAGTGATGAAGAAATGGCATGGTGGCTTTGTCATAGTTTCTTTATTCATCATCTTGATGTTGAGATATGTGATATTGGATAGCCCACTCGCAGAAAAATCTCTTCAGTATGTCTTCCAGCAAAACAGGACTGCAGAACTGCATTGGTTGGATGTTCCAAACCCACCTGCAATCCAGAATCCACAGAACTCTTCTGAAGTAATATCAACCAAACTCTTGGCATCCAACCTTTCCATTACTAGAAATCTCTCTGATAGAGAACTGCAGTCTTTGCATTCTTGGAATCATTTGAGGCATCTAGTATCCCGTGCCCATATCCTACCAGATGGAGTGGAGGCAATCAAGGAAGCTGGAGTTGCATGGAGAGAACTAAATACAGCCCTGGCATATGACGATTCAATTGCTTCTGTTAATGGCAGCACGCAACAAAAGGACAAAGGAAAGCAATGCCCATATTCTATCCGAAGAATGAATGCCACGAGGTTAGGGGATAGGTTTGCTTTAAAGATCCCCTGTGGATTAATTCAGGGCTCTTCAATAACTATCATTGGTACTCCTGGTGGTCTTCTGGGTAATTTTAAGATAGAGTTAACTGGAGCTGCTGTTCCTGGTGAACCAGACCCTCCCATTGTGCTTCATTATAATGTTCGCCTTCTTGGTGATAAACTTACAGAAGATCCTGTAATAGTCCAAAATACATGGACTGTAGCTGATGATTGGGGTTCTGAAGACCGCTGCCCATCTTCTGAATCGGATGCTAAGGACAGTGCAAAAGGTACTCTTCTTATCTTACCGAGGCTATGCAGGCACCATGGTAATACAGTACTGCATTGTATAGAAGTAAAATTATATATGAGTAATACCTAGTAAAATATTGGCTTGCAATATACTTATATCCACTTGTTGAAGTATCGAAGCTAGCATTTATACATTTCCATAATTATGCACTTTGCTGAGGTAATGCATCCCAAATGTTCTGCTGCTTAACCGACATATGCACGTTATTCATTTTGTCCCTTATTATTTTTTCAACAAAACGATCTTGGTCTTGGCAACAATATATTTAATCTTGGTCTCAGGGGTGACATTGGTCCCTTGTCTTCTCTTGTTTTACAGTGGATGATCTAGAAAAATGTAGTGGCATGGTAGGCAAGGACCAGAAAGAAATCTTGGCCTCTAAGTTACGTTCTAATGTTTCTACCCTCCCACCTGCAAGGAAAAAGAGTGCAGAACCTAGAAAATATTTCCCCTTCAAACAAGGATATCTTGCTGTAGCAATTCTTCGCGTTGGAGCACATGGGATCCATATGACTGTAGATGGCAAACATATCACTTCCTTTTCTTTCCGAGAGGTAAGTCTTGCATAAGTACAAAGAATAAATAATCCAGCATGGGTTTGCGTCCTATGGCAATGCATAGGCAAAATGGTTCCCCATGCATGCTTAAATATTTTCTATTTTATACACACCAACATGAAATTATTTTCATTACCTATGCGGCTATGCCACTATTATAGTGATGTCACAATATGTTAGGCGTGCTTTATTTTATTATTATTTTTACACTTTATACATTGATCTCTCCAGGATTTGGACCCGGCTTTTGTTGGTGAAGTAAGAATTGCAGGAGATATTAAATTGTTATCTGTAATAGCAAGTGGTCTGCCTACAACTGAGGACTTTGAGCATGTCATGGACTTGGAAACATTGAAGGCTCCACCTGTTCCCACAAATAAATTTGTTGATCTTTTCATAGGGGTATTCTCTACAGCAAATAATTTCAAACGCCGGATGGCAGTTCGCAGAACTTGGATGCAATATGATGTTGTCCGCTCAGCAAAAGTTGCCGTCCGATTCTTTGTTGGCTTGGTAAGAACGAAATTTTGAAAGAGGATAGCTATATTATGGTAATTTGATCATATAGTTGCTGCAGCTTTGTCTTTTTACTATGGTTCTATGCTTAGAAGTAATGTATGCACGAGACATATTGTGCATGTAGAAGGACAACAGCATACTAGAAAGCATCACTCATGTTCATACATCCTAAACAATATGTTGATTGCATTATTATTGTCAATTCGATACATCTTATGTGTGCAGTTACCACTCCATTGATGGTATTCTCCTGTCTTGATTCCATTCGCTATATAGCTGTTTGCAAATTATCACAGTACAATTTCATCAGTACAGTAATTCAACATAATGGTTTTACCAGTCTTCTATTTGTTATGCTTTTCTCCCCTTTGAAATAGAGCTACCAACTTCAAAGACTATACTAATATTCCTTCCATTTCTAAAAGCACAAAAATGAGGTAGTGAATGAAGAACTATGGAATGAAGCACGGACATACGGAGATATCCAGCTGATGCCATTTGTGGATTACTATAGCCTGATTCTCTGGAAGACCATAGCGATCTGTATCTATGGGGTATGTCTAGTTTATTTGGGTGTTTTACTGTTTTATTCAATTTAGAGGACACTCGATCTTATGTTTGCATTTTCTAAGAAATTGTTCTTTACAGACAAATGACTTGTCAGCCAAGTATGTGATGAAAACAGATGATGATGCTTTTGTTCGAGTGGATGAAATACTTTCTTCCCTAGACCGAGTAAATATCAGCCATGGACTTCTGTATGGTCGTGTCAATTCCGATTCTCAGCCTCATCGAGATCCATATAGCAAGTGGTACATAACCCCTGAGGTAAGTTGTGTTAAACTATATATTTTTATATCAAGAGATTATGCAATTGTTGTTCTTTTGCTTATGATAGGAAAGACTGTTTCTTTAGACCATTGCCCTGTCATGTGTTTTCTCAAATGTTCTAAAAGGTGGATTGAGCCGCTGCCTATTCACTCGCTTAAGCAGCTCAAGCTTTCTATAAAGGGCAGCACTAGGAGGTTAGGGGCCCCTACATAGATGAATAAGCAGCCGAATAGCTCAAACTTTGAAGCAAAAAGGACATGCTCTAGCCTCACGTTGACCTAGTTCCTCCTAGGTTGATCTAGATTTTTTTTTTCCGTTGTTGAAAAGTGGATATGAAAAAGGTAGATCACATGCACTGACACATCTCTACAGAGTGCAGGCCTGGTCCAGGAGTTAATACAGAGAACTTTATTTTGTATTCCCTATTTCTATTATTAAAGAGTTTTTTAAAAAAATCTATTATTAAACATATATAATTGAACTGGCAAGTAAGATCTCTTGTGTTGGGAACTGATCACATGCTTCTGAAACGAGGGGTGATGCTCTGTTGCTTGTAAGTTGTAGCACATAGAGTAGATAGCTTCTACATTCTGCGTGCAAGCTAGAAAGAATGAATTTATGTACATCTGTCTACAATCACTTCTTTAGGTAAGCCTTCAGCAATTAAGCTTGAGAATATGTGAGAATCGACATAAAAACTGAGTAATCACCTTCATACTGTTTAAGCACTAATTTGTGCTTGTTTTCACTTTCTGCTTCAACACAACTGTTTTTAGGAATACTGAGTACACTTTTGCTGCTATTTTCAGTAATTTAATTTCCCTGTACCTGTCATTTCTTTGGTGGAACAAGTGTTGTAATTAATGCTTTACTTTGTGCTAGGAATGGCCTGAGGAGAGTTATCCTCCATGGGCACATGGACCGGGATACATTGTGTCAAAGGATATAGCAAAGGAAGTTTACAGGAAGCACAAGAGCGGGGGGTTAAAGGTACTGTCAAAATTCTGTGAAATTTTCTTTTTGTGCTGGTGTATGGAGTAATTTTAAAGGTTTAGTTGCTTCAGTTTGGATATCATTTAATGTCAACATAAAAATACCAGGATCTATTCAGTATCTAAAAAAATGCCTGCCTTTACAGCTGCTGGTTTCTAGTTTTCTACCACTGTGCCCGTGATTCTACTAACTACAATCTTGTCATCTTGACTCTTACAGATGTTCAAGCTGGAGGATGTCGCGATGGGGATATGGATCAATGAGATGAAGAAGGATGGCTTGGATGTCAAGTACGAGAATGATGGGAGGATCTTGGTCGAAGGCTGTGAGGACGGGTATGTGATTGCCCACTACCAAGAACCAAGGGATATGATGTGCCTCTGGGACAAATTTCAGAAAACAAAACGAGGAACATGTTGCAAAGAGTAACAGAATTAACGAAAGGCAGTCCTTCATGTTACAGTGGCTGCTGTCAGCCGTTGCCTGAACTGACACCTTTGCGCTAGGACAATCTGGGCACAGCCCGATCTAATCTAAGAGACTTGCAGAACTGGAAGGCAGCAAAGACAAGTTTTGGACAAATTTCATTTTATCGACAGTTGGATGAGTTTCAGGTCTGACTAGGGAATACACACTGTAGACTTGTAGTAGGACATGTTTTTGGCGTAGGTAGGAGGGTATTGCTTTGCTTACAGTTTTCTTCTTGTAAAATATCATTGTTAGAATGTAGGATACAGCGGCGGCAGGTTAAGTTGTTACTTGTTAGAGTAGATCGAGAGGCAGTGTTACCATTCTTTGAAAGGAATGCATTTTGCATCTGGTATAATGTAAAGCTATGTTACGGTAATACGGTTACGGAAAGGAAGCTGAGCCTACCCCAGTTGCTTGAGGGTGGATGTACGCCTAAGCCACCCAGGTGAAGTCCTCGTCGGAATTTGTGCCTATTCCTTCTAGGTTGGTCTACTAAAGCTGTGTTGCAGCCATTCTCTTATATAATCTATTCTTTGTTCACTCAGACCTGAATTTTCTTGAAGTTATACACTGCCAGTTCCGTTTATAATTCATTCTGAAGGTATTCAAATTGGCACTGCTAAAACAGGATTACATCACATTCAAGTATTTGGAAGGGTTACAGTACATGACAGGTGCTTAGAAAACATGAAGCATAAAAGGACAAGACATCCTTTGATCACTGGTACTGAATAAAGCTACACTGCCATACTCTGGTCTGGTTTCAAGCAGCCAAGCAACCGATGCCGTAGCGGGTGTTGGGGAACACCAGGAAGAGGCCGCTGCACACGGCCCCCACCACGAGCGGGAAGCTCTCCATCACCGCGCCCATCTCCTTTCGCTGTCCGGGGAGGAGGCACCCGGAGACCCTGTAGTCGGCGAGCGCGACGGCCGCGAACACGAGCACCGACATGGCGGCGTGCACGACGTCGACGAAGGCGAGCCGGTACCTGTCCTCGCTGGGCGCCTCGACGCCGAGCCCTGCCCCTGTACTGAGCAGCGACAGGCCCCCCGGCGTGACGAGGCCGTAGTACACCTCCCCGTCGGGCGCGCGGAAGCTGTCGGCGAAGTGGGAGAGGAAGCAGGAGGCGGCGCAGAGCGCGAGGAGGGCCCGGATCGCGGCGGCGCTCGCGGGGGAGCACGAGCCGTCCCTGGACGCCGCCGCCGGGAGCACCACCTCGAAGGCCAGGAGCGTGCCCGTGGGGAGGAAGTTGGCCAGCATCGACGTCTTCGCCACCGCGCTCTGGACGCCCCTCGCCACCGCGCGGCGCTTCCGCCCCGCGCCCGGCGGCGGCGGCGACGCGGGCGCGCGAGGGCAGCGGCCGCCGCGGATCTCGACGGACACGGCGCCGGCCGCGGCCGGGGCGTTGCTGCTGTCCATGGGCGCGTTCGTTCTTGGCCGGAGAGCGTGGAACTGTTTCTCGCGACGTGCCCGGGGAATGGAGATTAAAGTGGGTTGGTACCGTTGGTTTGCTGCTGGGCTATCCGGGCAATGTAGAGGTGGTGCGAGGCGGCGCGCGCGCGGTTGGGTGGTTTCGAGTTCGAGGGCCATGCCAAGTTGCCAACCGCTCTGCTACGCGGCTACGCCCTTCAAACCCGTGTCGTCGTGGAGGAGAAAGCAGCTGGCCCAGGGCCGGGCAACCGTAGTTTTGCGGGCTCAGAATGGCCGTGATTTTCATCCATATTGGGCCCAAAAACACCACTTCAGCAGGCCAGAAAGACCTCTCCAACTCTTTTCTTCATCCTCGGAAATCCTATATAGCTTCCGGAAGTTTTTGTAGCTACTTGGCTTCCCGTGTTTATTAGTGCATAGGAGATGGGCGGACCAGATTATTGCGGAAGATCAATAGCAAAAGGATGCATGTGGACAGCTAGAGGGACGTGGTTGCTCAGTTACAGCATGCATCGGTTGGTGGGACGGATTCCTTTTTTAGATTTTGATCTTTGATTTCATTTCTTTTTCAAACTATAAATTATATTTCAAATCCGTTTGAACCGTGGTCTTAGTTAGAATTAATGCAACAAAACAAGCTCCAATTTAAATATATTTCATATTTTTATAGTTATTTTTAAAATCAACATTTGTCGTACACTAGTTCAACATTTGTACTATACTATTTCAATATTTTTTAGAAAATGTTGAACCAATGTTCTTAAAATGTTGAATTAGATTGATAAAAATGTTGAATCTGGTACCACATGAAACTGTTGGATGCTGATAAAATTTCGTGCTAAAATTTTTTGAATACAGCTACATGCACGACTTTATTTTCAACCGAATGCAAAAAGTCTGGTGAGGAATGCGCATGCACAGCAACACACGTAGATAGTATGTGTATTTGGGCCTAGCTGGGCCTCTAAGCCAAGTTGCTTAACTAGCACACGGAAGTTATATAGGAGCCCCCATCATCCTTACCAATCAGCACAACTTATCTAAAAAAAATTATATATCTAAAAAAAAACCAGTCAGCACAACTGCTGACGAGCTTTGGCTTAAACTCGAGCTTGCTTGTTTGCAGTTCATTCAAGCTGATCTCGAAACAAATCTAGGATGTCCAGCGGGCTCATGACCTTCCTACAGAAATACGACTTGTACTAGATTTGGTTTCTATATTTTTCCTTGTATTGGCTATGGACTTAGGGCTAGTTTGGCAGCCGGATTCCCAGGGTAGCTTTCACCGGGAAGGGCGCCCGGCCTCCTAGGTCGGGCGGATATCTCGGAGAAGCCGCGGGGATCCGCGCGGGGTAGCTTTCACCGGGAAGGGCGCCCGGCCTCCTAAGTCGGGCGGATATCCCGGAGAAGCCGCGGGGATCCGCGCGGGGTAGCTTTCACCGGAAAGGGCGCCCGGCCTCCCAGGTCGGGCGGATATCCCGGAGAAGCCGCGGGGATCCACGCGGGGTGCTCGCTCCCAAAGGAGCCGTCAGAGTACATCCCTGGTGTAACCAATCCCTCCCGGATTCTATCTGGTCTTGTACTCGGACTGTACTTCTGTACAGCTCCCATATATAATGACTACTATACTAGGGTCTCCTCCGTCAGAAATAGGCAAATACCACATTTGCGTCTCAAAAGATCGAGAGAGAAAAAAACAATTAGCGCAAGCTGCCGGAACGGCCGGTGATAGATCGAGATGGGCGCGGCGCTTTCCGCTGCCAACAAGCGGAGCCTGGAGGCACCTGACGGGATACCGTCGCAGACAGACGCGCCACATGCCGGATCTCCGAGCGAACCCAGCGCAGAAGCAGGACGGGAGGAAGAAGAAGGCGTCGAAACTATCAGCGACCTCCCCATCGTCGATACCTCCACCCCGCTCAACCTCGACCACCGCGACCTCCAGTGGCCCTGCTACGACGAGCAGGACCTCGCCGGCCACATCACCCGTATCCTCGCCTCCCACCCGGGCCCCGGCCGCCGCCTCTCCGTCGGCGCCATCCACCTCCACCGCCAGCCCGCGCTGGTCGACGACTGGCTCCAGTCGCCGGCGCTCGACGGCCTCCAGGAGCTCGAGCTCGACGTCGGGGGCAAGTACGAGCTGGCGCCGGGGCCCCCGCTGCCGGCCCCCGTCTCCCGGTTCTCCGCCACCCTCCGCGCCGCCACCATCGCCAAGTGCCACGTCCCCGACGGCGCGCTCCGCTTCCCGCAGCTCCGGCAGCTCGGCCTCGAGGACGTCGCGATCTCGGAGGCCGCGCTGCACGGCATCATCGCCGGCTGCCCTGCCCTCGAGAGCTTGCTGCTCACCGGCAGGTCTCGCTTCAGCTGCATACGCATCAACTCCCCCAGCCTCGTCAGTGTCGGGTTGCGCGTTTACACCGGGGAACTTATGTTGAGTACGCACCTTTGCTTGAGAGGTTGCTCCAGCTTGAATTTCGTATTGCCACGCATCTGTCGGTGATTTGGGCACCCAAACTGGACACCTTGGATTGCGTTGCTGATCTTGATTTCTACGCCAAATTGCAAGCTGAAGCCCTAGTACTTCAGGTATATTATACTCTACTTTATTTCCACGTGCAGGCAGAAATTTCATATTATTTGAATTTGTAGAGATGGACTAATGTTGTGTTGTGTGTTTGGTACGTGAAGGAATTGAGCGCTGATAGCTTCGTCGAGGTGGTGAGAAGTGACAAGAATTTGTCTATCAATATTCCTTCTCTTAGCATTGATATGTTTGTCGACTTGATGAGATGCTTTCCTAGCGTGAAGAAGCTGTACATCCAGGTGACAATACCTCATTGATCGTTGATTGTGTTAATACTCACTACCAGAATGATCAACATCTGCACCGGGTGGGAAAGTCCTTTAGCACCGGGTTTTCCACCCGGTGCAACTAATCTAAGGCTAAAGGGGTACCCCTTTAGCACCGGGTTGAATAACCGGTGCTAAAGGGTCCCTTTAGCACCGGGTGCAGCCACGACCCGGTGCTAAAGGGCCTGTCCCGCAGCGCCTTTAGCAGGGCCTTTAGCACCGGGTCGTGGCTGCACCCGGTGCTAAAGGCCTGCCTTTAGCACCGGTTGCTGTTTGCAACCGGTGCTAAAGGCCCCGGATTTCTTTTTTTTTTGCTTTTTTCGGTAGCCATGCATGCACGTCTATATACGTATATATTCTAATACGTGTATTCTAATGTGTATTCGGCCGACTCTATATTCATATTAGCTGACATTTCATCAAAATAGAAGACATATATATTACAAAAGTAGATATTCATGCATGTCAACTCGAGTTATATATATTTAAACTGTATTTTCTACTTAATTAAGATTGACGACTAGCTTGTTGGACTGTCCGGCACGTCCTCCAGTACTGGCGAGTGGAATTCTCCTCGGGGATTGACGACCTCGTCCCAGATCCATCCGACGAGCTGTTCTGCAATTGCGTCAATTCTTTCTAGCTCTAGGGACTCTTCCTTCAGGTTGAACATCTATAATTTACAAATAATTGAAAGATATTTAATCCACCGAGTTGGAGACAATAATTGTGCACTTAATAATAATGGAAATGTGTTTATTATTACGTACCATAATATCGTGTTGTGTAAGCTTTTTATGTCCCCAATTCCACATGTAATCGCAAACATAGTATGCACATAAATTATTTCCCGGCCCCTGTTTGGCACACTGTTGACCAAAAGAAATTAAGTAAAATTCATATAATATATTAGCCGAGGCCTACATGTATAAATTACTTGCTTACCGGAAAGCCAATGTTCCATTTTAGTGTTTCATGTTGAATACCCGGGTGTTCTTGACGAAATTGAATCCAGGCCCTGCGAACAAAAAAATTGAGTTAAGTCATTGCGAGTGTAAGGGGTGAATTAAGTAGGGGAAAATATACATCACCTTGTCATCATGTCCATGATGTTCTGTAGTTTTTCTTTTGGAGTGTGCAATGAATCAAAGACGTTCACGACACCCCGGTCAGGACACAATATTATTAGCAACCAGTGGAATCTGTATACATGTATACATTATAATCAGAAATGAAATAGTACACAGACAGTATAAGAAGAAGCCTGTGTATGTACTCACTCGATGTTGTACGGGATTAGTATGGAGTCGCAGTAATTTTGTTTCTTAATATACTTGTATAGGTTTAAATATGTTTCCTCAGGATTCATCAATATCATATCTTCACTTATCCTTCGAGGATCCACGAAACCAACGTCATATATCCCGGATCTCCGACATTTTTGAATCTCCATTCTGCATATGTTAAGCAATAAATAAAGCCCGCGTCAGCATAGATTGGAATTATTGTTTTCAAACTGTGAATTATAAGCAACAACAAAGTACTTATAGTGTCCAACAGGTGATCAAATCCACGTCCATGGCGTCGCGGTGGTACAGCTCATATATATCCTTAAACCTCACCCAGACCCAATCCTCGTCACCATTGTAGAAATCATGGTCCTTCACGCCTACTTTGATCATGCGCCGTTTATTCCTTCTTGATTGTTCCAAGTACCACTCATGGAATCGGCGCATCTTCGTCTGTAGCTTGCTCTCCATTTCAGGAGGGACCATAGGCTCGCCAAGCTTAAACGGACACTTCAGCGTTGTGTTTACAGGCACCTCTTCTTCCCCCAGGACTTGCGCTCTGGTTAGTCCAGTCTCGGCCATTACTCGTTGCACGTTAAGCTCGTCCAGAGATGGCAATGGACCCAAGGGCCGCTGAGGTTGCTGGCCGAGCTGAGGAACCTTTTTGAATGGGCCCGCCTCCTTATCTGCAGCCTTCCGCTTCCGGCGAGATTTCAGTAATGAGCGGTCATAGTCTGTTACTATTACTTCCTTCTGTTGACCCTTGCTCAAATTACCGAGGAATGACTTGACGACGGTGGGATCAAGCTTCGGCTCCGGCTCAGGTTTTTTCCTCCACTCGGCCATTTGCCTCTTTGTGTCTGCTTTGACCGAGGCTTCGAGCTCCTCTAGAGTCTTCTCACCCGCTCTTTTCTCTGGTGCGGGCTTCTCTCTGGTTTTCCGCGCCTTCTTCGCTGGTGGAGTGGGGGCAGAGGCTTTAGTGCGGCGTCCCCTCTTCGGCGGAGGAGACGGAGACCTCTTCGGCGGAGGAGACGGAGACCTCTTCGGTGGAGGAGACGGAGACCTCTTCGGCGGAGGAGACGGGCTTGCATCAGGAGCTCCCGGAGAATCATCATGATCTGGTGGATCTCTTGGAGGTGACAGAGGCTTGTTGGTAGCCGCAGGTGTACCGGGTATGACGACGTCTGCCTTGCTCCATAGAATGATGCAGTGAGAACACTGACCGAGTTTTGTTTCTCCGTCACCTCCGGGGATGTCAAGTTCCAAGTCTTCCCAGTTGGTGACGACTTGCTCCACCTCAACAGGTACGTAACCATGTGGAATGTCATTGCACTGCCATTTTTGCCCTTCTTCCACACGTTTGGTCATACCGTATGCGACCTGATAAGTTAGTAGTCACAAAGAAAGTTAGTAAATGAATGGTATTTACGGTGAAATGTATGCAGTACGAACTAAGGTCGCATACGTACCACCACAGCTAAGTTCTTCTGCCTGACGACAAGCTCGCACGCGGTCCGTTGAGTTATTTCATCCACGGTGTAACGGACCGCTTCGGCGGCCTGTGTGGAAGCGTGACTGCTTTGATATTGTTGTGGAGGGCTAATAAGGGCCGCATCTTGGAGAGGTGCATGCTCTGTGGAACCGGTCCCGCCTGCGGCTTGTTGGAGAGGTGCATGCTCTGTGGAACCGGTCCCGCCTGTGGCTTGTTGTATCTGCAGCCATGCTACCTTCATCCGTCGCTCCATCTCTGATTCCATTTCTTGGAGCATTGAGCCCTGGGCGGCAACCGTTTGCTCTAGGTCCCTCACCCTCTGCTCATATTCGGCCTTCTTCCTCGAACGGCTCCTATAGGTGGCGGCGTGCTCTTGGAAACCTTTCTTCCATGAGATGCTTGTGCCTACACCACGCGTCCGTCCAGGATGCTCCTTGTTCCCTAAGGCATAGGTTAGCTGATCTCTGTCTCTATCAGCAACAAATTCTCCCCTCTCAGATGCCCTGAGGATATCGAGGAGATGCTGAGCTAGTTCTCGCAAGTCCTCGGGAAAAACTAAGGAGCCGTCGATTGGGCTTAGGGTGCCTCCATGACCATAGTACCAATGCTTGGTCCTTGTGGGCCAGTCATGTGTCGCTGGAGTGATGCCTCTAGCATATAGATCTTCTTCCATCTTCTCCCATTTAGCGATGCTTGCCTTGTAACCTCCCGAACCCATCTTATGAGAGTACTTCTTATTTGCGGCGTTTCCAGCGTTTCTAGCACTAGCCGTTGCACCCTCTTCGGAGGTTTTGTACTCAAGGAATGCTTCCCACTCGTCATCAGTGATCTTCTTATACTTCTCAGGATCCGGGGCCTCTCCGGTTTTGAGAAATTGCGAGTACAACTTCTTCTTGAAATCCTGAAACAGAACTGCCATATTCTTCATTGTCCAATCCCTCAGTTCTGCTTCATGAGTGCTAGGCCAGTCGAATATTGCCTTTAATTCTCTCCATAGCATCTCCTTCTCTGTATCGGGGAGCACGTACTCCTCAGTGGGGTCCGTGGACTTCCATTTTCTGATACTGATGGGCACATTGTCCCGTACAATTACCCCGCACTGAGATACAAATTTCTTGGCCACTTTTGGGGGCTCAATTGGCTCCCCGTCATCCTCCACTCGGGTGATGTGTAACTTGACATCCTTCAGCTTCTTCGTGGTCGATCGTTTTGATTTCTTAGCAGAGGCGGCCTACACAAATTACATATATACGAGATGATATAGAGATGGTATACATAATTGACATGTACAGTACAAATTTATGTTATCTATATACACACCTGACTAGACAAGGGCTCGTTACCGACCCCTTCAATAGTGCTGCCCTAGACACGTTCGCCCTGGACATTGGCGGCCCCTTCAACATTTTCGGCCCTTGCAACATTGTCGCTCTGGATATTGTTGTCCCTTCCAATGATCCCCAACACATCATCCATGGACATTGGTTGGGTTACAATATTGAAAAGTTGATTCGCAAAGAACGTGTCGTTGTCCTCTTGCATGGGTGGGACATGGGTGTTGTTGTCCTCTTCCATGGGTGGGACGGGGTTGTTGTTGTCCGCCATCTATAGAATTAAAAATAATTGATAAGAAATATTTACAAAGCATACATATTCCCAATATTTCTAACATTTTCGCTAAGGGGGTCGGTGCGTGAAAAACGGATTCGCCAAGGGGTTCGGGTGCGCGGTGTGAATTGATTCGCTAAGGGTTCGCTAAGGGGGTCGGTGCGCGAAAAACGGATTCGCTAAGGGGTTCGGGTGCACGGTGGGTTCGGGTACGCCATAGAATTTCCGATAATAAACATTTTCGATAGTATACATTATACAAACATATAACATTTCCAATATACATTTAAATGAAGCACATATATTTCTAATATACATAGAATTTCCAATATACATTTAAATGAAGCATTTTTCAATATACATTTCAAACATATAACATTTCCAATATACATTTCAATGTAAATATCTCCAATACATTTAAATGAAGCATTTTCCAATATACATTTCAAACATATAACATTTCCAATATACATTTAAATGAAGCACATATATTTCTAATATACATAGAATTAAAAATAATTGATAAGAAATATATACATTTAAATGAAGCACATATATTTCTAATATACATAGAATTTCCAATATACATTTAAATGAAGCATTTTCCAATATACATTTCAAACATATAACATTTCCATTATACATTTCTAATATAACATTTCCAATATACATTTCAATGTAATTTCTAATATTTTCAATGTATGTGCTTAGCGAACGCGTTCGGCTAAGCGCATTTGGTTAGCGAACGTGTTCGCTAACCAAATGCGCATGGCCGAACACGTTCGCTAAGCAAATGTGCATGGCCGTGCAACGGGTACCTGCACACACAAACACGTACACGGCACGAAGGCCGGCTCACAAACATGCACGCACGGCACGAAGGCCGGCTTCACAGAGGCTCACAGCGTGATGGGCGGCGGGCGACGGCGGCGCGGGGACGAGCGGCGGCGGCGGCGAGGGGAAGAGGAGCGGCACCGGCGCGGGGACGACGGGCGGCGCGGGGACGAGGGGTGCCGGCGCGGGGACGACGGGCGCAGGGACGACGACGGCGGCGGGGACGACGACGGCGGCGGGAACGACCGACGGCCGGGCGCGGGGACGACCGACGGGCGTGGGGACGACAGGCGGCGGCGGCGTGGGCGTAGGGACCACGGGTGGCGGCGGCGACGGGCGACGGCGACGGGCGGCAGCGGCTGAGGAGACGAGGGGGCGCCGGCAGTTTCGATCTGGAGGAGAGGAGGGCGAAGTGAGGGAGGGGAGAGGTCCCCGACCTATATAGGTCCGGGGCATTTAGCACCGGGTGCAGCCACGACCCGGTGCTAAAGGCCCCCCTTTAGCACCAGGTCTTCCCACCACCCGGTGCTCACCCGGTGCTAAAGGCCGTAACTGTGCGCCAGACGAAGGCCTTTAGCACCGGGTGCAGCCACGACCCGGTGCTAAAGGCCCTTTAGCACCGGGTCTATACAGCACCCGGTGCTAAAGGCCCCCCCTTTAGCACCGGGTCTTCTACACCCGGTGCTCAAGGCCATAACTGGCGCCAAACGAAAATTGGGGGCATTTAGCACCGGATTTTAGATCAACACGGTGCTAAGGGCCCCAAATTTTCATTTGGCGCCCAGTTTCCAAACCGGCCTTTAGCACCGGGGGCTACTATTTGGGAATCTTATAAATATAGTTTTTAATATATAGTTATTAATACTTGTTTTAATTCAGTTATTAATACCTATTAAAAATATATATTAAATAAGAAAATCTTATAAATTACTAGAAAATCAATATAAAATTCTAGAAAATCTTATAAATTAATAGAAAATCTTATAAATTAATAGAAAATCTTATAAATTACTAGAAAATCTTATAAATTACTAGAAAATCTTATAAATTAATAGAAAATCAATATAAATTAGTAGAAAATCTTATAAATTACTAGAAAATCTTATAAATTACTAGAAAATCAATATAAAATGCTAGAATTAATAAAAACAATCTTATAAATGAATAGAAAATCTTAGAACATAGGGATCAAGGAACATAGTGCAATTAAATTACATGGCATCATCGTTTACTTGGACACTAATAAACTTCCTCTTTACAAATGTTCCTTGATTGTGATCACGCCGTAGATACGGTGTCTCCTCCGCCGCTAACAGGATGCTTGGGTCATCAGCCACTGAGAATGGAGGCCGGCCATCGAGCATATCATAATCTTCATCCGTCTTGTCCTCAACTCCTACGATTTTTCTCTTTCCACGAAGAACTATATGACGCTTTGGCTCGTCTTGTGATGGGTCCAATTTCTTACCCCCACCTTTCTTATCCGCCCCTTTCTTCGGTCTGCTAGCCATGTCCTTCACATAAAAAACTTGTGTGACAGCTTTGCCCAGGACGAACGGTTCGTCTAGAAAGCCAATCTTGTTTAGGTCCACTAACGTCATTCCATAGTCCGCTTCAACTTTAACACCTCCTCCAGTCAGCTTCACCCATTGGCACTTGAACAGTGGGATCTTCAAAGGTCCGTACTCTAGTTCTCATATCTCCTCTATGATTCCATAGTATGAGTTTGTATTGCCATTGGTGTCTGTCGCGTCGATCCGGACACCACTATTTTGGTTGGTGCTTTTCTTGTCCTGGGCTCTTATGTAAAATGTATACCCATTGATGTTGTATCCTTGGAATGTCAAGATCGTGCTCGATGGACCTCTAGCTACAAAAGCTAGCTGCGCATCAATGCCCTCGACACCCATAAGACGTCTTCGCAACCAATCGGCGAAAGTACTATTGTGCAGACGCTGAATGAAGGCCGCAGACTTTGTTGAGTTTTCGTCCCTGAGAATCTGCATGTGCTCCTCGATGTACGGAGCAACTAAGGTTGATTGTTGCAAAACTGTGAGGTGCGCTTTACGAAATGTCTCAACGTCCTTGATCACCATCGATCTTCTCCCTAGTGTGCCCTTTCCACCAAGTCTCCCCTCGTGATGGGATTCGGGCACACCAATCGGCATAAGATCGTCGACAAAGTCAACACAGAATTCAATGACCTCCTCTGTTTCGTATCCCTTAGCAATGCATCCTTCTGGACGAGAACGATTACGGACATACTTCTTTAGGACAGCGAAAAAGCTCTCAAATGGGAACATGTTGTGTAGAAATACTGGGCCCAATATACGAATCTCTTTGACGAGGTGAACCAATAGATGTGTCATGATATTGAAGAAGGATGGTGGAAATATCATCTCAAAGCTGACAAGACATTGCACCACGTCGTTCTGTAGCTGATCTAAATGGTCTGGATTGATCACCTTCTGAGAAATTGCATTGAGGAATGCACATAGCTTCACAATGGCTTTCTGCACGTTAACTGGTAGCACACCCCTAAGTATGACGGGAAGCAGCTGTGTCATCAACACATGGCAGTCGTGAGACTTCAGGTTTGTGAACTTCTTCTCTTTCATATTTATTATTCCCTTAATATTGGAGGAGTAGCCAGACGGAACCTTGATACTGTTCAAGCATTCAAACATGCTTGCCTTCTCTTCTTTGCTGAGAGTGAAGCTGGCAGGACGCAAGTACTGGCGTCCTTTGTCTCTCTTTTCTGGATGTAGATCAGTCCGTTGCTTCAATCGTTTCAGATCCTGACGTGCTTCCAGTGTATCTTTTGGCTTCCCATAAGTACCCAGGAAGCTTATCAAGTTCACGCAAAGATTCTTCGTCAGATGCATCACATCAATCGCGTTACGGACCTCTAAACGTTGCCAATAATGTAGCTCCCAAAAGATGGACTTCTTCTTCCACATCGCGGCACGACCATCCTCGCCCGTCGGAGCAGCCTGGCTTCCGTCTCCCTTGCCAAACACCACGTGTAGGTCCTTCACCATATCAAATAGCTCTTCTCCACTCCGGTGTCTCGGCTTTGTACGGCGGTCAGCATTCCCGCCAAAATGCGCACATTTCTTTCGTAGCTCATGCTTCGCCGGAAGGAATCGACGGTGACCCATGTACACAACTTTACGACAATGTTTCAAATACATGCTTTCGGTTTCCTCTAAACAGTGAGTGCATGCTTTATATCCTTTGTTTGATTGTCCTGATAGGTTACTTAGTGCAGGCCAGTCGTTGATGCTTATGAAAAGCAGTGCTCGAAGGTCAAACTGCTCCTGCTTGTCCTCATCCCACATGCTAACACCTTCATTCTTCCACAGCTGCAAAAGTTCGTCAACCAATGGTCTTAGGTACACATCAATGTCGTTGCCAGGTTGCTTTGGGCCTTCGATGAGCACTGGCATCATAATGAACTTCCGCTTCATGCAGAGCCAGGGGGGTAGGTTGTAGATACAAACAGTCACGGGCCAAGTGCTATGACTACTGCTCATTTCACCAAAAGGGTTCATGTCATCGGTACTTAAACCAAGCCTAACATTCCTCGCATCAGCATCAAACTCTGGGAATGCTCTGTCGATGTTCCTCCACTGGGATCCATCGGCGGGGTGTCTCAACATGTCATCCTGCTTACGTTCTTCTTTGTGCCAGCGCATCAGTTTGGCATGGTCTTAAGTCTCGACGGCATCGAGAAACGTCTTAAGTCCATCACGGAACGCCTGAGCGTGGGGGTCCCCGTACATCCATTGTCTATTCATCTACATTATTAACCAATAACAAATATACAATACAATTTAAAGATAAAAAAATTAATATATAAATAAATACAAATTATAATATATATTCCATTATATAAATAAATTTCTAAAACTACATTACTATATTCATTAAATATAACATTACTATAAGCCTTATAAGATTTATAAGATTTAAAAGATTTTCTATTAATTTATAAGATTTTCTAGCATTTTGTATTGATTTTCTAGTAATTTATAAGATTTTCTATTAATTTATAAGATTTTCTAGCATTTTATATTGATTTTCTAGTAATTTATAAGATTTTCTAGTAATTTATAAGATTTTCTATTAATTTATAAGATTTTCTAGCATTTTATATTGATTTTCTAGTAATTTCTAAAACTACATTACTATAAGCCTTATAACTATTCACAAGTCATACAAAACAAAATACTAACTAGCTTGCCTTCTCTCTCCATTTAAAACACAACATGAACACTCTCTCCACCATGAACTCAAGCTCTCTCCTCTCTCTCCTCCAAGAACACAAGCTCTCTCTAGCTAGCTTTACTTTGATTCACAAATCCCTCTATTTCTAAATCATAGAAGGATTACAAGCTAAATAAAACATTAGAGAATGAAAGAGTGTACCTTGTAGTGCTCCTTAGATGAGTAGAATCTTCACAAATTTTGAAAAAAATTTGGGCAACACCTCCCCTCCCACGGCCGAGCAGCATGAACACAGCGCCTAAGTGTTCAGCTGGCTCGGGCGGGGGAGGAAGAAGCCCCTATATTCAAACATATTAGCACCGGGTCGTGGCAAGACCCGGTGCTAATGCGCACCCTTTAGCACCGGGTGCAGCCAGCAACCGGTGCGAAATGGCCTCGGCACATTAGCACCGGTTGGTGGCTGCACCCGGTGCTAAAGGGGGCGCATTAGCACCGGGCCACGACCCGGTGCTAATGTGTCCGCCCTGACACCCCGCAGCGCCGCCCCCGCTCCTAGCCGTTGGACCCGGTGCTGAAGCCCCATCAGCACCGGGTCCAAAAATGGCCGAGGCGGAGGAGGCGGGCGGATGTGAAGGATTCTGGTAGTGACTCTTGCTTTATTGGCTTGCAATTGTATCAAATATATCAATAATTGATCTTTCTTTTTGTCTCTTTGCAGACGAGAAATGTGTCCGGGCACAAAGATTTGTGGCACCATGATGTTATCAAAAGCCTTGACGTCTGTGTGAAGACAGTTGTGTTGAGAGAGTATATAGTCTCAGTATCACAAATTAACCTTGCAGCATTCTTTATACTGAGTGCCAAAATGCTGGAGTCGATGAGATTTGAGGGTCGCCACTGTGGCATGAAGAAGTATACTAGAGATCTGCGTAGTTTGCTTCCGCTGGAGAAAAGAGCTTCAAGAGGCACCCAGTTTCGCTTTGCAAGTAGCAAATGCGACCACTTTATTCCACGCATATGCCATGCCCATGATTTAGCTAAAACTGATCTCTTTAAATGTGATTCAGATTGTGCCCTTTGAGTGAGTTAGTTTTGCTTACCTTATTTCGTGCCATGTCTAAACTAGGTTTTTTTTCTCGTTTTATATAACGGAAAACATACGGTGCCCCGGGCGGCATGTGCACCCCTGTGCAGAACCAGGCACGTGTCCATTCAATCAACTCTGTGTTTAAGAAAAGCCAATGATTATCTATAATCCAACCTCTGGATAGCTTAGAACAAGAAGCGGAAGGGGGTGCATTGGGACACTGGTGTTGACAAAACGAGCATTGTATCTTTAACTCAAAGGCTTGTCCATATCCATTTTGTTTGTTTGCTTCACGGGGATACCAAGCATCTGACTGCATGCCCCTCCCCGCACATCTTCTTTCCCCTCACACTGTCTGGTCCTCTCTCTCCTCTCATTTCTTCCCTACCCATTATCTCTCCATCTCTCACACCAATGCTGAATGTATGGAGGTTGGGCTGCAGTGCTGCACCAGATGCAGCAGTTTCTTCCTCGCCGGTGATGGCGCGCATGCGAAGGAGCTGCAGGACGATCGAAACTTCCAGCAATAGTGCTTCCATCGTGAGGTAGCCTTGGCTTCAATGGATCTGATTCTCACCTCGTTGGATTTGCACAAGCATCGGAGTAGTACACGGTGGCCGGAAGTGCTCATCACCTCGCGACTCCACGGCGACAACTGCGATCTCGTTAGCCTTTGCTCATTTAGTTTCATGATTTCTGTTTGGTTTTCATGACGTTCTCGTGGGCAGCAAAGGACTTTTTTTTCTATCTGAAGTTTGTGTGTGTTTTTCCATATTCTTTTGTTGAACATTTTGGTCCAAACTTCAACTTTTGCATTCTCTTTGAGCATACAGATCCTGGATCGTGTGATGTGCAATTGCAAATTTTGCTAGTCAAAGAAGTACAAGATTGTTGCATCAAAAAAATTATGATTGAAATGTGCCAGGTTTTTCTTTTTCTCCAGTCAACGGCGCAAAAAGCCAGTTTTTCTAGCTTTTTGCGTAAGTCTATTCACCCTATGTCATCGCTGAGATGAACGAATAACCTACATATTTTATAGTTCAAATGTGATTGATTCCCTCTGTTCTCTGGTCATCGGCACAAAAAGTGCTGAAATTTTTTGGCACTCTATACATCTACCTTTGACCACAAAAGGGGTAAAAATGGTTGCATGGAATTTCTTTCACGCGATTGTATAAGGAAGAGTACAGGCATGATGCTATTCCTTTTATATGAGCAGCAAGGATGAGTAGCTACCGCCATGAACGGACTCGCCATCTGTTGCGCAGTGATGAAGCAGCGTATAGTAGCAGGTGGAAGGAAGCATCGCCTAGTCACACATTCATATGCCAGAAGTAGAGTAAGGCAATGCTCAAAGAGACAGCGACCTTGGCCTTTTGTAGCTGATCATTTATGCACTGTATATTGCTGCAGGGGACAGCCCGCTCCAACCCAAACCGTGGACCCGACTGATGACAGCACAAATTCAAACTTACGCCCTCACAACTTTCAAACTTGCAAAAAGTTTAGCTGTTGCATCTCCTGCTAACGATGGCAGGGTTATGTGCTAGTAGATTAAGAGCTTGCGCGAATCCCAAAGGGAGGCATGCACGGGAACCAATCCAACGACTGCATGTTGGGGGGGCATGTGCCGCCGGTGGCAGGAAATCCTCTCTGTTTATATAATGTAATGAGGCTGGGCTATGATCCATAATTTAAGAGTGAGTTTTGTTTGACACTACTCCTTTACACACTCCCTAACAGGAGGTGGTAATAATTTGATAAATTACGAAATTTCCTGATGAAAGATCCTGAAAATATGTTTGTTATTATGAATTACATCTCAAAGCCATCTCCTTGCGTGATCGATTTATAGTTGTTATTACTATCTAGATTTTGTGTTGTGCTCGGAGTTGAATACGTCTCTCGTTTTGGTGTGGAATGAGATGATCTGAAACTCTAGAGCTGCATTTCTGCTTGCTATTTAATGGTGCAGTAATTCTTAGCTGAGTACTAGTGGTTAGCTGATACAAAAGATTATTAAGTCACCAGAAACATTGATTCAATACATGTGTAAAATAACATTAAATAAATACCTCTTGTAAAGATTTTTAATTAGCATTTCTTGTTTTTTTAATTAGCATTTCTTGTAAAAAAATGTTGAATTATTTTTTTGTAAAAAAATCTTGAATCAAGATTTCTCATATAGAAAAGTTGAATCACTAAAGATATTGAGTCAACATCCTTGTAGAAAAAATCTTGAGTCATTATTTCCTTTGTAAAAATGCTAAATCACCATAATGGATATGTAAGAAGAGAGTCAACAAAAATAGACATGAGAAAAAAAAATGAAAACGGAAATATGGTAACTTGTTGAAAAAAAGGGAAAGTGGTGACATGAAGTAGGTCAAAAATGGAATTGACCACTACTTTATCCAAGTAATGCTGCACATCTAAATAGCAAAATCTATGTTTTCGAATGATCGGCAAGGGTAAGCAATAATAGATGGAAGGTTTGAAGTTTCCTGGTATTATTGCAAAGAAAATGATCGGTTTTCTTTACAAGAAAATGGCTCACTAGAGCCAGGAAGCCGCTTGGCGTGGAAATTTACTCTGTCGTTTTAGAAGAGGCGTGTAAATTTACTTGTGCTACCTAATGCCAAGGATTGATTTTTCTAAACAAGAAAATGTTGCTTGTCAATTGTCATGGAGGGACAATTCAGATTCTTTCAAAAAAGAAACAATTGTTCGAGTTTTACAGTCAAATTGAATGTTCAAATAATCAACAAAATGCAACAATATTGATCTGACATCCCTTCATTTGTCTCGTAATCACTAGTCACCATGGAGTCCATGGACACTCTTTTCAGTCTTTTTATATAGCACTTTGAAAAACAGCCACTCCCTCCGGTTTTCAAACAGTTCTCGCTTCAGACAGCGACATGGTCATCAAGACACACTGTTTTGATCATGAATTTGTAATTTAAACACATTCAAAACATAACAAGTATGTAATATTTTAAAACTAACTATTGAAGACATCTAGAAATATTAAAAGTTTATTTGATGAAATATTTAAAGACATACTAATGGTCAAACTCAGATGTTTTTGACTGTATAATCTAAAGAGTAGCGGAAGCACTACACAAGAGGATTCTTTTGGTAATCATATTAGAATTCCAATGAACAAAAGCACTCCATCAAAGTCGCCACCGGGCAGACAGGCGACCAAACGAGCAGACGGTTTCATGTTAGGCCAACTCCTCTACTTGCCAGTTGCCACCAAAAAGCTCCTACCCACGCTTCGCAGGTTGGTAGGTGCATCAAACCACATCCATCCCTGAGCTCGCAACATCAAAATCCAAGAACCGATCACCATCCCTAACCTCTAAACCTGTACGTCCATGCAAATAGTCCAGTCAAACCCAGCTGATTACTAGTAGCTCGTAGCAGCGCTGCAGCGGTCGGTACGGTACGGGTGGATCACCTCAGCTCGCCGTTAAAAGATCGATCGAGGCATTCCCTGCAGGTCGCCGCCTCGACCTCGAGACAGAGCATTCTTTCCAAGACATGGCTATGGCTCGCGCCGAGAGGAAGCCGCTGGCTGTGGCGATGGCCGTGGCGCTGCTCCTGGGGCTGTGCCGCGGCGACGTGGTGCAGTTCATCTTCGGCGACTCGCTGTCGGACGTGGGCAACAACAACTACCTGACCAAGAGCCTCGCCCGCGCCGCGCTGCCGTGGTACGGCATCGACTTCGGCAGCGGCATGCCCAACGGCCGCTTCTGCAACGGCCGCACCGTCGCCGACATCGTCGGCGACAAGATGGGCCTGCCGCGCCCCCCGGCGTTCCTGGACCCGTCTCTCGACGCCGACACCATCCTCAAGAGTGGCGTCAACTACGCCTCCGGCGGCGGCGGCATCCTCAACGAGACATCCTCCCTCTTCGTAAGACACTTTCTTTTGTTTCTTTTCTATATGAAAGATGAAGAAAATAAACAACAGGCATGAAATTAAATCGATCAGAAACTGATTGCTCCTTCGACTGAATGCGATATGCAGATCCAGAGGTTCTCGCTGTACAAGCAGATCGAGCTGTTCCAGGGCACGCAGGCGTTCATGCGGGAGAAGATCGGGAAGGCGGCGGCGGACAAGTTCTTCGGCGAGGGCTACTACGTGGTGGCCATGGGCGCCAACGACTTCATCAACAACTACCTCCTCCCCGTCTACTCCGACTCGTGGACCTACACGGGCGACACCTTCGTGAAGCACATGGTGAGCACCCTGGAGGCCCAGCTGCGGCTGCTCCACGCGCTGGGGGCCCGGCGGCTGACCTTCTTCGGGCTGGGCCCGATGGGCTGCATCCCGCTGCAGCGGTACCTGACCTCCTCCGGCGGGTGCCAGGAGTCCACCAACAAGCTGGCCCGGAGCTTCAACGCGCAGGCCGGGGCGCTGATGGGCCGGCTGTCGGCGTCGCTGCCCAACGCCACGTTCATGTTCGGCGAGGCCTACGACTACTTCCAGGACATCATCGACCGGCCCTACAAGTACGGGTTCAACAACTCGCGGGCGCCCTGCTGCTCGCTGGGGAAGATACGGCCCACGCTCACCTGCACGCCGGTGTCCACGCTGTGCAAGGACCGCAGCAAGTACGTGTTCTGGGACGAGTACCACCCCACGGACAGGGCCAACGAGCTCATCGCGCTCGAGACGCTCAGGAAGCTCAACATCACCGTCGGCACCAACGGAACGTCCAGCTAGGTCGCTGGATGGAGGGTGGGCGACGACGACGAGAGGCCGTCGCGGCTGCAATCGATGGCCTGGATTTTGCAGTGTCTGTAATTAATTGGAGAAAGCAAGGTCGTCACTAGCTGCAACAAGGGACAGATCGATCACATGTGTGTATGAATTAATCATCGTCATATAAGCGATTTTGTCCAAAATGCGCTCCTATCCCCGCTACGGAGACAAGCGCTACCGTGCATCCCGAACGGCCGAGCACGCCGTCTCCCACCCGATCGACAGTAGAGTGCGTTTGCACTGGAGAATCGGAGCGTGTACTCATGCGCAGTTGCGGTGCACGCCCGTCACGTCACCAGTACAACTGGACCCGGCTGTCAGCACTGCAGCCGGGCTGCCGGACCCGCTTCGATCATCACACACACTGTCACATTTATCCTGTGCAAACATCGATCAGTCTCGCTTCCACGGCACGGCCCAACAACCAACGGCCAGCACGCCACGGCACGCTATTGTGCTGTGCTCCCTTGCGACTGGGGCCCACTGCGAGTACCAGGTTCGAGAAGGATCAGTCAGTCAGTCAGTGTAAAGAAGTGAAGAACCCCCGGAGCACGCCGTTTTCCGCTCATCGTATTCGTACCCACATTTGGAAGCAGCGCCACCCGTGCGGCCGACAGCTGGGACCCCTGGGGCGCCGGGCCCGCGTGTCATAGGCCAAACACCGCCATTCGCCGCTGCGCTGCCGTAGCCCGTAGCCGAAGCGCACCGAGGAGGAAACGGCTCGTGCTCGTGCTCGCGCGCGCGCCGCAGCCGCAAAAGCGCGAGCAAACGACGCGAGGCCGTTCGCGCGCCCGGCACCCCACTCGTGCTCGGTGGCGTCCGCAGGCGCGTCACCGCGCGCCCGGCTGCTCGCGCGCCGTCCGCGCCGCGATCCCCCCTTTGGCCCCACTCGCCAGGCGCCGCAACAAATTCACGGCCGCGCCGCCGTACACTCCACCCCCGGCCTCATTCAGTCCTCCCTCACTCGGGCGCCACTCAACGCACCGCTGCTGCCCACCGCCTGCGCGCCCCACGACGACGGCGGCTCGCGTCGCGTTGAGCGACGAGCCTCGACTCCTCTCCCCCCGCGCTCCCCGATCGACGGCCGATCGATCCCGCCGCGCCGCCATGTCGTCGGCGGCCGCGTCGTCCGCCTTCATCCTCGCGCTCTCCTCCGCCACCCCCGGGGGCCGCTGGCGGGTCCCGCCGTTCAGCCGCGGCGCGACCCTGAACTTCCCGTTCTGGACGCCGACGCCGCCGCCGCGGGGCGCGGCGGTGGTGCGCTCGGAGGCCGGGCCCGGGGGCAACGACGCGGCGCCGCCGGAGCGGAGGGCCGACGCCGGCGCCGGCGCCACCAGGCAGCCCCGCGCGCGGCGGAAGGCGGTTAGTTTCGGTCCACGCCGGCCTACCTGCACCTGCCCCTCGATGTAGGATCGCTGCTCGTTTTTTTTTCTTTTTCTGAAACCGACGTGTGTCCGTGCGCGTGCGCAGGTCTACAAACGGAGGGATCCTGTTCAGCCGGTCGGCCGTTACGGCTCAGCGACGGTGAACGCGCCCAGGGGCGGCGCCGCGTCCAGCCAGAACGGCGCGCTGGCGGGCGGCGAGACCAAGTCCATCGTCGCCGCGCCGTCGGTGAGCATAGTGAAGTTCGAAGGCCCGGGGTACACCGTGATCCTTCCCACCGAAGACATAGCGCCGAGGACAGTCGTCGTCCCAGCCTCGGAGCCGCCGCCGCCGGCGGCATCTGAGGAAAGCTTCGTGCCGCCACGAACTTACATTCCCAAGCCTGACACCGGTGGCAATGCTGAAGTTGCAGAGAAGAGGCGCGCACAGGTTGATGCCGAAGGAGCTGCAAATCCAATTGCACCTCCTCCTACTCCTCCACCTGCACCAAAGCCAACGCCTGTGGTACAAGAGGCCGAATGGGATTTCAAGAAATACATTGGTTTCGACGAGCCTGCCGAAACGAAGGACGATGCTGCCGGGGTTGGTGCAGATGCTGCTGGTTCTTTTGAACATTACGAGAACGATGATCCTGGCCCTTTGGCTGGGGAGAATGTCATGAACGTCATCGTGGTGGCTGCTGAATGTTCTCCTTGGTGCAAAACAGGTAAGGACATTACTGTTCCTGCTATTCGTTCCAGATTTGCAGGTTGCATGAATGACTGATGTGAGCAATCGTTGCATATTATAGGTGGTCTTGGAGATGTTGCAGGAGCTCTGCCCAAGGCTTTGGCGAGAAGAGGCCATCGTGTTATGGTAGCACTCTCAGGCTTCTATTTTTCATTTGGGTGCCTTTCGTTTTTGTTGGTATCTTCAGTAGTTTATCATCTGGTAAATATTTGCTGTGATAACTTGAGATGCACATAGTTAGATGTGATGAAATGCTAGGTAGGTTGATTTCACATGAACAACATGATCTGAAAGTAATTTTCCAGTTCTTATGCTTTGGTTTCCTTTCTTTTTTTTATCGGCATTTTCAGTATTCTCATCTGGTAAATCTATGCTTTGGTAACTTGAGATGCACATGGTTAGATTTGATGAAATGCTAGGTAGGTTGATTGCACATAAACAACATAATCTGAAAGTGATATTACGGCTCTAATGCCACAAACATCTGAAACCTTGATCATATGTATGATACAAAGCGCTAGCATCACTCCCTTATAGTGGTTTTATTTTGAAATATTTGCATCGCGCACAAATGATCATGATCATCTCAGAAACTACTGCTTCGTATAGCGATACAGAGATGATCATATCATTATAAATGGCTACATTGTATTGTGTAACTAAGATAGCATACAAACTTGGAGATCACATACTGTCATATTTTAAATCATGTACCCTGAGCAGACTTAAAAGATGATTTGTCTAACATTTTTGTGGAATGCTTGTTTCAATTTAAGGTTGTGGTACCAAGGTATGGGGACTATGCGGAAGCCTTTGATATGGGAATCACGAAATACTACAAAGCTGCAGGACAGGTACGTGTAAACCTACTGATCACATGGGAGATTGACATAGAAAATGCCAAGGCCTAAAAATTGCAATATATTTAATTCAATTGGCATTTTTTGGCTTACAGGACTTGGAAGTGAAATATTTCCATGCATTCATCGATGGAGTCGATTTTGTGTTCATTGATGCACCTCTCTTCCGGCACCGTCAAGCTGACATTTATGGGGGAAATAGACAGGTAAATCTTCCTTTCCCTTGTTTCTTCAGAATTCACTTTCACTGCACTGGCTATCTGAGATCTAGCCAAAGTGCTTTTGATTGAAATACGATTTCCCATTTTTCTTCAGGAAATTATGAAGCGCATGATTTTGTTCTGCAAGGTTGCTGTTGAGGTACCCCCGTGAACTCTACTATCAATCATATTGAAACATTCTGAATTTTGGGATCGCAGTTATCAATAGTTTGTCATATACAAATCTAAATCCAGTCATATGTCAAATTGGTGGACTACTAGGCTCATGTTTTGCACCAACGAATGCTATTTTATTACATTGATTCGCCCTATCGCTCATGACAATTTTACAATATTCGTTTCATTGGCACATTCCTCCATATGATGTACCTGAATATTGTTCTGTTATATATGTGACTAAGAACACTGGTCTTTCTGTTGTGTTGATCCATAATCTTCAGGTTCCTTGGCATGTCCCATGTGGTGGTATATGCTATGGTGATGGCAATTTGGTGTTCATTGCCAGCGATTGGCACACTGCACTCCTGCCTGTTTATCTGAAAGCCTACTACAGAGACAATGGCCAAATGCAGTACACTCGCTCCGTTCTTGTCATACATAACATCGCTCACCAGGTCCTTCCTTCTCATAACCATGATTCTTTTGTACCATTGCCACTTTCTCTTCATTAGATTTTAAAATGGTTCAGTTATGATCATGGAGAAAGATTACTCAAGAATGGCATGCCCCTTTTCAATTTGTCAATGGTCGTTTCATATTTTCAGTCGATTATTGCTTTTGGCCGGTTCTGAACTAGACTTCACTTTCTCGATCTTAATGATTTCCCTCTTGTTGGCAGGGTCGTGGCCCTGTAGATGAATTCCCGTACATGGACCTGCCTGAACACTACCTCCAGCATTTCGAGCTGTACGACCCTGTCGGCGGCGAGCACGCCAACATCTTCGCCGCCGGCCTGAAGATGGCGGACCGGGTGATCACTGTCAGCCGGGGCTACCTGTGGGAGCTGAAGACGGTGGAGGGCGGCTGGGGCCTCCACGACATCATCCGGTCCAACGACTGGAAGATCAACGGCATCGTGAACGGCATCGACCACCAGGAGTGGAACCCGGAGGTGGACGTGCACCTGCGGTCGGACGGCTACACCAACTACAGCCTCCGGACGCTGGACGCCGGCAAGCGGCAGTGCAAGGCGGCCCTGCAGCGGGAGCTGGGCCTCGAGGAGCGCGACAACGTGCCGCTGCTCGGGTTCATCGGGCGCCTCGACGGGCAGAAGGGCGTGGACATCATCGGCGACGCGATGCCGTGGCTGTCGGGGCAGGACGTGCAGGTGGTGATGCTGGGCACCGGGCGCGGCGACCTGGAGCGGATGCTCCAGCACTTCGAGCGGATGCACCACGACAAGGTGCGCGGGTGGGTGGGGTTCTCGGTGCCCATGGCGCACCGCATCACGGCGGGCGCCGACGTGCTGCTGATGCCGTCCCGGTTCGAGCCGTGCGGGCTGAACCAGCTCTACGCCATGGCGTACGGCACCGTGCCCGTGGTGCACGCCGTGGGCGGGCTGAGGGACACGGTGGCGCCGTTCGACCCGTTCGGCGGCACCGGGCTCGGGTGGACGTTCGACCGCGCCGAGCCCAACAAGCTGATCGAGGCGCTCGGGCACTGCCTCGACACGTACCGGAACCACAGGGAGAGCTGGAAGGGCATCCAGGAGCGCGGCATGTCGCAGGACCTCAGCTGGGACCACGCCGCAGAGCTCTACGAGGAAGTCCTCGTCAAGGCCAAGTACCAATGGTGAACATGCATGAACACCATCGGGCATCATCGGCATGCAACTTCTGCTCGTGTTGTTTAAATTTCATTTCTCTGGCTTGATCCATTGTACATTCCGCATTCAACGGTCTCGGTGAAGAGAGATAGCTTCATATGCGACGCCGCGGTGATGTGGCCATACAGGGAGGGAAGATAGAGATAGCATGGTAGTGGCTGAGCTGTGTGCTTTCGACTGGGTTCGTTTTTGTAGCGCAGTAGTGGATGTTGTATGGAAGAATGCAATTTTCCGATTTGGGATGCCAACTTAATAAGTGTAGGCGTGTAGCTGATGTGGCCGTCGATACCATGTTACTTGTTGGGAGATTATTCTAGAATGCATGATTGGAAGAACACATAGACCTTTTGAAATTTCAATTGAACTGGTAAAGAACATTCAGAACGAGTAAACATTTTTACGGACGACACAACAGCATGCCCAACCTTGAGAATATTTGCCTAGCAATAAATACTGAAGATGTTAATGTGGAATGGAGATCGTCGGAGTTTTGCTACTTGACAGTGCCACTGATCAATGAACAAGGACATGCTTATGTCGTGGAAGACTAACTCGAAGCCTTGTAGTTATGTCTTTTTGTATTTGTATGTGGGTGTTCTATTGTGGTGTTGTAATGTTCATGTTCTTCACTTCTCTTCTCTTCAGCTATGTATCTCTGGAGCCTATGCTCTAACCTTGTAATTGACGTCTGACGCCCTCCATTCCTGGCTTTGCCGGTATCAATGGAAATTATTGTTAATGTGGGGCATTTGGGCAAAGTTGCAAACATGGTGTGATGTATTTGTGATGGTCCAATTTCCACGATATTCAGTAAGAAAAATCAGAGTTATGGCAGTATGCTGCATTTTCAGTAATTGACAATCTCATTTCGTCATACTCAGAAACTCTTGAGGTGAGTTTTTTTTTAAAAAAAACGATACACACATACGGCATTTTAGGTATGTGTGGGCCTATGGCACGTATGTAACAAGGTTAACGAAAAATGTGTAGTGTCTTAACACATTTGAAAAACTCGGTTTGTAATATCCCGTCAGGAAAGTTTCGCAAAACTAGTATTGGACAAACATATGTCGAATTAGATACAAAGACGTTGTGCACGTATGTTCTACAAAAGGAACTATAAGAACATGCGCATAATTTTCCAGAAGACAACCTCATTTGCGAGACGAACAAGGAAAGTGTACATCAACCATCAACGCACATTTGTACATGTGTACATTTCCCTTTCCCGGCATGGTTTTCAGAGAACTCGTACCGTTTTAGCGTAACCACTGCTCGCGTACCGCGAGTCCCATCACGAAGTTCGTCGCCTCATGCACCTGCACGCGCGCGCAGGCGTCCGGTTGAACTGTGCCGCGCCGCGCCGCGCGCCATGCATCCGTGCGCGATCCAACCTATCCAAGTGTGGAGCTGTGGTCTCGACTCGAGCTGCCCGTCCCGTAGTGGAGCACGAGAAACACGACGGAGGGAGGAGCATCCAAAAGGTAGCTCGAGCGCGGCCGGGCGTCCACACAAACTATTCCTGGTGGGTGGGCGCGGCCACGACGGCGACACTTCTTCGGCGGGCGGTGGATAGCCAGGTCATCGCGAACCTCCCACGTCCCCCTCCGCGACGTTCGCTTTTGGCATTTGCATTGGTCCGCCGGTGATGATGCGCTAGTTGGCCTAGCCTACTACGATGCCCCCTGTCTCTCGTTGTGGGAGTGACAGGTGGGCCATAAATAAACACTGGGCCCACCGAGCAGTACCAGTACGTGATGGCTCGTAGAGTCGTAGCCCACACCGTCTCACCGGAATGCGATGCTTGTTATCGTCAGGGGAAGAGACAAGCTTGTGGTGTACTCGCACGAGTCAGCTGCAGTCTACTGAGCCACACTAGTGACTAGCCCCACACTGACATGTGGATCCTGCGCATGTTGGCCCGCATGTCAATGGCTCAAGCTGCGGGGAAGCCAAACCGACCAGGCCGGCCGCCCCGTGTGTGTCCTGGACTCGTGAGCTCTCGTACTCCACAGGTCCACTCGCTTCATCACCGTGTTATGAGCCAGTGCAAAAGCGTCCTCGCGCACCGACGAGACCCGCGGAAAAGCAACGTCTCCCAAAAGCTGCAGCAGTGCAGCCCGCGCAGCGAGAGCCGAGAGGGCGCCAGGCGGCGGAGGCGGAAGCACGAGCGGGGATGGCCGGCGCAGCGGCGGTGGCGGCGGGGTGGGTTGACCTCGACGGGTCGACGGCGACGGCCCAGCTCCTGACGCGCCGGTGGTGGCCGTCGTCGTGGTCGGCCGGCGGCGCCGGCGAGCCGTCCCCGCTGCTTGGCTGGTGGCCGGCGCTGGCGTCGGGGTCGGGCGTCGAGGCGCTGCGGGCCGCGTGGGACGCGGCGCGCGCGGCGGCCGTGGCGCCGGCGCTGGCCGCCGCGTCGTGGGTGTGCCTGGCCCTGTCGGCCATGCTGCTCGCGGACGCCGTGTTCCTGGCCGCCGCCAGCCTCCTCGCGCCGCGCAGGCGGTGCCGGGCGGGCCCCATTGCCGGCCCCGCCGCCGAGGACGACGGCGACGACGAGGAGGCGGCCGGCGGCTACCCGATGGTGCTCGTCCAAATCCCCATGTACAACGAGCGGGAGGTGCGTACGCGTGCGCATTTACTAACTCACTCTCTACAGACGCGACGCAAAAAGCTGCAAAGCAAACGGTGCATTTATACGGTTTTCGTGCGTATGATACGCACCGTTTCCTTTCTTGTTTGGGCGGTGTGGGCGCACGCAGGTGTACAAGCTTTCCATTGGAGCAGCGTGCGGGCTGGCATGGCCGTCCGATAGGGTCATCGTACAGGTTCTCGACGATTCCACGGATCCAACGATCAAGGTGAGTTTGAATCTTCTTGCCCTTTGCCAGTAGCTGAACTATACTGTCTCGACGCCTCCTCTGCCTGTGCGGTGACAGCGATGGGTTCAGTTTAACTCTAGCTACCTGGCTACCTGCTCATCAGTGGAGCTGTTGGTAATTTGTTAAAGGAATTTGGCGTCCAACAATTAGCATATTCTATAGAGCAGAATGGGATTGGATGTGGATCGTAGTGAGCGAGTCGTCAGATAGTGGGCAAACGAGAGCTGCTGCTGATGTAACCGTGGGCAAAAGTTGCATGCAAGATGCTATGGTAAAACAAGTGGCATCAGTATGCCTGTATGCGTATGAAGATATTGCAACATGGCAGCGTGGATAATCACAAGGGTTAGTATTACATATTTACATGATGTTGATGGGGGTACATGAACAAGAGAAAGTGCATCTAGCCATCTACAGACTACATCAGTTGCAAATGGACTTGAAAACATTGCGGCAAATCTCTTGTCGCCCTTTCAAAAAAAAAATTGAAAACATTTCACTTCACAATTTTCCCACACGTTCATATTGTGACTCCTTGATCGAATTAGGTACCAGCTTTGAGTAAGAACAAGTACCGCATACATTAGGTTGAGCTATTTCAGTGAACTACTAGCGTCACTGAATTTGGCCGTTGCGCTCCTCGCAGATATATCATGCATGTAGTGTGTTCTCAACAGGATCTGGTAGAGCTTGAATGCAAGTATTGGGCTAACAAAGGCAAAAACGTAAGATATGAGGTGAGGAACAACCGGAAAGGATACAAGGCTGGTGCACTGAGACAAGGGATGCTGTATGACTATGTTGAGCAGTGTGATTTTGTCGCGGTGTTTGACGCTGACTTCCAACCGGAACCTGACTTCCTCACGAGGACCGTCCCTTATCTTGTGCATAATCCACGAATTGCACTTGTTCAAGCACGATGGGAATTTGGTAAGCATGAAGAGATCTCTACCCTGGTCACGTGTTTCCTTGTTTAGGGTCTGTGTTTGTGGTTCTTACACTGTATTGTGCTAAGCTTGTTCTAAAAGTTCACTTGGAAATTTAGGGTTGGCATATCAGATCGCAGTTTATATTAGATCATGTCATCTAACAATTGATCTTTCCCAGTGCTCTCTCAAGTGGATATTTCTTTTAGCACTGATCATTCTTTTCTGTTATAAATGCAACAATGCCCACTCGTGTAAACTGGTTTACAAAAGTAGCTGAACCGCTACCAAAATATTTGAAAATGGATTCACCAAGTAGAGCTGAACAGCTATTGAACACACATTTTTCTACTTTTCAATATAACTATTAGTTGGAAGAGTCTATTTGAAATTACAGAACACATTTTTTTACTGGAATTAGTAACAGCTCTCATGGCTAACTAGATTCTGCAGCCCAGTACAGCGCACCATAACCACCATAATTTTTTCCCTTAGTATGTTTCTATTAACCCGACGATGCTGATGGGCACTTCTGAATTGGTCTTGTTTTATCAAACAACATAAGTGCAAAATGTTCGGTAACTTACACCGTCACCCAAAAATGTCGTTGGCTGACACTCACACCTCTGGTCACGGTAGGAAAGATAAACTTGCTGACCAAAACAGAAATTTTGTCCCTTATATGTGCTGAGCGTGAGTAGGCTGTATCTGTCTGATGCATCTCTTGTTCCAATTGACAGGAACTTGCTGACTGGCATTTCGGGACGGTTTTGCAGTTAATCCTAATGAATTCCTGATGACAAGGATACAAAAGATGACATTAGATTATCACTTCAAAGTAGAGCAGGAAGGAGGTTCATCCACGTTTGCCTTCTTTGGTTTTAATGGTATAACAAGAAAATCTCTGTCAGAATTCAATCATTCGCAATGGTGTAGGATTTAACATATTTAACTTCAGGAACTGCTGGTGTCTGGAGAATTTCTTCCATCAAGGAAGCTGGGGGCTGGGAGGATCGAACCACAGTGGAAGACATGGATTTAGCGGTCAGAGCAGGTCTCAAAGGATGGAAATTCATCTACGTCGGAGATGTTAAGGTAAGACAGTACTAATGTGCTTATTGGATTCAGTGTTTTAGTTAAATTAAACCTTTCCGTGGACCCTACTTTAGAGTAGGCCAAATATACAATAGAAGATCGTTTCAAAAAAAATATATACAATAGAAGAAAAAAATATAGTAGAAATAGCATGACAAAATGCTGAATTCGATTAACATAGTGTCTTTAAGAAATGCCAAATCTATACAAAAGTTATTTTTACGTGTGATGTGACTTGCAAAGAACTTATTGTTGGAATCATAGGTTAAAAGTGAACTGCCAAGCAACCTGAAGGCATATCGCCGTCAACAACATCGGTGGACATGTGGGGCAGCAAATTTGTTCCGGAAGATGGGAGTAGAGATAATTCTGACTAAGGTAAATTTGCTTTTAGAGATGAAGTGATTTCTTGTCTAATAAGCATGAGTACCCATTTTTATACTCTGTTTGAGTGGGTGATCTGACTATTCCATTGCGTCTGTGTTCACTTGTGATACTTATCATGATGTTCTCTAAATCTTGGAGCAGGAGGTGTCGTTTTGGAGGAAGCTTTATTTGATCTACAGCTTCTTTTTCATTAGAAAGGTTGTTGCCCATGTGGTACCTTTCATGCTCTACTGTGTAGTAATCCCGTTGTCTGTCCTGATTCCTGAGGTTACAGTTCCTGTATGGGGGGTGGTTTATGTCCCAACAACAATAACACTACTATACGCCATCAGAAACCCCAGGTTTGTATCTTGAAGCCGTACCACACTAGATAAGGTGTCTGCTACTGCTAGTGTATGTAACAACTGCTTTGCTTTCAGCTCTCTCCACTTCATACCATTCTGGATCCTCTTTGAGAATGTTATGTCTTTTCACCGCACGAAGGCGACATTCATCGGTTTACTTGAGCTCGGGAGTGTAAATGAGTGGGTTGTCACTGAGAAGCTTGGTAATTCAAACTGCACCAAGCCTGTGCCGCAGATACTTGAAAAGCCTCCCTGCAGGTGTTGGGACAGGTAGCACGGGCGTTTTGTATATGGTTCCTGAGAAGTTTCATCAGTATTTAGATTTAACTGACTCTAATATGTGCATTATTTTCATGCTCGTTGCAGATGCACCGTATCGGAGATTTTGGTCGCCATCTTCCTCTTCTTTTGTGCGACCTACAACTTGATTTATGGAGGCGATTTCTATTTCGTTTACATATATCTGCAGGCTATAACATTTCTTATTGTTGGCACCGGTTTTTGTGGAACATCCAGCTCCAACTCCTAGCGGTATATATAACAATTAGGACTGAATCCAAAGGATGAAATTGTTCAAATTATTAGATCATGATTCATGAACTCGTGATGACTAATAAGTAATAACCTCATTGCACTGTCAGGCATACCGTGTAAAAAAGGATGCCGGTTTCTCTCTCGAGCTCTTTGTAGCATGTGATTTCCACGTTTCTATTGTTTTTCATTGTCTTTGTGTTGTGTGCACGCACTAACGTAATTGTATATGTTGTACGGTTGGACGGATTAGGGTCCTATTTGTCGTAGATTAGAGCCCCACACATACCTAGTAGTCATACTCATTGTATCCTGAGTCGGACGACAAGATAACTCCACCATGCTCCGTTCAAAACCCTGGGTGGTAAGATAACTGTGTCACACTTTAGTTGGCATCACAGGATCGAAGTTTGAAATGATTAACGTTGATACAAGTCATTTGTGCAAAGTGTTGACAGAGTTGTCCTGAGTAGATGTGTTTCAATCTTACTATTACTAATTGGAGGCTTCTTTTAAAGGCTTCACGTTAATTCTCACGAGACGCACTAGAAAAAGAGATAAATCCTATGAATTCTCACAAAAATCAGAAACATCGAACCGTTAATCTGGTAGACTCAGACCATCGTTATAATGATGGCCATTGGATCTATAATACATTTTCTAAAAAATTACCCACCTCTGCCATTATTAAATGGTCTAAAGAAAACCCCTTATACGTGTATCTAAATTACACATCTTTGCCATAATTAGAGATCTATTTGAGAGAAAAAAACCATAAAAATTAAAATAAAACATCTTGCCCTTCATCTCCTATCCGTGAAATCTTAGAAAGACACCTCAACTTTAATCCTCACGTTTCCTTTCAAGATATGTTTCTGGGTTGCGATCCTTCTATACTTCTGCATCTACGTATATGCTGCTACCCTATGGGCTATGGCTAATAAGGTAATCTATTGAGAACTTATTTAATCGATGATTGATGTGTGCTAAAGTAGTGAATTTCTTCCTTATAATGTGTTATGTGGTTTAAGGTGATATTATGCGCTTGATTTTAACGTAGTATCTCCTTGCTACATTCATTGTGCCTAGATTATTAATCAACCATGAAAAAAGGCCATCATGGACAAAAATCTGTGAGCGTTGTTTTCCATATAGAGAGCTATTTTGCACTGCGGAAGTACTAGATGATCTATAAAATTTCTATATGCAATACAAATATTTTAGATCTTTGTCTTTTCTATTTTGGTGAGATGAGATGAACTAGCTCAAATGCTATGAAAGCACTAAAAGTAATATGACACGGTGGACAGGTGTTCCCAAAGAACTTAGCAACAAACTATTTGCAAATTTCGTGCAGAGCATTGGGTGTCATTATTGGTGCTAAGGATACGGTATGCCATGGGGTTTCTCAGAGATTCATATAAAGTGTCAAAGAGCTGGTGGAGAAACACATATTTGAGGTTTGTATCTTATTATATACATATAATATACTTATTAATTGGAACCTCATCGAGGAGGTTTAGAACTTGGATGAGATATCATAAGAGAAAGATAAATACTAGAAAACTTGAAACAAATCCCGTCAGTCCGATCCAATACTTTTGTGGGTTGGTCTAACAAATCCTAACTGGTGGCCGTTACTCAACTTTGAAGAGGGAAAAAGGAGGCCAAACATTATCCAAGGAACTAATACTTTATACCATCTATTTACTGAAGAGAAATTACAAAAACAACATTTATCCTATCAACAAGGATCCTACTGTACAAGATTGTATCTTCTTTGTCCTCAGGGATACGGTATTCAGGCTAAGCATTCAGTGTCATTATTGGTGCTAAAGCACTTAGGCTTGTCTCAGTGTACAGTTTCACTACACGATTACTTAGACCAGAAACTAGGTAACTATATATGTCAAAGAAGTCTCATGGTGATGAAACTTCTCTCACATACCCCCTCCGGTTTGGTAAAGGAAATCGTTTTGGACAAGGTTTGAGTCAAATATTGGGAATATAAATCATGAATAACATTTAAGTCGTTGAGTTTGGAAATGAGAAAATTATATAAATAGATTGGTCTTAAAAATTACTTTTATAAAAGTATACATATATAACTTTTTAAGAAATATTTTTATAGAAAAGAGATATCAAAGTTGTGCTTTGTTGACCGTGTCACTGTCCTAAACGATTTTCTTTACCAAACCGGAGGGAGTATCATAAAACCCTTCCTTCTCTCTTATGCCACATCAGCATATTTAATGCCATGAAACTCTCCATAAAACTCCAACTGAGACTGGCCTTAGTATCTTCTTTGTCCTCTTAGGGATACAGTATGCTAGGATAAATCTATTTTATTTATTGTATTCAGGAATGAGATAAATTTTTAGTTTAATTTCAAAACAAAAACACAACGTAAATAATTTTTTTCACAAGATCATACTGTCTATAATATATTTTCAAAAATTTCAAGCCCGTGCGTTTGCACGGGTTGAAGGACTAGTTCTATGGAATTTTGTGTACGTACCAATAATCTTCTGAGGCCTCGTTTGGAACAAAGGAAACTTACAGGAATTTTGGAGGAAACCATTCCACAGGAAAGGAAAAGAGAGATGGCGTTTGGAACGTTTCCTACCGTTCCTATGGAAAGGAAACTACGTGCATACAAAACACAGGAATCAGAAAATCTACTGAAAGCCAAGGGAACGGATTTGCTCGCTCTCTACTCTGCGGCCAGGCGGCCACGCGCTCCCGCCATCTTCTGACAAAAATAATTAAGCATCTCGTTTCGCCTACCTGGATCATGCATCTGGGCTCGCCGGCTAGCTCCGCACCGGCGACCGTGAGTTTCGCGAGGACGAGCTCCGCCATGGCCGCCGCGAGTTGCACGAATCTCCGTCCCGGTCGACCCAAGCTGCTGCAAGCGAGTCTCCGTCCCGGCCGGCGCGAGGTGCGCGGGACGAGTCTCCATCCCGGCCGCCGTGAGGTGCTGCAGGCGAGCTCCCTTGCCTTATCAGTCTCTCGTGCCAAAAGACCTCTGCCTAGCTGCTGCTAACTACGCTGGTGGATGCTTGTGTGGATTAGTTTGTTTGTCTTCTTTTTCCCTCTTTCATGCGAACAAGTATATGTCTTTTTTCCCCTCTTTCATATGTGAACAAATAGAAAATTTCTATTGCAACTGTGTGTATTGGTTGCTTTATGGTTGAAATAATTTGAAGGAGAAGCAGACACTTTGAAAGATAAACAAATTCCTTCAATCCTGTAGTTTATTTTCCTGCAATCCCAACGGTTCAAAATTTTCATTCCTGTGGTTTCCAATCCTGTAGTTTTCCATTTTTCACTTTCCTCTATTCCTACGTTTCCTACAATTCCTCTGTTTTGCATTCCTTTGTTCCAAACAGGCCCTGAATGTTTACATTGGGCCGCAAAAGCTCAATCCACTCCAGCCCAATTCTGGGAGTATGTGTCGCTGGATTGGCATATGAAGAGGGGCCCGACTGAGAGAGCCTGGTTCCCCTGGCCGGCTGGCCCTGCCTCATTCTTGCTCCTTCTCTCCCGGTCCTCGTCGGAGCCGCCGCTCTCTTCCTCCAAAACCCTAGCCATAGCCCCTACTCGCGGGAATCCCCATCGCACCATCCACCAGATCCGGGCGCCATTGATGTGCATCGAACTCTGTAGCCGAAACCTCTCGGCCCTCATGGATCCATGCAAGCGAGTGGCGAGAGGCAAGACAGCTGACAAAAATCCGCGCCGCCCTTGGTTGCTGATTAGGGGCCGGCCGGCGGCGGCACAAGAATCGCCGATGCTACTTCAGTTCGTATCCCCCGCCTTCTTCTTGCACCTTGTGTCTTGCGCTTTTCTACCCTTTTGTTTTTGCGGATTCGGTAATATGCCCGTGATGTTGTTATACTTTTGGAGATCATACGGTTTTGCTGTGGATTCCTTGATTATTTGAGGCTCTGGATCTATAAAATAGGGTTTCAGCCTCATTTCCGAACTGAGTAGATGTGTAGTTTGTTTTTTCCTCACGGGGGAGTTCTGATCTGCTAGCCTGATGATTAGCATTGTTGTCTCACACATGCATGCATACATACATACATACATACATACATACATACATACATACATATATATATATATATATATATATATATATATATATATACCCCTCTGCTGCTATCCTGCATTTCCACTGGGCAGGTTGAGTGGGCTCCGGCCGGGGAATGTGTCTGTAGATGCACAAGTTATGAAGGCTATTGCAGTTTAGAAGAATGCCTGCATACATTTATTTTAACTTGGTTGACTAGTTTTCATCACTAGTTCCAGAGCTGTCTTGGTTTTGAAGTACTGCAATGTAGCCTGTGCTGCTTTTGATTTTCTGGTATCATGCTAATGGTTTTGCGATATCTTCCTGTGACTGATATTCTGAGTTGTAAACTTAGCAATATTTCATCCTATGGGCAACGTTGGCAGATGACGAGAAGCAAAGACAATGGCATCTGCAGTGCTCCTGATGCATGGGGGCTCACTAGCTGATGACTCTGTCTAGGGGAATCTCTGATGCTAATTACTAATACCAGTTTTTGTATATAGCCTATGGGGTTGATTTATATTAAACCATACTATAAAAGGTCTCCTTTGAATCAGAGAAATGCGACTTTTCTTTTTATTTAACTTCTAGAATTTTTATTTTGGGTTTTTCTCACAAAAGTTTCTGATATCTTGTCTTAAGATATAAGTTTGTATAATACGGGTTTACAATGATGTGCCAACCTCTTTAAGAGCTAAGATCAAATCCCATCTCCGTCAAAGCTTGCTTGGTTGCTGTGCTGGATCCCCTCTGTTCTAAATGCTCTCCCGGATCCTCTCTTTACAGAGGCCTTTCTTCCTCAAAGCAGGCTAAGTAGATCCTTGAAAATGTATTTGTAGATGCAAAACATTGCAAAAGGTTTGGCAGATTGGAAGAATGCCTCTACTAGATTGTTGTTACTGATTTAACAAGTTCTTGTTTGCTACAGACTTTTTCCTCTGATGCGTGCTAGAAACAAGTTTGTGGTTGCGACAAACATGTGCTTTTGTGCTGCCTGAAAATGAGCTTGATGATTATTTGCTGGAATATGGCTAGCTTTGTTGAGGAAACTTGGCTGGTGTGTGAGTTGCATATTTCATCATTTCACTACACAAGAAAAAACTGGCATATGCGGATAAGAAGGACAGACATCTGCAGTGCTCCTGATTCAAATTCAGGACACGATAGCATGATGACTCCGTCTAGGGGAATCTCTGATGCTGACCTATGTTTTGTTGCCTTGTTTTCTTGCAAGTTGTCTCCTTGATTTTTTTATGGCTCTAAGTGCTTTTTGATGGAATCATGACTTGTTTGTGGTTTTGCAATATCTTATTATCGTACCTGGTGATACAATGGCTCTACTAGACTCCATTACCAGACTAGAATTTATAGCATGATGACTCCGTCTAGGGGGATCTCTTATGCCAATATCATGTTTGACTTTGGGGAATCTACCTGCACCTCATCTGGTATTCTTTCCATTGTTTTGTTTTTCTTATTGTTTTCTTTTTCTTTTGAGCATATAGGCATAGGGGTTAGATAGGTGGATTCTTGTTAAACCATTGATCTGTTTAAGCCAGGTTCCTAGAAATTGGTGTAATGCAAGCCTGCAGTTTGCAGCCTACATATATGCCAGTTTCAGTGTTTGTTCATGGAGTGTTCTTTATGCCAGCCTAATGATTATCTCTGCACTACTTGATCGTTGAAGCTGGCTTGGCCACTGTGGTGGATTATTACTACCTCCGTTCCAAATTATAAGCCCATCCATCCATGCATATCTCACTCTCTTTTTCTTCCACCAAGCTGGCCAAGCGGGCTCCGGTTAAGATGTGTGTAGATAAAAAGAAATATGAAGGCTTTGGCAGACACATAGGATGCCATATAGTACCAGTGCATTATTTGTGCATAACTGCCATGTATAGTCCCTTGGAAAAAGCTCTGAATTTCGTTTTGTTATGGCGGCATTCTGATATACCAGCCTGATGATTACAGGAGCGAATATCTTAATGCACTTCTGTTGAAGGCTAATTGGCCACTCTGTTTGATGTTCTGCTGCTGGCCCCCCATCTCTCCCTACAACCCCTCTTCTCTTCCTCACTCCGTCAGTGGATGTGTGTTTGTGTGGTTCTATTGACCCATTTGGCTAAGATGGGCTCGTGGAAATGCATATGTAGGTGCAATAATTGTGAAGGCTTGGAAGATATAAGAATGCATTCTGATCAAACAATTTCGTTTTATAACAAGAAATTTCTCTCTGTAAGCTTCATTTTCTACTCTTCATTTTTTCCAAGTGGTTTTTCCAAACTGCATTGCAGTTAACCTATCTTTTTCTGATTTTACCTGTTGAGCTTATAAAGCAAATGGTGGAGCTGTGTGTTGGTATTGTCAATTATGTCATCAATCTGACCAACTGTTGAAAACATAAGGATTTTCAGGATTTGGGTCTAATTTATATGCCACATAGGATTTGTTGAAGTGAACCAGCGATGTGGGTGACAATGACAATCAGTGATCTGCATTGTAACTGAACTGACGAGATAGTGAACCTTTTTCATGACAATTCATTTGAAAGATGGGTGGAAGCTTGTTAAACCATGGATGTAGCTAGGGCTAGTATAACCGAGTTCTATAGAGGCATTTTATAGTGATAGAGCTAATGTTTAAATAGTGCATTCTAAGCTTAATTTCAGCCTAATTCACCTGCTATATGGCACTGGACCCTCCTGGAATTGAGCACAAGCTCTGCATACATGAGGCTGTTTGGCGTTCTGGTTTGCTAGCCTGATGATTACCTTTGCACTGAGAATGAGGATCTGAATACACTTTGTTGAAGCTGGCTTGGCCTCTGTGGTCATGTACACATATAAGTCCATACATCCATCCATGCATAAGTGTAAGTCTGATTTCTAACACTAGGCTGGCTAAGTGGGCTCTGACGGGAGCATAGAAAAAAATGAAGGCTTTGGCATATATGCATAACACATCCCCGTAATACTGTTGCATTATGTCTTCAAGAATGTTCAGCTACCATAAACTATCTTCCAGAAATGCTGATTTATAGTGCATTGAAAAATAATTTGATATATGAGGTTTCATTTGTCATGCTAGTAGTCCCAATGTTTTGTTTTTGTTACAGGGCATTGTTATGGGGCATGCATTCTGGTGTACCAGCCTGATGATTATGATGTTTGCATTAAGAACAGGGTATCAGATTGCGCATCTCCCGTTGAAGCCTGCTTAGCCACTGTGGTTGATGTCTGATGCAACGAACGGCAAGCTGCTAGTACTACTACTGCCGCCTTGGCCTTGTCTGTCTCTCTCTCTGTCACTCCTCGCTCTCCTCTTCCTGCTGCTGGCTTGCCTGCCTGCCTGTGTGTGTGTGTGTGTTATTCTCCATCAACGAAGGTGGCTAAGTGAGCTCCGTGGAATGTGTATGTAGATGCAAGGATTATGAAGGCTTGGCAGATGCATGCCCCCCATTTTAATAATTCCTTTTATTGTGAGTGGTTGATGTCTGATGCAACGAACGGCAAGCTGCTAGTACTACTACTGCCGCCTTGGCCTTGTCTCTCTCTCTCTCTGTCACTCCTCGCTCTCCTCTTCCTGCTGCTGGCTTGCCTGCCTGCCTGTGTGTGTGTGTTATTCTCCATCAACGAAGGTGGCTAAGTGAGCTCCGTGGAATGTGTATGTAGATGCAAGGATTATGAAGGCTTGGCAGATGCATGCCCCCCATTTTAATAATTCCTTTTATTGTGAGTGGTTCTCTCTAGATGCTTTAGCTTTACTGTGTTTTCTGGTGTCCCTGTTTGCCAATTGCGGTCATGTTTTCCTAATTGCAATGTGATTGACCAAAGTTTTTGTGATTTATTTGGGTTATTAATCAAATGGGGCCGTGAATGGTTGTTACTGAAAATGTTATCATCCATTCATCCATCAGCCAGCTTTTGAAATTAGGATTTCAGTATTTGGATCTAACTTCTGGACAGTGTGCTGGTTGTTTGGTGATTCCAGACGCAAGAGTTGGAGTTTTTTGAAGTGAACAAGCATATGGTGGAAGGTTCGCCGAACCCACAGTGGCCGTTCATTTCATTTGTGTACCATTTCCATGATTCTGAGTATACTGCTAATGTTATACCATGCTTTTCTATATGACGCAGAATGTATTGGAATGAATGCATTTTTATTGTTTTAATTTCCAAATAAAATGCATAGATGTTTTACATTGGTTTTGACTACGTGTCCTGATTTGGTTACTGGGGGCACAAGCCATCTCCCGCCATGGTCGACACGTTACCGAGTCTTGGCAGATGCGCTTGTTGTATTTTTGGCTTGTTTTGATGCGTTTTACACGTGCTGTTTCTATGCTTTTCTTAGCAGTAGGACCCGGCGGTTTCTTGGTTTAAAAAAGAACTAAAATTTCAAACTACGCTTCTTTACGATAGGACACGGAGGTTTCTTGGTTAAAAAAAAAACTAAAATTTCAAACACGTCGGCCAACATGAAAGTTCAACAAATAAAGCCCGTGTAATCATCATCGCACGTTTGACATCAGCCTAAATTCAAACTGGAAGCAAATAAAATCACAGGAAAAAAAATCTCAGAGATGGATAGCTTAGAGATCTCCAAGAGACTAGCCAAATCATTTTTAAAGTTAAATTTAGTTATTGTTAGATAAAATTTTTCCAACAGACTCTGTAAATGACTGTTGGCACAAGTTTGCAGCCAACAAACGGTGCGTAGAGGGGCTCGCTACAGCACCTCAACACAAAGCGGTCAGACCGCCTATGCAGGGCAGTTAGACCGGTTTGTCGGAGTGAACCGGCGGTATATCTTCGAACGTCGCCCGGGCAAGATTCCGTCGGGGCAACGCATGCAGGGTTGTCCTAGAGTCGGTAGGCCACCTAGGACGCCCTCAATCGACGTAGAGACGAAGGAGGAACAACAAATAGTAGATTGGAAAAGTAGGGCAAAGAGAAAAAGTAAAAAGATAAACGAAAGTGTTTTTGATCGATTGGATGCTGCTCAACCGGCCTTGGCCCTTTATATTTATAGGGTGGGATGGTCTTACCCCGTTGAGTCGATTACAATATGGTATAAAACTCAGAGTCCTAAACCTACTCAAATTCAGACCCAAACCGGTCTGACCGGATTGGGAAACCGGTCTGACCGGTTTTTCCTAAATGCAGAATCTTCCCGAAGCCATAACTCTCTAATCCGGAGCCCAAATTAGGCATTCCACATATGCATCTTGATCATCTTGACGAGAGCTACGCAATGGTGAAGTCCAATCTGCATTTTAACAAAGTTATCCAAACCTGTCTGACCGGTCTGTGCACACCGGTCAGACCGGTTTGCACATCCTACCAATTTTGATTGTCAACATATGACCCCTGTTTTCTGGCAAAGCTTGCGTGTCAGAAAACATCTACAATGATCAAAATTGACTAAAAACGATGATTACCAGTACATCGCCCATATAATGGTCTCTAAACCTTTATGGATGCTATTGTCGCCGAAATAGAATCCTAATAATTACAACATGTATAAATTTGATATTTCGGCTTTTCAACATCATATCTAACAATTGAAGCTTTGATTTGGCCATAGCAACCAGTTGTAACTCCTTGTTGTATCACAAGCATAATATTGATAATTGTAAAAAGAAGACCAAGGATTATACCAAAACCATGAATTATAATTGTTTATACCTGAATATGTATTCCATGGCACATGCATCGATGGAGTAAATGATGAAAACCAATGTGATGACCGTCGATGCTTCTGTGCTTTTGGTGATGAAAAATTCCAACTTTGATCTCCTAACCGATTACTTTGCTTTTGTTCGGCTATCTTCTGATATTTATGTAACAATTCAGCAAAGCTTGGCTTCTTCTTCATCACCTTACTCTTTTGTGTGATGCTTGCAGTTTTACCAAAATTTTTAGTATAACCGGTCAGACCGGTTGGAAAACCGGTTAGACCGGTTCCGTCAGAACCAACAACTTTGAGATCATCTTGTCCCCCAGCCGAACATGATTGTTGTTCAGCTATGTTATTTGTGACATGCTTATCATTGGAGACAATTTGATCAACATAACTAGCCGATGATTTTTCAATACATGGCTTTTCTATGTCTAGTGTCAAATCTGGATTTTTATTTAAACTTCCATCTTTTTTGACACGATAGACTTGTTTAATCACCTTACGCTTATTTTTCTGTGTGGACCGATTCTTTTGATCAAAACGGTCATTATGCATAGGTGATGGCTCATTAATTACCGGCTCCCTATAGGTAATATAATCTGAACACAAATATCTAGGAAGAGACGACATATATGAATTATAATACCAAGGAGAATAAAAATAAGACATATTAAAACAAAACTCCCATGGCATCGGTGTATGTGATCCATATGGTGGAAACGACATTGATTTGTGAGAATTATTCCATTGCCGATTCCGATTATGAAACTTCTCTCTAGGAGAAGATTTTGATTGTTTGGAATTTTTAGACCGACTAGCATCATTGACATTATTTTGTCTTTGAGACTTAACCAGAAGTTTTTTGTTACACTTCGGCTTTTCTCTTTGATGTTTATGACGGCCTTTAGATTCAATGGTTTTCCAAACACCAATCTCGGGTTTTTTGGGTTTAACCATCTTTGGTTTTAATTTATTTTGCAAAACCCTAGGTGAGGCGGTTAGACCGGTACCATTGCCTTTGTTTTGTTGCCCCCCGAGCGTTGAAGTGCTAGACACACTTTCTATGCTCATGCTAGGAGATTTTGGATCAACAATTTCGGCTAGAGACGGCCGATTTGTTTCTTGACCAACAACATCACAATTTGGCAAATCTTTGCAGGGATTAGGTATAACAGTAGCTGGCTTTTCAAAAACCGACTCTTGATTGATAGGAATCAGATCTACACTATTTTTTCTAATAAGTAAATCATCCACGAATTTAAGTAAACCACTTATAAGATTAGCAAAGGATTTACTATGCTTTGGTAGATCATACATCCTCAACTCGTTGATGACATCAATATTCATCATGATGACACCTTGTTCTGTTATTTTATAACAGTGCTCATGTATGTCTTCAATGATACCCTTGCGTAAATCTTCAGGCAATCCTTCGAGTGCCATCAAATTGCTGGAGTTTGATAGATCGGCCATGATAGCCATATTCTCTTCCCCAGCGGAGTCGCCAAATCTGTTGGCACAAGTTTGCGGCCAACAAACGGTGCGTAGAGGGGCTCGCTACAGCACCTCAACACAAAGCGGTCAGACCGCCTATGCAGGGCGGTTAGACCGGTTTGCCGGAGTGAACCGGCGGTATACCTTCGAACGTCGCCCGAGCAGGATCCCGTCAGGGCAACGCACGCAGGGTTGTCCTAGAGTCGGCAGGCCACCTAGGACGCCCTTAATCGACGTAGAGACGAAGGAGGAACAACGAATAGTAGATTGGAAAAGTAGGGCAAAGAGAAAAAGTAAAAAGATAAACGAAAATGTTTTTAATCGATTGGATGCTGCTCAACCGGCCTTGGCCCTTTAAATTTATAGGGTGGGATGGTCTTACCCCGTTGAGTCGATTACAATATGGTATAAAACTCAGAGTCCTAAACCTACTCAAATTCAGACCCAAACCGGTCTGACCGGATTGGGAAACCGGTCTGACCGGTTTTCCCAAATGCAGAATCTTCCCGAAGCCATAACTCTCTCATCCGGAGTCCAAATTAGGCATTCCACATATGCATCTTGATTATCTCGACGAGAGCTACACAATGGTGAAGTCCAATCTGTATTTTAACAAAGTTATCCAAACCTGTCTGACTGGTCTGTGCACACCGGTCAGACCGGTTTGCACATCCTTCCAATTTTGATTGTCAACAATGACTTTTTAAATTTAGTGGCTCTTCATCCCACCTCATTTGCTAGCTATTTTTAGCTAGCCTACCTTACTAGCCATCTTTACAGAATCTGTTGGATTACCCCATTGAATTAGATGGTTTTCTATTTTTATAAAGGCGCTATAATCTCCATAGTTAACTAACACAATACAAAGTCTCTTGGAGATGCTCTTATGAAAAAAATGCAAATATCCCGATGGATAGCTCCCAGAGGAAAAATACGATGGAAAGATCCGAAAATCCGATAGTTTAGCATCTTCTGGTAATACATTCTCTAGGATGCTAACATCTAGAGATTTTGCCAAAATAAAATGTTTGGAGCTTATGAAATTCTTTTTAGCACTTTCCAAAAATTAGAATTTACTCTAGAAAAAATAGGAATAATTTTTAGAAAAATCTGAAAAATTCCCACAAGATCCTAGTATGATTCTAAACGCATTCTGAAAGCCTTGACACTAAAAAACACTAAATACAACCGGCATGAATGCACGCAACACAAAAATCTATAGTATTTTTATTTGATTTGAAAAAAAATCATGTACTAAATTCTCTGATAACAATATTAACATCAGAGAATTTTAGAAATTTAAGAAAATCAGAGTACATTGATATCACCTCAATCAACAGTTAACGGTTCCCAAAATATATGACGTGGCGATCCTACCTTCAAATCGAGCAAGAAAAGATACGACCAACAACGACAACAAAGGCGGTTGTAGCGCTGTTAGGTCATCCCAACCTTCTATGTCATCTAGTGTCTGTGATATTAAATAATTTCATGTACTCCCTCCATCCAAAAAAGAGATGTTATTCTAAAAATTTTAGGACAGATTAACGAGAAAGTAAAATGACCTCGATTACCTCTAATTATAGCTATATTTGAAATTAATTGATTGTTGCATGCACATGCACCTACTAAATATAGTAGAATGACTTGTTTTTGTGACAATTTTTTGGAACGGAGGAAGTAAGCAATAAACTGATGTGACAAAACAATTAATGAAGAGAGAGAGAAAATGTTGAAGACACCATGTCTCATGCAGGGCACCACCTCTTCACAAGAAACAAGACCAAACAAAAGATGATATGTGAGAAAAAGGAGAGAAGAAAGATAATTGGATAAGACTTTATTTTGGAGAAACCATGTATTCGCAGTATAGTTTTCCATAAGCATTGTTCATGTGACACGACAAATATGGAAACTAGGTGATAGCTAGTTTGGTTGAGACTGGCTTTAGCGCCCTGTTCGCTTGGCTTATCAGTCACCGGTCAACAGTATTTTTCTCTCAGCAGAAATCAACACCAGCCATCAGCCAATCGGCAGTATTTTTCTCTCAGCACAAATCAGCACCAGCCACCAGCCAAGCGATGAGGCTGTAGAAACAACACCAGTTAGATACAGATTCTCTATACAAGAGGCGTCACTCTCGATGCATGATGCATCTTTCCCGGGCCTTGTTTAGATCCCAAATTGGGAGAAGCAAACCTTGTATTTTGTCATAAATATGTTACTGTAGCATTTCGTTTGTATTTATGAATAATTGTTCAAACATTGATTAATTAGGCTCAAAATGTTCGTCTCGCAAAGTATAACAAAACTATGCAATTAGTTTTGATTTCATCTACATTTAGTACTCCATGCATGTGTCGATTTTGATGTGATGGGAATCTTATTTTTGCATAGTGAAATTTAGGGTGAAATTTGAGAACTAAACAAACAAGGGCCTCTTCAGACTGCTCGTGTAGCCACCACGTGGACATGTCATTTGTTCTCCCGTGCGTCAAACCATCAGCTCAATGTCAAAGGAAATGCTTCTACAGGAGTATTACACATGGATGGCTGCCATAGCATAGGCCTTTCTATCGGCATCCCTCCTTAATAAATACTCCGTATGCAGCCAAAGCTTTAGGCGCTGCTTGCACTTTGCACAACAAACCTAAAAGTCAAAACGAATTAAAAAAAACTTTCATTTCATATTAGTAGGTGTTATTTTAGTTTTATTCTAAGCTAAACATTTTTATATTTTTATATTTGACTTTCAATTTCTAAAATTCACATAGCTTAACATCATAAGATGCATGTTTTTAGATTCACTATGAGAAATGTTGTCATAATATAAGTCATATGTTGTTAAATTGATGATTTTTTTAGAAATTGATGATCAAAGATGTAAATATTTGACTAAAGATAAAACTAAAATGACAACTAATTCAAAATAGAGAGAGTATAATATAATCAATCAAGCTTCTCTCGGAAAAGGCTGATAATAATGTCGATTAAATTAGTATTTAAAAGGAAATTGAATTTTTTTCACTCAAGTGCCCATTGATTTTATAGCTTTTATTTTCATGGCGAGAGATGCCATCATAAATATAGTATTTGACGTTTGGAAAATGTTGTATATCAGATTCATTCGTGTCACCCATCTGAAAAATGCAAGTAGAGATGCATCTGATATAAATGTTCGATGACGACAACGTTTGCATTATGTTTATTTTGGCACTGCTTATTGAAAAATAAATTTCTCCGTATGATTTGTCGCCACTCACACTCAGGTCAAGCATCTTCTGTATATACAGATATGCTATATACTGCTGGACCATGCATGTCTATGGACAGGCGTATCAGATCATTTGACCAAAAAACTCACATCAAAAGGTTCACAAAGAAAAAGCAGCAGATGCAAACATACATCCAAGTATAAATTTGCATGCATGCATGGTCTCAATTTTTCAATCGAAGAATCAGAATTTGCAAAGCGAAAGAGTGGGAAGCCGACTCAGCGTGTCTAAACTTGGTAGGACAAGAATAAAATTCTTTCCATTCCTTTTGGCTTGGAGTACATAGGATAGCACACACGGCTAGCATATTTACATTTTCAGATCTTTTGCTGCTCAACTATTTCAGTTTTTAGATCAAGCTTCAAAACACACTTGATTTTACATTAGTTTGACGACAATATAGTTATACATGTTCACCAAGGGTTTAATAAGTAGATCTTTGGGACGATGCCGTGACAAGTTCTTGGTCATCTTTTCCATGAGGTGACACCAACAGCGACATTGCTCACCTGGATCAGAACAAACAAAACAGTCAAGCAAGATTGATAGTTCATAGTGCACTTGCTGACTTGGTAAAGAGCGACGGAGAACGAATTGCAGTCATATTGTTAGATATAAGCTCACCAGTTTGCCCTTTCCATCCAGCGTCTTAGGATTCTCCACCAGAACCGTCTGGGGCCGAGCATCCTGCAAATAGGAACATGCAACAGTTCAGCGAATAAAGCCCGTTTAATCATCATCGAACATTTGACATCATTTAGATTCAAACTGTTTGCTTCAATCCCATGGACGACCAGCGATTTCATTATCCCGATACTAGATGGTCCAGAGGATTTCTAGCGAAAAATCTCGGCAGAAAGCATCAAGGTGTTCTAATCATTGGTACTTGCCTACTGAGGAACTGATTCCCATGAGATCATGGAGCAACCTGAACCTACCAATTTTGTGATCTTTTGGGAAGGACAACCCTACTAGCTAGTTTTTTTTTTGAAATTGCAACCCTACTAGTTGATGGAACAAAAAAGATGGTTGTGATGCGATCATCAATATTGCCCGATGGTCCCATGGATTTCTTATTATGCAAACATTACTGCCTCCTAGATTCAGTTCAGCGATGAGCAAGGGGATCGAGTTCAATATGCACATAGGAGTACCTTGACAGGATTAACGCAGCGACATGTTGGGCATCCGACTGTCGAGGCTCCCGGCGGGTACGCCAGCGTCGTCCGGCAATGCCCGCACGACAGGTGACCAATCTGGTTCGCTGCTTCACAATCAGGAGCAGAAATCTTCTGTCAGCTGGACTAAATTTGCAGGTGTCCAATTTTGTTTTACAATTTTGTAGCAGGAACTCTAAACTAAACATGCACGATGGTTCCTCGCGTAGTGGCATGTGAGGTTTTACCTGATCTTGTCGAGTTGACCCTGCTGCAGTGCGGGCAGCGAATGTTGGCGGCGCCGCGATTATACATGAGCATGGTGAAGCAGCCGCCGCAGACGAGTTCAGACATCTCTGGTCCTGATGGGTTGGCGGCGGTGAAAGTGTTGCAGCTTGCGCAGCGGACGCCGGTGGCTCCCTTGCGGTACTGAAGAAGACGCTTGCAGCCGCTGCAGATCACCTGGTCCTGCATACCTGCAGTTGGAACCTGGTGCTGTTAAAATCCTGTCGCCTCCAAATTGCAGCTCAGATGCAAAAGGGATGCAGCAACACTCTCATCGATGTAACAGGCTACTGCAGAAAAAACAGAGGCTGTTGTAGATTCATCAGTCTCTGTCTGAAAACAGGAAAGGAGAAGGAGAATCTATTGCCGGTATGAAAGTGGAAGAGCACGCCAATGCAACAGTGAACTATATTCTACCGCATTGGGAACAATGTTTGTTTTAACAAGGGATGGTTCCTGAACTTTGGCCGCAATGATGCACATTTTGGCGGCGAAAATTGGCATGCCCACCTGACATGAGACTTCTGAACCGGTCAATGCTAATTGCTAAACCACGCCACCCAATGCGCAACAATAGATCAAACTCAGACCTTGCCCCCGTGGTATATCTACTTCGGCAGAAATCCTCTTGTCTGCCAAGTGTGCTAAACCCAAACAAGCATACATGGGAATCCGTACAGCTCCAGAACCCAAGAAAAGAAGATTAATTACCAAGGCGAGAACCCCAAGAGCTGGTATCTCCCGACCCGAACTCAAGGCAAACTTGAGAAGGTTGGGCGCAAAGGCAATCTCTAGCTTTGAACTTCGCTTGTGCGAAGGAGAGAGGGATGTGAGTGAGATGGAGAAGAAGGGTTGTGGAACTCCACGGTGGTAGGGGGATTTAAGGGCCGGGGCAGCGGGGATGGGCGATTCTCCGGGGATAAATTCGCTCCAGCGTGGGAGAAGGAATCACACAAAGAAATCAACGTCGGCGCAGCAGGAGTGGTGGCGATGATGATGAGTGGATGGGCGATGCGTAGGATGGATGCTTTTCGGATATGGCTGAATTGCCATGCCGGGCTTCTTCCTCCTGCGATTCCTCCCCACGGAGCAAGGTGCATCATTTTTATTTTGTCACTGTTTTTTTTAAATAAATTCCTCCGCCACTCACACACAGCTCAAGCATCTTCTTCTTCAGTATATACAGATTTGCTACATACTGCTCCACCATGCATGTATATGGTCTATGGTCTATGGACAGGCGTATCAGATCGCTCAAAAAAAAAACTCACATCAAAAGGCTCGCAAAGAAAATGAAGCTAGCAGATGCAAACATATATAAGTCTCCGCATATGTATTCTTGTTGAGATATGAATCCAAAGTGTACATGACAGTTGTATGCATATACATGGGTCGTACGTCTTGGTCTGGATAATAAGCAAAGCCGTGTACGTGTCTTTGTTGGATTTTTTTTTAAGCGTGTGTCTTTGTTGGACGTTGGGATATCCCGTAGCAATGGTTACTCGACATAAGCGCTTATACCGAGTCTAACATAGTGTTAGTATAGTGGGGCTGTGTTATAATGTTATTTGGATACCTTATGCTTAGGTAACATATTAGGTGAAAACCAACACCTCCGTGCAAACTTTGGAAATTTCACGTGATGTTGATCCAATGGGCCTCCCACCTCCCATGCATGTTGATTTTGCCAATCTTCCCTCCCATCTTTCCTGTGATTTTGCAAATTCTACCCTTGCACCTCTCATGCATGTCCCTATGCATGTTGGTTTCCAAAGTTTGCACGGAGGGGTTGATTTGCACTGGATATGTCCCAAAAAAGTAAGGGTCAAAAGATCCTTCCAAATAATACATTGACGCTAGCTCTAAATGGAAGCTATCGGACCGAATGTAGTATTGTTTACTATCGCTATTTATATATTCTTCCAGGAGAGATATACCTCATTACACTAATTTCTGAAGATCGTCCAAATTGCTTGGCAATTCGCGATCTTTCGATGGCAGTTTAGTCTACAATATACATTATCTATAAACCAAAATGAAATTCTTAGCGACCACCTCTAAGAGGCCACTTTTCTAGCCAGAGCCATTACTGGAATAATAAAGTTCATGCATTCAAGTGGAAGGAGAAATATGTATAAGGTTTTGCTAGTAGAATATATGTGCCACGTACGATTTCCTTTATGAATTATGAGGTAACAGAATATGCTGTCTACTAGGCTACTAGCATATAGCATACTAATGCCTAAAGTAGAAAAGCGTGCACATAGATTGCCGAAGAAAAGAACTTAGAATTTTAAGGGAACGAATATGAATGATTGATTAATTTTCAAAACAAATGTGTGCATACCACCCCCAATTTTCTGCCTGTTAAGCATAATATCTTCTTTATCTTGTTATTAGTGACATCTCAAACTATTATTTCTATCCACAAAGAATCTTAATAATTAGCTTAGCTAGTGCATGAACCCGTGCTCCCGCATGAGCTAGTAATATTGAGACACATGTATTATATATTCATAAACAACTATGATCCTTAGCTAATAATCAAAATTGCTTCTCCCTCCCTCTCTCTCTCTCTCATTTGTTAAATATTCTAAAACGTACAATATCCTATAGGTACATACTTATCTTTTTATATGTTTGTGATAGATTTTAGTTAGCAATTACTACACTCTATATTCATAGTTCCTTTTTCACTTGGTATAACACCTCCGGATACGGGTATCCCTAGGCCCATCACCGATATGGGTGACAGTCGGCTTAGGCCCACTTCTAACAGGATTGTAGGCCTACTCCGAGGTGGCCCACAAGGAACCACCGACTTACTAGACAAGTTTGATAATGACGCGGCCCGCAAGACGCATGACCGGGTAGGCAGATTGTGTCCTAATATGTAGGAGTATCTGTTCTAATATTGAGTCGGATTAGTTTTCTGATGTAATCTAGTAGATTTAAATCTTAACCTATGTCTAAATCCTAGGTCATCGGTCTATATAAAGCGACCTTGGTTAACCCCCAGGGGACACGAGATTCATTAGCCTCTTTGTAACCTTAAAAGCTCACCATAGCTTCATGAAAGCTTCGTCGAACACAAGCAATACAAGCATCATCGAACACATGATGTATGTATCATACCTCCGAGTAGCCCGGACCTGTTTAAATCTTGTGTCTTGTATGACCTCAAGTTCCCTAGCCCTGCAATCCCCTGCCTACAAATCTACCACTTGGGTACCCCTTATGGATTGCTGGTTGTCGGAGCCCGACACCTCCATGTGTGTCATATGTTTGATTAAACTTTTAGTTTGAGATGTATATATATTTAGCAAAGAAATCAATATTTTCAATGCTTGTTGCATACGTATATACATGTTGATACACGTCATGCACATATACTTCCAAGTTAGTGTTTTTTTCAATTAACAATGACATAATAGGTGATTTTTGAATCACATACTGATGTACTTTATGATATTTTTTATAACAACATATGCAGATAATTTAGACGCAGATTCAGGAGTAAGTCTTTATTGTTAATAATGCTATATGTGGGTATTTAGATTCAAATTTAAGGGGTTACTTATATTATGTTTTTGTAACAACATAGTTGGGCAATTTAGATGAAGATTGGGGTTCTTTTAGGTTATTTTTTTATAATGGTTGTGGTGTGTAATAATCTATATATAAATTTAGAGATAATTCAGATTATTTTCGTAATAGTGGAGGTGGACAAAACAAATTAGAAGCAATTTTCTCTTATCCTCGTTTGGGTAATTTTTTTTACAAAATATATAGACCCAATGGCTATTATTAGTATCAATAATTATTAGAGTGAGCCAGATTCTTGGCGGATGTTTATGACTTTTGTAAGAATTTTCAATATTTATCTTTTTAGCACATTTAATGAAGATTAACATGAAGGCTTTGAAAGATCCTAACATTAGTAATAGTAAGATAAGCTAAATAAGTAAAGTGATTATAGATCAATCGGTAAAGTTCCTTTTGGTGGAAGTGTGGACTGTCCATCCGGGTTCGAGTTCTCGACTCAGTATGGGTATTCATATTTTACTAGGTTTATTCTAAGATTTAACCACTGTTATTTTTTTATGGTAGACGATATGCCGGTCGACAACGAAAAGACTGTGGTGACTTCGTCAATCTAGATATCTGCTAGTCCTGTGTCGTGTCTCCTATGGTTTGCTTGCGTGTATTCATAGGGATGAGTGTGCATATGTGTGAATGTCTAAGTCTATATTGTTGTTTCACCAAATAAATAAATAAATATACTTGGTTAACATGCAGAAGAGGGTGGAGTCAGAAAAATGATATATAATTTATTTAGTCATAAATATACTGGCACGATAAAGCATTCACCGCATAGTTTGCAGCTGATAGGCCGGCAACGATTTTGTGCAAGGAAGAACACATGCAATGCACATGTCCACAAAGCTTTCAAAGAGAATTAGGTTGGTGCTTGCATGCCAAACGAGTGATTGAGAAGAAAAGAATAGGAATCGTACGCTGCTACATCCCAATAACAATATCTGATAAAAATATGATATTGATCCAAAGTGGCCGAAAGGCTAAACATCGAGGGGCATTCCATCCCCATTTTGAAATCAATTCCTTCACTTCCTTTCTCTCTTAGGAATCCAACAATCAACTCGATCAATCAACAGAGCTGAAAGTTCTATATATCATCACAAGCTCTTGCTTTTAGTTTTCTACGGCCTATAGCTAGGTACTTAGGTAGAGAGAAGATTAGTGCTTTAGTTTGACAGATGCGTGGACAAGCTATAAATGATGAGCATCGAACAAGAGTATACAATACCTTGGCCGATGGAAGTTTCAAGCATGTAAAGCACGACCCAAACTGTAGAAATTGCGGCTTGTTGCATGGGATACATGGGAGCAATTAATCTATTATAGAGCTAGGAGAACTAAAGCCACAATTGATTCACTCGATTTCTTTAAATTTGCTCTTTGAAAAGATAGTTATAGCTAGGCCCTGAAGTCTGTTGGTGGGTGTCGGCCATGTAATCTTTTTCTCCTTGATGAAATATGTGCGTTGCAAATTCTTTAAAAGGAAGAGAGTTTGGAATGCGTATTCTCAAGTCTCAACGCATTCCATAAAATCTTATAACTAGCTAGTTGGTTTGAATCTCGAAGGCAAACTCTACGAACGTACACTTAGCTTAGTGTACGCATGAAAATGGTAATATATATTTCTTTTGACAACATATGTTAGTATCTACTATACGCTTAACATTATAGTATCTACTATATGCTTAAAGTTATAATGTGGTATAGTTCTTTCCAATCACAACACAGAAGCAGATGTTTACATACACATGTGTATATTTATCCCTGTAAGTACATAAGAAAGATCGAGCATGAGATCAAGAAACTCGTTGTTGACGGCACCTTACCTACCACTGAAGAAATAGTGCTATTAATTTTTAGACTAAATTTAGAAAAATATTAGCACTCATACTGAATCGAGGACTCAAATCTGGGTCGGTAAATTCTACCAAAAGGGAACCTAACTAGCTGAGCTGCAGCTAGTAACTAGTAGAATTCCTTTATATTGAAATAGAAAACAAAACACACATTAGATTTAGGGATAATCAGGCTCAAATTGTCTTCCACCATGTCAAGTTGACACTCTGTCGTTGAATTATATTCATTCCCCATCCCATCATAGATAAGAATTAATGAATCTTAAGGCAAAGGTGTGAGAAACTCAAGGTCAGGCAACTCTTCGCCCGGCTTTTTTCAGCACTATTATGGATGGCCAAACTAACGGAAAATTTGGACTGAGCCAGTCCTATTGAAAATATGATTGACTGTGGATTCAAGTCATAGCAGATGGATTCATAAGGTGTTAGTCTAATCTTCTGTAGAGTAACGATTAGTCGATTGGTGGAGATCTCGACGTTGATGACCCATGCCTCTAATCACTCAAGTTCAAACCTCTACAGTTGTTAAACCACTGCTCCATTGGTTATCAACCATACACGACGCGATTGACCTTGCCACGAAGGCTTTCCCTGCATGCAAAATGAGAACATAATTAAGAAATATAAAGATGAAAAATATGAAATTGTAAATATGAATGAAGCGAGTAAAAGGAGTTGTCACCTTAGTTACAAAGAATCAAATATGTTTCTTGAAGGAAAAGTAGAATTAAGCAAAACCCAAGTCTTAAAGGCGGCGGCTGCTGAGTTTATATCCTAAAAGGGATATGCTAGAGATGGAGGTGACCAGAGGGCGCCCACAACATAGGCTAGGCCTGACAAAATTACGGAGCTTGACTGACCAAATTTGGTGACATAGCACCTTATTTTCTCCACCCAGAATGATCCATAAGACTTCTGAAGCTTGTACTAGAATCAAAAGAAAGCACTCATCCTTAGCTTTCCAATGCATCAAAAAATGTCTCAATTAGATGTTGTATGAAGGAGATATGACCATTTTGAGAAGGGTTGTCCGCTGACTCCGAACCAAACATGAGATCATCGTTGAAGACGACTTGTAACCCGACGTGGATACTCCGTTGTGTACGCGTAGAGATGACATTATCAGTATCTACTATATGCTTAAAAAATTATAATGTGGTAGAGTTCTTTTCTTTCAAATTACAATACAGAAGCAGATGCTTACATACACACATGTACACTCACCCCTATAAATATATAAAAAAGATTGAGCATGAGATCAAGCAGCTCATTGTTGATAGGCACACCTCACCTTTCACTAAAGAAATTGTGCTATTAATTTTTAGAATCAATTTAGAAAAATATGACCACTCTTATTGAATCGAGGACTCAAATTTGGGTGAGTAAATTCTACCAAAAGGGGATTGTGATCAGGATCCCCCTGTACCCTTAAGGACCGTTGGGCCACCCCGACTAGAGGATAGGCCGGCCGGACTACCTAACTAAGGAAGAAGACTAAGTCCTAGTAGAACTACTCGTGTACTCCTACTAGGACTTCCATGTTGTAACCGACTACCATGTAATTTTGCCTCCTGTGATATATAAAGGAGGGTTGGGGTCCCTAGATCGAGCTAGCGTATAAACCTAGAGGGAGAGAGCTGCATGCAGAAAGCATTAAAGATTGAAAACAGATTGCCGGCCTGCGGCTTGTTGATGCCAAAAATCAGGTGATGATGATCTGCGTAATCAACACATGATAACTTAGGACTCTTGTTGCCCGAAAATTTGCTTCACTCCAATGACGAGTCGGTAATCTTGAGATTCAAGGTATGCAAGTCAATTTGACCTGTAATTGTCAATGGATAAAAACATGTAATAAAATATATAGATCGACTGTGATTTCGAACTGCTCTTCTATAGATCAGATCGGCTAAAATCAACCGATGATGGTTTAACGTCCAAATCCAAGCTCAGATCGGCAATATGCTTAATAGGTTGAGAGCCGATACGAAACTCGAATACGGACCGGATAGATTGATGATAAAAACTAAACTTAATAGAATTAAACAAATAATCTATTAAGACTTAGGCAGATATCGATAACTTGAATGTGAAGGCGAAGCAAAACAAATTAACCTAGATAGGTTACTCTGATTGGCTACACAGTAATGTTCGATAACTTAGTGTAATTACTAGATTGAGATAAAAAGCAAAGCGCTTAAAACCTATAATCTAGCAATTATGATAACTTAGGAGATCTAGACGAAACCACAGCGATACACCCGGTAATTAAAGCATAGAGAGCACCAGGTAAAAGCGGAACTTATAACCAAGCCGGAGATCAAGATGATGCAACCCTGCGCAACTTGGAAGAACTCATTGTTGAACTACTGAAACTAGGGTTTGAAAGTAAATGTGATGAAAAGTAAGAACTGGTTGTTTGATTTGGCATGTACAAGCTTTCTACGTAGCCACCAGGCCACTATTTATAGTCTAAATTACGGACTCCTTGTCGATTACGACTTACAAACTTGGCGGAAAATAAATAATACTTTCCTAATACAAAAACTCTCCTAAAAAAGTCAAACTCGATGTGGCCCCACTGCCACAGATGTCGACAAAAATCTTCAAGTCCTTTGGCTCTGAGCATACTTTGCTTCCTTGGCAACACACTCTCCATCGGCTTTATCGGCTTCATTAGCTTCATCGACTGACTACTGGCTTCATCGGCTATCTCTCTTAGCGTCGACTTCGAACGTTGGCTTTAACGGCTAGGCATCTTTGACCATTTTTTTGACCAATAGTGTAAAAAACGGTATCAACACCGCTATTCCCTAGTGCATGTGTGTGTTGATGCTGCATGCACACGGAAGTGCAAGAATTTTACAACAACATGGTAGATTACTTCATAGTACATAGAATTCCTTTCTATTGAAATAGAAAAAAAACCCGCATTAGGTCTAGGGATAATTAGGCTCAAACTGATGACTTCCACGATGTCTAGGTGATACTCCATCACTGAGTTGCATTCATTTCCCGTCCCATCATGGAAAAGAATCAATGAATACTAAGGCAAAGGGGTGAGAAACTCAAGGTCATGCCACTCTTGCCCGAGTTTTCTTTCCACACTATTATGGACGATCAAAATAATGAAAAATTTGGACTCAATCAATCCTGTTGAAAATATGATTGACTGTGGATTTGAGTCATAGCACATGGTTTCATCAAATCTATACAATTTTTTCAATCTAAATCAAGAGGCTTTCGATGAATATCTTGTTCAGTATGTTCTATTCGATGTGGGTTCAATATGTTCATTCGATGTTGGTAGGAGAAGAACCTGACTAAGTACTCTTAAAATACAAGGGAAAGCAGAACCATGTAGAAGTTATGTTAGTAGACAAAGTTGTATTTGGATGATGTACCCATGCACAAAGAATCAAACTTGTATGTCTAGAGAGAGTAGATGGTATTTGGTGCCATGTGAAAATATAGCCATAATTGAAGTAAAGCAATGCAACTTTTACAATTGTGTGGCATCAGCTTATCACAATTCAACACAACTTATGCTCATAAGCTTATAGTATATTTGGCTGATGGACTTATTTATACATTACATTTGATTCTCCTATAAAAACCAAAATTAATTTAGTGAAGTTTATATTTGGTTATGGTATGCCCTGATATAGCTTTTAGTAATCAGGTCTAGAAAAGAAACGGAATGAGTTGTAAACAATCGCAAAAGAGAGGAAAGGGTGAGACTTGTTACGTGGCACGGGTCACTTTATATCATTCAAATATTCTTGGAATGAGCAAAAAAGGGCCAGGGTAAGACTTGATAGAAACACTCAAAAGCTATGATAGACAAATGATGGAGATCGACTCAGAAGCGTGGCGGTGGATGGTTTGGATAACACTAGAATCACTCAACAAGATCAACTAGCACTAGAGATTAATCGTTGGATTTCTCAACTATGATAACTTAGAAATTACTCATTGACAAGATCAACTAGCACCAGAGGTTACTCCTCATATTCCTCAAGAAGAGTTATGCTCGATTCTCATAACAATATCAATATCAATTCATCTATCTACTCAAACAGATTACATGCCATCTTTTATTTGGGAGGCACACTTTTAATATCTAGACTCTTCGAAAAAACTGAAAGCACATGCAGAGAATTACTCTCTAACTAACATACTTGACTCGATAGATATAATTCTTGGAGAACAAAGGAATAATGAAGAAGCTAAAGAGTCTTGGAGTCTCATGTAGCTTCTAGGAAGTTGGGTGCATCTTCCACTAGAACTAGGTGGTACCCCGCGCGATGCCGCGGGAAATAATATTTGAAAACACTAAATTGATTGCATAGCAATATTTTTTTTCACACGACATTATACATGATTTAACATTAAATTTGAAAATAGAAACACTAAGGTAATTGCATTGCAATATTCTTTTGCAAACAATATTATACATAAAAACATGTTCATTTTGTTGTGAAACAACGACTCTTAAATGATTGATCATCTATGTATTTATACCGTACGAATTTTGTAGCATTGTACTTGTAAAGACCATGGATACTATTGGTAATAGAAGACCGGTGGATGAACATCTACTGTGTGAATTTTGTAGCATTGCACTCGCAAAGACCATGATGATATTGGTCATAGAAGATCGATGGATGACATAAATGGATAGTTCTAGTGGATGGATGACATGACAAGCTTGCATGTTGAGAGAAATCTGTAGTGGGGAGCCAAAACTAAGTTTTGTATGATAACCATAACTCCTAGCTAGGAAGTCAAAACGATGCATTATTGTTTGTTGCATTGGAAACTTAACTCATTTTTTTGTGTTACTTTTCCACGCAAAAGTCTCCTCCTTTTTCTTCAAAAAAATACAACTGTCTTGTATATCTTCTACAAGATGATCTGGTCTTAGGGAATATTTGATTGAATGCAAAGTGAACCTTGCCATGTAACAAGTCTCATCTTTTCCACCTTTTGCCATTGTTTTACAAATGATCCTGTTTCCTTTCTAGAGCTAATTACGGAAAGCTACTCCAGCTCATGCCATAATCGATTCTTAAGTTCACTAATTTAATTTTGCTTTTCATATAGGAGAATAAAATCCAACATATAAATAAGTCCATCAACAAAATAAGCTTCTGCCCATAAGTTGTGCCAAATTATGATAAACCGATGCCATACAAGTAAAAGTTGCATTGCTTTATTCAATATATTTATTTGACACATGGCACCAAATGACACACGTACACTAGTGTGATGCTTTGCACATTGGTACATCATCCAAACAAAATGCAACTTTGACTATACTAACATAACTTATACTTTTCCATTAAAAAAGAATTCTAACACTATTTTTTGAAACATATTCACATAATAATATATGTAAATATTTTTTCTAAACAAACATGCATTTAAGTTTGTACTAAACCTGCGCTTTGGTTGAACATATATTACCAAGTAAGAAAGCGTAAATTATACCACCGATCAACCAAAAGTCAAGGCTGATAGGGGATAACAGACAGCTATTCTAGGCGTTAAAGCTAGACGCCCCACATATGGTTCTGGGAGCTGTAACGATCGCGAAATAATACACCAACTCAAAACAGACAACCCCCGGATCTCATGTATTGACATAAAGGTGAATATCACAATGCTTCTGGAGTTGGAACGAGCTAACAAGCGTTCAGTTGAAGCCTCCTGCATAGGACACACAGCAGTGACATGTCAATGCCCATAGCAGAGCTCACTGGAAGTCCACGGATGTAAAGAGACCATAAACTCTGCACGAAACGATGCGATTGGTCTCTATGGAGCAAGTAGAGTAGGTGTCAACCGAAATGCACCTGGAAGTACTCACACAACACACCCTGTACGGCCACCTGCTCTGGCATCGAGCTGACCTAATCCATTTGCACTTCGTGCAGCTCACCATGTATATATGCGAGGAAGATGGGGCCGTTTTCTTCAAACCAGCTGAGCAATCAGGTTCCATCAAGCTGGAAGTTTTAGAACGCTCACGATGAAAGGATCCAGTGAGCATGGCGAGACATCCAAGGCGCCCCTGAGCAGGGGGGTCAGCAAAGGACTGTCTGTGCTTGATCTCATACTTCGCTTTATTGCCATCATCGGGACCCTTGCTAGTGCAATTGCAATGGGCACCACCAACGAGACGCTGCCTTTCTTCACACAGTTCATCCGGTTCAAAGCGAAGTACAGTGATCTCCCGACTCTTACGTAAGCCAACCTCAACAACTCTAGCTACCAATGCTTGATTGCTTTCATATAACAAACCTATTGAGTATCTGATGCTCCAAATATATTTTTTCTTTCTTTGCGTCAGGTTCTTCGTCATTGCAAATTCTATTGTATGTGCCTATCTCATCCTTTCTCTTCCATTATCAATTGTGCACATCATTAGGAGCAGAGCCAAATTCAGCAGGCTGCTCTTGATCTTTCTTGATGCGGTAAGAGTAGGACTGCCTCTTTGTCTAATTGAAAACATATTGAGAACTTGAAAAATCATCCTGCATGAAAGTATATATCACCTAGTTATCTGTTTTCCATGTGATTCTTTTGAAGGCAATGCTAGCACTGGTGACTGGGGGAGCATCTGCAGCTGCTGCTATTGTGTACTTAGCACACAAGGGCAATGTCAGGGCAAACTGGCTTGCTATTTGCCAGCAGTTTGACTCATTCTGCGAGCGTATCTCTGGATCCCTCATCGGTTCGTTTGGAGCCATGGTTGTGCTGATACTGCTGATATTGATCTCCGCCATTGCCCTCGCAAGGCGCTAGATCAAATCGTGCATCATTTGCTTCTAGCAGTGTCAAGTGATATAATAGTGTGGTCATTGGACTTGATATCTTTATGTAATCATCCATGTGCCTATTACCTCTTTCTATGATTCTCTCCTATCTCAAGTGTTGCCTTCATTCTGTACCTCTTCTTTTACCTTGACGGTTGAATGTGTGTGCCTTCATATGTAGAAGCTACAGAAAATGAATATGCATGCATTATTATGGATGGATCACAATAGTTTCTGATAGAGTTGTTGGTATATTCTTGCCCAAGTAGATTAAAAAAATGAAAATGCCATTGGCTTATAAATCAATACCTACTGGAAGTGAAACCATGGAGGTTTTGACTTGGCTGACCGGAGATGCACCAACCTTTCCAGTCTCTGCTATACAGGCAGAAATGAAAAACAAAATTCATGGGCATTTGACTCATTTTCCATCCAATAATAGAAGTGTAGAGCACCCATAAGCCATAATCATGGTCACAGTGTTGAAAGGTTAGCAATTTGATGGTCAATCTGAGCACAGCCAACAAGTTTTCTAAGGCCCCTTTTGTCCATTGATCTTCGTACCGCCTCCACTCTTGACCATTCACCATATGATGAATAAATGCCAGAGAGCAGTACATAGTCACCACTTGCATCTCCACTTATGCTGAGAAGCCTCTCCTGAGCAATCTTGCCTAGAACCACATTACCATGGGTTCTGCAGGTGCCAAGCAGTGTCCTCCATACAACTGCACTTGGTTGCCTCATGCTACTCACAATTGCAAATGCTTGATCCAGTAGACCTGCACGGCCAAGCATGTCCACTATGCAACTGTAGTGCCTTGCATTAGGCTCAATCCCATACCTTTCTTTCATAAGAGAGAAGTACCTCTGACCATCTTCAACCAGTCCAACATGGCTGCATGCGCCAAGAACACATAGGAAAGAAATCTCATTTGGGTGAAATTTCTCTTCGAGCATTTTATTGAAGAACTGAACTGATTTTTCCGATTGTCCATGAAAGGCTAGTCCTCCAATGATCGAATTCCATGTCCAAATATCTTTCTCCTTCATCCTGTTAAAGACTTCCATTGCAGCATCGACGTCCCCACATTTTGCATACATTGATACCAATGCATTTCCAGTCAAAATACTCATTGATGGTCTGCCTTCCAAGTGCAAAGAATGTATCATCCTCCCTGCATCAAGTGACCCTGCATTCGCACAGCATGACAGCAAGCTAACAATAGTAGCTTCATCAGGCATCCACCCTGCACCCCTCATCTCATCAAAGACTTCCAACGCTTGCTCCAGCATTCCCTGCGTTGAGTACCCAGTGATGATGGTGTTCCACGAAACCACATCCTTCTCCGGCGCACAATCAAACAGCTCCCTCGCTTTCTCCATCTCCCCATGCTTCGCATAGGCACCCAGCATCACATTCCAGCACACAATGTCCTTGTGCCGGCACCGATCAAACATCTGCCTCGCCCCGTCCAGGTTACCTCTGGCCGCATGCCCAGATATGACAGCCGACCACGCCACGATGTCCCGTTCGCTGGCCTCCCCAAGAAGCGTGCCGGCGACGCCCAAGTCCCCGCACTTGGCGTGCATGTTGATGAGCGCGTTCCTCACGAACGCGTCCTCCAAGAACCCAAGCTTCACGACGACGGCGTGCACCTGCCACCCAGCGCTAGAACAAGCCGGCGTGCCGACGCCGGCACAGCAGGCACGGAGGAGGTAGCAGAAGGTGAACCCATCGGCCCCAAGACCCTCCGTTTCCATGCGGCTGTACACCGCGAAAGCCGCGTGGGGCGCGCCGGCGTGCGCGTACCCGCGCAGCATGGCGTTGTGCATGAAGAGGTCCGGGCCCGGGGGCGGCATTCCGTCGAACAGCCTGCGCGCGTAGTCCATGCCGCCGCGGAACGACGCGATGCAGGAGAGGAGAAGGTCGCGCACGGGCTGCAGGCCGCGCGAGGTGATGCCGCTGACGACGAGGTTGCCGTGGATTTGCTTGAGGGCGCGCGGGCTCAAGCGCGCAGAGCCCTTACGGATCATGCGGCTGCGGTGTAAGAGCAGTGTCTCTTGGGAGGTCACTGTGGACTGTGGTAAGAAGGTAAGGAGTATGGAGGCCGGCTGTGGAGAAGATTGGGAGTGGCGTAGCGTATGGCAGGGGTGGCCGTGGCCGCCAGCGGCAGCACCGCGAACGGCGAGGCAGGCAAGAAGACACGGTACAGCCGTACAGGCACCGCGAACGGCGAGCAATGTTCTGACAGAGAACACGCTATCGGAAAGAAAAAATATGTTTTTTTTACCGTTGTACTCCTCTTTCGCACATTATTCCCCCCTAAAAAACACAATTATTCGAAAACTCAATTCATGAAGAACAAACTAAATATAATTTTGGTTTGAAGTTTACTAGGAAATATACCCGTGCGTTGTTACTGTCAAAACCGTGCAAATTTAGCCCTTAGTGTGGTTTCAAAGGTGGTTTTGTATTTTATAAAAAAATTAAAAAAAAATCCAATTATAGATCTAAAAAATCAAAACTAATTTATCTTAAATCAGAAAAATATGAAACCAATATCAAAAAATTTCTAAAAATGTAACCTATCTATTATTGCTCTATTTGAATCTTAATTATTCAAAAATGATATGCATAACTATAAGCAACCAAATACTATGAACATGAAAAAAATGGATCCGGTTAACTGGCAAATATAGTGACACTAGATAGGTTACATTTTTAGAAAACTTTTGATACCAATTTGTATTTTTTTTACTTAAAATGAATTACTTATGAATTTGTTAGTTTAAATTTGAATATTTTTAATCTCAATAAAATGGAAAACCACCTTCGAAACCGTCTAAAGGGCTAAATTTGCACGGTTGACAAATTGAAAATCGGGCTCTTGTGATAAGTTGAAGGTTTTAAAATGAACTTTTCCCTCAAAATTATAGTGCATCAGACCATTAGTCGTGGGGGATTGAGAGGTTGACATGGCCGGCGCGGCAAGGATCCCACTCGCCATATAGTTGCATGTAAATCTAGGTTTGCACTTGTGCGGGCTTCCCAATCTATAAGAGTGCGGGCCGGGAGGCCTCGTAGCATCAGTCAATTATTCCAACACGTTTGTGGTTTGCTGCATACCAGTCATGTCAAAATCTACAATTCAAGTCAGTAAAGCAAACTACAATTAGTAATAAATCAATGAGAGAAAGGTTCTTTCAGAGCTAAGCTAAGCAATACACCTCGTCAGTATCCGTGTCATTGCGAAAGAGGGTGATGTCCTGCCCAAATGTAACAACCCCAATGGTGATTCCATGGTTCTCTATGTCCCTCTCACCCTTAGCTTCTAGCACCGGTACAATTGACGAAGAAATAATTGCTCAAGTTTCAGCTCAATAATATTATGTTGTATTATAAACCAAAGTATATACTTTGGCCTATTCCAAGTCCAATATAATTGGGACTTCATCATGATCTGCATCATCGTCCGTGGTATAATAAAAGGACTACAACCCTGTCTTTGTTTTGTGTTTGTGAATCGGATCCAATGTACTCCGACCCCACCTGTCATCAACCCGTGCTGTCTCCCGAAGACCCGAATCGTCAACCCCCTCACTCCTCCTGGAGTCTTCTAGACCATACCAAAACCAAACGCAGCCGAGTTCCAACCCTCGCCGCCCCGCTCCGGCCGTCCCCTCCCCTCCATATAACACAAGTCCAAAGACCCCTTACGCTTCCTCTCCATCCAAAACCCTCGCCGAAATCTGAGATCCATCTCGAGTCCCCGACGCGACACGAAAGCCCTAGCCTAGCGAATCGCTCCATGGCGATCATCTCCGACTTCCAGGACGACGAGGCCCCGCCGCGTCAGCAGGCGGCGGGCGGCGCCGCCGTCGAGGACGCCCTCGCGGCGCTGCTGGAGCAGTGCGGCGGCGCTTTGCCGTTCCTCCAGGCGGCTATCGGCGTCGCGCACCGCCGGTCCGGCCTGTTCCGCGACCCGTCGGCGGTGAGCAAGGTCACCGCGATGGCGGCGGCCCATAGGGCGCAGGTGGAGGCCGAGGAGAGGGCGGCCAGGGAGGCCAAGAGGAAGGCGGAGGAGGCCGCGCGGAAGGCGGCGGCCGAGGCGGAGAAGGCCGCCAAGGCGGCGGCGGCGCCAGCGGCGGAGGAGAAGCCGGAGAGCTCGGCAGGGAAGGACAACATGGAGGTGGATAAGGAGGAAGGCAACGTGAGACGTGAGTACTCTGTTCTTATGCCGTCCTTACTCTTTTAAAATCGATATTGCTGCTGCGTCATAGGGCCTTTAGTGCTAAATCTCGATCTCGCGTGTTCTGAATCGATCAGCGTTAGGACTTAGGAGGAGACATGATTTCTTATAAGAATTTACTTAGCTTGGTTGCCTTTGACGCTGTGATCGATATATGCTAGTCAGGGGATCTGTTACTTGGGGCTGCGATCCATAGTGAGCAGAATGGTCCCTGTTTCAATTGATGAGGTGGCCGATGGTTTCCAAATTTGGCTAGGGCAGTTCAATTGATAAGTTGACCAATGGATTCGGAATTTGGGTAGGACGGATTTAGGTTGCATGACTTTGCTTTTGTGTAATTAACCATTTTCCAGGTAGCAGTACTTCCAATTGTCATGTACTTTGCATTGTAACTAAATTGCTTGACATACCAATCCCTATCTAGCCTTGGATGATGGATTTAGTAGGTATCTATGAGAACTCTAGAGTAGGTTCTTATGCCATTCGTTATGTTTAAACCACCTCATTGATGGTGTCAGTAGGTAACAAGTTACATTTGTTTTCCATTGTTTTTTGTTGAATCTAGATAGAATAGTAAATTGCAACAATTAAACTCCGAAGTGTTTGCTTATTAGTTTTGTTGAGGCATGAGTTTATATTGTGTTTAATGCAGTTAAACTGCATAATTTCAAATAGTTAACATGGTGGCCTAATAATTTTTGCCTCCCATTACATCTCTAATACAATTTCTTTTGATGCCATTTGTACTGTTGGACTGTTTTGGGAATCTCCTAACTATTTTTATGTCTCCTAATAACAGAACCAAATGAGGGCAATGGTCTTGATTTGGAGAAGTACTCATGGACTCAACAGTTGCCGGAGGTTAACATCACCATTCCTGTTCCTGAAGGAACAAAGTCAAGATTTGTGGTCTGTGATATAAAGAAGAACTATCTGAAGGTTGGCCTGAAGGGCCAGCCCCCTATCATCGATGTAAGTAGTTACATCAGTGCTTCTTTTAAATAAAAAATTGTGGTGTTACAGTACATATTAGGGGTTCTAACTTCCATTGCAACTTCTTTCTTACCAGGGTGAGCTCTATAAGCCAGTTAAGGTTGATGACTGCTTCTGGAGCATAGGTAAATCTGCTTTACATTTGAGCCTGCATGTATTGTCTCTTCCATCCTGAAGCCCCTTATCAACTGAATGTATTATGATAACATCTTACAGAGGATGGAAAATCGTTGTCTGTGTTGCTTACAAAGCATAACCAAATGGAGTGGTGGAAATCTGTGATAAAGGGTGACCCTGAAGTTGATACCCAAAAGGTGGAACCTGAGAGCAGCAAACTTTCTGATCTGGATCCGGAGACTAGACAAACTGTGGAGAAGATGATGGTAAGATGCACAAAACCTGCTCATCTGAATAATCCTTGTTAGTGTTCGGGAATAACTAAATTTCTTCATCACTGTGCAGTTTGACCAGCGCCAAAAGCAGATGGGCCTTCCAACAAGTGATGAGATGCAGAAGGATGAAATGCTCAAGAAGTTCATGGCTCAGGTAAGTCACATGAGCTGAGATGGTATCATCTACATAGTACCAGTCTTGCTATCTGTTCCATGTATCTGATTGAGCTCTTAATTTTTTTTCCCCCACAACAGCATCCGGAGATGGACTTCTCAGGGGTGAAGATAGCTTGAGGATGTTGGATCGAAGCCAATCCACTTTAAGGCGTTGTTGGTTGGGGACATTGTTTCTGGCACAGTATCTTCATTAGGTTGTCTGGTGTCTTGTCTACAATGGATGATGGGTAGTATGAAACAAATCAGTCAGTTCTTTCTAGAAATGTATTCTAGAACTTGTGTTCTTAACCGATCCAATGTCTGGGTGATATCAATTTTTTGCATCGGATCGTAATATGTCGCATCATAGCAGCCATATTGCTGCTAGTATCTCTTAACATGCGTTATTAACTGAAAGTACTGGTGCTGTGCTCCGTTATGTGCACACTTCGTCACTGCCATTGTTAGGGGTGTCTATAACCCACTGAAAGTGTTTCATTTTTCTTAACGAAAAATCTAAAACAAGAGGCTCTTGATTGAGCCCTTCCTAGTATTCTGAAAAGCTACTCTGGTGATGAATCCAACTTTGGCCACGAGCTCCGAACGTTGCGATACAGTGATTGGACTCTGTTTCTGTTGCGGCGCGTAGATGAAGAGGGGGTCTCCACCGAACGTTATATTACAACTCCAGTTCGGTGGCGTACGGCTCAATCATTGATTTTGCTCTACCTAAGTTCAAGCTCAATCATTGAATCCTGTTCTAAGCAGTTTTAATTAAAACAACCTGCATTTACATCGCCAATCAGATTGAGTGATCAAATCCCACAAGAAATACTCGATTAAGAAATTGGAATTGACAGATTATAAGCGTTCTTACTCCTTAAATCTTGGTCATCTCTTGTTCCTATACCAAGCAACAGCACTATACAATACAACATGTCATAATGCTCACAAGATGGATCGAATAAAACACGCCATCGAGTATAAATAACGTAGAATTCTTAATGAATTTTACCAATAATCTTTACACGAGCACTTCCCATCCTTGAAATGATGGAACCGGTTCCTGTCCCTCACCACAATCTCGCGCTCGAAGACGCGAGACAGGAACTTGCTCGCCTCATGGCAGTCCCTGCAAACTCTCAAATTCTTCGTGATCCGCATCGTGTCTCCGGGCCTCGTGCGCAGGAGCCCGAAGGCGATGGCCAGCTTCTCGCTGTGGTAGAGCAGCGGCGTCTCCTTCTCCTCCTCTGCAATGTCGTGCAGCACGTCCCTCGTGTCGGGCACGTAGCCCTCCGCCCCAATCCTCCCCATCATGTCCTTGGCCATGGCGTATACCTCCTCTGCCTGGGGATGGCACAGGCTCCCGCACTGGAACTCGCAGACCTCGCCGTCGACCTCGATCACGGACCGCCCGGCCTCCTTGCTCACGTTCCGCTCGTCCATCAGCCGCCGGACCCTGGCCACGTCCTCCCACCGGCCGGCACTGGCGAGGAGGTTCGCCAGCAGCACGTAGCGGCCGCTGTTCTGGGGATCCAGCTCGATGACGCGCCACCCGATCGCCTCGCCCAGGTCGACGTCGCCGTGGATCTTGCACGCGCCGAAGAGTGCGCCGAGGACGCCGACGTCCGGCTCCATCGGCATGTCGTCGATCACCTTCTTGGCCTCGTCCAGCTGCCCTGCTCTTCCATACAAGTCGACCATGCAGCCGTAGTGCTCCATCTTGGGCTCGATGCCGTACTTTCCAACAATGTAGTCGAAGCAGCGGCGGCCCTCGCCGACCATCCCCGCGTGCGCGCACGCCGTGAGCACGTTCACCAGCGTGACGTCGTCCGGCGCCACGCCCTCCATCTCCATCCGGCCGAACAGCTCGACGGCGTCCTCGCCCCGCCCGTGCACCGCGAGCCCGCCGATCATGCAGTTCCACGACGTGAGCCCCTTGGCCGGCAGGGCCTCGAACACGCGCCCCGCCTCCTCGACGCACCCGCACTTGCAGTACATGTCAACCACCGCGGTCGCCAGCTTCTCGTCCATGGCGACCCCGCCCCGCTCCGCCCAGCAGTGCACCTCCCTCCCGCGCGCCAGCGCGCCGGCGCCCGTGCACGCCACCACCGCCGTCGCCGCGACGAAGCCGTTCCCCTCCACCCCGCGCGCCCGCATATCGTCGAACACCTCCAGCGCGTACAGGAACCGCCCGGCCTTCACGTACCCGGACATCATCGCGTTCCACGACACCAGGTTCCGCTCCGGCATCGCGTCGAACACCTCCCGCGCGTCGTCGACCCGCCCCAGCTTGCAGAGCCCGCCGACCATGGTGGTCCACGACACGACGTCGAGGGCGCCGCCCCCGCCGCGGAAGACGCGGGAGGCGAGGTCGGGCCGCGCGTTGGCGAGGTACGCGGCGAGCAGCGCGTTGAGCGACTGCGTGTGGGCGTGGAAGCCGAGCTTGAGGAGCAGCGCGTGGAGCTGGGCGACCAGGCCGAGCGGCTCGGCGCCGGGGAGGACGCGCGGGAAGGTGAAGTGGTCGGGGGCCAGGTGCAGGGAGAGCATGAGGGCCAGGAGCCGCGCGGCGTGGCGCGGCGGGAGCGCGGAGAAGAGCGGGTTGAAGAGCGCCGGGTGCGGGTCCGGGTGGTGCGCCAGGAGGCGGGCCGCGTAGGGGAGGTGGGCGTCGGGGTCGCGGGCGAGGAAGGAGAGGAGGCGGCGCGCGTGGGTGGGGTGGGAGGCGAGGCCCAGGCGGACGAGCTGCGAGTGGTGTTGCCGCAGCTCCGCGACGGTGGTCAGCGGGATGGGGGTCGGCGTCGGGGCGGGGGCGGACATTGCCGGAGCACAGCAGAGTGGCCGCTGGTGATAAGGCAGGCAGTGATAATCCTGTGCGACAGCCGACAGGACGAGTGCTCTCGTTACAGAGGAGGATGGCTTGATCGGCCCATCCGGCCGTTGACCGTTTTTGATCGGACGGTCTAGGTAGGTTACATACTGGCGTCATTTTGACCCTTTTCTATTTGAGAATTGGAACGTAATTTAAAACCACCGCGTCAACAATTTAACAAGGTTGGAGAGGAGATGAGACCTTGTTTGGTTTAGAAATGTCCTGGCAAAGAACTTTGAAGCGTCAGATACACTGGATACGAATTGGAGATTACCTGTTCATCCAGATGTGAGTGCGTTTAAGTGTTCAATGTGTACTGTAGTGGTGTAAGTATAAAAAAAAAGGTGTAGTGGTACATGTGCATCCTCCTTATATTTGTAGATTAAAGTAGCCATACATTACAGTAAAGGATATCAATTCTGTAAGATCTGATTCAAAAATTAGTTGCCTTTCAAATAAAGATTAAATAAACTATTTGGCCCCTACTTATCTATATGTTGCACACTTGTACGATGTGCGTCCTGTACATCCTCAAGGATCATGATCTTGCCATTTTCTTTTTATGAATACATTATGGCAAAGCGACCCATAAGTCGAAGGGCGCTCTGATGCCCTGACTATTTCCTTGCTTCTTACTCAGCAGCAGATGCAATTTTTTTTTGAAGACAAACCGGTTATTAAGAAGAAAATTGGTATTGATCTCTACAGTGATCCATATGAAAATACAACAATGTATTTGCAATTCAGCGACACTGCATTCACAATTTAGCATGATATTGCAACATAGATACATGTATAAGAACACAGGCAAAAGAAACTTTCTCCAATTTTATATGCCCAAATTGAGTGAGTAGAAAAACATTAACCTCGCAATCTCTGATGTATATATACACCCATTTTCACAATACGAACAAGTTGTATGGCTAGTTTACATTCCTATATATAATTCCTTCTATATGATGGGTGTAGGCAATTTACAAAGGCATGAGAACGTGGAGATGAACATAATCTACCTATATACATCTTGCCTACATACAGGGCATGAACCATGGTCAATGAACCATCTGTCCACGCAAGGCTGGTGGAAAGTGTGAGAACACTTGGGCAACTTCCTCACTATCTCTCCGGCAACAATATCCTGAGAGAAGAGTAAACTGTTAGTGAAAAGTCTCAAAAAATAAAAGAAATGTCTTATTCCACATCAAAATGAAAAGGATGCTAACTGTAGGGGCAATAAAGGCGGCTCATCAATCACATAAGAAATAAAGTGTAGACGTTGTATAAGGGAAAAAAATCGACTGAAACATCCCAAAGGGACTGCTTGAAAGGTCGAGAAAAAATGAATATCAAATTTGTGCATATGTACTGCACTCCAAGGGATGGATTGAGCATTTGAGCTCGAACACTCTTGTGATCTGATCTAACCAGAGTACCATCAAACTATATATCACACTTAAGAGTTAAGATAACTAATCTAAAAAGTTGGCAACTCTTTGAAAGTAAGTCAAGCAACCATTAGGTGGACAAAGGTGATTTAACATCTGAGTAAACTATAATAATCAACCTATGAGGTAGATTGATGAGCACTCCTACTTCAACTCCCATAAACTTATTTTCAGTTGTCTAATTCCCCATGATTAATCAACTGCCAACCTCTAAAATAAGATGACATGCACATCATGTTAATTAATCAAGACAAGACACAAACCAGCTTCCCCGCAAAAAAGAAAAAAAAAGACACATGCCAGCTTATAAACAGTAACATCCCCACAGCATTAAAACTTAAATACAGGTCATGCTAAACAAATATGTAATGTGACATTAGTACCTGGAGACAAATAGGGCATTCACCAATCGATTCTTGCTTCTGATCAGTCACCACATGATGCGGTAACTTCTTTAGGGTATCTTGTGAGAGCCCTTCAGATAAAACCTCTTCAAGGACGTCGTACAGATCATCATTGTCTGCAATACCTACCTGTTGGAAAATATCTATTGTTCATCATCTAGGAATGGATGTCACGCTCTATAATAAAGCATTTAAGCGATTTTTGCTAGTGAGGATGCTATCAGCTGTAGTAATACAACAACTGACCTGCCAGCGATATGCCATATATGCCGATGGCTCATACTGGTCTTGCACAAATCGAGCATGGAGGAGCTGCTCTATGAAATCACCCTGGAAACGCAACGAATAATTCTCTTAAAAGTGCGCCCACCATGAATCAATGACAAATTGACAATAATGGCATTGCAATGTGTAATAGCCATGACCTGGGCTGAAAGGGACTAACGATAGCATATATCATTCTAAAAAAAATAAAAACTGGCATATATGAATTTCCTAAATCCGTTGGTAACTCTCGAATTAACGCAAGACAATCATATACTCTGGTAGCTGAATTGCCCAACAATCATGCGATGCGAATTGCTGAAGAAGCTTACGGACCATGGAGGAATTGCTCTGTGGGCTCGATCGGTCCGCGTTCCAGTACGCGCGTGAAGCCTCGAGAACCTCGATGGAGAGCACCGCCCCCGCAAATGCCCCCAGCCCGGCTCCCCGGAGGATGCCGCTGTCGGAAGCCCTCCCCGCCAATGCGCCGGTGAACGCCCCCGTCAGGCCTCCAGCTTCAGACAACACCACAAATCCGCGTCAAAATTTCAAAAACACCAGAGCACGCAAACCAAAGAAACCCAAGCAACACGGCGTCGTCAACGCGACGGGGGCGCGTACCGACGGCGAAGAGGCCGGTGAGGGCACCCGAGAGGACGCAGGAGACCAGCCTGGGGAGGCACGACCCCGTCGCGGCGCTGCGGCGCTCCTCCTCCGCCAACGCAGTCGCCGGTGGCAGCGGCGGCAGCGGCACCTCCATGGCGCGGCCGGCGTCGTCACGGCACGGCACGGCACGGGGCGCTCCGACGCCTCCACGACGCACGCAGCAAGCCAGCCGATCGATCGAGCGCCGCGGTGGCGCGTGCCCGTCGTCTATCGGAATCGGTTGGGGTCGGGGCGCGCGGCCTGGTGGACTGGTGGTTGGTAGACGCGTGGAGGAGGGGCTCGCCGGGAAGAGAGGGACGGGGCGAGCCGCGAGACGTGAGGCCGCGTGAGTGCGTGACGCAGCCTGAAAATGAGCAGCGGCCTCGCCTCCAGTTGCTTGCTGCTGAGCTGCGTGTTTTCCACTTCCGTCTTGGGTCACCTTTTCGAGAAAATTGCGCAGAATTGCAAGTAACATCTGCCGTGCAAGGGCTGCGATGCACGACATCTTTGAATCTACACGCAACTGGAAAGTACAAGCAGCTAAGCATTTCTTTTTCTCGCAACAGGAATGTAGCAGGTAAACATTTCTGTAACTTGGTTATTTTTTATTTGAAATAAAAGAGATATTGCAGGAAAAAGTTATACATGCAAAGACAAAATCAAAGAGTATCAGTGCGGCCAATCTTAATAATGTACGCAAATTTAACACGATAGTTACGAGAAAAAGCTTGACATCAACCTGTCAAAATATGCCCGTCTGGAACTAAATCGATTCGATTCTAGCGAAACCCCCTCCTGCATAATTAGACAACTGACCGCCCAACATCACTTCGCCATTTGCTCACCTGATAGTGCCACCGTCCCCAACAAGGCAACAACCGCCGTGGCTTCAATGGCACCCCTCACATTCTGATGGCCTAGCTGGACCCAATTTTAGGCATTGAACGAGTTGCCCGCAGCTTATCTATCACCATCAGATGATTGTTTTAGTGAAAGGCACCGAATAGAATAGCTGGAGGAAATTGGGATATCCAACCACCACTAGAGCAACTACCACTAGAGCAGGTCCACAGCAGAATTGTGACACGAAGCGAGGCAAACAGATTTTTCGCTATGCTTCAGGTCCAGCCGGTTCAGCTCGATCACCTCCAAGGGCCATGGTTCGATGTCAGGACGCGGTCATACACAGTGCAGCTGAAAGCAACAGCGCAAACAGAATGTAGAGGGAAAGTGTAGGTTTCTACAGTGGCACAAGAGTCATGCCTGATGCCAAGACAAGTACCAATCACTGAAAGAAACACCACAAGAACAGGTACAAAGTATAACGTCCAGCCTCAACAAGCGTACAGACCAGGTTCATCACACATACAGGCCGTAATTATTTGGTCACAATTCGAACATACACAATGCAAACATACCACACTTCAGGGGCGAGCACTACCAACTCAAAGTCAAGCACACCCATCTTTATTTATGCAATAACCTGATATCATGGCAGTGGCAGTAGACCAAGGCCACACACAGCAGAATGTGCCCACACTGGGTGCTTAGTCATCGTAGCCATGGCGACGATGGTGGTGGTGCTTATAACGCTGCTTCTTCTCTTCATCAGAGTCATCATCCTACATAGTAGCAACAGGAAGCAATTAGCATTGTAGAGGAAGTTGTATTCTATTTTTAGAGCTATGGAGTCACTTGTGTCAGTACTGCAAACAGAATATTTGATTCATTTAAGGAACTACCTTTTTCTCAACAACGAGTATAATATGCACCAAAGAAAAGAGCAAGAATTAAAGCTTACCAGCAATGCAGGAGACTGTACATTTTATAACATACATACAAATTTCCATACTGTAAATTTTAAACCCTTCTCAAATACATGTGTTATGAAATCTACTACATAACAATCATACATCATCAATACCATAGCTGAAGCACAGGACTGCATTCCTACAATTATAAATGAGTGACCATTACTGATTTTTCTTTTTCTTTTTTAGCCCACAGCTGAAGAGCCAGAGCTGCTATATTTTGGGGGTGAAATGACTATGTCATTCATCCCAGAGTTAGTATTGGACTTCATGGTAATACTACAGAACTTAATCAGTAAGATAGCTATGCACCCTTAAATACCACATAGAGTATTTTCAGAGACTAAAAGCACCCAAAAGAAGTTTATAATAAACCAGATTAATACATCATGTTTTGTACACTGGATAAAACTTCTTAAAACACCTTAAACCTATATATGTATCAGCAGCATTTATCAACAAACTATCTTTTGCACCTAAAAGACATGTTTCGAATTTTAGGTTCATGATGTCTATTCCATCCACCCAACAGCATTTTCTAAGAAAGCTGTTATCAGCAAAACAGTCATCTACCTTGAAAGGTCATCTATTGTAGGCCTAATACAATACACAGTTAAATCTCCTGCTTTTCCCCTTTTCCTCAAACTTTCATCACATTATATAACTACTAATAACATGCGTAAGCGCAACAAGGTAATAAGGTGCATGACTAAATATCGACAGAGCCCAATTTGGTGGGAAATGGACTTACATCCTTCTTGCGGCCCTGGTACTCATCCCCAGCACCATAGCTCGGCCTCTCATACTCACCACTCTGATACTTTGGCTTCTCCTCTCCATATCCATATGATCCCTGTGTCTCCTCCCCATACGGCTTCGGCTTCCCGTACCCAGAGCCACCATAGCCCTCCTCCTCAGTCTTCTTGTCATAGCCATACCCCGAGGAACCATAGCTTTCCTCCTGAGTCTTCCTCCCATACCCACCGCTGCCATACTCTTCCCCACCCTGCGGCCTGCTGCCGTACCCCGATCCATAGCTTTCCTCCACCTGCGGCTTCCTGCCGTACCCAGACCCATACTCCGATCCGTAGCTCTCCTCTACCTGCGGCTTCCTTCCGTAGCCAGAGCCGTAGCTCTCCTCTACCTGCGGCTTCCTTCCGTAGCCAGAGCCGTAGCTCTCCTCTACCTGCGGCTTCCTTCCGTAGCCAGAGCCGTAGCTCTCAGCCTGCGGCTCAGTGCCGTATCCAGATCCATACACTGCTGACCCATAACCCTCCCCCGGCCGGGCCTGGCCGCCGTAGCCAGAGCCGTACCCGCCGCCGCCGGATCCGTAGCCCTCCTCCGCCTGCGGCTTCCTCCCGTACCCAGAGCCGTAGCTCTCCTCCACCTGGTTCTTCCTACCGTACCCGGATCCGTAGCCAGATCCATAGCCGCCGCCCTCCTCCGCGGCGGGCTCGGGCCTGGATCCGTAGCCGCCGCCGCCGCCGTAGAACGGCTGCTGCTCCTGCTGGGGGCGGAACCCGTAGTTGGGCTTCGCCTTGGTGTGGTGGCCGTACGGGGACGGCTCGGACGCGGAGTAGTGGGGCGCGTCGTAGGAGGTGGAGGGCTCCGAGCACGGGTAGCAGGTCTCCTCGGACGGCGGCAGCGGGCGGCCGAAGGCGACGAAGAGGTCGTAGCCGCCGCCGTAGGGGGTGGGGTCGAACTCGTCGAAGTCGTCCGCCTCCTCGGAGGCGCCGCCCCGGGACCTCTCGTAGTACGCGGACGCCATGGCGGATCGGGAGGCTGCTGGATCGGATGGCAAGTGGCGGCGAGGGTTTGGGGATTTTTTGGTCTGGAGTGTGGGATGGAATGGAAGCTGGCGCGCGTCGGCGCGTGGCTGCTTGTATTGCGTTGTGGACTCGTGGTAAGCGCGTTGGGAGCTGGGCGGATCCGAGGAGACGTGGGGGCACGTGTTGGCGGAGGTGCCGGTGGCCGGTGGGCCGCTGCGTGGAGTCGGGAAGACCGGGACGCCGGATGCGCGGCGTCGGCGACGGACGCGGCGCGGGCAAATGGCAGAATTGAATGGGGATTTCCTCGGGATATTTATGGTCCTATTTTCCGCTCATCTTTTATTTATTTTTGGTTCTTGTGACAAACCATTCAGAAATTTGTTTTAAAAAGAAATAGATTTTTCTTAGCTTACCTACTAATCTAAGCGCGGTTGAGAGAAGCGTTCTCAAACATGACCTATTTCTTTTTCTATCCTTAGGGACGAAGGACAACCTCCAATTGCCGGTTTTTCTCCTACAACTTTACGGCACCAAAATGATGAATCGTATTTGCCATTTTTACAAACTTGGCACTCATCTAGGTCTGCTAATATAGACGAACGTCACGAAATGACGTTGATGCCCCGTCTTCTAACTCCCCACCCCACTCATTGACCTAGCCCGTCAATGTGTCTCGCCTCTCGTCCTACACTCCAGTCTAGCTGTGGCGGCGGCTATCTCAAGCGTCGGTTCTAGGAGAGCTTGGCGGATCGAAGATAATGATGCATCTCACATCCGTCCTTACTCCTCTGGTTTGTCATCACATGGGAATAGCCCTAGGGTTTTGGATAGGATCTCTTGTAGGTTGAGGAAAAAGTTTAGGTTAATAAATCTCGGTCTGAAGATGTTGTTTTGGTTTGCATAAGATATTAATGATTTAGATATGAGGAGTTGCAACAATGAACTCAAGTGATTGTCCTGTTGTTATGGCTACCCATATATTTAGAACCATCTGTTCTTATGAAGTTGGATTTGTCCTAACTCTAGAATTCTTAGTATTCCAGGATTGATCCTGGTAATGTGTTTAAAGTTATTGTTAAATGTGATCCCTATAAAGCCAATCTTGAGCATGGGATGCTTGATATAGAAATGCAGAGTCATGATGTTTGGTTTGATAGAAGCAGTGGTTGTAGTCTGGATAAGTTTGAATGGCTAGTAAGACAATTTAAGGACCTAGCCAACAACTTGTAGTTTGGACAGTGGACTAAGAAAGTGGTTCTGGGTGTAAGGTGATCACAAATGATCAGTTTTCCAGTATGATTGAGGCTATTTGGATGTTAGGGAACTATATCTGTCATGTGAGGTGGTGGAGAAAGCTTAAGTACAGGACATGTGGTAGTTTTGCAGCTGCACCAAATGCCTCAAATGCTCATGACACATCTGGTGTGACCCATGGAGAAATTGAGCATAAGTCAGAAGCTGCTGGAGAGAGTTATAGCTCTCCAAACCCAGTCAATGATGAATTTGTGATAGACTAGTCCACATTGAGCATCATAGCAGGTTCTGATCAAGATGGTGATGCAACCTTCCTAGCAAATGAGGATGAAGTGTATGAGGCATTTGGCTTCAAGGCGGCAGATGAGGTAGTAGCAGCAGTTTAGATGATGAAGTATCAATTCTAGTTATTCCAATTGAGGTACAACAAGATATGAAAGATGTTGCAATTCAGGTAGATGACAATGAGCCTACTGAAACCATGATTGACTCGGACGGAGACAATCCAGACATGTCAGTGGGCACAGTGTACACCTTTCTATGGGGGACTTTAGGCCAGCAGTGAAGCAGCATGATTTTGAGCTGCACATTGAGAAATCAAACAAATCAAGCTGCAGAGGGTGTTGTAGTGCAAAGGGTTGTCAATGGAAAATTAGGTCTATAACTCAAGCTAATAGCAGTGTCTTGGTAGTTACTGTTTAAATCTTTTAACTTAGTAATTTATTATTTATGTATATGCTAATAAATATATCACTATGTTTAATGCATATCAATTTATGTGCATGTCTAAATAAACTCTAATGCTCACACCTATACATCTAGGAGTAGGGTTTTGATCAAGATGGAATCTCGAGCTTGGGTTGCTGAGAGAGCTATATCATTTCTGAAGAGAAAGCATTATATGGGTCCAAATGAATTGAAGGAGCTGGAGAATAAGTATAATATCACTATCTTATATTAGATTGTCTGGTATGGTAAGTAGAAAGCTATAGCTAAATTATTTGGTAAGTGGAAAGATTCATTTGACTGGTTGTATAGGTTAAAGGCAGAGGTCGAGCTTTGATCTCTAGGCAGCTACAAAAGGTGAGTTCCATGGTTGTAAACTAGCAGAAATGATTTTCAATGCTTTTTAACATATTCTTTGATGCTTCATGCTTCATAGGAGCTTAGCATTGGAGGCATCACAAGCAATGCAAGCTCCACCACCAATGCAGGCTCCACTAGCAATGCAAGCTCCACCGGTTATGGAGGCTCCAACACCACTGGAGGTGATACCAGCAAAAAAAACTGACACCTAAGAAGAAGTTGGCAACTAAGATAAAGAAGGCTACCCCACCAAAGACTGCTAAGTAGTCATCTAGTTAATGCATTTCTGTCTTTTGGTGGACAACAAATGTAGGCTTGTTTCTGAAATGGTTATGTAATATGGTAATCTTGTCATGTAGATCGGATGTTGGACCTGTTATGTATTCTGTAAGGTAAACTTGTTGTTGTGCAATATGGGTACCCCTGGTCCCACTGTCAGAGGAGACTGCGTCGACCTGGGCCCACGCCTGACAAGGTTGTGGGCCAACCCCTAGGCGGCCCACAAGGGATCCCCGACTTGACGGACAAGCTTGGGGAAGATGTGGTCGATGACGCAGTCGGATATCCCGGAGATATTGTTGTAACTGACTCGGATAAGAGTCCTTGTCGTAACCCAGTAGGTTTAGATGCAAACCGACTTGTAAACCCTAGCCCGTCACCCTATATAAGGCGGCCTAGGGCAATCCCATGAGGGGACACGACACGCGAGATCGCATCTTGTAACTCATACGCTCGTCCTTGCTTCCTGAAGCACGGCCGGACATCAACAATACAAACCACTACCGACACAGGACGTAGGGTATTATACCTCCGGGTAGCCCGAACCTGTCTAAGGGTGTGTTTGGTTGGGTTGTGGCTTTGAAAAAAGCTGTTGTGGGCCGTGGCTTTGAGAAAAGCTGCTTTGACAAAGCTGTTATGGGATGGATGAAAGCCTATTTGGTTGAGCTACTGTGACTTTTAAAAAAAGTCTCCTCACTTCCAAACAGACCCCACTACACATGTGATTTCTTCCTCCTCTAGCCAGATCTCGGCATGGGGCAGCGGACGGGTGGGCGGCGTCGTCGATTAGGGCAGCTGTCTCGAACCAAAGCACCGACGCTAGCTCTCGGCCTCTTCCTAATCTCCTCCCCACTTCCTAATCTCCTCCCCCGCATCGACAAAGTCAACAGCAAGCAACAGCTCACTCACGCACACACCATGGTGATGCGGCCAGCTTTGGCAGGTCGCGGCGTGGTCGGATGAGCGGAGGAAGCGGCTGGGGGCGCTGCTGGAGCTCGCGAGAGGGACGCAAATGTTTTGATTTGGGGGTGTTGCGAGGTGCCTGTTGCAGTGTTGCCTGTTGCGTGCATGTTGTTCTTCGATTTTGTTCATGCTCGTGTTCGTGTGTGATGCCAGCCAAATTCGCCGGTGGATCTCCGCCTCTGCTATGTACCCCACGGCCGCTGCGAGCTGGGGAGGAGCCGCCGGCCGCGCAGAGGCGCGAAGCCCATCCACTTGGCCCACCCCCTCGAGCACTGCTCAGCCCCGCCTTCACCGCTGTCGCCGGCGCCGCGGCAGTCGACTCCGCCGTGGACAAGCAGGAGCTGCTTGACGCGGACGACGCCGAGGGCTCGGGCTCCGGACGCGGCCACGCGGGAGGAAGCTTCGGCTCCAGATGGGAGGCGACGACGGCACGGCGGGCGGAGGCGCTGCAGGAGGCAGGCGGAGGCACAGCGGGAGGCACGACGGGCGGCCGAGAACGACGGCGACGGACCAAGGGCGACCGGCGAAGACGGCGGCGGCCGAGCGACGGTGCCGGCGGCAGCGACGAGCGGGGGAGGGGCGACGGATGCGAGGCGGCGGAGGCGAGGCACGGCGGGGCCGACGAGCGGGCACGGTGTGGGACAGAAAAAATAAGAAGGACGAATCATTTTTTTTGTAACCAGTGGCATGATGGGTAATTTTAGGATCCAAAAGCAGCTGAAAGCAGGGTCTGAGGTGCTTTCAAACTTGTACTATGTAAAAGCTGCTTTTGGTTGTGGCTTTGGAATGCAGCCAACTCCTTTGGTTGGGCTTTTGGATTTTTTGGAAGCAAAAGCAGGTTGGAAGCCCAACCAAACACACCCTAAATCAGTGCCTCCTGTGTACCATCAAGCTACTAGCTCAACGATCGCCCGCCTACAAATCAACCACTCGGGTATTCCCAGGTGGATTGCCGGTCCTAAGGTCCGATAGTTGTCGTGTAGGCTGGATGCTAAACATGTTATTCTAAGCGTTATGTTGTTTCTCTATTGATCATAAACCAGACAAAAGCTTTGTTCATTTCAATTCAACACACATTTTCCAATATTAGATTTCATTATAGAGCAACAAAACCCAACATTTCCATGCATTACATTCCTACTTCATCATATACATGATTCCCACATCAACACCTACAAACACCATAAACACCAACATCTTAACTGACATAACAAACACATCCATCTTTGCTTCCATGTCCATGTTGCTAACTCTTTCAACTAGAATGGGACTTGACTCGGCATCTTGATCTTGTTTTTTCATAGATGGACTGAATTTGAGCCTTCTCATGCACCGTGATCATACACAGATTCACATGTTAATCCAGATACTCCCTTTGCCAGTAGTAGAAAACACATCTTTCACATGCCTACCCGCAGGAGCAATGAGTACAACACGAAAAACCTAGCTCGCTGATGCAAAACTCGACAGAAACAACAAACTAAATAAAACTAAAAACCAACTCATCCCCTTGTTGTATTTATTTTGGGCATTTTAAGAACACCCGGCCATAGTTCATCTCACTCCATGCCCTAAGGTTACCTCCCTCAGACGGGACATTCCCACGCTGGAGATGTGCGCTGAGATGGGAGGAGAAGAAGGCGAGTGATGCTGGGGTGAGGGGCGAGACAAATAGGCGGGCTAAGTCAATGAGTTGGGGGAGAGTCAGGGGTGAAGGGATAAGGCGAGGGCAGCAACATCATTTTGCGTCGCTTGTCCACACTGGCAGACCTAGGTGGCGTGCCAGGTAAGCAAAAATGGCAAAGATGTAAGGATTCATATGTTTCATGTGGCAAAAATGTAGGAGCAAATGCAAAATTGACAATTGGAGAGTTTCCCTCGGTAAGGACGACAAAAAAAATATCCAGTTTTCCTCCCGATCGAACCATCTGCCGTTCTGGACCTAACCGCGTGTGACTCAGCAACTAGGTCACTCGCCAATTGGCATTGTCACTGTTGTATTGGCCGTGGGACTCGAAGGAGCAGAGCCGTGCAAAGATTGGGGTATTTGGGTTTAGGTGTTTACTGCCCACATATAAGAATACTACTATTTTGAGTTGTGCCGGACAATCAAGTGTCATTTTAAGACTCAAGAGTGAAACACTTGTTGTCCTTCACATGTTGTAATGAGTCACATGTGTCATGTTTAGACTCAAGAGTCATTTTGGAGAAAATGTGGCAACCATGGGGAGTGCTCTAATGTTGATGGGATTGATCGAAGCACGAATATGGTTGCCTTTTTAAGTAGATACGAGAATTTATGTCTTCTCACTTTGTACATTGTACCATCTTTGTCGTACGTATATCCGTTCTTGAATGTGTAATTAGGGAAGCACATAGTTTAGGTGCCTATGGGGTTTGTAAATTATATTGCAGGCCGGCTCGCCCGAGTCCTAGACTTTGCTATCCGGTGATTTGCCAAGAGCCAGAGGTTAACATAAGTGCCTTCTTCCGAGTAAATGAAAGAAAGAAAGACGAGAGCCTTTCGTGTTGGTAATCACTACACAAAAATAGACTATTTGGTAATGCATCTAGATCAATATTGGTAATGAGCATTGTGTTCATTATTAAAGATTGATTACTGATAGCTTGTTATTGATAACATGTGCCACAATTATTACATATGACGGCAACCCTGTAATGAATGACCAGTGACCTCCGTTACTAGTCTCGTATGTTACCAATGATACCATGCAACATCCTTCACAGGCCCACATGTCAATTTTGGTAACGGATTTGTCACTTAATCCGTTACCTTTGACTCCATCATTATTGTTGCGGCCAGGGGACAACATGTCTTGTGGGAAGTGTAAGATAACATTAACGTGTAAATATTCATTTAGCTACGATTGACTCAGCAGAAACTTGATTAACGCTCTAATGACTTTAATATGCGTACCTAATCCATTCTTGATCTTGCAAGAATACACTGTCAGGTACTCCCTCTGTTTCAAATTATAGTTCGTTTGACTTTTTAACTCTAAGTTTGATCGCTCGTCTTATTCAAAATTTTATACAAATTATCATATTTTTTGTGGTGGCTTGCTTTATTAATAAAAATTCTTCATAAATGACTTAAATTTGACTATACTTACATACATTTTTTAAATAAGACGAGCGGTCAAACTTGTGGTAAAAGTCAAACAAACTATATAATTTGGAACGGAGGGAGTACCTATTATAGAGTATTTTCTCTCCTTTGTTCCTTCATCTCTTCTTAATGATCAAAGAATAAATGTTTCAATATGCATATACGCAAAAATAAGATAATAATTTTAAGTGCTCTAATCTCACTACAGGCACTATCCTTAATTCCACGTATATGTGTGTACATTTTGTATGTAGCCTTCACCATGTGTACAATCATCATGTCAAACAAGTGGTGACCACTACAAATGAACATCCTTTCAACATTTAGTTATCTATTAAATGAATGAACATCCTTTCACACCTGAGTAGCACCCAGCAGACCCAGGTTCGACTCCCTATGGGAGCGAATTAATTAGGTCTAGAATAAAAATATAAAAAAATAGGTAGGGGCTTCCCATGCTGACTTCGGTCAAAGAAAATGAATATCCTTTCAACATACATGCATCCATTCAAATGACGGTACATCCTTTTAAGATACAAGCATGCCCTCAAAATAAAGGTAAATAGAGCTACATCCTTTCAACCATGCATCCACTCAAACGAAAGGGGCATCCTTTCAAACTACAAGACTATATGAATGTGAGAGAAGATGGTATTATTAAATCCAGTAATCCTAAACCTAGTGTTCTAGTAATCATCACATTAGATCATTAGTTATTATAATTAATTATTTATTACATGTGTGCATTTAATGGATGAAATATTCTTATAGACGACACAGCCGAGATGTCATGATATTGATGGTCCAACCAGCTTTACAGGGTATCACGATCAACAAGCTGCTAAAATTTGCATGGCCCATCAATTTGACATTCTGACATTTGGACCACACTCAGCGTCGCGCCGGTTTTTTGTTTTTTTAACATCTTGGCTATCTCATAGAGATCTCATAGAGACTATTTCTATCATGATCTAGACATCACATTTGGGAAGGAGCAAGTCCACTGCCAGAACACAAACTGCTATAACAGCTAGTACATGAAAAGAGAAGAAATGACGGAGTTTTTCTTCAGTTCACAAAAACAATCGTTCCCCCTTGTTGGTAGGTTGTCTAGCAGACATATTTTTTAACAATGATCTCAGAGCAACCATGATATCTGAGAATGATGGCCGCACCTTGGATCTCTGCATATATAAGACGCAAAAAAAAAATAAATGAGAGACCCTGAAATAAGAAAGAAATAAAGTAATACTTCCATTTACTAATAACAAAATTAATTTTTCTAGAAGATCCAGTTATATTTATATATAAATATATTGTAAACTTCCGTTTTATCTCTTCATAGTTACACAATTTTTTCCCCAAAGGATACTCCAATGAATAGTAAATTGAATACTTTCACAAATTTCACAGCAGTAGAAATGTGACAGAAACTTACTAAGTGAAGTTTACCAAACATTCAATTAGGCTTTTAGAACATCTACTTGTTTCTATAGTACATCATAAAATGTTCTATTTTATATTTCCACAAGCAATTAATTTTCCAAATAGATACTCTGATGAAGCACAAACTGAATATGCGGTTCAGATAAGTTAATTCTACTTTCACATTTTCATTTATGATCTAAGTAAATAACTAACTAAACATCTGATACCTCAATTTCTATAATAGTTTATGCGGTATAACTTTCAAAACGCCACTGCAACCCAGCAAGGTAAAGCATAAATACTAACGTGTGCCAGCATTTTACGATTATCTCTGCTAGAGCAGGATCCACATCGCCTGGAATATTGAGACGTCGATTCTGAAAACCAAATGCACCAACAACTTGCATGGGATTCATGCCTTCCCACGGCTTTTGTAATGTGCAAAGTTCCCATAATATGACCCCATAGCTGAAAACGTCGCATCTGAAAACAAACAAAATGCATGAGACATTTATCAATCACAAAGCCATTTGGCATCAACGAGAGCGACATGTAGAACCTACTTCTCATCTGATGGTTCATTTCGCAGTACTTCCGGTGCCATCCACTCCGCCTGCATTTGATGTATATTGCAGGTTGGTAGCAACATCTAAATATTTAACCTAAAACAGCTATATTTTTACACAACAAATTGATTGCATATTAAAAAGTAGCTTATAAAAACCCACAAGACTACACCATCAAATTTTGAAGTTGCATTAAAATAATTAGGATCCACCTAAAAATTTCTCAAATGTTTTAGCATATCTAATCAATTAAAAAAATCCTATACTATCCATCTCATATCAACACGAATGCAAAATTAGTTTGTTACTATGGCATAGTCAAAAGGCGAATAAAATGGTGTTAAGACAAGATGAATTGTGAGTCCCAATAAATTGATTTTCGGACCAGGCTAACACATAGTTAAAATTTTAGTGTTAATACATGATTGCATATACCAATCGATATATGATGACAATAAAACCAAGATCAAGCATTTCAATCTTTTTCTTACTTACAGGGAAGTATATATAGTATGGTATTACCCTGTACATAGTCACAACACATTTGTGAGAATAAGGTTTACAGCTAACAGAACTAGAAGGTAAGCTGAGTATAAACTTGGAGCACATTTACATGACTTAGGTCAGTAATTCTAATTGGGGCTCCATTTTCATTAAATAGGGCGGCATATCAACATTTTTATGAACTGTCAAATGAATAATGAGATAAAAAAACAAACACAAAATTTGCTGTAACAACCCTAAAAATACCCATAGGATTTGTTGTGTGCAAAAATGTGGTTTTCAAAATTTTTGGTGAATTGTTGTGCAAGCAAACCCATGTTTAAAATTTATTTCTAATTGCTCCCTAAATTCTTAAGCAATTTAAATTTGAAATTTAAAATCAATTTGAAGTGCTAAGGATGAAATAGTGTGATTGGATTTATTTGGATTTTTGGTTGGTTTGAATTCAAATTCTAGATTCGAATTCAAACTCTAACTATTTAAACTAATTCAAATCTCTTCTAACCTGTTCGTGGGCCAATTTCCCGAAGCCAGAGTCCACCTAACCCCCTCTAATTTCTTTCCCCGAGCCAGCCAACCAACCGGCCCGCTCGGCCATTCGGCCCAGCAGCGGCCCATCCTTTTTCCCCCACCGCGCCGCCGCCGCGTCGCCCTTCTCTCTCTCTGTCCAGCGGACCCCACCTGGCAGCCTTCTCCCTCCTCGCGTCATCGTCTTCCCCACGCCGCTCTCTCTCCCCCGCGGCCGCGCGCGCCCGTGACCTCCAACCACCCGAGCTGTGCGGCCCGTCTCGATTGCGCCGAGTGTCCGCAGCCGCCTGGCCATCTCAATCTCGCCGTCCGTGCCCCAAGAACCCTAGCCGACGCCCTATAAAATCCCCCGCCGCGGCTCTCTTCCCTTCCAGCGCCGCCGCAGCCCCATTGGGGTTTCCCAGCCAGCCAATCGAGAGGGTGAGGAGAGTGGGAGGTGCGGGAGAGGTCAAGGAGGGCCCTGGAGGAGAGGAGGCGGGTCGAGGAGGAGCCCAGCGCCGTCCACCGCGTCGCCGCCGCCGAAGCCGCTGCCGCCGCCCGTGGACCCGCCGAGGAGGAGCCGGACCTGGGACGAGAGGAGGAGCACGAGCACCGGAGGAGCACCGCGAGCCCTTCCCCAAGCTGCAGCGTACAACTACTGGCCCTTAGGTGAGCGCCGTCGTTTCCCCCTTCTTCCCCCTGTCTCCGGCGAATTCCGCCGCCGCCGCCGTTGCTAGCCCCCTGGGACCCGGTCTTCGTGTCGTGGCCATCGCTCTCGTGTAGGAACCCGTCGAGCCGCTGTCGCACCCGCAACCCGCCGTCGCTCGAGCCTTGCAGCCGAGGCCGCCGCGGCCGAGCTCCGCTCGCCGCGCGCGAACGCCGAGGCCATGCGCGGCCGTGGGCGACCACGAGCCCGCGCATGTGCACCCAGATGCGTCCCAGCAGCCGCTGGAGCCGCACGCACGCGCGCTTAACCCAATCCGCGCGCTGTTGAACCAAAAACCTGAGCCGCCGTCGTTGCTCGCCGGCGCCATGGCCGAGCCGCCGCAGTCCGCGTCGGGAGGGCCAAACCGCACCCAATCACCCGCCTTTTTCACCCCGTTCGTGTTCGCTGAGCCCAAACCAAGCCTACCCGACCGCCCTAGACCCGAGCCGAGCCATTTCCGGCAAGAACCGCCGCGGATCGTCGCCACCGGCGTGCTCCAGAGCGCGCCACGCGCGCGTCGCGTCGCGACATGGCCGAGCCACACGAACGACCACACCAAGCCGGCCACACGAGCACCGCAGACAATCTCGATCCGATCACAGTTTGATCCCGTGCACCCGGCTCACGTGGACCCCTCTCACGGTTCACGGTGGACATGGTCCACCAGAGCAGCACCAGCAGTCACCCCTTCGTGGGCCTAAAGTTCGCGTTTAAGTCTGGTTTGCACCCTTGAACTCTTCCGGCCCAGTCACTTTCGGCCCAATTCCAGCCCAGCCAGCGTTTAATTCTTTTTCTTTTTCTTTTAACCGCGCTGACGTATGGGGCCCACCTGTCATACTCTGCGAGTCACTGACACATGGGGCCCACTGACCAGAGCTGACCGTTGACCCCGTTGACCGTTGACCAGTCAACGCTGACGTCAGCAGGGCCCACTGCTGACGTCATCCTAGGCGGACCCCACTGTTGACGTCAGCATGACGTCATGCTGACGTCAGCAGGCTAATTTCTGTCTATTTTTCTTTTTTGGAAATTATTTAATATTTTCATAAAATGATTTAAACTTGTAAAATTAATAATAAATCAACCGTAGCTCAGAAAAATATGAAACCAGTTTCTATATTTTTCTAAAAACATGATGTACGCGTTAGTGTAGAGTTTGGTGTTATTTGGGTCTTCTTTTGTCGTTGTTTTACTGTTTCTTTGATAGTAGTCGTGCCTTATTTTATTTTTACGCAACCTTAGGAGCTCCGGAGAGTCTGGAGGAGCCGGACCACTTCGACAACTGCTTTGACAAGGACGAAGACCTTTGCCCAGGATCACGCCCGACCATTCTCTGAAATACCTATTAGACATGCAACTAGAATGCTAGCGCTTTACTTTACTTGCATGATAAACCTGCACTGCCTTTGTTATTATCCGGTTACCTTGCTACCTACTACTCACTTTATGAATTATGCTATGCTATGCATGTGTTGGGACGGTTGTGATTTGATCCTCTTGGCGTGAGTTGTGGGTGGTATGGGAGGAGTTGCAGTTTTATTGATGTTCATCTTGAGTGTACTTTAGTGTTGAGTCTATTTCATGTGTGCAGCTCCTACTCTAGTTACGCTAACCTAACCCTTACCGACCGCCACTAAAACTGCTCTATGAAAAATACAGCAAGATGTCGATCCGAAGATCCAACCGACTGCTTGCACGTTTTGAGGAGGCTGAGCAAGAAGAGGCAGCAATGGCAGATAGAGGCAGAGGACGTGTCAGAGGTCGTGGTCGCGGAAGAGCACCAGCTGCAGTTAGAGGCAGGGGTCGTGGACGCGCAGCAGGCGTGCTCCAGCCCGAGAACAACGCACCAGGTGGAGAACAAGAAGAGGAAATGGAAGAACCAGCAGTGGAACCTCAGCAGAACCGGCAGAATGAACAGCAACCACCGCCACCGCCTAACTTGGTAGAAGTGATGACTACTCAAACACAGCTGATGCAACGGATGGCACAGGCCAACACTCAGATGATGCAAGCTATGCAACAGATGCAGGGAAACCAGAACCAGAACCGTCAGGGACACCGTGAGGAAGACCTACAAAGGAAGATTGAAAGGTTCATCAGGCTGAAAGCACCCACCTTCGACTACTTATACGAGCCACTCGACGCACACGACTGGTTGCGTACCATCGAGACGAAGCTGGACCTGACAGACTACACTGAAGAGGAATGTGTGGCCCTTGCGGCGCACCAGCTTGAAGGAGCAGCGAAAGCGTGGTGGGAGAGCTACTGTGACTCTCACGCGAACCCAGCTCAGATCACCTGGCTAGAGTTTTGTGAAGCTTTCAAGGAATACCACATCCCAGAACAAGTCATGGTGCATAAAGCAATGGAGTTCAGGACAATGACCCAAGGAAGTTTGTCTGTAGCTAAGTACGCTCGACACTTTGCTAAGATGTCAAGGTACGCTCCTGAAGAAGAAAGATGGGTCAATGCGCATGTGCGTAGACTATCGATCCCTGAACGCAGTGACGATCAAGAACAAGTACCCATTACCGCGGATTGATGACTTGCTAGATCAGCTGAAGAAAGCCAAATACTTCAGTAAGATTGATCTGAGATCGGGATACCATCAGATGAAGATTAGAGAAGGTGACATTCCCAAGACAGCCTTTGTGACTCGGTACGGGCAGTACGAGTTCACCGTTGTGTCCTTTGGATTGACCAACGCACCTGCTTACTTCATGAACATGATGAACAAAGTATTCATGGAGGAACTAGACAAGTTCATAGTGGTGTTCATTGATGACATATTGGTCTACTCAGAAACAACCGAAGAACATGAGGAGCATCTAAGGATTGTACTAGAGAAGCTGAGACAGCATCAACTCTACGGGAAGTTCAGCAGGTGTGAATTTTGGCTGGAGAAAGTAGCCTTTTTGGGTCACGTGTTGACAGCTGAGGGAGTAGCAGTAGACCCAGAAAAGATTGAGGCAGTAGCAGAATGGAAGCAGCCGAAGAGTGTCACGGAAATCCGAAGCTTTCTGGGTTTGGCAGGTTACTACAGAAGATTCATTGAGAACTTCTCCAAGATTGCCAAGCCAATGACCGAACTACTCAAGAACAATGTCCCATTCGAGTGGACGGACAAGTGTGAAAGAAGTTTCCAAGAACTCAAGCACAAACTCACTACGACGCCAGTATTGACACTACCAGATATTCGCAAAGATTTCGTAGTCTATTGCGATGCTTCGAGACAAGGTTTGGGATGTGTTCTGATGCAAGAAGGCAAGATTGTTGCTTATGCATCGAGGCAGCTGAGGAAACATGAGGAAAACTACCCCACACATGATTTAGAACTGGCAGCAGTGGTACATGCATTGAAGATCTGGAGGCACTACCTGATTGGCAACAAGTGCGATATCTACACAGATCACAAAAGTTTGAAGTATTTCTTCACCCAATCCGAACTGAACATGAGGCAGAGAAGATGGTTAGAACTGATCAAAGATTACGACTTGGAAATACACTACCATCCTGGCAAAGCCAACGTAGTGGCTGATGCCTTGAGCCGAAAGAGTTATTGCGACAACTTGATGATAGAAGAAGGTCAGCCAGAACTAGCAAAGGAGTTGTACATGCTGAAACTCGAGCTAGTAGAAGAAGGAAAACCCTAGGAAATGAGGGTGAAGTACAACCTAGAAGACCGAATCAAAGAAGCTCAAGGGAAGTGTCCAGAAATCCAAGAAGTAAAAGAGGATATCCAGCGAGGAGCGGCACCTGACTTCAGAGTAGATGAAGCAGGGACAGTATGGCTGAAAGACCGTATTTGTGTACCGCAGGACAAGGAAATCAGGAGAACCATTCTCTCAGAAGCTCACGAGTCCAAGTACTCGATACACCCAGGATGCACCAAGATGTACCAGGGTCTGAAGGATAAGTTCTGGTGGAAGAAAATGAGAGAGGACATAGCAGAGTATGTAGCCAAGTGCGACTCTTGTCGAAGAATCAAGGCAGAACATCAAAGGCCAGAAGGACTGCTGAAACCACTGGAAATTCCAATGTGGAAATGGGAGGATATCAGCATGGATTTCGTAGTTGGCCTACCTCGCACTCAGAAAGGAAATGATGCCATTTGGGTCATAATTGATCGATTGACGAAAGTAGCGCACTTCATACCAGTCAAAAGCACATACCTAGTGAGCAAACTAGCGGAGTTATATATAGACAACATTCTCAAGCTGCATGGGGCACCAAGAAGTATTGTGTCAGACAGAGGACCATAATTCACAGCTCAGTTCTGGAAAAGCCTACATCAAGCCATCGGGACAACCTTGGAGTACAGCACAGCTTACCACCCTCAGACAAATGGGCAGACCGAAAGAGTGAACCAGGTTCTTGAAGATTTGTTAAGGGCATGTGTTCTAGCATACAGCACAGACTGGGAGAAGAGTCTATCGTATGCAGAATTTTCCTACAACAACAGCTACCAGGCCAGCCTGCACATGTCACCCTTTGAGGCATTATACGGCAGAAAATGCAGAACGCCTCTAATGTGGTCAGAGGTAGGAGAACGAACATTCTTTGGACCTGACATGATTATAGAGGCAGAAGAAAATGTGTCCAAGATCCGAGAGCACCTGAAGGCAGCTCAGAGCTGACAAAAGAGCTATGCAGATAAAAGGAGACGAGATCTAGAGTTCGAAGTAAGGGACTTCGTCTATTTGAAAGTGTCACCCCTCAGAGGGCATAAGAGATTCCAAGTGAAAGGGAAATTAGCACCCCGTTTTGTTGGACCGTATCAGATACTGGAGAGAGTAGGAAAGCTAGCCTACAAGCTAGACCTACCAGAGGACCTAGCGGGAGTACACCCAGTGTTCCATGTATCTCAACTGAGAAAGTGTCTGAGAGTACCAGAACATGAGATCAAGGCAGAGGCATTAGACCTTCAAGACACCTTGGAGTACCTAGAGTACCCAGAGAGAATACTAGACAGAGCGGTCAAAGAGACCAGAAGCACAGCTATCCCATTTTGTAAGGTGCAGTGGAGCAATCATTCAGAAAGAGAAGCTACTTAGGAGAAGGAGTCAGTACTAAAGGAGAAATACCCCCCACTTGTTTAAACCATAAGTAATCACAAATCTCGAGGACGAGATTCTTGTGAGGGGGGGAGACTATAACAACCCTAAAAATACCCATAGGATTTGTTGAGTGCAAAAATGTGGTTTTCAAAATTTTTGGTGAATTGTTGTGCAAGCAAACCCATGTTTAAAATTTATTTCTAATTGATCCCTAAATTCTTAAGCAATTTAAATTTGAAATTTAATATCAATTTGAAGTGCTAAGGATGAAATAGTGTGATTTGGATTTATTTGGATTTATTTGGATTTTTGGTTGGTTTGAATTCAAATTCTAGATTTGAATTCAAACTCTAACTATTTAAACTAATTCAAATCTCTTCTAACCTGTTCGTGGGCCAATTTCCCGAAGCCAAAGTCCACCTAACCCCCTCTAATTTCTTTCCCCGAGCCAGCCAACCAACCGGCCCGCTCGGCCATTCGGCCCAGCAGCGGCCCATCCTTTTTCCCCCACCGCGTCGCCGCCGCGTCGCCCTTCTCTCTCTCTCTGTCCAGCGGACCCCACCTGGCAGCCTTCTCCCTCCTCGCGTCATCGTCTTCCCCACGCCGCTCTCTCTCTCCCCCGCGGCCGCGCGCGCCCGTGACCTCCAACCACCCGAGCTGTGCGGCCCGTCTCGATTGCGCCGCGTGTCCGCAGCCGCCTGGCTATCTCAATCTCGCCGTCCGTGCCCCAAGAACCCTAGCCGACGCCCTATAAAATCCCCCGCCGCGGCTATCTTCCCTTCCAGCGCCGCCGCAGCCCCATTGGGGTTTCCCAGCCAGCCAATCGAGAGGGTGAGGAGAGTGGGAGGTGCGGGAGAGGTCAAGGAGGGCCCTGGAGGAGAGGAGGCGGGTCGAGGAGGAGCCCAGCGCCGTCCACCGCGTCGCCGCCGCCGAAGCCGCCGCCGCCGCCCGTGGACCCGCCGAGGAGGAGCCGGACCTGGGACGGGAGGAGGAGCACGAGCACCGGAGGAGCACCGCGAGCCCTTCCCCGAGCTGCAGCGTACAACTACTGGCCCCTAGGTGAGCGCCGTCGTTTCCCCCTTCTTCCCCCTGTCTCAGGAGAATTCCGCCGCCGTCGCCGTTGCTAGCCCCCTGGGACCCGGTCTTCGTGCCGTGGCCATCGCTCTCGTGCAGGAACCCGTCGAGCCGCTGTCGCACCCGCAACCCGCCGTCGCTCGAGCCTTGCAGTCGAGGCCGCCGCGGCCGAGCTCCGCTCGCCGCGCGCGAACGCCGAGGCCATGCGCGGCCGTGGGCGACCACGAGCCCGCGCATGCACACCCAGATGCGTCCCAGCAGCCGCTGGAGCCGCACGCACGCGCGCTTAACCCAATCCGTGCGCTGTTGAACCAAAAACCCGAGCCGCCGTCGTTGCTCGCCGGCGCCATGGCCGAGCCGCCGCAGTCCGCGTCGGGAGGGCCAAACCGCACCCAATCACCCGCCTTTTTCACCCCGTTCGTGTTCGCTGAGCCCAAACCAAGCCTACCCGACCGCCCTAGACCCGAGCCGAGCCATTTCCGGCAAGAACCGCCGCGGATCGTCGCCGCCGGCGTGCTCCAGAGCGCGCCACGCGCGCGTCGCGTCGCGACGTGGCCGAGCCACACGAACGACCACACCAAGCCGGCCACACGAGCACCGCAGACAATCCCGATCCGGCCACAGTTTGATCCCGTGCACCCGGCTCACGTGGACCCCTCTCACGGTTCACGGTGGACATGGTCCACCAGAGCAGCACCAGCAGCCACCCCTTCGTGGGCCTAAAGTTCGCGTTTAAGTCTGGTTTGCACCCTTGAACTCTTCCGGCCCAGTCACTTTCGGCCCAATTCCAGCCCAGCCAGCGTTTAATTCTTTTTCTTTTTCTTTTAACCGCGCTGACGTATGGGGCCCACCTGTCATACTCTGCGAGACATATGGGGCCCACTGACCAGAGCTGACCGTTGACCGTTGACCCCGTTGACCGTTGACCGTTGACCAGTCAACAATGACGTCAGCAGGGCCCACTGCTGACGTCATCCTAGGCGGACCCCACTGTTGACGTCAGCATGGCATCATGCTGACGTCAGCAGGCTAATTTCTGTCTATTTTTCTTTTTCGGAAATTATTTAATATTTTCAGAAAATGATTTAAACTTGTAAAATTAATAATAAATCAACCGTAGCTCAGAAAAATATGAAACCAGTTTCTATATTTTTCTAAAAACATGATCTACGCGTTAGTGTAGAGTTTGGTGTTATTTGGGTCTTCTTTCGTCGCTGTTTTAGTGTTTCTTTACTAGTAGTCGCGCCTTATTTTATTTTTACGCAACCTTAGGAGCTCCGGAGAGTCTGGAGGAGCCGGACCACTTCGACAACTGCTTTGACGAGGACGAAGACCTTTGCCCAGGTTCACGCCCGACCATTCTCTGAAATACCTATTAGACATGCAACTAGAATGCTAGCGCTTTACTTTACTTGCATGATAAACCTGCACTGCCTTTGTTATTATCCGGTTACCTTGCTACCTACTACTCACTTTATGAATTATGCTATGCTATGCATGTGTTGGGACGGTTGTGATTTGATCCTCTTGGCGTGAGTTGTGGGTGGTATGGGAGGAGTAGTGCAGCTAGACGGTGTAAGCGAGTAATAACAACTCGATCGTTTGATCGAGGTGCTGAGGGGCTGCACTCGGGCAGACCCTATGGGGTACCTGTTGCGGGTACATAGTTTCTTGGGGATTGGTACCCGAGGGGGTACTTGAGGAGTTTGGGCGGCAATACCTGTTATGGGTGCCGATAGCGGACCGTTGTGGCAGATCGCTTTTGACGCAGATACTCGCTTTAACGATAAATAAGGACCGAGTCGTGCCCCCACTTTGGACTTGGGAAATACCGTGCTCACCATCTACCCAGTATGGGGAGGGTTCCAGCAAGCCTACTCTAGTGCGGCGCCGAGACTGTAGGAGAATCGAGCTTGATATGTGTAGGGGGGAATCGTTGCGGCGTATTCTCCCTGATTTACAACGGCCCCCGACTGGCCCCGGTGGAAGGTTTCACGACCCTGGGGCAGATGTTAGATCGGATGTTTCCCGAGCCCAGGGAGACAGGATTGGCGTCGTTACTGTTTAGGGTCTTTGCTGTGGGCTGTGTCTCAGGTTGGTTGCGGACTAGCCTTGCAGCCCGGATGGATTCCTGGAGTGCCACCTCTGCAGAGTGTAAACTATACGTATAGCCGTGTCCACGGTTACGGACGACCCATTTCTGAGAAGCCCCGACTAGCATGGGAATCTGCTTTCTTACCTCATCCTTGATTTGGGCTATGAGAGATTGGTCCAGCTGAGGCTGTTGAGACAAGGTGGGGAGGGAGCTCACCGAGTCGACTAGTGAGTGAAAGGTGTTGGTGGATGATGTTTTGCGGGAACCTGTTGTGGCAGGATGAGCCCGATGGGAAAATGTGAGGCTGACAGGTGGTTTCGGGGGAGTGGAGGTGCGTGTGTGAGAAGGAGTTGGTGATGAGATGAATTTGGGTTAATGTTGCTGCTTGCATAAGAAAAACCCTGGCTTAAACCTTGATTATTTCTATATCCTTAGAATAGGCCACTTTAAAGCTTGCATCATATTATGGTTGGTGATGTGGACCTGTCCAATTTCCTTGGGGACAGACTTTGGGTACACAGGTGAAGACCCCGACCACGAGTTCAACCAGGACGGGTGGTACGACTGAAGGGAGCGCGCTACGCTCAAGGATGCCTGTGGAGGAGTGGACCCTGATGTTCTAGCTACCGCTGCGCAGATGTTTCTTATTGTCGATTTAGCCCAGAGGGCTTGTACCAGACGCTATGTTTTTATATATGTCATGTAACGAATCTTTTACCGTTGTATGGATGTGATATTCGACTGAGATGAGTTCTGTACGAGATAGCTGCTATTCTTGGGACTATCTCAAGAGTACAGGGAGTCGGGTTCTCGTCGGTGAGAATCCGGTTCGTCACATTTGCTACAAGACATGCAAAGTGTTACGCCAATTTGCTAGAAGATATCGTCTCTATTAAAATAATAATTTTAGGCTGAGGGGTGAGATAAATAGGATGAAAAACCATTGTTTGCCCAGCTGCCCGGCGCTGCCAGCATTGGCCACCTCATGTTCCTTGGTGTCGGCAGCCTCCGCAACTTGAACCCGCCCGACGAGCTCATTGATGGACATGGTGTTGAGGTCGGCAAGCATCTCAATCGCCACTGCGACCCGCATCAGCCTCTTGGGGATGACACACAACACTTTCTTCACCACGCGGCTGTCCTCCATCGCCTCACCGAGCTCGCGCAGGCTGGCGACGAGCCCATTGATGCGCATCGCGAAGTCGATGGTCTCCCCGTCGTGGAACACCGCATTTTCAAACTCCCTCATGAGGTCTTGCACACTTGCCGCCTTCATGCGATCATCACTGGCCCACATCTTAATCCCCGCATCCCACACCTCCTTCGCTGAACCACTGGAGGATGCACATTGGGGCAAGCTGGGGCAGCTGCCCCAGCTAAAAATCGAAGAGTATAGTTGCCAAAGAGTCCTAGACGCCGCCTAGAGCTAGAGGTTCTTAGATCTTTACTAGTGGTATGTATATTCTTATCATGTTAAGTTGTTAACCACCACTTGAGTTGAATCATGTGATCACTTTACTATTACTTGCTATTTGCTAATTGATGTATTTATCCAAATTACAGGTTCATCTATCTATTACTTTTTTGGCATTTTACCATGTATTGGTGCAAGAACCATCATTTTTTTCTACAAATTTGAGATAATATCTCAACTTCGCTTTAAAATTGTGTGATTGCAATGTATGGATGCATTAATGCGATGTGAATTGCAATGTGCTTGATTTCGGTTCAGTCGATCATTAAAAGTTCGCCACAGCTAGTTTTTTTCCTGGCTACGCCACTGCGCTGAACCCTTGATGGTGAGCCCGGCTTTCATCTTCGACGGAATGCCACGCCGGATGGCGGCCAACGCCCGCCGATCCTTGGCGTGGTCCTTGCTCTCCGCCCTCATTATATTTTGTGTATTTCTGCTGTGTTTCGCAACAATACCCCACAAACCTTACTATATTTTTGTGTCTAACTCTCATTAGATTGTCAACCTCATTTTTAAATTGTCTTTCCTGGAACAGCGACATTGACAGGAGATTCTTCACAGCAACCATTTTCCCATTTGGTAGAACACCCTGTTTTAAATGCTCTTATTAATATGGATACGGATATTCCAATCAACTCCTGTTAAACATGTTTGAAACGATAGAAAGGGAATTATTTGTTCTTACCTTATATACCACACCGAAACCGCCTCTACCAAGTTCTCGATCGCTAGAAAAATTGTTTGTGATATCTCTCAAATATTGTAATAGTATGACACATGGTTCTTCACTTGGATCTTGTAATATAGTCTCCAAGTCATCATGTACGCTAAATTCATCATCCATCTTAGGAGCTTACTTCTGAAGGTACCAATGCTTAAGAGGGAAAATAAAGAAATTACAAAAGGTCTATACCATGCTACCAATATTATCCTTAACTAAAACCTTGATATGCCTACTCAAATTTAGCAAGGATCTGAAATACATAAGCTTGTATGGATTAATTTGGTGTTCCGGTCAGAAAGCTTTGAAAGGTGGCGAAGAAACAAGTAACTTTTGGATCTTGCAGGGTAGTACAAACTTACAGATCAGAGCATGAGAACATGAACTGCTGCTGCAAGATTTCTACACGAGACGAACCCGGAGGAGAAGATTACAACTAACCTGGAGAAGAATTAGATCTTATGCAATAAGCCAATAAGTTAGCCAGCCTGCATCAGACCCATCAAGGTGACCCTCCGTTGCAGTAGCTAAGCAGAGAGCAGCAGTACTAGGATAGAAGGATTTGCTGTTAGCACTTGCAGACCTGAGATGACATTCTATTCCCGGTACACCAGCAAAAAATATCATGAGAGGAATTTGTTCCCGTAAATGACGCTCGTGCTCACACCTCCACATTTGTGGGCTCCACTAGGACCTTTTTCGTTTTCATTTCCAGCTTTTTTTTCTTCGAGACATTCCGCGTGCCGAGCTGTTCCCCACTATCCTTATCCATCGCTCTCGCCCTCGGTCTCTCCTGGGATATCCGTGCTCGTCGTACTTTAAACACGTCCTCTAAAGAAAGAGAATATTTCGTTCTGTTTCTCAAGATTTTACAGTACGGTCTCTGTTTCTCCGCACTCATCATACTCAATATCTCAACTCTATACCAACTACCACCCTATTATATATTTTTTCCTCTCCCTCCTCCGTCACTCTCTTTTCCCCGCCGCTCACCCTCTCCTGCACCGCTTCCTCCGCCAGCCCCTCCTCTCCTCCCCGAACTGCTGCTCCCTCCACTGCTCCCTCCGGCCCCGTGCTGCCTCCACACGCCGCCGGCTCCCTCCCTCGGCGCGAAGAGCACGAGCACGCGTCCGGGTCCGGGAAGCAGCAGCAGGCGGCGACCACGGCGAGCGGCGGTGGGCCTCGTGCGGCTGCTCCCTTGCGGCGGCGACCCTGCGCTTGGGCGCGACGGAGGCGGAGCTCAGACTGCGGTTGGGCCTCGTGCGGTGACTCCAAGCGGACGACGGGCGCGGAGCTGGCGGAGGCGCGGCCCACGGCGGCCGGCACGCATCGACCGCCTCGGTGGCGGCGCGTCCTCACCGCATGCGGCCTCCTCTCCCACGGCCGAGGCGGAGCAGCACGGCGGCGCGCTCGACGAGCAGCGCGGAGGGCGGAGCCGAGCGGCGGGGGCCGCGCGGCAGCGCATGGCTGCGAGCGCGCGCGCACCGGCGGCCATGTGCGGCGGCAGGCGGCCGCGAGCGCGAGCGGCAGGCGGCCGCGGGCGCGAGCGGCGGCGCGCAGGCGGTAGGCGGCCAGCAGGTGGCGCGGGAGGCAAGCGGCGGCGACGAGCAAGGTCACCGTGCCGCAGTCGGAGTCCCGTCGGCGGCGCCACCGTGCCGCAGCCGGAGCCGGAGGTGAAGCCGAGCGACACGAACGCGCTCACCATCTTCGGCCACGGCGCCGACGCGCACGGCATCCTGGCCGCCAACTGGCGCGGCGGGCGGTGGCCGGCGCCGGACCCCTCCCCTCCCTCCCCTCCCTCGCCTGCCATCTCCCACGCGCGGCCCCTTCTTGTCGTCTCCGTCTGGTCCGCGGGTGCGAGCCGCTCGAGCGCCGCCGGATGCGTGCCACCCCTCCACTGCCGGGTGGCCGAGCGAGCAGCCCAAGCGGCAGCGCGTGGGCGCACGGCTCGGCGGCGGCGGTCCCCCCTCTGCTCCTCCCTTTCTCTCCATCTCTCCGGCCGGCCGGCGGCAGCGCGGCTCTCCGCGACGGCCAGCTGGGAGCAACGGACGGGGGCGCGTCCGCCAGCGGCGGCGGGGAGCAGCTCCGCGTCGGCCACGGCGGCCGGCAGCAGAGCGGCGCGGGAGGAGGCGGGGAGCAACGGCCGAAAGGCGGACCCCACGCCACGTCGGCCGATGGCGTTCGTGCGCCAATACGCTCCATTTGCCGTTCGGCGCTGCCTCGGCGAGCGTGCCGTTGGCTTTTCCGTATGCCGCTGCAGGCGTTTTCTCTCCTCAGTATCCTCTATACACTGTACAGTTTGGCTTTTGCGTTCGCCACTGCGAGTAGCCTTATGGAATGGCCAGGCCCAGCTCCTGTATTTTGATTCGTGCACCTTAAAGGTATTTGTACGCTGCAGCAATTTATCCAGCAGCATTCGCATGCAAACCTTACAGCTCCTGTATTGGAAATGAACTGATTTGCACTTTCACCTCAGTGGTGCATACCGTTAATATGCAAGGGACACCGTATGTACAGAATAAGGTTGCAGTTTCAGGTGTAAGAGCAACTCCAAGAGACTCTCTAAATTCATCATAATTGCTAGTTTTAAAGATTTTGATTGAAAAGGTACATTCCAACAGCTTCTTTATTTGGTTATGTAAACATAGTCACTCTCTGTTCCGGATTTCTCGCTCTTCAAATATAGAAAAGAGAATAGCTTTTTAGAGTGCACACAAGATATAGAAAATCTGTTGGAAAACGGAAACATATACAAAACAATTTTTATACAAATGACTCTCTAAATGAAGATTTAGAGAGTGGGATTTAGATACTCTTGGAGATGCTCTAAAGGTGTCTACCCTCAGGACGTAAAGAATGCGATTTTACGCAAAACAACAGCAAATGAAAGATGTAAGATGAGAGGCTCGACATTTTCCCCTGTAAAGAATGATGGTTTAAGTATAAACAACAGATTTTCTTTTGTAATCTAATGCCAATTACAACAGATTTTTTTAGAGACGTGATATACACAAGGGCCTGCAAGTGAGCTTCTTCAAGACTGAAGCTAAGGACGAAAGGACCTTTCTTTCTGTAGAAGAATATTACAACTTGATGGGGCCTTAAAGATGAATATATCATTAGGTCGAGGACTAACAAAAGTAAGTCCTGACTGAACAAAAGATGATGAACCTGGTTTACGTGGCATGTCAGCTTGACTCCAGTACACCATTGTGCCGACGACATAATTATGCAGCAACCTTCACCAATTTCGTCTTCCCTTTCTTTTCTTTTGTTTCATGGAACTGTCAACTGTGTCATGTTTGGGTTGGCTTTCGGCGGATGGACAGACTCTGCTGGCTTCAATGGAGAACCTAAAGGTGTATCTTGAGGGCAGGAGGACCAAAATTTCGCCTGTTTTTCATCAGATACGCATTTGGCGTACTGTACAAAACAATGGTAATAGTTACAGATGGCCACTTGGCCAGTTGCTTGAAGCTGGGAAGGCAAGGCAGACCAGTGCACTCATTTGGTTTGTGTCGTCAGCTGATACTGACCATATTCTTAATCATCTGTTTGCTGTATCCGCTTTCTGGAAGATTGGTTAGCAGGATTGTTTTTCAACAATGGTCTCAAAGAAGCCATTATCTCTGAAAATGATGGCCGCATCCTTGGATCTCTGCATGAAAAAAGTAAAGAAAACAGAATTTAGAAACCAAGTACTAGAGCACAAAAAATATTGATAAAGACAAAAGGGAATGATCATGCTTCAATTTAAAGAAAATTTTTTTTCAGAACATCTATCTACTTGTTTTCTCAGTATATCACAAAATATTTTGTTTTATCTCTTCATACAGAATCAATTTTAAGATACCCCAATGAAGCATAAACTGAATGGGCATCCGGAGAAGTCATCTTGCACAATTTCATGGTAGAATTTTGTGACAGAAAATCACCAATTTATGATGTAACTGTGTAAGTAAATAACTACACATATAAGGCCTCAACAATTTTGTAACACTATAAATTTTAAAATTTTGTTGCAGCCCAGCAAGTTAAAGCATACTAACGTCTGCCAGCATCTCTTGATTATCTCTGCTACAGCAGGATCCACACCGCCTGGAATATCAAGTCGTCGTTGCTGAAAACCAACAGCTCCAACAACCTGCATGGGATTCATACCTTCCCATGGCTGTAGTAATGTACAAAGTTCCCACAATATGACCCCATAGCTGAAGACGTCGCATCTGAAAACAAATGCCGAAGGGATTCATCAATCACAAAACCATTTCAAATCAAAGAGAAGGACATGTAAAACCTACTTCTCATCTGATGGTTCATTTCGAAGTACTTCTGGTGCCATCCACTCCGCCTGCATGTGATGTAGGGCAGACAGTTAGCAACCTCTAGAAGCACTTAGCCTAAAGCAACGTGCGAGTTTTTTGACTAAGCAAATCCATTACATATGCAAAAGCTTATAAGAGACTGCTGATATCACTTCATCAAAGTTCCAACTTCTAACAGATACTACCTCCGTTCCAAATTACTATTCACTGTTGACTTTTTCTCACAATGTTTGACCATTCGTCTTATTCAAAAAATTTGTGCAAAATACGAAACAGTCAGTCTTAAAATATATTTGATGATAGTGTAGAGAAACAGAATAGGGGGAAACACCACACCCAATCAGGGGGGTGACCTCTCATATATATAGCCAATATGGCTTGTGTTACAAGGAAACAATCCTAGTACAAGGTAAGCATATTAGCTATACATGGTAAGCTATAATCTACTCAATCAGCTATACATTTCCTAATACCCGCCCGCAGTCGCAGCGGGAGGGGAACGGACGCAAAGACTGGACCTAAACTCGGTGAAGAGCTGTACAGGAAGGCCCTTGGTCATGATGTCAGCGAACTGATAAGTGGAGGGAACATGAAGAACCCGGGCCTGTCCAAGCGCCACCTTCTCGCGGACGAAGTGGATGTCGATCTCGATGTGCTTCGTACGCCGGTGGTGGACAGGGTTCGCCGTCATGTAGAAGGCACTCACGTTGTCACAATAGACAACAGTGGCGGAAGCGAGTGGAACAAGGAGCTCCTGAAGAAGCTGGCGAATCCAGCAGCACTCGGCGACGGCGTGAGCGACCGCACGGTACTCGGCCTCGGCACTGGACCTGGACACCGTGGTCTGCCGCTTTGAAGACCACGAGATCAGGTTGTCGCCGAGGAAAACGCAGAAGCCGGAAGTCGAGCGGCGAGAGTCTGGACAGCCTACCCAGTCGGCGTCGGAGTAGGCGGTCAGGCTGTCGACGGGGCCGGCGCCGATGTGGAGACCGGAGGAGAGCGTGCCCTTCATGTAGCGAAGGATGCGTTTGACCAACGCGAGATGAGGCTCGCGAGGGTCGTGCATGAAGAGGCACACCTGCTGGACGGCGTACGCCAGGTCTGGGCGAGTCAGGGTGAGGTACTGAAGAGCACCCACCAGACTCCTGTAGTCGGAGCTGTCAGAGGCAGACAGCGGGGCGCCGTCCGAGGCCGAAAGCTTGGCCTGAGTGTCAACAGGAGTCACTGTACAGTGACACTCGGCCATGCCGGCGCGCTGGAGAAGATCCACGGCGTACTGTCGCTGGGACAGGAACAGGCCGTCAGTCGAACGCGTGACGGAGATGCCGAGGAAGTGGTGCAGGTCACCGAGGTCGGTCATGGCGAACTCAGAAGCGAGTTTGGCCATGAGCTGCTGAAGCAGCGTCGAGGACGAAGCGGTGAGGATGATGTCGTCGACGTAGAGCAGCAAGTAGGCGAGACTCGCGCCCTCTTTGAGCACAAAGAGGGAAGTGTCGGAGGCCGAGGCGACGAAGCCTTGCTGCCGAATGAAGGAGGCGAACCGCTGGTACCACGCTCGCGGTGCCTGCTTGAGTCCGTACAGGGACTTCTGCAGGTGGCAGACGTAGTCGGGAGCAGCGGGGTCGACGAAGCCAGGCGGCTGCTGGCAGTACACGGTCTCGTCGAGGTGGCCGTGAAGAAAGGCGTTCTTCACGTCGAGCTGGTGGATGGGCCAGGCACGGGAGGCGGCAATGCTGAGAACAGCCCGGATGGTCGCCGGTTTGACCACCGGGCTGAACGTCTCGTCGTAGTCGATGCCGTGCTGCTGGGAGAAGCCTCGAACGACCCAGCGCGCTTTGTGCTGAGCAAGAGTACCGTCGGAGTGGTACTTATGCTTGAAGATCCACTTCCCGGAGATGACGTTGGCACCAGGCGGTCGCGGGACAAGACGCCAGGTGCCGTTGTCGATCAGAGCCTGGAACTCATCGGCCATGGCCGCGCGCCAGTTTGGGTCGGCAAGTCCGCTGCGGTAGTTCGACGGAACTGGCGACGGGACGATGGCAGGCAGCCCCTTGTATTCCACGCGCGGAATCACGCCAGACTGTGTGCGAGTCACAAGTCTGGGGGGCTCCGGTGGCGCAGGCACAGGGGCGGGTGCCGGCGCAGGAGGCGTTGGCGCTGGCGCTCGAGGTCGACGGGTGTAGACGAGTAGCGGAGGTGCCGGAGGGGGTCCTGGCGGGGGCGCAGGGCCAGCCCCGCCCGTAGTGGCAGGTCCTGACGGGGGCACGAGACCACGCCCGCCCGGACCTGCAGGCTCAGAGGGGAGGGACGGCTGCTCAACGTTCGTCGAGAACGGAGCTACCGTGGGCGCCGAAGTAGAGGGGCGAGCTGCAGTGTTAGTAGAGCAAGGCATAGTATCCACAGTATCATCATCAGTCAGGAAGTCAAGGGAGGGGGCTGGTGAGGCTGGTGGAACGTCCGCAAACGGAAAGCGCGTCTCATCGAAGATGACGTGTCGAGAAATGATGACGCGTCGAGTGGACAAGTCTAGGCAGCGATACCCCTTGTGAGCGGAAGGGTACCCGAGGAACACGCAGGCGGCGGAGCGAGGAGCTAGCTTATGCGCAGAGGTGGCCTGAAGGTTGGGGTAGCAGAGGCACCCGAAAACTCGCAGGTGATCATAGCTAGGTGACTCGCGGTACAAGCGTGTGTAGGGAACCTCACTGTGAATGGAGGACGAGGGACGCCTGTTGAGCAGGTAGCAGGCAGCTGCGAGAGCTTCGGCCCAGTAGACCGCTGGCATGGACGCGTGGAGCAGCAGGGTGCGCACAGAGTTGTTGAGCGTACGAAGAACACGCTCGGCCTTGCCGTTTTGTGCAGACGTGTAAGGACACGAGAGGCCCAACAGGGTGCCGTGAGCCGCCAGGAAGGTGGACGTGGCAGTGTTGACGAACTCCGTGCCGTTATCGGCCTGAAAACACTTAACGGGTAGGCCAAACTGAGTGTGAACATAAGCGACAAAATCAACAATAGTCTGGTGGACGTCAGACTTGCGCCTGAGGGGGAATGTCCAGCAGAAGTGAGTATAATCGTCCAAAATCACCAGGTAATAAGAAAAGCCAGAAATGCTAGAAACTAGTGAAGTCCAAACATCACAGTGAACAAGCTCAAAAGGTCCAGCAGTATAAGAACTAGATGAAGCAAAAGGCAGGCGAGTGTGTTTGCCAAGCTGACAAGAGTGGCAAAGAGAGCGGCCTGCTTTATTACAAGACAATAAATTGTTCTTATTTAAGCGATCTAAAGCTGCTGGAGCGGGATGGCCGAGACGGTGGTGCCACAGGGAGCGCGAGGCGGCGACGAGTGCGGACGCAGTGGGAGGGGAGGGCTGCCAGGTGTACAAGTCCCCGTCGCTATTGCAGCGAAGAATCACGCGCCCCGTCGGAAGTTCCTTTACAGAAAAACCGAAAGCGTCAAACTCAATGGAAACGTGATTGTCGCGAGTGAACTGACGAACAGAAAGTAAATTCTGAACTATCGAAGGGACGACAAGAACGTTATTGAGTGCAAAAGTGGACGCTATGGTGGGTAGGACAGAGTGACCGTGAGAGGTGACTGGGATACTAGTACCATTGCCTACTAAAATTGATGAAATAGAGGTGGGGGTGCGACGAAGTAGTATACCATCCGACGACGTCATGTGGGAGGAGGCCCCGGAGTCCAGCACCCAGGGTGAGGACCCCTGGACGGACATCTGCTGGAGGGCCGCAATCAGCCCAGCTTGATCCCATGTTGGAGCTTGGGCCGGAGGTGCAGCAAATGGGCCCGGCGAGTACTGGAGAGGTGCAAACGCCGTGTGGGCCTGCGGTGGGCCGAGGGGAGAAAAGGCCGCATGGGCCTGCTGCGGACCAGAGCCCAGCAGGCCGGGCGAAGGGCGCCAGGACAACCCAGCAGGCAGCCCACCAGCGCCAGCCCACTGCTGGCCCCCTGGGTTAACACAGACCCAGGGCCCAGCGGGGAAGGGGGCGCGCCAGCCCACAGCCGCCGGCGCCGAATCCGCCGGGCGCGCCGCCGTAGCCGCCGCCGTAGCCGTGCCCGCCGCCGCCGTTCTGCTTCCGCCCGCCTTTCTTGAAGTTGCGCCGCTGGCCATCACCGCGCGGCTGCTGCTGCTGCGGCGGCGGCTGTTGCATGCGGCACCCAGAAGCGCCGCAGGAAGGGGCAGGCGCTGCGACGAGAGCGGTGGCGGCGGCGACCTTCTTGCCGTTGGCGAGGCGCAGCTCCTTGAGGTCGAGCTGGTCGCGCGCGTAGGTGAGGGTGAGGCTGGTGGCGGCGATGTGGTCGGCAGTGGTGGCGTAGTCCTCCTTCAAGCCGCGGAGCAGGTTGAGGACGAGGGTGGGCTCGGAGACGGGATGGCCGGCGTCGCGCAGCTTGTCGGCGGTCGTCTTCACGCGAAGGCAGTAGTCGTCGATGGAGTCATCTCCCTGAGTCATCGAATGAAATTCGTGGCTCAGGTAGATGGCCCGCTGCGCCTTGTTTGCCTGGAAGAGGCCGTCGATGGCGACCCAGAGCTGGCGGGTGGTCTGGGTGGTGCCGTCCAAGGCCATGTTGAGCACAGCCTCGGCGACGGAGCCGAAGATCCAACTCCGGACGCAGCAATCCGCCTGCTGCCATGCGGGATCGGCGGCGCGGGGCGGAGCAGAGCCGTCGACGTGGGAGAGCACGCCGAATTTGCCGCACATGGCGAGGAAGTGAGTGGACCACTTGGAGAAGTTGCCGCCCTTCATCGCCAGAGTGGTCGGCACATGGTGCTTGACGTTGACGGAGGCGAAGGGGTGCACGAAGAGAGGACCGACGGCGTCGCCCTGAGTCCCTGGAGAAGAAGGGCTGCTGTCGGAGGAGATGGTGGAGGAGAGCGTCGATCCGGTTGCAGCGGACGTCATGGCGGCGCCTGCAAATAGCAGATGGGATCGGGGAATTGAGAAGCAGAGGAGGTACATCCGAGAGGAATGGCGGGTGCAGCAGGGGAACCGCGGCCTGCAGAGGCGGCGGGGGTAGAGTGCAGCCGAGAGAGGGACTCGGCGCAGGAGGAGATGTCTCGGCCCGGCGGCGGCGACAGGTGGTTAGCGGAAGGTGGGCGAATCGGGGGGACCCCGGACTCGTGATACCATGTAGAGAAACAGAATAGGGGGAAACACCACACCCAATCAGGGGGGTGACCTCTCATATATATAGCCAATATGGCTTGTGTTACAAGGAAACAATCCTAGTACAAGGTAAGCATATCAGCTATACATGGTAAGCTATAATCTACTCAATCAGCTATACATTTCCTAATAGATAGTCATGAAAAAAATAAGCGATAATCGTATAATTTTTTGAATAAGACGAATGGTCAAATGTTGTGAAGAAAAGTCGACAACGAAGAGTAATTTGGAATAGAGGTAGTACAAGAAAAAAGTCAGGAATTGGCTAAATACTGTAAATGTTTCTGAATCTAATGATCCTCTCCAATCCATCACATCCTCACACCCACATGATGACATGAATGAAAATATAGTTTATATAAATAGAATAAACTATGGCATAATCAAAGACATGCACGTGCAAGTTTACATCGATATCAAGACAAGGTGAATTGTGAGTTTTAAACAGGCTTCTGGGTCTGGCCAGCATGATTATCCCACCCCTATAGCTACACACCTTAATATTTCTGCAAATGTTCAGAATCTAACAATCCCCGCCAATCCATCTAATTCTCGTACTCACACGAATGCAAATATAGTATGTAGAGTAAATTATGGCATAATCAGAAGAATCGAATGTGCAAGTTTAGGTTTGTCTCAAGTTAAAATGAATTATGAGTTTAAAATAGGCTTCTAGCCCTGGTCAACGTGACCGCATGCCCCAACCCCTCTAGCCATGCCAATCCTGCTGCTGAAATAAAAATCAATAGCAAGCATTTCAATCATTTTCCTACGATTGAGAGGTATCCTATACGTATTCACACAACATGTGATAGAAATAAGTTTTACAAATGAGCAGAACAGGCAAGCTAAATATGAATTTGGTGCTTTCAAGAACAAATTTTTTATCTCTCTAAAAAAGAACAACTTTTATTATAAGAAATGGAAAATCATTGATTTAACATAATTATGCAAGCTTACTGTTCCAGCTGTGGATCTTGAGGAGAGGAAGGTATTATGCTTTATACGTGATAAACCAAAATCGCAAACCTAAACAAAGGACAAGCAATAAGTGTTATATATCTAGAAATGCCCAAGATCCAAAGCATACCACTGTTAATGGACCTGTTTTTTACCTTCACAACCCAATTTTTGTCAACAAGTAGATTTGGAGACTTCAAATCTCGGTGAACTATGACAGGGGTGCAATTGTGTAAATAATTCATACCACGGGCCTGCGGAAGACAACAACCAAGTCTCAAAAAATAATTGAAGCTCTCAATGTGAATGAAACACAAGTCAAGAACAAAAAGTAACTAAGGCATACCACATCAAGTGCCATCCTTAAACGTCTTCTTTCATCCAATTGGTTATTGGGACGATGGATCAACCGAAATAAACTACCTCTGCATTGCCAACACTACAATTAGAAACTCTGCATTTATGAAATAAACAAAGATAAAACATAATGGTTTACAGCCCTGATAACCTATATCTGAGCAATGCTTTAACATACTATGCATATGTAGCTCCTATATCTTGTACTCTCACTAAGGTCCTGCAATAAGTTTTGATTATAAACTATTCTTATACATCCTCTTCTGAATTTTCTGTTAACTATGGTGTAAACTTGGCAACTTGCTGGCCTCTATGGGCATTTTAAAACTTTACAAGAAGCAGTATATCAGTGCATTTGTATAAATATGAGGAGCAAACTCAATGCACGCGAGAGACTGAGATTAAATGATTGTTTCCCCACTAACTACTTTCTAGGAAGAGTACTTTGGTCATTTCAAAAAGACTGTCATTTGACCAAGCTGGACCAGCGGAAATACAAAAGGCAATCCATCAGCAGTTCCATATTTTATACGAAGGGATTATCTTTGTCAAAGAGAATAAATGATGATGAATCAATACATTGACCAAGTAAAAGTAACAAAGAATCAACATGGGGGAAAGAAGAGGACTGAATAGATACGCAGAAGGATGTCAGAAATAAAGGGTGTGGATTTTTGCCTGAGGGTTGTAGCCTCGTATGTTGAGTAGTCCAGTTAAAGGATTTAATGATTTTACACACCCTTCACAAGTAATAACAGAATAACTTTGAGGTTTGTGAAATCTTATCACATTTTTTACTCTAGCAATTCATTAATTTAACCACAAAATTTGAGATTAGTTTGAGGACCACCACAAGTAATAACAGAGTAACTTTGAGATTTGTGAAATCTTGTCACATTTTTTCACTCTGGAAGATTCATATTTAACCATAAAATCAGTATATGTATAGGACACTACACATGTTACAACCATTAAGTTCCTTTTTCTAATAGAACAAATTCTTTTAAAAAATAGGCGATCAAGCATTAATCAACAAAGATGCACAAACTAAAACAAAAATTCAACAAAGAAGATAAAAGGTACCTTGGAAGAAATTCAGTCACGATGGAAAGGTGAGGTACACGAGTGACAGCCCCCATAAAAAGAACAACATTAGGATGACGCAATCTTCTCATTATTCCGAACTAGACAGAAATAAATAGTGTTATAAATAAACATGAAAGTTTTGGAATAGAGTTGAAAATGATCATTACAATGTAGACATGCTGATAGATAACTCCATGTCATACCATGCTGTTGGTGTAAGGCAAGCACTAACTTACTTCGTGACGAAAATATGTTTGAACAAGTATATTACCAAAATCATCAAAAGAAGTTGTGTTCAAGTCAGCTAGCTGTAATTTATTGGATTTTGATAGTCACCATAGTCTACTTCGAAACTGTGCAGATCAACAAAGCTTGGTTTATTATCATGCTTGTCAATTTCATGTCATACCATGCCGAGAGTGTCAGACAAGCACTAATTTGTTTTGTAATCCAGATGTGTTTGAAGTACCAACAGTCCAACATTGTTCTTTTTTTAGCAGTTTTACAGTTACCTAAAATGAAAACTTCATTCCTTTCTATCAAATGGTCTAGATTAGTTAAGATTTTCGTCTACTTCACCTGCTAAAATGCAGTAGTAGTATCTGTTAACGGGTAATTTGGCAAATTGCTGCAAGCCTGCAAGTACTAGGATATGCAGCTGAGTAATTTCCACTCTACCCATTTACTAATTTCCACCGACAGTTCCTTAACCTTCTCATAGTCCTATCAATAGAAAGCTCAGCCAAGTAACAGTTAAGGAAACCATCCACTAGTTAAGGACCTTAAGGTAACCTATCTTATTGACCATCATCCACACTGATCATGTGCTAGACCATATAGATTGACCACTTGGAGCAAATTTGGCGCTGACGTGTGGACCGACAACAGCTACAGTAACCAGCATGTACTTGAACATAAATCCCAGCATAGCTAGAGCCAATGCCATCAAGAAGCATGTTGCCACATTGCTGATCCATGTGCGCAACTACAATGAACAACGCCACAATCCGCGGGACAACCTCCACGGTAGGTCTTTTTACGGTAGATAAAAAGAAGAATAAAATGACCATAACATATCAACAGTTAGATTCAATTTCTACTGCCGGAGTACAAGGTGCCTCAAAATCTCTCTTGTTTTACTTGTCATTTAGAAAATCAACACGATCTTCAATACATACTTTCAACATTATTCTTTATAGTTATTTATCAGTAAAAACTGCTAAGATATAATCGTATAATAGTTTTGTTACATGACTAATTCATGCATTCATTTTTCATGTGCCAACTGCTAAATTTTTTTATTTTGAGGTCTGCTGCATGCATTCGAAAACAATATCCATTTCAGAACGGTGAGAGCATAAAACTAAAACAAGAAAAAGAACAGTGCTGTGTTCAAGTTAGCTAATTGTTTTCGTTAACTTTTCATGGTCTACTTCTAAAACTGAGCAGATCAACACAGCATGGTTTATTACGACGCCATCTTGTGTTGAATAGGTAAGACATGTGCCAGTACAAATGTTAACCATTTTTTGAGTTAATCATACTGACTGTTAAAAATGTCCCAACACCAATTATTAGGTTGCTTGTACTAACCGATAGACTCTGTCGTTTATAAGCTCGTACAGGACTAATAATAAACTGCGCTATTGGCATTTGAGATTATTAGTCAAAAGCAACACAAATGATATTTATTAAAGCAAAATAATGCAAAATAATGCAAGGTATGTAAGCACTATCTTTGTAACTGTCTGGACGGGCTCAAGGTTACTAGTTCAACTGTCTGATGGTCTCAAGATTATTGGTTCGTGCAGATTAAGAACATAAGCCTTTTAATTATAAAGCTAACACTATTCCATTTTGTAGCCTTCAAATATTTAAAATGCGGAAATTCATATACCTCAGTTCTAAATTCTTCCAGAGCATCACTTGAAATATCTTGTTGCAAGAATTTCTTGACTGCGACTTCCTACACAGAGAAGCAAATTGTATGATGCAAAAGAAGCACAAAGATGGAGATGGTGGACATTTTTACTATTTACAGAGCAGAGAGTGAAAGAAATGAGCTCTGTTTAAGTTAATCAAATCAATCATTCATAGATTAGTTGGTTTTAATTAAGTTCTAAAATTCTTTACTTTCAGTGAATAAGTCCAAGTATCTACAGTTCAGGTGGGGATACACAATAATAATATAGTCGTGACAACTATTACAATGTGTCCGAGACCTTTTTAAGGGAGAATGAATTGCCTAAGAAATTGTTTAAACACACCTTGATGACTACTAGATTGACTTAAATGTGGATCTCATGTTGATATATAGAAGTAATATCCCCTCAGGCAGCCAAGGTTAGTGCCAAAGCTACATATGACTCCATATATGGCTGTGGTACTTAATTGCTCCGATGCAAAATTGAAGAAATATGATTTATTGAAGCCATATGCCTAGCTCAAACTTTAACAAGATTTAGCAGCTACCTCAGGTATAGGTGGTGTTTGGTGTTCCTATAAAAAGGAGTGGAGAACTTCTTATGCAGTTGCAACAAAGAATGGAAAGTGCTCTAAATTTGAGGTGAACTAGCAGGGATCCTTTTGTTTATTCACGTATTATTCTATTAGAACTTAATCTTTCTTCATTACACTGGATCTCATTCTACCAATGTTTTGGGTTATTGTTCCAACATAGTCGCATTCTAATTTACTAACTTATAAATACTGTGAGACAATGTCAGATGAAGAACATACTGTTCCATGCCATTCACCTCTGTACACTTCTCCAAAAGATCCTGAGATAAAGGAAGCAAGTCAGAAAAAGCATTGAAAATATAAGACAGAGTGATTTCACGTTTCAAAGTATGTGTTATGTTATTTTAAGTCAAGAAAAGTCATGTCTTAGGAATGTTCATCTTTAGCCACTAACACTGCAAATAGATTGATAGTCGAATTACAAAAGCAGAGATATGAAGATATTGAATTTGCAAAAATCAAGAGAATTGTACCCAGCCCAACGCGTTCTCCAAGGGTAAGATCTTCCCACTGGATTTCAAACTCTGCAACATCATCTAGAGCAATTTCAGACCTCGCACTCTCTGTCCCAGTTGACCTATCAGAAATTCGCTCAGCTTCCTGAGGTGCTTGAACCAGATCCTTTTCATGTTCGAGGGCATTATCCTGTCCTTGATTTGTTTCAAGCTGATCATTATCCAACAAGTCATGTCTACCTTTTTGGATTGATTTATTTGATGAACTTGGCAAGCAAAGCAATTGACAACCAGGATCAAGGTATTCATATTGCTTGTTAACAGCAGCAGTAGTAGCGACAACTGCAGCAGCAGTGGCGGCAGCTGCAACTGGCACATCTAGTTTAATATCGCTGTTAGATTTTGCTGCAGCAACAACCATTGAAGACGCGACCACAGCAGCTGTTGCAACAGCAGCAGCTGTAACAGGCATTTGCTTCATAAGTTGTAATGGATTTTCCTGGGGAGGTGCAGATGGTTCATACTGAGGTATAGAGGGATTAGTGTTATCCCGGGAATCTAACGAATGGTAAACACCCAATCCCTGGACAGGCCTAAGATCAAGAGGCATCCGGTAAGGAATAATCTTTGTTTGGAGCTCATGTCCAGGATGATGTGGCAATGAAGGACCATGGCCACCATAACTGTCATGTGCTGTGGATTCAAGCTCATTCATTGTCCTTATCATTTCATCTTTCGTTTGAAATACAGATGTGTCGTAAACAATCAGGTCTTTTGGCTGTTCCTTGGATTCTTCTGAAAACAAGTCAGGTGGTGGCACAACTCCACTTTCAAGCAATACAGCATGAATCTTTTCTGCTAACTGGGGGTTCTCCTTTGCAGCACTAATCATATACTCAGAGACATCTTTCACTTTCTTCCTCCGTACAGCTGCAGTACTGCCCATCTCAGAAGATGGAGGCGAACTTGATGATGAATTATTTGATGCGATTGACTTATCTTTGCTTGTTGAAATCATGGTATTATCTGCATTAGATTCATGGATAATAGGCGCATTTTCACTTGCATATGTGCTAACTGATAGCTCCTCAAATGAACTTGATACCCCAGACCCAGATACGTCATTGTCGGTCTGGACATTTGTTGCTCCATATGGACCAGAAGGCTCAGCATTGCTAGTTGTGAATCCTTTTTCAAGCGATTCATTTCCAAATGAACCATGAATGGAACTTGAAGCTTCACTGAAAGTAGAAACCAACTGAGTGTTACTGTCATGTTGATTATCTATGAATGAGCTGTCTTCCACTTCTCTACCCAGGTCGGCACCATCTGATGGAATAAGAGTACCAGGATCTACCATGAGATCGACAATGAATGCCCTGTAAACAAGTGGTACGTTATAGATAGTAATGTATTAATGTAATGCAATTCCCACTGCTAACACAAGGGGCTGAAATCAGAAATCTAGACAAACCTATCCTAATCCTTAATATCGAAGTACTAAAAAAGATAACTTCTGCCATCAAAGAATTGGTAAGTACAGTACCTTCCATCATTAAATTTCACAATGTTCAAAGCTCCATCATCTGATCCAGTGTACTGCCTTCCTTTAACTAGTCGACAAGGAACAGCAAGGCTGTCTGCCAACACCTAGATGCAAGTATGCAGAGAATAGACATTAAAATACTGAAAGACCAGAAACAAACAAGTTTTTGCAAGCATTAACATGTGTTGAACTGTTATGTCATGAGTTCAGCTGAGTTACACAGCCAAAACGAAGTCAGATTTGATGCTACTAACTAAACAAGGAGAACAAGAAAGTGCATGTCAGATTCTGTACTGAACAGAAGAAGATATTGCAATTCAAAATGATTCTCATCCGCGTTTGCATCCCTAGAGCTTCTTGTTTATGACATGTTTCATAATTACAAAAATAATGTGCCTCAGATTGCTGACCAAATCGTGATTTGTTACTGACCTTAAAAAGCAGTGCACGGTGCCGAGCCAAACCAACTTTTAGCTGCCCAAGAGGTATAACTGCACTTCTTATATCAGCTCTCAATGCACTGTTCATATTCCGGTACTTCAACAGCATGCTTTCTGGATCAACAACTGGTCCACCCATGTAGTTTGAAACTAAATTAGCTAGAGTCTGAACCAAAGTGCGGCCAACAAACCCTGAATTTTTTGAAGACATGATAAATGCCTTCTGCTCCAGTGCTACAAGCTCAGAATCTAGTGCTCTGTTGACCAATACAGCTTCGGTTTTGGCTCCATGAGAAAAAGGCAGTGCTTGCAGTTCCATCAGAGAGGGTATAGTCGATAACGCGGGCTCATCCCCAGTGGCACAAATGTCATAGAAACCGTCCAAAATTTTGTCGTCGTAGCTAAGGGCATTGAAACTCTGTGAAGCACGAACAAATCTACCATATGAGGAAGTAAGAAAATGGTAAGAGTCACAAATACATAGGGCATTTTTACTTCTTAACAATATCTACTAAGGAGAATATCTTATGGTGGCTAGTGGCTGCTGCTAATTCTAGGCTATTGATTGAGTGTTTCAGTGAATTGCAAATGGCACCTCCTACAAAAGCATGGGTAATCAGTAGCTTCTATAAAGCAAGCCAGATGTTCATTACGGTGAATAATAATAACCCACTACTCCAAAATCATGGACTAACTTTTTTTCAAAAATAAAAAATAAAAAGGTCGGATTATGAATGGTAGACCAATCCAAGGTGTGCTATTCCCAACTAACATAATTTGAGACATACTATACCAGAACAGGAAATGAGCATATATACCATATCTAGCTAAGTTACATAACTACACTACCCCATGCTCCGACACTGATTCCACTCCACGATAGGGTTCAAATCTATCAGCTGAACCATCATGATCGGTGCATCTTACAGCAGACGTCTGGCCAAACTAACACATGACAAAACCCATTCCGGCTCTAACGTTCAATTAGCATGAGTACCCATCGCGATAAGGAGACAATCTATTTAGTCGAAGATACTAGGATGGAGAGGTGGGGATGGAGAAGCTGAGTACCCAGTATCGGAAGGCGATGACCTCCGCGGGGGAGCTCTGGAGCGGGCAGGAGCCGAGGCTGATCTGCTTGGCCACCTCGATCTGCATCGCCTCGGGGTCCTCCCGCACGCTCATCTCGAGCGCAAGCTGCATGTGGTAGTCCTCAAGCTCCGCCTCCCGCTTCTCCTTCTTCTCCATCGCCACCTCCCGCTTCCTCTCATCCTCAGCCTCCTTCCGGGACTCCTCGCGGGCAACCCTCCTCTCCTCAATGGACGAAGCCAACGCAGTCGCCAAGGCGGACTCCTCCGCCTCCACCGCCGATGCCGCCGCCGCCGCCGCAGCAGCAGCAGCAGCAGCAGGCGCCGGCAAGGGCGCCGGCGGAGGCGGCGCGTGCGGCCGCCCGGTCACGGAGCTGAGCCAGCCCGACAACCCGGAGGCGTGCTTGTGCTCGCCGCCGCCGCCGCCGCCGCCCTTCTTCGTTGGCGGCAGGGGAGGTACCGACGGCGTCGAGGCGCCGTCGCCGCCGGCCGAATCGCCGATGTGGAGCTTCCTGAGGAAGTTCTTCATCCCTCCGCCGCGCCGCCGCCGCCGCCGTCGCAGCTACCGGTGGTGGGGCGGTGGATCCAACATGGCTACGGATGCGGGGGCGGGCGGGAGGAGGAGGTGGAGTGCGAGGATTGACCTGCCCGCGTGCACCCCAAGCCGCATTAAATTATTCCCGTTAATTGCTTCGCCCGCTGCAACTGGCTGCTGCTTGCTTGCTCCTATTCTCCCGGCTGCCGCTCCCACTTCTCCTTCTCCCACGACGAGCGGACGCAAGCGGTAATCAAATTAGTTTTGCTTGAACCAAAAATTCGGGGCTCGAGTGCGATTGGTGAGCACCGAGTAATCAATGCGGAAAGGCGCCCGGCTGGCGGCTGGCGACTTCGCACCTAGTTTGAGTGACATGTGGGGCCACGACCGTGTGGCCCCACTAGTCAGTGAGCTTACCATGTGGCGCCTCCGTGACGTTACCCTGACGGACGGACCGGCACGAGCGGAAGTGATTAGTATGGAGAAAGCAAAGCGAAAAGTGTGACACGCAGGACGGGGCTGAGCCGGGAAAGCGAAGGCGAGCGAGGGGGCTCGGACGCTCCCGCGGGCCCCAGCCTGGCTCGGCCTCGGCTCGCACTCGCGTCGCACCTCGCGGAGTCGCGGTGGACGACCCACCGACTGGCGCGCGGGACCCGCCTCTCATCCGATCTACACTTACACTTACTGGTGGGACCGGCGGCGGTCGGCCCACTTGCCCGTTCGTCAGGTCGGGTGGGCTGCAGCCTGCCGCGCTGCAAGCAGGCAGGCAAGTTGGCCACTGGTCCCCCTCGTAAGCCGCGCGCCCACCACCATGTGGGGCCTGGGATCCCGGGAGAGCCCGCGGGACCCGCACACCATCCAGCAGCGTAGAGTACGCAGGTGGGCACGGGACCCACCCCGCGCAGCCACGAGCGTGTGGGCCCCGCGTCGGGCGGGCGGGCGGGCGGGGCGCCGGGCAGGCAGGCAGGCTCGTCGTGGAATTTTTCGGGCTGTAACCTGGTTGGCCGGGTGCGTGCTCGCATTGGCTCGTCGTTTGTTTCTAGTGGCGCTTTCACGCGGTTAGTTTATTCTCTTTTTTCCTATTTCTGCGTCGCGGTTTGGGCGCGTGCACGTGGAAAGTTCGTGCGGCCACGGTGGCATTGAAGATTCTGCGTTCTAGACTAAAATCCCCCCGTCTTTGGGAGCCGGTATTACGTACCAGTAGTACCAATCGACAGAAAATTACTCCCATTTGTCACTCATTGGTCAAATTTTAGCGTTGCAAACGTTCATCTTGTGGTCGCAGCTGCTTCTCGTGAATGGTATATTTGCCTATTTTCGTGTGCCTGTGTGTTTGTTCAAAGTCATAGCACAAGACTTCTCAGTTCTTCTCACGGAGAAAATTTGTTCAGACTGCTGAGCTATACACATTTGATTTGTTTTTGTAAGATAACATGTACACATTTGTCGACGATGGTTTTGCTGACCACGGTTTTTTTTCAACTGGAATCTGGTTGAAGTGTAGACAGGAGATACAGTATCGCAGAAAATGCAATATGGAAGGACATGGAGACTAGTTCAACGGGGAACAAAGCTTGGAGTTTAGTATGAAGCTTCCTCGCCACTCGAGACGCCGAATGCGAGGTCCACTGCTTAAATCCGACAAATCCCTAGCTCTAGAGCAGCCTGGGAGAGATCGAAGGCACAGTTGGACAGACAAATTGAGATTATATAAATACGGGTTACGAGATGCACATCCACTAGACTGAAACGGACAAATGGTTAACCTAGTGGGACAAAAATATTCATCGATTATGCTTGTGTAAGATTTTTTTTTCATAGTTTTAATTACGTGCGTATCTAGTATCTCGTTTCAGAGACGGGGTTCTTAGTAATACCGTCACTGAGAAAATACTAGTGACGTCTTTTATTTAATCCGCGACTCTGATACCCTATATTGGAGACGTGGTTTCTTCAATCCGAGTCTCTGATACTCTATATTGAAGATGTACTTTCTTTAATCCACGTCTCTAATCTCTACATTAGAGACGTGATTTATACCACCTACGTCTCCAGAACTCTATAGCGGAGACGTGATTATAACATCACACTCATACATACAGGCAAATCCTTTTATATCTCATAGTTTGTCCCAAGCATCAATAAATATATATCATCGGCCACATACATCCATTTATAACTCACTACACATATATGTCAGGCTATCCATATGAGATTCAGGTTTAGATTTAAAGTGTAGTCAACTCAAGTAAATATGAACTTGGCAGCTACTGGTACTGGAAAACACATCAGGTGCCACTACAAATTTTCTGTAGTATAGTGATCAACTACTGTTTCTAAACTACTATATACAATAATTTATATACAAGCCCATGAACATCTGGTTTCACTGCACATCGATAAACTGGCCCTCCAAACTTTGAACCTGCATCAGAAGAAAATAAGACAGGTTAACAGAAAAGGCAAACTGCTATGTGGAACATTGCAAAGCAGAGTTCTTTGTTAAATTTTTATACAGAAGAGCCCAAAACATCATGATTGGCTTGTTAACTTGCATTTACCTTGACATGCATACTAGTTAACTTCATAAATATTTAAATTTACACTATTCTTCTATCTTAACTTTTCAAAGCCAATTATCATTTACTACTTCAGTATGCAGGAAAGTTGAACAATACATTAGCTAAAATGGCTTCAGGCAAGAAAGCAATCTACCTGGAGCTAAGGTAGGGCAGATTCAACTCTAGATACCAATTCATCATGATCAACACATTGAACAAGGGAACCAGCAAATAGAACAATCGATAGTTGACTTGCAATAATATGATGCAAAATACAAACACAATTTTTGAATTTAAACAATGTGAAAAATTCACTGAGCTGACAATGTCACCGTCTGGTTGGTAGTGTACCTGGATCGATGGTGGTATGTGGAAGAAGCAGCCCCCTCTCTATACAATCTTCTTTTTTTGCGACCCTCTCTATACAATCTTTGCTGCCATCAAGTTCACTAGAAACAGCTTGTAGCGCAAACATATATGAAATGAATCAGAATTTTCCATTACTAGAAATAGCAGAGGTAAAGTAGGTTGAATTAGAAATGATACAGGTCACACAGCAACACTTTATCATTAGAAAAGCTGAAAACATTTTATTGATAAACAGCACAATATATTAGTCATTAGCTCCTAGTGTGTCACAAATGGAATCTATCAGGTTTCTTATCAAAATAAATTAGATTTGCATGAGTTAATAACCTAAATCAGGTACCATTGTTTCAGCTTATCATACCTGTTCGCACGCCAAAGGAAGCAAGGTTACCTATTCCTGTACCAATATTGACATCATGTCCATTTGGGTCAGCAACAACTGCCTTGATTGGTGACTAACTAATTTAAATCAATAGAGACTTTCACGTATCATATAAATGGACATGAAAGGTAAACAACATTCCCAAAAAATGTCAAGTATCGTCATCCACATTAGCAAATATGGAGAGATATAATCTCAACATGGGCATGTATGAAAGCTACTGTCGAACTGCTGAACTCCACCTGCTGCTTACCTAAAGATTGAACCTACATAAGAGCCCAACAGCAAACTATCCACCTGCAGCTGAGAGTTGAAGCTTGTCTGCCAACTGCCATCACTGCAACCAATCCAACAACACAATTCATATTGCGTGAAGAGCAGAGAAAAAAACAAGCAATCCGACTACAGATGGAAAACCCCTACCAGGAACTGCAGTGTCAGAACCAAATCACAGGGAAACACAAGGCCAAATCGGATATGCTGCTGACGCTGAGAATCGAAGCCGTATCCTGCTGGTCCCCGTGGAATATTGAGCTGCAGAAGAGAGCTGCTACTGCCGGCCAATCTGAACATGCAAAGCTTGAGCAGCACATAAACAAAAGTGCAGTGGCTGACCCCGAGAATTGGATCCATGTGCTATTTCTTACCTGTGGGAGCTGTGGCTGCGAGGGAGGTGTGATCCCGGCGTTTCGCCTGCGAAGAGTGTGGCGGCGGCGGGGTGGGTAGAGACAACGCGGGGAGAGAGGCGGCCTCCAGGCCGTATGCCCAGATCCTGCCCGCCGCGTAGCCCACACAGATCCGGATCGAGCCCCCGTGGACCTCGCGCCCAGTTCAGCGCCGGCGAGTAGCAGACCGGCTCCCTCGCTCCCTCGTCGGCCGCTGGCCCGCTGCCATGGACGTCGAACCCTACCACAAGTCTACAGGTCAAATCGGGTGGAGGCGACGCGAGATTTTCGATCCGAAGAGAGGAGGGGCTCATACCTTTGGCTGCTTCAGGGAAGAGGAAGGAAACAGGGGCACCTCGTAGGGTTGCCCCCATGGAGATAGCTCGCACCCGCCGCCGCCGCCTGCGCCTGCGCCTGGCCTCTACACCGCAGCGGTCGTCGCTTCGTCTCTCTATCTCTCTCTCTCGCCCCTTCCCGTGGCAGGAGACGCGGCGGCGGCGCGGGGAAGGAGAAGGAGGCAAGTCGCGCGGGGCTAGGGTTGGCCTTGCTTTTATATCTTGAGCGGGTAGTTTGGGCTGGCTAGGAAGGCCGTGGCGGCCCAAGCCCAGGTTGTCCCAATTTTTCCTATTCTCGGTGCTGATGTATCAAAATAGGTCGTATGACTGACGCGTTTTGTGGAGACGCGTCACTGGAGGACCCAAATACCGCGTTTTAACAATAGCCGTCACTACCATACTTGTAAATTCCATTCCGGAGGTCATTCCGTTTTTGCTCTTGGAACGGAACATTCCGGTACCGGCCGATACCGGTGTACCGTTTCGGACTTTATTATATTAAAAATATATGAATGTATATATACATAAATATTCATATAAATATATACTTACGGCATAATTATGCTTCATCACACTGACATTTTTAGTTTTTTACCAAACTCACATATTGAACGAGGCGTCATCTGGTTTTAGCCCGGTACCGAAATGAGCGGAACAGGCGTTTGACCCGGTATTGACCGGTATTGACCCGGTATTGACCAGAATTGACCGATATTGACCGGTATTTGACCGGGATTGACCGATATTGACCGGGATTGACCGGTACGGGATTTCAGCCCTTCTATACCGGTTTAGGCACCGGAACGGGGCATTCCGGCCATTCCGGCCGGTACCGGAATGGAATTTACAACTATGGTCACTACCCCATTCCAGTGACGCGTTTTGTGGAGACGCGTCACTGGGATACCCAGATACCAGAGACGCGTTTTAACAATAGTCGTCACTTTTCCATTTCAGTGATGTGTTTTGTAGAGATGCGTCTATGATATATTCCCCCCAGCTGGTATTTGAGCCGGAGGAACTAATTTAGTGACACGTTTTGAAAAGATGCGTCACTGGTACTATATAAGAGACGTGTGACAAATTCGCGTCTCTAAATTGTGTGTCTTCTTTATCTACTTTTGACGTAGTGTTCTTTTGATCCAGTAGCCTAGGTGATTTCAATTTTTCATATTCATCCTGTGGAAAAAGGGGTAGGAAAAAAAACTCACAAGAGTAGTACCGAGTAGAAGGCAATGTAAACTTTTTTTCGATGAACAAGGCAATGTAAACTTCCTCACGCAAATTAAACTCATTTACAGTAACAACGGAATTTAACACGAAAAGATCTTTTAAAGTTGACTTAAACACAAGATAAGACTTGGCAAGAAGAAAATGGCGCATGGCGTCTGCAAAATGACGTGTAGACATGTGGTATTCTACATCCACCACTGCTGCTCATTGGTGTCGCTGCGCACCAGCTGACACCATGGGGAACTAGTGGGCTTGCATGATGTGTACCAAACTAAACAGCTGATTCAGCTTCAAAATCAAATAGAAACCACTCCTAAATGGGATCTTCATTGCATCTGCATACTGACAAATCAAAGGGGTCGTCGGTAACCAAATGATGAATGTGCCTAATGTGTACCAAAGTCCAAACGTCCAAACCAGGTAAGTCATGATCAGACTTGATATCAAACTCTGCACTGTGAGAAGATCTGGTCTGCAGCAGTAGCTTCTTAGGCCTCCTCCATTAGTGCCATGTAAGCTATCTCATAGGGTGTCCAGATCATCATCTATCCTATGTGGATGAAAGAGAAAGTAAAAAAGCAATCCAACTATCTCTTGTTCCCACGTCTATCTGGCTCAGAAACCGATGTACTATGAGCCAGCGCAAGAGCCAGCAACCAACTCCTCGGGCCTGTTTAGTTTCAAAAAACGACTCTCAAATATACTATGCAAAAAGAAGATTATCTGTCACATCAAAATGTCATAACATGTATGGAGTATTAAATATAGATGAAATCAAAAACTAAGTGCACGGTTTTGTTGTACTCTGCAAGACGAACATTTTGAGCCTAATTAATCAATTTTTGGATAATTTTTCACAAATACAAACGAAATGCTACATTAGCGCAATAATTACGAAGTGACATCTTACTCCCAAATTCAACTTCCCAATTCTAACGTCTAAACACCACCTTCATCCTCAAAAAAAGATCTGCTGCTCCCTCCACCCCGCCGGCCATCACGTGTCTGTGCTGAAATGAGTTTATTTATACACTTGGAGCTGTGCACACAAAGGACCATATAGTTTTGGTGTGTAGTTTATCATCATATCTTTAATATACATGCAACAACAAGAGATAGCCTAGGAGATAGTTTATTGGAGAAATCATCTCTTGTTCTATCTCTTAGTTGACATGGATGGCTTATGAGCTAGCAGCTGTCTCAACTGTTGGAGGAGGCCTTACATTGATTATCACTCCATTCTTCACGATCATCATAACAGCCAAGAATTGTCATATGTTCCAGCACTATGGCTCTCCACGACAGGGCACCTAGATAGCATTCCATAGAGGGAGCTCTCGTTGATTCCGACGCGCTTGAGAGTGAGCCGCTTGAGGTGGGAGTAGAGCTGCTTGAAGGTGCAATTCTATGACCCCTTTGGCAGGGCTCTTCCCACCAGCTCCTGCAAGAGCCGTACCAAACACCGGAAAGAAAAACAGCTCCTGCTACGGAGTTCTCGTGGAGCCGTTTCTAGTTTGTACTAGGGGCATGGAGCCAAAATAAAAATGGCCCCGCGCAGCTCCGTTTCCGTCTCCCATGCATGTATAGGTTACGAAATTGCCCCTAAAGTTCACCGTATCTATAGAAAACTGCCACTGTCCCTTTCCCATACGCACAAGCGGCCGTGTTCCTCCCTCGTCTGTCTCTCGGCTCCCTCTCCGGCGATGGATGGCTGATTGCCCGGTTGGACATCACTGCTCTATGCATATACATGTATGCATGCATGTATCCCGCTATAGGACATGCACGTTGAACATTTTTTGACATACATGCATATATGTATCCCGTATATGCATGCGTGTATATGCATGCATACCTGTTGAACATCTTTTGACATACATGCATGCAGTTCCTACTTGATCAGTGCGCTAGACTGTACAGCAGGGTCAGAACAGAAGGTCTTTTTGCTAATTTAGTCAGGGATATATTAGACAATTGAATTTTCTTCTCCATTTAAAAAATACAAGAGAAGCTGTTTTGCCAAACACCTTTTCAAAATGGCTACAGCTCCACCGGAGAAGCTGCTCCACCAGTAGAGCAACAACCGGAGCTGTTTTTGATGGAGCTGGATCCCTACCAAAGGGGCCCCTATTGATCTCTAGAACTAGAACTTGGATTGGAAGCACAAGAAATCATTGGGGACCAGGCAAACCTAGAATGGAGTATCCCTTTTTTTAGATTAAGGAAGACCTAGAATGGAGTATTGCCTGTGTGCTGGCTTTCAGATGCCCCTCGGCTTCCCGTTGAGCGTCCGACGCCAACACGCCCTGCCGTCTCCGCCGTTGTCGCGGAACGATCGCCGCCCTCCGCCGCGGACAGCAAGAGATTTCGGAAATGGTGGAGAATGGACCGGACCGGACCGGAGTGACTTCTTTCAGCCCAAAAAGGCCCAACTACGGCACACCATTTAAATTGTTTTCTATTTGGATATTTTATTTTTCTTTATTATATATATTTTTATGTTTGTATGAGTAACGAATAATGATAGTGGTGTACTGCGATGCCACTTTTTTGAGTGGACAAGTATGCAAAATTGAGATATAGATATGACATAGCATACGAATATATAATCAAGGGCATCTGAATCGAACACTTTCCATTCAAAAGCTTAAGATATAATTAGAAGTTGATTGAAATCCAAAAAAATTCAATCTAGTAACTTGATTCGAAATAGGCTTCAAATATTCTAGATAACGGAAGAGAACCATTAGTTGTGTTTTCTCTTGCGCTACGCTCAAAATCAATTACTCAAACCTATAGACTACACACATTAGTAGCCTTTTTGAAACTAAAACAACCACATGAAGCCAATCAAATAGTTATAGTTGATACTAATTTTCTAGTTCTAATACATATGCATTTATTTAAAAGTATGAGTAACGAGGGGCAATATAGTCATTTGTCATGACTAATAAGTTGTTTGAAATTTTCTGAAAGGACACTTTCTGGATGGAGGGAGTATGTGCTACTTCTTTGGTTTTAGATTATAGGTCGTTTTAGTATTTGTAGGCTCATAGTTTTTGTTACGCATCTAGAATAAAGTATATCTAGATGTATATAAAAAATTTATAAATTTAAGAAAAACAAAACAACTTACGATTTGAAACGGAGGGAATACTTTTAGTTCACATGTCTTGGACACTTCTATAGTTTTCACTCAAAATATATCTACTTGTATCATTTTTATTATTCAAAACCAACACATATACTTTCTACTCGAAATGATAGTTAACATGCACACAACTCAAACGACACATGTATTTTCCTAAATAGTATGACCTTTGATCATATTTCAATTGCTGCTTATGATAAAATCCTAACCACGATTTTTTGAAATGTATATTTCTTAGAAAGAAAAAAGAAAACATTGAGTTGTTTTTAGGATTTCAAACCTTTCTACATAGATCATCGGCATATAAAGAAATATACATAAGTGTTTAAACGAGATCAGTGTACTAGGTTCACCATTGAAAAAGTATTTTATTGCTCTATATTTGATGAAATGCTGTACAGAAATTAGTTTTCAAATTATATACCATGTCAAATATATTAACATTTATTTTGAACCAGTGGGAGTAATATTTTCATACGTGCTAAGCAAAAAACAAATGAAAACAAAATCCATGCTACGACAGTACGACCACCGTCCGTTCGACACGCCGCCGGCCCATCGCACGGTCCAGCGACCAACGACCAAGCTACTCCACTCGCCAGCAGCCAAAGTGCCGATCCTGCACGCCGGCTGCGCAGCCCAAAATCCACCCGGAAGCTCCACCGGCGCTTGCTCGCCTCGCCCCCTCGCTTCCTCCGCCCGCCGTCCGCCTCGGCCGCCTCCGCGCCCGCATGCCTTTCCACGCTGCGGCGCCGCCCTGCTCTGTGGGCCGCGGCCTCCCGTCGTCGTCCTCGCCCCCTCGCGCCAGCGGCAGTCGCTCCCTCTCCGCCGCCGCGAGGGCCCGCAGCGTCGCCTTTGCCGCGCCGCTCCGGACGCGCGCAGGTACTGGGTGCGGCGTGCGTGTGCTATCTACCCGCGCTGTTAAGATCGTGCTCCGTTTGCATATGCTGCTCAGCTTACGGTTCGCTGCTACCAGTATTTTTGATTGGGGGTACGCTTCGAGAGTCGACACTATTTCTGTAGTTGAAGCAGCAGCGTTATGAGATAAGCTTCGGGAAATTGTGGATGGTGCTTGAAATACGAGATAGTTGCGTGGCCGAGCACATGATTCCCTTGCACATGGTACAACCTGGAGGCATGAACATGGTTTGGTTTGGAAGGGTGTTTCTGTTTTATGTAAAGTTGGTTCCTCTACAGGGTCGAAATGCCCAATGCTGTTGATGGTTTAGCATGACGAGCATCATGCATGCGAAATTTCTGCACTCACACTGGGATGCCAAATTTGCCCAGTTTTGTATGTTGAAGTCAGGCTGACACTGGGATAGCAAATTTGCCCAGTTTTGTATGTTGATGAAGTCAGCTGATCTGTACGCATCTACAGGAAACGTGAGTCAACAATGTCGCAATTCAATGAACTAAACATGATACAATGGGGGTCACTTGTAACGATTGGTTGGCATTTGCGTGCTAACTAATTATTTTTGTTGCACAGTTGTGGTTCCTGAAACTAGCTCTTTTACAGTCAATACTACTCTTGGGCGGTATATGGTATAGACATGGGTAATTTAGTAATTGCGACTACCCATCGCCGGTCGCCGTACAGAGACAAGAGATAGACGTCGGGAAAATGAGGAACAGAGGGAAATGAATAAGATTGAGAGGGAAATGAAACGGCAGGTCACGGTAAATTTGAATTTGAATGATCGAATGAAAAAATTACTTAATTACATTAATTACAATGATGCCATTTATATTTCTTCCAATAATACCCTTATACTACCTATATCACTCCCCAAATACTACATATACCACTGGTCCACGTTATAATGGTATATAATTTTTCTCAACTAATCAAAAGTTTATATACTACTCCTTTTTAACCAGTGGTATTGGGTACAATAAAAGACCTCTCCTGAAACATATAGGAGTGTAGCAGTAGTATCTTGGTTGCCTGATCAGGCTTTGGTGATTCTTTATATTTTGCTGTTTACTCCATTGGATTTTACTCTACAACTCTCACATGCACTGATAGCCATCTTGTAGATTTTAGACATGATGCTATCGAATCCGAAGAATCTGATCTGGTTCCTGTTTGATTAACTTAGTTCAAACAAAGGCGGCCTTAAGCAGTGATGGTGCCCCTGGAATAAGCAATTCTCCCCATGTAGTGTGCTTTGGCGAATTGCTGATTGACTTTGTTCCAACTGTCAATGGAGTGTCATTGGCAGAAGCACCAGCCTTTAAGAAGGCTCCAGGGGGTGCACCTGCCAATGTTGCGGTTGGAATAGCTCGTCTTGGTGGGTCATCAGCTTTCATTGGAAAGGTAACATATTTGCATCTGTCCTGTTTATCCAGACATTAACAGCAGAGGTTACAAGCATTTGCAAATAAACTTTTCTGTTTGAAACTGGGGGAGGAAAATACTTGGGGTTTATGTGGTATCGATTTATATTTGTTTACATTCTCGTATGTACTTACAATCAAATCAAGTACTGGTTTCATTGCCCTATCTGTTCACTTATATTCCTGATGAGGGTTTGCTGCTTATCCTTTTCATCTTCAAAATAGAGCAGAGTCTTGTTTATCGTCCTTGTTTTTTTAATCTTCTCTGGTTCTACTCATATCTTACACTTGTAGGTTGGTGATGATGAATTTGGCTATATGCTAGCTGATATACTGAAGCAGAATAATGTAAATACTCAAGGATTACTTTTTGATGCTCATGCTAGAACAGCTTTGGCTTTTGTGACACTACGAAGTGATGGTGAACGTGAATTTATGTTCTATCGCAATCCAAGTGCTGATATGCTACTTGAAGAAAAAGAACTTGAACTTGATCTTATAAGGAAGGTATAAAAAGGCACTATGTTGCCATTTCAATAGTTATCTGTCACAACTGCTAGTATTTATGTAATCATGTAAGGCATATTCATGACAAACCGACTGCATTCTAATCATGTTGTTTATGCTAGGCAAAAATATTCCATCATGGCTCAATAAGTCTTATAACTGAGCCTTGTAAAACTGCACACATTGCAGCTGCCAAAGCAGCTAGAGATGCTGGAGTACTTGTTTCATATGATCCGAATCTGAGGCTTCCATTGTGGTCATCAGCTGAGGATGCTAGAGATGGCATCCTGAGCATATGGGAAACTGCTGATGTTATCAAGGTAAGAAGTATGGTGATTTGTTTAAATGTAAAAGGAATGTTGGTTTCTTACTCTGCATCTGTTGTGAAAAGATAAGTGAAGAGGAGGTTTCCTTTCTTACAAACGGGGAGGATCCATATGATGATGCTGTTGTGAAGAAACTTATTCACCCCAACCTGAAGTTGCTTCTTGTCACTGAAGGTCCAGATGGCTGTAGGTATTATTCTAAGGTAATTTTATGCACCTCTGAGTTTGGAGACTACTACTATTATTCCTTGCTGTGACATGTCATTCTCCTTTTGTTTTCCCTCTGTGAGCATAAATATACGTCATTGTCCTATAAAAGAAACACAGCATTTGCTATAATCCTAATGGAATCATTTGTTTCTAGTGACCATGTTAACACCTAGTCACCTAGATATTGCATTCTTGTTTTATTGTTTCTTGCACTCACTTGGTAACAATACCTTATGTAAGTATCAAGTATGTCTGAAAAAAAATTGTTTACAGTACATTTTGTAAATAACAGGAATTTAGTGGGAGAGTTGGTGGACTGAAGGTAACTGCTGTTGATACAACTGGTGCTGGAGATGCCTTTGTTGCTGGAGTACTATCTCAATTAGCCACAGATTTTTCACTGCTCCAGGTATTTTCTTCTGCAATTAATTTATTTTCTTCTTTCACGAAGTAGGTGAAACTCTATTGTAGGTGGTACTGCAGTTTGCTGCAGTGTATTCCTGATCTCTATTATTACAAACGAATGCATGAAATAATTTTAAAATGAACTAAAGTGGCCCGTATGTTTGGTACATTTACTTCACAGTCAAAGATGTTCAGTTTGCATATCTATAGAGAGACATGCGCAATCCGCTGAAAGCTGTGCATTGAAGATAAACTTTTGGCATGTGCATATCCTGAATATTGAAACCACCCAAAATTCAGATACTATGAAATTGAAAGGGATAGCAAATAATCTTTGTCAGTATACTTTATATGGAACCTCGACTTTAAAATTTAAGAATAGGGCCATGTGAACTCCATGAAGACAGGCACACAAAAAGTGTATGGTTTGTGTGCTGAAATTAAATTTGCGTTCTCCATTATTTTCTCGTTCAATTCATCTAGTTGACATCTGAAGCCTTGAAGCGCCAAACCATGTTTAGCTGTGGTTGGAGGTACTATGAATGGCGTAATGGCAAGATTGTAACAGCACAGGCATATTGCTACTGGTGATTACATGCTCCTAAATTTCCCGCCATGAAAAAACATGTTCTTTAGTCACTTGGTGCATTGCCACGTTGGTGCTCGTTGATTTAGAGATTAGCTATAGGCTGTTCCGTGGATATGTTGAGTTTCAGTTTCAGTACTTCACTACTTCTCTGGTGAGATAGGCAGTAAGCTGATGCCTGGGCATATCTTCAGTTAGTAAGTTATGCTATTTGTTCTTGTTTGGACATCCTTGTTCTTCAGTCTAGACTGTTATTTTTTGTTCTGCGCAGCAAATTGAGCAACATATTCGTGCTTAACAACTCATGATCTTTTTGTGGCTTGAACAGGATGAAGGCCGACTGCGAGAAGCCCTGAAGTTCGCAAACGTCTGTGGAGCCCTCACGGTGACAGAGCGAGGCGCAATTCCAGCATTGCCCACCCGACAGCAAGTGCTGGACTCCCTGACCAGCGTTGTTGCTTGACTGCCGCCCATTCCTACTTACTTGCTTTGTGCATGCTAAATAAATCAGCCGAGCAACACGTCAGATCAGGTGGGATTTCGTTTGCCTACCAATTGAGATATTGGTGGTGTGTCCACCAGGCCAAATAAGCTGGTGCAGGAGGCTGTCTTATCCATTTTTGACGTGTAAAGTTGGATTCTGAGCCGTCAGGTTTCTGCGTAGTGGGCGTCTCAGTGTCTGAATGCATGTACAGCAGTAAACCGGATAACAACATCAGTACATCACGAAGCAATTTGCCACGGGATGGGCTAGGCCGCTTGTTTCCTGCTCTCTCAAGGAATTGCGATAACATGTGTTCCATTTGGGCTTTGGGCCCAATTTTGATCACCAGGACAGACTTTGTTCGAACTCCCTTAAAAAAAACTTGGAATTGTGCTAAAAAAAACTTGGAACAGTCCAAATCTCTCAATGTTGATCCAGAAATTGATTTTTTTTTTAAAAAAAACTTATCTTGTCTGTACGTAGTACAGGTTCATGTTAAAGGGGGAGAGAGGCAAAATATCAAACGGAACGTCTCATTTTGCTTGCAGACACCAGTCCTGAACTTGGGGACACCCTCTCCCAAGGCGCCAAGGTTGAGTGGCCTCCAATCCACTCCGAAGAATGTTGGCCAGAATCACGCGATCCTGTCCGCCTAGGCGACGACTGCTACTGCCTACTGCTAGCCAGCCACCCCCTGCGCCGAGTAGGTCAAAGCTTTTGAGATAATTAGATCAACCTTTTTTTAGAAATAAATTAGATCAACCTACCATGCCATAAACTTTCTACTCTGTGTGTGTTTGGTACCCATGTTTCACGTGTTACTTCATCTTGACCCGACAACCAAAAGGAAATACATGTGCTCCTGCCTAATTCTTCACTCGGAGGCTGAACTCAAGATGCACCGTCACCGAGTCCCAACGGGCACTGAAACTGCAGTAGCTTTCAGCAAACTCCCACGCCGGAATCATGGCTCACGAGCAGCAGGCCGGTTGCTGCGTGCGTGTGGCCATCTATCACCGGCCGAGATCAGGCGCGGAGAGGATGAGCACGGAGCAGTCACCAGTCAGCCCTAGTCCCCAGGGATCACGCATGGTTTCCGCCCGACATGGAGATCGCGGCTCTCGCAGGCACCACACCCACACACAGAGGACGGGGCAGAGGCTGCTGCTCGGCCCCGTTCCAGCAGCGCGATCTCACCGCGGATCCTGCAATCTTTTGTGCGTGCGTGGGGGCCGAACGATCGATGATCCACGGAACACCGGGAAGAGGGGGGAGGCCGGGGCCGACCTCCGGCGCACGCGGTTCCACAGCAGGTTGCAGCTGCGCAGCTCGGTTCTCGTGAGTAAACAAGCATATCCTTAATCTTGGTGCTGCACCATTGTTCCGAAGCAAACAGAGCTACAATCCCTGGTTGGTGAGTGAGTAGTGTCCGAGGTCTGACCAGTCAGACTTATCTGCGCACAGTATTCGGGCCAAGCAAGCCGGTCAAGACCTGCTAACTAGGTGAGAGAGGGGAATGAGGACACCAGGAGCACATGCCTGTGTTCATGGGAGCCATAAACAGTTTGTTGATTGATTCAGAAGATCGGCGCAAGAGGATGACGCGTAACAGTGCAACAAAAGGAACGGAGCCTAGTCGGCATCATCCCACGTGTGCACGTACACGTAAGTGGGGGAAAGATAAAAGAGTAGTGTTACGTATAATTTTGGCATGAAAAGAAGCTAGTGCCGGTAGATCTGTCATGAAAATATTTTTGCATGGGAATTTTCGATAATTTTCACTAAGGAATGTAATTGTATCCTTTTTTCGAATGTAAATGTATCGAAAACAACTAATGGTCAAATGCATGTGTATCGTATGATTGGTATCCATATCCAAAAATAAGTGAAAGATAAAGGGATAGTACATCCATCCTATGGAGCCAATATTAGAGCTGTTTTGATTCAGAGGCTAAACTTTTCGCTAAAAATTAGCCCCTACAGATCCAAACAGAAGGGCTAAAAGTGGTTTAAGAATTAACGGACTTTTCATCTGAACTTTAGTCATTAGCCTTCCAAATCGTCTATAAATTTATATTAGCACACCATCCAAACATGCCAAGACTAATTTTAGTCTGCTAAAATTTAGACGTCTAAACTTTAGTCATAGTTAATTTTTTATTTTAGCCCATCTAAACAGGTCCTTTGTTGTTCTGTATCCATGTCTTCCTCGTGTCATGAACGACTGTCTTTTTTTATATTGATTTAGTCGACAAAACAACTATTTTTTTTCTTTTACTGAAGGCATTTTAGCTTGTACACCATTGCTAGACTAGACCGACGTGCACGTAGCACTCCACTGACGAGCTCGCTGCTTGGTCCTGCAATGGATGGATTTACCGATAGCTCAGTGGCATCGACTTCCATAATTCTGTCCCCGACATGCGCGCCCATGCGGACCCGATCGCCCACCTCTCTCTCTCTCTCTCGGTGCGCCCGACGCGTCGATGGGCTCGTCGCAGCTGTCCCGTGCGTCGCCTCTGGGCCAAGCCAACCAAGGCGCCCTTTCCCGAGCTGGGCCTCCCCTTCCTCCTCGGCTGTGTTGCGCTTTGGGAACGCAAGGATCCATGTGGGCCTGGCTCTTTCTTTTTCAATTTCGGCCAAAAAATACTGAAACTTGTTGCGAACGTCTAGGCAGTACGTGTCGAGTATGTACGCGTAAACAATCCGGTCACGGGGATTAAGAGAGATCCTGTCAACGGATACGTGCAGGAGAATGTACAGCTGCGACAAGTGGCAGAGCAAAACCATATTCTGCAAGTTCCGCGAGGCAAAAATTCCTTATATGTGATCTTGGAGAGATGCCAATTGCCAAGTTAAATTGAGCACACATGCTCAGGTACTTAGAATACTCCCCTGCTTGGCCCAGTGTGAGTGATACCAGTAATGATATTGCCAGTGGGCACCACGCCGGACCAATCAGCTTCCCGGATTCGGTAGCTCTCGAGAGGCAAGGGGCTCTTTGCCTTTCACTTCTCAAGCAAAGCTCTCCTCTTTTTTCTTTCCCCCGATCCAGCCTGATTGATACGCGCAACGCTGCGTCCAGAGCCGGCCCTAGGATTTTGAAGGCCCTCTGGCGAACTCGTCGCGACGGCCCCCTCATGGGTCTAGACTTTATATAAAATTTTATAATATATATATATATATATACACATTTTTTTTTCTTGCAAAACGAAAACAAATATATTGATATCCTTTTAATATAATGTGTTTGATAATCATCAGGGAACAATGTAGACTAAAATAATAATATATTTGATAATCATCAGGGAACAATGTACTTCTAGAATTAATTTGATTACCTTATATTTGTACTTCATAATACCCATTGCTTCTCATAAAAAGATACTTCTTTGGGCATTTCTTGATGCAAAATCATCAAGGACCGTATTGATATCAATAGTGTCCAATATAGCCCTCTCGATGGTGCACATAGCCAAGCCATTTAATCTTTCTTGTGATATAGTTGATCTCAAATAATTCTACAACAATTTGAGTTTTGAGAAACTTCTTTCAGCCGAAGCTACAGTCACAGGTACAGTTAAGAGGATTTGATAGGCAGCTGAAACATTTGGATAGCAATCTGCAGCCATAACAAAATCCAGAATCTCAACCACTGACATCAAAGAATCTGGCAAAGGCATTTGCAGCACCTTTAATTCTTGAAGAAAATCATTGATCCCAACATCGGATGAGTTATCATGAGAAAATGTTTCCACAAAAATCTTGCAGTGTAGCCAAAGATCAGTTTCCTCCAAAGATCAGTATATTCATATTTAGGCTTGGTCCCCCTCCCGGCTTGGGCCCTCGGCGGTCGCACTCCATGCCCTACCCCTAGGGCCGGCCCTGGCTGCGTCGTTGCCAATATATTACTAGCCTCTGAATCTCCAATGGACCCAGAAGGATATCGGTGCACACTCAATGCGTAGCCATCCATCTTCTCTTTTCTTTTTTCACAACAGAAGATCGAGCATGCAGGGAGCTGAGCCAGCGATGCAGACCAACTCAGGCGAGGCGAAGACGAAGCACGGAGTCCTCGGCACCGAAAGCCCATGCCGGCCGGGATCTCTCTCCCGCGCCACACCACACGTAGCCGGCGGGCACTGGGATGGAGCGGCAGCTGGTGGCTCCAGCACGGGCTCGTGCTCTTGCCCGCCCCAACTCGTGTCGTGTCCCATGGCACCCACCACCAAGGCACCAACACACTCACTTGACTTCACTTCACCACTTTGCTCTGGAATCCTGAAGCAGAGTCATAACCACGTCATGCGCTCGCAGGATATGCCATCATGTGGGCCGCTATGTCTACACGCACTAGGGAAAGAGCCCCCATTCCCCTATACACGCATATACTAGCCGATAGCCTCCCCCACCACTGCCTGAATTCTGCTTCCGGAGAGTTGCAAGCCTGCAACAGTTTAATTCCGGGAAACAGGCTTGGAAGGGGGCTCATCTCGGGAGCCAAATCCCCACATTTCATGGGATAGGGAAATTTGTGACGCGCCAAGATGCGTCTGCCATGACGCCCGGCCATGAGGAGGCCACTGCTTTGTACAAAGAGATTCTACTTAAGGCAAGAACATGGCTTAATGATCTCGTAAAGCCGCAGGGTGAGGATGGATGGCAACATTTGGAATCTTGACAGTGACAAATAGTAGTTTTCTGGTCATCCGGCCCCTAAAAAGGCTCAGCTAGCTAGCAAGGCAGCAGAGCGAGCCTTTCTTCTCTCATCATCGTTGCTCCTCCTCCTTTTTTCTGCGTTCCCTACTTTAATGATTTCTCTAGAGGGCCGTCAAACAGCGGGGGTGTTTAGTTCATGAAAAAAAGGTGAAAAGAGAGAGTGAAAAAGTCACATCGGACACTGTAGCGTACTGTAGCACTTTTCGTTTGTTTATGGTAATAGTTGTCCTACCATGACCTAATTAGGCTCAAAAGATTCGTCTCGTCGTGTACATCAAAATCATATACTTAGTTTTTTTATTTACCCACGTTTAGTGTTCCATGCATGAGGAGAGAGATTTGATGTGATAGGTGAATAGTGAAGTTTGGAGAGAGAAATTTTACCTTTTGAAGGGAACTAAACAGGGCCAGCATCTTGTATGCGCTAGATGCACAATACTGGATGCATATACTAGGATGAAGTACTCAAGAAGTGATTGTTTTCTTAGGTGTGAGGTTGCACTTAAATGTAAGGATTTTTTTTCCAAATTATGCGAGGCTTTTGAACGTTAGGATTTATAATTTGCTATACATCTCTTAGAGCAACTCCAAAAGCTTAGATATAATCCTAACTAAATAGAGTTTTAAAGAACTCTAAAAAATAGAAAATTTTTATAAAAGTGGGGGGTAACCAACAGACTCACCAAAACACTATCCATATTAATTCAAATGGAATCTGTACTGATCATTTTTGTCTTATGGACACCATCACCGCAACAAATCCGCGTGGGAAACAAGGGGGCGCGCGGGGGAGGGAGATAGTGAGGCAGATGGGCTCGACAAAGATACCAAGGGAAGAGGAGGGGATGGCGAGCGGGATAGGCCAGCGAGGAAGAAGGAGAGGTTATTGGATTGACATTTTCCCGTTCTTTTCTTTTTTTTAACGAGAATTATACATTTAGACAGGCTCTTGGAGTTGCTCTTAGAGCAGTTTCTTGTATCAGCAAGTCACTTAAATTCCTCAACGGCTCAGCTTCGTATTTCGTTCTTCAGGATTTGAGGGCCTGTTTAGTTCCAAAAAGTTACTCCCAAATTTAATATGAAAAAGAAGATTCTCAATCACATCAAAATGTCATAACATGCATGAAGTACTAAATGTAGATGAAATCAAAAACTAATTGCACAATTTTATTGTACTCTACGAGACGAACATTTTGAGCCTAATTAATAATTTTTTGGACAATTTTTCACACATACAAACGAAATGCTACAGTGGCGCATTTATTAAGCCTGTCGCGCTTCAGACCCGAATTGGTCCTTCCAATTCCGGATCTAAACGCGGCCTGATAGTAGCCTCCGATGCTGCATTTGTTGAGCGATGACAGATTGACAGCAGCACTCCAGGTTCTGAAGGTGATGTCCCCCGACGTGTAATAATTTGTTGGGAGGGAAAATGCGAGTGAAAAGCAGGTGCATGGCGACCGTTGATCGGGATGGGTAAGGTTAGCGAAACGGACAAAGGGGGTTTACCACAAATAAGACCCGTGTGGAAGTTGAAGGATCAATGCGGCGACAAAAGACGATAGGCAGGGAATGAGGAGGCGAAGAATTGAAGAGGCGAGAGACAGTGCATGGCTAAGAGTAGAGTCGATGACTCCATACTAGCAGTATGTGATAAGATCAGGATATGGTTAGGCATCAGTTCGATAGGACGTTGAATGGACGACACACACAGAGACGTACCGGAATGTTAGGTTCAGTGCGATTGGATAGCGGTGCATTACACCCCGCCTGCTGCTACTCAGCTAACGGTACTCGTCGTGTCAGCATCTCGTGTAACCTCTCCAGTCTCCAGACTCCAGAGTAGTTTTTTCGAGTATCGCAAGACGATAATGGACAAGCGAGATTCCACATGGGCAAGGCCAGTGAAGCTGCACCATAGGCTTCGTCGAGCCTCACTCTCGCCTCGTGTACGACGAGACATTACAAAAAAAAAAGATGAAGATGAGTTTTTACGGAGACAGCACACGACGCACAAAAGCCTGCGACGCACGCGCTCGATCACTTTTGGTGTGGGTATATTCGACGACCTCCTCTGCACCGCCGCCTATCTTATTCCCCTCTGTTTCCCCTTCATCTACGTTGCTCAAAGCCACGATAAACAAACGAGTGCAGCGCTACCGGCGTAGGAGCAGTACGTTGCTCGGCAGGACCACCAGCATAGAAAACCTCCGCGCCCATCTGCATCTGCCCCGTGTGCGTGCCGACTGCCGATGGCCATGGCCTTTTGCGGTGCTTGGAGCCGGCCGAGGTGCCAAAAGGTTTTCTCTAACGGTGCGCCGCACCATACCGTAGGATATTTCCCCCTACCACTGCTACCAGCCGGCTCGCCCTTTTTCCCCTTCTCCCCATGCGTCGCGCGGCAGGCGATGATGGCCGGGGCGCGGGCCGCGACGCGACGGCAGGGCAGTTGGGAGGAGGAAGAGAGCCTGTGCAGGAGCGCGGCGCCGACGCGAGGCGAGGCTCGGCAGGGGCGCAGAGCGGGTGGGGCGGCAGCAGCCGGAGCTGGGGCGCTTTGATTATTCGGGCATCCTTGGAGTTGCGCCGCAGCTTTTTGGTTGCCCTGTCGGCGTTCCGGCGTGCCGAGGCGTGGGAGCCGTACAGAGCTTTGCTGCCACCCGTGCTGCCGATTTCTTTTTCCCCCGGGATTGGATTACTGGCGTAGAGCGGGCGTGGTTAGTTCAGGGTATCGGGTATGATCTCACGCCGCTAGTCAGCAGATAACCTAGCGGTTGGCCGATTCTATTACCACAAGCGTTTTTCGTATTCTACTATTCAGCCTTGTAGAGTTGTAGCAACTTGATCAGCTAGTCCTTTTAGCCGGGTTGGTTCTGAACTTGATATGGCACTATGTGTGGTTGAATTTGTTTGTAAGTTCATTGGCATTGGAACTGAAATTCGGGTTTACCCGTAGTAGAAAAAAATGCGCCTTCATACACCACTTGCAATATTGTGATGCCGGTTCTTTTTTTGAAAGAAAAAACAAGTAACCATAAGTGCATTCTCGTTTCAGACGTTTCCAGGTTCAAACTTACCTAACTCAATTTTCTCTTGATGAACACTGCAATATAGTTTTAGTCGTGCCAAGGTCTTCGCGAAAAAAATCGTGCCAACAGGTCTAACCTCCAGAATTGTTACCTGGACCAAGGGAAAAAAGATCTAAGCGCTGAGACAATTTAGAAAGAAATCGAAGGTGACATTGGTGTTTACAATTTAAAGTGTCTCGTATTGTGACCTTCGAGTTGAGAGAAGTTGTAAATTGGCAAAGTAATTGCAAATCAAGGTAGAGGTTCAAAGGTAAAAGGGCCACCTTTATTTGGGGAAGGTCAACCTTAGAGCATTTTCAAGACTAGCTAAATCATTTTCTAAAGTCAAATTTAGCTATTGTTAGAGAAAAAACATTTCCAACAGACTCCGTAAATGACTCTCTAAATTTAGTGGCTCTCTATCCCGCCTCATTCGCTAGCTATTTTTAGCTAGCCTACCTCACTAGTCATCTTTACAGAATTTGTTGGATTACCCTATTGAATTAGATGGCTTTCTATTTTTACAAAGGGGCTATAATCTCCATATTTAGCTAACATAATACAAAGTCTCTTGGAGATGAGCTCTCATCGCCAGCGAATGTAGTAGGGTGTTTTTCTCAGCAAGCCTGATCAGGAGGATACCTTTGATTCTCGAGAAGCGGGGCACAAGTCGGGGTTGACGCATGTCGGATGTTCTAAGGTGAGGCGACCTCCGAACGAAGGTTGAGCGAAGCTAAGATGTGTGCGGCATGAATATCGTGATCGAAAAAGCGAAACTCAAATTGTACACGTTATATACGTAAATTACCTCAATACCTCCATAGAAGTTATAGTTTAAAGGCAGGTCAGAGGCAAGGTAGAGTTAGGAAGGTGGGGTAATTTTGTAATCAAATAGTTTTGTGAACTCACTGCTGGTTTGTGTTATTTGGCAAAAATACGAACCAACATCAATGCCCAAAACAACATTATATCATTGATAAATTGGCAGCATATTTTCATGCTAAATATCACATTATTATGTTATAATGGCCAATCTATAGATTTCGCCTAATTATATATCAACATTATTTCTTTCTTTAGATTGTTGAAGGTTTATCTGATTTCCCATATCGCTCCAGATTCCAAATTCCAGCCAATTTTGCCTAATTATGGTACATTGTTGTTAAACCATAATTCCAACCAATCTCTACGACGGTGGCCCATCTCAGCCTCCTTCTTATCTGCCACATTCCCAATCCGACTCATTACTACCAAACTATCCCTACAAACACGTACATTTCATCGTTTCCCACCACCATATTTTGCCACTACAAATTGATATGACCAGGTCTTTAATTTTAACAAGGTGGCACAATGGTCATTGGCAACCCAGGTATAACGTATAGTGATTTTAACAAGATGTGATCATGTTGTGGCATAACGTACAGTGATTTTTACACTATCCCTAATTTCGACAATGCAAGTGGCATAACGGTTAGTGATAGGAAGAGAAGTAGCTATATGATTTTTGTTCATTTTCCTTTTTCCAAATCATTTCGTTTCTCAAAAAGTTATTCAAATAACCTTTATAGAAAAGTTGTTTGAATAACTTTTCTATGGAACCTTTTCTAGAAGGATTCTGAAAGTTATTTTAATAACTCTTTTGAGAAAGGTTATTTGGACAATTCTCCATAGTTTGGTGGATAAACTGAGTAGAATTTTTCTTAAGCTCAATGAGAGAGAAAAATAGGAAAATCACCAAAATGAAGAACCAATGTGTTATCTGATTGCACGTAGGCTTAGAGAAAAGAAAACCGTTAAGCTGGCTTGGTAGATTGTCCAAAATACGTTCTGCTTACATTCATTTCCGTTTTTAAATACAGATCAGCTAATTTTGAATGAAAGTCAACCACATCTCGCATAGGTAGTCTCGATCAGTTGAAGTTGGGTGTCAAACAATACACGGGTTGCAATAAGAACAAATCAATTTCAGAGAAAGTTCGGGGAAAAAATTGAATTTGAGCTGGCAAGTTTATCGACCCTAATTGCACACTCCAACCTGTGATGGCCTGAGCATGGATCACGAGGCGTGATCGTGTGGTGGGGAAATTTTAACTGAACAGTGGATGGTTTCTTTATCTACAAGGACATTTCTACTATAATCTACAAGGAATCAAGGACATATGAACTCCATTTTACATTCCATTAAGCCCATGCTCCATTCCCCCGGCCTCCATCTCATGTCGGGGAGTGTGCAGTGCCCATCTGATGTGTATAAATAAACACACGCACCTATGCCCACTCCCCCGTCCCTCCCTCATTGGCTCCCCCGCCTGCCTCCACCTCCAGCCCTCCACTCTACTCATCACACTCCCCCCGCCGCCCACCGCACCACGCCGCCGGCGCCACCGCGCCACACAAATAGAGCGCGTTCCCGGCGACGCGCATGCCGAGGAGCAGGTAGGTTGGTAACTCGCAATCGCAAGCGTCTCTGTTAGTATCTACTCCTTGGCGTAGCGGCGGCGGCGACGCGTCGGCAAGATGATCACGGGGACGGACTTCTACCACGTGATGACGGCCATGGTGCCGCTCTACGTCGCCATGATCCTGGCGTACGGGTCCGTGAGGTGGTGGCGCATCTTCTCGCCGGACCAGTGCTCCGGGATCAACCGCTTCGTGGCGCTCTTCGCCGTGCCGCTGCTCTCCTTCCACTTCATCTCCACCAACAACCCCTACACCATGAACCTGCGCTTCATCGCCGCCGACACGCTCCAGAAGCTCATCGTCCTCGCGCTGCTCACCGTCTGGAGCTACGTCTCCCGCCGGGGCTGCCTCGAGTGGACCATCACGCTCTTCTCCCTCTCCACGCTGCCCAACACGCTGGTCATGGGCATCCCGCTGCTCAAGGGCATGTACGGCGACTTCTCCGGCAGCCTCATGGTGCAGATCGTCGTGCTCCAGTGCATCATCTGGTACACGCTCATGCTCTTCATGTTCGAGTACCGCGGCGCCAGGATCCTCATCACCGAGCAGTTCCCGGACACCGCGGGCGCCATCGCCTCCATCGTCGTCGACCCCGACGTCGTCTCCCTCGACGGCCGGAACGACGCCATCGAGACGGAGGCCGAGGTGAAGGAGGACGGCAAGATCCACGTCACCGTGCGCCGCTCCAACGCGTCGCGCTCCGACATCTACTCGCGCCGCTCCATGGGGTTCTCCAGCACCACGCCGCGGCCCAGCAACCTGACCAACGCCGAGATCTACTCGCTGCAGTCGTCGAGGAACCCCACGCCGCGGGGCTCCAGCTTCAACCACACCGACTTCTACTCCATGGTCGGCCGCAGCTCCAACTTCGCCGCCGGGGACGCCTTCGGCGTGCGCACCGGCGCCACGCCCAGGCCGTCCAACTACGAGGAGGACGCGCCGCCGGGGAAGCAGGGCAGCAAGTACGGCCAGTACCCGGCGCCCAACCCGGCCATGGCGGCGCCGCCCAAGGGGGGGCCCAAGAAGGCGGCCAACGGGCAGGCCAAGGGCGAGGACGGCAAGGACCTGCACATGTTCGTCTGGAGCTCCAGCGCGTCGCCCGTCTCCGACGTGTTCGGCAACGGCAACGCCGAGTACAACGACGCCGCCGCCGTCAAGGAGGTCCGCATGGCCGTCGCCTCCCCGCGCAAAGGTACCAATTCAGCTTCGTTTATCCTTCTTTTTCGTTTATTCTTTTTTTTCTTCCACCATGCTGAAACTTTTCCTCGTGTTCTTGGATGATCGATCAGTGGCCGCGGACGGGAGGAAGGAGAGGGGCGAGGAGTTCGCGGAGCGGGAGGACTTCAGCTTCGGGAACAGGGGCGCGGCGGAGAGGGACGCGGAGGCCGGCGACGAGAAGGCGGCGGTGATGGCCGGGCAGGGGGGGAATGCCGGCGCGGGGGCGCCCGCGGCGATGCCGCCGACGAGCGTGATGACGCGGCTCATCCTCATCATGGTGTGGCGCAAGCTGATCCGCAACCCCAACACCTACTCCAGCCTCATCGGCCTCATCTGGTCGCTCGTCTGCTTCCGGTAACCTCTCTCTCACTCACAACGCCGCCGGCGAGGTCGGTCCCGTTCGTTTCGATTCGAGCGTTCGCTAATCTGGTGGGCATGCAGGTGGAACTTCGAGATGCCGGCGATCATCCTCAAGTCCATCTCCATCCTCTCCGACGCCGGCCTCGGCATGGCCATGTTCAGCCTCGGTCCGTGCACCTGCTCTCTTCATGCTCTGCCAGTCCACCTATGGAACAGTGAATCATGCATGTACCGGACGACTCACTGACACTGCGTGACGTCGCTTCTTCCTCCGTGCAGGGCTGTTCATGGCGCTGCAGCCGCGGATCATCGCGTGCGGGAACAAGGTGGCGACGTTCGCCATGGCCGTGCGGTTCCTGACCGGCCCGGCCGTCATGGCCGCCGCCTCCTTCGCCGTCGGCCTCCGCGGCACGCTCCTCCACGTCGCCATCGTCCAGGTAAAACCCCCCCAACCCAACCAACCGCACAAACGAACCAACCACAGGCATGCCATTGACAAGAACCGCCTTTTTTGAGGAAAACTGGAAAAGCAAACAACAGCGCGGTCAAGTGGCCGGCCGGGCATGCCGATCGATATGCCCCCTGTGCCGCGCTTTGCCGGCACAGCTCGCTTTCGCTTTTAGACTTTGCACGCACATCACTCACAGGCGTTGTTGGCTGCCTCGGTTTTTTTCGATGACTACTGACGCGTTCGTTTTGTTTACTGGCGACGGGAACGCAGGCCGCGCTGCCGCAGGGCATTGTCCCCTTCGTCTTCGCCAAGGAGTACGGCGTGCACCCTGACATCCTCAGCACGGCGTAAGCATCTCTACAGCTTTGCTTTGTGTTGCATCCATCCATGACGCCGCGCACCGAGATTCTCGGCCTCTATACGCCCAGCTTTGTTTGCCTCAGGGGTTTTGTCTCACCTGCTGCCGTTGGCTGCGCTTGCCTTTGTGGTTGCAGAGTCATCTTCGGCATGCTCATCGCGCTGCCCATCACGCTGGTGTACTACATCCTGCTGGGGCTGTGAAAAAGCGAGACAAGGAGGTGCTGCTGCAGGCCAGTCACAGCTCAGCGATGCCGGGTGGGGTGGAGTAGGAGACACAGGAGGGGACAAAGGGTGCTGCAGCGACTGCGCGTGCATGCGCGCAGGGGATGATATGGCGCATGCATGGTGGAGCTTAATTTGTAGGAGTATTCTTTAGCTGTAGAGATTAGAGGCCACAAAAGTGTTTAGGACAAGAGTTGGGTTGAAGGAGGGCGCCAAAGAACATGTGCAGGTGCAAGGCTTTAGGGTGAGGGTTTGCAAAAGCATCAGGTTTCTCAGGCTATGGGGTTTGATCTGGGTGTGTTAGGGTTGTGATGGGGAGGGTTTTCCGTTTATGGTTGGGCTGGCCTTGCATAATTTGCATTGTAAAATGGAAGCATGTCACTTAATTTGACGGAATGCTAGACCTCTTGTTCATCTTAGCCTTAGCGTACACTGCTTGGAATGGCAGCTTGCTTCTGTTTCAATGTTTCAGTAACTGGTAACTCCACTAACCATTTTCACAGCACTGGACATGAGTGAATTGTCTCTCTAATCCTTCCTGAGCATTTTTTTTTGCGAAAGAGCAAACCTTTGTTCCGCAACTGGATTAGGATATACTCAGGGTCTGAGAATAAAAGATATCTGAGAGGAAGAAAATAAATTGAAAAAAACGTGTCATAAACTTAAATCTAGCAACCATTTATAGTTCTCTGGGATGTCGATGTCAATGATTTTACATAAATACTTAAAAAACAATATTTTTTTTGTGCTATTGTTCCTCTGTTGAGCCTTGTTAGCATTTCCAGATTCGACTTTCTTTTGTTCCTTTGAAAAGAAAGCACACAGACCACAATACGCCAAGTTTTATGTCAACGTTGGGGTGCCTTTGGATATGACCTGAAACTGTGTTCCGCTTTATTTTGATTGTAGAGCCGCTTGTTAACATCATCCAACGCGGACTGAACAAATAGATTCTACTTCTTTTTAATGACAAATATGTTCTTCGTACAGGAACAATTGATATTAAAGTCCTAAATTGCGGTTAGCAGCCGGCTTGATTGTCTAGTAAGATATGCAGTAGAGTGAAGCCAAAATTGGTCTGGTGATGACTCAATGTGAACCTGTGTGACCGTGGCCCTGTTTAGTTCCCTTAAAAATCCAAACTTTTCATCACATCCATATCACATCACCATCACATCGAAACATTAATATAGCAAACGAGAATATTTGCTCGAGAATTGTAGTTGTGAAGTGTGAACGGAGGCATATGTACCAATGTCATAGGCATTGTCAATCACTGAACTAATCAGCCATTCCTTTTGTAAGACAACTTCACCAATTTGTCGAATCACCAAAAGATCCGGGATAGCTAAATCATGGTTATGATTGCACATCTTAATATGAGTCATATATTAGGTTTCACGCGGAATATCGCTTATTGTGGTAGTTGTAATGTCTCTATTAAATTCCTTCTACAACTCTTTTTATATACAAGATATATATATAGAACAATGATATGGTCCGTCGACATTTGTAGTTATATGATCAGATCAGATCCAATGGTCAAAATTTCACTTCCAACCCCTGCCTCATGGCTTCTGCCCGCTTGCTCCCAACATATTTGATGCCTTAACTAGTTGTGCTAACTACACATTTTCGAGCATCCCCCGCTGCTAACCCATGGAGTTAATAAAACTAAAAAGGCATCCACACATAGAACGACTGAACATCCAAAGCTATCAACAAAAGGCAGCAGCTCTGCTGTAAATAAAACTAAAAATATCCATGGAGTAAGTACAACCCACGCACAACAAATTGGTCCTCTACCACTACCGTCCCATCCAACACCACTACCTAAGCTAGGTCCACATCGTGCTTGAGCTTCACTGATGCACTATCCATCAGTTATGGAATTACAGTAACGTACAGGGCTTCCCGGGCCTAGGGTGGTAATAGATGGTGACCCGTTTGTTTCTTCACAATCCAATTTAACTCTAGTCAAATTTAGGTAAAAAACTAGTACTTTTTTGGCTCGACCCTAATAGAGCCCGGCCCTTAAACCTCCCCCCCCCCCCATTCGGTACCCCGGCCACTGCACGGTAATGTGGGATTCGACGTGGACCGGCCCGGCGTATCCAACGACAGGCCGGGCCCTCGCCGTCTCGCTACGGGATCGAGTACCCTCTTGCTGTCGGTCCTGGTCGAGAGGACGGTTGGTATAACAAATCGATGCTAACCGATACGTTTTCCCTCAACTCATATGCTTTCAGGTATCATACATCCTTCTTCTCCTGCTCCGTGTTAACAACACAACAGCTGCTGCTGGGGTCTCGTAGTTTAGGTATGCAGCAATTCATGGCACGCTGCCGGCCGGTACGTGTACGACGAGGAGACATGTACGTACGAGACGCAACTTTTATGATCGATCAGCCAACCGGGGCGAATGATGAGTTCTCCCCAAAAAAGACGATGGAAAAAGGGGGCGAGCCGAGTCGCGCAATGATTCCTCATGAGAACGGGGAAAGCTTGGCACGCTAGCAAAAGTGCCGCAGATTCGTCGGGGCTCGCACAGAGGAAATAATCGCTATGTTTTTTTTTCATTTCTTGATATACGACGTGGTGTACTTTTGTACCCAAAATGCTTGATGTGTGTCTTCCGTCTGGTTTGTGTGCATGCATGGAAGGTTTTCGAAAAGGCTAGTGGTGGTTTATTGTCCTTGCATGCGGAGCAAAATTCTGAAAAAAGGACAGTAGGTTAGCATTTTTGCAACCCATCATGGAGGCCAGCCTCGATCAACCATGCTAGCTCTGTACTTGCGTTGCGCTCTAGGTTACACGTCTATTTTCAGGCCTATCATTGCCAGGACTAATGGTTTGTTGCAAGTACTACCTGCTGGCTCAATCCTCCAAATAATGCGAGTAGCATCCACCATTTGCCTCCCCCTTTTCAATTCTTGCGAGTGCACCGTGTGCCGCATCTCCTGTTCAACTGTGCTTTCAGTACTACAGCAGCAGCCCACGGATCTGATCGGCCATGCAAAAACTTCTCGCTTCGCCGTGATACGAACAAACAGTGTTAAGAGGAAGGTTGGCTCTCGTTGTCCGGGCGGGGCCCACCCAGTTCTCGCCGCGACGCACGTACACATCACACATCATGCACACATGCAGGCACGGCATTGATCACAGTGCCTGACGAGTCTAGTCGAGTCGACCGGCCGATCGATCGATCGATCGATCGGGGCGCCAGCGATGATGGCCTGGCCTGCTTTGGAGGCCGCGGCCGCATGCATATGGCATGGAAAGGCAGCGGGCGCGCATGATGGTGCGCCCGCCCGGAGGAGCATCCCGGGATGGCCGGCCACTCATCACGCCCACCGGGCGCGCGCGGACCCCGCCCCGCGCCAATAAACTACGCGAAATGGCACGGAGGCCAAGCGCGCCGCGCCCGCTCGCGCTCGGCTCCCGGGCGGGGCGGGGCACGGGGCGCCGGGCGGCCGAGCACTAGCCGCGGTTGGGTTGGGTTGGGCAGGCGGGGGGGGGGGGGGGGGGGGGGGGCAGCGGCTTTCGGGTGGCACCAGCCTTTTTGTGTTGAGATTAATCTCTCACCGTGTGATCTCATCCATGGGGAGACTGTTACAATCGAACTGACAACATCCATTCATCCACTCCAACTGTCCTCAAGACACCCTTTTATCATGACCACTCACCCTCTCTATGTATATATATATATATGTACAAACAGATCAATGGAATACATAGAGATTTCACTCTTGTTTTGTGTCACTTTTACTTTGAGTACTTTCTATACTTTCTACTCGTAACAGTTTGCCTCGCCGCGCGGGAGGGATGGGATGGGAACCGGGAGGGGTGGTGCGTGCGTTGCGGTCGCGGCCCGGCCCCCGCGCGTGGCGTGGTCCAGGCCCGGCGCCCAAAGGCAGCTACACGGCGGGCCGGGCACCTGAGTTGGCGCGCCGGCCCCGCGCCTGCCGGCCGGGCTGCCAGCGCGTGTGGTGTGGGGGTGTCGCGCTCGCGCCGGCCGGCCGCTGCCACGGCACGTCGTAGATGCCGCGGCTACCGTGTCGGCTCTCGGCTCGGCTCGGCTCACAGCTCGCAAAAGCTGTGGCTAGCGTACTACGGCGTAGTACTACTGGACTATACCCATCGTGGAACTGAAGATATTTTTTTTTGCCGCAGCCCGTCTCTCAGCTTTTACTTTTCGCGTCGGCTCTTTCTTCGTCACGGCGACTCGAGGATAGGGCGTGCTAGCTCCACTACCGGGCCGCTTTATCGCGACACCATGAAACCGGCTTTGAACGAGGAAGATCTGGACCTGACGGGCCTCGCTCTGTGACAACTGACGCATCAACGGCTTGCTGTCGACTGTCGTGCCGATCGAGCGATCTTTCTGCAGACAACTCGGAGGAATCCGAGCTCGGGCGGTGTAGAACGTGATAGCGTATCATACGTACAATCGTTCGCCAGGTGAGAATACGTAGCACCATTAACCGGAGTCCAGGGCTAAGGTTGCACACTACTAGTGGTTAGTGGATGTCCAACTTGGCCGAAGCTCGGACATTGGCATAGTTTGCAAGCTATCAGATCAAATCAGGTGATCTACCAAGATGGCAAGATGTGCAGTGAAGAAACAGGAGATCGATTGGATACCTTGGACATTCTCTGAATCTTTATCAGACCAGTCACTAGTACAAATAAAAAGAGCAACGACACAGTGACGCCACTGACGCGCATGGCAAAACCGAAGTGACCAACCGCTCGATTGATAGGAACGAAGCCTGAGTGAGAGACCATCGACGATAAAGCACACACATCACCATCAGTGCAGTAGATAGTCGCGAACTAGAGATGCCAGTAGCACAAACGCACGAGATCGTCCATCATTTTAGTGTATTTCTTCCAAGATCTAGGTTGGATCGAGGCAGCGATATATCGAGCTGATGAGCCAATGGGGACGGCGATACATGCACGGCCACGGCGCCGCACCCTTTTCTATCGCTCGGCAAAAGTGACGCCGCTTTACCATCACCGCATCTCTTTCTTCCACATGCCCGCGCCGCGCTGTGCTGACCTGAACGTCCAGCAATCGAGCACCTGCCTGAATCTTTCTCCGCCCCACTTTCGCCAGCCCAGAATGCGAGCAGTATATGCGAATCGAATCAGGTTCAGTGTGGCCTGCATCGATCTGCATCCCTTCCCCTCTTTATTCTCTCCGGCTATGCTGGCCGGCTAAAGCACGCACGCACGTACGAGGAAAAGCTACACGGGCGGGCGGCATGGCGAGGCAATGCAAGCCGCTGCTGTGGATACCAGGTGTCGATGTTCGTTCCATCCATTGTCGTTCTGAAGATGTTGGTGTTGGGAATATGCCCAAGAGCCAACTGGATTCGATCCACTAGTCTTAATGGGCTATAAATGTTGTGAAGCCCATTACCAGGGGAAGGGGTACATTATTTATTAATCTCATATTGCTAATGGTGTGGAGAATTTCATCCAAATAAATAGAGACCAAACCCCTCCTGAAAAAGACAAGACTTCCGAGCAATAGTTGCTTTTTCTCCCCATCGTGCTCGCGGACCTAGCAGTCCGGTGCGCGACGTTTCAATCCTCGTACGTGTGGATACCTCGGAGGTGCTGCGCTTGGAGCACAAGGACGAACCGCACGTGCAGGACCAGACGGACGTAAGCAACTGCACTGCACTGCCACTTCGACGCGTTCGTCTACATCAAGACGGCTTCCGCTGCAACTGCGCGTCTAGTGGTAACAATCTGTGATCTATAACTGTTGTTGTTCCTATTTTTGGGTGAACGAGTTTTTTGTGTGTGCTAGCGTAGACTCCTCGTTACCCAACAGTGGTATTAGAGCCGTAGTTGTTTCGTTATAGATTCGGATGTATGCATATGGAGATATGCTTGGATGTAGATTAGTCTCTGATCGGTTCGTGATCTCCACTATGATGGTAGTGTAACGAATTACTCCTACCGGTCGGAATTCCGCCATCGGAGTTAAGTGATACACGTAAACCCAGGCATGGTGAGATATAGATCAATTGGATTGGTCGAATCGAACTTAGATCAATGACCGCGTCGCATGTCGATACACGACGGTGTTGATTGGATCCACTATGATGGTAGTGTAACGAATTACTCCTACCGGTCGGAATTCCGCCATCGGAGTTAAGTGATACACGTAAACCCAGGCATGGTGAGATATAGATCAATGTGATTGGTCGGATCGAATTTAGGTAAATTGCCGGGAGCAAGAACGGCGGACGGTCCGCGCAAGAACGGCGGACGGTCCGCGAAAGAACGGCGGACGGTCCGCGAGAGAACGGCGGACGGTCCGTAAATTCAGTCAAGAATCTTACAGAGACGTTATCTAGCGTTCCAGAGGGTCGGACGGTCCGCAAGAGCCGGTCGGACAGTCCGCGGAGCGGATCGGACAGACCGTGGGAAACGGCGGACGGTCCGCGCAAGAACGGCGGACGGTCCGCGAGAGAGCGGCGGACGGTCCGTAAATTCGGTCGGAATTTTGACAGAAGCGTTTTCCAGCGTTCCAGAGGGTCGGACGGTCCGCCAGAGCAGGTCGGACAGTCCGCAAGGAAACGACGGACGGTCCGCAGGGAACGTCGGACAGTCCGGCGAAATTAAAATTTTGAAAACGATCCCTCAGAAATGTTTAAGTTTTAAATGTCCTCCCAACTAAATCTTGCACCATCACATGTCTTGTACAATTAGTGGTGGGTCTATGAAATTAGGGTGCCACTAGTTTTCCTTGACTAGATGGGTTTGTATCGGATACTTACTCGCATAAAGGGTTGGTTAACTTAAACAAGGTCATCTTAACGGTTAAGGACCTTGGGACATAAAGGTTGGACGCCGAGACATAGAGATGTCAACCAACAACACGAGTCATATATGATATGATTAGCAAAAGTTGCTTACCGATCTACCATGTCTTCTAGCCGTGATGCTAAAGCTCACTAGTCGACTTGTTAGTTGTGGATCCTGAATCACTAAGTATCAATGGAGGGATATTGATTTTAGTGGGAGTAAATTCCGTTAAATTGTCTAATGTATTTTACTCTGTCATAGATATGTTGTCTTAGTATTTTGCATTATTTTCTGTTGTAGATCAATGGCACCTAGCACACTGTTTTCTTTGCGTTCGATCCTTGAGAAGGATAAGTTGACTGGAACAAATTATGCGGATTGGATCCGAAACCTTAGAATTGTTCTCAGGGCTGAGAAAAAGGAAGATATTCTAGACACCCCATTACCAGATGAGCCTGGTGATAACGCAACTGTTGCTGAGAAACTTGCTTACAAGAAGGCATGTGATGGTAATCTTGAAGTGAGTTGTCTTATGCTTGCTTGCATGAAACCCGAGCTGTAGATGCAGTTTGAGACAAACCATGAGGCGCATGATATGATCGAGGCGCTCAAGGATATGTTCCAAACTCAGGCCAGGACTGAAAGGTTCAATGTCTCAAAGGCCTTTGTGGAAACAAAGCTAGCAGAAGGCGCAGCTGTAGGGCCGCATGTGATCAAGATGGTTGGTTACTCCCAGAGGTTGGAGAAGCTAGGCTTCCCACTTGGCCCAGAGTTAGCCACCGATTTTATTTTAGCATCACTTCCGCCTAGCTTTGAGAACTTCATTTCGAACTACCATATGCATGGGGCGGAGAAGGGATTGAATGAGTTGTGTGGCATGCTCAAGACAGCAGAGGCTGACATTAAGAAAAGCGCTAGCAGCAGCCATGTGATGGCCATCCAAAACAGGCCTAACTTTAAGAAGAAGGGCAAATCTTGGAAGAAGAAGGGCAAGGCTAAAGATATGATCTCTCAGCCAAGCCCAACGCCCCAGACTAAGTCTGGACCAGCTGCAGAAAAAGAGGAGTGCTTTTATTGTAAGGAACTTGGTCACTGGAAGAGGAATTGCAAGCAGTACCTGGCTTCTCTGAAGAAAGGTGGTAGTAAGAGTACTTCCGCATCAGGTACACTTGACATTAATATTACAGACATTTTTCTCGCTGAATCTTCTATTAATTCCTGGGTATTTGATACCGGATCGGTTGCTTATATTTGCAATTCGATGCAGGGATTAGTAAGAAGTAGAAGCGTGGGAAGAGGCGAAGTTGATTTCCGCGTGGGCAATAATGCAAGAGTTGCTGCTTTGACCGTCGGGACGATGCAACTCCACCTTCCGTCAGGATTTATCATGGAATTGAATAATTGTTATTTTGTTCCTAGTTTGAGTCGAAACATTGTATCTCCCTCATGTTTGATGAAGGATGGTTATACATTCGCGAGTAAAGACAATGGTTGTGTGATCTCAGAGAATGGCATGTTTGTGGCTCTTGCATCCATTGTGAATGGGTTGTTCATTTTAAATCTTGATGATTCACCTATATGTAATATAATTGCTAAAAGGCCTCGGCTAGATGATTTGAATCCTACCTATATGTGTCATTGTCGTTTGGGTCATATAAGTGAGAAGCGCATGAAGAAGCTCCATTCTGATGGACTTTTAACTTCGTTTGATTTTGAATCATACGAGACGTGCGAAGCTTGTTTGCTAGGCAAGATGACCAAGGCACCTTTCACAGGTTTTCCTGAGAGGGCGCAAGACTTGTTGGAACTCATACATACTGATGTATGTGGACCAATGAGCATGACAGCTCGAGGTGGATTTCAGTACTTCATAACTTTCACTGATGATTTTAGTAGATATGGCTATGTCTACTTAATGAAGCACAAGTCAGAGACTTTTGAAAAGTTCAAAGAGTTTCAGAATGAAGTTGAAAATCAGCGTGGTAAGAAAATTAAAGCCTTGCGATCGGATCGTGGAGGCGAGTATTTGAGCCACGAGTTTAGCACTCATCTAAAGAGTTGCGGAATTGTTCCACAGCTAACGCCACCTGGAACACCTCAGAGGAACGGTGTGTCCGAGTGACGTAATCGAACCTTGTTAGACATGGTGCGATCAATGATGAGCCAGTCAGACCTACCGTTATCATTTTGGGGTTACGCTCTAGAAACAGCAGCTTTCACACTAAATAGGGAACCATCTAAGTCCATGGAGAAGACACCATATGAGATATGGACTGGCAAGACTCCCAGTTTGTCTTTTCTGAAAATTTGGGGTTGTGAGGTATATGTCAAGCGACTTCAGTCGGACAAGCTTACACCAAAATCGGACAAGTGCATATTCGTGGGATATCCAAATGAAACAATTGGATATTATTTCTACAACCGATCAGAGGGCAAATTGTTTGTCGCTAGGAACGGTGTTTTCTTGGAGAAAGAGTTTCTCAAAAGCGAGAAAAGTAGACAGAAGGTGTATCTTGAAGAAATTCGAGATGAGCCTATGAGGCAAGACTTTAGGAGTGATGCTAATGTAGCAGAACGAGTTGAGGCACCTGTGGTAAGAGAAGAACCGCCACAACCACGAAGGTCGGAAAGGCCACGTCGCGCAACACAGAAAATGAATCTCCTAGTTACGGGAGAGCGCGACATATTGTTGATGGACAACGATGAGCCTAGGACTTATGCGGAAGCTATGATGGACCCAGATTCCGAGAAATGGCAAAATGCCATGAGATCCGAGATAGATTCCATGGGGAAAAATCAAGTTTGGAACTTAGTTGACCTGCCTGATGGTGTGAGATCCATCGAGTGCAAATGGATCTTTAAGAGAAAGAGAGATGTAGACGGAAATGTTAACGTCTACAAAGCACGACTTGTTGCAAAAGGTTTTCGACAAGTTCAAGGAGTTGACTACGACGAGACATTCTCTCCAGTAGCGATGCTTAAATCTATCCGGATCATTCTAGCAATAGCTGCGTATTTCGATTATGAGATATGGCAGATGGATGTCAAAACAGCTTTCCTCAATGGGAACCTAGAGGAGGATGTATACATGATACAACCCGAAGGTTTTGTCGATCCAACTAATGCTAGAAAAATATGCAAGCTTCAGAAATCAATCTATGGATTAAAGCAAGCATCTCGGAGTTGGAACCTTCGTTTTGATGAGGTAGTCAAAGGGTTTTACTTCCGGCAGAATGAAGAAGAGGCTTGTGTTTACAAGAAGGAAAGTGGGAGCTCTGTTGTATTTCTAATCTTGTATGTGGATGACATATTGTTGATTGGGAATGATATTCCTATGCTAGAATCCGTTAAGACTTCGCTGAAAAATAGTTTTTCTATGAAGGACTTAGGGGAAGCTGCATACATTCTGGGCATAAGGATCTATAGGGATAGATCAAGGAGGCTTATAGGATTAAGTCAAGATACTTATATTGACAAGGTGCTGAATCGGTTCAGCATGGAACAGTCCAAGAAAGGGTTCTTGCCTATGTCACATGGCCTACACCTCAGCAAGACTCGGTGTCCTACGACGACTGATGAGCGGGAGCGCATGAGTAAGGTCCCTTATGCTTCAGCAATTGGATCCATCATGTACGCCATGATAAGTACTCGTCCAGATGTCTCATATGCTTTAAGTGTTACGAGCAGACACCAGTCTAATCCAGGTGAAAGTCACTGGACAGCGGTGAAAAACATTCTTAAGTACTTTAGAAGGACTAAAGATGTGTTCCTAGTCTTTGGAGGCGAGGAAGAGCTCATTGTAAAGGGTTACACTGATGCTAGTTTCCAAACTGATCCAGACAATTCAAAGTCGCAATCAGGATTCGTGTTCACGATAAACGGTGGTGCTGTAAGCTGGAAAAGTTCTAAGCAAGATACTGTGGCTGATTCTACAATGGAAGCAGAGTACATCGCAGCTTCGGAAGCGGCGAAGGAAGGTGTTTGGATGAGGAAGTTTCTCATTGAGCTTGGTGTGTTTCCCAATGCATCTAGCCCATTGGAACTCTACTGTGACAACAATGGGGCAATTGCACAGGCTAAGGAGCCGAGGAATCACCAGAAAAACAAACATGTACTGCGGAAGTTTCACCTCATTCGAGAGTTCGTTAAACGTGGTGAGATAAAGATATGCAAAATACATACGGATTTGAATATTGTTGATCCTTTGACAAAGGCTCTTCCACAGCCTAAACATGAATCACACACGAGAGCTATGGGTATTAGATATCATTTAGATTAGCTCTAGTGTGAGTGGACAATGTTTTGTATCTATGACATATTGTTTATTTATTGAATATCCATGAAAGGCAACTTGTATATGATTAGCAATTATGTGAATTGTTTGTGAAACTCTATACTTGTATGGTTATTCAAAAAGTTGTCCCTAATTTGATTAGCACATGTATTAGTTGATGACTATGTTTCACAAGTCATGGACATGGAGATGTCAAACTAATAATGTGGGCACATGTATGACATGGGGCTGGACTGACCCAGTTTGAGACTTGTTTATCTCTTCTTCACAACGCGTATGCTTTGTCCTTAGACCTGAGATTGTCGTATGTACTCAAGATGTGAATTGACCTACTTAGGGACTACCAAACGCTGCTCCGTAACTGGGTAGTTATAAAAGTGGTTTTCGGGTTTGTCAGGAAGCATGCTGTGAGGCATGGTTAATCAAGATGAGATTTTCCCCTCTCTATACGAGAGAGATATCTCTGGGCCCCTCGAGTGATCGGATCAAGAAATGCATGGCCATGCTAGGTTAAGTGTTAACCTCTTGAAGGATCCGACTCACAGATTCGAGAAAGGGAGGTCTTACTTGGAGTTAGACCAAATATCGTGAGGCAAAGGGAATAGCTTGTACGTGATGTTGTGGTGGTTCGTCTGATATAATCTTTACGTATTCATGGGAGTTGACATGTCTTGCTAGAGGCCGCTATCAACTATTGAAACGAGTAGGAGTACTCGAACCATGTCTATGTGTACGTGAACCCATAGGGTCACACACTTAAGAGGTTTGGAACACTGAAAACTTGCTTATGAGATTGTCTCTAGTGCAAGTGGGAGACTGTTGGGAATATGCCCAAGAGCCAACTGGATTCGATCCACTAGTCTTAATGGGCTACAAATGTTGTGAAGCCCATTACCAGGGGAAGGGGTACATTATTTATTAATCTCATATTGCTAATGGTGTGGAGAATTTCATCCAAATAAATAGAGACCAAACCCCTCCTGAGAAAGACAAGACTTCCGAGCAATAGTTGCTTTTTCTCCCCATCGTGCTCGCGGACCTAGCAGTCCGGTGCGCGACGTTTCAATCCTCGTACGTGTGGATACCTCGGAGGTGCTGCGCTTGGAGCACAAGGACGAACCGCACGTGCAGGACCAGACGGACGTAAGCAACTGCACTGCACTGCCACTTCGACGCGTTCGTCTACATCAAGACGGCTTCCGCTGCAACTGCGCGTCTAGTGGTAACAATCTGTGATCTATAACTGCTGTTGTTTCTATTTTTAGGTGAACGAGGTTTTTGTGTGTGCTAGCGTAGCCTCCTCGTAACCCAACAGTTGGATCCGTCGTCGCCATCGATCTGGGCATCTGGGTATTTGACGGATGGACGCTACCCCGGAGTCCGAGGACGGAGCACTTTGGGAGGATGGTGTACTGTTGGGTTCATGATCGTGAGGGGATACAATACTGTACATCGTTGCCCGTTGGTTGGTGCACATGAATGGCAGAAAGGTTGGTTTGAGTTGGAAGTGGCTCTCTCTCTCTCTCTCTCTGAGTTGATAGTTGATGATACCCGAATGGAATTTCAGACCTCTACCATTGTAATTTACAAGTTTGACAATCAGGCATGCTGTTGCGGATTTTTTTTGACAAAATAGAGAGGAGGGAAATAAAATCTTAGGCAATCTTTTTTACGGCTTGGATTTGAACGTTGGACTCTGCCTGATTGTTGAAGTTGTGGGGGTGAGTACTAGTTATACAAGCTGGTTATTGGGTTGAACTAGACACACTAAATTTCATTCTAAGGGTGTGTTTAGTTCCACCAAACTTCCTAAACTTTCCAAACTTTCCATCACATCGAAACATTAAATATAGTAAATGACGCATGTATCATGTATGGAGCATTAAATGTATGTAAATAAAAAAACTAATTGCATAGTTTAATGTACACGATGAGCCGAATCTTTTGAACCTAGTAGGTCATGGTAGGACAAAAATTACCACAAACAAACGAAAAGTGCTACAGTGCACTACATTATCCGACGTGACTTTTCGACCACCTTTTCCAGGGATCTAAACACACCCTAAATGTCACCAATCCATGGCTATTCCTGAAAAGTCAGTTTGTTTTTGCTAGGCGTTAGTAGTACGTTATTTTGTTGCCGGGATAGTGTAAGTGGTTTTGTATCTGTGTCCTCTATTTGAAATTTTAGAGAACGAGGATCCCAAACCTAGATGAAACTCCCACTAAACCTTAACAGAATCTCCATACACTAGACCTCCACAATTTCCCAGCAGTGTTTTGGTAAATAGCCAACAGTTTTTAAGTATATTTAGATAACTACATACCATAACTATAGGGATCACCTTGTAAGGGATTATGTTGTGGGTGTGATTTGATAAAACTGTCGAAAAATATACAAATTATACTAGAAAAATTGTCGGCTATTTGATAAAAAAGTAGAAAGTACTAAAACTGTCGGTCACGTATATAAAACTGTCGGGAAAGATAGCATATGTTGTAGCGACAAGCAAAGATGCTAGAATACCATGTTCTCTTCCTAAATTAATTACATGATGTACATTTTTTTTAACTTCCCTTCCTAAAAGACATGCTATTTTAGCTCATTTCTCTTGCTAAATTAATTACATCTCATGCTATTCTAGCTTATTTCTCTTCCTAAATTAATCACGTGGTGTGCTATTTTAGTTCATTCTTCTTAACATGGCATGCTATTTTAATTCATTGTGACAAGTTCTAGTGGTTTGACTAATGATCCGAGTATAACTTGCATCCCTTACAAGAATGAAGCGTCTTTGGCAATTAAATCAAAACCTGGACGTGTGAAACTAGTGCAACTGCTAGCTTCGTTCATCTTGCACAGGAACTATAATACGACATCCACTAGGCACCGATCCATCATCCAAGCATGATCCTCTGATGATCTGATAATGTGCTGCGTGCAGGGAATGCATGCACCTTTCCATGTCGATCTGCTGCCCGTTCTCCCTTGTCAGCTTCCACCGCCAGCATAACCAAAACTGTTGCCGGCCAGTGGACAAACCATTTAAGCCGCCCCTGCGCGCATGGCAGCTTCTCAACCCGTGCGTGAGCTGCCAAGGCATGGGGCCGTGGCTCCCGCACCGGTCAGATCGCCGACGAGAGAAGGCAAGCAGATGAAAACGCCGCATCCCCGCCGTGCAGTTGCCTACTACGTAGTACTACCAAGGAGCTAGGCACGGCTGTGCCCATGCGCCGTACACCTCGCGTCGCACGGGTCTCACAGAAAAGGAGTCAGGACCCTTGGGCTTAATTGGTATCGGTCACGATCCCGGGGAGGTCGGCGGCGCGCGGCAAGCAGTGCCGGAACGCGATGCGCCGTCCCGACGCGCTCGGCATCGATCGGGGCTAGCGCGTCTAGAACGTGCCCGGCCTTGACGTGGACGGGAGGAGATCGACGTCTCGACGTGACGGGTCCCAGCGTAGATTGATGACGCGCGAGCAGGCAGCCGGATGGAGCTTTGCAAGGGAGTGGGAGTGAGTACTAGCCGGTAGCCCGTGGCGGCTTCCTCCCGCGCGACAGGAGGCCATGGGCCGCCGGTGCGCGACAAGGAGGAGCGCGCGCGGCGACAGCGCCGCGGCCGGGTCGGGTCGTCGGCAAGTGAGCTGTTCGCCTCGCCCGCGCGCGCGGTCCCTTCTTCTATCTGATCGACTAGTAACCCCCATCCATCAGCATCATCCTACCCCCGGCCGGCACTGTCGCGGGACAGCGGCGCGCCTCGTCGCCTCCCCCGCGTCGCCGATCGCCGGAACCCGGGAGCGCCCGTGGCATGGAGCTGCGCTGTGCTGTGCCAGGGCCGGACCACTGGTTTGGTTTGGTGTGCCTGCCACGGCGTAGCTCGTGGCGGTTTGGACGCGGGCGAGTCGGCGATCGAGGCCGAGGGGACGGGCCCCCCGCCGGAGCAGCCGCGCGAGGGGGACGCGTGGGGCTGGGGCCGCCGGTGCCCGGCCCGCAGCCGACCGGGCAGCGGTTGATTGGTCGCAGTGCCAGTGTGGCACACTGGTACTTCTTCGGCTGTCTAGCCTCTCTTTCCCTCTGCCTTCCTGTTTGCTCTGGATAGATGTACTGATGTCTGGCTCTCTGCAACTGCAAGTCTGAAGGTGGTCAAGGCTGGCAGGGACAGGGAACCGGGTGCCGGCACGGTGATCGGACGGACGGTCAGGTGACACCGTAACAACAGCTAGACGTCGCGGTCGGTCACGCACGGCGGCGGCGTGTGTACATACGTACCTCCCCCAATCAGTGTGTTCCGGCCCACTCGGATTCGCCTCGTGCGGCGCCGTCACGATCCCGTCGCGCTCTCTCACCCACCCGTGGGGCAGCGCGTGCACGCCAACGGCGAACGTATCCCATGGCGAGATACTTCGGCGGCCGCCGATGAGCTTTGTTGAGTAATCATGTGCAATGCTTGTCAAGCTATTTTCGGTTTCCTTGTTCACGGTTGAAATAAGCTCACCAGTTTGTTTGGCTGAGCGAGTCTGTAGGGAGCCTGACATGCGCGTCGTTCGCATGGGGCGCGTCTGTAGGGAGTGCTGGGCGTGTTCACTGGACGTGGGATGGCGCGTTCGGATGGTGGGCATGCCGAGCTTGTAGGAGGACCGTGGTGTCGTGGGTGTGTGGGATGGCGCATGCCGTGATCGATTCACCGGTTGTGTAGGAGTTGGTATTCTATATATGCATTCAATAGAGTCCGGAAAAGCGATCAGTTCGTCGCACCAAAAATACTCTTGTGTGTTCATCGTTCCACTGTGTTCGCGCGTGTGCATTGTGCTGCCGTTGCAGGTGATCGCCGGACGTTGGTGTACGCCGGGATTGCTGACAAGCTTCTCCGCTCCCGGAGTTAATGCGGTATGGCGAGCGCCGAGAGAGCGTTGGCTACGCACGCCCGGGCGCGAGGTCGCTGCGATTACTGCTCGTTCGTGTACGTCCAAGCAACAGTGGAATTCCGGCCACGGGCGTCGCTGCCACTGCCAGCGAGGGGGCTTTTGCGACCGGGATACAGTGCCCCAAGTGCGGCGTCCCACTGACAATAGAGAATTTCGCTACCAGCGATCAGTGCAGCATCGAGCCATGTGCCCCGGTATCGGTATCTCACGGGAAAGGGACGCGACGGGAACGGCCTACAGTTGTGCACACAAGGCGCCCGTGCCCATGCCGCCGAGGCCGATGACGCAACGTTCAGCAGCAGCAGCGGAACAGCGTTTCAGACTTTCAGCAGCCATCAGGGACCAGTAGTGCTCCGCTCGGCTGAGCTTTTCTGGAAGCGGACGCGTCCGGCGGCGTACGTGGCGCGTCGCCGTCTGCCAGGAAAGCTTCCATGCAGCTCTCAGCCGCCATGAAAGCGAGCCCCGAGCTTTCCCTTTCAGGCAGGCGTACGGTACCGTCACGCAAGGTGCTACTGCAACCTCGTGTCGCGGCGGCGTCACCGCATGCGATGAGAGAGGAGAGCTGGGTAGGTGAGGGAGCCATGGACTGAGTGAACATCACGGGGTGCGGCGATCGGTCAGTCTTCTTCCCTTCTGTGTTGTAGCGTCCCACGCTCACCGCAACATGGGCCAGTTGGGGCACCAAAGAAGACGAGCACTTGGGCCTTTCTGGATGGCATCATGCCGCCTGCGGGACGTGAGAACGCACAAGCTTGGACGTCATATCTGCGGCGGATACGGATAGTGATGTCGGGAGCACAGCAAGGGTGCTCAATCAGTCGAAAACCTCAGCGGCAATCAATCAGTCGAACCTCACCGATCAGTCGCCTGATACTACGGGCAGAAAAAAGCCTAGATGCCCGGTGATCCAAAAAAACAACCACTAGAAGCTCCATGGAGGCATAGACACAAGACGTTCATCAAATCATTAATATATATGCACCAATATAACGCTCAACGCAAACGAACGTGAACCAGAACAGTTTGGCAACTCGAAATCTCGTGCTGTGCTGGTTGTCAGTGTGGTGCACGATGGGAGCACATCCATTTAGTTTCACTACTTCCATAACATGCCTGGATACATATATGGCCCATCATAACGCAGCAGAACAAGCGTATATATCACGTGTATTCACGAAAAGGGCAGGAAGGTAGACATGATCATTGTATGCAACGAAAGAGGGTTATGCAGGTGAACTGACGTAAACTGTGCTTCATAGTTCACGACACTCAGACATGCCAAGCGGCTAGTGGAGAGCACTATCCCCCCAGACGGCCACTACCATTAGTATCATTGCAAAAACATAATTGTGACAACTGACCAGCGACGACTGATGCCGGTCTAACAAGGAGAAAAAGAACATAGCAAACATGCTTTAAAGATAATATCTTATCTTATATGCGGTACTCTTTTGGTCGAGCTGATTTGAAGGTTCGAGTTGAAAGAAAACGAACCTGCTTACATGGAACGCATACCTGGTCCCTTTGACGTCAACTCAGTGCAAATCTCAGGCTATAAGTAATAGTCAGATCACAGAGATATGACAATCCACATATCAAACCTCTGCAAGTATTGTGCTTTCAGACTCTTGCAATAAAACACACATCACCTACTGTGGGCATTAGCATGATAGTTGGAATTTCCACGCTTCAATCATTTATGCTGAATGCAAAATTCCTGTCAATCATTGCAAGTTCAATGTGGAAGTGTTACAGAAACATGACGAAAGAGAAGCGCCAAGGAATAATGTGGCAGGTTGGCAGCTCAGCTTCCTGCTAAGTGATGCTTCATTAAACACAAACGCTTGGATAAATATATTTGGAGGTTAGTAGCTTGAAATCAGCAGAAAGGTATCTAACTTTTTGTGGGACCTTGGATTAGGATGGGCCAAATGATTATGACCTTGGCTCTAAGATTCAGTGTTTCTGCTATTGCATCCTTACATAACAAGGAAAAACCATAACTTTGGAATAAAATGGGCAATTATTTGTTTGGCCTTTCAAGATTTCACCAAGAGCTTGGTCAGTACCAGAGGTCATTGATTGGAACGTTATTTATTCAACTATACAACAGCTCCCCTCTGTTCGACCGAAATGAGGTTCGACAATAATGCCTAGTTCCATAAGAGGTTCTGGTTTTTGACACTCTCTATTTGACAAAGAAAGCAAAGGAGATCAGATATGAATACCTTACATGCTATGCTCTGGAAAATCAACAAAAATCCAACACCTTTCATGTATAGACTAAACACATGCGACGAACCTGTGCATCTAGATCCTCTGATAGCCATGTGTCTCCTAAAAGAAAGAAATATGACATCACATGATAAGACATTTGGTGTAAAGCCAATTAGCCAAATCAGCATGTCTCTATTAAAATCAGTTGTCCGTCACATAAAACTGATTTAAATGAAAGATTGACATCACATATCTCCATTGCAAAGAGCAGAATGGTAGATTCTCACTTTCCAACAGACATTCACTACCTGCTCAGATGGAGTGACAACTGGTAGGGTTCATTGAGAATGATACAGAAGATAGTACTGTGATAACTAGACTCGGGAAAATAGAAAACACAGACATATTTGCACACAGCCAAAATTTTACTTTAACAACTAAAATAGGAAGATAAAAACAGAAAAAATATTCTATGATGGTCTGATTGTGCTAGTATTATCAGTGTTGTCAAAGAAACTAAACATCATGATGCTATTATCTTCTATTTACTTCCAACATATGAATAGGTATGAACCATGAAGATATATTGGTTGCTGGGCCTTGGTAATGGTAGGAGACTAGGAGGCCCATCACAACAGTTGCAGAGCTGCCACTAGCTTCTAGCCCAACATAATTTAGAAACTGAAGGCCAAAGACTAAACCACTACACAATCATTAGCCCATTATTTAAGTGGGGGAACAACTACTAATGGAGTACTATTAACCATCAACAACAGATGTTAATCTTCCCTTGTATAAGCAAGTAACAGAAATGCCCGCATCAATGACACGATAAATATTCACCTGTTTATTTTCGAAAATCTATTTATATTTCTATACAAATTCAATTATACATTTGATTGAAATATTGCTTTTGCATATAATTAGCCAATATCAAGCTTAACAAACCCCCCCATATTTCCCGTTTACTACATAATTATGAACTGTACATCCTATCATATAACTGCAATAAAAGAAAAATAGCAGGTCAGGCAAATCTAGATGCAAATGCTATTTCTTCTAGAACGAGAATATATATGCAGTCTACCTGAATTGTTACTTTCACATGTGATTTAACCCATGACTTTTGGGCGCCATCCAGCAATCACATCCTCTGGCAGAGCTCGAGTTTTGACAAAAGAATCCATTGAGAAAATTGACTGCAAAAGAAAATTCAAATGTTCCAGTAAGGATAGAATGCCCAGGGCCCAACTCCTTAGGAAGATGTCAAACAAAATGAAGCCATAAAGTAAACCATGTAAAATGATATCTAGCAGCAAAAAGTACTAAGCTATCATGCCTTGTTAATATTTCTAAAAGAGCTCATGATGATTTTTCAGTGGTGTATGCATACAACATGAGAACAACCATTTTGCTACTAGTAAAGAACAGGGATAATCGAGTTAACATGGACCTGGATTCATGAGTCATGTTTTCAGTTACCCAATCGCCCACAGAATATTCAGTTTCTTTTTTCACTCCCACAATATGTTTCTTTAATCATGATTTGTATTAAAGACATGTGAACTACACATCCCAGAAATGCCACGCAACTGGTAAAGCACTAGTTTCTGCTGTTTAGGTGAAGGACAGATTGACAGAATGTGATAAAGTAATTGGACCTCGAACAGCTACCCTAGTTCCGTGTTCATTTATGTTAGGATATCGGATGCCTACCAGGTGAAAAATATGGGATCGGCATCAGGTTCAGTTACAGGTCAGACCTAAATAAACACCAAATACCGAAAATATAAGCACAAAGTTTCTTGCACAAAAGACAATACCTTCATGTATTGTTTTACGTGTGGAAGTGAATCGGGAACAGACCAATTCTTGTAGTGACCCAGAGCTATCTCCATGTGATATAGTTTAGGACCCAGAGAGAGGTCAGCAGCAGAAACTGTTTCACCATTAATTAACGGACCCTGCACCAAACATCATCTCAGAATAACATAGTGAATTTCAGATAAGGTACACAGAAATGGATATTGATTTTTTAAATACATAGCCTAATCATCAAGCCCATATAAAAGGGTTCTTGTGGAGTATACAACACCTTTCACACAAACTGAATATAATTTGAAGTATTATATAACAAATTCATCTTAGCTGATAAAACTTGCTAAACTGAGTTAATCTAAATTCTTGACTCAAACTCTTAGTTGAACCAAAAACTCAAGGCTGTCCTAGTAACTACAGATGGCAAATGATATCACCATATTTGAAATCTAACAGATCTAGATAAGAGTCGATGTTATATTAAACAAACAGAACCATGAAAGCATAAATTTGCATATGCACATTAGGTTTATTAAAATCTAAATGGCCTAACATGTGCAAAAGGTAACTTTTGGAAGCATTGCAGGGCAAAACAAAATTTTAGAAGACCAATAATTCCAAGGAATGCAGTCGTAAGTAATCCAATATTAGTAGTCAGCTTTGTTCTAACTTTGAGCATACAGACTCAGACACAAGCACATTTCCACGACATCATGCCGTTTATTTCTTCAGACAGGTAGTCATATTTTGCAACAGCTAGTGTAATTCGTCACAAAGTAGCTTTAACCATTTTAGCATGTAATGCAGAAGAATCCGAAGCGATGTTGGAATATGAAGCAATGTTAGTGTTAGGGGGTCACAAATGTGAGTCTGTTTCATAGAGGAAAAAAAGACAAGCAATAGCATCTACAATATGTAGATACATGGGACAAGAAAATCTTGGATATCAGCTGTAAAAATGTGCACCAGCTGTTGGGATTCGAAATTGATGGCCATACATAAGCCAAAAAGAAAAAGACGCAAAAGAGAAGTAAAGAAAGAAAGAAAAAGGAGAAGGGGGCTACAGACAGTTGTATTTTCTTTAATGTCTGTGACCAAATACATGGTATAATTCATGCAACACTGAATAGGAAGTTCTAAATTGGGTATGTGGATATGGCAAGTAGAAGCAAATATGGACATTAAGTATATTGCAGCTCATGAAAAATCACAGGACTAGTTGGAAGCAGTCGTATAACATTACAATTTCCACTAACCCACTTACATTGTCCTTTAGATAACTATCAAATGAAGACAGCTCATCAAGTAGTGCCTGTTCTGTTCCATCACTCAGATCTTTGCTTTTGAGGAAGCCGATGAACGTGGAAAATATTTTGGACCCTCTGCAATGAAATTTATGGATAATAACTATGATGCCACTACTAAAATTACTGCCAAGTATGAACGAAATAAAGGGAAGCTAACGAAGTTGTAGATAGCTCCAAGATACAAATCAAATGACGTTTCATGTAGGATGTGCCAATAGGGCCACTGATACAATGGCATAAATACCAAAGGCAGTCAATTACAAGACTATTTTATGGACAACCAAAAAGAATGACTACAGGACAGTTCCATTAAGTGGTACAGAAAGATGAAACATAGGGCACGTTTGGTACTCTTGCCTAGCTTGCTTGCTTGGCCTTGCCTAGCAAGGCTAGCCTTGCTAGCTGAAGCGAGCCAAGCGAGCCAATCTGGCTCTCCCGCAGAAGCAAGGGAAATTCTTGCCCACACGTACCCCGAGACAGCTTGCTTTTAATCCAAACGCCAGCTCTCCTTGCTCAGCTAGGCGAGGCAAGCGTGAGCAAGAAAACCAAACGCCCCCATAATAGTTTGTAGTCATATATGTATGCTACGGAAAAAAGAATGAAACAGATAAAGGCAGAAGAGAGAACTTAACAGAAAATATGCATTGATGACTCAACCACAACAAGAGTGCTGAACAAAGAGCCCTTAGCCCCTTACAAGGAAAAAACACATACATTGAAGCTTTGTCAGGTGGTGTTGCCAAGGGTGGTTCAGGGTACTTCTCCTCTAATGCTTGTGTTATAACATCAGAATCCGCAATCCATTTGTCCTCAAGCTTCACGATAGGCACCTTACCTTCTGGATTGATTTCAAATAGCCTGAAAAAGCAACACAAAAGAATGAAAATTCAGGGCCATGAAACAGTGAAGCAGAGAAAATCCACTAATAACCTCAATTTGAAAGGTTAGTCTCATCTTGCAGATAGGTACCAATCTGGCTTATTAGCTAGATCAACTAGCTTCAGATCATATGGCAGATGCTTCTCCTCTATTGTCAACAAAACCCTCTGTGTGAAAGGACCTGTGTTCAACACGTGAAACAAACGATTTTGTTTCAATAATCAGAGCAAATAAACTTGCAATGCAGTTAAAAACCATAAGTTGTGTTATTACACTTCTAGGAAAACATGATTCACACTATTCCATTTTGGGAATACCAATGTTGCCCAACTTTTTTTCTTTAGTATCAATCAGAAGTTAATATTAAAGTGACCTTGCAAACATCTACATATATTAATAAAGTCACTATAAATACGATAAAATGGTGATACCTAAAATATTATGTTGTGTAATTTACCTACTTGAGCTAAACATATAGTAGAGACTGCGGAGCAACTTTTGCTATTAGCAGGCAAACATAGATTAGAAAAAAAACTAGTTTAATTTTGTTAGAGTATAGATGGTTAGGATAATCCCGTACTGCTTATGCACTCACGGGAGGTGCCTTGTACTCTCATATATACCGCCCTAGGGGCTCATTGCAATATAACAACCAATCGACCATGGTCATACGCAGCCTACCTTGCTTACAAATTTGTTTCCAAATGCTGGCAACTCTATCACAGGAACGGGTATTCCATATTCCATGGAACTTAATACTCCCAGTATAATAAAGCATTTATTTTTCTACACAAAAAGGAGCTCTTTCACTCTTAGTGTGACCATGACCCTTCTACATTTTATTAGTCCTTATAGAGACCAAAGCATCTATCAAATCCAAAACCATGTTTCGTAAATGCTTAAACACATTGAACAGTCCTGGAAAACTTAAAGAAGTGCAGGGCAAGGGGCAGGAATTCAATAAATCAAGAAACTGAACTCCAAAGACCACCTCCACATGTCAATCTCGTAAAATACAACAACAACAATATTAGCATCCACTGTCTCCAAACACTGGCACAAATAAACAAACCTTCTCCAAATGGAAAAAAAACATAATTCATAAAAGTACATTTTGGGATTCTCCAATGCATTATCGTTGGCTACATGATTCAGAGAACTGCACGATTTATATTGTCATGTAGATGATGGATCAAACAAGGACACCAAGTCAAACACCCTCACAAATTGGATAACTGCAGATTGCTGGATAAAATTAGACCGCCGACACCTCTAATGCACTACTAGTTAGCTAAAACCTACCAGGCAACCACCACACATTTCATGCCATCCTAGATAATAAACGGCTCATGAGTCACGATAGGAACATGGAAATCAAACTCGCGAACCTAACATCACTCTAAACGCGAAATGTTCAAGCTAGCATTTGCAGCTCGAGTCATAACGCAGCAAATTAAATCCAGAAAGAACGCCCCGAATCCAAATAGCGTCCAGACAACCTGCATTGTCAGTTCAACTACTTTGCATTCAACTGCTACAAGGAGCCCCGCGCGTGCAGACACAAACAGAGATAGAGTCAGAGCAAGGGCTCACAGTCGCCTAGGCGGCCAGGGACGGTGATGGACCCCTTAGCGCAGACTTCGAGCGGCTGTGCCGAGGCGCGGGCCGCGAACGCGCGGCGGAGCCGCGGCGAGGCAGGAAGGAGGCGGCCGCAGCCGCGGGCGCGGCGGAAGGTGGTCGCGAGGAGCGCCGGGGAGGGGCCCGCGCTCGTGGCGGCGGCGGACGTGCCGCGGAGGAGGACGGCCATGCCTAGCTCGTCGGAGCCGGTCGGCGCGGGGGTGGATGCGGCTGTGGCCCGGGGGAGCGGAGACGAGGCAGGGAAAGCTTATCTTCGTGGGCCCATGGACGCGTGCGCGCGTTTCCAGGCGCTTCGTGTCCCGGCCCTCCTCCTACTATCCCGGGGCGGCGACCTGAAAGAGACATGGACGACGACGATGGTGGGGGTTCGGCCAGATGTTTGGGAAGACGAGCACTTGGGCCTTGGCCTTGGGCCTAATGGAAGATGTTTTCTCTTTTCGGCCTAATGGTGGCCTGATGGAGCATTGGCAATGTTTTTTCATTGGAAAAAGTCCATCTTACCTCCCTCATCTATAACCGAAGTTTGGTTTGGCTCCCCCATTTTGAATACCGGGTAAGCGACCTTCCCCATATTGTAAAACCGGTTATTTTTCCTCCCTCACTGGTTTTGGACCCCGGTTTTGACCGTTTACTTGCCACGTCGCTGCCATATCGGTTTCTGACATGTGGGCCCTGCTCCCCACCACACCTCGCTGCGTTCACACAGGGCGCCGGCCGGCGGTTGGAGGGCGGAGCGGAGAGGAGGACACGATGCTCCGGCGAGCGGTGGGCGCGTGCACCGAGAGCCTCGACTCCGACAGCGGCGACATCGGCGGGTTCGCCGACCCCAAGATCATTAGCCTGCTCTGCCGCCCGCCGCCGCCGCCCACGCCCGCCGCCAGCGGTGCCGCTGCTAAAGAGTGCGAGGAGAAGGAGGCGCCGACGCCAGAGGAGGAGGAGGAGGGGACGATGCCGAGGCGGCGGGAACTGTTCCCCATGTGATGCCGCGGGCGGTGGAGGCGTTGGTCATGCGCGCGTATCGCCGCAGTGGGCGGCTCATTCTCACCGAGGTCGGTGGCACCGAGCTCGAGCGCCGAGGTCTTCCGCGCCTCCCGCGACAACGGCCGCCTCTGCCTGCGCTTCGCCGCCGCCGAAAAACACCCCGCATCCGCCGCCGCCCCGTATGACGCCGTACAGCACAACGTCGAGTTCTCCCACTTTGAAACCGTACAATCTGGTTGTTTTGTTTACGGTTTACGCTGAGTTAGCAGGGCCCACATGTCAGAAACCGACGTGGCAAGTCAACGGTCAAAACCGGGGTCCAAAATCAATGAGGGAGGAAAAGTGACCGGTTTTGTAAGATGGGGGAGGTCGCTTACCCGGTATTTAAAATGGGGAAGTCAAATCAAACTTCGGTTACAGATGAAACTTCAGTTGATTACTTTCACTCCACTATTTTTAGGTTTCTAGGATTATTTTGAGAGTTCGAGGACGTAAGATTAAACTAGATTTTAGATTTTTATTAGATTTGTAAGAAAACAATATTTGCAAACCTTTTTTTCAATAAGACTATCTTACGTCCTCAAACTCTCAACTAAATTTCAATTTACTCTCTTCAAAACCACTCTCGAGACTATCGAGGATGAAAAATAACTGGTTTTCAGAGTTCAGGGACCACAAACATCCAGTTTTGGAGATGAGGGACGGGAATCGAAGTTCGGCAATAGTTGAGGAACGTTAAACGGACTTTTCCCTCCTATAAAATAGGTCACCCACTTATTAGGCAATGGTTCTGTTTTAACCCAAAAAATATTAGGCCCAGGCGCCCAGCCCATTGGTTAGAGCAAGGGTCACAGGTGACACCTTTCTAGTCCCTCAGACGCGTCCCCTGTCTAGTGTAGCTGTAGCCGCCTGGTATGCTGCATCTGCCGGCTGTCGGAGCCCCTCATCTGCTGCTCCGTTGCATATGCCTTGCAGTGCACGCCGCGGCTGGAAGGCACGCCGCCGGCCGCCCTAGTCTGAGCTTCTGAGGTGTTTATCTTCTTAATCTCCCTCATGTAATGAAATCTGTGTCCTATTTTGTACCAAAAATTAAATCATGTGTGCCCTATTTTATAGTTAAGTTTCAGACATATATAGCCTTGCAATCATTTGGGTCGCTGCTACAAGAAATTAATCGATCTCCTTCACCTCTATCTCAAGGTACAGAACAATAAACAATTGCGGATAGAGTTAGTGCTACACAGAGAGAACTGAATCATCTTGATCCCTCTACACGAGAACAAACAACAATAACCCGAACTAGTTTGACTCGGTTTTTAGGATAGGAAGATTCCAATCACGTGTTGGATCCTGAGGATATTATTGCAAATCCTGGTCTTAAGAAACCAATTGAGAAAATGCATCCAAACATTAGGGATGACGCTAGCTGCTAAAACAAACTATGTCTTATTAGATCCATGCCAACCATATATAAGGTCGTAAATATGCTAAAAACGTTTTAACTATGGTATTGCAATTCACATTATTAAACGTGTGAGTTCAAAACCTTTCATGTATTGTTGCCATTATTTTACATATGACATATATTAGGTGATTTCGGCCACTGAATTTGGCCTAGTCTTGACCAAAAGCTGGGTCCACCACTGCAGCTCGATCACAAAATTCAATTTTTTTCAAAGCAAGTGAAGCCTGCTTATCTCTATAGTTTCCGACCATTGATAGCACCTCTACATCTGTTTATGTAAAATGCTAAGCGAGGCTTGCTGCTTAAATTTTGTTCGCAACATCTTTGATGTGGCTCGGACTGTTTGCATATTGAACTTACTCGCTCATATGATACAATATGCAATTAACAACAACCAAATAGACACATAGAAGAAGGAACGGTTACATAGGAGGCATAAGTCATTGTGTGTCTATGTCACATCCGATTTTAAAGATAAAACTAGATGCATCTCATTCGGTACCACTGTCCATTTACACATATATGTTGACCATAAATGTAAAGAGAGTTGTGGTATTATTATTACACTCTATGACATAAAATCTTATCGAATAAAAGTGAGTAACTAGCTGTGGAAAATCCATCAACTCCACGGGCAGTTAGAACACGAACACGTGTAGCTTCTTGAAGTCTTCTGGGAACACCTCGAGATCTCCTTTGGATACACTTCTGTATGGTAGTAAGTGTAAGTGAGAAACATGATATCCATGACTTAAAAAGGAAAACGTGACAAGGTTTGAGTGCATTCAACATTTTTAGTTGGTCAATATTTTATTAATAATCAAGTAACAAGATGCAAGTGTATTCTAACCCAATGAAGCAATGAAATACAATATAAGCATAAACATAAGCAAATAAGTATAATATAATTCAACTTCAAATCATTAATCATGTAAGGATCTAGACCGCCAATGACTGCCCACAAGTCGTGTTTTCTATGTCGCCTGGGTTTGCAAAGCCCTTATACACTACCAAGGTGAGTGGCTAGGGATTCATTCCTAGATCTTTACAAAGATTCCCTAATAAGTGATAGTCTGCTAAGGATTCGGGTTGAGAAAACCTTCCAAAGTCACTAGTGAGCCACATATCTTAGCAAAGCATACAACTCAAGGGGACCAGGTCATACCTTATCAATGCCTCCCCTCTTTCCCTTTTATTAAGACTATCCCAATCTAGAAATTCTAGTTAATTCGTCATATAATTCTAATGGTTTTACTATTTTCCTGAGTAATCTTTGACTCAAAAACCACCATAATCCCAAATTTAAGCAACTAAGCATGTGTCTACCCAACGTGTAGCAAAAAGCAACCTAGATGTGCAACAACATGGTAAAAGACTAGGCAAAATCCTTAGCATATGACCCAATATACTAATATGCATTGGAGAAAAGTAAATGTGTAGCTTTGATTGATGTAATAGAATCCCAAAGAGATGATCAAAATACGGTTGCCTTCTTCAATTCACTGCTACGACTAAAAGTCTTCCATGTACTTCTACTCGTATTCTTCGAAGGGCATGGCTTCTATATGCATCGCACAAATGCATTTAATAAAGTAATACAATAAAATAAGAAACAATACACCAAATAATACACCAAACAGTAGACATAGAACAAAACAATAGCATAAAATCCACATATCGCTAGTATCAAAATTTAGGTACTTTTTTATCGACATATTTGGGTTGAGAGGGAATACATATCGAAAGACACTTTTTTCAAATGTAAAATAATATCTCATCCGCATAATGGACAAACACATTTAAAAAAGAATTAGTGTGGACTTTGATATCATGATGTAAAATTATTTGTAAAAATAAAAAAACTACAATATTAAAGTAGAGATTTCCAATGTGTTTTATTTATTATGTTGTGCATCATACATATATCAACGCTCAGAAACTTTCAATTCATTGTTGTATCTGCTCTTTATCAAACCAGCATTCTACCTATTTTTATCTATTTGGAGACTCAGTTGGGATTTAATACCAATACTTTACACTTTATTTTTTCTAAGTTGTTTTCGAATATATGAAATTTAATAGTACCCAAATTTTATTAGAAAATTATGAAATTTGGCTAGAGACCAAAATTCATGCACATAAAAAGTTCATCAAGAAAATCAAATTAGGTAATGGCTTGCTTCATTGTTTTTATTTGAGAGCATATGTCGTTAGTCAACTCTCTCCTTGATCTCCAATGAGATCCAATATGATTACTACTAATCTTTGTCTTTTGCATGATAATTTTTTGACCGATTTTTGCATGATAATTTAATAAACTCTGGAGCCTCCATGGAAGAAGGACGTAAATGTCGTTGAGCTCACAACATTGAATATGGGCTACAGATGCATACAAAATATATCAAATAGACTAGCCAATGAGCCTAACATAAATATGTTTCGAGGCCGCGGGGATGGTGTTGCCTAAACCTTTGTACATCAAGACAACTACTAGTTATTACTCCTTACCCCTTTATATCCATGATGGTATAAGGCTTGCCATTCTTCAAGGTTGTTGCCAACTAGCAATCAACCAAAGATTCACAATACAAAATATTTCATACAAAGATCTTTTCCAAAAGATTTACTTCTAGATATTTATTTTACTAGGTGTTATTAAGAAAATGTATAGCTCTTGTAACCATTAAATTTTTCTATAACATAAGTATACTATGCATTTTCGATGATATCATGTGATCAGTCCGTACAAGTTATCAGGGCTTAGAAAGAAAAGTGGATACTTTAGAATTTAAAGCAACATGCAGGGGAGGAGGGTTGAGTCAGGAGGACGACTAAGAAGGAGGCCGATGGCAAGGCATAGTGGACTGGTTGGGGCAGCACACGCCACACGGGAAGGCGCAGCAAAATAAGCTGGGACATAAATCTGAATTTAGTGTAACATGGGGAAGAATAAAAGTAGGGATGACTAACCTGTCGCCGCCAGTCTCTCCGACGTGCACCACAGTATATTCACCCTCTAAGTGAGCGCTCTGTCAGCCATCCTGAACTGTCATGCCCCCCATGAACTGTTCGGCCCACCAGTAAATTGCTGCACACCTCGACCATGCCAGTCTACCGTCTGACTCTGCCGCTCCTGAGCATCCACTGAACTGCTATCATACTCCTATCAGTCGTCATGTGCACCACGACTGAACACTGCTGACGGCCTCCGCTCGTTGCCAACAAGCGAGCAACACCGTCCTGAGGTCTTGTCCGCTGAATGCAACCTCTCCTTCTTCGAACGCTGCAATTTTCATCAGCTTCCGCAACGCCCTACCATACCCTATAGCTCCGTTGTGCGCACGACCCTACTACACTCCCGCACGAACATTTGTCACCGCACACTGATCCGATCAGTTTGACTTGCTGATCACCATATTGTCGTGAACTGTCTGTCTGGTTCATCATTGAACCTCACTTGTCGTCAAAGAAGTACCATATACGAACTATTGGTTCACCGCGTTGTCGCCTCATGTCTCCGAAGTCACACCACAATAGCCTTCCATACCACCTGCATTCCGCTTGTGCCTCGATGCAAACCATGCAAGCATCAGGACGCATCAACACACACATGCACTCCACCTAGGTCAAACACACGAGAGAAATAAAATACTAGGTGATACCCCGCGCGTTGCTGCGGGATTTTTATGTGAAATTTAAAAATAAAAATAATAAAGTAAAATTTGGAAGCAGAAACACTAAGATGATTTCTTCGTATTCTTGTATGTTGAGAGAAATAGAAATCAATATTTTGTAGTGGGGGTGCTCGTATATAATTATAGATATATAGAATTTTTTTTAGATTGGACGGTGCAAACAATTAAGATGATGTGGCTGCACCGCATGCGAGAAGTATATAGTTTAATATAAATATAGAATTGGACGGTGCAAATAATTAAGATGACGTGGCTGCACCGCATGCGAGAAGTACATAGTTTAATATAGATATAGAATTAGCAATCAACGCATCTTGGTGGGGTACTTAGTGGAGGATGACGTGGCGCGCTGCAAGAATCAGCAATCAATGCATCTCGGTGGGGTGCTTAGTGGAGGATGACGTGGCGCGTTGGTAGGGTGTTTAGTGGAGGATGACGTGGCACGTTGAGAATTGAGAGAATTCCTTAGTGGGGAGCGCTAATATAGTTTTGTATTATTAGACTCCACCTAGGACCAAGCAAGCTACTTGCATACAACCCACCACGAGCCCTCTTTAAATTTCTGGACGTGGTATGATAGCTAGTCCTTTCCTCCACGTACCGTGTCCTGGTTGGCACACTAAACTGATGAGGTCTGATCCTGTACCGCAAGTGGCCATACGCAAGCATATGCCTCCACAACTTTGCAGTTGTCCAAACGAGCTTGGTACACCTCCGACTCCATCTTGAGCTGCGCACTCACGCATCTTGCCACGCGCAAGCAACCTGACCACGTCGTAACTTTCACGATGAACTGATATCGCCCTTGAGTTGCTGCCTTCGTACTCCCTCCACGCTAGCACCTGGTCCTTGATAACAAGGACATTCGACGAGCCACGCTAGCAACTTACTCATCCGCGATATATCCACCCCGCCTTTGATGACGACAACGACAAGAAAATTCTAGTCACTGCCGACACTCACGTTAACCTGGCGTGACTATACATCTTGGCCATACTTATGCTTCACTTAGCATCGTATTCTCCGACACCGTATATGCATTGAAATTACGCCACGCAGATGCATAATCCTCGAATCTTCAGGTGATCTTCGCACAACCTCTAGATCCAATCGAACGATAGCTCTGATACCAATTGTTAGATAATTAGCCCCCGTAACGATGAGTCGCCCGCTAATCTCCTACAGTTGAAGCGTCGATTGGATCTATCGAGACGAACTTGCAAGATCACAGACGACACCGGAGACACGATCTTTGTTAACGAGGTTCAGCCGAAGCTTACATCCTCGGGGCATGACTACGAGCCTCCTCCCGAAACCACGACACCGATCGCTCCGGAGTCCCGGCAATGTGCCACCTCCCCCTGCGAGTCTGTCACTATGTCGTCATGGTTACTACCGCAACCCCCCAACTCTACCCTATATTGCTAAATACAACTCGAAGCCCCGTCGTAACCGGACTCATACAAATATTCGACACAATATCTAACATTTGGATTATGTGTCATTTAGTGAAGAAAACTAAGTAATCCATTAGCACAAAGCTAGCTGATGCTACAAATGGATCAAGTTTTTTTTGTCAATGTTCAGTACAAGATTTATTAACTGTACACACATGATACATTAGGAAGTACATACACAAATTGAAGCTAGCTGCTGCGAGCTGCTAGGTACACAAAAAGATATAAGCTTGAATTAGGTGTCATTTAGTGAAGAAAATGAGCAACCCGGTAGGAACACAAAGCTAGCTACCGCTACAAATCGATAAGTTTGTCGATGCAAGATTTATTGACTGTACAGACATGATGCAATATGAAGTAGTACATACACAAATATTCAAGCTAGCTGCTGCTAGCCGGATGCGAATACTGAACGTGTGAATCATCATCGATACGGAGGAATAATAGTACCAGCATTTCGATCTTAAGCATGCGAAAGATCGTCTCCGTCGTCATTGGCTACCGTGGACGGGTGCGTGCCGGATGCAGGGCGCGCCATCTCCACGGCGGCAGGGCTCTTCTCCTTGCGCATTTCCTGGTACCTCTCCTCCGCCTCGGGCATGGCCCCCATCATGGCCTTGAGGCGCAGGTTCATGTCGTCGAGGCGCTCGTAGACGGCGTCGTTGGTGAACATGCCCTCGCACACCTTGCAGATGGTGTCCCAGCTCTCCACCAGCGGCATGAAGATGATCACCGCCGACCCGACGGTGCCCCACGCGATGGCGATCGCCGCCCACAGCGTGAAGTAGCCGGCGCTGTACCTCCCCGCCGGCAGCGACAGCACGGGCCACAGCACCACGATGACGGCCGTGAACGCCACGCCCCACTTGACGATCCACCGCTTCGCGTGCACCAGCCGCTCCTCGTTGAGCTCCTCCGCCAGCTCGCCGTCGGCGGCGACGCTCTCCACCGTGGTGATCTGCCGGCAACTCTCCCAGTCGTAGCCCTGCGGCCACGCCAGGCTGCACGCCGCGTGCACCGCCCCGCCCAGCAGGATGGACACCAGGTTGCCCGCCAGCATGGGCGCGTTCCGCCCGGTGCTGTCCAGGTCCACGCGCCCGTACTGGACCTTGGCGACGGTGAGCCAGACGGTGACGCCAAGGACGCAGCCGGTGATGCTGCCGAGGATGGCGCCGATGGCGTTGGCCTTGATCCAGAGCAGCAGCAGCGCGATGGGGATGACGGCGGAGCCTATGATGACGCCCATGGCCAGGTACATCCATCCCAGGGAGACGCCGACGAGGTTGAGGATGACGGCGAGGACGCCCATGAGGCAGCCGAACGCAAGGACGACGGCCCTGGACACCAGGAGAATCTGCTTGCCGGTGGCGTTGGGGTTGATGTAGGTCCTGTAGATGTCGTAGGTGCAGAGGGACGAGACGGCCACAAGTTCAGCCGAGCCGGCCGAGGTGACCGCCATGAAGAGCATGGTGAGGAGAAGGACGGAGCCGGACTTGCCCATGAGAGCGGTGGCGGTGGCCGGAGGGACGAGGCCCTTGGCCGCCTCGGCCGCCGTGATTGGGAGGTCGAGGGCGAGCGCGCCGAGACCCAGCGAGGTTGCCAGCGAGAAGGGCACAGCAAACCACACCAGCCCACCCAGCAGGTACCCCTTGTGCGTCGACGACGGCCGTGCCGCGATCGCGCTCATCCAGTAACCCTGCACCGCATTGCATATATGATGAGTTTGATGCATAATTAATTACCATCCAGAGTGCTTCAGATAATGATTGAATTGGTGAAAGGTTTGCCGGGCAGCTTACATTGTCAACGAAGACCGTGCCGAAATTACCAACGATGTTGATGATGCCGAAGACGAGGCCACCGGAGCTGAGCATGGTGAGGTAGGATCCCTTGAAGTTGCCATGGACGGGGCCGCACGCCTGGTCGGAGTGCGAGAGCGGCGCAGAGCAATCCCGCGCCGCGCTGGCCACGGCCGTGAGGTGGTCGTGCACTATCCGCGGGCTGCCGAGGCTTTTGCTGGAGGTGTAGACGAGGAACACGAAGACGACGAGGACGACGTGCACGACGACGGAGTGGATGTAGCTGGCGAGGAAGGTGGCCTTGAGCCCGCCGGCGAGGGTGTACACGACGACGCCGAGCGGGATGAGGAAGCTGGCGGCGTAGACGTTGATGCCGGTGAGCGCGTTGGCGACGGCGGAGCCGCCCAGCAGCAGCATGGCCGTGACGATGACGTTGGTGGTGAGGCAGAACACCAGGAACACGGCGTGCGCCGCGCCGCCCCACCGGGCGCGCACGATCTCGCAGACCGTGTGCGCGTTGGGGGCCTTGCGCTTGATCTCGATGGCCATGACGCCGAACAGGAGCACCTGGATGGTGGCGCCGCTGGCGTACCAGAACGGGCCGCTCACGCCGTACTGCCACGCCACGTTCGAGCTCTGCAGGATCGTCGCCGCCCATGTCCACTGCTCGATCGATTCGATGCACGATCCATCATCGTTAATCGATTCCCATATATACTTTCATTAGCTGTTTGTTCCAGCTTGTAGCATGTGACCGAAGCTGATGAACTCGGTCCGATATGTACCTGGGAGACGATGACGCTGGCGATGAGGCCGGTCTTGACACTCCGTCCGGCCGTGTTGAACCACTCGGAGGTGTGTTGCGATCCCACATACCGCTTCTCTAGCCACACCTGCAGGGGCACTCGCGGTTATAATCCTATACGTAGTATACTACCTAGCATGCTGTTCCTAACTTCGTATAGAGAATTTTCCTTTGAATTCAAATATTTTGGAATATTTTTTTCTTTTGGTCTAAAGAGGCCCTTGGGCGGAGCATATGAATTAGAAAAGGGAGATAATAGATATACATAGGATTTCTTCTACAAGGCTGTACCTCGTGTTGGAAATAATATTATAAATTCAGAAGGAAGAAAATATTCCATAGGAAATTCATCGAAGTTTCAAAGGTCCAAATAAAACCGCTTTTCAAAACTGCATGAATGACTGTTTGTGGCCTATTTGGAACACAGGAATGAGGACAGGGGACTAAAAAGCATATGAAAAATATGACATAATAAGGTGTTTGGAAATAAGAATTATTCTAGGGCACATTATGTACCGAAGTTGAAGCTTGAACTGTGGTCATTTAGGAGTGTGGAAAACGTGAATAGGAAAGAATATATGATTTAAGAAATGCAAGCGCAAATCATACAATTGTAAAACATAGCACATATGGGCGTTGATATCCAAAAGAAGTCATCCTTTTCTGAATTCTCTTAGGGGAATTTCACATTGATATGTGTATTTCGTCTGAAAAATCAATTAATGTTACAATTTTACAATGTTTAAATACATTTATTTTATACAGAAAGTATACAAAAGTGTTACTACTCCATTTTTAAATATATGATGTTAGGACAATCTAATTAGCTAGTACAGTTTGAACCAATTTGCTTGTCATAAATGCCACATATGAGAAACAGTAGTACATCATATATCATATATAAAAAAATGAAGAAATTAGGCATGCGCATTGACTCATTTATCAATTTTGCAGGAAATGCAACTTTAATTAAAAAGTAACATAACATATATTTCCTTAACAAGAACATTCCCTTCAGTCTTAAAAGAGTGTCATTTTGGGTTGTGTGCGGTTAAAACATTTAAACTATGAGGTCAATATACTTTCCAGCAGTTCAAACTATAATTTTCAGTAGTGCTAGATTTATTCTAAATTTTAGTTCAAAGTATTATAATATTTTCTATATTTATACTAGTAGTTACTTGTAAAGTAATATACTCCCTCAGTTTCGAAATATGTTTCACCATCAACCCTTTACAATCGCTTAACTATTCATCTTTTCCACAAAATGTTTATCTAAATAGCATCATAAAATATATATCATAAAATGGCATCTCCATCATTCCTTGATACAATAATAGTTAGTTGGTCCCTTGTCTTAAGGAAACACATGTCTTATATTCAAGGACGATTAGAGCTTGATTTTGCGTCTGCAAGTCTTTCAATGCATCTCCACCAATTTGAGTTTGGTGCAGAAAAGACGTCTACCAACCTAGTAGGCAGCCTGTTTCTCATGCAGATTACGATTTTCAGAGTTTTCTTTCTTTCACCGTCTTCACAAATTTATGCTCTCTTTTTTTTTGCGGGTACAACAAATTTGTGCTCTTATCAAATTTTTAAGAAAAATAATTGCCACCAATCATGCTAGCTTGCAATGGTCGTCTATCCTAGTGTGCAATGATACGTGTCATTGAGAAGAATCAAGCAGGAATCTAGCACGCGATGGAGACGTTAATCATCATCAGTAGGATAAGGTGAGTACCAGGAACGAGGTGAAGAGCGCGAAGAAGGCGCCGAAGCCGAGGACGACGGCGTACCCGACGGCCTGCGCCAGCACCGGCTTCCCGCCGAAGAAGCTGCCGTCGCGGCTGCACACGCCGTCCACCACCGAGTAGTAGTCCCCGCCGAAACCCAACCCCGGCGGAGGGCACGCGCCGGCGCCGCCAGCCATCGTCGATCTGTATGTATATACAGGAATGAAAACAGGAAGAGATCGATCATAGCTCGAACTGGCGAGAGAAACCCGGCCAAAATCTGAGTGACAGAGCGGGTACCTCGATCAGGTCCCCGGCGACGGCGAGAAGGAGGAGAAAGACGGCAGCGGCGGCGCGTGAAGGTCGAAGTGAAGCCGAAGGAGACGATGGTACGGTGCCGCGACGGGAGATTCTCAGTATATAAAGAGACAACGGCCGAGCGCGCGATCGCTGTCAGGAGTACTCGCTGGTCTCCAACAACTCTGCAATTGGGAGTATCTTTGACTTGGTTGCTACTGTATCCTGAGCTGTTTTTCCTCTGCAGCGAAAAAAAAATCGGAGCGAGATCCCGATTCCCGCTGTTCAAGGGAGCCGGCGCCCGCACGAATCCTAAAGCGCCTGCGTTCTCACATCTCACCTGGCCACTTCTTCGTTCGTTCCGCCGGCCGAGCGCGGAGAGCCGGAGAGCGACGCGTCTGGCGATTAACGGAGAGCTCTGAGCAGCCGGCCGTGGCACCAAATGAGTGATCACCCCAAAGATGCCACTCACCGGAAATCCAGTTTTAGACCGAAAAATAGACCAGAAGAGAGAAAAACAGCAATTGGTTAATAGCACATACTCACATACATACTAACATACATGTGGGATCTGATCAGACTAGCACATACTGGTATGCATGACATACAAATATGGCTTTTAAGCCCAATAACAACAATAAAGCCCATATAGCCCACTGACAACATAGTTGCTCGTGTGCCGAGGCCGAACCCAGCTGGAACATGGCGAGACGTTCGGCCCGTCGGCATGCAAGCCCAATCAGGAGCCCACTGACAAAAAGTTTGGAGGGCCCATCACAAAGGCAAGAGCCGGAAGCCCGGAAGCAAAAAGGGAAAATGATAAACAGAAACCCAAAAGAAACTCCAGAGAAATACGTAAACAACAACAGCCCCAAACTAAATTCGAACGCTGCTTGTTCACAAAAAAAAAAACGAACGCTGCTAGCGAGTGAGCCCGTGACTCGTTCCGATATATGGATCCATAAGCTACAGAAGCAGCGGCCTTTTTTTTCTTTTTTGGAAATTTACGGCAGCAGCGGCCTTGCATACGCACTTCTTGGACCACGCCTGAAGCCTGAAGAATGCGCTGGCCATGCGAGAGCCTCCACTTCCACATGGATGTCTTGGGCGGTGTTCACTTCCCTTCAAATCCAAAACTTTCTCTCTCTAAACTTCACTGTTCATTATCACATCAAATCTCTCTCATCATGCATGGAGCATTAAATGTAGATAAATAAAAAAATTAAGTACATGGTTTTGATGTACACGACGAGACGAATCTTTTGAGCCTAGTTAGGTCATGGTAGGACAATGATTACCACAAACAAACGAAAAGTGCTACAGTACGCTACAGTGTTCGATGTGACATTTTCACCCAAATTCACATTCCCTTTTCAGAGAAGTGAACACCGCCTTGGTGCCAAGCGCCAACTGCCACTGCGCCACAGGAATAAGACAACGAGCGTCGATGTGACGCCACAGCTATGCGCTCGATGCAACTTGGCGCAACGCAAGAGTTGCAGTCATAGCTATTCCTACAACATAATGGCATGCGCCATGCGCGTAAACACAAATCTAAAGCCAAAGCCTACTGTTGTTCAAAAAAAGCCAAAGCCTACTAGCGCTTGCCGCTTGGCCGGCCTTCCCAAACGGCCACGGCCAGACGCCGTCTCCGGTGTCTTGTATGTGGTTTATATAATTACACGTCCTAAGTAGAAGAACAGACCCCTCACCCTTGGCCCTGGCCCATCAGTATATGATGAATGGAAGCAGTGGCGGACCCAAGAATTAAACGGAGCCTGGGCAAAAAGTTCATTATAGTTCTTCCTCCCACCTTCAGCAGAACAATTATAGGCTACATACAGCTGATTTGCACGGGCGGCACAACCGGCTTCCATTGGCTTCGTTCCACCAGAGCACGGGCGGCTGCCCAGGCTCGCCGGACGCGGGGTCCGCCAGTTGATGGAACCTAATTTGAAAACTAAAAGTCCCTCCGAAGCTTAAGGTCTTTTGGTGGAGGGTTTTACATGAATGCTTACCAACAAGGCAAATTCTCCATCGAAGAAATAATTTGAAACAAACTGCTAATTCTGAAATTTGTGGAACTGCAGAAGAAATAATTTTTCATATCCTTGTTTTTTTTTGAAATATCAGTATAGACTCAGACACTCACAATGCATGTACACTCATCTCTGTAAATACACGCACACAAACCTTGTCATCTAAACACCTTTGAGTGACAGGACCGACATATATCGAGATTGACAAAATCACCATAGGAACCTCATTGTCGACAGGCACATCACCTACCATCTGGTGGGCCTGATGAATGTTAACCTATGTTAAAGAAGGCCGACGGCGATAATTCGTAGCGGCATGTGGTCTCTTTGGATGGCTAGGAATAAAAGAAGATACGGGGAGAAAATGGTACCGATGTAGCATGCCAGTATTTGGGCAAGAGACATGGCAACTGATCTTTCGTACATTTGCACCTCAAGAAGCAAACTATAGTTTCAAAAAATAATCCAACATTGATAGAAGCCTCCGCCTAGTTGATAAAATGCGTTGTTGATGGAGCTTTTATTCTGTCCATTCTGGGCCTTCGTGTGTTGTTCTCGGTGATGAACATGGACTGTTTAGGGGTGCTTAGGCCATATGGTATGCTAACTGGTTGAATGCACTGACTATGGAAGATCAAGCTTGCAACGATGGGCTGATATTTGCACGGCAACGAGGAGCAACACGCTTGATATCGGAGACAGACTCTGAAGCATTAGTCAAGCTATGAAATAGCAAGGACTTGCAACGATCACAACCTGCAGTCATCATCAATGAAATCATGGAGCTTAGCATTGGTTTTAGTGCTTTTGTTTTTTGTTTTTTGTTTTTTGTTTTTTGTTTTTCTAATCGGTCTTGTAATCAAGTAGCTTATGGTTGTGCTAAAATGGTAAATTCTCCTTCAACTCCGGGTGAGTAGAAGCACCCCAGTCGGTACAGGTTTACGACAATGATTGTAAACGTTCACCTAGTTTGGGCATCTACAAACATGTAACCACCGCATGAGACAAAGGGAGACCTTCCCCGCATAAAAGGTTAACAAGACTGAATTTTACTCAAATTTTTTGATGTCGATGCTATTTCTGTTGTTGAGTCACATCCATTGAATGGATTAGTATTTAAATAATTGCAATTTCTATCATTGAGTCACATCTTGTGAGATTAAATGTCCATGATTTATATGCATCAACAAAAGTTCCATATAGTTCATAACATAAGCATCACATTTTCATGACTACATATTCAATCTCCATAAAAGGGTTAATAGAATTATAGTTTAAAATTTTAAATTTATTCAGTGAGAACTTATGATGGAACATGCCGAGCCGGATTTTTTTTTCGGTAGTAGCTGGCACGCCTGTCCAAAGTGAAACGAGAATTCACCAATCTTAACATTTGTTGGCCTAGACTTTCGGATGTGCTTATAGAGTAAGGTTTGCGTGCATGTATTGATAGTGTTGAATGTGCATGTGTGTGAGTATCTTTATGTACTGGTGTTTCAAAAAAAACACATAATGAAGATAAGTTTTATTGTGTCTGAACACTTAACGTAGTGTGTCTGGACGTGGACTAATGTTACAATAAACACTGTTTGAGTCCACTCATATAATAAAATTCATTTTTTTGATAATTCACAATTTACAATATATATTTCACTGCATATGTTGTATTAAATTGGTCTAAGATATAGTATTACATTAGGTTGAGAAAGTTTTCTTAGTAAGGCATAAAATATTATTATTTCACCACGACAATATACTTCACCATACTGAAAGTTCGTAATCTTAGTCGACAAATGACAAATCTAGTAGAATACTACATTTTCTCATAATTGATTTTCAACATCTTCTTCCTATGACTTTGGACTTTATGCACTGACTTATCTTAATAACATCATTGTTATTCCTGTCGTACTAACCCGATAATCAGCTGCCCCAATCTTAATCCTTTCTATTCAATAGTTCTTTGCTACAAAGGCTAATAGCTCTTCTTGTTCATGTCCTCAAAATTATTTGCTAATAAACATGGTAGTCGAAGAAAAAGTCATCATTTGTTCACATCTTTTCAAAAGTAACTAAGTATTTAGGGGTTTGATGTATGGAAGGTGTCAGATCATGTTTGTTTCTCACTCCATATCATATAATCAAGTTTATAATCTATAATATGGAAGAGAGAAGCTTATTGGATTATAATAATCTGGCTTGTGGATTGTTATAATCCAGCTAGTTTACATATTACTAGCAAATGTGCCCGTGCATTGCTACAGACATAAAACATATGGATATATATTGAGAGATTTAACTAATTTCAACATATTATACTTGTATATAGCAAAATGCCCGTACATTGCTACGGGTAATGTACGCTACTACCTACTATGGATAACGCTAACATCTAACATCAGATCAAGTGTCCTCGTACGCCAATCTTCTTATAGTAGGATTGTATGGTAATTTACACATTCATAATTATATTACAAATTTATATTGCATTTTTCATTACTTTTATCTTTAAAAGAAAGTTAGCAAAGTCAAAGGTAAAGAAAAATATATAATTACCTGCGTGACTTGCTTCAAAACACAGTTAAGATATTATTTTACTCTAAACTCGTATCTTTTTTATCTCTGCCATTGTTATTTGAATTGCACTACATGTTTGGTACTAAATCCATAGAAATTTGAAATAATATATATTTCCTTTAGTTCAAGTAGTCATTGAGTCTTTTTTTTACTTTAGAAATAGAATTCCTAGGGTTAACAATTCTTTCTATGCCTAATGAATTGAGAGCTCCAGTGACCTTCTCATCATAAAATAAACCATGAGCATGTGTGTTGTGTTGAATGATTGCATACCTATATAATTTCTAAGTTAGATTACACCACACAAATCTAGATACATCGCTTACATATGTATAAAGCACTATTGGTTCCTCTTAGGGTGTGAGACCAATTTTGCAACTCAGTGAGAAAAAAGAAGATTCAGTCAAGAATGCACATCAGGCATAAAGAATGCATGTTTCCATTATCATCCTATGGGCAATTTATAGTATAAAAAGAGTATAAGAAACATACCTGTACTTTGTAGCTTAATCTCCCAAATGACGATGATGCTGTGAGCGGGCCTTCTTTGCTATCATTGTCGTAAGACACTTCGGCGGCCCCTTCATGGTGATATCTCACAGAACTGGACAGGAGATAGATGCAGATAAATCTTTGTGTAATTGCGTCAGTGGTCGTGCGGCGTTTCTGTCCGTCATCTGCTAGGCGTCGCCGGTTGATGGCTTCTGCCAACAACACCATGCAGCGATGTGTTTATCCTCGTGAGGCACCGCGAGCGGGAAACATGGTTGGCCTCGTTTATGACAGGAAAGGGGGCGACTTGTCAGCGTAGAAGAGGAAAATACGATCCCTGGCTTCCAACGATGGGAGCTCTCTAGAAAGCTTGACGGCAACGGCACCTCGTCGACGCTACGATGCACTACGCGACGTTAAAAGGTGCATCGAAGCTGAACACGCTTTGTCGTAGTCCAGGCGCTGGATGCGTACATTTATATGCGTATAGTATCGCGGTCGTGGCTAGCGGAGTCCGCATCAGGGACGTGGCTAGCGGAGTCCGCGTCGGGGATGAGATGCTGCAATGCGGTGTCGGGCTCGGTCACCGACGGAAGATGGAACAAGAGGACTGTGGGTTAATGAAAAAAAATTAGGGTCTTCATTGTAAAATTATGACGGATCGCAGAATCAATCGTTTCCTAGTTACCGCGGAAGCAATCCTTGCTTTATAATTAGGCAGAGATAAGCTAAATTATATAATCCAAGACGAAAAACAATCATGATATAATATAAAATGTGATAATGCAATACACACTTAATTTCATATTATTTGAGAATAGACACATGCTAAATGGCTACCAAGCTATATATATAGAGCACTTTTAGTGTGAACTGAACTAGTGCATCTTCATTTCTTTATTCTTCCTAGTGTCGTTGATGTTTGGTTGATTTGAATTAAAAATATTAGTGAACTTGAGGGCTGATGAACATGCATGTTTGATATTTTTCATTAACAGTATATCACGGAACATGCATGATTGATACTTTGCATTAATAGTATACACGATATATCTACATACATAGCAATATCTATATATCTAGAAAATTTAAGGTGGCATATAATTTGAGATGAAAGAAGTATAGTTTAGCGTGAAAAGGGATCATGGTCTAAATATAAAATGTGATCACACTGTTTATGCTTAGTAGTGTCATATTATGTTAGAACATACACATGATAAATGGCTATCAAGCTAAATATATAGGGCACTTTTGGTGTGGACTGAACTATTGTATGTTCCTTTCTTCCTAGTACCCGATTCATAGTCTCGGCTCCCAAAATCGGGACTAGATGAGGTTAGGAACTAGGACTCAAGCGTATTCCTTTACTAGTGTATCATGAAACCCATGAGCAGCGCAATAGCATACTCCTTAATTTAATTGTGACTTTTGCTATTCATTTGTCATCAGATTATTAGGAAAAGATCTATGGAATTTTGGTCTGTTAGATCCTGCTTTAGGATCGGTGTAGTCTCTATCATGAAGTGCTCTCTCTTAGCGTGGGTTTGTTGTTTTAATGGATTCAAATCTGCCTCCGAAATCATATAAGCCAGCAGTGAACTTTTCGAGTTTCACACCATCATGTTATGGTATCGCTCTCTAAACCATATACCTGAAAGGGAAATGCACATGTACCTACTATTCAGAAAATGTTAATACCAACCACGGCAAGCTCATCTTTTAATTTCCATCCTGATTTATTCTGATATCTACAATATAGGTTATAGATAGGCATTTGATAAGGGGATGATTTGTAGAATATACTAATGAGTTATGTAGTGTGCATATTCCTTATAACTTGGTTATAAACTATTAATAATCGTAATATATAGATTTATGGAATTATGGTACTAGTTCTCACTTTTATTCTATTATGTACTTCCTTCATTTACACAGCCTGGGTAGTAAAGTTAAGCTTTCATGGAAACTCACGAGCATTACAAAGTTAAACGGCAAGGGATATGTATTGGTATACGAAACACCTGAAGGGGTAGTTTCAGTGTAGGCTAAAAGTATTATTATGACTATTCCATCATATGACAGGTGAGGTCGTAAGAGGGATAATGTTTTAATGACTGGTGGGTCCGTCAGCTGTCGAAAGTTTTGGATCTATATATAGTATAGAAAATCTGCCTCCATTGAGATTTATGTCCATCTGAATACAAACAGGTTAATTAATTTAACAAAACTGTAACTATGTGTGATACTATAATAACGAGGAACTACATACTTCAGTGACTATGTTTTACTCTGCTCTTTTTTTTTAAAAAAAAGACGCAAATGCTCATAATACATGCATACGCAGCCCTTTAAATACACGCACGTAAATCCTATCCACAGATATCGAGATTGACAAAGTCATCACAGACATCTCGCCCAAATGTCAACTTGCCCTGCTAAAAAATAACTACAACTTTAAGAAACTTTAGGAAAACACAATGATTACTTTATTGGGCCCACGTGTCATAAGGATAGGGAATACCCCTGCAATAAAGTTGTAGCTCCTTGTTACAGGAGCGAACTCTCCGTAGTTTTATGAGAAGTAGCCGAATTAACGTAAATTGTTAGCGGCTTTATATACCGCATACTTCAGTTGATAATTGAGTCTGGATTGCAATATATGAGAACATATGAAGAATGTGTTTCTTCCTACTACATTGAGTGAAACATCATTTTATTTTTAAGATAACATGGTTCAATATACTGTTTCATTCTAAATTATAATTTAATATTGATTTATGTGAGATTTGACTATTTATTTGCTGAAAATTTAGGTAGAATACACGAGATAATTAGTTAAGTTTAAAATATCTTTTATGACTAGTATAGATGTAAGTGCGATACGAACGTGTCCTGTTTTTATTGTGCAACTGCAGGACAAAGATAAATGGTTAATTCAATAACAGATGGCACCCATCGGCATGGCGGATCTCTTGCCCGCCGGCCGTCGCCAAGATGCCGTCGTCGAGCCAACCTGGCAAGTGGCAACGGACACCACCACCCTGCTAGAGTGCTAGCCGATGACCTGAGTACTCGTTCTCGACACTGACAAATGGGCCCCCAAATGGACAGACGCAGGATCCCGAGGAAAACACCACCGCACCGACTGACACGGGTGGTCCACCGGGCCCACGTGTCGGTGGAGCGCGCACCCCGCCAGGCAAGTGGTGCCGGCGGTTATCTTAATCGCGCCCGCCCCCGTCACAGGCAAGTGGGCCGCGCCCGCCCGCCGGAAACCGCCTCCCCAATAAAAGGCCGCGCGCCTCCTCGCCGCGACGCCCCCCGCCTCCCACCACACCACACGCCGCCGCGCCCAATCGCCATGGACGCCGCCAGCGGAGGCGCCGTTGTGGCGGCCGGCATCGACGAGGCGGACGCCGCCTTCTTCTCCCGTCGCGGGCACCGCTGCTGCGGCTGCTTCTGGGCGCCGCCGTGGGCGGCCTCCTCATCGTCCCCGTCCCCGCGCGGGCGCCGCGCGGAGCCGGGGGCGGGCGAGGAGTGGTGGCACCGCGTCGGGGACGGGGGGAGCGGCGCGGCGTCGGGCAGGAGCCGGTGGTGGCGGCGCGGGGTGGACGCGCTGATGAAGGTGCGGGAGTGGTCGGAGCTGGTGGCCGGCCCGCGGTGGAAGACCTTCATCCGCCGGTTCCGCCGCGGCGGCCCGCGCCACGGGGCCGGGGCCGCCGCCGGCGGGAAGCTGAACTACGACCCGCTCAGCTACGCGCTCAACTTCGACGAGGGCCACGGCGGCGGCGGCGGCAGCCCCGAGGGCGGCGACTACGCGGCCTACCCCGACTTCTCCGCGCGCTTCGTCGCGCCGCCGGGCTCCGCCAAGACGTCCATGGACCTCGGCGGCCGCGACGCGCCGCCGCTGTTCCTCCACCACCCGCAGGCGCACCCGCACTCCCCGCGCCCACCTCCGGCCGCGGCGAGGTGCTGACGTCGGTGCGGCGCCGGCGTTTCCCGTCGGCATATGGCTGTTGTGATTAATGGGGCGGTGGAGGCGATAAGGGTGGAGGGGAGGCCGTCGCTTTCGTCCTCTTGGTCGCCCGGCTGTTCTTGCTTTTTGCTTGTGGATGGTGTCCATAGGGAGGGAGGGTCCTTGTTTAATTCCTTTTTTTTTCCTTCTCCGCGTGTAATTTCTGTAAAATAGATTGCTGCTCTATATCGTCCAAAATTGTCACTATAGCCATAGAAATTGTTCATTCTTGAAGTAAAAGACAAGACAAGCACACAGTGCCATGGTCAATGATCATCCATGTCGAGAAGGAAGTTTTTTCCAGATGTAGTTTAAGATGTCATCAGCACTTCAGCAGTGCTTAATTTTGAATATCTTGGTTTTAAAAAGAATGATATCTTGAGCAGATGTTGTAACGCCCCACCGGCATTTGAAAGGCACTTTTAATCTTTGCTGAACCACGCCAAGATTGACCGACCGGTCTCACGCAAATTGCGATGCGTTTCGTATGGGGTCTCGGATGGTGTCACGAATGCATCTGATAATTGATGCCCCCCGTGGATTCTGGGCATTGGCGTTGCCGACACGGTTCGTGCAATCACGTCTTCTCCCATGTTGCCACGATCCCATGATCTCTCGTATGAATCTCGAGCACACACACATGCAGGTTGGTCATGGCCGATCCGATCAGGAGTCAGGACCGACCACTGCTTGATGCCCTCGGCAAGTGCCGAACTGCCGACCTTGCCGCCGGTCAGGCAACTGGAGTTGTCGATCTGCTGAGTTTTGGTCCAAAAGGAACAAACATTACTGTAACGGGTGTGCGCATTGACGGTGAGACCGGCGGCGCCGTCTTCGTCTCCGGCGTCTCCACGGCCACCGGCCGCCGCCACAGCTCCTTAGATAGATTAACAAAAGTAATTCGACAGATTTGGGCTTCTGTGCGTCACATTCAGTGGCATGTCTGCAAGCAAAGATGGAACGAAACAAACACGGGTGACGTGTCTACACAGCTATCTACGCTGATCAGTGATCACGGCACTAGGTTTGCAAGATGGCTCAATCATTGACGGACGATTTCAGGAGACGACGCAACTGAAGAATCGAATCGGTGGTGGGTAATATTCCGGCTCCCTGATGTTAACATTCGACCAATCTGGTCCCCTTGCTTCATTTCACGATGATTTTTAGTTTGTGTAGCAGACTGCTTACCGAACATATGCTGAAGATTGCAAGACCGTTGACAGTGTCTACTCGCAGTAACATCACATGTTACCCAGTAAATTTTGTTGATTTTTTTTGACAGAGTATTGTCTGAAAAAAATTTAGAGCAATCAAACAGGTGCTCTGCCTTTTCATTATAGAAGAAAGCAAGTGTATTTACAGAGTATTACTAGCTCTCACTGAACCTAGCTACCGAACTTTACAAGAACAGAAAGCTAAAAAGGGAAGAAAAAAGTAGTGATCTGGAGTAGTATTGTCTGAATGATTCCTGAGGCCTACGCACGGGTAAAGTGTAAACGAACAATCAGACAATTATCTGCTCTCTACTTCTCTAGTTCCCAGATTTTCTTGGTTGACGAATTGCCATGACAGCCAACATCCGGTGGCAAATGTGCCAGCGATTAACAGTACTACTATCACACACTGACAGCACTGAGATCAAATGGAGACAAGTCTAAAAGGTCACGTTGACCTTCTGACAGCTCTCAGCTCTAGACGAAAGCTGACGAGCCAAAACTCGAAACCAGAACACGTACGACAACGGTCATGACAATTGACAACACGGCCATTCATTCAGTAGCGTCGCGGAGCCTCCAGTTTTTGTTCAGATGCTCTTGTCCGTTTCAATCATGCCCAAGCCTGGCCTTTACTCATAACTCATGAGCAGCGGCATCTGCATCCGAGAAGAAACAGTGGTCGTAGCGCTGAAAGACTGGATGAGACCTGTGTGCCTGTGCCCACCAAGCTTCACGTAGAGAACAGTATTGTGAGTTGTGGCCAGCACCGGCTTTATCTGACCAACGGTTGGGCATGGACCTGAATCGAGCTCTGTGTGACCTGAGTCCTGCAAGACATTTGAAATGGAGCGAATCATTGGGGCTCGTCAATTGCCACAAACATGGAAATGAAGATCTGGAAAGATAATCACAAAGCAGCAGTTTCAGATACCAGAAACAAACAAACTAGTTCTTTGACTTCTTTCAGAATTCAGATCTGGTTATTAACAGCAACTACTGAATTAACAAATGAACCTAGATCTGTTTGGAAGAGCAAGAACTGTGAGCATGAGTTGATTCACATCTCAGATCAGATCAGATCCTGGTGCAAAACGCCGGGTATATAGCACAAGGGCACATGATACCTGCTCACCTGATTTAGTGGAGTCATTTGGTGCAGGCACTTCTCACTGCTTTCTGATTCAAAACTAGCCAAAAGTTGAGTGAACACATTACATGACACTGAATTCCACTTCACTAAGCACCGTCCTTTCTTTTATATCTCATCAGCATACTGCATCATGAAAACTTCTTGGTTCCACTCAGCCTGGTCACCGTCTAGTCCACCACCACAAGGTGCATTAAGACGAAGGGACATGATATTTCAGTTGGATATCGATGCACAAAGAGAGCTGACAGAGACCGGATGGTCACCCCTTCTCACAGAGTTGAGCACCGACGGAAAAGGTGTTAGCTCCGCTTTACCAACTTGGCAACTGATATCTCAACAACTTTATGGATCTTAAATTTGACAGACGAGGAAATCAAGTTCATCCTACAAATTGGAAGTGAGAAACAAAGAAATCAAAGCACCTGAGAAACACTGATACTGCATTACATTAACATGGTAGGTATATAGACAGACAGGTGTTGTCTGTAAATATAGTAGACAGAGAAATACTAAATGAGTAAATGTTGGTACATCTATACTTTGAGCATTATGGGCTTCTGACTGCCCAGGAATTTCTTTCTGCTCGCTCCAATATTTCCCCATTGTTTGAGCAAAGAGATTCTTGAAAGTAGTCTTCAAAGGAAAAGACATTGAGAAAGGTAGCAGATGACTGACAGGCTAAAAGCAAAAGAAATATGCTTAATCTCAGAATGCAGACCCAATCATTGGAATTTCCTATGCATGTCAATCACTGTGCTCACCAGAAGGATGAAGGCGGGAATATCATGAATATATGGCCTAGTTGCATGAATTCAACTTTATGATGCTCCTACGGTCCTACCTGAACCTCAAAGCTAAACAAGGCAAAACCATTGGATGTTGTGCTGCTTAATACACTATTCAAATACTCACAAAATATACAGGTATTCAGGACCTTTAAGTGGGCAAAAGTGACTTCACTTGAGCATCCATGGCTGAAAATGGGTCAGAAAAGCACAAGAAAATTTTCCAAATAACCAAAACATCCTCTATTATCATACAAGGCAAAAGACTTGATCATATGAACAGAGACCTTGGATTCAGTGATTGGAAGATGCTATTTTTGTGGCAATACGTATTGCCATGGGAAAATAACAGATTTTCCAGTCACGTCCAAGTATGAGGAAATAGAACTAGAATGCCAGAGATAAGGTAAGGAAGTCAATTCCTTCTATTAGTGCATGAACAGTTAATTATGGTAGTAATATGTCTTCCCATGTACTCTGGTCAAGGAATGTCAAGACGAGAGAAGGTACAGGTCAATGTCAACTGTACTCTGATCAGCATATAAGAAAAGAAAATTGCAGAGATATAAGCTGTATCAGACCAACACAAAACATAAGGCAGACCAGGATAACATCATTCTAAATCATCACAATCTACATGGTGCAACATACTAAGCTGGCATGACTAACAAAGGTTAAGCCCCCAATGAGATTGACACTCCCATCAAAATCAGCACATGAAAATTAGACAAGAAAAATGACTACAGGTGAGGCTACTATCAAAGTACACTACTACAGAGTCATATGTTTGATGTATCTGCAGCACCTCCTCTCTTCATCCATGGAAGGCTTCCAGAATCCGAACATTCATCGGAACCAGTAGGTAGCTTGCCCTTCACATTAGACCATTGCCAAATCTTCGACACGGAGAAACTTTCCCCCTTGTTCCTTGCGCAGATCTTCTTCCCCTCCATTATATCGGCATTGATCGAACTTAAACCAGCAGGTCTTCCCCTCATTCCGCCACCAGCGCCATTCCTAGTCCGGCCAGGCTGGAGAGCTACCCGGAGCTCAGAAGTGCCAAGAACATATTGATAGGTGCCCATGGAGAAACATCTCCTTCCATCCAGGCTGCTGCTGCTGCTCTCCCCTTGATCCCTACACAACACGCTGGCGCTGGCATTGGCGTTGGCATTGCCACCTTGCACGGCACCCTGGGTTCCCACATTCTTGAACTTGCCCAGCCTCACAGGGAACACCCTCTTCTCAGCCACGGGCGTCTGTGAAGCCTTCTGCCCCGGCAATCCAAATCCATCGTCGCAATCCTCCGACAGCCTCCCTTCCTCCATCCTCTCCTCGAAATCGAACATGGGGCTGTCGTCGCCCATGAGCCCCGGGACGAAGAGCACCCCGCGGCAGAGCGGGCAGGTGGAGTTGGAGAGCAGCCAGGTGTCGATGCAGTTGAGGTGGAAGGCGTGGCCGCACAGCGGCAGCAGGCGGAGCCGGTCCTCGGGGTCGAACTCGCACAGGCACACCGCGCAGTCGAACGGCTCCTTGTCGCCGTCGCCGCCGCCGCCCACGACGATCTCCCGGTAGGCGAAGACGGGCAGCGCGTCGATGAAGGCCTGGTCCAGCCCGGAGTCGTGGAGGTGGAACAGCTGCTGCAACTGCCGCTGCAGCGCCGCGTCCGCCCCGCCGGCGTCCCCTCCTCCCGCGCCCCGCGCCGCCGCCGCCGACGACGACGCTGGGCCCCCTCGGCCCCCGCGGCGGTGCTGCTTCTTCATGAGGACGCGGACCAGGAGGTGGAGCAGGCCGGAGATGAAGAACACCACCGCGAGAATCACGATGATGAAGAGCACCGCGGGGCTAATCTTCCCCCCGCCCCCGCCTCCGCCTCCGCCACCCCCACCCGCTCCCTGCGTCTGCTGCACGACCGGCGGCAGCTGAGGCTGCGGCTGCTGCGGCGGCGGCGGGGCGGCGAAGGTGCCGTACGGGAGCGCGTCCCTGACGACGCCGGCGCCATGGAGGCGGCGCGGGGCGAAGGGTCCGGACGGAGCCGAAGAGTTTCTCCCCGCTTCAGCCATGCCTGCTACCAGCAGCTCGGATTGCGAGGCCGCCCCCGCATCTCATCGGATCCCGCGGGCCAGAAGATGCGATCTCCGGGGGAAGACACCACACCAGCGATCCCCGTCTGGACAAGATGCGGGTGGGAAGTCGCACGCACCTAAAAGCGGCGGCCCGGGAAGCGGACGAGGAGCTAGGGGCCAAGAGGCCTGAAACCCTCGGGACGGGAGCTTTCGGATGGAGCAGGCAGGCGGGCGAGCGAAGCCGCGGAGGGGAGAAGGGGGAAGGGTGTGTGAGAGAGGTTGGGGTTGGAATTGGGTGGAGGCCGGATTCGGCGAGTGGGAGTGGCGGAGGGCCGGGTGGGGAGCGGGGAGTGGTGGGAGCGCACGAGCTGGGGCGGCGAAAGCGACGGCAGCCGGAAGGAAATGGTGCGGTGGCGGCTCGGTGGCTTTTGGGTTTGGGAGTTTTTGCGGGCCGGTGCGTGCGCCGCGGTTGGCCTTGGGCGCGTCGCTTTCGGCCGCGAGCGCGCTCCTGGTTCGTTCCGCGCGGCCTCCCTCCCTCCCTCGGCCGCGGACGACGGGTCGTCGGAACGAGGGCAGTGGCAGCGGAGCACGGCCCCCGTGTGAGCGTGTGACCGCCTGGCCGGCCGGCTCCCGTGGGGGTTTTGGAGGGCTGGTTCGCTCCAGACTGACCCAGCGAGATTAGGGTTAGGGTTGGTGGAAGTGGTTATTTTAGCGAACTTTGTTGACACCTCATTATGGTTATGAGCTCGGGCGTTAGGTTCACCATGTTTTGGTTTAAAAAAAATGTCAATGGAGTAGAGCCACTCATAGATGATGACTGGTGCGAGGGCGCACGACAAGGTGACGGAGACAGAGAAATCACGATGAGACGATGAGGTCCTAAGGCAACCGCCGTTGAGCGGGGGTGCTATGGTGATAACTTGCCGAATGCGGGTTGGTATAGCAAATACAACAGCATGAGTGGCTAGAGTTAGAAGTATGAAAATAAGGCGTGAGCCATCGCGTGGTGGAGATGGTTGCGGGTTAGAGAAGGGGACGTCGAGAGGAAGAAGACGCGGAAAGATACAGCCACATGTCAAATTTTAATACAGCACTCCAAATTTTAGGTATTCCTAAGACCCAAACAATAAGACACCATATAAATAACTTTCCTAAAAAATAGATAAAATAAAATTGAGTGATAATAAAATTGAGTGATAAAACACTATTGGAGGATCACGGGAATGGGGTTGACTTGCTCAGCCACCGTTACTGTGCCATACCAAGAAGATCCGAGTCCGAGCAGCCCATGTCTTTCGAAAAGCCTGCTTTTCGAAGGAACCGGAGCAGCTTGACTTTTCGCTACATCTGTGTATATAAAAAGCAGACCTGAATTTCACCTGGAATTCCTGAAAGCAGTACCCTCTTTGTGCCAACTGCGGACCTAGCGATGGTTGGTAATGGCAGCCGGTAGGTGCATGTGCATATGGTTTAGGCCAAAGCTGTGTTGTGACCGAAACGCGTCAGTTGAAGCTCAGCAGTGCGGCTGTGTTTCTTTGGAGTGGAAAAAAATTTCCAGCACGTTTGACCAATAATTAAGGGTATCAAATAAAGTCAGTTTACAAAACTATCTTCACAACCCCCGGTTAATTCGCGAGACCTATCTAATGAGGCCTTTGACCGCACGATTAGAGGATGGTTACTGTAGCATTACTGTAGTAAATCATGAACTAATTAGGCTCATTAGATTCGTCTCGTAAAGTTAGACCCATCCCTAAAAGGGTTTTGCAAATAGACTTCATTAAGTACTTCATGCAGAGAAGATTCCTTTTGGAAATAAATTTCTAGATTGTAAGGCTTCGTTTGGATGTAGACATTGAAGACTTTAGAATTGAATTGGGTTCAATACCAAATCGACCATGGTATTGAAATTAGTCTCAATTCGAAATCTGTTGTTTGGATGAACATTGCATTGCCTTTTGGAATCCAAGCTAGCAGTCAAATTCAATACATGTTTGGATGCAAGAATGGAATTGAAATTCGGTCACCTGACATGCTCGTCGCGCCGCCCGTGGGAGCCTCTCCCCATGTCGCCGCACGTCAGGAAGATGGGCCGCCGGCCGTATGCAAGAGGAGGAGGGCAGTTGGACGGGATTGGAGGAAGAGGAGGGGCGCCTGCCGCATCCCACGAGGAGGAGAGGCACCGGCCGCGACACGCGAGGAGGCCACGTCGGATGGGAGGAAGAGGAGGAGGCCGCGCCGGCGGAGGGAGCTCGAGGTGCAACGGCGAGGGGGCTCGAGGCGCCGGCGGAGGGAGCTCGAGGCGCGACGGCGAGCGGGCTCGAGGCGCGACGGAGGGAGCTTGAGGCGCGGCGGAGGGAGCTCGAGGGGCCGGTGGAGGGAGCTTGAGGGGCGGGCGGATGGGTCTCAAGGCGCGACGTCGAGGGAGCTCGAGGTGCGGCGGACGGAGCTCGAGAGGGCTGCGGCCTGCGGTGCCAATGCAGCGGAAAACCGAGGGTCCAGGCTCCGAATTGGTTGAAGGGGTACGCAAGTGAAGCGAATGCCGCGCGGTATTAGCTCCCAATTCCATTTCGCAATTCAGCTGACATTCAAACATCGGTATTGGCTCCTGTAAATTCCAATTCCTAATTCCACGCTCCAATGCTGACATCCAAACGGGAGCTAAAGAAACACGGAGTTGGTCATGGTCGCTTTTCACAAAATCTACAGCCTCATCTAACAAAACTGGCCGAATTCATGAATGCAAGTTAAACCTTTTACGTCAGTTCGAGATGATTGCGATCAGGAAGGGATGTAAAAGATAAAACCTAGTACAGTGGCGGGCGCCGCAGATCCGCCGCGGCAGGTCAGCAGCTGCTGTGCAACGAAAAGGTGCGTGTCCTTGAATCTCACCGGCCTTCCAGTGGCACGATTGCACGGACAGACAAGGACAAGGGCAGGCCGGCCAGGCCCGTCCATGACTCCATGGGCCTCGCCACGTGACACCCGGTTAAAACTAAGCGCAACCATGCAAAGCGCCACCGCGACGCTGCCGCCACGGCCACCGGCCGGCTGGGTTCGGAGTTCGGACGCATACGCCCCGCCGTTCGTACAACGCACGGTGACCGGGCGTGTCCTGTACTTTGTAGCCGCCGTGCGTGCTTGGTAAAAGTTGACCCAGCCAGCCCTCATGTCTGTCCGTGCACGTAGCTGTTGCTACCAAAAAGTTATAACCGACTCCCGAGAGAAGAGCACCAAAAATAGTACAGCGAAAATATGTTAAGAGTTGCAGCGATACTAGAGAAGACAGAAGATTAAAGATAGAAATTATACTCCCTCCATTCTCAAATATATATGTTTCAACCAAGCAAACTAGTTCAACAATGAACCAACTTGCTTGTCCAAAACGTTATATATATTTAAAAACAGAGATAGTACGATACAGGAATACATCTGAAAAAAATCATATCGTCGACCAGAGTTCGGAACTCTTCATTGCATTTTCAATAAGTTCACGACCGCAGGCTCAGAGCCACCACATCCCAGGCTGAAGTTTATGTTTCTCCACGTTTATCAGCAAATTCAGTCATGCAATGATATGCCAACAGTTTGGCGAATGGATTGAGCAGGAGTGCCAACATCGGGTTCCTGGGCATCGTATAGACCAGATGAATCGTGTTTGTACAGCCCAACAATTGTTCTAGTGGAGAACGAAACCTCCTTGGCGTCGTTCACATTTTACGCTGGACGAACCCATTCTCAGTCAGGTATTCCACAAATTCATCTATGAGGTAAGGCCAAGCACCTTCGTCGTCGTAGTTGGATAGCTGTGGATCAATAGTCTGCAAGAAAACAGAAATTAATGATTTGAAAAAAGAAAAATTAAGATACTCATGAAAAGAGAACCCCGAAAACTAAGGGGATATACTGATGAAGAACAAGACTGCAAGATGCTTCTGAGCAATTTATTGGTTGCTCAAAGCTAAGCTTCACTAGATTAGTTAGACCTCAGAAATGCAGATTGCAAACCTATCTCGCAACAACAGTCAAGGCAAAACAGCTAACAACCTCAATTCGACGGATTTCCTCTCAATCAAGTTCATCTGCCTGATTGTGGTGTCACAACTAAGCATCGAGATAAAATATATATGCATTCACACTAGGCATATATGTTAACTGCAAGCCACAGCAGTTCTATATACAAGGAAAGGGAGGTAAAATGGACAGAAGTACCTTTACAAATTCCAGAAGCTGGGCCCACGTGTCTCTAGATATGGCTTTATTGTGCCTGACCTGAATTTTGAATAGCTCAACATGAGCAACAGTACTGGATGCCATTAACTTTGAGAATGAAATTACTGGAACTGCCTTTGACTTCAGTTAATACTCCTTATACCTGTAAAAACTGACACCAATGATCCAGAAGAGGCCAGTTTCTTTCAGCAAATAGCAACTGCCACATTCCAATAGCAGTCTCCAGTGACAGAGACTTTTGACCCTGTCAAATAAGGGAATATGTTACAAAAGATTTATAGAAAATCAGTGTATATATACCATTTTATGAATGAAGAAAAATTTGCCAACGACCAACAGATATGAATAGCCACTGTGAATACTGGATCAATATATTCTGCAGTTTAGACTAACCTTTTCCCTTGCCCAAGTGAACGCGAAGTTGTATATCTCACGGAACTTATCTGGGTGAGAAAAGTGTTAACACAGCAGTTTGAGATGGAAAAGAAAAGGAACCTGTTTCACTCTACACATCTAACTCTAAAGAAAAAGGAGACCCTTTGCCGTGAATGCAGACTTTCTATACATTGCCAAATAACTTTCTGAACTAACAAGAGGCCACATCTAAATTTAATGTGTAGAAGAATGAGTTTTGCTTTTAGAAAAAAGAAACTCACTGTCATCTTTTAGCTCAGCTCGTAGTGATGGTAACTTTGCACGGAATTTCTCAATTGAATCTACCCTGCAAATAACAACTAAACTTACTAAAAGAATTGTATGAACGATTCAGGATCTTGAACAACTTTATATGGGAATATTGCAAGTGCAAACAGCACTCACCCAATTGACTGCAGTCCACCAATGAATTCCTGGCGAGTAAATTCACACATTGTGGCAGCTTTCATGTGCCATGATATGACAAGCTGTTGACAGAACACAAGGACTATATATGACTAGGAGCAATAATGATCCAAAGAGGGCAGTGTTGAATTAAGTAGATAAAATAGGCATTAAAAAACTCAATAACGGGGAGAAAATGTCCCATTGGCTTTGACCTAAGAGATGAGAGTGCCGATTTACCAAACCCTTTTGGGAGGTCCTCACACGACTTGCGAGCAACAGAGTTTGAGCCTTGATGGGCAGCCTCTCAACTGGAGGATCTACCAACCAAGCTAACACACGGTTCTCATAGATAGAATAAGCATATCATTGTAAACTTAAAATTTTCACTGCAAACACTACATTCAACAAAATAGAGTCGTATCTAGCTCCAGTTCACAATACTATATCTTCCACAAAACTAAATCGCAATTAACATTTTAGTAAAAATAACAGGTCAGTTCAAAAGAAGGTAAGCACATACCATGACAATATCCTGAGGATCCACCTGAGATGAAATACATGCATCAGAAATATATAAAAAAAACTTATAGCACTAATAGGCAATATAAGGTACTAAACAAAATGCATATATTACAAGCACTGCAGCAGGATAAATGGCAAGACATATAAATAACAGCAATTTGTGTCTTTAGAACCCTAATGAGATGTAGACAATAGTAAATGGCAGTTACAAACTCAAGATAAGCATAGTGCGATGACCTAAACAAGCTATAAAGCCAATCTAATATAAATTTGATAAAATCTGATCCCGTGTCAAAGAAAACAATAGTGCCAGTAATATCTATCTCTTCCACAACATTCAAATAAACCATAATTGAAACAAAAATCAAGTCCTTGTATGATACGTATAGGCATGCTAATACAAAAATCCTAGCTTGTGTATCAACGCTTTACAAAAGTATGTAGATTGGCCACAAGAAATTGGTATTGTTGAATCTATCACGGATATAGATCCATAATTTTTGTTTTAAAATTTCTAAAAACATTATGACAGCAAATAACAGTTGAAATACTACCCCAGAGGCTATTTCTAATAAAATCATATGCCTACAGTCAGAAATCAAGTGACTAAAGAAGTACAGAGTGAATGTATATTTAGTGATGAAAATAGCGGCTCCTTACCTGCAGATCATTGCAAAGTTGAGATACTCCCTCCACCATGATCATGTCAGCACCAGGTTCTGCCAACAAAAACAAAACACACCATGAAATCCTACTTAAAAAATCACAGCAGGAAAGAGAAACTTCTCAAAGAACCAAAAAAGAAGATTAGTATACGTGTTATGGACATTATAGTACTGCATCCTACTTAACAGTGTGGAAGCATCCAAACGTATGAGGTAAAAACGTGGGAGCATCCAAACGTATAAGGTAAAAACTAAGGAAATTAATATTTCAAGCATAATTAAGGCAATGGAAATTGATACCTTTGTATCTATTGAAAATGTCTTCAAGATGCCGAGTATTGACCGCAGAAATCTGAGGTTGGCTATAGAAGAAGTCAAAAGCTCCTTCCAAGTGCCAATCACTAGCTTTCAGTGCCTGAAGGGCAAGCTTCTCACTGCATCAGGTGACAAAAGTTGCTTAGTAAAATTGTGATAAATGAATTCCTAAATCCATTTATTGGCATACACAATTACATTTCAATTCTCAAATGACGTTTTAAATAATAACGGGAGCCTGGGGGCCAGTGGCAGACCCAGGGATGGACAGAAGGGAGCGCTATTTAATGAAAAGCTAAAATCTCACTAGCTTAGTGAATGGTATAATAGATGCAATAACACAGGTAGTATTATTAAGGTAAAATATGAAAGTGCCATGAAAATATTAGTGTAGCTCTTGGCAAAATAGTTGAGTAGAAAAAAGATGATTTAACACCCATTAACACCCGACTTTGGTGATGATGCTTTTAGTAACAGGCAATGCCACGCCATAACAGATCTCTAGTCTCTTCATGGCGAGCAATACACATATAGAAGCAAGGTCTAGTTAGCAATACGTGTCACCCACTCACAACAGATGCCACAGGGTTAAGCCGCAGAAGACTGCGTCTAGGCCAAGCTGAGTGACTACTGATTTGCTGTCGCTGGGCTTTTTTTTGTACTGGGTCATGGTGGTACATGGAGCAACCTGGCTGGACCCGGGCTGTAGGTAGTATTATTATGGTAAAATATGAAAGCGCCATGAAAAATATTAGTATACCTCTTGGCAAAATAGTTAAGAGTAGAAAAAAGATGATTTAACACTCATTAACACCCGACTTTGGTGATGATGCTTTTAATAACAGGCGATGCTACGCCATAACAGATCTCTAGTCTCTTCCTGACGAGCAATACATATATAGAAGCAAGGTCTAGTTAACATTACATGTCACCGACTTGCAACAGATGCCACAGGGCTTGGGCGGCGTGCAAAGGCGCAGAAGGCTGCGTCTAGGCCAAGCTGAGTGGCCACTGATTTGCTGTCGCTGGGCATTCTTTTATTGTACTGGGTCATGGTGATACATGGAGCAGCCTGGCTGGACCCAGGCTGCACCACACACCATTCCCCCCAAACACGCACAGACACACCCCGGGTCACAGGTCCACCCCTCCTTTGGCTACCAATCTACCATATATTTCTATGTCCCTGATCAATGCCTTATGCACCGAAACTGAAGTTTCCTGAAGAGAGATCCTTTCAGTATTGCCAGCTATGAAAAGGGATCTAGTCAACTAGATATATACAATTGTAGAGCAATCACATTAATTGATTTTATAGCGCCAAAATAAATAATTATCAGTTAAAATAAGATTTCAAGGCACCAATCACACAGTTACACTTGAAATTTGCATTCCAAAGGTAGTAAGATTTATATGCAAGTATACGCCTACGAGAGATGAGACAGAATACATCAATGAATAGACAGCATCATCACAGGTTTCTTTATGGCTACTAGATACAAGGTAGATGGCCCAGAACAGGTACCAAATTGCAGAATATAGATATTATGACAGCCACTAAATTCCAATCTTAGACCAGCAGAATATGGATCGGCAGTGCTTTTATTCCAGTTTGAACTGTAGGATGCACAATATCATTAAGATTTCGATCAACACATCAGACACTGAAAACCACCTAAGATGCCATGTAACTAACTACTAGCTACCTTGCAAATGACCACAATAATTCGAGCCCCTAGGGTCCACACTCCACAAATAAAATCAAATTTCAACGGCAATTAAACAACCGCACCTGGCGCCGGTTATGGTCATGAACTGCTGCACCTTGTCGCGGTTTCCTCTCCCCAGCTTATACTGCACAGTGCACATTCACATATAGCACCCAATCAGCGATATTATCTTTTGGGGGAAAAAAGAGAGCCAGATTCCAACAGCTCACACATCAGACTAGACAAGTTAACCCACGAATCGAAACCGTGAAGGGAACATCGACGGCGGCGATTCCCGCACAGGCCGATTCAGATACCCAAAAATCCCACAAAAAGTGGGGAGTAGATGTGGGGAAATAGCACGAGCAGAAGATGGGAAGGCGATAAGAGACCAGGGACTCACCATCTTGGATCGGAGCGCGAGGAGGACGCCGGGGAGGCGAGGGGAAGGGCGGCGCGGGGTCTGGGGTTCCGCGGAGAAGCTTGTGCTCTTGCGCTCTCTCGCCGCCTCGCCCCTCTCCTTTTTATTCCTCCCCTCTCTCTCTCCTCTCTCTCTCTCTGAATGAATGACGAGTGCTGACTCTAATCCAGCGTGTCGTGTCGTGTGTACGCAAACGAAGACCCGGCCAAAGCCGAGGAGCGAATGACCGAAATGCCCTCCCGTCCAGGCAGAGTCCTCGTACATTTCGAATGCGTTATCAAATTCAGCGACTATTCAATGTAGAACTCTCATTGCCCATAAGAAAAATAGAACTCTCGATGAAAGTTATTCTTCATGTAAAGTATTTTTTTGAAGGGAAGGGATTACGTAGCTGATAGTGACTCAGCATATAGATCATTTGAGAGAATCATCCGCATTGTGTAGAGCTTTGCTAAACAGACTACTTCATAATAGAATTAGTAGCGCATCAGTAATTCTGAATATCTAGGGAAAATATTTAGCAAATAAATTGTAGGCGTCCAGTGTGATCGGATAACGTAACTAAAAACGACAACTATAGGATATTTGCCTTCCATTTCCCTTCCATTTTTCAATATTTGCCTAGATGAAAGACTTAATTTTGTTTAGTGCCGATTTCAAACATATTTCTTCCTGATATGGAGGAAAAAGTATAAATATCATATTATCCTTATATTTCTATATATTCCTATAAATATCTTGCTTATACCTGGGCTTTGGGACATTGGATGGATTTTTTTAGGGCATGTTTAGTTCCAAAAAACAACTCTCAAGTACACTATGCAAAAAGAAGATTCTCCGTCACATCAAAATGTCATAACATACATGGAGTATTAAATATAGATGAAAACAAAAACTAATTGGACAGTTTTGTTGTACTCTGCGAGACGAACATTTTGAGCCTAATTAATCAATTTTTGGATAATTTTTCACAAATACAAACTAAATGCTACAGTAGCGCAATGATTACGAAGTGACATCTTACTCCCAAATTCAACCTCTCAATTCTAACATCTAGACACCACTAATAAAGGACACTCAAGGAGAGCGAACGAAAGAACTGTTGTCGTTCCATCTATATCCATCCATTTTTGTTGATTTTTTTTTCATGCACTTTTGAGCAGTCCAGGTCAGGAATTTGAGTGAAAGAAAAAACAGTTTTACTGGCCTGAGTTTGATGCCCCTCCATCTTGGTAAGCCACACTGGTGATCGTTCTTTCATCTCTGGGCCTCTATCTCACTATGTGTGGCATTTTCATGGGCTTCGCTGGCCCATTTGTATTCCGAACTGAACATTTTTTTCTTGCAAAAAGAACAATAAAGATACAGGCGCTAAATAATGTGCGTATATTCTACGTGTACGTAAACCCTACCTCTATAAGCACCTTCAAGATACCGAAATCACTGATGTCAAGATTGACGATCCATAGACACGTCGCTATTGATAGGTACGTGGCCTATCATAGAAAAAATAGCTCATGTTAAATTATGAAATAAATTAAAAAAATATGACACGTTGAGTCAAGAACTCAAATCTTAATGGGTAGGTTTTACCATAAAAAATCTTATCAACTGATTTAGGCACTAAACAATTATTTTTCTTCATACTCCCACGGGAAAAAATTATTCTTACTCTAGAAAAACATTTTCATCCTTTTTCCTTAGAGAATATTTAAATATCCAAGAAAAACAAACTTCAAGCACTTGCACAACTGAAACACTTAGACAATTGAAACACTTAGGGAAGGGACATTGCTACGCGTCATCAATCTTATAGGTCGTCTCATGTAGTGTTACGTCGAATTTTTGCTGATGTGGAGAAGAGAGAGCGAGGTGAGAGAAGAAGGTTGTTGTTTCCCGAAATAATTGCCTTATGATTTAAATAAATTTTAGGACTATGGATAACTCCTCCACCATCATATGAGTTTTTGAGGAACCGAATTTTGTTGCTATATAACTAATAATATTTTTCTTAAAAATTAAAAATTATTATATTATTACAAGACAACTAAAATAATAACCTATTTATACGGATATCTGGCAAGTCGTCTCAAGTTTAATGTCACTAATTATCCATCAACGACACAATGTAGTTCTCCTTATCACGAAGCCGCTAGGCATGTTAGCTTGTCAACGTGGCCGTACCATTGCCAATCGGGACATCCGCTGACCACGGTCCCCGCTCGATCGCGCTCACGTCCGCCGCTCCGGTTATCGGCAGCGTATCGCGACCGACCGCCCAACGGCGCGGCCACCTCAATGATCGCGCGGATCACGGCGAAATCCTGCCCCCGGGTGCGAACAAACCCGTCGCCGCCGCACCGCCCGCCCCTCGCCCCCACCCCCGAGGCCCCGATCGCTCGCGCTCGGCACCCGCGACCGCACGGGCAACCCCCCGTTCTGTCTAATAATTGCTTCGCCTTGCGCCGACGCGCCCCCGATCCGTACCGCGGCAAGGACCACGGCCGGCCGGTGCGGCGCGCCATGCGCGCATCCGGCCGCCGTGTCGCGGCCCGCGCCCGCTCGCCTCTCGTAGTCTCGTCCGTTGCCCCCGGCCCCCCTCTCGATCGATCGGTACTCCCCACCGCGCCATGCCGCGCCACCGGCAGCGGCACGTGCCGTATCGGTCTCGCCGGCTCTGTAGCCAATACAGCCGGGGGCGGTACGCGTACGGGTACGGGTACGGACGGCTCCCGCCGCGCCGTGTCGATCGGTGGCGCGCCGGCCGGGCTCTCGCACGGCGCGGGTGTACGCGCGCGCGCGCAGAGGATCCGATCGAGCGAGCCCTTCCGATCCGTGGAACGTGCGCTCACGATATCATCGGGATCTTTTTCTCGTACATTTCGGGCCGGCCGGCGGGGGGTCAACTCTCGATCAGCTGTGTTGTACTACTTGGAGAGATAAGTCAAACCAACCACGTACAACCACGGCGGGGTACGGAGCACCTGGCGAGCGGGCGTGTCGTGAACCGTGGATGCCTCGGCACCACCACGCGGCGCGCGGCGGCTTTCGTCGAGAACTCGAGACCATGCATGCATGCGTTCCGGCGACCGAGTGCGGCCGCGATCGAGGGCGATCCGGCTAGGCCGACGACGGGTGGTCGAGCAAACGACATGCAGGTAGGCCATGATGATGATGAGCATGGGCCCGGAGATTTTCCCTGTGGGTGGGGTGTGGGAAATGGGGACCAGATAGCTACACCGCTGGATCATGGCGATTGACTGAATCACCACCCCTCAAAGCCTGAAACTCCTACTCAACCCTACAGTACTTGCATGCACGCGCAGCCCCCCTCTCCCCCGGGGATTCTAGCCACCTACAGTTTCAGCGCCGGGACAGCTCTCTGGCCCTCGACAGACAGCGCCGCGCCGCGCGATCCGTTAACGGCAGCCGCGGGGGGCCGGGGGCAGTGAGCCAGCGACACAAGTGATCAAAGTGCCACCAGTGACTGGGTCTGGGTCACAGGGTCAGCCAAGACAGGCAGTTCATTTGGCCGGCCGGATCGGGGCTCTCCCGCCGGCCTGCCGCGAAATGTTCTGGCCTTTTCTCGTGTCCTCTTCGATTGCCTGCTCCATCATCGTGGAGTGGTACGCGTGATACACTGATAATGCACGGCTGCGCGCGCCACTGTTGCGCTGGGGCACGCGGTAGGGCTCGATCGATCGATCAGGCCGCCCGGCCGCCGAATGCATGCATGCTGCGCCGGCCCGGCAATCTGCAGTGCGGCTACGGCCGTTAGCAGTTAGCAGCAGGCGCCGGCCCTGCCTGCCGCTGCCGGCCGGCCGGCCATCTCGAGTTCCGGCCAGCCACGCTACTGTGTGCCGCCCCGAGCCTACGAACGCCTTTCCCCGGCCAGCGCGCGCGGTTCCTGTAGTCCAGTGTATGTGCATAAGCCGGCCGGCCTCGAGATCGACGACTACTGGGCTACTGGCTCCTAGCAGCCTAGCTCGCACTGTGCATGGGGAGCAAACAGCATAGGAGGTCGTCTCTCTCTCTCCCTTCTATCACATGTATCACGACCACTCAGCCGGTGGTGATCGGCCGGTGGGTGACCAGTGCACTATCACACGGTCTAGCCTCGCGCGGGTCTACACATGCAGGTTCCCCGGTCCCCCGGTGGCTGGCCATGCATGCAGGTTCCCCGGTCCCCCGGTGGCTGGCCATGCATGCAGGTTCGGCACTGGTTTAGAATAGAATCATCACGACCTGCAGGCTCGATCGCAAAAGCTCCGGATCGCTGTGCGCGATCGGACCCGAAAGCGGGTCAAGGAATCATTGGCCACTGGGCGGGCGCATGATTGAGGATGCCGAGCCCATCGAGCGCACTTGGCCGGGGCAGGTCTCGGCGGGGCCCCGACCGGGAAGAGGAGCGGTCAAACGCTTGGTTGAGAGCGCGTCGCGGAGTGCGTACGCAGAAATGGAGGGATGGCCGGGGGCCACGCCATTGCCGTGTCCTCGATGCATGAATGCGTCAGGTGTCATCTCGCTCGCAGTACGCACGCGCGTACACGTACGTACGTATACGTCGATGTCGATGTCGCGGAAACGGTCGTGCCCCACTCGTGCTAGCTTTTACACCGTATAGAGAATTAGAGACCCCGCACCTATATCGGATCCGATGACCTAAGTGGTGGATCATAAAATGGTGCCATGAACAGGAGAGGAGAGGAATGAAGAAGATAACAAATGGCAAATGATTGGGTTAACTGCAGGTGGGTATTAGCATATAGTGATGATATAGCGATTAATGACATATGACTGATCGACTGATTTTGGCACTAGCTAGGGAGAGAAAGCCCAGCACAACCACCACGCCATCGCCATTACCATGCCACCTACGGACACGCGGGCGCGTGAGGTTAAGAGAGTGAGAGAGAGAAATTAAACAATGGCTAGCTCGAGCTAAAACCCCTCGCTGGGGTTACTACTGCTGCCCACGTTGACGAAGTAGGACGACATCGGGGCGTTAGCGGCGGCGGCGGCGCCCGTGCTCGTGCCCTCGCCGCTGCCGGCGCCGCCGTTGATCGCCACGTCCATGCCGTGGCACTGCGCGTAGTCGTCGTTGCCCGGCTCCTCCGTCTTGTTGGCCGCCGGCGGCGGCGCCACGCCGGGCACGGACGACCCGGCTGCTGGTGGCGGCGGCGGCTGCGGAGCCGGCACGACCGACGGCAGCTTGGAGAGCAGCGCCTCGAGGCTGCTCATCGACGGCATGATGTGCATGGACGCGGCGGCGGCGGCGGCGGCCGGCCCGGCGCCCACCGCGACGCCGTAGGGGTCGTAGAGCTCCAGCGGCGGCCCCGCGGGCGGCGGCATCAGGCCCGGCGCCCACGCCGCGGCGATGTCCGGCGGCGGCCCCACGCCGCCAGGGAACACGCCGGCGGACGACGGGTGCGGCAGCAGCACCCCCGGGATGCTCTCCAGGTACCCGAACTTGCGGCGCAGCATCACGACGTAGCTCAGGTCCTCCGCCACCTGCACAACGCGATCGAAGAAGAGAAGCGCCCGTCAAGCACGCGTCGTGTCAGCGTCGCATAGCCAGGAGCGTGCAACGGCGCGGCTGTGCATGCATGCACAGCTAGCTATGCCGCAAAGGTGAAAACATGCACCTATGCCTCTATATCACACACAACGCTACTACTGCTGCGCACATGCTGCGTGCCTCGGTTCTTGCGAGAGATAGATATATCGAAGCGCGGCGGAAAACGACCGGTGAGCGGTGGTGCGCGCCTACGTACCTTTTTCATGGAGCCGAGCTGCACGACGCCCTCCCTGACAGCGATCAGGGCGATGGTCTGCAGAGAGCAAGAGCCAAGGCAAGTCAAGAATGAGAATGACCGACGAGAGGATCGGGAAAAAGGAAGGGAAAAGGCCGGCGCACGGAGGCCAAAGCCCATGGCATGGCACCATCAGCTATAGCTGGCCATGGCTTCGCCAGCTAGCTACGCTATCCATGCAGCAGAGCAGCAGAGGTAGGCCGGCCGGCCGGCCGGCCAGCCTCTGATCAAAAGGGACCGGATTGCGATTTGTCAAGGCCTGAAAGTGTGCACCTGGATTCCGGACTGGAACTGCGCCTCCCACGTCCTCGGATGCTGCAAACGAGCATGGCTCACTCAGATATTAAACTTCACTTATAGCTTTGCTTGTAAGGTGCTAATAACAATCTATTTGTCTAAAGATGTCCGGGATTAGCTAAGTAACAGCGGTGGTTAGTGCTTACAGAGTCGGCAGGGTTGCTCCAAGAGGAGATGAGGTTGATCTCGTGCTCCTGGGGCTCCTTGAACACCCACTTGTGGCTGTGGTCTGCCGCCACTTTCCCTATCAACCTGCAGCAGCAGCGAAGCGCACCAAGAACAGGAGGGGCAGGGCCCAGCAGCCATCATTAGTTAGCACGGGGGGATTAAGATTAACCAAACCAACCGGCTCGCTAGCTAATCGCCGTCAACTGTGGACTAGTCAGCCCGGCCACCTACCCTTCGCCGTAGTTGTAGATGTCATGGGACATCTTGAAGAACAGCTCTGGCTGCAGGCCCTGCGGCTGCGGCTGCTGCTGGTGCTGGTGCTGGTGATGATGCTTCGCCGCCTCCTGCACAGCTGCCTCACAGTCCCCGGCATATGCAACCGCCGCCGCAGCAGCAGCTGCCGCTGCCCCCGCCTCTTGGCCGCACGCGGCAGAGGTGGTGGTCGCCGCCGCGAAGTTGCAGAACCCGTCCTCCCACGCCAGGATCCTATGAGGAGGAAGAGGAAGGAAACGCGTGAGAAAGAATCCGGGATCGTTCACACGCAGAGCCAAGAGAGGAGAGAGGAGGAATATAGGCAGGCAGGCCGTACCAGTTCCTCCTGTTGCCTCGGGTCCGGTCGTACGCCGCGCCAGGGAGATCCCATCTGGTCAGCAGGTCATCAAGCAAGCAGCCAGCCAGTCAGTCAGGCATGGCGTGAACACTCAAGGCTTGAATGCGCATTAGCAGCTGTAAGCTGCAGGAAGTAGAAGAGAGCAAGAAGAAGAGGAAAAGGAAGAGGCGACGCACTTGGGGGGCGGGTAGTTCCGGGGCAGGATGCGCCAGAAGACGGCGTAGACCCACTGCGGGGCGTCGGCGCCGGTGCAGAGGCTCCGCAGCGTGTGCTGCAGCAGGTGCGTCACCGCCACCGGGCCCAGCTGCTCCTCCATCTCGCCGGCTCGCCGGCCGGCGGCGATCGATCGAGCTCGCTCGACGATCGCTAGCTAGCTTGCTCTCCGCGCCGGCCTGGTTGCTTCGTTCGCTTGCACGGTGCAGCGGTGGCCGCGCGCGCGCTAGCTGATCGATGCTGCTGCCATGGCTCGGCTCTGAGCAACCGAGCAAGCTCGCAGCCGAAGCTGAAGCCTATAGCAAAGAATATTGGAGGAGCAAGCAGCAGCAGCCGCTAAACTCTAGCCTAAGCTGCTACTACAAGCTAGCTTTGCTTCTCTCCTCGCTTGGGTCTCCTCTGTGTGTGTGTGACGATCTCTGTATGGCTGAGACTTGTGAGGCCAGGCCACCACCGAATGGGGAAGCCACACCTGCCCAAAATTTATACTACCACCTCCCCCTCTCCCCTCCTCTCCCTCTCTCTCTAGAAACACAAACAACTAGTAGTATTATAAAGAGCCAGTAATGACTCTCTCTCTCTCTCTCATGACCATGGGCGGCGGCCGTGGTCCACGATTTCGCTCACAGCCAGTATTAATCCCGGGAACGCTAGCTAGCGAGAGACCGGATACCCCTCCTCCGCGGAGCGATTTGATCCCAACTGTCTCCTTCATGCCCGCACACAGACTCGGCTCCAGCACAGAGGACGCCACACTGTTCTTCTTGGCACGGTACGGCTGCTGCTCCGGCGAACAAATCTCGCGCCCTCCGTGTTGCAACTTAGAACCGACGACACGGCAGAGCTTACGTTACGGCGGGTGTCCATAGATAAATTGCAGCAAATCTTCGCTACGAAACCGGGAGATCTTGTACGTGTGTGACTGTGTGTGAGTAGATGCTCTGATAGTTTGATTAGTACACGGTGACGAGTGGGACGGCGTGAGGAGGATCGATCGGTGGTGTATGTAGGGGGGCCCTAGGACTAGAGAGGCCACACTCTGCGAGCCTTGAACAGTCTAATCAAGCGAAGCTACGGTTCACATCTAGGGCCAAGAAAGCCGTCACGTTTTAATTTATGATATGTTCTCTTTAGCAATTTAATTTGTTCTTAGGCTTGTTTGGAACACGGGAATTCTTCCTGTTCCTATCAAAATTCAGCGTTTTTGACAAGATTTCCGCTAAACTCTCAGTATATGACATTACCAAAACACATACGCTAACCAAGTTTCTCTCTGCATCAAGCGGGGCCATTTTGCTGTAAGCTGCAGGACCAGCGAGCGGCTGCTTGTCACTGCGCAGCAGCGGCGTTAAGACTCGTTCTCATTCACAAATCACCAGGGTGGCTTTGCGTTTCTGTGCCTGCGCCGCTGCGCCAGTACTCCTGTTCTGAGCTTCTGAATCCTCTGAGCAGCAGGGACCAGATTAACAGCTGCAGGAGCAGTGTTAATTAGATCACACTAGATCCGCATCGATCCGGCTCCGGTACGCACTGATCAATGCCCAAGATTAGCGTCTTAAACCGCAATAATCTGTGGGATCCGCGCTTGCGATGCTGCGGTGCCGTGGGTGGTGGTAGGAGTATGTAGGAGGACTAGTACTAGGAACCGGGAAGAATCAATGTAGGATATAGGATGCTAGGAGGAATAACTTTTCCCCGGCCGTGAACTTGACGTCCTGCAAGCAAAAATCCATGCAGCTTGGCTTCTAGTCAGGCCCGGACAAGCTTGGCGAGCTGTGGAGGACCAGCCAGGCCCCCCACTCAACTGTCATTTTCGCTCCACGGGCCAGAAAAAGACTGGGATCGAATTTAATTTAATTTGGATTTCAATCCCAGATGGGTACAAAGGTAATCATCTGAATTGTGACCTTGTGGCTTTGTTCGTGATGGGAATTGGAGCAAGTTCAGAGGGTGATTTTTCTTGGTTGCAGTTGGAAGGATTCTTCCCGCAGGAGATGCGCTCTTGGAACCGGCCGGGGCCCCTTGTACCATGTCCCCTGAAGATTGCGTGATGACCAAAAGGGGGAGTGGTATGGTATATGGCTGTCAAAACACGAACACGCAGCTTTTTTCACATCCCTTTACAGTCCCTGACGCGGAGAGGAAAATACAGTACCTCAGCAAAAGCCCTGGGCCCTTTTTGACCTCGACCTCAGTCTCCTTTGATACTCACATACACACCACGCCACCCATCACATTTGACATTTCTCACTTTATAGATCATACTCATACCCCACTAAAAAAGTCCATACCCTGCATCATGGGATAATTTGATCCCAATGAACAGGATGCAAGTCCCCAAAAAAAGAGGCTTATGACAAATGATCATATTTTACTGGTATGCATTATCCTTTGCCAAAGATCCCCTTCAAGCCGTCATCCCCCAAAAGCATGGCCAACTTTCGCCATGACAAGGACACCCATCTTGATAATTGATCGCTTGCCTCCTCTACTAGTATGTGTCAACGTATGCGTGCGTGAGAGTGATAGATGCACAGATAGAAAAAAGGCAGCCGGCATGCGTGTTGGATAATTTAGAGAGAGAACAGAGAAAGGTTTCCTTCAATTTCAGGGGGGGTGAGTTGATGAAGTTTCACAGGAGTAGAAGCAGGTGATGCACCTAACATGGAATGGCTCCAGTAGTGGTGGGCAATGCTGCATTTTCCACATGCATCGTGCATCAGTACCAGAGGCCGTCTGCTTCTGTGCGAGAGGGACTAGAGCTTGAAGTGGAAGAAGCTCATTTTGGGGCAGTGGAGCATGGCTGGCTTGGGCTAGAAATGTGGTGACTGGTGCCAAACAGTTCACCACATGGACCTATTTCCATCGTTTTTCTTTCTTTCTTTCTTTCAACATGCTGTCATTTGATATAACACAACAAGCTTATGCAAACTCAATTATATCGTTCTCCTTTTACTTATATGCTTTGGAGAAATAATATATGGACAAATTGGTGCAGAAAATACCACTTCCCAATGAACTTGTTCGTAGGGTCATATTTTAGAGGATCATGTATGCTAAGACTGCCAGTTTGGGAGGACCCCAATCGGCTGAAACTGGGGTGCAGGGGTTTGGTCCAGGACTGTCACAAACTTTAGCCCCAGAATACAACTGGATGTCAGCTGCTTAGTACGGCAAGAACAGGCGGCATTCATTCTTCACGAGGAACTCAACAAACATCATTTCTCCCCTCCCCATAACCTATTTTTTCTCAGCTTTGGATTGAATAGTTGTCGCGACTATCGTCGATATCTTTTGTTCTATCTCTACAGTAGCATGACTCTGCAATGAGAAAAACGCCACCCCAACTTGTTTTAGTCTAACATCACGTTAGAAAAAAATTCGCAGCAATAATACAATACTGTATTGGTCTTTTCAGTCTGTCTATTCCTACAGAATGACAAGTTTGACATGCTTGGGTAGGTGACATTTTTTAGATTATCAATCGGATCAGCACTTTTAATATTCCTTGTGCTTTCACGTGCTTTATCCTTATTGTCTTGGAAATATACGAGCATGGCATCTAGAGCTATAGTTGTTTAAACATATGTTTATCACAGAAAAATGTATTAATCCCTCCTGCAAAATGAGTTTATAAGAAACCACCCGTATGTTGCAACTTTATAAGTTCTCAAGATTTCCTCAAAAATTGCAATAATCTGTACGCAGCTCTTATTTAACCTCAGTTCAGGCTTGTAATTTGACGTAGATCACGCAAATGTGCGATACTATCCACTTATTTTCATCTTCCTCATGTCATTGCTATTGCATTCGTACGTTTACATAGTCTTCCTTGTTAGTGATTAAAATTGTAGCGATCTGTATTGAATTAAAGGGTACCTGATCCAGGAAGCCAGATAAGAGCCAAATTGTCAGGTAAATATATACTGGTAAAGTTACGAGCCGGGTGGGCGTTTGAACCCCTGAGTTTGCATGTCTTTTTTTGGGTGCAATGCACCCTTCCTAAGACAGATCGAGATGCTATGGAGATTGTTAATTTAATTACTCCAACTACTTGTGCTTTTGATTATTTATTTAACATGTCAATTTCCTAGGACTCGCTTTCTTCTACAGTACAACAGTTGAGCCAGCAGACCGGTGCCATTGACGAGACATGTGTACCTACGATTGTTTCGTACGGAAATCTTTCAACAACTAGGCCGTGTTTCTTCGGTGGAAATATTTTTCCACCCCTTTGACCAATAATTAAGGGTATTAAATAAAGTTAGTCCATAAAACTAACTTCACGACATTGGACTATTTCGCGAGACCTATCTAATGAGGCCTTTGACCGTACGATTAGAGAATAGTTACTGTAGCATCACTGTAGCAAAACATGGACTAATTAGGCTCATTAGATTCGTCGCGCTAAGTTGCACTCGTTCCTAAATGGGTTTTACAAATAGACTTTATTTAGTACTCCATGCATGCAAGATTCCCTTTGAAAATTTATTTGCAGGGAGGAAAGAAACACAGCCTATAGCTGAAACTAGCTGCCAGAATCAAGTGTGCATTTACTATAGCATTATTCTGACTTCTATCTCCACTCTGTGCTTTAGTTTTACTGTCACTTTTTATGACAGCACAATTATGCCTATTTGTTGATACACGTAACTCAAACCTAGCCCTACCATTATACGTAGTTTTTCCACGTAGATTCGGCGGCTACTCGTGCACTTATGCTCTGTTTATATATCCTCCATCTTATTACAAGAAGCAAGTAGCTATAGGAAAGTGGGCAATTGATAATTAAGTACTACCTCCGCCGGCAAATAATGCAATCTTGGTATTCAAGAAATCTCTGAGAAAGTGCAATTTAGATTTTGGACCACCTTAGTGGTTATTAGGAGATTTCGATGTCATGCATGTTAATTAAAACGATCGCTAGTGTCATTTCTCTTCGGCATTAATATGTCTAATAATTGCTACAATCGCATTCTTTGCGGCACGGTGGAGAGATAGTATGCAGTGTTCCGATTTAAGTAGGAGTATTTCATAATGACAATGCTGGTTAATTTATAATTCCGTATGTATGATGGGTATTTTGCTGGCTAACATTCTTTTGTAATTTGCGGCGGTGGGCAATCTCCTTTCTATTTTTTCATGATCCAAATAATATGCCAATTCCGGCTTCCATTCGAAAAAAACACCCTGTTTCTTTTCATAATAAAAATATAAAAAGACAAGGGAGATAAATCACAAACGGCCCTTTTTTCTCTCCCTGAACAAAGGGAGCCATGTACGTGTAACGTGTTAGAACACGTACTCCTAAAAGACACGTGAGCACCGAAAAGGCACCGGGATGCAGTACGTCCATACATCCGTCGGCATGCGCCTCTGCTCCTGTTGGTCAAAAATGACCGGTAGCTAGCTAGCTCTGGATAGTGCCGGAAGCCAGATCGCCAGTGGCATGCGCTGCCCGGCCGCCGGGCATTTCCGCTGCCACCAACCAGTTCCCGGTCCCAGCAGATGGTCGTCAGCCCGAGTGCGAAAAGGATCCCCAAAGACGATCACGTGACGGCACCTCGCTAGTGCCCGTTGTGTCGCCTTTTCCATCGTCCCGGACCCGGACGCCGGCCGCCGCCGCCGCCGCCGCTCCCTTTTGCCATGGAAGCCCTCCTGCACGCCAACACGCCTCTCTCTCTCGCCCATACGGCCATACCTCAACGACGGCGTGTTGACAGAAACGCTGCGCCAGATCAATCGCGATTAATTCTATCATCAGTTTCAGTTCCCAACGAAAATCACGAGCTCGCAGTCGCAGGTACATCAACGTACTACTGTTCGCCCGTCACGTCCGGTGTCGTCGTTCGTTCCTTCTTCGTCACCGATCGATGATATATCGCCGGTTGCCCGGTGATGACCACCAACAAGTGGGCGCGCCGGCGCTCCATCACACAGCAACGGCCATTAGCGTTTGCCGGGACAGGGTTTCGACACGGCGATTAGGGCGAACAGTGCCTGAAAACTACGGCTCTGCGCTGCTCCCGATCGGTCGGTCGGTCGATCGACCCCATAGGCTGTAAAATTCAGAGGGCAGATAGAGCGTGGGGTTAACGTCGGATGATCCCTTCTAGGGGCCGACGGCTGCATGTTATATGAGGCGCCCAGTGCGCAAGGCTTACAAGAGATCGGTACAATCTCGTGGTGTACAGGACATGCGGCAGTTGTGGAGATCCATGAATCTAGGGAGAGATAAGAGTTTATACAACTACTCTTATCTCTTTACAACAACTCTATCTCTAGCTACTTGTACAACAAGATCTACAGAATGTTCTGGACTCCAAATCGCCGGCACACACACAAGTATTGTACCGTGACAAATTACACACATTGTTTCTAATAGCCTCCCTCAATCACAACTTTCCTAAGTTGAGATTGACCTTGAAATTTTCATTTAATCTTACCGGAAGAGGTTTAGTGAATCCATCAGCCACTTGGTCTTTTGAAGACACAAAATCTATCTCAAGTCTCTTCTGTTTGACACGATCTCGGATGAAGTGATAATCTATTTCTATATGCTTTGTTCTGGCGTGAAACACAGGATTACTTGACAGATAAGTAGCACCTAAGTTGTCACACCAAAGTCGAGCTGCTCTAGGTGTCTTCACACCAATTTCAGATAATAAGGTTTGTATCCACATTACCTCTGCAGTAGCATTAGCAATAGCCTTGTACTCAGCCTCTGTACTTGATCTAGAAACAGTAGGTTGTTTTCTTGCGCTCCATGACACAAGATTACTCCCAAGAAACACTGCATAGCCACCTGTGGATTTTCTATCATCTATGCAACCGGCCCAATCAGCATCTGAGAAGGCACTCACAAGAGTAGAAGACGATCTATGAATTTTTAGTCCCAGTCCAGTACATTGCTTCACATACCTGAGTATCCGTTTTACTGCCTCCCAGTGAACAGTAGTAGGCGCATGTAGAAACTGACAAACCTTGTTAACAGCAAAGGCAATATCTGGTCTAGTCAGAGTTAAATATTGTAATGCTCCTACTATACTCCTGTATCTAGTGGCATCATGATCACCCAAAGATGTTCCTTCATGCAAGGATAATTTCTCACTAGTAGATAATGGTGTACTGACTGGTTTACTATCTGACATGCCTACTCTTTTGAGTAAATCGGATGCATATTTTTCTTGTGTAAGTAGAATACCATCCTTCACTTTGTTTACCTCTATGCCAAGGAAATAATGAAGGTTGCCCAGATCCTTGAGCGCAAACTCGCCTTTAAGATCGCTGAGCAGTGCAGACGTGGCTTTTTCTGTGGAACTTGCCACAATTATATCATCTACATATACTAGAACAAACATGGTTATGCCTCCCTTGCTAAAATAAAATAAGGATGTATCAGCAAGTGAAGCTTTAAACCCAAGTTTCAATAACTTGTCACTAAGTCTGGAATACCAGGCTCTTGGTGCCTGTTTTAATCCATATAACGCCTTGTCCAACTTACACACATATTGTGGTTTCAGTGGATCTTCAAATCCTGGAGGCTGCTGCATGTATACCTCTTCTTCTAGCAGTCCATGGAGAAAAGCATTCTGCACATCAAGTTGGCGAAGAGACCAGCCACAGGACACAGCAAGAGACAGAATAATGCGAATAGTAGCTGATTTGACAACAGGACTGAAGGTTTCTTCATAATCAATTCCGTACCTTTGCTTGAAACCCTTCGCAACGAGACGTGCTTTGTATCTATCAAGTGTGCCATTGGACTTCCTTTTTATCTTGTACACCCATTTGCACCCTATGATATTTCTTCCCCGTTGTGGTGGAACAAGATGCCAGGTCTTGTTGTGCATAAGAGCATCATATTCGGCGTTCATGGCGTCCTTCCAGTGCCTGTCCTGCAGTGCATCATCCAGACTACAAGGTTCACCAGTAGCTGTTAAAAGTCCATACCGTATGGTGCCATCAGTGTAGGTCTTCTCCTTGCGAATGCCCCTCTGGAGGTGTGTGACGGGCCGGCCTGGTGCTGGCGGGATTTGTATTGGTGCAGACGGACCAGCCGCAGAGGAGCCAGAGGAAGAGATCTCCCTCGGGGAGGGCGAAGGGGCGCCTAGGCTCTGGTCGGACGCAGGTGCAGCAGCTCGATCCACCTGGACAGGCGACGGGCGCACCGATTCGTCGCGGGACCCCAGGGCAGACGCGGTCGGCAGATCCGGAGGTTGTTGGTGCGACGTAGCGCCGGGGGACGGCTCCGGCAGGGAATGGACCGGCGACCGATCCGAGGCAGCTGCAGGCGCTGATGTTGCTAGAGCTAGATCAAAATTGGTAACCGTGCTGGGTCCAGTGCCATTAGCGGATGTAGGAGAAGCTTCTGTGCTGATTGCTTCAGAGTTCCTGCGACCAGAAAATTCACCAGAAAATGGAGCACCACTAGTGGGCAGGTTAGGCACTTGATCATCTGTATTACTGTCCCCAGACCTAGTCGCAGATGAAGACGGAATGAGCAGGATTTCTGACCGTAGCCGAGCTCCTGCATTGGGATTTAATGTAGAGAACGGGAAGACATGCTCATCAAACACTACGTCTCGTGAGATATAAACCCGGCCAGAGGCGACTTCTAGACATTTGTATCCCTTATGGTGATCACTATAACCAAGAAAGACGCATTGTTTAGAACGGAATTGGAGCTTATGAGAATTATATGGCCGAAGATTGGGCCAACATGCGCAACCAAAGACGTGAAGAGATGAGTAGTCTGGTTGTTGTTTGAATAAACGCTCTAGGGGCGTGTCATTATTGATAACTTTACTGGGAAGGCGATTGATGAGGTATGTGGCGGCAAGGAACGCCTCGTCCCAAAATTTGATAGGCATGGAGGCATGGGACAGAAGTGAGAGTCCTACCTCAACAATATGACGATGCTTTCGTTCCGCGGCACCGTTTTGTTGATGTGCATGCGGGCAGGAGACAAGATGTGAGATGCCAACCTTGGCAAAAAAAGAATTGAGTTTCTGATATTCACCACCCCAGTCAGTTTGGACCGCCTTAATTTTGCGGTCAAAGAGTCTCTCAACAAGCATCTGAAATTCGTGGAATTTTTGAAATACTTCTGACTTAAATTTGAGAAGATAAATCCATGTGAACTTACTAAAATCATCAATGAAACTGACATAGTATTGTTTTCTACCAACAGACTCACGAGCTGGACCCCATACATCAGAAAAGACTAAATCTAGAGGAGCACTAGACTCACTAGTAGAAATAGGATATGGAAGCTGATGCGCCTTAGCCTGTTGGCAAGCGTCACATACATGCTCAGGGCCAGACTCTGGGGTACATGGTAGATTATTATTGCTAATGACACGCTGAACGGTAGAGGATGCAGGGTGCCCCAGACGCGCGTGCCACTGGGACAGGGACGGTCGGGTGGCAGTGAGGACTTGCTTTATTGACGACAAAGGAAGAGGGTACAGGCCGCGCCGACATGGTCCTCTAAGCAGAATTTTCTTGGTGTCCTGATCCTTAACCAAAAAATAATCAGGATGAAATTCCATAAACGCTGAATTGTCAGAAGTGAGTCGATGAACAGAAACTAGATTCTTACTTGCTTGTGGAACATGAAGGACATTTTTCAATTTAAGATTGCGACTAGGGGTAGTAATAACAGATTGACCAATGTTTCGGATTGCCATACCTGACCCACTTGCAGTGTGGATCTGATCGCTGCCGGTGTACTTCTCATGAGCAGCCAATTTGGCTAACTCACTGGTGATGTGGTCGGTGGAGCCACTGTCGGTGTACCAGTTGGTGTCGATGTTGTAGGAGCTGGATGCCGCAGCTGCTGCTACATGCCTTTCTTGAGGGACAAAGTCCTCATCGAAGCGGTACCAGCAGCGATTCGCCATGTGCCCCTCCTTGAAGCACACTTGGCAGATGGGTTTGTCCTTGTTCTTGGAGCCGCCATCGCGAGGATTGGAGTGGCCACGGCCACGGCCCCTATTGTTGTTGTTGAAGGGACCGCGGCCACGCCCACGTTGTTGCTGGCCACCGCGACCACGGTTGGAACCGCGGCCGTTGCCACGCCCGGCCATGTTTGCCGAGCTTTGGTCCCCTCCATGGACAAGCTCTTGGCGAGTCTCGAAGTTCAGGAGCTGGGAGTAACACTCCTGGAGGGAGATTGGTTCCACCCTGCTGATGAGGGCGGACGAGATGGACTCAAATTCTGGTCCAAGGCCGGTGAGGATGTATTCCACCAGCTCGTCGTCCTCAATGGAACGGCCCGCCTCCACCAGATCGTCGCTGAAGCCTTGCATCTTGGCGAAGTAATCAGCAACAGATAGGTTGCCTTTCTTGGTAGTGGAGAGGGCAACACGCAGATTGATTGCGCGGGCGCGCGTCTGGGAGGCGAAGATGGCCTGGATCGCGCACCAGGCTGCCGCCGCGGTCTTTGCCTTGGCGATGTGCACCATGATTTCCCTGGATACCGAGCCAAAGAGGAAGCTCAGGACCTGATTGTCCGTTGCATCCCATTTTGCAGCAGCCGGGTTGGGGATCTTCTTCCCTTCGGCATCATCGAGCTGCACCGGAGGCTTGGCAGTGGCGCCCGTCAGGTGCTCGTAGAGCTGAGCACCACGGACCTGGGAGAGGATTTGGGGCTGCCAGATGCCATGATTGGATCGGGTGAGTTTTTCAGAGACGGCATTGGGATCAAGGAGGCGATGGTTGTTTGTGCTTGGGTTTGCCATGATCGGTAGGATCGATCAAGCTCTGATTACCATGTAAAATTCAGAGGGCAGATAGAGCGTGGGGTTAACGTCGGATGATCCCTTCTAGGGGCCGACGGCTGCATGTTATATGAGGCGCCCAGTGCGCAAGGCTTACAAGAGATCGGTACAATCTCGTGGTGTACAGGACATGCGGCAGTTGTGGAGATCCATGAATCTAGGGAGAGATAAGAGTTTATACAACTACTCTTATCTCTTTACAACAACTCTATCTCTAGCTACTTGTACAACAAGATCTACAGAATGTTCTGGACTCCAAATCGCCGGCACACACACAAGTATTGTACCGTGACAAATTACACACATTGTTTCTAATATAGGCCACATAGCTCGTCTCTAGAACTAACACGAACAGGTCGGTCAGGGCGTACGACCGATCGGGACGCCGGCCGGGGAGCAGTGGCCTAGCTTAGCTAACCCGAGCTCTCCGGCCGTCCCCGCTCGCGCGCGCGCGCGCCTGGCCGGAGGAAGAGACAAACTAAACTAACCATGGATGGGTTTAAGCATGGAAAGGGATCGGGCGTGTCCGTGTCGACGGCGTCGCCGTCTCGACCAGTTGCGGCCGGCCGGTAGCCCCGTGCATGATTGGCGCGGCATGGCGTAGATAGGGCGCCTGTTCATGACACGAGATGCATGAACGCGCGGGCACGTCTTTACGTGAGCGAAATAAGTGAGGGAAAAAAACATGTGCACCTCGGATATCTCTATTATATTAATACAACAGTGTTAAAAGGAGCCACCACGTTCGCCGAGAGGGCCAAGAAATTCTCACGTTAATCTAAAAAAGAGAAGAATATGTGCCGTCGGATTTTATGAAGATCTAACGGTCTATATTATTTCGTAAATCTAAAAAAGAGAATAATATATGCCGTCGGATTTTATGAAGATCTAACGGTCCATATTATTTCGTCTGCCGCCACTCCTCCGCGATCGTCACATGGCCGTCTGCGGCCGCCGCGCGAGCCATCCAATGTCGTCGTTGCGCAGCCGTCCGTGGCTGCTGCAGGAGGCCTCCACGGCTCCACCGTCGTTGCGTGGTTGTTTGCGGCCGCCGTGGGAGCCCACAAACCGCCGTCGCCGTTTGATCGTCCGCCGTTGTCGCCGCTGCGGGAGCCGCCCGAGCGTCTTCGGAGTTCGGGGTCTAGCCGTCGCGCGAGCCATCCAATGTCGCCGCCGCGCAGCCGTCCGTGGCCGCCGTATGACTGTATGAGGCCTCCACGGCTCCACCGTCGTCGTGTGGCCGTTCACGGTTGCCGCGGGAGCCCTCCACCGCCTCCGTGTGGCCTCCGTGACCGCTAAGGGAGCCTTTCGTCGTCGCCGCGTGATCGTCCGTCGTCGTCGCCGCTGCGGGAGCCGCCTGCGCGTCTTCGATGTTCGGGGTCCGGCCGCTCCGTGCACCGCTAGAGGCCAGCGGGGCTGAAGGGTGCCGGTCGAGGCTCCACAGTCGCGGCGTGGCTGTTCGCGGCTGCCGCGGGAGCCCTCAAATCGCCGTTGCGCGGCCGCCTTGGGAGTCTTTCGCCGTCGCCGTGTGATCGTCTGCCGTCGTCGCCGCTGTGGGAGCTGCCCGAGCGTCTTCGGTTTTCGGGGTCCAGCCGTCGCGCGAGCCATCCAATATCGCCGCCGCGCAGCCGTCCGTGGCCGTCGTATGAGGCCTCCACGGCTCCACCGTCGTCGTGTCGCCGTTCGCGGCCACCGCGGGAGCCCTCCACCGCCGCTGTGCGGCCTCCGTGACCGCCGCGGGAGTCTTTCACCGTCACTGCATGATCGTCCGTTGTCGTCGCCGCTGCGGGAAGCACCCACGCGTCTTCGATGTTCGGGGTCCGGCCGCTCCGTGCGCCGCTAGAGGCAAACAGGGCTGAAGGGTGCCGGTCGGGCAGACCGGCACCCCTCGCCACCGCTGCAACCACTAGAGAGAGGGGAAGATAGAGGGAGAGAGATATAGTAGGAGAGGGGGAGTGGTGGCGTGGTGAAAGAAAAGGAGAAAAAGAGATGGGTGGGCTCATGTGTTGGTAGTTGGTATAGAACATTAGATATAGAGAATAATTGGTGCAGGAAAAATTGATATAGACGAGAGAATCTCAATGACTAGAAAAGAATATTTCTTTTGGTGGATGAGAATAGAGTACGACGAGTGCGAACAGCCTAAAGCCCTATGTGCCCTACAACATTCCTCTATATAGGAGGCAACATTCAACAATAAGCAGATGACAACACGTCGATCCGCACATGTATCTGATGAGAGGTGCTCGGATTTAGGGCGTTCAACAAAGCTGTGAGCACAGCGGGGGAGAACGATTCTCCCTATCCGAAGATCATCAAATGGGTTATCCGCGTTCAAACCCGTTTGATGGTCTTTGTTAACGAGTTGGTGTAAAAAGAAACAGAGAGAGGAAAAATAAAGCGGAGAAAATGAGGTGGTGTAGTGTTCAACATTGCGCGGAGGACATCACATTGATTTGCATATTTAACTAATGAAAGGTGCTTAGATTTAGGGCGTTCACCAAGGTTGTGAACACAATGAGAAAGAAAAATTCTCTATATGCGAAGGGAGTGAATCGCTGCCCGGATTAATCATCATCATGGCCACGCTCAACACTCATGGAAGATCATCAAAAGGTTTGCCCACACTCAAACCTGTTTGATGGTCTTTATTAACGAGTTAATGCAAAAAGTAGCAGATTTAGGAAAAGCAAAGTAAAAAAAACTCAGGTGTCTGATAGCTTTTACGATGTACGTGCTTGCCGTGCACATGTATTGACATGGAAGTTGAGTAACAATAGGCTGGGCAAAGAAATGCTTCTCTTAATGCCCGATACAATTATGCAACTGTAAACTACTGTCGATCATTCACTATATCGGGCATCAACCATGTCTATATATTACTCCATCTTTTACCGGAGGAGGAAAAAGACAAAAGATTGATCCATAACCGTGATAGGCATCCATTGGTTACCACAGCCTAAGTTCTCATTACATTTTTCTAATGTGATTGATTACCCTTTATATTTGATTTCCTACATCCTTAAGCTTTCCTTCATGCTATGCCGTTCTGATCAATTAAACCGCAACAAATATTAAAATAAAATTATATTTAAGTTAAAGAAACATAAATATTTGATTTCCTACTTCCTTAAGTTTTCCTTCATACTATGCCATTCTGATCAATTAAACCGCAATAAATATTTAAATAAAATTATATTTAAGTTAAAGAAACATAAATATGATAATATATGATAGTATAAAAAACTAGCTACCCGCGCAAATTTGCGTGGGCTACCTTGCTAGTTTCGTACATACTGTAAGAGAAATGTCAAGCAAAGGACTTCGCTGTTGATGACGACACATATGTTCCATATGTGCGAGGTGAGATCCAGAACGTGTACAGGCTTCGCGTTATTTGTCATAAGGAAATCATTTGTGCAAGCAAGGTGGATTCACATTCACGGTGCATGCACAGTAGCCAATATGTATCTTACGTACTCAACAACATCGTATTCTTTTTTCTTTTGAAATCGTGAGAAAAACAAAGCTGGTATCATGCTCCTGTTTACCATTTTACCAACACAAGCACATCTGGTTACTGAAAAGCCTGGGAGCGTCTGGGAGAAAGCTGAAAGGCGCCCAGCCAGCCATGGCATGCACTTTCCCCATTTAACTGAACCGCGCATACTGCGCTGCCCGCAGTCCCCGAGAATCGCAAATCCTCTCGAGCTGAAGGCGCGCGCAGCTTTCTCTGCTCCGGCCTCACCAGTCACCACCGCTGGCTTTGCTCGACATGGCCGGCTCTGCCCTCTGAGCAGCAGCTGCGCCACTGATGAACAGTGGCTGTCAAGAGATTCGCCTTTGTACTGTAACTGTCCGCTGTTATTTCGGCCGGTTTCTACAGCGAAGATGGCGACCGTACCGACTCGCTGCCGCTTTCACCGCCTTGGCATTTAAACGGCATGGGGGTGGTGGTGGTGGATGGAGATGGAGGAGGGAACAGAACACTAGAGGAATTCTTGTTCTCTTTCAAAAAAAGAAGAAGAGGAATTCTTGTGTTTACTCCGTATATGCGTGCAAAATGGAATGCATATCATCAAGCATTTCAGATAAAATAATTCGGTAGAAAGCTCCTTTTACTGATACCGACGAAACCGGGCCGTGCCTTGGCTTGATCCGGCCGGCGGCTCGTCAAACTTTCTCAGCCCCATGTCACGAAGCAGAAGGGAGCTGTAGAGAAAAAACCATCTCCGTTCAATTTCTACACCTACCTCCTGGAGACCGCGCACTGTATCCCACTAACTTCGTGTGTGCTCCTTCCTGAGGCAGGAGAACAGTAGCTCATAAGCATACGCGACGTATGAGGCAGCCGTATGCGAAGACATTTGACGTAAAGAAGCATGTGTACATGTACCTATGGTAACAGTCCGCCTTTTGTTTTTATACGGATGGGCACGGCATGCATCCTGATCGATCGAGCACACGTTGCATGCGCAACAACACCGACCCAGTGACTTCCTGAGAATGACGAGATGTAACTGAATCAGCTTTACCATTTGAAAAAAAGGAATGAAACATCGATGAGATGGCAGGAGTCACAATCATCATATACTTAATGACTGTAACTCATGAAGCATCGTCAGCTTTACCTTGTGACTGTCCAATAAACTCTACCTAGAGCTTAATTTAAGGCAAGCTCGCTGAACGTACTTGGAGCTTTTGCAACATCAAACTCTGAACTTTCAAGTTCAACAGAAGTAGCACAGTATTACATATACGGGTCGAGACGAGAGCTATTGTATATACCACTTCAATTCAGCATGGAACCATACACTAGCTCGATGATTATTGATAGAGATCGATACGCCAATGTGCTGCGCATGCAGTGCAACAGCTCGCGCCGCATCAATGCCGCCAACGCGGCGCCTACTGGTCCATCCTTACCGGATAATCTCCGAAGATTTCGAGCCCAGGCCCCCCACCCAGGCAGAAGGATCCGCGCCGCATCGCCAAGGAGAGCGACAAAGACGCAGACGAAGCACCACACAGCTTAACCTAACCACACTGTATCGCAGTCCAACGCAATGGCGATCGATCGAGATACACGACGACCATAGCCCTTTATTACGACCGCATGCATGCCCGTGCTGCTGTTGCTCGGGAACAGTCGTGGCAAATTGTTCTTGGGATGCTTCCAGGTGTATAGATAATGGATGAACAACTGAATGGCAACCACAAGCAGCATACGTAAGCATCACCACCCACAGCGCCAACAGAGGCGCCGTACACCGGGTGCTGTTCTTGGAGCAAGCGTTATCCCAGACATGTCGTGGCATCTTACGATCGTACTCTCTCTCTCTCGCAGGGCGGACCATGGCGGAGAACAGGGGAAGCCGTTGCATCCTTGCTAGGGCTCACTGCAGCTGCACAGGCGTGGTGGTACCTCTTGGGGGTATAATTATCGGATCCCCAAAATTATTGGCTGAACCCCGGCCTCCGGTGCAACCCCACTCTCTCATCTCATGATTAAAGCGGAAATTTCCGCCGTACGGTTTTGGATGATCAGCAACGCATCGCATAATTGGATCCGCGGCGTACTTTACCATCACCGCAAATGGATCTTTATCTTTCGTGCGTGAGCAAACACGTAAAGCATGTGGTAACCTATCATGTGTCTATATATGGCGCTGAGCGAGTTCTCCTCCATGTTCGAGGAAAAAAAATGTGTTGCGCTGCACAGTACTAAGATTCTAAGAACAAGGCTACTGCTCGTTTGCTTAATATATCTATGGCAATTTCCAAACTTCCATCGCTGCCATGTCCAAAGAGAGAAAGGTTGGGTGGTGAACTGGCCATCCATTCCCACCAGTGCATGCAGAGCTAACAGCAAGACCATGCATGCACAAGGGCATCAACTCAACTCAAATCAAAGTGTCCCAGGGCATGGCCATCGGACTGAGGGACCTCAGGACCTGCCATTGAACTGGCCACCAACACCCACTACTGTCTAGCGACTACAAGTATGCTCCCTGAGAAAAAAATGATGGCCAGGGGGACACAAGTGTCACCTCACCAACTCACAGATCCTGCTAGGTTTCTCTTCATTCATCTCCCTCATCTTTACAGAGGGGAATGCACATGGAAAAGGGGGAATTATTGGGGGGGGGGGGGGGGGGGGGGGGCATCAGGCCGGGCTGCTGCTGGTTCCTTCTCACCATTGGGCCTCTGACCGCGCCTGACGACTGATGGATTCCTCACCAGGCAACAACGATGCCGGCATCAGTCCATGGGGTTTGGTTGGTCACGGCCGCAGGGGACGAAAGAGATCTCCCCGGAAAATAACAGCCGTCAGGTCAGGAAAGACGACGAGGCCGGCCTCAGCTTGCTGCTGGGCGCGCAATTATTTGAAGGGTGCTCGAGAAGGGCTCGCCCCGATAGGTGGTGTGCGCGCACAGTTTTGAGAGGTGGCTACACACCCACATGCATGCGCTTGGGAAAACCTATGGTTGTATAGGCTTTTCCTGCTTTGTGCAAAAATGCATGTTTTGCTGTTGCACAGCTGGCTTTGGAATGCAGTCATCCGAATCTTATTCTTATTATGACAAAAAGCAGACACTCCAGCTATTTCTGTGTTCTTATGTTATCGAAGAAACAAAACTTTCTTCGCATCGAAGATGAGCTCTCAACTTATTAAAGCGTGGATACTGAAAAAGGGGGGTATACTAACAGGAACCTCATTCTTTTCAGCTCCAACAGTCGCTTTTCCTTAGAATACTGAAAGGACCTGTTCATCAAATTGACCAAATTGCGGACTCGATTAGGACACTAATTAAGAAGGAATGGCTTATCAGATTGACCACTTGGTATAGTGTATGATGCTTCAATAGTGACATATTCTCTACCCTGTTTATTGGTGGATATAAGCTTTGATAACAAGTGCAATACTGAGAAATTTCTCAGTGATATGGGGAAATAACTTCCAGAATTTTTTGCAAGAAGATCATTGAGGTGACAAGTGTATACTCATTGCAAGAATGGATCAGATCTTAATGGAGCGGATGAAGATAATTTCTAAATAGAAGTAAAGAGTGAAGCTTCAGAAGAGAAAACTAATCACATGTAGTCAAAATCTTATTGAAATGCACATGGCACATACATGCAACATGACTCTTCAGAACAGATTAGCAAACGATGGATACAATTAATTTCCTCATATGTATTCATTTTGCGGTGTTATCTCTCCTTGCCGTGATCCCGTGATTACACCATTTTGGATTATGACTCACATATATAAAACCTTGAAAAGAATGACTCCTATGAGCTTGGACAGGCAGCAAGGCAGCCTTGTTATTAGTAGTTGTCCGAAGGACTAGGACGTGCAAGATGTTCCGAAGATTCAGGTAACAGTTTCAGCTATTAAGAGATAACCTAATGATGAATTGATGAACAAACCACACGCCACAAACAGTTGAGTAGTTAAGCAGCACCTGATACTTCTCATGCTATCTCATTCGATTTTAATTGTGAAAACAATGCAACTAGGATGTAGTTGACATTATACTACCAGATAGCATTGTTTGTAGTTATGGACTAAGTTGAAATGACACCACTTTCAGGAAGCTTGCTATGCCAGCTGTCCGGAATCTGGACTCTAGTGCCAAAACTGGTGCCTTACCATTGCTGACACAAACAAAGCAACTAGTTAAGTGTTTATTTGATACCCTTAATTAGTGGTCACCCGGGGTGGAAATATTTTTCCACCCCAACGAAACACTGCCAATGACAACTTAAAGGACCTCTGACCATTCATGATAGTAGAATTACACCACAACTTCAACAAATTTTCATAAGAAAGCTTATTAGTTACTTTCTGGAGAGGGACAATTACTAGAATTCTTAACAGTCCACCAAAGAGATGAATCTTCAAATCTTATCCCAGTAATCCTGGAAATAAGAACAGCGTTATCAGTCGACAGATAACAAACACAGAGATAATACAATGAAAAAAGTCAAACAATATCACACAACCGCAATTCATTGTGTTGATCAGAATATATTATCCAAATTCACAACTACTTTATATTTCCGAACGGATTGAAAGAAATTAGGATCAACAGCTCATTCTTCATTACAAATAACCAAGTGAATTGCTGAAAATTTGAAATTGAAACAACATATGCAAGTGGGGTTTGTCAGATAAACCCATGGTTACTCCATAATGTCGGATTTCAATGTTATCATTCCTCATGTGGCACTTCGCATTACCCACTTCTACTGCCGCAATCCCCATCCCAGCTACAAGGGAGAGCAACTAGCCTGCAGAATCATCTTCAGAAATGATGATGATGAACAAGCCACCGGTGCTGCTGACAGGAACACCAGTTGGCTGGACGCCCGGGCATGCGGAGTCCAGTTAATGCCCCGACGAGCCCGCACCACGAAACGAGCAAGCATCAGACAGCACCTCTGCAGTGGAATTGACCGGCGATCAGTACAGACAGCACGTCTGCAGTTGATTTGACCAACACGCTTGCCGCTCGCAAATCGGGGCGGACAGAGGGTACGAACGAGGGAAAAGGACCGGGCACAGGAGCCGCCACCAGTGGACGACCGCCGATGACCCATGCAGGGAAGTACAACTACTACCGTCTACTGATGATGGGAGTAGGAGAAGCATCTACGGGCGATATTATATCGTATCTTTCTTGCCACTGCAATCAAAGAGGAGAAGATTGACCGAAGCTGCATGGGGTGTTCTGAAGATTTCTCTTTGCTGCACTTGGTTACTGCATCTTGGTATCGGAGGAGCTGCCTTTGCTCTGTAAAAATAATCTAGTAGGAGCAGCAAAATCCACTGCAACTACGGTGATTTCTTCACTTTGTGAATGAGGTGTAATCCCATATGCACCCACGCGCGACCGATCTGCGAGTGCGTGGTGCGTGGAGGGAAGCAAAATAGAAAGGGAGAAAATGGCGATCCCCTAGTCAGGACTCAAGAGGATCAAGAAGCATAGGGTGCGTGTCAAAAAAAAAAAGAAGCATAGTGTCGAGGATAGACAGGCCCACTCAGCCCACTACAATTTCAGCCCGGCCCGCTATGGAGTCAGAGCAGCCGCGGCCCGCGGCCGCACATGTTTGCGCTTTCGTCCTTGGAAAGCGTAATGAGCCGCACCGCGACCGCGACCCGACCGCACCCGAGACAGCGCGCCTCGTCCGAGCCAGCGCTGGTTTGCCGTCTCGGTCCTTCTAGCACCTCCGGCACCGGCGAGGCGAAACCCTAGCTAGCCTCCATGGACAGCCACGGCCACGCCTCCGGCGGCAAGCGCAAGCGCGGCCGCAAGCCCAAGCGGCGGGCGCTCTACTCCCCCGACAACAACCACCACCACCACCCCGCGCCATCCTCCTCGCCCCTCGCCACCGCCGCCGCCCCGGCGTCGGACTCGCCCGACCCCGAGCCGGCGTCGTCCTCCCCCACGCCCCGCCGCCGGGGCCGCAAGTCCCGGCGCGTCCGCAACGAGCCGCCCTCTGAGGCCGATGCCGCCCACTCGCCCTCGCCCCCGCCGCGGCGGGGCGGGCCCAAGGGGGCGCCCAATGGCGGTTCGGAGGCGGCGGAGCCGTCGCGGAGGGAGATGGCTGTGAGTATGGTGGAGGTCCCCGCGGCGATGGAGCCCCTGCGCTGGGAGCAGGTGGTGAGGGTGGTGCCGTCGATGGACGCCGTGGTGAAGGTGTTCTGCGTCCACACGGAACCCAACTTCTCGCTGCCGTGGCAGCGGAAGCGGCAGTACAGCTCTAGCAGTAGCGGGTTCATCATTGGGGGCCGCAGGGTGCTCACCAACGCCCACTCGGTTGAGCATCATACCCAGGTTAAGCTCAAGAAGCGCGGCTCCGACACCAAGTACCTCGCTACTGTCCTTGCCATAGGAACCGAGTGCGACATTGGTATGTGTGACCGGACTCACATCATTGTCTCCATTTTTGCTGTGAAGTATTGTAAAATTGACATACCTTTTAATATGAACTAGCTGTAATTGTACTTGCATAGTATAATTGTATAAGCTTGATGTTTGTGGTATCTGAAAAAAATGGCAATGATCTGTAGATGTAGGCCTGAAAGGTAGAAGCTCTTTTGTTGCTATCCAACATCAAGTACATTATAAATTAAAGATGTGTCAAGATTTGTACCTTTTCATATTGGGAGACCATTGTGTGCTTGGTTCTTTCATATAACGTCGGTGTGCGAATGGAGGATGCCTGCTACCATCTGAGAGCTGTACAGGCTACATTTATGTCTCTTTGTTAATATATAATCGCATGCTAATAGGGGTGAACCAAAGTAGAACAGAACGCATGGCAAGCTTGTGTTGAAAAATTAAAATATGTAATTGTTCTAGGAGGATGAGAAGATTATTTAGAAAAAAAAAATACCAAAGCTCGTTCAGATAATGGCGTGCCAAAAAATAGCAGCAGATTGTAACCAGTAAAGTCCTAAGAAGTCAACTTTTTTTGTTTAGTTCATTGACCACAAGTGAGCTTTCCATTGCAGCAATGTTAACTGTCGAGGATGATGAATTCTGGAAAGGGGTTTCTCCTCTGGAGTTTGGGTCACTGCCAGCACTCCAGGATGCTGTCACTGTTGTTGGTTACCCAATTGGAGGAGATACTATCTCAGTTACTAGTGGTGTAGTATCTAGGATAGAAATACTGTCATATGTTCATGGTTCTACAGAGCTTCTTGGGTTACAGGTATTATATTATGCATGCATACTTTTACTTATAGCCTTGCCTTTTTAATTTTTTATACATGGAACCATGACTATAAATTCATGCACAGATAGATGCGGCTATAAATTCAGGAAATTCAGGGGGCCCTGCTTTTAATGATAAGGGCAAATGTGTCGGTATAGCTTTTCAATCTCTTAAACATGAAGATGCAGAGAACATAGGCTATGTTATACCCACCCCAGTCATCAACCACTTCATTGAAGACTACGAAAAATCCGGAGAATACACAGGTACCTTGCTGTTCTGTTTTTGTATACAATCTATTTTTATGCAGCAGTATTCTGTGTGATGGAACACCCGATCAATATTTGTTTGCGTAGGAACATCTTAATTTGTCTAAGTTTTCTATCAGCAGCATGCCATTATGGTTGCGAGGACTGATGTTATACTGTACGCAATTTAGAGAAAACAATGATTTGACATGAAACTCTAGAATTCTTTGTCTGTGCACATATTACAGAGCAATAGAACTGCTCCCTGGACGAAAACTGTAACTTAACTCTGTTTACCATCTTGTAAAAATATTGAAGGAATTAGTATGCTCAACTCTGTAGTGCACCATAGCCTTTTTCGGGCTTGATTTTTTTTAAAGCTTCATCATTAGACTGAAACTGTCAAATATTCATTTCGCTGGAAGATCTGAGATGCTTCCCTGTGGTAAAGAACAAGGGCTAGCGAGCCTGTGAATTGGGGTCAGTCTAGGCGGCACCCCTGTTTCGAAGAAAAAGAGGGATCGCCCCAGGCTGTGCTTAGCTCTAATTGTGTCAAAATATTTCTTTGGATGAAATATTTACTTCATTTTATGCTCCACATGAGGAATTTAACCTTTCAGCTACATGGGTGGTTGGTTGTTCTTCCTTTTGGCCTGGTTATCGTTTTTTCATGGGTGGTGATCCTCTTATAATAATAATTATTGTGGTCATTTTCATAGTACTTTAGATTGCACTTTGTACTCTGGTGTATTCCTTTTACACCTATGTTTTTATGTATCAAGTTGTATGTGATTTTCTAATTTTATTTCGCAGGTTTCCCTATACTCGGCATAGAATGGCAGAAAATGGAAAATCCTGATCTCCGCAAGGCAATGGGAATGAAAACTGAACAAAAGGGTGTTCGTGTACGAAGGGTTGAGCCAACTGCTCCTGAATCTGGATGCCTCCACCCTTCTGATATTATCCTTAGCTTTGATGGTATTGATATCGCCAATGATGGTACAGGTTAGTCCTTGCATCACATGACTGGATATGTTCTTTATGATTTAACTTGTCTGCAATTGTGAAGAGATTTTGTATTACAAGTCTTTTTGATGTCGAATCTGTTATCTGTCATCGCATATTCTCCAATGATGGTGACGTAGTCGCTGTTTTTATTTTCACTTGGTTGATTAGAAGTTGTATTCCATTTATATGGTGCACTTGTAATTAATGAATCTGATTATGGTGATTAGATTTCAGTTTCTGTTTGTTTCTACTCAAACACGTTCTTTCTCTGTGTGTGTTGGAGTTCTAAATACCCTAAAGGTTTGGGATAACTTAACAATCTTGGACTTTGTAAATTTTATATCTTCTCATCCAGTTAAAACTTACCATTCCATGTTTCCCAGTTAAAATCCAATGATGAAAATTAGTAAATGGTTTGTTCTTCCTCTTTCCCATTCTTTGGTCATCCAGTTCCTTTTAGGCATGGTGAGCGCATTGGATTCAGCTACCTTGTTTCTCAGAAGTACACTGGTGAGAAGGCACGTGTGAAAGTATTGCGCAACTCAAAAATCCATGAATTTAACATAAAGCTAGCAACCCATAAGAGACTCATTCCAGCTCATATCAAGGGAAGGCCTCCATCATATTACATTGTTGCTGGCTTTGTTTTTACGGCCGTGTCTGTTCCATATCTTCGATCTGAGGTATGCTGTCTTTCTTTTGCTATGTCTTTTGGTGTTATGATATAATAATCAAGATAGTGAAGCATTGTTTGTCTGCTATATTTCCTGCTTGCTACTGCATGTGCATTTTTTTTAATTTCAATGGTCTTTAAAAGACAACACAATAGCTGTTAGAGAAGCCATCTATAGCTTCACTTTATGGGACAGTTGTGTTTTTTCCCTTTTATTACATTTAAATTCTTTTCTGTTCTTCTAGAGATTCTCTATCTGTAGAGCAGTTATGCATCCTACCAAACTACAGTTCATCTTCATGGAGTTCTCGCCCCTGTACACTTTGATCTGCTATAAATGTGCTTCGAATCATGCTTTGGCAATATCTCATTGCGTGAATTGCTGCAGCTTCTTCCACTTCAGATTTTTGGGGTAGAAAATTTGATCCTATTGACTAACTAGAGTGCTATCTGTCAGTATGGAAAAGAGTATGAATTTGATGCCCCCGTCAAGTTGTTGGACAAGCACATGCATGCAATGGCGCAGTCTCCTGATGAACAGCTTGTGGTGGTGTCACAGGTCTTTTCCATGAAAACTTTCATTCAAAAATGCACATCCATCTATTTTCTCTGGAGTTTATTGTACAGCTGATACTTCATTTTATTTTCTGTGATGAATGTTCAGGTGCTTGTGTCAGATATAAATATTGGTTATGAAAATATTGTCAATATTCAGGTAATAATTGCTTCTATAACGGAACTTCAATGGATCTGTAGTCCTCCCTTAAACCCTTTTGTATGCATGCCAGTCTAATACTTGAAATTTATTTATTTATTTGTGTTGAGATAGACCAGGAACAGACTGCAAAAGCATGCCTGCGAACAGTATATTCACAATAACATATCTATCCTCGCATAAGAGCAAAAATCAGCTATTGAAATATTGTACAGGAAATTACATCAACTAAACAAAATACTTTCTGAGCCGGAGGGATTATATTTGAGCAGTGATACCAGTGCTTGTTTGAAGTTTAGTGTTGTGATTGTTAATGACATGCAGCAAATTCAATATTCTGTGTTTCTGGAGAGTGCGTATAAGTCTCTTTTCAGATTTAATCATTTTGGATTTTGTTATGTGTAGGTTCTTGCCTTCAACGGTACACCAGTTAAGAACTTGAAGCACCTAGCGACAATGGTGGAAGAGTGCAACGAGGCATTCTTGAAATTTGATCTGGACTATGATCAGGTATCTGGCACACAAACAAAAACTTAGTTACCCTTGTTTTTGTCCTTCGATTTCATTGTTGAATATTTCATTCTTTTTTTGTTTAATTATAATGATTCTTATTACGATCTGGCAGCTCGTTGTGCTGGAGACGAAAACTGCAAAGGCTGCAACTGAGGACATTCTGACAACACATTGTATACCTTCAGCTATGTCAGAAGACCTGAGGAGCAGCTAAGCACAGCGACATGCTTGCCGACACAGCCAAATGATCCCACAATCCTTTTTGGGACTTGAACATGCTTCACATTGTTGATCAATGCTGCTCCCGGCCAGGAGAAGCACTGAAGGAATTAAGGAAATCCATTGCAGGTGAGGTTCTGCATATAGAAGAGAGAAACTGAAAACATGCTGTTGTTTTCACCAAAGAAAGCATATCAAAGCATAACATACTCTCAAAAGTCAGATCGATGAGACTGAATGGCGTTTCAAAGTCATTCAGGAGCAGTAGTAGGATAGATAAAGAAAACAAAGTTTTGCTCGTATTCCATTTATTGGGTCGGCGTCAGGAAAGTCACCATGAGTATTGCATATCCCCATTTGCCATGGTTGGTCTGATGATACTTTCACTTTAGACGTGTGTGGTACTTTTCTGTATCATCATTTCTTTGTTGTGTGGAGTACTCAAAGGTTCTCCCGGCAAAATCGTATCTTGGTTGGCTTTTGCACCAGCTCTCGTTGTGTGTTTCGACGCCCTCAATTCACCTTAGTTCCGAAGAGGATTCGCTTGGGCCCTTGGCTGGGCGCGTCTCGATTGTTGGACCTTTACTCGCTTGGGCCGTGTTTAGATGGGGAACAGGGGGTGGGGAATTAGGGGTCGTAATCATCGCGTTACTGTAGCATTTCGTTTATTTGTGTGAAAACTGTTCAAAAATTGATTAATTAGGCAGGCTCAAAATGTTCGTCTTGCAGAGTGCATCAAAACTGTGCACTTAGTTTTTGATTTCATCTAGATTTAGTATTTCATGTATGCTATGATATTGTGATATGATGAAAATCTTATTTTTGTATAGTGAATTTTGTGGGTTGCTTTTTGAAACACGGGCAGTGTTGGTGTATCCCTTGGTTCGGAAGCAAATAATCCGCCATGCCTTGGTGTCCCCTGTTTGGCACGATCCTGGTTGGTCGCTTGTGTGATTCCCGTCCCTTTCGCTCCGCTCGCGCTCGCATCCAAATCGTACGAGCGTTGACAGGTCAGGAAATGCTTGGTCTCTACGTAGCCTTTTCTGCGAGTTGTATCATTCGTATTGGCCGCTGCTCTCGCTCGGTCTTGGCAATTCGTGACAGCGATAGCACACGAGCGCTGTTACTTGGAAGCTCGTGAACTGGGAGCACGATTGGTGAACTGAGCCTGCGTTTCTATGCTGTAGCTAACGCATGTAATAATCGGTTTGTTCGTCACAGACTCACAGGATCGTCCATAGTTTGACAACAAATGATTATCCTGTATATTACATATGAAGGTAGAAGATCAAATGACCAATGAATACTGTTACAGTTGGTTGTATATCGGCCCTATTCGTTTGGCTTATCAGCCACTAGTCAGCAGTGTTTTTCTCTCAATAAAATCAGCACTAGCCACCAACCAATCAGCAATGTTTTTCTCTCAGGAAAAAAAATCAGTCAACAGTGTTTTTCTCTTAGAAAAACCAACACCATACCGGCCGGCCGAACATGCCGCCAGTAGGGCTGTGACGGCCGGCATGAGCTGTAACAATCTGCGTTACAGTTGCAGCCCAGGACATCGATCTCCTCGGCGTGAGCGCCGGCAGGGCGCGCGAGCAGTGACTGACGCAGTCGCGCAGAGCTCCAGCGATGCAGGTGCACGGGGCTGTGCTCCGGCAGCGCCACGCCAGGTGAGGTGATGGGCAGCGCAGTGTGGCCGTGCGTCGTGTGCGCGCACCGGCGCATCGCCTTGGCCTTGCCATGCCACACGCTGCGCGAGGCGCCGGCACCCGGCACTGGCACGGGGTTGCCGCCGCCACGTGAGCGCCGAGTACGTGCGTGACGCTGCCGCACCGGCACCGCCGACGCCCCTGCCGCTGCCGGTGTCATGCATGCGGCCCGCTGCCAAAAGTTAATGGCGCCGGCCGGCCACGCCGCGGCTGCAGGCTGCAGCGCCGCGCCAGTATTAACGCCAGGGGGACACCGCTCCTGTGTGTCCTGGTGGATGCACAGGACAGACGCTGTTGCTCCGAGCTTTAACATTTGCCTCCAAACCTGTACGGTGGTCGTTTGTTGTGTACTAATCCTTTCAGGTCCTGTAGAAGCTATCTTTTGGAATTTGCATTCGCCCAACTCTTTAGATTATGTATGTGTATAGCCCTCGTGACTCATGGCTTCTGTTGAGGATCTCAGTCATCAGTGCATGTCAACCGGAAGATCAACATAAGAAAAGATCACTGATTGTTATCATTTGGGCCACATAAACTTTGACCAAGTGTTGATGAAATCAAGGACTTGGACATGCATTTTTTTTTTGACTCTGCATGTCTTTCCCAAAACCATCAGTCACTAATTATCGTACATTCCTCAACAAACATGCACTATATCTAAGAAAAAAGATCTAATCTGTGAATGGAGGAGGTAGTCGCAAATAAGTTTTGAGATATATCCAAAGTACATAACTGAGAAAGAGAGCCTTTTGGCATGACGTTGTACCAACCAAATTTGTTACTATGTGTAGCCACTTTACATGCTGTGCCTCAGCAGACCGCACTATAGTGAGAAATCTCAATTGCACGCACATCACCGCACCATGAATTTCAGAATCTCAGATCATCAGATGGCCAAACACTCGGCCTTGTTTAGATGTTGAATTTGGGAGGGTGAATTTGGGAGTATGACGTCACTTCGTAATCATTGCGTCACTGTAGCATTTTGTTTGTATTTATAAAAAAATTTCAAAAATTGATTAATTAGGCTTAAAATGTTTGTCTCGCAGAGCACAATAAAACTGTGCAATTAGTTTTTAATTTCATCTACATTTAGTACTCCATGCATGTTATGACATTTTGATGTGATGAAAAATCTTCTTTTTGCATAGTAAATTTGGGAGTTGACTTTTGCATCTAAACAAGGCCAAAAACATCGTACTCCCTCCGTCCCATAATATAAGCATTTCTCGATTTCTGCGCATCACGTTTGACCGTTCGTCTTATTCAAAAAATTTATAAAAATATAAAAAACATTATAATATACTAAAAATATATACGATGATCAAACATGTCATAACAAAATAAATAATATTTTCATAATTTTTTTGAATAAGACGAGTAGTCAAACGTGAACGAAAAAATTCAACAAATGCTTATATTGTGGGACCGAGAGAGTAGTAACCTCATAGTTAAATAACTCATACAATTCTCAGTCCCAGGATAGTAGACCCCATTCTGAGAAGACTGAAGAGGATCCAGATCCCACCAGTAGGCCATTGTCTGAAACAGAAGCAGCACAAGGACAGCGAGATAAAAAGAGAGGGAGAGAGATGGCCTTTCAAGCAGCTGTGAGAACGGTCAGTGGGACTTCAGAATTCAGACAAGAGGCGGGAGAGATAAAGGGAAAGCATGTGAGTGACCCCTCTGTTTCTCTCTCTTTCCTCCTCTGCTACAAGGAGCCACAAGCCCACAAGCACACCAAACAGCAGAAGAATACGCTCCCCGCCTTACCGCTCGTCCTCTGCGTTCCTCTGCTTGTTTCTCTGTTCAACCTTGGGCCTTGGCCATGGCATCCAGCGCGTCCCGGTTCATCAAGTGCGTCACGGTCGGGGACGGCGCCGTGGGGAAGACCTGCATGCTCATCTGCTACACGAGCAACAAGTTCCCCACTGTAATGCTAATGAATCATCTCTTTTCATCTCTATGTTCAACATCTACCTTGCAGTAAAGATTCGGGCTTTTCTTGGATTCTTTTGGGAGTTCCGATTAGTGCTTGTACGTGTGGTCTTCGAGTTTCTTTTTCGTGTTCTTGATTTCTTGGGACCGTGTACTTTGCTAGTACGGAAACATGAACAAGTTCTTTATCTTTCGAGTCAAAATATGGTCTTTCTTGGGGTTCTCCGAAAAACTCATTGTGACAAATGGCCTGAAGTTATTCCTAAATTTTCAACTCCTTTTGGCTTGTGTTTTGAATTTTTCAGGATTACATACCCACTGTCTTCGACAATTTCAGCGCAAACGTGGTGGTCGACGGCACCACGGTGAATTTGGGCCTTTGGGACACTGCAGGTGATTTCAGAGTCTCTTTGGTTGTAACGAGCTCCAGACTTCTACTTCCATCTTCGCTTGCTGTTGATGATTTTGATGATGTGGACATCAATCGGTTTGCAGGACAGGAAGATTACAACAGATTGAGGCCACTGAGCTACCGCGGAGCCGATGTGTTCGTGCTCGCCTTCTCGCTCGTCAGCCGAGCTAGCTACGAGAATGTTATGAAAAAGGTGCATTTCTTTATCAGTTTTGGTTAATCGGTTCAAAAATTTCAATCATCACTGCTTCCACTTTGCAATCATCTTTTTTTCTAGATGAAACCGATGAGAAATAGTTACAAATTGTTGCAATAATGTTGTGGTTTTCCAAGCTCCGATTTTGTTGTAATGTCCCTTTTTTTCCTCTTTCAGTGGCTACCAGAGCTTCAGCATTATGCACCGGGTGTCCCCATAGTTTTGGCTGGAACTAAATTGGGTGAGTTGTGTGACAACGAAATATTTCCATTTAATCACATATTGTTGTGTGAGATAATGACACTACTGGGGTATACATTCTGCCCTGTAGAGTACCGTGACACCTTGGTGGTGTCCCTTAGTCCCTAGTGGTGGTTAGGACATATGTTTCATTGCTTTGCTGGGATTTTATTAGCTTTTAGTTTGCCAAGATCGGTGCATGTGGTTTGGAGATTAGTTCTAATAGAATTTTTTAATGTTCAACAAAGCTATCTAATTATCAATGCATCATTCTCCAGCACTGCTAATAGGTCTGCAACCACGATTTGTTAAAAAATATGTTTTGCTTGAAGGGCAACATATTGGTTGGTACCCATCATTTTGTCCCTGCATTGTTTCCCCAAGATGATTGATTGGTGCATATCATTTTCATCGCATCGTATAGTTGAAATACTTGTAATTTATTAGATTAAATGTGTATAGTTCTAGCATTTTTCGTTAAAGTAAATGCTGAAAACAAAGCTTTATAGGGTTTGCAAAGAGTCCCAAGAGACCCTTCAATGAGTTTATGTGATCCAATTTATATTTTCCTTCTCAATAAGTGATCATGAATTGTATATGTTGTACCTTTTAGATTCAAAATTTCCTCTCTTAGAAAGAGCAATGGTCTTGAGGTGGACGGGCAAAGCGGCGAAGACAGGATTCATTTTAAGGGTGTTCATTAGGGAAAATCGGATCATTAGGGGGCCAGGCCCCCTCTGTCTTTGCCCTATTTCATATATTACCTTGAATTCTGGCAATACCAAAGCATCGTTTTTCATCTAATTGAAGTTTCTTCGTCATGTTTTTTTTTGAACCGGGTTTGTTCGTCATGTTTGCTAGTAATATTCTGTCTATTTGTACTTGTGAGTTGAGAGTTCTTAGAAACTTTGGTCGAGTGTAAGTATTGATCTCAAGTTTGTTGTTCTTGTGAATTCTTTTAGTGCCTGTAACTGTAAGCTGGTAAACCCAGAAGATCGGCCACAGAAAAAACCTGCTCTTTTAGGCTTTCTTAATATAGCTAGGCGATTTACTTAAGAAGGTAATATAGCTGGTAAATTCATTTTCTTATATTTCAACTTTGTACTTAAGAAGCTAATATCTTGCCACAGTTGTACTAATTACAAAAGTTGTTTCTTGATTGAAAAAAATGAGTTTTGTTTGAGTGAGTTATAATTTTTGTTAATCGTGATGTTGTACAGATCTTCGTGAAGACAAGCACTACTTACTTGATCATCCTGGTGCAGTACCTGTTACTACAGCACAGGTCTTATTTTCCATGCTGACCAACTAAAGAATTAGAATTGCTATTCTCCCTATTTCATCCTCGTTTGAAATACAAATGCTTTTCAACATCTCATAATTTTGTGGAATCCTTTCTGTCTCGTATTGCAGGGGGAGGAACTTCGAAAACACATCGGCGCAACATGTTACATTGAATGCAGCTCAAAAACTCAGCAGGTCGATTTGTCTTGCTCATTCCCTGCTGATGGTTTCCTTGGTGCTATATTTGTCGATCCATCTGTTAACTTCACATAATATCTGATAATATGCAGAATGTCAAAGCCGTGTTTGATGCTGCAATCAAGGTAGTAATAAGACCCCCGACAAAGCAGAGGGAAAGGAAGAAAAAGAAAGCACGGCGAGGATGTTCAATATTGTGAGTACAACTTCTTGATAGATGTTTTATCTGGTACTGATCCTCTCTGAAAATACTTGCGGAGATAAAGCTTTCGTTGGTTTCCTAGTAAGTTTTTTTTTTTTCAAATGCCAAGTTCAACGGAGGCCTCCTGAGGCGCTGGTGCTTAGTGGAGTTCTACGGGGGGTCGATAATGTTAAGAGAGGTAGAGGTCGGCCTAAACTAACTTAGGACGAGTCGGTTAAGAGAGATCTTAAGGAGTGGATATCTCTAAGGATTTAGCTATGGATAGGAGCGCTTGGAGACTAGCAATCAACGTGCCTGAACCGTGATTTTTGCTTCCTTTTCTGTTTTCTCAAAACTCTAATTTCTGTTTTTTTTGCCTTTTTGGGTTTCACCTCTAGCCTACCCCAACTTAGCTTGGGAAAAAGGCTATGTTGTTGTTGTTGTCGTCGTCGTCGTCGTCAAATGCCAAGTTCAGCTAAGAATGTTTTATGTTAAGCTGCAATCGGGGGATAAGAATGGTACTTTGAGAATCACTGCCGAAAGTTTAGGAAGTCCTTTTATATGCTCCTCGTGTCTACGTACTCATGTTCTTGTGCAAAGGTGTGCGCTTCAAATTATCAGCACTACGTGAATTTAGAATTGTTCGGGAAATAATAATCTCACGTTCTCTGAACTTTTTTTTTCGAAACGAAACGTTCTCTGAACTATATTTTAGTTCGAAACGAAACATTCTCTAAACTACGCCACAGCACAATAATATATATTGTTATTGTAGAGTAAAACTTTTCATTATTTCTTTTGCAGTTGCAGCCGCATCATGCACACAAGGCGACTAGGGTGCTTCAAGTGAGTGAAGGCCTCACCTGACGATCACATAGGCTTCCAAGACGACTCGAGATCATCTGTAGTTTGTCTCCAAGTTTCAAAGTGCTTGTTGCGCCTGCGCACTTTGTGCTGGTCATGTGTATATTTACGTCTTTAGCAATTAACTTCTAGAAGATATATTAAGTATTTTGTTTATGTACCATTGACTCATAAGGAGCTAGGAAGTTCAATACATCCTGAGATATTTCTTTCAGTGACCCTGAATGTTCTTACCATTTTTTCTAAAACTTTAGAATGCTTTTTCCTCACCACATTAAACAACGATGGATTTGTTTGTCTAAGAAGTATGGCTTATTTTGGGTTTTCAACCCGTGTTCCGAATGCCCCTCACCAAACTATAATAATTATCCGTAGAAAGAAACTATACTGATTAGAGGCTTCTTTTAGAACCTCCACGGTAACGTTCATAGGCGACATGTTAGAGAAAAAATCCTATAAAATTCTCACATAAAGGAAACATCTATGCGAAAGACTAGTACATACGCACACTCTCACCCCATACACATATGAGTACCTATGAGAGACTGAGCCGATATATATCGAGATTGATGAAGTCACTACAGACATATCATTGTTAATAAATGCGTCGTCTACTACTTAAAGAATAGTGATGGTTAAATTCTGAAATAAATCTAGAAAACTACAACAGCCGTGCTCAGTCGATGATTCAAATCCAATTTGACATGTGCTTCCAAAAAATCTTACCTTTGTGGTTATAGTCGCCAACTAGATCAACGTACATATTCGTTGACCTCAGTAAACTTTGGGTAGCTGTGATTATCCACCTCGTTGTCGGGCTAAGAGAAAGTACTATAACAGGCTGCAAGCATACCGAATCCTACATAGAGGAGAGAGAGGAGAAGAGAGAGAAGAAAGTAGGTTCTAAACTTACAGCGAGCTGATGCACACTAATTGGCATATGCCCACTAACCTTTGATAGATTAGGAGAGCCAAATTGGCATCCTCTCTCCCTCAAAACCTAAGAGTTACCTAATTAGAGTTTTGCTTGCTCGAAATGCTATATGAAGATAATGGTGTCGTTTACATATTACAGAGTTGATAGTCCTTCTTTAACAATTGAGGAATCACTCATGTTATTTATTAAAAAATCGCTGGCAGAGCCGCAACTGAATCAAATGGGACTGGCTATAGTATTTAGGTATAAGTATGTCTAGATATGAAATATGGGAGCATTTATCTTTTAAATGACTGAAATTGGGAACTTATACATGACTGCTTGTTTTATGAGCTCTCCTATTTTTCAGCCATCCAATTATTACATTTGCCACGAGCATCGACAACTCAAGATTAAAATTTTACTACATCATCTTCGTTAACAAGTTCTATGGATGAAAAAAAATAACATTTTATACAACTTCTATAACTTTTCAAAATTTTATTACATTCGCAACTATAATTCCAACATGACTACAAGTAAGGTGTAAAAGGTCAAATGGTAGGGGATCTAATATGAGTAGCGAGAACTTTTCTTAACTTTCTTTGTCACAATCGCTGAAACAAATTTGAGGCACCAAAACTGAGGTGTTGGAGATATCTGAAACACTTATTCGTTATTTTTTTTCACTTTTCAGTGACTTAGTCACATAGATCAACTACCAAATTGAACTCACATATTTGGCTGTAGCCTCCGGGCAATGGCCGGAATTATTTCCATTATCTAAAACCAAATTGAACTCACATATATGCAACATCCATCAAACTACGTAACATCTGTAGTTTAAGGTCAAAGGGTAGGGCATCTAACATGAGTATCAAGAACTTTTCTTACCTTTGTTCGCCACAATCGCTAAAACAAACTGAACTCTTTTACGGTGCGCCATACTAGCAAGTGTTAGTATATAGTATAAACTAGATATTAGCAGGGGTATTATGGTAACATAAAAAAATTCACACGGACAAAGTGACGAACGCCTGTGACTGAAATGAAATGAAAGGATACAAATGAAAATAAAGTAAAGTAGGAGAAACAGAAACAATGAAATGAAAAATTAAAGATATGCCATAAACCCATAATTACATATCTGTCATTCCAAACTTATATGTCAAAATTACAAATCTGCCATTTTATTTTTTTCCCATAGTACCATTATACTACCTATACTACTTAGTTCATACTACATATACTACTAAACATGATTACAGTAGTATACAATTAATCTGGACCGTTCGATCTTTACATATTAGTCCTTCGATCTTTACATACTAGTCCTTTTTAAGGCTAGTATGACGCACCGTAATTTTAGGCACCAAAACTGAGGTGTTGGAAACTTGGAGATCTCTGAAACACTTATTCGTTATTTTTTTCACTTTTCTGTGACTTAGTCACATAGATCAACATCCAAATTAATCTCACATGTATGCAACATCCATATCAAACTACATAACATCTGTAGTTTAAGGTTGGCAAAGGAAAAATGAGGCGATTGGGAGTTAACAATAAACAAAGGATTGAAGCTAAAAGTAGCTAATTGCCTTACTTGAGTGCAAGAAGCGCCTTGAAGATTCCTATGATCACACCGGCGATGGACAAGACGGCGGCGATGATCTTGTAGTTCTTGTAGAGGAACCTGTGGGCGGCGATCCGCACCGGCCTGTTGCGCTTGTACGACTCGATCTGTTCCAGGACGACGACGTATCGGCCGCCCAGGCGGAGGTGCCGGCCGAGGCCCTTGAAGAATGCCAGCGTCTGCGTGTTGCTGAAGAGGCTGCGCAGCACGCCCTTGCTCCGGAGCTCGTGCACGTCCTCCTTCCTGTCCATGAGCATGGCGATCACCGACAGGTAGGAGCTCACGACGAAGCCGTCCGAGTCCCCGCTCGCGGCGGTGGTCGCCTCCAGCGCCGCCATGTTGGCGAGCCAGCAGGCGGTGACGTCGTTCAGGAACAGCGGCGACAGGGAGAGCTCGCCGAAGACGAGCCTCTTCCTGAGGTTCATGTCCCCGAGCCATGTCGCCGGGCTCGAGGTCAGCTTCACCCCGATCTGGGCGAGCTCCACGGCGCTGCTGGATAGCAACGACGAGCTGCCGGCCTGGTACAGGAGGTCCGATCTGGGCATGCTCTGTATCTGGCTTGACCGGAGGAGGCCGAGCAGATGCGGCGGCTTGCAATTGCAGGCTCCATTGGTGATGGCGCTTTCGCCGCGATGCTGCTCAGTCTCCGCCGGAACCGGGACGCGTCGCCGTCGGCGGCACATCATCAGGGACATCTGAAACCTTGTGATCCAACCCGGAGCCTGCTTCTCCTTGGGGAAGAACTTGTCTCCTATCACGGCGACGAACTGGCGCACGTCGATGGACAAGAACTCAGTGATGAGGGCGTCGAGCACCAGCCACGGGATCTGGTTCTCCAGCAGCATCATGTCCTTGAGGATGGCTTGCCCGGAGGACAGGTTGCAGCCGGCGAACATGGGCGCGTCGCTGCTGGCCATGTACTGCAGCAGGAAGCAGCCGTCCAGCAGCAGCATGGCCGCGAGCTCGGCGTCGCTGAGGCGCGCCACGGCCTCGTCGTCGGAGGCGTAGCAGTGGCGGGCGCCGCCGGCGAGGGAGAGGACCCTCTCGTACACCTCCCTGGTCGAGCGGCCGGAGACCCTGCAGAAGTCGTAGGCGGCCGCGTGCTTCACCTCCTCCATCTCTTGCAGGTGCGGCAGGCCGTGGTGGTAGGGGCCGATGGCCACGACGCTCGGCACGATGTAGCGGTCGTCCTCGCCGCCGATGCCGCGCAGGCCCCGAGGGAACCTGTGAATCCTCGTCTGCATCATGGCGACGTGGCTCTCGATCCTCTCGGTTGTCTTGTGCATCCTCTCCTCCATGGCTACCAAAATTTCGTGCGCGGCTGGGCGGCCGTCGGCAGCAAAGACTATCACATTCGCAGGACTACTTGCAGCGTCCATGGCTGCAAATGCGCTCAATCGAGCATTCGAGCGTTCGGATATTGCTTTCCGCTGTGCATCATTTTGCATGTATATATACAGCCCGCGCGCGGCATATATATTCTAGTATTTCGGATTTACGATTTCTTTGCAAACTCATCTCTCCTTGCTACGCAATGAAGAATTGAAGATTGACCACTAGAAACTAGTGGTTGACCACTGCGGGCATAGCAATTCGGCTGAGATTTGGCTCGTTTGTAGGCGTTAGGTCTAGTTAAGTCACTTTACATTCGGTTAATTGTTTCATTGCATATATTAAATGGAGATAAATAAACGACTTACACTCGAGGGAGGAATCATTTTACAGATAAACAATTATTCTCTCTTTTTCACTCGACGTTTTGTCTCTAACGTGGGGAGCACTCTCTGCATATATACTTTTCGACCCCATACTAAAGTAAAACTGCACACCAACGTGTTTGGATGAAGAATGAACCAAATATGTACATAAAAAATGACATGCTTGATGCTTTCAAAAACTTTTACTAATATACAACATTCTATAACGTTCACAACACAGCGTTCTAGGATATATCAGCGCCCAAGCACATTTCGTTTGCCGAGCTCGTGCTATTCCCCTTGTTAAAGTTGTACCACTATCAGATACTCAGGACCGATGGCCGAAGACCGAAGTGCAGAACCATATCCTTTACCTGTAGTATCGGCGAAACTGATCGACCTTTGCCCATATTCCTTACCCAAATCCTTTGCTCATGTTTGGTTCCAAGCTTCGCCTGCGATACCTTAGCTGTCACCTCACCTCCGCCTGCCTACTGTTCTTTCTGTTCCGATAGGGTGCTGGAACCAGGTAGATAATATTTTGTTAAAAGTTTAACACTTGTTTTGCTACTCTGGCATAACCGTCCAATTTAAACTAACTAAGTAGGTTGGTTAACATCTTTACGACGTCCGGTATGTCGCATACTTGAATCAATGTAAATATGGTAGTCTGTCGGGTGTCATTATCTCACCTGGAGATTTCCACTTCCAAATGTAATCACAAGCATACATTTAGGATCGCATCACGCGGGAGCTCGTTACAGAACATCACAACTTTTAAACAACTAGTTTTATAAGCAACAGATTAATACAAACCTTAACAGAGCTGTCTTTCACACGTAATCCAGTATTTAACGGTGTTCAAAATAAACAACCACCTTACTAAGTCAGGGCTCAGGAACAACATTGTTTTAAAGGCTTACTTAAACAAATGAGTCTATGGCCCTGTTTGTTTCAGCTTCTGGCCGATTTTAAATGCTCAATTTTGGAAAATCAAAAAATCAGATGACTCCCTTAGAATTTATAATCGAGAATCCAGATTTTGAATTCTTGATTATGGGAGTCATCTGACTTTTGGATTTCTAAACATTGAGTTTTGAAAATTGGTCCTAAGCTGAAACAAATGAGGCTTATAAAGACAAATACGTTGTGCTCCTGACACATTTCCCACCTTCTAGAACTCTCGGTCTTCTTACCGCAGGTCACTCACTTGCCTTCTTCATTGCAAATTTAAAGAAATTATTTCATCCCTATATTTTTAGTTCTTTTCCCTGAGGTAGGGCTGATAGAGCACAACCACTTTGGATTCTTTGAGTACATTGATTAAATCACCGTAGATGTTATTTAAAGTCTCAATCACTCGATCAAATATTGAACACGAATCAAAGTTATTAAAAGATGCTCCCCCTTTGCTGCTCTCCTGTTCATTCCCGCCAAATTTCGGACACGTGTTGGACACTCGGACCCTGGCCATTATGAGCGCACCCTCGCCTGCGCTGCTCGCAGAAAACGTGGTCCCCAAGTGGGTTGGCTGCACTTGCTGTGCTGGTGCGGCCCATAATATCCTTCACCGTTAGTTGCCTGGGCTAAAGGGATGGGCCGATGGTGTGGGCGGAGGTTGAGGTGAGTGCGCCGGCCACTTGTTTTGCAGCTCGCCGCGGGGATGGCATCTCAGCCACTGACCGGTTGGCCTTGGGTGAGCATGGCCTAGCATGCAGCAACGGTGTTGCGGCTGGAGACGGTGCTGGCGCCTAGCGCGGAGGGAAAAGCGAGGCGATGGATAGGGTGAGGGGGAGGCGACTAGGCGCGCTGGATCCCCATCCTTGGATTCCCTCCGGCCCCTCACTGTGTCCCATCAGAAAAGTGGGAGAGCGACGCTGCGTGGCGCCCTCAGGGCATGTACAACGGGCACCCGTAGACATGCACGATAATTTTGCAGGAAGCCCCCTAGCAACCCGTGACTACGGCCGACCCGACGTCTCGTTCGTCGACGGCACGCGCGCGTGCTCCGAAGCAAAACGACGACTCCGACTCGCGTTGTACCAGCTGATGCAGCTCGTCGACGGCAACACGGATCCCGTGCGCGGGGGCGCACGTGCGCGTGGAGATTTCGCGGCAACACAGCGCGCGCAATCCTCCCCAAATCCCCTGTTCGTGCGCAATCCTCCCCCTCCCGCCCCAAAATCTCCATCTCCATCTCGTCGTCGATGATGCAGAAATCGGCGGCGGGCGCCCAGATAGGGAAGGCGAAGGGGGAAGCTGCGGCGGAGCAGAGGAGTTTAGGCAGCACGACAGCTGTGCCGGAGTGCTGCCGCCACTCCCATCTCCCGCGCGCCGCCGCCGCAGTTGCGCATCCCGCCGGCGGCCGCCTCACACGCGCCTCCCACTGCGGGCCTCCGAAGCAGCGCCGCCGCGGCAACAACGCTGTAGAGGAGCACCAGCACGCAGAGGTACCACCGCGCTAGAGCTGGGCTGTTGTCGATGAGGTGGAGCTCGCTGACCAGCAGCAATGACGGCCGCGGGATCTTCAATCCCCGGCAAATGGCGGCATGGCTCACAACTGGGAGTGGCTCGAAAGGGACGTGGGGAGTCCAAGGAGGTTTGGATGGAGGGGATTTGGATGTGGTGGCGCACAGGTGGAGGATTTGGCGGCGGAAAAGCTCCGCTCGGCTCTGTTCGTGTGTCTGGAAGAGGAAGAGTGAGGCGAGGGGCGATGCCGGCTGTGTGGAGCGGATAAGGCCGGGGCGGAGTTGGTGAGGCAAGGTAAAAGTAGGGGGCAGGTGTGAGAGTACTGTACACGAGCACTGTTCATGGAGGTAGTGTTCATCAAACACTGTGTACTACGCCGGCGCTAGTGGCCTAGAACGAAGCACAGCACGGGCAGGACGAAGGGGTGACGTCAAATGACTACAAAGATCACGTGTGCACTAGATCACCATGAATTTGTGTGTCAAATAATAAATTAATTACTATACAGATAGCCAAACAGACGGACCATTGTATAAGCTGTCTGTTCAGTTATCTATTTGTATTAAAAAGACACCAGTTGTCTCCACCGTTGTATTTGTCTCCACTGTTGTATTTGCCCTTACGCGGGTGTGTTCCCCAACTCTCTGCAGATGCCGAGGTCATCTCATCGGAACAGTGGCGGGACGTCCTGTCCCATCGAAGCATCGGGGTAGGGAGGGCACATGCTCCTGGGCCTCGACCTACGACTCCGGCATCTGTGCGCTGCTTCTTCTTCGCTTTCTCGTCCCTCTCGCTCCAGTCCCAAATCCTAGCAGGCTTTGTGATCCCCTCTTCTCCTCCCTCTGTCTGGTTCACCTCTGGAACACAACATGCAGACTTGTGAGCTCCTGCCGCACCCTACACCTTCCTCCCTTTCTGTTGCTTCAGATTTGCCGTGGCTTGGCCCGATCTACAGCTCTCATGTGGTTGTGCAGGTGCGTGGACGGCTATGGTGTTGGTGATCTGAGGTGTGTGTGTGGGTGTCCATCGATACATAAAAGGTGAGATGTCTTCTGCCTCCTTTTGGGTTTGGAGTGGTTTCTTGCTTCATTTCGTGTGGAGTTGTTGAGTGATTGCAGCTCCTCCTTGTTTCTGAAGAAAAGGTTGTGGATTGGGTCAGCACGGTTTTGAGGTGAGTTTGTGCACGTGTTTTGTAGTTTTTTACAAGATGAAAAGGGAAATAGTTTTTCTGATGATGTTCCGTTTCCGCATGTTTGCTGCCTCTTAAAATAGACATGGTTAGAAATAGCTTGGTTAACAAGTTTTTTGAAGAATCTTGGTCCGCTCTGTGTCTAATTTATGTGTATAGGCGAGTAGGGGAAGCCCCTACCTATTTTTTTAATTTTCTTTATTCCAAACCGAGTTAATTCGCTCCCACAGGGAGTCGAACCTGGGTCTGCAGGGGTTTACGGAACGTTCATCTTTCTTTTGACCGGAGTCAGTAGGGGAAGCCCCTACCTATTTTTTAAATTTTTTTTATTCCAAACCCAGTTAATTCGCTCCCACAGGGAGTCGAACCTGGGTCTGCATGGTGCTACTCAGGTGCTCTAACCACTAGGCTAGAGACCCTTTCACAAGAACGTTCATCTTTCATTTTGTGCAATATGTATTGATTGTCCATAACTACTACTCTTCCATGTGTCTGCAGTGAAAGTCTTGGCTTGGATCAGGATCATTTCAGGGTGAGTTTGTGTCTTATTCTTTGATCTTTTGGGTCGTTTAGATGCTGGGATCCATCAAGATAGAACATCACCATTTAAGATCCTACATACTGAAATACTGATGGAGAGTAGTTAAATACAGTATGTGGTGATTATTTATCGCTTTACTATTTGCTCTAGGTATGTCGGTAGATTGCTTTAGAGCAATATGTTTGGTGTTTACCATGACACCTCACTGATACTTGTGCAGTACCTTATGTATATCCTTGTGCATGACATCAAGATACAACTTCATGGTTTAGTATGATTTCAAAGAATAGAAATAGTAATTCTTTTTCATGGCGCCTTCCTCTCTTTCTATTACAGGTTTTTCTCAAATTCGTCCTCTTTTTTTGTTTGCAGTGGTGGTTGTGGGTTCGATCAACAGGTTTCAGGGTGAGTTTGCCCCTTCTTTTAACATTTTGCATTTATTTGTTGTCATACTTGCTTCTATGATGCGTTTAAGTTTGCATATTATGTCTTTTCACACGAAAATATGAACAAAGAAGTGCTTCTTTTCCTATGCTAGGTTGATTAGCATGTATCCATGAAGTTTTTTTTTGAGGGCAAGCATGTATCCATGAAGTTAGGATGTGCTGTAATATCCAACTGCTGGACAGACACCTTTGATGGATGGAACTAGTGTACCATGCGAATGTAGTGGTGTAATATTCCAAATACTGGAGAGATACATCTAACTGAGTGTAAGTGTATGGGGCTAGGATGTGAACTAAGTAGACACCTCTGGCTGATAGCATATGGACGTGGTTTTTAGCGTATTCTGTAATTTTGTGCTCGATATTTCGAGACATACATTAGTTATTTGAGATGAATAAACAAGTAATCATTAGCTTTCATTGTTTAGCTTTTGTTACTTGCATAATTCTTATATTTTATTGTTAATGTCATAGGGCGCAGGAAGCACGCTGGATGGTCTAGTGGATTAAACTCTCGGTTCTGTTCGGATACACCATCATGCAAATCTCTAGTTGCATAGCCTACATCAAAGCACTCATAAAACTGGGTTTGCTCAATTAATTTTAAAGTTTGAACTGAACTAGTGGCGGACAAAAAATTAGGACCTAAAGAAACTCTTACACACACAATATTATGTAGTACTATATCATCATAAATATCATTAAAACAAGATGTGTAGATAGTTATTAGAAAATATTTATGGAGGATCTGATGGAGATGAGACTTCTAACGGACTGTACTCAACTAGATTTAGATCATTTGAGGTGATTTACATATTTAGAACCTAAAAAATATGATGTGTTTTGTATTCATTCGCTTCATCCCAGTCGTGGTATCCCCTTAAGAGATATTTCCAAGTTAGCAAAAGATTGATCGTCATGTACTAAAGTTATTGTTCCACTTCCATCCGTAATATTTTTTATTCTATACACTGCCCTCTGTTGATCAATGTACCACAACCCAAAGAGGTGGTATCTCCATATATATAACTTTTTGTTGCAAATAAACACTGTAAATATCTCATCACCGCATGGCTATTGGCGGCGTGATATCAGTGCGTGAGCCTCTGGAGCAGCACGTCGCCACATGTCAACTACGCCTGGCAAACACCAGTGCAAGCAATCATTGGTGAACCTCTTCTTTTGATGTTGCTTTCCCAAAGGCCCGTCGGCGCGCAACATCATGGCCTTGTCACGTCAAGTACCACAAATCTCTTGCCTGTACTCATCGTCATCTTTGCCCTTCTGACCTCCTCCGTTTGCACGGGATTCCTCAGCCGCCATCTGATGCCCTTTAAGCTTTCTCCTCCCCCAACGGCTTTGTCATGTTGCAGTAGCCGCCGTTGAACCACGAGCCATGCTCAAAGTGGTGCGGCATGTAGGTGCGCAGGAAAGCGCCGGTTTGCAGGCAAGGTTTTGGGATTCGGTCCAAAATGGGCGAATTTCAGTGAGATTCACCCATTTCGGTAAGGACCGAAACGAAACCGAATTGATCGAAAAAGTGAACTAAAGTTGATTTTTTTACCATATCTAAGGTCTATATAAGCCCATATACACTCCAAAACATAAAAATGTGAATAGACTCTAATTATATATCTCCCTTGTGCCTCTATAACTTTATGGCGGTGTCGGTGCTGGGATTGGGCGGCTAATCCTCAGCGCCACACAAAATGCGCTGTGTCCCGTCCCCTGACGGTTGATGCAAGGGCTAGCACGGTGAGACAAGGGTTTATCCTGGTTCCGACCGCGAGGTCGTACGTCCAGCAGAGTGCGCTCGGGGCGCTATACTATCTTGCACCAGAGTGCTTGCAGTGGGGGGCTACAAGCGAGGTGGGAGAGGAGAAAGAGTCTCCAAGTCCCTGAAAATGAGTATGAAAGTGATTGAGGCGAGTGCCAATATCGTGCCCGACAGTCGTCGTGTCCCGGTCCTCTCTCCTTTTATAGGCCAAGGAGAGAAGGGGGGAGGGGCTTACAAGTACAGGTACAGTGTGTGCTACAGAGGTGTGTACTGGAGAGCGTGGCGCTGGGCGTGCGGTCGTCCTTGACCCTGGCGGGGGATTTATGGCGAGCTCCGGCTTCCGCGGGCGTCATGGCCGTCCCCGTGCTTGTCCTGGAGTGATTTCGAGGGGTGGCGCTGCCGTAATCCGCACCCAGCTGCCCGCCGCTGGTCGATTCGAGGGCGTGGTAGGTGGGGAAGGACGAGAGTTGGCGGCACAGGGGCCGGCATGGCGCTTGCTGTCGACCACAGTGCGCGGCGTGCCCGGTTTGCCGGGGAATGGCTGAGAGTTGGTGGATTTGACCCGGCGTTCGTCATCACCGGACCACGCCTGACCGGAGTCCGTACTCGGTTGCTGCTCGTATATTCGTTCGAGGGTTCTTCACGCCCATTCGAGGGCTACGCCGGGGGGGGGGGGGGGAGGACGGGAGCGGGTGGAATAGTGGTGCGGATTGACGCCTACAAGTCTGCACAGGGCCTCGCGCAGCGCCGCATGCGTCCTCACAATGGTGGTGAGGACGCATAGTGACCGGAGTAGTTGAAACAGCGAGCTCTGCGGTGTCAGCGGCGCGACGTGGGGAGAGATTGCCTTTTGACTTCGGCGCCCGCCTGATGGGGCGGGCATTAAATGCCGTTGTTGGGCGGGGCGCCGGGGCGTGCCGCGTTATGTAGAGGGGTGGCCTCGAGCGAGGCGGAGTTGGCTCGCCTGCTCGAGGGGGTGCGCGGCCCTCGAGCGAGGCGGAGTTTGCGTTGTGCCTGCTCGAGGGGGTGCACGGCCCTCGAGCGGGGTGGAGACGGGGGCGCGCGGCTCGGGCCCCCTTGACAGGCGAGCTCGGACGGCCGTTCTTGGGCCGCGATAGGCTGTGACGGGCCGCGCTGCCTTGGTGGCCATTTCGGGTTGCCGGTGATTCGGCCTTTCTTGGTTGATCGTTTTTTTAGGGTGATTACCCCGATGGTTAGGGGACCCCCTGGGTCTGTCCCCGACAGTAGCCCCCGAGCCTCTGCCGGACTAAGGATCAGTCGGGCAGAGGCTGATGGTTCGTGGGATCGTTCCCGGGCATTCTGCGGAGATTACTCCTTCTTGATTATGCACGTTCTTCCATGGGGGCGCGCGAGCGCACCCGCGGGTGTAGCCCCCGAGCCCTTGGAGGAGTGAGTTCACTCGTGCAAGGGCTTTGACTTCCGAGGGTTATGTTAGTCGCTCCCCTTTCGACGTGGTGGGGATGAGACCGAGTTATACGGAATTCGGGGGGCGGACCCTGCACGGTTTCGACGCGTTTCGCGCATAAGAGGAGGAGGATATGCTGCAAGGAGCCCCCGAGCTTCTGGCCCGAGCGGAGGCGGTCGGAGGGGCTTCTTGTCTTTGAGTTACGACCCTCGCTTCCCCTTCGCGGGGGAGAGGGGTGAGGTCATTCGTGCAACCCTCGAATCGGGCAGCGTACACGGATGCCTCGGTGAGCTGTTAGCGGGTAGTTCAGGTGGACGCCCGTGCCCCATTCGCTAGGGGTCGGCTCGTGGTCCGGAGACGCGTCCATGTAGCGCTTGCAAAGGTTTGCTAGGTGGGGCTCGGTCCCTTTCGACAGGGTCCGAGGGCGCGAAAGCTCTCCCTCGTTGGGATCCCCCCTACTAGCTGCCTTTGTCCGGCCTTGAACACAACAGGGGCGTCCCCAAACTTCGCGTTCGGGGTAAAGTCCGTTGAACACGCCCGAATTGTCCCTGACTCTGTCGATCCGGAGTGCCTGTCGAACCCTTTCGCGGGCCAGGCTTCGTACTCCTGATCAGTGGGGCCTTGCGAAAAGTGCGGGTCACCCTCGAGTAGCGGGCACGAGGGTTGGTCGAGTGTAACTGGCAGCCTGCGCATCGCTTAATCTGGGGCGCCCATCGAGCTCTTTCGAGGCTTGGGCTTTGGGCCCCTGATTAGTATTACCCCGCGCCTCGGGGCGGAGGGGCGTCATTGTCTTACCCTGGAAGGAACTCAACGGTTGGGTGGTCTGACGTTTCGGTTTGCGGGCCCGCGCACGACCGCTGGTGTGTGTGGTCGTGGCTGACGTAGCACGGAGTGGGCGAGATGGGCGTCTGCTAATATAAGTATGTTATAAGATCTAGAAAGCACGTATATAAAATCTGGAAAAGGGAATTGATTACTTATGTTTGGTTGTGGCTAAGGTTTCTTGGATTTTAGCCAAGATATAGAAACCTTAGCCAAGATGTATAAGTATGTGGTACAAAATAGATCATGATCGGTTTCTTGGCTAAGGTTTTGGCCCGCACTAACATATGCCGTGGCTTATGTTTGGTTGTGCTGGCTGGCCCAGACCGGTTACCATATGCGCAGATCGGTCGGTTTACCACCTCTGTGTACATGAGGAAGTCTCTAGAGCTCCTTATCATTTCTCTTGCTCATCGCTCGCCTCTTCCCTTTCACCCCATCGCCTCCGGTGTGCCGCCATGCCCAGTCATCGAGGGGTCCGAGGAGAACGGTGTTTGATGGCATGCAAAGAGGATCTGGCTCCAGCCTTCGCCGATCTGACTCCTCCGTGCGAGGAAGGAACGGCTGCCGGAAATTCTCTGAGGGCTCCGGCCTAAGGAACTCTAGCGGAGGTCTTCTCAGCCATGGGACCGGCGGATCCTCATCCGATGAGTCAAGTGGTGGTAGTGGCCACTCTAATAGCAAAGGGACAGATGAGTCTTCGTGCAAGTTAGAGTTGAGTTAATTGGTCTAACTTGTTTGCGGATTCATCGAATGTAGGTAATATTTGTAGAGTGATTCAGTGAGCTCATTGCCCAATGCGATCGATGATGACTCGGATTGGTGTGAACTAGATCACCAGATCAAGTTATGATTCCACCATTTCTTGGTTCCTAGGAACAAGATTTGCTGGGATGGGAAGCATAGTGGCCGTCGTTACCTTGGCTATCCATTACTGGTGATAATCCAATGTACGACATAGTATCTCCCTTCGTGTTCTTTTGTTAATTTTTGTGTGATCAATGTATTTGTGTAGGAAGAGAAAGACCAATGCAAGTTTGTGATGTGAATTAATGAGAAGTGGCCAGAGAAGGTTGAAGGCATGCTTCTGACCATGTGGGAGGAGGTTAGGCAGTTCAACAATGATGCAAAAGTAGCGAAAAGAGAGTTGTTGATGGCTATGGGTTTAAGGAATGAAGCCATTGAAGCAAGAGAGGAAGTAATGCGTGGGAAGAAAGGAGCTGCTAGGGACAAGGCGACAACCATTAGCTCAAACAACTTGCTTGACAATGATTGTAGCGTCGCTACAAGGTGCAAGACTTATCCAATCCAACCTGCTTCCCACCCTACGCGGGTGAATCTGCAACAACGATGGCGAGGGTCCACATGAGGGAGAAGAGAGCTAGGGGAGAGGAGACGAGAGGTGGCGGTGAGAAATGAGTGCGGGGGTAACCCTAACGCCGGGTAGGAAGGTCATAGGCTTTACAACTTGGGCCATCCCTAGCACGCATGGGCGTGGTCCCCTGGTTGGCCTTGGCCTGGCCTCGTGGAAACAACCAAATCGGACGTAATAGTTGCCTTACTATGGGGGTGGGGGGGGGTGGGGTGGGGGGCTGTTTTGGCCTCGGCTGGCCTGGCTAGCACCCCAGGTCACCCATCCAAACATATGGATCTGGCTTGGGCTGGGCTAGCTAGGCACTTAGCCATCCAACCAAACACCCCCTATCATTCCTGATGCCAACATGGCCTGCTGGTGACCTCGTTGTTGCCCCCCTCTGCGCATCCCCGGCTCCACCAATTCCCCACTTGGCTCCGGTTGCCACCCCTCAGTTTGCTCTCTTGATAACCTCTTGGCAACCTGTGGCGGAGGGGGATGGGGCAGCAAGGGCCATGACCTCCCTCAATTAAGTGCAAACCTTTTTCTATGTCGCTGATGTATTAGATTGAAATACTTTATTTACTTACGAAAGAAGTGTATTTTTCATCCCTAACTTTTTAATTGGTGCAAATCAATCTCTTAACTAATTAAACTGATGCACTAAACATCCCTACCTCGGTTCAATAAAGATTTATTGTCATATAACAATGGTTTAGATCAGATAACAATTTAATGAATCAGCGGTTAGCTACATAATCATTGCTAGAAAGTTTCTTCTTGCATTTGTACTAATAAGAAAAAAATAGATTTTTACTCAAATTTTGAATGATGAGTTAAAAAATACAGAATTCATGTGCGAATTAATTTTGTTAATTTTCCGTAAAGTTTTGCTCTTTTCCTTTGTTGTTTCTCCCTAATTCTAGACGGCTCATTAAGACATTAATGATGAACATGATGGCGTCAGGAGAAGAGATGGGAGTCATCCAGATTGTGCTGTCCACCATAGTAAGGTCATGGGCTCATGGCCATCTAAATATGAGACCACGCTTAGTTTCAAGTCCATAAAATTCTGTCACGATGCTTAAATTTATCATGCAGGCTATGCTTAGTGACTCGGTCTCATTTTCATGGCCTAAACCGCTGCTAGATGACACTAAAATATTGTTAAGACAATGTATGGATGATTAATAAACTGATTTAGTTAGTTCAGGGACCGATTTGCACCAATTAAAACATGAGGGATGAAAATCAAACTTTCATAATATTTGAAGGACGAAAAATACACTTTTTCCTTTACTTAATTTTGATTTGTTAGTAACATGAACATGGATGGCATGCATGACGCTGGAGGGCCTAATGGTTCATTCATATCATTGAAAATTGATTATGCGTGTCTGTTGGCTAAAGGCTTCAAAGCTCGTTCTATCTCCTGCTGATTTTATTTCAATTTTCAAGTGCTAAACTCATTTTTTCTTGGTAGGTTGATTCACCGTTCTAATTTTACTGGTTTCAAACCGCAATAGGGGAGTGTGTATTTTTTGTAAAGACAAAATTCGAAATTATATATATGTGGATTCCCCTAGAGCTTTCTTAAGACACAAAATTCCCCAAATATCAAATCCCAAACCCCAAAACCTAAACCATAACATACACCAGAGCCAATAGTGGTTGCTAGTCAAGGAGGAGGAGGAATGAAGCAGTCTAGTGGAGTCCCGGACGGCTAGAAAAGATGAGAGGCCGCCAAAGAACAAGGTACGGAATTTGACATGTATATTTCCACCACAAGAATATGTCGAGAAACGCAAATCTCTAACTTAAATTCTTTTTCTTATGCCATGTACTCATCATCCCTCAAACATAAATCTCAGAAACCCAAGATTTCAAAATTAAACATTGGCTAATAAGTGACCATGAACAAGAATGTTCAAACCTTACTAATCACAGTCTTTTCAAGACGGTGTAACTTCTGCCAGGAACGCCAGCACGATGTGATCCCTTCCGTAGCCGGCATGCATCACCTTCACCGCAACAAGGGCGGCGGCGATATCTGGGCGAGTTTCTCGAGCAGCACGTCGTTCCACATGTCGACGGGCCCTGGCAGGCACCAGTGCAGGCAGTCGCTTGCGTTCCTCACCCACCGCTTGTCGTAGTGCCCGCCCGGGTGGCCATCGGCCCGCAGCATCATGGCTTTGGTCACGTCGATCACCCTGAACCGCTTGCTCCCGGTGGTCTCCCTCACCCTCGCCACCTCCTCCCTCTGCACCCTCCTCAGCTCCCACCCGATGCTCTCCAAGCTGATCTCCTCCTCCCCCAGCGGCCGCGTCCTGTTGCAGTAGCCGCCGCTGAACCATGACCCGTGCTCGAAGTGGTCGGGCGTGTACGTGCGCAGGAACGCGACGAGGCCGCCGCCGCCGCGCTTGCATTCCCGGCACCCGGCGACGGCCTCGAGCGCCGCCCTGACGACGCGGCGGACGGCGTAGGCGACGCCGAGGTCGGCGAGGTTGGCCTCGCGGCAGTTGACGCAGCCGACGCGGCGGCCGCCCTCCCAGAGGTAGTTGGCGCGGAAGAACCAGTTGCCGCCGGAGAGCACGGCGTAGTCGAGCTCCGGCAGGCGGCTGGTCCAGTTGGCGCTGAGCCTGTCGAGGTGGATGTCGAAGGAGGCCGTCGGCTTGCCCCTGGCGTCGAGCACCGGCTCGCCGTGCGCGTAGAACTCCGTCCACATCGCCATGAGCGTGAAGTTGTGCGCCGGGAAGTGCCATGTCCGGAACCTGTCGAGCGCGTCGCGGTACACGTCCGTCGGCGTCTCGGCCTGTGACAGGAGGCAGAGAAGGGAGTCCATCTGGTTGCGCGCCAGCGAGTCGCCGATGAAGGCCAGCCGCTTGCCGCGGACGACGTCGAGGAACCGCGCCGGCGAGAACCGCGGCAGGGCGCACCCGTCGGGCTGCCACCGCCAGAAGAGGTGGCCGGGGTCCTTGCCGTACTTCTGGCAGTTCTTGAAGTCCGGCAGCGACGGGCACGTCAGGTTCGTGTAGACCGGGCCCCTCGGCTCCCTCACCCATTTCCCCACTGACATGTCGCATCTCTCCTCAACTTGCACTCCAACGACACCTATTCGCACGCAGTAACCAAACGCTTGAACAAACTTGTATGTGTTGCAGATAATGTAACAGTATGCACAGCTCGGTAATGTGAACTTGTGAACAATTTACCGTGAGATGGAACTTACTTTGATCGCCTGTTCGTTCAGATCTGCTTGGAGTAGGAGCTGATGACGAATTTGCAGATGGCAAGGAGATGTCTGCAGGTGAGCTCTGTTCTGGCTCCACATTGTTCTCCGCAGGGACGATCGGCAAAACGGCTTGCTCCTCTCCTGGCACCAGACGGCCGCTCACGTCAAGATCCCCGACCAAGGGGCTCTGAATGAGCACTTCTTCGGCTGCCGTTGAGCCAAAGCTGTGTGACGAGTACAGGACGGAGAAGACGAAGAGGGTGGAGAGCACCAGGAGCAGCAGCAGCGAGGACTTGATGTTCCTCTGCACCACGGCGTTCCACTCGCTGCTGTTGCTGTGCAGCAGCCTCGGACTCACAGTGCTGCTTGAGGAAGAAGGAGATGTAGGAACTGATGGCGCCATGCTGGTCTGTTCAGAGAAGTTGGAACTAAATTTTCGACGAATTCTTACCGGCTTCAGACTTTCAGTTTTGAAAGGATGTGTGGGCGTTTCCGCTTCGGCTATATTAGTCGTTGCAGGAACATCTGGTCACTTCTGGTATGCCCAACTCCCAGGAGTTTGGTGTGGCAGTCGTGATAGTAGCTGACCAAACTGCACACTTGGCTAGCTTCTTGGAATTGAATTTGTTGCTAACCTTTCTCGATGCTTTTGACTTCCTGGGGATTTCAGTGCATTAAACTCGCTACGATTTATGTTGTGTGTCAAAATAGACAAATTGGTCCCTCAACTCTTGTCCGAAGGTCAACTTCATCCTTCAACTCTTGAAAAGGCCGATTTAGTCCTCGAACTTCATGTTTCCGGTTCAATTTCATCCCCCGTCTGAGTTGGACTGCCAAGTAAGCATGACATGTCATCCAAATACATGGCCTACTATAACAAATGTCCTAAATACCCTTGATTTATTTGATTTCCCCTCAATTACTGTTCCACTAGTCTATCAACCCGTGCCCCTGCACGGGCTAATGATTTATAATTATAAGTTCCTTTAATATCCCATGTGCAAATAAAAGTTTGCATATTAATATGATTGGCTATAGACTATAATTTAGCATGCAGTGGTTATTAACTAAAAACTATATAAAGAAGATTCATGTTAGTTAATAACTTGTACTTCAGTTAATAACTTATACTTCCTCTAGTAGAAGATGAATGCAAATGTAAATCATAAATATGAATAGTAGTATATATTTTATTTTTATGAAAAAACTATAATAATTATAAGAAGGCATTAATAAAGTGTTACTATATTTATAATAGTTAAAATAATTTAAATACAATAATATCTGCACTATTTTTAATTTGTTTTATTCTCTTTGTTTCTGGAAACCACATGCCAGTTGAGGCATAATCAGTCATAATCGGTGTACATGTTGACCCTGATCTCAATGGACAGGGTTCGGATGCATGGAACTCTCAATTTCAGTTGGAATTACTTGCACTTGAGTTCAGCTCTGGTGTATTTCAGTAAAACTCCCTGACCCTAAATATACAGTATATACTCAGTGTATAACTGTTCAATCAAAGCTAATAAAAGCTTGAAACTTCGACTATAATTCAAGATTGACTACTTGGATTCGTCGTAGGAATATTGTGCCGTTGGACTTGCTATCAATTTGTTCCTTTATAGTAGTAAGTTTGCAATCTACCATTACATCTTTTTAAATAAAAAAAACAAAGCAACCCATCTTATACTACACCATGTTGATTCACAATCCTGTAGAACAAATAACAAAATGATATAACCATAGTTCTTATGAAATTTCTGAAAATGACTTATTAAATCATATTCTTGTAATTTATAGCCACTTCAACGTACTAAATAGATCCTTTTGTCTTCCTTTTGACCATGTAATATTTTAACTTTGGATAGAACAAAAAATTCTAAAGTACACTGATGTGTGAATGAATTTTTCATCACCTCAGATTATTTCTTCCAAGATTATTTTAAGTAACTATAACTTATTAATAACTCATGGTTACAACCTTTTTCTTCTCCCCCACGAAGTGGATAAGTTGTAAAATGAATACAACAGGTACATGGAATTACCTTGGTGACAGGGGCTTCAAGGTGAAGTAAAATGTTGGGCCCAAGCTCCTTAGGAGTCCATAATATCGATCCATGTGCAGATATATGTCGTCTCAGATTCTTGCTACTGGTCGACAATTCACGCTACCTTGGATAAGAATATTATATGTTAGGTTATGGCGTATTTATATGAGATGAGATCATGAAGTTCTTTTATATATACAGGCATACAACATGGCTTTCTCGTTGTAACCAATATCGTAATTATATTGGCCGTGGGTACGTACACAACCTCAAGTAATCATCTCAATTTCAGGTACTGATCGGAAAGCAGAGTGGTGTGCAGGGGAAAAACAAAAAGGAATATCTTATTAGATTAAGAGGAAGATGCCTGCACTCACCGAGGAAAACTTTCAAGAGAAATTTTGTTCCGGCATTCCCAAAACAACTTCTCCGTCCGCGACACGCCATTAGCGTGGCGTCGTGCCCCTGTAGCATGTCGATACACAGCCACCGATGTTTTGTCGCTAGATTAGATGGGTCTCAAGAAGAAACACCAAAAGGGTGAGATCAGGGGAGAGCGATGACATAGGAAGATGGGTGGATGGGTACGCGAGGAGATCAGAAGGGATCAAGAGGATCCATCGGCAAAGTTGTTATACAACCAAATCAATAGCTTGGTGTTTTACATTTTAATATTCTTTTTTCTATCAGTAATATGTTCCATCTGAGATTTAACAACGTTGGTATAGATAGATTGGTAGCCCATGACTGTACTATACAAATCGAATACACTTAATTTTTATAATGGCATGGTGGGTAGTTTAGATGTAAATCTAGGGGGTTACTGTAGATTACTTTTACAATGGCATTGGTGGGTAATTTTCTTAAAAGTTAAAATAGATCCAATGGTTGTTATTTTAAAGATGATTAGGGTCTATTAAATTGATGGCCGGATGTTTCTGATTTTTGTGAGAATTTCTATGATTTATCTATTTTTCTAGCACGTCAGGTGGGAATTAACGTGGAGCCTCTAATTAGTAATAGTAAGATTCCCACAAAAACAAAAGGAAAAGAAAATGCAAGCTGCTAGCATGTCGAGCTGCGCTCGATCTAGAGCTGGAGTGCACCCATTGTCGCATCGTGGAGGTAGAGAAGGGGTGCGGCAGCTTACCACCGAGGGCTAGGTTTGTCTGGGCATCGCCAAAAACCACAAGGCTGTCACTAGCTACTACAGCAGCACATCAGGTCATCGATCAGGACCTGCGGCATTCACTGGTTCGTCGCCATTGTGCAAGTCCTGCCATAGTGGCAAGGCGCCAAGGCGTGCGTGCACCTGTGAGTGTGGCTAATGTGCGAGGCCACCCCCAAGATGTGCTCCATGCCCTCCGGCGTCCTGAATACGAGCATGGTGCGGAGTCCCATGGCGAGAGCTTGAAGAAGAGGAAAGGCGTGCAGACATGACAGTTGAGTTAGTAACACATTGCATCCTTGTTGCTTGTTATGTAGGATGGTACATCGTCTTCAGAAAAGAAAGAAGAGGCCGATGCAGTAGGGAAGGGGAAGCTAAATAAATTAAGGTTATTTAGGACATTTGCTATAGTGGGTCATGCATTTGGATGACGTGTCACGCTTATTTGGCAGTCCAGCTTGGATGGGGGACGAAATTGAACCAGAAACATAAAGTTTAAGGACTAAATTGACCCTTTCAAAAATTGAGAGACGAAGTTGACCCTCAGACGAGAGTTGAGGGACCAGTTTGCCTATTTTGCCATGTTGTGTCATGTCGAGGTGTGGTAATCACGTTGGACCGTGAGTGACTTCATCAGCTGGTAAGAGACGAACCTATTACAGCGGCCAACGGGAGAGGCGATATACTGATAATCTGATATACACATACACTGAAAAAGGTTGGGTGCAATGCAACTGAAGGGGTTTGGATGGTTGAGGTCGGTTGGCCTAAGCTAGCAATGGAGATGCAAAACGGCAGGTCTGAGTGACAGGGTTGTGTTGACTCGATGGCCTTCATGGGCAAAGGTCTCACCTGTCAGATTGTCTATTGGATGTACGGGGAAATGGCTCACCTAACTAGTACAATCAGATTTGATAAAGCATGCTGACGACAGAACATAAGCTACCAAAAAATAATTTGAGAATTGAGCATGAACATGGAGAAAAATCAACTGCGACGGACAATGCAGAGGCAGCCAAACAGATCGTGAAAAACACACAAATTCTGTAGGATTGTAGTGGGGCCTGAGCGCACAAGCAGAAGCGGCCCAATTAGTAGCCATGTCAGTTCTCAAAAGGCCCAACATCGTAGATAATGATGATAGGCCGAGCAGGCCCATCTGAATCCGCCCGCAACAGGCCCAGCACAGACCAGGAAAAACGTTCCAAAACTCTTCCCTTTTCCTACCACGTACTCCGTATGGCACAGACACGTGGAGATCCATTACTGGTGGGTTGAACAACACCCAGCGCAAAGAGCCGGAGCAGGCGGTATGCCATGTGCCGCAGATGGGTTGGCTGGGACGAATGTGAGTTCATTTGTAATCTCAAATGCATTCTGAACATTACTAGTGAGTTCGTTTGCACCACCATCTAGCGAAATAAGATCGAACATTATTATTTTTCTTTTTACAAAAAATACTGCATTGTTTCAATATTTTAAATATAATGTCTCAATATTTTGGATATATTATCCATACATTTTCACATATAAGATTGAACTATTTTATATCCAAATGGCTGTTAGAAATAGTATTTCAAATATACTAGTTCAATTGCTTATTAAAAAACGCTAAAGTTATATAATTAGGATGTTGAATAATATTTTCATGAATATTGAACAAACTCCTATAATGTTGAAAGAACCGATCCAATTCTGCTAGAAATTCTAGAGAATAGCAGGAATCCTTAGAGCAACTCTAGCAGTAGCCCAAAAATCAGCCACTCCAAATACAGGGCTTCCTCTATTTTTAGGGCTTCAAAACTTGTTTTAAGTCCAACAATAACCCATAAGAATGAAGGGTTCCACAGAGACCCCTAGGAATGGAGGGTGAGAGATAAATTTGAAGGTCTCTCCAAAATAAAGGGTCAAGTAGAGGGCCCGTTGAAGTGTAACTTTTTTATTCGGCCCTCTAAATGGTCTGCTAGAGTAGCTCTAGCTTGTACAAGTAAACTAGTTAGGAAAAAGTCCATAAAGGAATTTTTTACTGATATTTTCCCGGCCTGTACACAATCACAAATGCACTCGAAGTCCGATCCATTATTTGTCAGAAATGAGTACGTATAAGAGGGGCCGGTCAATTTCAGATGATTTTTCTTATGTGTATATCATTGCAAAGCTCAATTTCACATGTGTACAGGGTTGAACTTATTTTACATGTTTAGTTTGGATGTTATTGGCCGGCTGAAGGTCACGGGCTACTATACCGCCATACCGGCCGTTTCAACACTGTCATTTGAAAGTGAGCGTTTGTATGTATGTTTCCTGTGGAGAGCGACTGACGGAGACAGTATTATTGGGACAGACAACGCAACAACCCATCTTTATAATTAAAATTTGTTTACATATACTGCTTGTAGTCAGTAGCAACGGATTAAACCGATCGGCTAATAATTAAAATCATATGCGTGCTGATCCATTTTGGCGTTGTGAGAAGTTTTATACTACCCGTAGTATGTATGTGCGTATGTAGTAAAATATAATACGGCGTAGCAGAAGACAACAGCAAACACCAAACCAGCGTGCTTGTGTCAAACTTGGAACTGGTCTGCCAGGGCAGGTGCTATGCTACGTATAGCATGTGATCTTTAGCTGACAATTACCAATTCGGTGAAGGTGAAGTGAAAAGAGCGCTGTTTATTATGATGGGGGCCAGGGTTCAAAATTTCGCAGATTTCGGTAACTTCGGTGGTGAAATTTACTATTACACTTACACATACATTCATTGTAAATATAGTACTTTTGATGTATATTTTCTATTATTTATGTTTTGTATTTGTCAACTTAATAGTTGTATAGCCATAAATCATGCTGATTATTTGTTTAGAGTAAAAATTTTAGGAAATTATATAGTTTGGTGAATACTCTAAAAATATTTCGGCAAAATTTCACCAATTTCAGTAATTTTGTTGGTGATGATGAAAAAAAAATCCGAAACCAAAATTTGAAACCTTGATGGGGGCAAATAAAGCCCCCGGCCCAGACAACTTCACTGTAGGGTTTTTTCAATCGCATTGGGAGTTGGTTGGGCGGCCAATCCTACTAGAAGATTTAAGAAAAACAAATTTAAGCACGTTGTCATCTAAGTCCCCAAACTTTTAAAGTTTATTTTGAAGTCCCCGAACTTGTCCCAATATGTCATCAGGGTCCCCCAAAACTCTCAGAGTACAACGGAAAAGAGAGATATATCTAGTGTGAGAATAAGGTGTAGTCCTCATCTTCTTGCGTGTTTGGACTCATGATGATATCCATGACGAGTTTATGAGATATAATTTTAAGAGTTTATGGATCTAGATGACGCCTATGTACAAGTTCGAGGACCCAAAAATGCATTTTCAGAGTTTAGGGATCCAAGTGACACATCAGGACAAGTTGAGTGACATAGAAATATATTTTGAGAGTTCAGGGACCTAGATGACATCTCGATACAAGCAGTTTAGAGACCGCTAATGCATTTTACTCTTCATCTTACGATCCACTAATAACGGTGATCTTTTTTGCCCTTTATCTCTGTCTTATTCGCTGCAACGCTAGCTACTAGATAAACTGACCAGTGGATGCAAAGAAACAAATGCATGATCCATAGCTAGGCAGGTAGTCATCGCGCTTGAAATGAAAATCAACGACCAGGACCAGGGGCACGCTTCAAATTGCATTGCCGGCCGGCTGCGGCATATGTATGTATTCACATTATAGCATATACTTCCAAAATTCGTCGAGTATAAATACAGTCCAAATCTCCACACTAATCGCACAACTAATACAGCTGCAAATCAATCAAGGCCATCTCGATCATCAGAGATCAAGAAGAGAACGAAGCTACGCTACGCTTAATGGCGGCGGCGGTGAGCACTACTCGTTCCAGGAAGCAGCACGCGGTTGTGCTGGCCATGGCTTTGCTGATGCTTATGTCCCTGGGCGCGACGCCGGCGGCGGCGTGCGGCGGCCACCCGTGCCCGAGCCCGGCGGGCAAGTGCCCGGTGAACGCGGTGAAGCTGGGGGTGTGCGCGGACGTGCTGGACGGGCTGATCCACGCGGTGGTCGGGCAGCCGCCCAAGGAGCCCTGCTGCTCCCTCATCTCCGGCCTGGCCGACCTGGAGGCCGCCGTATGCATCTGCCTCGCCATCAACGCCAACGTCCTCGGCGTCAACCTCGACGTCGCCGTCGACCTCTCCCTCCTCGTCAACTACTGCGGCCGCCGCGTGCCCGCCGGCTTCCAGTGCGCCTAATAATAGCCTATTTTCCCTGCCTCGTGCATGCATGCATATATATCACATCGATCCATCATGTATCGTCTGCATCGATCGATAGTTCGACGCGTACTAGTATACTTGTACGTCATATATACGCGCCGTCGTGTACTCTGTGCTTGTGTTGTTATAAATGTTTGTGCAGGTGATGTGTACGTGTTACACATATGTGTGCACGGTAAAAGAAAGAAATAACACACTACCAGAATGATCAACATCTGCACCGGGTGGGAAAGCCCTTTAGCACCGGGTTTCCCACCCGGTGCAACTAATCCGAGACTAAACCTTTAGCACCGGGTTGAATAACCGGTGTTAAAGGGTCCCTTTAGCACCGGGTGCAGCCACGACCCGGTGCTAAAGGGCCTGCCCCGCAGCGCCTTTAGCAGGGCCTTTAGCACCGGGTCGTGGCTGCACCCGGTGCTAAAGGGCCTGCCTTTAGCACCGGTTGCAGACTGCAACCGGTGCTAAAGGCCCCGGATTTCTTTTTTTTTGCTTTTTTCAGTAGCCATGCATGCACGTCTATATACGTGTATATACGTATATATTCTAATACGTGTATTCTAATGCGTATTCGGCCGACTCTATATTCATATTAGCTGACATTTCATCAAAATAAAAGACATATATATTACAAAAGTAGATATTCATGCATGTCAACTCGAGTTATATATATTTAAATTGTATTTTCTACTTAATTAAGATTGACGACTAGCTTGTTGGACTGTCCGGCACGTCCTCCAGTACTGGCGAGTGGAATTCTCCTCGGGGATTGACGACCTCGTCCCAGATCCATCCGACGAGCTGTTCTGCAATTGCGTCAATTCTTTCTAGCTCTAGGGACTCTTCCTTCAGGTTGAACATCTATAATTTACAAATAATTGAAAGATATTTAATCCGCCGAGTTGGAGACAATAATTGTGCACTTAATAATAATGGAAATGTGTTTATTATTACGTACCATAATATCGTGTTGTGTAAGCTTTTTATGTCCCCAATTCCACATGTAATCGCAAACATAGTATGCACATAAATTATTTCCCTTCCCCTGTTTGGCACACTGTCGACCAAAAGAAATTAAGTAAAATTCATATAATATATTAGCCGAGGCCTACATGTACAAATTACTTGCTTACCGGAAAGCCAATGTTCCATTTTAGTGTTTCATGTTGAATACCCGGGTGTTCTTGACGAAATTGATTCCAGGCCCTGCGAACAAAAAAATTGAGTTAAGTCATTGCGAGTGTAAGGGGTGAATTAAGTAGGGGAAAATATACATCACCTTGTCATCATGTCCATGATGTTCTGTAGTTTTTCTTTTGGAGTGTGCAATGAATCAAAGACGTTCACGGCACCCCGGTCAGGACACAATATTATTAGGAACCAGTGGAATCTGTATACATGTATACATTATAATCAGAAATGAAATAATACACAGACAGTATAAGAAGAAGCCTGTGTATGTACTCACTCGATGTTGTACGGGATTAGTATGGAGTCGCAGTAATTTTGTTTCTTAATATACCTGTATAGGTTTCCATATGTTTCCTCAGGATTCATCAATATCATATCTTCACTTATCCTTCGAGGATCCACGAAACCAACGTCATATATCCCGGATCTCCGACATTTTTGAATCTCCATTCTGCATATGTTAAGCAATAAATAAAGCCCGCGTCAGCATAGATTGGAATTATTATTTTCAAACTGTGAATTATAAGCAACAACAAAGTACTTACAGTGTCCAACAGGTGATCAAATCCACGTCCATTGCGTCGCGGTGGTACAGCTCATATATATCCTTAAACCTCAGCCAGACCCAATCCTCGTCACCATTGTAGAAATCATGGTCCTTCATACCTACTTTGATCATGCGCCGTTTATTCCTTCTTGATTCTTCCAAGTACCACTCATGGAATCGGCGCATCTTCGTCTGTAGCTTGCTCTCCATTTCAGGAGGGACCATAGGCTCGCCAAGCTTAAACGGCCACTTCAACGTTGTGTTTACAGGCACCTCTTCTTCCCCCAGGACTTGCGCTCTGGTTAGTCCAGTCTCGGCCATTACTCGTTGCACGTTAAGCTCGTCCAGAGATGGCAATGGACCCAAGGGCCGCTGAGGTTGCTCGCCGAGCTGAGGAACCTTTTTGGATGGGCCCGCCTCCTTATCTGCAGCCTTCCGCTTCCGGCGAGATTTCAGTAATGAGCGGTCATAGTCTGTTACTATTACTTCCTTCTGTTGACCCTTGCTCAAATTACCGAGGAATGACTTGACGACGGTGGGATCAAGCTTCGGCTCCGGCTCAGGTTTTTTCCTCCACTCGGCCATTTGCCTCTTTGTGTCTGCTTTGACCGAGGCTTCGAGCTCCTCTAGAGTCTTCTCACCCGCTCTTTTCTCTGGTGCGGGCTTCTCTCTGGTTTTCCGCGCCTTCTTCGCTGGTGGAGTGGGGGCAGAGGCTTTAGTGCGGCGTCCCCTCTTCGGCGCAGGGGGCGGAGACCTCTGCGGCGGAGGAGACGGAGACCACTTCGGCAGAGGAGACGGGCTTGCATCAGGAGCTCCCGGAGAATCGTCATGATCCGGTGGATCTCTTGGAGACGGTGGAGGTGACGGAGGCTTGTTGGTAGCCGCAGGTGTACCGGGTATGACGACGTCTGCCTTGCTCCATAGAATGATGCAGTGAGAACACTGACCGAGTTTTGTTTCTCCGTCACCTCCGGGGATGTCAAGTTCCAAGTCTTCCCAGTTGGTGACGACTTGCTCCACCTCAACAGGTACGTAACCATGTGGAATGTCATTGCAGTGCCATTTTTGCCCTTCTTCCACACGTTTGGTCATACCGTATGCGACCTGATAATTTAGTAGTCACAAAGAAAGTTAGTAAATGAATGGTATTTACGGTGAAATGTATGCAGTACGAACTAAGGTCGCATATGTACCACCACAGCTAAGTTCTTCTGCCTGACGACAAGCTCGCATGCGGTCCGTTGAGTTATTTCATCCACGGTGTAACGGACCACTTCGGCGGCCTGTGTGGAAGCGTGACTGCTTTGATATTGTTGTGGAGGGCTAATAAGGGCCGCATCTTGGAGAGGTGCATGCTCTGTGGAACCGGTCCCGCCTGCGGCTTGTTGGAGAGGTGCATGCTCTGTGGAACCGGTCCCGCCTGTGGCTTGTTGTATCTGCAGCCATGCTACCTTCATCCGTCGCTCCATCTCTGACTCCATTTCTTGGAGCTTTGAGCCCTGGGCGGCAAGTCCTCGGGAAAAACTAAGGAGCCGTCGATTGGGCTTAGGGTGCCTCCATGACCATAGTACCAATGCTTGGTCCTTGTGGGCCAGTCATGTGTCGCTGGAGTGATGCCTCTAGCATATAGATCTTCTTCCATCTTCTCCCATTTAGCGATGCTTGCCTTGTAACCTCCCGAACCCATCTTATGAGAGTACTTCTTATTTGCGGCGTTTCCAGCGTTTCTAGCGCTAGCCGTTGCACCCTCTTCGGAGGTTTTGTACTCAAGGAATGCTTCCCACTCGTCATCAGTGATCTTCTTATACTTTTCAGGATCCAGGGCCTCTCCGGTTTTGAGAAAATGCGAGTACAACTTCTTCTTGAAATCCTGAAACAGAACTGCCATCTTCTTCATTGTCCAATCCCTCAGTTCTGCTTCATGAGTGCTAGGCCAGTCGAATACTGCCTTTAATTCCCTCCATAGCATCTCCTTCTCTGTATCGGGGAGCACGTACTCCTCAGTGGGGTCCGTGGACTTCCATTTTCTGATACTAATGGGCACATTGTCCCGTACAATTACCCCGCACTGAGATACAAATTTCTTGGCCACTTTTGGGGGCTCAACTGGCTCCCCGTCATCCTCCACTCGGGTGATGTGTAACTTGACATCCTTCAGCTTCTTCGTGGTCGATCGTTTTGATTTCTTAGCTCGACTTGTAGAAGCAGAGGCGGCCTACACAAATTACATATATACGAGATGATATAGAGATGGTATACATAATTGACATGTACAGTACAAATTTATGTTATCTATATACACACCTGACTAGATGAGGGCTCGTTACCGGCCCCTTCAATAGTGCTGCCCTGGACACGGTCGCCCTGGACATTGGCGGCCCCTTCAACATTTTCGGCCCCTTCAACATTTTTGTCCCTTCCAATGATCCCCAACACATCATCCATGGACATTGGTTGGGTTACAATATTGAAAAGTTGATTCACAAAGAACGTGTCGTTGTCCTCTTGCATGGGTGGGACAGGGGTGTTGTTGTCCTCTTGCATTTGTGGGACGGGGTTGTTGTTGTCCGCCATCTATAGAATTAAAAATAATTGATAAGAAATATATACAAAGCATACATATTCCCAATATTTCTAACATTTTCGCTAAGGGGGTCGGTGCGTGAAAAACGGATTCGCCAAGGGGTTCGGGTGCGCGGTGTGAATTGATTCGCTAAGGGTTCGGGTACGTGACGCGAACGGGTTCGCTAAGGGGGTCGGTGCGCGAAAAACGGATTCGCTAAGGGGTTCGGGTGCGCGGTGGGTTCGGGTACGCCATAGAATTTCCGATAATAAACATTTTCGATAGTATACATTATACAAACATATAACATTTCCAATATACATTTAAATGAAGCACATATATTTCTAATATACATAGAATTAAAAATAATTGATAAGAAATATATACATTTAAATGAAGCACATATATTTCTAATATACATAGAATTTCCAATATACATTTAAATGAAGCATTTTCCAATATACATTTCAAACATATAACATTTCCAATATACATTTCAATGTAAATATCTCCAATACATTTAAATGAAGCATTTTCCAATATACATTTCAAACATATAACATTTCCAATATACATTTAAATGAAGCACATATATTTCTAATATACATAGAATTAAAAATAATTGATAAGAAATATATACATTTAAATGAAAAAGCATATGCTGCAATATTTTTGGCTTTTCATTTCCTTGGCATGGTGCCAAAAAATCAGACATAAGAAGCTAGCTAATGCATGAAATAGGCACTGGAATAGAATGGGTAAAACTACATGCTTATAGTGGCCCGTCATGAAAAATAGCAAGGCGCGCTGATTGTGCTAAATACAAAAATAAATTGATATGGTATTGGTGCACAAATTGATACGGTATACACATATTGACACTAAATGTTTGTAGATACAGTGGTACTATGCGGCGGCACATAGGTTGATACCATACTCACTAAACTTCTACATTTTGTTTGAACTTGTTAGTATTTTGGTTCATCCTCTATATAAGTTGACAATGCTATTGCATATAAATTGATGCAAAAAAACTTCTATTTGTAAATCGAAGTAGTTGTCAAACTCAATCCCCAAAAACCCAACCTCCTTGATCCCCTGCATGAACTTCTCATCAAAACTCAATCCGGAACACAGCATTCATGCATTGTCAACCTCCAAAACACACACAGGAACAGTGATTCATGCTAGAAAATCTGCTGGCAATGCACATACCGGTTGTTTAAGGGAGTGAGCTAATTATCCAAGTAATCTACCACGGTTTCTAGCAATTATGTCAATGAAACAAGAAGCAATCAAGCAGGCAGACACTTAGAAGATAACTTGGGAGATGCCGGCGCGGGGACGACGGGCGCGGGGACGACGACGGCGGCGGGGACGACGGGCGGCGGCGGCTGAGGAGATGAGGCGCCGGCGGTTTCGAACTGTGAGATGAGGGCGAAGTGAGGGAGGGGAGAGAAGTCCCCGGCCTATATAGGTCCCCCGCCTTTAGCACCGGGTGCAGCCATGACCCGGTGCTAAAGGCCCTTTAGCACCGGGTCTGTACAGCACCCGGTGCTAAAGGCCCCCCCTTTAGCACCGGGTCTTCCCACCACGCGGTGCTAAAGGCCCTTTAGCACCGGGTCTTCTACACCCGGTGCTAAAGGCCGAAACTGGCGCCAAACGAAAATTGGGGGCCTTTAGCACCGGATTTTAGATCAACCCGGTGCTAAAGGCCCCAAATTTTCGTTTGGCGCCGGTTTCCAAACCGGCCTTTAGCACCGGTGGCTACTATTTGGGAATCTTATAAATATAGTTTTTAATATATAGTTATTAATACTTGTTTTAATTCAGTTATTAATACCTATTAAAAATATATATTAAATAAGAAAATCTAATAAATTACTAGAAAATCAATATAAAATGCTAGAAAATCTTATAAATTACTAGAAAATCTTATAAATTAATAGAAAATCTTATAAATTAATAGAAAATCTTATAAATTAATAGAAAATCTTATAAATTACTAGAAAATCAATATAAAATGCTTGAAAATCTTATAAATTACTAGAAAATCTTATAAATTAATAGAAAATCTTATAAATTACTAGAAAATCTTATAAATTAATAGAAAATCTTATAAATTACTAGAAAATCTTATAAATTACTAGAAAATCTTATAAATTAATAGAAAATCTTATAAATTACTAGAAAATGTTATAAATTACTAGAAAATCTTATAAATTACTAGAAAATCTTATAAATTACTAGAAAATCTTATAAATTACTAGAAAATCAATATAAAATGCTAGAATTAATAAAAACAATCTTATAAATCAATAAAAAATCTTAGAACATAGGTGGAACATAAATGCAAATATAGTCATTACAAATTGGGTGGAACATAGTGCAATTAAATTACATGGCATCATCGTTTACTCGGACACTAATAAACTTCCTCTTTACAAATGTTCCTTGATTGTGATCACGCCGTAGATACGGTGTCTCCTCCACCGCTAACAGGATGCTTGGGTCATCAGCCACTGAGAATGGAGGCCGACCATCGAGCATATCATAATCTTCATCCGTCTTGTCCTCAACTCCTACGATTTTTCTCTTTCCAGGAAGAACTATATGACGCTTTGGCTCGTCTTGTGATGGGTCCAATTGCTTACCCCCACCTTTCTTATCCGCCCCTTTCTTCGGTCTGCTAGCCATGTCCTTCACATAAAAAACTTGTGTGACAGCTTTGCCCAGGACGAACGGTTCATCTAGAAAGCCAATCTGGTTTAGGTCCACTAACGTCATTTCATAGTCCGCTTCAACTTTAACACCTCCTCCAGTCAGCTTCACCCATTGGCACTTGAACAGTGGGATCTTCAAAGGTCCGTACTCTAGTTCCCATATCTCCTCTATGATTCCATAGTATGAGTTTGTATTGCCATTGGTGTCTGTCGCGTCGATCCGGACACCACTGTTTTGGTTGGTGCTTTTCTTGTCCTGGGCTCTTGTGTAAAATGTATACCCATTTATGTCGTATCCTTGGAATGTCAAGATCGTGCTCGATGGACCTCTAGCTACAAAAGCTAGCTGCGCATCAATGCCCTCGACACCCATAAGACGTCTTCACAACCAATCGGCGAAAGTACTATTGTGCAGACGCTGAATGAAGGCCGCAGACTTTGTTGAGTTTTCGTCCCTGAGAATCTGCATGTGCTCCTCGATGTACGGAGCAACTAAGGTTGATTGTTGCAAAACTGTGAGGTGCACTTTACGAAATGTCTCAACGTCCTTGATCACCATCGATCTTCTCCCTAGTGTGCCCTTTCCACCAAGTCTCCCCTCGTGATGTGATTCGGGCACACCAATCGGCATAAGATCGTCGACAAAGTCAACACAGAATTCAATGACCTCTTCTGTTTCGTATCCCTTAGCAATGCATCCTTCTGGACGAGAACGATTACGGACATACTTCTTTAGGACAGCGAAGAACCTCTCAAATGGGAACATGTTGTGTAGAAATACTGGGCCCAATATACGAATCTCTTTGACGAGGTGAACCAATAGATGTGTCATGATATTGAAGAAGGATGGTGGAAATATCATCTCAAAGCTGACAAGACATTGCACCACGTCGTTCTGTAGCTGATCTAAATGGTCTGGATTGATCACCTTGTGAGAAATTGCATTGAGGAATGCACATAGCTTCACAATGGCTTTCTGCATGTTAACTGGTAGCACACCCCTGAGTATGACGGGAAGCAGCTGTGTCATCAACACATGGCAGTCGTGAGACTTCAGGTTTGTGAACTTCTTCTCTTTCATATTTATTATCCCCTTAATATTGGAGGAGTAGCCAGACGGAACCTTGATACTGTTCAAGCATTCAAACATGCTTGCCTTCTCTTCTTTGCTGAGAGTGAAGCTGGCAGGACGCAAGTACTGGCGTCCTTTGTCTCTCTTTTCTGGATGTAGATCAATCCGTTGCTTCAATCGTTTCAGATCCTGACGTGCTTCCAGTGTATCTTTTGGCTTCCCATAAGTACCCAGGAAGCTTATCAAGTTCACGCAAAGATTCTTCGTCAGATGCATCACATCAATCGCGTTACAGACCTCTAAACGTTGCCAATAAGGTAGCTCCTAAAAGATAGACTTCTTCTTCCACATCGCGGCACGACCATCCTCGCCCGTCGGAGCAGCCTGACTTCCGTCTCCCTTGCCAAACACCACGTGTAGGTCCTTCACCATATCAAATAGCTCTTCTCCACTCCGGTGTCCCGGCTTTGTACGGCGGTCAGCATTCCCGCCAAAATGCGCACATTTCTTTCATAGCTCATGCTTCGCCGGAAGGAATCGACGGTGACCCATGTACACAACTTTACGACAATGTTTCAAATACATGCTTTCGGTTTCCTCTAAACAGTGAGTGCATGCTTTATATCCTTTGTTTGATTGTCCTGATAGGTTACTTAGTGCAGGCCAGTCGTTGATGCTTATGAAAAGCAATGCTCGAAGGTCAAACTGCTCCTGCTTGTCCTCATCCCACATGCTAACACCTTCATTCTTCCACAGCTGCAAAAGTTCGTCAACCAATGGTCTTAGGTACACATCAATGTCATTGCCAGGTTGCTTTGGGCCTTCGATGAGCACTGGCATCATAATGAACTTCCGCTTCATGCAGAGCCAGGGGGGTAGGTTGTAGATACAAACAGTCACGGGCCAAGTGCTATGACTACTGCTCATTTCACCAAAAGGGTTCATGCCATCGGTACTTAAACCAAGCCTAACATTCCTCGCATCAGCATCAAACTCTGGGAATGCTCTGTCGATGTTCCTCCACTGGGATCCATCGGCGGGGTGTCTCAACATGCCATCCTGCTTACGTTCTTCTTTGTGCCAGCACATCAGTTTGGCATGGTCTTTGTTCCTGAACAATCGCTTCAGACGGGGTATCAGAGGGAAATACCACATCACCTTCGTAGAGATTTTTTTCTTAGAACGCTCTCCCCCAACATCACCAGGGTCGTCCCGCCTAATCTTGTATCGTGCGCAGGTGCAAACCGGACAACGATCCAAGTGTTCGTACTGTCCGCGATAGAGGATACAGTCATTAGGACATGCATGTATCTTCTACACCTCCAAACCGAGAGGGCAAACAACACGTTTTGCTTGATACGTCGTCGATGGCAATTTGTTACCCTCTGGAAGAATCTTCTTTACGAGTTTCAGTAGCTCCTCGAAACCCTTATCAGTAACACTATTTGCTGCCTTCCATTGCAGAAGTTCAAGTGTGGTACCCAACTTCTTTAGCCCCTCTTTGCAATCTGGGTACAGGTCAGTCTTGTGGTCCTGCAACATGCGCTGTATCTTTTTTAGTTCCTTATCATTGCCGCAGTCTTTCTCGGCATCACGCAACATTTGCCCGAGTCTATCAGTAGGTTCATTTTCCTGAGCAACATCTTCCTGAGCATCGCCTTCCCGAGCAACATCTTCCTCATCGGCATCACTCATTGCAGCATATGCAAAGGAACCGTAGTATTGAGCCAATAACGGAATGTCGTCATCGGCCTCGTCTTCTTCATCTTCATCCATTAGAATTCCTCTTTAACCGTGCTTCGTCCAAACAGAATAATTCCTCATGAAACCGTGCCCCATCAAATGCACCTGAAGACAACCTCTTTGTTTGTACGATTGTATATTTTTGCAATGGGTGCATGGGCAGAACATGAAACCGGACGACGTCCTGTTAGCCTCGGCGGCATCGAGAAACGTCCTAAGGCCATCACGGAACGCCTGAGCGTGGGGGTCCCCGTACATCCATTGTCTATTCATCTGCATTATTAACCAATAACAAATATACAATACAATTTAAAGATAAAAAAATTTAATATATAAATAAATACAAATTATAATATATATTCCATTATATAAATAAATTTCTAAAACTACATTACTATATTCATTAAATATAACATTACTATAAGCCTTATCAGATTTATAAGATTTATAAGATTTTCTATTAATTTATAGGATTTTCTAGCATTTTATATTGATTTTCTAGTAATTTATAAGATTTTCTATTAATTTATATGATTTTCTAGCATTTTATATTGATTTTCTAGTAATTTATAAGATTTTCTAGTAATTTATAAGATTTTCTAGTAATTTATAAGATTTTCTATTAATTTATAAGATTTTCTAGCATTTTATATTGATTTTCTAGTAATTTCTAAAACTACATTACTATAAGCCTTATAACTATTCACAAGTCATACAAAACAAAATACTAACTAGCTTGCCTTCTCTCTCCATTTAAAACACAATATGAACACTCTCTCCACCATGAACTCAAGCTCTCTCCTCTAAGAACACAAGCTCTCTCTAGCTAGCTTTACTTTGATTCACAAATCCCTCTATTTCTAAATCATAGAAGGATTACAAGCTAAATAAAACATTAGAGAATGAAAGAGTGTACCTTGTAGTGCTCCTTAGATGAGTAGAATCTTCACAAATTTTGAAAAAAATTTGGGCAGCACCTGGCCTCCCACGGCCGAGCAGCATGAACACAGCGCCTAAGTGTTCAGCTGGCTCGGCCGGGAGAGGAAGAAACCCCTATATTCAAAAGACATTAGCACCGGGTCGTGGCAAGACCCGGTGCTAATGTGCACCCTTTAGCACCGGGTGTAGCCAGCAACCGGTGCGAAATGGCCTCGGCACATTAGCACCGGTTGCTGGCTGCACCCGGTGCTAAAGGGGGCGCATTAGCACCGGGTCTTGCCACGGCCCGGTGCTAATGTCTTCGCCCTGCCACCCCGCAGCGCCGCCCCCGCTCCTAGCCGTTGGACCCGGTACTGAAGCCCCATCAGCACCGGGTCCAAAAATGGCCGAGGCGGAGGAGGCGGGCGGATGTGAAGGATTCTAGTAGTGACATGTATGTACGGTAAGAGAAAGACGTACATAACATGTTGGTGTATGCAATATAATAATATATTGTACTGCTGGTCTCTCATGATCATCTTAGCCATGCCGTGCCGGCACTACGACATGGTGAGCCCGTGCCGGCACTACGACATCACAAATTTATAGATCGACGCTCACACAGTTCATCCATCAAATACTAAGCTGAAGTCGCAATTTATCAAGTGCAAACTAATAGGGTGTTTGGATCCCCTCTACTAAACAAAATTATTAAACTTTTGTAACTTTTGGGCTAAAGTTCCAAACACAAGTGCTAAAAGGGGCTAAAACGAGTTCTAGCACCTTTCACTATGGGAAACCTCATATATGCCGAGTGCCTAGCTTTTTTCCGAGTGTATTTTATCGGACACTCGGCAAACAAGCTCTTTGTCGAGTGTATTCTTTTTGACACTCGGCAAACAAAAAACACTCGACAAAGAGCTTGTTTGACACTCGGCAAACAAAATACACTCGGCAAACACGCTCTTTGCTGAGTGTCAAACAAATACACTCGGCAAACACGCTATTTGTCGAGTGTCAAAAAATACACTCGGCAAAGACGCTCTTTGCCGAGTGTTTTAAATTTGACACTCGGCAAAGAATTAAGTATATGCCTTTTTTAGCCTCAAAACAATAAAATATGATGAGGAGAAAAATTTATATTCATGATATTTGCCGAGTGTCAAAAAAATACACTCGGCAAAGACGCTCTTTGCCGAGTGTTTTATATTTGACACTCGACAAAGAATTAAGTATATGCCTTTTTTAGCCTCAAAATAATAAAATACGATGAGTTGAAAAATTTATATTCATGATATTTGCCGAGTGTCAAAAAAACACTCGGCAAAGAGCTCTGGTAAAGACGCTCTATGCCGAGTGTTTATATTTGACACTCGGTAAAAAATTAAGTATATTTAATTTTTTTCTCTTTTGACTTCAAAACTTTTTCTGTTCTCCACATACAACATGTGTTATTATATATTAAAATTAGGTGCATTTTTGAATTTGTTTGCTATATTTAACTAATGAATTATATTTTAAGCAATTTTTTTAATGAAGTCAAATTTGAACTACAAGTGGTTCAAATAATTGAATACAATGAGTAGAAAAATCATATTCATATAATTTAGCCTAGTTTAAGGCCTTACCCATGAAATGAATAGAAATTTCGAACATTTTATTCAAGAAACATGACCACAAACGTGGATCCGAATATTTTTAAATTCTAAAAAAAGCAAATGAAGTTTGAAAATCATGAGATTTGTTATGATATCGTTATATCATACGTAGAGTCTGTGTAAAAAATTGAGAACATTTCGGATAAGTTGATGCACACGTTGCTTGTAAATCGAAAAATCTCTAAAGAAGTTTCAGAGAGTTGAGAAGTAGTCGTTAGGATTTAGAGTCAAATTGATGGTCGAATTTGAATTTGACTTCAATTAATTTTATATAGGTCATAGATTATATTAAATATGTCATACCAAAATTTGATTATTTTTTAAGTTTGTTTGTTAATTTTAAATTTTTTTAAAGCACGCTGGAAAAATTGTTTGCCGAGTGTATAGAAAAACACTTGGCAAATCGTTGCCGACTGTTTTTCTACACACGCGGCAAACCATCCAGGTCATCGATCCGGTGCTTCGAAACGCTGCGTTTCTATTGGTCCGTCGCTCCCCGAGCGGATAAGTCCTTCATCTCTCTCAGCCACACACATAGGCGGATAAGGCCCCCTCCATCTCTATCCTCGAGCCCCCCTCTCACTCATCTGCCTCAACTACTCTCCCTCCCAGTTGGCCGGTGGACTGCTGCCGGCGCGCGCAAGGGCCAGCGCCCAGGTGGCTGGGTGCCAGGCGACCGGCGGACAGCACAGCGAGGCGGCTCGGTGAGCGGCCAGGCGAGCGGCACGGCGAGGCGGCAGCTGGGATAGTGGCGCGGCGAGCGCCCGGGCAGGCGGCGCGGCGAGGCGGCGGCCAGGCGAGCGCCAAGGCCCAGCGGGTGGCGCGACCAGGTGTCCATGCAGCAGCGTGGCCAGCGGCGTGGCTAGGCGACGGCCAGGCGAGCGGTCGGGTGAGGCGGCGGCGCGCGCGGCCAGCACCGGCGCGGCGCAGGCGGCAGGGCTGCCGGCGCGGTCAGCAAGGCGCGGGCGGCCATAATGCGGGCACGGGCGGGTGGCCATGGCGCAGCCGGCCTGGAGTAGGGAATAGCGGGCGGCCGGGCGCGGGAGAGGCGCAGCTCGCCGCGGGCGCGGGCAGTGGCCATGGTGTGCGTGGTGCGGGCGGCGCGGCCACGGTCGACGCTGGTGGGCGGGCATTCACGGCACAGGCGCGGGCCGGCGGCAGCTGTTTTTTTTTTTTTTTGAAAATTTCTTTGCCGAGTGTCGCCGCTCTTTTTTTTTGTTATTTTCTGAAAATTTGTTTGCCGAGTGTATTTGTTTGCCGAGTGTCTTTCTGGGAGTGTCTGACAAAAAAACATACGGCAAAGAGCGTCTTTGCCGTCACCTGATATGCCGAGTGTCCTTCGCCGAGTGTTACACTCGGCAAAGGTGTTGTCGAGTGTTTTTTGGGGTTTGCCGAGTGCCCCAGGCACTCGGCAAAAGCCGTAGTGTTTAGTACCCAAAAAGGTGCTAAAAGGTGGGAGTTTCCAAGGATGCCCCTCATTTATCACAGTATAGAGGTCCAGAGGAGGAGGAAGGACTAATTTTGTCTTTCTATACAATAGTACCAATGACACTTTAGTCACTTTTAGGAACCAAGATCCAATGGATCCAAATAAGGATACTAAACTTTAGCATTAGTTGTTTTTAAATACTTTTGTTTTAGCACTTACTGTCAAATAAATATGGAAGAAGACACCTGTCGCTGGAGTGCCGTGGATGGCCATGGCGATTCGTCGGGTGGCCACACCTTGTTGCTGCTGTCGAGGCGGAGGCCGATAGGGTGAACCACACGTCCACGCCACTGCCTCCAAGGCAGAAGAGCTCGGTCATAATTGAATATTCCATCCATCCGTTCCATGAAGATTCCATTTGTAGGATTTACATAATCCCATAAAAAAGTGCTCTTAGCATAATGTGGCTGGCGTTGCACGGGAAGTTATGCTACTTGTACGCTTCTTAGTAGATCACTAGTGAAGCCCAACTTACCATTAATGTTCAAAAAACAAGGCACCAATTAATATTTTTTAGCACTAATACCCTTTCATCAACATTATAAGTAGCATCTTGCTCTTGAAAACAAGACCCTAGTCACCAAAACCGATAAGACAACCAACTCTAATTAATATAATCCTTCAATTATTAGGGATACTATAGTCATTTGTTACTTACACTAATTTATCCGAAAATATGTAGAAGTGCACTCTTCACGGAACTGAGGGAGTATTCTAGTTTTTTTATTTTTTTGGACTGACCTAATAACAAAAATGATTAGAACTTGCATCCCTAACGGTGGAACTTGTGAAAGGGGTTGGTGGGTAGGCTTAGCAAGGCATCATGAATGATAGAGACTATGGTTCACGGTGGAGCCATAGCAGCTATAGCTAAAGCCAATTTTAATGGAAGTTTTATAATATTAAATTTGCTAGCGTGGGAGAGTTACTATAAAAGAAGAAATGAGAGTTTTATGGGATGTAAGAAAAATTTCATCTCTATAAAACCTATCTAGCTCAGAGATATATAGCTTCCAGTCTTGATAATTGTATAATAAATTGTGCATCGAGACAGACTGGCCTAAGAAAGAAGAAAAAAAATCTAATTCTAAAATGGATGGTGGTGGACATGCTAATCACCTATGTATAACATGTCTTAGGATATCTTTAATAGTGGAATATGAGATACAACTAGCTCTAATTATATTAGACAAATGTGGAGGAGAGAACACGCAACAGATGTTCATGAATACCTCATGCTGTGACCTGTGAGAGGCAAGTGCATCAGAAGATGTAAGTCTGTCTCTCTGCTCCACGCTACTAGTTTTTTGTATTTTGCACTTCAACGAATAAAATAAACTATAAATTTAGCGTTGGAAACACCCTCGGCACGTCGGAGGCTGTCCGTACGCGCATCTTGGGCCGGACAGCCTCGTTTGACTCCTTGAACAACCTCCCGCCGCCCACAAATGAACAGTACCAAATGTCAAACAATGCAAAGCATACTACGCTTCACAGTTCCCGTGCAACGCCAGCCAACGGTTTATAGAACCCAAACTTAGGTGCAACTGCAAATTCCTCACCAAAAAACGAGGTAATATCAAATATCCAAATCAGCTTCCATTCTTCGCAAGTCACAAGTTGTTTGACAACAGCTCGATCTGCCTGCTTGATCTCTGCAGCACTTATCTTTGTACTATCAAACGGAGCTGAACAACACTAGCCCGCCGGTGCATCTCAACCACGGTCACCAACTCACCATTCACCATCTCGAAGCACGTACGGCCGGCGAGAGCCAAGATCCGTTCATCAGCAGCCGGCAACGATCATCTTGGCCAGCATGTCGTTGAACGTGTCGACGATCCCCGGGGCGCACCAGTGCAGGCAGTCGTTGGCGACGGTCTCCGGCACGGGCCGCCAGTCGTACGAGTGCGCGAACAGGTACGGCCCGGGGTGCCCGTCGGGCCGCATGGTCGCCATCCTCGTCACGTCGAGCACCTCGAACCGCACCCCCCACCGCCGCCTCCTGGCCTCCGCCGCCGCCGCCGCCACCTCCTCCACGACCACCTCCCTCATCTCGGCGTCCGCGGCCGCCACCTCGGCCTCCCCGTCCTCGAACGGCCTCATGCGCGAGCACGCGTCGCGGTGGTCCCAGCCGTGCTTGGCGTCGAAGTGCGACGGCGCGATGGTGGCCACCGCCACGAGCTTGTCGCCGCCGGCCGAGTTGGCGCCGATGAACTCCAGCGTCCGCCGGATCACCTTGCGGTAAACGCCGAGGTATCCGATGTCGGTCTTGTTGGCGACGTCCGGGCGGGAGTACACGCCGACGACCTCGCCGTCCTCGTAGTACATGGCCGGGCGCGGGAACCAGTGCCCCGCCGAGACCACCACGACGTCCATGGCGCCCACGTCGGCGGTCCACGGCTCGGTGAGCGCGTCGAGGATCACCGCCTGCTGCGCCATGGCGTAGTCCTCGGGGCGCCCCTCGGCGCGCACCAGCAGCGGGGACCAGTAGGTGGAGACGCGGACGCCGTGCGGCGCCGGGAACGCCCACCGCCAGAACTTGCGCCCGAGGCGCTCCTCGTACCGGTGCGCCGTCTCCGGCCGCGCCGCCGTCGAGAGGTAGCAGACGAGGGCCTCGGCCTGGTTCCGCGCCGTGGAGTCGCCGATGAAGGCCAGGCGCTTGCCGCGCACCAGCCGGAGGAACAGCGACGGGTCAAGCGCCGTGAGGTTGCACCCCGCCGGCTGCCAGCGCCAGTGCAGGTAGCCCTTGTCCGGCTTGCCGTTGACCACGCATTTCTCCGTGCTCTTCATGTCGCAGTTCTCGCTGTCGTACCGCGGGCCGGTGACGCTGTCGTCCCACACCCATTTCCCGTCGCTGTAGTCGCATTGCAACCATTCTGGAATCCATCGATCATGAATTGTAGGTTAATTAGTAGCTTCCTGAAATGATCGATCAACCTGTCGCAAGACTCGCGTAAACGTTTTGCCAAAAGGAAACAAGAAAATGAATAATTACCTTGAGGGGGTGGGAGAGAAGTGTTCTTGGTTGTTGTTCCTTGTGTTTGGAATTGGTCGAACAGATTGGCGTAGGATGCGAAGGAAAATGGAGAGGAGTAGAACATGAAGTAGACGAGAGACAAGGTGAAGAGGGCAAACAAAGAACAAGTTAGAAGCTTTCTGGGGTGGGAACTAGGGCCATGATCTGCTAGTTCTTGTGAGTTTTCTCCCATGTTTGCAGCTGCTGCAAGACTGCAACCCACCTTCTTGAGGGATTATTGCAGGATTTAGGTGAGTGATGGACAGAGCTATTGTGCTGTTAGCTAGATTCTTCACACGACGGGTACTCGAGTGTATGGTATATTGAAGTCGTTGAATTGCAGATCATCAGCTGGTGGGAATTGGGAAAACCCCAGTCAACGACAAGGATTTTATTCAAGTTCTCGGTTATACGTGTGGCGCACTGGCGCACAGCGGCACAAGTAAAGAAGTTGAGGCCATATGTCCTCAACGTGTACTCATCGCTCGATGGTAAAGTCAACAGTCTAACGATCAAGATCTAGTGTAGTGCGCCAGAAGCATTCTCTTTTTTTTTGTTATTAAAAAAAGTACACATCGATGAAGAACGAGACGTAGATTTTTTTATATAAGTGACGAAATAGAATAAAGTAAATGTACCGTTACAAATAAACCCTCTAAGGAAGATTTGATGACAACACCACTTTCACAGATTAACTCCATACGTGTATAGGAAAGAGCATATGCGTTGCAGGTTTAGCGCTCAGCGTGCACCTTTGGAAGAGCCACTTTGTTGACGTATACCTCGCCGGCTCCGGTGAAATGAGACAGTTTTATTTGGGCATTCATACGGGCATATAAATTAGAGTTAAAGGAGTTATTAGGCCTCCTCCAACCATACTAATTTAGCTACTCTTTCTGTCCGAAAATATATAATAAATCAACTTCTGAAGCTGTTCTAAAGTCAAACTATAAAAGTATCAACATTTAGGGAACCAAATTGGTTTCATTAGATCCATCATGAAATAAACCTTTTTTTACAGCGCACTTATTGAAATCGTAGATGTTGGTACTCTTAATGTTGGTCAAATCTAAGATAGTTTGATATAGGATATCTCTAGAAGTTGATTTATTTTGAGATAGATGGAGTATCTCTTAATATTATCCGTCGTTATGTGTCCAATGTAAAATAAAGAGGAGAAAAAACAGTCAAGTCGTCTTATTTCCATGCTAGTCTCGCTTAAACAAAGTCTGAAGAGCCAACCTTATCATTAGCTGCCAATTCTTCTCCAACTCTTCACATATCTTTTCTATAAGCATGCAACCATTATTAGAGAAAATAACATACAGGCATACAGCTTTAAATATAGTCTCTTAGATGACAAATATAGTCTTAGAGTTAGAACTATCCCAAATTGTTGGAGGTGGGCTTAGTATAGAGAATTTACATGAGAGTTTGTTTTTAGTCCTAATTCCTTGTGTAGTATGTGTCGCGAACTTTGTATGATATGGAGTTATCTTCTATTGTTTAGTTGGGGATGAAAAATTGTAAATCATAATAAATCACGGATATGCATGTATCTAAAACTCAGCCGGCCGGGTGGGAAAGACCGCCCCACCGGTATTATCTTAAGAAGAAGCCTCGGCTTCCCCAACCGAGAAAATCCCCGAACACCAGTTCTTAACTAGTTCTTTGGCACACGGGACTCGCGAGGGAATTTTTTTAACCACGGCTTGAAATTCGCTCCCACGGGGATTCGAACTCAGGACCTGTGGAGTGCCGCTCGAGTGTCTTAACTACTCCCGCCCAATTTGATCATATGCCCCTGCCCTGGTTTAGAATGGTACAAGTTGAGCTCTCGGACCCTCATCCCACTGGAATTCTCATGCCCAAGACGAATAAATCATGTGAATCTAAATATCAACTCTCGTTTTCTTCTAGACTTCCAGTAATTCCATCCAACTAAACGCCCACAAAACTTAACACGGTAAAGAGAATAAAACAGTCATTTTGCTATGAAATGTAAAGGGCGCAAAAATCTATTAGAGTATAATCCGTTCAAACGTCACTTTGTTACCATCTATATATCAAAATTTGGATACTCATCGATCTAAGCTTATGTGATCATCATATGTTAAGTTTTAGTTGGTTCAAAACTACGGATACACACTATTCATACGAAACAAGGATTCTCCCATATGGCTCTAGGAAAAAATTGGATTCTTAGCTGAGTGTCACCCGTGCCGCCTCCTCGTTGAGGGCAGGTTGCATATGCATCCGGTGGCCAAATGTAGCAACTGTGTCCGCGATCAAATATAATTGCTAGTGCATTGTGCATTCTATCCACTTTAATCTAGAGTTTAATTAGCATGGCATTCCCATTGCATGGTTTAATTTGCATCTCGTCTCCTTGTGCCTACAAAAAGACTCGATTTTGGCAACAAATAAATCAGCTTTTCTTTCTTTTACACAAGTTCAAACAAATCAGCTATTTCAACTTTCAATTAGCTGATCTGCGATTCCGTCACAGATATCAATAAAGGAATAAGATTAATGACTACGGAGACACAGACGCGCGTAGGGTTTAGAACGGCGGGGCGGGAAACGCGCTGACCTGGAGCCTGCCGCGCGACGCGCCGGCACTGGCGTCGCTGTTCCTCTTTTCCAGGCTGCGGTGCGGCGGAGCTGCAACCCTTGCGTCGCGGTGGTGGGGCTACCCCGGCGGGATTCGTCCGGGAGCAGCGACGCCGGAGCGGGAAGGGTCGCGAGATGTGGTGAACTGGCAATCTGGCATGCATGGCGATCTGAGCGAGTGCGAGAGTCTCGGCATGGGAGAAGCTAGTTTGACCAGGAAAGATCATTCACCAGGGCGGGGTCAAAAGTCAAGTTTACAAAACGCTTTTGATTTTTTATGCATACTGCATGTTACATTAACAGTAACTGACGATTTAGTTTTGGCCCCGTTTACATCATTTATGACATTTCTTTAGTTCAATCACTAAGTTTGGCGCGCAACATTTTCTGTGACATTTCTTAAAGATAACGTCATAACATAAAGACAATTTTTATGTTGTCACAAAATTATTGTGACGGATAAACAAATTTCAAGGCCTTTTTTCTATGACATGGATGGTTTGGATCTTGATCATTTGGATACCATGGCTTGGAACTTGATCATTTGGATATCATGGTTTGGAATTCATCCTTGGAACCTAAGTGCATTTGGTGCCATGTTTCTTATAATTTAACAGAATTTAGTCTTTGTTTTTAGACCCTATGGTCGTTATGTAATAATATATATTCCTTAATGATATTGTTTTGTATTTCAACAATCAAGTCTCTTTATGCATGAAACTTTGATCCTGAACATACATAAAGTTAGTGTTTCTTTTTATTCTTAAAACCGAGTGCGACAGATTCCCCATACTTCCAATGTGGGATTAACTGCTTTTAACTTCCTAGCATTTAAAGTTGGCCTTGTAATATCATTAAAGTTGGCCTTGTAATATCATTGATTTAATTGAAATTAAATGGACCAGGCTCAATTAAATCCAACAGAAATTGCAGGAATTTAAAACAAACAAAGGTCCACTTTATTACAATTGGTACCTTGAACTCCACAGAAAATACATCTTATGACAGATGAAAAGATAGAAAATTTTAATGGAAAATATAAATATATGTAATAATAGATATATGTCTGAGTACAATCACATGTCTTATTTGAGTGAACAAACATGAACCTGTAAAAGGATGTCACACTGATAATCCTCTAGACATCAAGCTAGCTCAAATCGATTCCAAACACATCATGGCCCAAGCTTCCAGGAATTGCATTCAAACTGCATAAGATATATTGAGGGAAAGGAAATTCTTAATTAGCTAGATGTGTGGTTTGACACCATGTGACATTAAATTACGCAAAGTCGAGTTCACATAGGCTAATTCACATAAGGAAAAAGTAAAGTTTTGTAGTAATATGGTTAATATATATATATATAGTTCCATATTTTGAGCAGCAAAGACTGTATAGGAACTAGCTGCATTAATCTGCGCAAAGGTTGAGATTCTTTCGTGACAGAAGCACATCATTGGAGTTATCTGATAAAACATCACATGACTATGACAGAAAATGGATTTTCGTGACATTTAGCAATTACTAAGGCTAAGTACATTGTTGTCGTCTCATAGGCGGTCTCATGCAGTGGCACGTAGTAATATAATATCCCTTAATTTTTTGGGGAAATAAAAAATATTATTGATTGCATGGTAACAAAATTCATACAATGTTGGGGGAGTTGTATCATAATCCTAAAATTTAGTTTATGAGGCGGTTGTTTCGCGAAACAACGACCTGCTTCTCATCTTGCTCTCTATCGTCTATATCAACAAAAATCCTATGTGGCACTACATGAGACAATTTATTAGAATGTTGACATGTAGCAATGAATCTGCCCTAATGAGTCATGCTGAATGCAATATTTACTGCTTGGATTTCTCGATTTGGGGAAAAGGTTTAAAGCTCTACTACGCTTTAAAATATTTTTCCAGCAAAAAAAGATGCCACGACATGTGCACCTCTATCCTAATTATGTGTTGTCCTACTTGTTAGGCTGACAATATGTGAGCCTACATACTACTAATACTCCCTCCGTATAGGATTTAGATGTCGTTTTGGACAAGATTTTTTTAGTCAAATATTGGGAATATAAATCACGAATAACTTTTAAGTCTTTGAGTTTGGAAATGTGAAAACTATATGAATAGATTTGTCTTAAAAATATTTTTATAAAAATATACATATATTAGTTTTAATAAATATTTTTATAAAAATAAGAAGTCAAAGTTACGTTTTGGAGACCGTGTCGTTGTATCCAAAACGACATCTAAATCATATACGGAGGGAGTATGTTATTGAAGCTCTGCCCACATATGGATTGTCCAAGGACTTTTGATGTGGATCATTTTTGCCTCAGTAGTATTGTCTTGATGAGCCCAACAGGAATACACTTTCGGCACTGTAACTCAATACACATTGTACGACTGTGAGCGTTCGATCTGTCGTCAATGCTTAAATATATATAAGTAATAGTAAGTAATAATACAGTATTGTTTTAGCTATTCCATTGAAGTGGATTGGTTCCACTGAATATAATTTTTCCTTCGTTATGTGTTGTTAGAAATGGAATATGATAACCACTATAGTCACAGCACAAGAGTACAAGACAATAAAACTCCCCATACTAAATCAACCTGCAAACAAAATCTCTCAGAACATAGGAATCAGCACAGCAATAAGCATCCAGCAATGCAATGATACATACTCCCTCCATAGTTGTATTAGATGACGTTTTGGATAAGATTTTAATTAAACATTGGGAATATAAATGACGAATAACTTTTAAGTCGTTGAGTTTGAAAATGTGAAAACCATATGAATAGATTTATCTTAAAAAATATTTTTATAAAAGTATACATATATTATTTTTAATAAATATTTTTATAAAAATAAGAAGTCAAAATTATATTTTGGAGACCGTGTCGTTGTCCCAAATATTATCTAATCCTTACATTTATAAATTAGAGATGAAGCAAGTAATATATACATTAGTTGGACACACTACTACAGAACATAGATAGCGTAACACAACCCTGTAATACATCCATCGATATGTTACAAAGACCTTTCGCAGTAACACATCACTATGTGTTACCGACAAACTCTGTAACACATATTGCTTGCTCTGTGAAATTGTGTTACAGATAACAATTATAGTAACACAATATTAATGTTACGCCTAAAATGTTACAAAGATGGTAGTATTTTGTAACACATGCAAAATATTGTTACAACTTAAGTGTTACAAAGAAATATATATTTTTTATTGTCATCTTGTCTTCCGCTTTCTAGCTACCATGAGGTCATATAAAGAAGCAATAGTACAAATCGATCTCTCTTAATTACTTTATGATGAGTCATGAGAGTTTAATAATTCAACAATGCACTGGCGATTATTAGTGCATATTCGTGATTTTTTCATGAATTGTGAAATCTAAAGAAACACAACTTGTTTAAATTAATCTCGAGTGTAATGTTGAAGGTCAGTAGGGCTATTTTTCCTGGTGATGAAATAAGTCATTAATGTTACGCCCAACATCTTGGAATAATTCTTGTGTAGTGGACTATTATTTCCCTTAATAAATAGTAATTGTTGTTTGTTGATACTAGTTATTTTTCTGAAATAAAAATTGCAAAGAAGTAGGAAATGAACATATGCTATATATGTTGTAGACAATGATAGAATGTTTCCATTGATCTAACTATTCATATTTGTTATTAGTAGATCTGCATATATTCTTTATATTTTTATAATTTTATAAATTTAATAAAAATGGTAATATTAAAAGATGGCTTGATAGTCAGAGTTGCCCATGTAAATATTTTTCATCCAATGGACTTAGTCTTGTGACAGAATTCATTTGGAAAAAAAAGTTGTTACACAACTATTATAATTTCCAAAATTATAGTACTGTATGATGGCTATAGTACAACGCTATTGAGGGCTCAATGAACAACACAAGGCTTTAACTTTCACCCACAACGCTAGCTATAAAGCTTCACATGCATAGACAATTGAGGATGTCCAACAATTCAGAGAAGCATAATCAGTTGCAAGAAAATAAAACACTTTGGTGGCAAGATACATCAATAGACAATATAGGATTAGCTAGCTAGATGATGGTAAAGCAAGGAGTATCTGTACAATCAAAAGCCTTTCAAAATCTGTTAAAAAAGAAAAGCCTTTCAAAACCACATGACAATAAAGTACATAATGGTAGTTTTTATTACATATCAAACATTTGCACCGTACTGAATGCAAACTGTCATACATCTGCAACTAGGAGCCTTCTGCAGGTGTTATTGCTCTGCAGTAAAAGAAAAAGATGTATTAGTAACTCCCACTATAACACAAAGGAAAAATTGGTCATTGAACAAGATGTATTGTAGCATATTGACTTGAGAATTGTGGCATCATTAAGAATGAGAAACATGTATAAGTAAACATGGCACAAAAATGATAGGAACACGAACCATTAAAGAAAGTATCTATGATTGGTCATTCAATCCACTGGTGCTAGCATCCACTGTTGTTCCCTCAATGTCTGTTCTAACCCATTGATGCCTAACCTTTGCATTATTAAACATCTCTCCAAGGTGTGTGATATGGAATGGCTCAGTCTCTATATCATCTTCCCATTCGTCACAACCGGCGTCATATACATCTCTTGGTTTCATCTTCATGACTACAGACCACCCAGGGTTTAATTTATCTTCAACATAAAACACCTGGTCAGCTTGGTTTGGAAAAATAAAAGGTTCATGCCCAATATTTTGTCCTGTATGTATCTGGTGTGAGAAGTTGACGAGCGTGTAGCCATACTTATCCTTTTGTATCCCTCTTCCAGAAAGAACATCATCCCATTCACATTTGAAAAGTACCACCGAAAAATTCCCAGAATAGTTTAGCTCAATGATATCTATTATCCTCCCATAGTAAGTCACATCTCCTAAAACTGGTTTGGCATCACTTGTACTTGCATAGCTGGATGTTTTTGCAGTCAGCACTACTCCACTATTTTGTGTCACCCCATCCAACCGTTTTGGCCTAAACCGAAAACCTCGACCGTTGAAAGCACGATACCTTTTTGCTGCTTGAACAGGGCCACGAGCTAACCATCTGATGCCATCTTTCATACCATGAATGCCATTTTCCCTCTCAATGCACATAATCTGTACAGATATACAACTTTAATTTTATACTGTAGTGCTATATGTAAAGGACATGATATAAGGCACTTACATGACTTGTAAACCACTGATGGAACTTCTCATTTTGTATTTTCTCGACGTCTCTATGGCTCACTCGTCGTCCCTTGTGCTTAGTTGTGATCTCTTCAGCATGAACTCTGCAATGTACCTTATAAGTAAATTTTGTGATAGGAAAATTTTCAAATTATGCTTCTGAGTTTGAGATATTACCTAAGGTATGGATTAACCTCAGAGCAATTGAATAGCACATATCTATGTGCTTGTACTTTTTCCAAACCTCTTATAACATAACTACTTGGCTTTCCAAGTGCTCTGCCAACATGAGGGAAAAGGGTAGATGCCTCTCCAGTACTACATCCAATCGTTTCATCATTATCATCAATCCTTGATAGCTTTGTAAGTAAGCCTTGAAAACCATCAAGGAATCCAGAACATAGTGCCATGGCCTCTTTTGCTAAAACTGATTCTGCAATACTTCCCTCTGGACGAGCCTTGTTCCTGACATTTGACTTCAACTCACCTAGGTACCTATAAAGACCAGCATTATACAAACAAAAAAATTAACTAATCATGCACAACAACAATTAAAAGCATGACCCTACAAGTTTTAGGAAGACATACCTTTCCACAAAATACATTGATCGATAGCAGACAGGACCACCTATCTTTGCTTCTGTCGCTAAATGAAGAACTAGATGCACCATCATAGTAAAAAATCCTAGAGGGAATATCATCTCCATCCGACATAACGTCATTATGATTCGCTCCTCTAACTTTTCAAGTTCATCTTTGTAGAGAACTTTTGCATTTAGTTCTCTAAAATACCCACATAGATCAAATAAGACAGATGTGACATCATCAGGGAGAAGACCTCGCAAAGCAACTGGTAGAAGTTGTTGCATTAGAATATGGCAATCATGACTTTTCAGGCCTGAAATTTTCGCTTGAGAAACATTTACACATCTGGATATATTACTAGAATAACCATTTGGAACTTTAATGTCATGAAGGACCTCACAAAACTGTTGCTTCTCCTCTTTAGACATGTTATACAGTGCAGGAGGCAAGTAATACTTATCATTAGGCTTTTTTTGTGGATGTAGATCTGGTCGGATGTTTAGTTCTTGCAAGTCTTTCCGTGCTTGTAGATTGTCCTTCGATTTTCCCTCCATTTCTAAAAGTGTCCCATATGTATTTTCACAACATTCTTCTCGATATGCATGAAGTCAAGATTGTGCCGAAGCAAATTCCACTGCCAGTAAGACAATGAAAAAAGGCCACCAACACCCTTCCATGTTTTTGACTTGTCAAAGTCCTTAATTGATTTTATCTTGTCCAAAATTTCTGTTCCAGAACAAGGAACTGGTTTTGATCGATACTCTTCCGTTCCATCAAAAGAATTGGCATCATACCGAAACTCATGGTCATCAGGTAGAAATCGTCGATGTCCCATGTAACACTGCTTGTAGCCATGTTTCAAGCGTATGGAACTTGTAAATTCTTCACAAGACAAACAACCCAACTGACTACTAGTGCTATATTGTGCAAATATACCAGCCCCAGGGTAGTCACTCACTGTATACAGTGATATAGCATGAAGTTGGAAGACCTCATCTCGAGATGCATCATATGTAGGCATACCAATGTCAAACAATTCATTTAGGTCATCATATACTGGCTGCATAAATGTATGGAAGTCCTTTCCAGGGTAACCAGGAATTATAAGAGTAAGCATAAGAGAGGATGGTTTCATGCATAGCCACGGAGGAAGGTTGTAGGGTACCAATACAACAGGCCAACAACTGCGGGTTGAATTACACTTTCCAAATGGGTTGAAACCATCACTAGCTATTCCAAATCTCATGTTTCGAGATTCTAAGGCAAATTTAGGATGGTGAGTATCAATGGCTTTCCAAACATCTGTATCAGCGGGATGGCGCAATGCCCCATCCTTTGTACGCTCCTCATCATGCCATCTAGTTAACTTAGCTGTTTCTTTGTGCATAAAAATCCTTTTAAGCCTAGGTTTGATTGGAAAGTACCGCAACACCTTATGTGGGGTTGCCTTTCTTCTTTGTTTCTTTGTTAAGGTTGTGTTGCCTGCTTTATCTTTCCACCTTGATGCTCCACATTTCGAACAGAAGTCATGATTTTTCTTTTCCTTTCGATACAGCTGGCAATTGTTCGGGCATACATGAATTTTCTCATACCTTAGACCAAGCTTTGCAATGATCTTCTGAGCCTCTGCAAATATTCTTGGTATATTGGCACCATTTGGCAAAGAAAGCTGTAAAATCTCAAGCAGATCATTTAATGATTTATTGCTCCACTTGTTGATGGACTTTGCATGAAACAGGAGGACTAGGAAAGAAAGTTTTGATAGTTCACAGCCTTCCCATAAAGGTTGATCAGCATCTCTTAGCAAATCGAAGAAAGATTGAGTTTCTGCATCTGGCCCAGATTTAGAAGAACCTTCAGCATTCGGTACATTTGTGTGAAGTCCATTGTCCACATATCCAAAAGCTTCATGGACTACCTGGCGCACATTATTGTTTAAACATGGAAATTGTGACTCTGAAGCCTTGTTAGCAGAGATATATGACGCCGTTTCCCCATGGCATCCCCATATAGTGTAGCCACGTAACATTCCACTGCACATTAAGTGCTCATAAACTGTTTCTTTCTTTTGTAACAGCCCGTTGACACATATCGTACATGGACAATGGATCTTCGCATTGGACTTGTTCACCCTGTATGCAAACTTAAGGAAACCCTTTACCCCGGCTTCGAAGTCATCACCTGGTCTTTCACAAAGCAGCAGTTTCTTAAATGCATTTAAGTCCATATGCTCTGCTTCTGAAGTTCCACAGCCTGAAATCATTATCAAACACTGAAATTTCTATATGCAAATTAGGCATTTGATCCAGAGATAATAATTTTGTTTAAATATGTATGCCATGACCAAAAGTAAGAATTGAACTAGCATACTGTAAGTTTCTGTTTGGACAGTTTTGTGAATGAGCCAGTATTAATTCAGAGAGCAACAAATAATAATTAAGCACTAGTTAATTCAGAGAGCAAGAAAGTAGTTAAAATTTATAGGTAAAGCTTCATTGTTTTGGTATGCAGAAAAGAAAACCTTAAGAATGGAGAATTACCATGAATTATTGTATTACTATTGAATCATGGATTATGATTTCAGGACGGAGAATTAGAAGTTAAGATCATTAATTTATAACCCCACATTGTCTGAACTAACTCTTTAATAGTATGGATATGATGTGCCCTGACATCGATAGCCTACTTTAACCTCAGTTATAGCATACTAAATAACCAGCAAATTTGGTTCTCTAAATTTTAAAATGGAATAAATATATTACTCTAATTTGGATTGAACTTATTATGCATGTATGGATGCTGAAAGTACCACAAGTGTCTTCAACAAGTACTAGAATAACGCAGCAGCAAAAAGCAATTGGGTCTCAACCACACAACCAGACAACCAAGTCATTCTATTATGTGGATTCTAATGTAGTACTTCTACTATGTCCATTTGTTAAAAAAACGAAGAAAAAAGGAGACGGCAGTAGTGCTAACTTATTATTTCAGGATAGACCTGCAACTATAGCTATAGGAGCCACCAGGTAGGGAACGTTTCTTTTTTTTATTATAATTCCATCATAGTATGCGTACAAGTCACATTAGTGCACAAATGAAAGTTAAATATATTTGAGAAGACATGATATGCAAACATAAGGTCATAAATATGATATGGTTCAATACCTGTCATTTTCCTGCAAGCAAGAAGGTACTCTTGGCTCCTGAGTTTCAGACTTGGATTAAAAAAATTGAAGCAGATTTGGTCGTCTGGATATAAATATGCAGGACATTAGACTCACTTGGATTGAACCTAATTATCTTGGGACCTTGGGCCCTGAGAGGTAAAGCTGGAACCCTTACCGTGGTTGCCTAGATGAGGAACGATAAAACCAAATTGATGTAGGAGAAAGGCGAAGAGGCGACGTGTGCCAGGTGCCGATGGATCGAGGATGATCTCCTCGCAAACCCTAGCATTTGGTGCGATATAGATGGATCAGTGCTGCCGGCTCATCAACCTGTTCCAGTGGTTTAGTAATGGCGCTGGTGATCAAGGGGAGATAGATGGATTAGTGCGACCGGGCCCTCTGCCTATTCCCGTGGTTCGTGCGTTGGAGGGGAGATGGATGGATTAGTGCCACCGGGTCCTCTGCCTATTCCCATGGTTTGTGCGCTGGTGACGGAGGCAGCTGGAGGGGCGTAGATGAGGACACGGGAGGGGCAGTCCAGGAAATTTTGTTTCACGGTATGGAACGGAACAGGGTATCAATTCGCCAGCACAAAGACCGACTCAAACCCGAACTCGAACTCAAGCCTAAACTCGAACTCAAACTTGGACACAGAATTGATCCGACTAAAACATGGTTGAAACGACTCAAACTCTTGTTCGTAAGTTTGTTGGGTGAACTCCCTAAAGAGATGCAGCAAACATGTTCTCCCTAGCCAGGAACTTGGCTCCTTCGAAGATCTGGCCACCAGCCAACTCTACAGAAGTGCTAGCGCATGGCTAACAAACGCAGATAGCTGGCCTAGGGACATGCTCGCCGGTCTTGCCATTCAGCTTGGGCGGGCGCTGACTATCTGGCATGTACATCGCGGCCACACGGGCACTCGGCCACGGTCCACGAAAGCACGGAACTTTTTTTTTCTCCATCAAGCACAGGAAGCTATACAGCCAGGCGAGGCAGCAACTAGGCAGGAAGCATGCTGACAACTAGATAAGGTCCCCTGCTTGCATGCGGATATATATGCTACAATGTGATGATATTCCACATGAGGATGAAAATTGCATATCTTTGGTGAATTTTTTGATTGGCATGTGCTGTCATGGTCTGTGAATTCTGCTTAATTGATGCTGCTATGTTCTGATTTTTCTTCACTTATGTCATTTCATTTTATTTAGTACACAAATTGCTAGTTGTTTTATACTTTACATACAAAATTGGTTGGTAAACCCTTGCTACACCAGTGTGAAGATCTTGTATGGCATGGAAAAGTTTCTTGAGTTAAGGTAACAAGAACAGCAGTGAACTTGTACGCACTCCGTTACATGGCATCTGAAGTATCAAAAGAAAAGGTATGAAGATTAGCAGTAACCTTGCTTGAGATAGTAATTATAGAATTTTATAGATGTTTCACATCTTGGTTTGATAACATGACGCACACAGTTGCGAACAATAATAATGCTTGTAGCAGAGTAGCATATTACTTAAATTTCCTTTCTTTTAGTGTAATTCTGAATAGTTTATTATACAACATTCATTGAAAAGAGTTGTATCAGCATTTTCTTTCATTTGGGTCAGTAATTTCAATGTGCACGTTGTCATTCATTAAAAAAATTGTATCAATATGTGCCTAGTTAATTAAAACTGACATAACTTTTACATACCAAGTCAAGATTCAGTGTTCCCTTTTTTTTCTACAAAAGCTAATTAAATTCCAAACGGAACAGGGTATCAACTCAACTCCTCAGATGAAGCATTTTGTTTTCCATCCAATTTGTGACCATCAATGTGTTTCCCACCAATTTTTTTTGGCCGAAATATTTTCCCACCAATTTTTTTGGCCCAAATAGTTTCCCACCAAAATTTCCAACCTTAACTCCGAAAAAAATTCCCACCCCGCGTCAGTTTGACTGACTTGGTTATTAGCAGAGGTAAGGCCGGCTGTTCGGTTTCAAACCTCTCGTCCTTCGACTTCAACCTCACCCCTATCCCGAAATCCTCTCCAAGATCTTCCTCATCTCTGGCCCCAGGCTCCCATCCAAAGTTAGTACCAGCTCCTGTTCTTTCAGTGGGTCTGAACCCTACTGATCCTAATCCGCCCGTTTTCTTCAATTCCTGCAGGTTCTGTGTGCCTCCTCATCAACTTCACTGCAAAGGACTTCAAGGTATGCCATGTCTGATCACTCACCTTATGAGCGAGGATTATCTTGGATCGTGATTTTGGCTGTTCGCAATTAAACGGTGCTCTTCTCGTGTTCTAGATCTTGAGTGCCTGGAATCAAATGGGTGACTCAATGATTCCTATACACACTCCATTTAACCCTAGCCCATTTTGGCCTGGAGTCAATTATTGGGCAATTCATTTATTTTGCTTTGTTAGTTTCAGTACCCTTCCACAAAGATGTATCTAATGCATTATGAAAACAGACTCTGAACTCTAGTCCAGATGCTTACTAGTTTATAATTTTCGAAATTCTGACCCATGGGCTCAACAAGAGATGTGCATCGCAGTGCATCTGGTTAATGCTTTCCTGCCATATATTGTAGAAGAATCTAACAATTTAAAGATACCTAATTTCGAAATTTATTTAGATACTGCTCTGGTAATGTGCATGGCAGTGCCATTGAAGTTTGAAGACTAGGTTTACTTATATAGTTGGCCCATTTTAAAATAATTTAGGTCTGAATCTTGGAAGTATTGCTGATTTGTTTGAGATAAATCCTGGCAGCAAACTTTTAAATTTGGCTTTCCGAATAGGAACTCAATATACATCAAATATAGTACTAATTGATTGCTCCTGCTCTTTTCATTTTTAAACTGTGCATGATTTAAGGTTATGGTCAGTTTTTTCAACAAAGTTAGTTCTATATTTTCCTCCCATCAAAAAATTGAAACAATTCAGTTGTTACTCTTAACATTTTGCTGACCATATTATTTTGTCCTATGTGCTCAATTATAACCAGATTGTGCTACCATGACTGCCGATATTTGGACCATAAACCTTGAATGCGAGGGTGCAGCTCAAGGACAGCAACATGTCCAAAGGGAAATGGACAGAGATGAGATATGTTTCTTCAACTTGTTTGAACTGATGGAGGACTACGGGTACACATCAGTCGACTATTTATACTACAAGAGAAGAAATAGTTTGGTTGCTATACAACAGGATACAGAGGTGATGGAAATGCTTGAAGAGAATGAAAGCAAGAAGGAGGTTAGCTTGTTTGTGACAAGGCAGAGAATGGCCACTATAGCACCTACCAAGTCCAAGAAGGAACCAACCAAATCTGCTGCAAATAAAAGTAAAGGTAGTATGATTAAGCTACAATTTGCTCTTTTGTGTTTATTTGAGCATCCAAGTAAACTCTATATATGGTTGTCATATCTGATCTTTTTTACCTGTCATGTCAACTGAAATAAATCTCTACTAGTTATTTTGTCCAAGTGTGGAGTTACCTTTCATCCCAAGCATTGTTGTATACTAGAAAGATTCTATACCATAGGCATTATATAACTCTGACCATGTTTGCACCTTTCATACAATTGTTCATAGGGAAAAGGGGCACACAAAAAAAGCAGCAGCTGAATGTAATTCAAACCAAAGCACAATATGCCAATGAGGTTGACCAGCAGCACAATGATGACATCCAAGAAATACCAGGTACATGTGTTTGGAATAATCTAATACATGTGGATTGCATTACTAATGTGAACTTAAATTATTTTTCATATAGGTGATGAAAATAAAGTAACAAAGCGAAATGGAACTATTTTGGCACATGTTTGGGATCTACCAGAGGAAAAACGAATACTAGTGAAATGTAACCAACTTGGACAACCAATTGGAAAAGAAGGTGGTCTTTTAGGGCAATTTTTAGGCACCATAGCACGGAACGGAGGTTATTGTCCTATACATGTAAAAGATTGGAGAATAGTAAAGAATGATAGTGCTGAAACCATACTTCAATGCGTTCAGGTATGCTAGATTTCATAAGATCTTATAGTTCGAACTTTAAGTAAATAGCAGCCAAATATTAAATCTACTCATTACCTCTATATGATTTAGACAAAGTTCTTGTATCCTCCCTCATGTGAGAAATGGATACTGAAATCAATGGGGAGAGATTGGAGAAAGTACAAGGCAACACTAAAACAGAAGCTATTTAGTCCAAATAAGAAAAGATCAGCTTTGTACAAGCTTTGTCCAAACGATGTTCATGAAGATCAATGGAAAGCCCTAGTAAAATATTGGAAGTCAGCAGAAGGAAAGGTTGGTAAAGTGCAGCATTACTTGTGCTATTCTCTTTTGCCTATATATTGACTCTGTACTTATTATTTACTGTACTGCAGGCCCTTAGTGAGAAGAACAAAGTAAGTCGTGAAATGAAAAAGACAACACATACAGCGGGTGCAAAGAGTTATGCCCGTTGGTCTGAGGACTTGGTGAGCATTTTTTTGTTGTTGATTATGTTTCTATACCTTTTTTTTCTTATCATCCTCGTATTGGTCTTATTTTTAGAGACAAGCTGATCCTAAAAAAAAGCCACCACATAGAGCACAGGTTTACTTAGCAACTCACAGGAAAAGGGTGAAGGGGACAGATCAGCCTGCGGTATGATATTTAGACTCAAGAATGTAAATCATATTTGCATTTATCAAGTATTTTACTTTACTAAATGGGATAGCTATGTTTGTGCCTTTTGACTTATAGGTTGAATTGGAAAATCTAATAGAAAAACAACCAGAATTAGCACAAAGTAGTGAGGGAAGAGTTGCATGGGAAGGTGATGCACTACATCAAGTATTGGGAGAGGAAAAACCTGGGCAAGTACATGGCATGGGGATGCTTCCGATTCCTAAACAAGTTTATGGCCGAATGACACGTCATTTCAAGGACATTAACATAGCTACAATCAATGGATCACCATCTGATGTAGAGACTCATATGTTGGAGGAAATAAAGCAACTCAAGGAGGAGGCAAGAAAACGAGACAAAATTATTGATGAACTCGTAAACAATCAAAGACACCATGAGATTGAAGAACCAACAAAGGTACTTATGTCTTTTATGTAACTCTGTATAGTGAAATTTCACTGAAACTCAATATTCTTTTTTACGAATTTACTGATCATGCTCATTTTCAGACTGATCATGACGATTTTAGGACTGATCAGGGTAACTTTCAGAATCATGTATTGCATTCCAACATAAAGGTATTTAATTTTTATTGTCATGTTTTAACATGATTGTCTCTTGGTTTTAATATTGTTTGAATGAATGTTGCAGAGAGTTCGATGTCCTGAACCAAAAGGCAGAGATGCAGTCTATCAGAAGGGAGGTGAATTGGTAAATCTCACTACTGATACAATTGTTTCCTTTCTTCTCTACATACATTATATGAAAACTCAGGCTATTCGCATTTATTCTATTAGTAGAACCAATATACCTATGAATCTGAATACAGTGACAACGCTGGTCCAATTTTGTCCAACAAAAAGGTTATCAAGTTATTGCTTGTCATTTAATAGCACTATATTCTTAGCTGTCTATATGTCAATATTTGGGCCTAATGTTTTATATTTACATGAATTTATATTGTATCCATTGTCAGGATGATGCAAATCACAAAGGCTTATCACATCAGCATGCAGAGCCATCATCCCCACAATGCTCTACTAATGATTTTAGACAAAAAGAGGTAGGGCTATATCATTGACAAGTGATATTTATTAGTCATAGAAATGTTTCGTCTATTCAAGAATTTTATTGCACTATGTACCATCATATAAATACAACTAATATTTCACTTTCTTTTAGTTTGATGTGTGTACACAGAATTCAAGTGATGGCAGATTTATAAGAAAAAGAAAGGTATATAAAAGTTACACTTCTCCATGTACTAGGAAAACAGTATTTTTTACAAAAAAATGGCAAGATTTAACATATGATTTCATACTTTATTTCAGGTGACAAAGAATCAGCATGGAGTACTCCAAGAAACTAGGACCATGCCACAACAAATTGCAGCTCATGATAATGCTACCAGCCACAAGCGCTCAAAATATACGCAACCTTGTCCAATTAAGGTGAATAAGCATAATATCAATTGTTCTAGTTGGATTATGTTTACAATACTAATGCTTGTGTTGACTCTGTTAATTCAATGTAGGTTGGAACTACAGTGCTACTTATGACTTCCAGCTATCGAAATAAGGCTGTTGTGGCCTATGCAACCATTTTGAGCTCTAGTCCAAAAGATACCGTTGGTGGAATTGAGATAGGCAAGCAATTCTACAAAGTGCGTATCAATCATCCTATTATACAAGATGAGCCATTAGTAAGGCCCATGGCCGGCTACAACAAAATTGGTGATGCCCATGCCAAAGGAGTAGCAATTGCTTGGCCTTCAACTTGTGTATGTTATTACAACTAGGTTTCTAAATGTTTAATGTTACAACAAGATTTATCTAGGCAGGTTGAAATGTTCAATCTTTCAACACCTATTCTCTATGCAGGTTGAAATGATCAATGGCTGAATTTGTTATTTGGACGTGGACAAGAATGGATGAAGAAGCAACGAACTTCTAAGAATACTGCTTATTTATAGTTATATTTCATTTCCAGTAGTAAAGACTTGTACTATCCGCTCCTTTCAACAGTTGTTCAGGACAATCTTATCGTGTCAATGTACATATTATATTGTATGAACAATTACTATGTATGCTACCTTCCTATAATCAATGCAGCTACATTTGATTTTGAAATTTGTGGTTTGTGTGACTGTGCAACATGTGTCGTGTTCCCTTAAAAATTTCTTATCAATGCTGCAGTGCAAATGTATAGTATATATTTATTTAAAATTTTGAATGTGTTACAATAGGTAAGCATGTGTTACAGACCATATGTCCTAAAGTTCAGAACTGTGCTCCACAAAGTGATACTACCACATTGAAAACGTGTTACTAGAACTAAAAAATATGTTACACTAGATAATTGTGGTAACGCTATCAAATGTTCCATTAAATAAGTAAATGTGTTACCTAGTAGTAACACTTTTTCTGGATGTAAAAGAACACATGTATTGTGTTCCAATAAATTGGACAATAGTAACATTGGATAAGGTAACGCTAACAATATGTGTTACTAGATGACCTGGTAACACATTTTGTAAGCTATAGTAACATAAGTTGGTGTTACTGAAACTATGTTCTGTAGTAGTGACAGCTACTATTCTTACCACCGAGGAGTTCATTGGTGTGTAGAATGCATGTATATTGAGTTCATAAATCCTCCAGACACCACTGACTTCTTGGACTACTTTATTCTCAATAACACCGCGTGCCATGGTAAATTCTCCGGTCCCTCCCATAATGCTCCAGTCTCCATATCCTACAGTCATCCCCATCACATGAAGTTTGGACCCACCAAACCTATTTTGTGCAAAAGATGTCATGGCATAAGTTTTGCAAACATTTGATGAAAATATATATGGTACCAACGATGAACTGAATTATTGTTCAATAAGATTGCAACAAACCGATTAGCATCTCATGAAAAGAATTAATGCAGCCTAGCAAGACAGTTTTCTTTTTTGAAAAAGACAAAGAATAAGCAGTTAAAATAAAACTGTATTCCATTGGATGAACTTGCCTAATGAAAAGAAATACTATTGACAAGATATATAATTGGAAGATATTATGATTGATGGTGAAAATGGTACATAGGAAACAAGGTGTAGAAGAAATATCAATTAATGTTACATGAACTCTAAGAGAATTATGAAAGTGAAAAGAGCGTGTTCAAGAATGGATGGAGTACCTTGGACCCTCGAAAACTAGGTTGAAGGAGGTGTACCAACCGTAGGCAGCATTTTGACTTGATTGGACATGCACACCTTGTACATGTCCGACAATATTTGCATTGGGGCCAAGTGCACCAGTTACGGGCCAATCATGAACGACCACATTACCGAATCCTAATGGGGGGTTTACATTGATCACTGTTACTTGGTCATTGCCAGAATTAGGTCCGCTATATACTTGGGTAACGTAAAGGTGCATGTACAACTCGTTTTGCATGAGTGTGCACAAAAGAGGAGCTATTGCATAATAAGCCATGGCTAGGATGATGTTTAAAGGGGAAAATTTTTTATGGATGCGAGGATACGGGGTCTTGATCTTTCTTCTTGCTTGCTGTTGTGCATTGTTAGAAGAGAGGACTGGTTGCATTTATAGCTGGGAGAACATAGTGGATTATTGGCTTGATTTTCGCTTTACTCTTTTGCTCCATTGCCATATAATGACTGACATTTTGTCGCACAGCATTATGTAACCATAGATATATAGATTGAAAAGAACCTAAATCTGCCATCTCATATATTAAAACCGACGGAAGAAAGCATATTCTGTGACAATGTGCGACTATATATTTGGTCAGGTTCATCGATATGATGGAAACATGTGAGCAGATATCCACTATAAGACTCAATAATTGTACTGTTGTTATGTACGGATGTTTGAGATAAAAAATTTCTCAGGCATGATTGCTGGCATACTGACATCCCAATATCTGGAATCCATGAAATAGTTTAGCTTGATGACACCAGGCCAGGCTGTGCTCATGTGACGAAACACTGAACTTTATTAGTTACCGAGTTTTTTCTATGTGGCCATACATATAACAAAACAAGAGATGGTGCCCAAGCAGAGAGATAAAAGCTACTGCGAGAAGGAAGAATTAAACAAAATTATGAACGGGATATCCAGTGTCTCGTAAAATTTGATTCACTTCAAGTTCAAGGCACAATGTTATGATGTCTTGTACGTTATGAAGGGAAATCTGCTTTCATATGTCCTGTTGATTTAATTAACCGGCCTCCTTTTCAACTAAAACACATGTTCCCCTGTGTATGACATCTTGAGCATATATATGGGCTACATATATAGTGTACAAATACCAGATCTATCTATCTATACTATAAGATCCAGTTAGTTTGAAAACACTTCTCACCTAAATATTTCCTACCTACCCCTTATATAGGACAAACATGTCAGGTCTGACGGTGGAAAGGACATGGAAAGTTTTCACAAATAAGAAAAAAAATGATGTTTCTAGAGAGTTTCTGCCGTTTTGGTATTACTTTTTCACCATGAAATTCTTTACCCACCTCACATTCCCACCAACCAAATAATCTAAAATAACCCTCATTATAAAGGTAGCACGCGCGTGTCGCGCGGACATATTTGCTAGTGTGAGGTTATAAACTGGAAAAACTTGGAAATAACCATTGAAATTATAGTTTAGGAAAATGCGACCGAATGAGTTCATACATAACTATTAATAAAACAAAGGCAGCCATTATTTAGAGTACCAAAACAATTGCATTAATTCAGAAAAATAATCATTAAATATTATATGCATAGGGTTCATGGTTTACCACATGAACAAAGAAAAGAATTCTTGGCTAATGATATCTTACAGCTTTGTTGGGAAAATTCTTGAGTTGTGAAATGAGTGGATGAGTTCTTTTGGCATGTGGACATGAGATAGCCGCGTGGTGGCATAGAAGTGCACATAGATATAATTGTAATCTTTCGAAAAAAGTTGATAGGATTGTCCCTCGAGTCCATAGACGTGTAGGGGTCATAATGAATTTACAGTAGAAACAAAGAGATCATCATAATACAAAAAGACTAAAAACAATTATATAGTGTTTTCATCTTTTTTTTTGAAAAATACTGTTTTCATCTGCCACCGTATCGGAGGCATGGCATCATATACTTTGTTTTCTATTGGCTAAAAGTGCACATCTTACTATTACTAATTGGAGGCTTCTTTTAGAGCCTTCACATTAATTCTTACGAAACACGCTAGAAAAATAGATTCTAGAAATTCTCACAATAATCAGAAATATCTAGCCATCGATTTGATGGGCTCAAATCATTTTAGCCTTTAGATCTATTATATTTTCTAAGAAATTACCCACTCCTGCCACTACAAATGGTCTAAAATAACCCCCTGAATTGATATCTAAATTACTCACCTCTGCCATCGTAAAAATGATACCCTGTATAAATTAACCCTCCAAATTATCCATCCCTATTATATACTACCTCCGTTCCAAATTACTATTTGTTGTTGGCGAGGCAGAGGAGGAGAGCCGGATGGACAGGTTGCTCCTCCGAGGGGTCACAGAGGGGGTTGTTAGACAAATTGTAGTTAGGAAAGCTAATGGTGTGAGGGTTTAAGTGCTAAAATTTCTCACCTTTCTATGTGGACATCGGATGGGGATCCAGTGGCTGTGGTAGTAGTTTGCATGGTTTGCACATGAAGCTGGTTTGCATAGGATACATTGCCTTATAGGTATTGGTCTACAAGGCATATTAGCTCCCTCTATCCCTAAAACATGCCATTTTAAAAAAAATTAATATATATTCGATGAAATTTAACAATGGCGGTAAATTTCCTTATGAGATCTTCCCATGTGTCAATGGATCCTTCGCGGAGACCCTCGAGCCATGTAAGCGGGGCCGTGTCCATCATGATCGGGAAGTATCGGACTTTGACGTCGTTGCTTCCTCCTGCCATAGTGATCGCTGTCGAGTAGACGCGCAACCACTGCTCCGGATCTTGCTTGCCTGTGAACTTCTCGATTCCAGTAGTCTTGAATTTCTGGGGTAGTAGGACCTTCTTGATACGGCTGGAGAAAGCTGAGAATCCATCATATTTGTCAGATGGAGACCGGTGTCGCCTTCTGCGATTGTTGTCGTCCCCAGCGTCGTCTTGATGGTGGTTCGAGTGGTGGCTTGGAGAACCAATCGGCTCGGGGTCGTGATGACCCCGACCACCTCCATGATTGTTGTCGCGGCCGCGTGGAGGACGATCGCCATTGTCATCATCGCCTGGTGGATCATTATCAGGTTGGTTGTCTCTACCACGACCACGTGATTGGCGGTCACGATTGCGAGTGTTTTCGCGTGGCGGATCTTGCTCACGTCCACCTCCGCGGTTGCCGTCGCGTGGTGGGTTTTGTCCACGATTGCGAGTGGTATCGCGTGGTGGCTGTTCTTGATCAGCCGGCATTGGGCCGTAACGTTGTTCAAATGCCGTCCGGCGACGCATCTCGGCTGCGATGCGATTTGCTCTGTTAGCGTCGATTTGAGAGCGAGCATCACGATTGGCATTGATCATGTCACGAAGATCGCCAGCAGGGGGCTTGTTAGTCCGATTGCCTCCTCGTTGCGCGGCTGCCGCGTCGTGGATCACGAGTTGTCTGGAGTTCTCACGCACAGCCTGGCTCTAGTGAGGAGACGATACAGTACGACTGCCCTCAGGCCTGGGAGTGTGAGTCTGTTGAGTCGCTGCTAGTCCACTCTGGATGTTGTTGCGGACTGTTTCCAACAAGGCGAGGACTTGTTGTAACTGCGGAGTGTTGGGGATGGACTTGACTATCTCTGTCGCGATGGAGAGGTTGGCTGGGTCGTCCTGCAGGACGGGCTGGTCTCCAACCATCTGGAAATCACGTTCGAGGTTGCGCGTGGCAGAAGCACGCATCGCTACATTAACGCGTCGCTGTCTGCGCTTGACGTTCCTTGATCGTCTCGCCGTCTTCTGCGGATCAGTTTCTCCGGCTATCGTCGCCTCTTCATCAGAGATGTCTCCCAGTAGCTCGCGATCATACTGACCGCATTGTCCCTCTGCGCCTGCCATATAGACTTGTCTGCTAGGATCTCTTAGTAGCAGGGTTGGAGCGCTAGAGAAGTTGCCCCCCGATGAATCAGAGGAAGCTGTGAGTGAAGCAGTCTTGCCGTCCTGGTATGGCAGATCCTCCAAGATTGCAGCAGCCAATCTCAACTCGTTGTCCCGACAGGAATCAGTAGGAATCGCGCCGGGCCAGTGGACAAGGAGCCCTCCTGGTGAGTTGGTCACAACAAGTCCCGACGGGAGACAGACGAGTAGTTGCTCGAGGTTGAAGTTGGTCTTGAAATACGCACTGCAGTTGAAGCGTGCGACATTGTCTAGTGTGTTGCTCAGTAAGACCGTGAAATCATCATCATAGTCATCCTATGATGGTCCAAGGGCCGGCTTAGAGTCCCTGCAACGAGTTTCGATCTGGCTGGGCGATGCAGTTGCAGGGTTGTCCTGCATCGCGGCATACATCTGTTAATATACAGCTGTGGAATTGGAGAGCCCGAATGGGAGTTGGACTGGGGGGTTGTCCGATGGCATAGCCGGCTCAGAGTTCCCGACTGCTTCCATGATTGGAAGAGAGTTGTACCCAATTTTGGCTTGAAGAGTCCCGATCGGAGTCCGACTCGATGTCGAAGTCGAACTTGAAGTTGAAGTTGAAGCTGAAGAACTCGTCGAGATCTGACTCTCGACGAGATCGCGGAGTGGCACCACAGGAGACGCCATCATCGAGTAAGGCCCCGGCCGATCTGCTAGGAGCGACTCGAAGCCAAACTTGCCATCGGAGACGAAGGTCCATGAGCCGATGACGAACGTCGCGCCTTCCTCGATACTGCTTGCTCTGAAAGTTGATCCCATCGCGCCTAATGTCGAGCTTCGGCGAGAGAGCCCCACGGTGGGCGCCAAGTGTCGACGAATTATGTCGAGCACGTCTGCCTGGGGGTACCCCAGAGAGTAGATTTGTGTGGGTCTCACCGAGTTCTAGGAACGACAGTGTAAGAACAACACAATTTAGACAGGTTCGTGCCGCGAATAGCGTAATACCCTACGTCTTGTATGGTTGATTGTATTGTCTCTTATGTTTTAAGGGGAACCCTGCTCCACCTTATATATTCTGGGGGAGCAGAGTTACAAGTCGGTTACAATGTCCTAGTCGTATACAACCGGGAGTACTACAACAGAATATTTTGGGGAGTCTCCTATCAGTATACGACTAGTCTACCTAGTTAACTATGCCGTCTTGTACCATGGCCGACTAGTTTGAAGTAGTCGGATCAAACATTCCCTATCGAGTAGTTAATCCTTTACATAAATGGCCCTAAGGATCCTTGTCCCACGCTACCCCTAATCAGTGATGTGATTATGTTTCGTTTGCTGAGGTAATTAAGGGAAATATTTCGTTAACCACCCATGCATGTTGCGCGGATTATCAATATTCGTGGATGAAGAAGTCCATAGGTAGAAGAGATATGGAATTAATATAGACAACAGAACATGGTGCCATCCACAAACTTGAATGACAAGTTTTGTGGGATAAAATTCAAAATTCTAGAATAACATAGTTTTTTTTGGGACGGAGGGAGTATGCACGTGCGTAGAACTCGATCTGATGAAAGTCTAATGCTCTAATTAAGGTAGGACCTTAGGGATACATAGGCAATTAGTACAATTTGTTAGTGATTATTGTGTGTTCCTTATATTTTTGTATAAACCTCATTAATCTATTATATTTGTTGAAGGAGATAGTATTCACTTATATTTTAAGATTGCTAGGCCACGCGGATGCACAGGTTGACAAACTAGTAGATATAATTGTAATCTTTTGAAACAATTGATAGGATTGTCTGTCGAGCCAAGGAGCTCATGGTGTAGTGGCAAAGGCCACTCACTAGAAGGCTCCCACCCAGGGTTCAAATCCTGGGTGAGGCACATTAAACTCTAGGGGTCTTCCTTGAGGTATTTCTTTAAAAAAAGATTGTCTGTCGAGTCCATAGATGGTAGGGGTCATAATGAATTTACAGTCGAAAGAAAGAGATCATCATAATACAAAAAGGCTAAAAGCAATTGTATAGTGTTTTCATCTTTTTTTTTGAAAAATAGTGTTTTCATCATCTGCCACCGTATCGGAGGCATGGCATTATATACTTTGTTTTCTATTGGCTAATATGATGAGGCCGGCAGCACACCAGGTACCAACCGATTTTGAGTAGTCATCATACCTTGCTAGTTGCTACCTGCTTCATCCCTTGTGCACGTACGTCATGCTGCAAATGAATGCAGTGATCAAACTACGTATGAGAAAACAAAGACTCAAATAACATATATAGAATAATTGCTTCAAGTGGGTGTTAATAACTCTTTTATTACACTGTCGCTTGCAACGAGTGTTAATCTGACAAGGATGGTCACGGGAGCCTAGAGCCTCACGCGCATCATCGACTAGTGGAGCACAAACAGCCAATAATGTTTTTGGCTGTATTTCACATTGCAACGCGTCGAAATTATGGAAATAAGCTTCCTACGGCAAGCCTACATGTGGCCATGTGTACCTGTGGACAGTCTAATTGTGCTTCTACCAAATTGACGTAGCTAAGCGGTTCACGGGTTGCATGCGCAGTGTCAGTTTTCAGCCACTTGTGTGCTTGTCGGTACCTAAATTTATATATAATATTTTGAGTCAAATTTCTCATTACAACTATGTAATAGTAAAAATATTTTAACATACTATTTTTGTTCTTAAATTTATGACTTTTATGACATATATATTAATCTATTTTTTGTAATATCTTAAACGATATATATTTGAGAATGGAGAGAGTATCATGACTTTGTTTTTTTTGCAAGGAGAAGAGAATTTTTTATGAGAACCACTCCAGTACTCTCTATTTAATTTCTTGCACAAATCAAAGCACCTACTAATTAATTAATTTTTTAATTACTTTTCATCTGGGCCCAAGCTTCCAAGAGGGGCGGCGTCCGGCCCAAAGAAGACCAAGTCCTAATAGACTTCTACTAGGACTCCCATCTTGTAAATAGTCCCGTATTGTAAATACTCCCATATTGTAACCCTACCTCCTGAATATATAAAGGAGGGCAAGGGTCCCTATATAGAGGAATCAAAATCCATCTCATTTTGTAATCCATACGCTCGTCCTAGCTTCCTGAAGCTTGGCTGAGTTCCAGCAATACAAACACAACCACCGACACAGGACATAGGGTATTATACCTATGGGTAGTCCGAACCTGTTTAAATCAATGCCTCCTGTGTCACCATCAAGCTACTTGCTCGACGATCCCTTGCCTACAAATCAACCACTCGGGTACCCCTAGGTGGATTGCCGGTCATAAGGTCCGACAGTAATAATGTCCACCAGCAAAATTACCCAAATTGAAAAAAGGAGTACGACAGGAGAGAAACAACACATTACTGATAATTAGCTCAACGCACCAGGCTGCGAACTGTCGTACAGCCGTATGTCTCGAACACTTCTCTAATATTGGTGTGCTGCAGTGCTACATTTATTGCTGGCTCTTCTCTTATGGGTCACCTTCCACATAGGTTTTTTTAAAAAGCTCTTTTAAATCTAATATTTTAATAATAACCCGTCGCGAACTAGATTTCCAAGAAGTAGCCCTTTTTGGTCGCGCCATGGCTCGCGGCATGACTCAGCCGCCACGTCGGCACTGCCGCACGGGGGCGGCAAATATTAGGGTCGACGCGGTGCTGACGTGGCTATATGAGTCGCGCCATCGGGCCTGGGGCGACTCAGCATTATAACGGTTCACGTCAGGCCCGCCCTCTCCCTCCTCCGTCCTCTCTTCTCCATCTCGTCTGAGCTCCAAGGGAGCCATGGAGCCGCCTCCGACCGCCGCCCCCTAGATCCCCCCTCCCTCGTCTAAGGCCCGATTCGTGGGGGGGAGCGGGGAAAACACTCCCACGAGGTACCTCCTCCACTCTACCGGTTTATTTTCCTTCGATTCCGTATATATTCGTGGATTTGGCATTGGTATGGTTAAACTAGGGTTTGAATTGAAATGGTTGATTAGTACGAATCGGCTACGATTTGGTGTGTTGTATCATGTATGTGATTGATGGTGATGTGTTCTTATCGTGTGGAATAAATTGCATGGAACGATTTCATTATAATTTTGGTGTATAGATATTGATATGGCATTTGTCGTAGTGGTGGTGAATACATATTTGTGAATGACAATGTAGGTTGAAATGAAATGTATATATGAAATTTGAAATAAATGTATATGTGAAATTTGAAATGAATATACAATAGAATTTGAAATGAATTGTAGTGGTGAATAGATAGTAGAATTTGAAATGAAATGTATATGTGAAATTGTATTGTAGATGTGAATTGTGTAATTGTGATTGAATTGTATATATTGCCATGTAAGATAGTGAGTCGTATTAAAATGGTCTAGTAGTATGTGCTTAAGATTTTTGGTGTAAGTTATATTTCTAATTGCTCACATGCTTTTGTTGTGGATTAATTGTTATGTGTAGATGGATCGTTTAGTCAATATTTTTCCGGTGGTCTAGTACTTGAGAATGGACAGTTTGAAAATATGGATAAAAAAGTTCAATGATTTGATAGCGCTCTGTTTTGATGAGCTCATTGAAAGGGTTATAACCATGTTCATCAATGAGAGGGATGGATGTGAGTTACGTGTTCGTGGTATGTTGGATGCCTATGTCAAGCGGTCTCACTATTTGCTAATGGATATTGACTCCGAGAATGATTGGATGTGTTATAAGGAAGTTGTAAAAGGTTCTTAAGTACGTATAACGGAGGTTGTGGTTGATATGTCCGTAGTTGATGAGAAGGATGATGAAGAAGGTGATGAGGAAGATGGGGAAGAGAATATAGATCCAGCGAACTATTCACACTACAACAACCTTACCCTAGCTTCGAGGGTTTCGTCAAAGATGAACTTGAATAGGATAGCTTTTTTTCATGCAGCTTGTCCAACTTGCTCAAAATAAGTCTTTAAAACAACTCATTTAAGAACATACTATCGATTATGTTTTGTTCAAAAACTTGTTAAAAACCTATAAATTAAAAAAAAGAAAAATGTTGATAGAAATTCATATGGGTAGATCATTTTCTATATAAGTATACTGAAGACAAATGCTTTGGGCGTACCGCGACCTAGCTGCGCCCTCAATATAATTTTACCGCTCCACACCACCACGTTGACCAAGCTGCGCCCTCACTATAATTTTACCGCCTGTTCGGCTGTTCGTCAGAATCTGCTGCAATATCTCGTTGAACGTATCGACCGGCCCGGGCAGGCAGAAATGCGGAAAAAAATTGGGTGCGCACCGGGCGCACGCGAGCCCCGGTGCGCACCCCCTCGTGGCGTCGCGCGATTGGTTGCAGGCGCCCGGCCCCCACGCATCTCTCCACATCGGCTCGCGCCCGCACCCCGTCGGCTCGCGAGATCGGCTTCCGCCCGCACGCGTCGCGATGCCGCCCTCCGCTGCTCGCTCGGCTCGTCTGAATGGCCCACGAGCTGCTCCCGGAGGTCCTCCAACCAATCGTCGTGGAATTGTGAATTCACACAGTGACACAGCGACATGCATATGCATTGCGGAAGGGGAATTTCAAAGAGAAAAAAAGAATTTCAAGAGCCTGCTGCGAGAAGCTGCCCCGCTTCAGGTCGGGGGCGCAGGCAGTTGATCCACCGCAGCCGGCAGCTCTCGCCGCACCTCTGGAGCCCTGGACACAATCAAGCAATGGCGAACGACGGTTAGCATGCAAACTATACCACTCCGCGAATCTGCTCCAAGCTAGACAAGCAAGCTAGCAGACGCATGGCGATATATATTGCCTGCGAGCTTGGACACGGAGCTCGTCCAGCAGCCGACGCCGTAGCGGATGATGTGGTTGTAGAGCTTCTCGTCTTCCTCGGGCGACCAGAGGCCCTTGCGGAGCTTGTGCTGCACGGCGCCGCCTGTGCCCGCGTGGCGTCCCATTCCCGCCTCCGCCCGACGCGGCCGGACGCGCAGCCGCCGAGAGAGAAGAGAAGCCGAGCGAGCAGCAGAGGGCGGCATCGCGGCGCGTGCGGGCGGAAGCCGATCTCGCGAGCCGACGGGGTGTGGGCGCGAGCCGATGTGGAGAGATGCGTGGGGGGCGGGCGCCTGCAACCAATAGTTCGACGCCACGATCGAGGGGGTGCACACCGGGGCTCGCGTGCGTCCGGTGCGCACCAAATTTTTTTCCAGAAATGCAGGCAGTCGGTGGGCATTTTCTGCGGCACGCCGTTCGCAAACGTGTCCCGATTCATGTATGGGCCGGGATGCCCATCCGGCCGCACCGCCGCCAGCCTCGTAACGTCCAGCACCTCGAACCTCACCGCACCACTAGCACCGTTCCTCCGCTCCGCCGCCTCCGCCTCCGCCTCCTCAACGACGATCCTCCTGAGCTCCGTTTCCATGCTGTCTAGCTCCTTCTCCCCCTCCTTGTACGGCTCCTCCTTAGCGCACGCCATGGGGTCATCCATGCGGTTGTTCTCAAAATGAGTCGGTGAGAACGTGGCTAGCACCACCGTTCGCGGCCGGCCGGAGCTCAGCCTGTCCAGCGTCATCCGGTAGACCAGCCGCAACGGTGCGGCGTAGCCGATCTCGGTGTGGTTGAGCTCGGGGTGGCCGTGGACGCCGAGCACCTCGCTTCCGTTGTGGTAGACGGCCGGGTTCAGCACCCAGTGGCTGGCGGCGAGCACACCACCACGTCCATGGTGTCGGCATCGGCCGCCCACCGGTCGCCGAGCGCCCGAGCGCGTCGAGGTGCACCAGGTTGTAGGGCATGGTGTAGTTCTCGGACTTGCCCGTGGACCAGCTAGGGATAGGCGAGGAACGGCGCCCAGTACACGGACACCGTCACGTCGTGCGTCGGGAACGCCCAGCGCATGAACTGGCGCTTGTACGGCTCCGGGTCCCGGTACACCAGGCGGTGCGGGAACGCGGCGGTGAGGAGGCAGACAAGGGACTCCGCCTGGCTCCGCGACATGGAGTCACCGATGAACGCGACGTGCTTTCCGCGCACCGCGGTGAGGAACGCCGGCAGGGGGCACGCCGCCGGCTGCCACCGCCAGTCGAGGTAGCCAGTGTCCGGCCGGCCGTTGCGGAGGCAGTCCTGACCTTCCTTGACGTCGCACACCGTGGCATTGTACCGCCGCACGTGGCCCGCCGCCCAATCCCATTGCCCCTCCGCGTAATCGCAGCGCTGCCTGCCTCCCCTGCAAAGACGGCGAACCGCGCATAAACAACCACTCTATCTGGAGACACTTGCTTACTTGCCCCACGCACTCAAAACTGCAAATGCAAACTCATCAAGTAATCGTGATTCATGAAGGAAAGCGCGCTTAATATTTTCGTACCCGGATCTGAACTTGGAGTAAGTGTCATTGGCGTATTGGAGCACATGAGCAAACGCCTCTTCTTAAGCGCCGTGTGGGGAGCAGCAGAGGAGGTGGAGGAGGGCCAAGAAGAGGAAGCCGCACGCGAGCCAGATGCCGATGGATTTGGGAAGGAAATAGCCAGGCATGGTGCTGCGAGCCGGCGATGGCTTCATGCTTGGGGAATGCTATGGCCGGCATGCTGCCATCTCGAGGTAGCTAGTGCGCTAGCTACAACGGCTATGGAAACATAACTTTGATGGGGTTAGCTGCGAGGTAAACTTACATGTCCGTTGACCTCATCGGTAAACTTCGGTTAGTTAGCTGTGATTATCTATGGTCAGGAAATGGCATGTGTCGGTGTTTTCGGATTAGTCCCGACACTAACTAGTGAATGCGCTGCGTCCTGCCTCCCGATGGTTGGTGCAAAGGCTAACACAAAGACACGGTGGTTTATTCTGGTTCTGGCCACGGGGCCGTACGTCTAGCAGGGTGAGCGTGTGCTTTGTATTATCTTGCACCGGCTGCCAATATCGGTCTGCCTCCTCACCGCCGCGTCTACAAGCAAGACGGGAGAGGAGGAGAAGTCTCCAAGTCTCTGAGGGCTAGCTACTGATTGAGGCTAGTGCCAATATCGTTGGGTTTCTGGTGATTGTGCGCGTATTCGTGTGGTCTGAGAGCTCCTCCCCCCTGAAGAGCGTCCGCCTCCCTTTTTATAGACCAAGGGGGGGAACGGTTACAAAGTGTGGCACAGTGTACTCTACAGTTCTTGATGTACGGCCGGCATGACGTTGGGTATGCCTCTGTCCTTGCGAATCCTGGCGTCTGGCGCGAATCGTGGTGGTGCTCCGGCTTCGACAGGCGACGTGGTGGCTCCTGTGCTTGTTCTGGAGCAGTTTTGAGGGGTGGTTTGACCGGGGTCTGCGCCAATCGTCGTCCGTACGTCCATTCGAGGGTGGCCCATGCCCGTTCGAGGGCCTTACCGTGGGGGGGGGAGGACGGGAGCTGGCAGCACAGGCGCTGGAATGGCGTTTCCTGTTCGCACAGTGCGCCGCACGCCTGCCCATTACAGGGGATGGCCAGAAGTTGGCGGATTGGACTTGGCTTGCGTCATCCGCATGACCGTGCTGACCGGGGTCCGCGCCCAGTCGTCGCTCGTACACCCATTTGAGGGTGCCCCCATGCCCTTTCGAGGGCTTCGCCGCGGGGGAATGACAGGAGCAGGTGGCATAGTGCTACGGAAATGACTTCCGCCCGTCCGCACAGGGCTCCGCACGCCCACACAGTAGCGAGATGTTCGCACAGTGACGGGGGTCGGCGTACAATGGGCCTGATCGTGTCAGCGGCGCGGCATGGGGCGGAGATTCACCTTTTAACTTTGGCGCCCGGTGGCAGAGCGTGACATTAGATGCCATGGTCGGACGGGGCGGTTGAAGCGCTCGTACTGTAGGTCGAGGTGAGGCCTCGAGCGAGGCGGAGAAGGATGCTCGCTCATGGGGGGCGAGGACCCTCGAGCGAGGCGGAGATGGGGCGCGCGCTTGGAGCACCCTCGACGGAAGAGCCTGGGCGGCTGTTAGTTGGGTCGTACGAGCCGCGGTGGGCCACAGTGTTGCATGTGTTTGGATGATTTTGGGCCTGTGAGGAGTTTGATCGTGTCTTTATTTTATGTTTGTGAAGGTGATTACCCCGATGGTTAGGGGACCCCTTAGCTTATGGCCGTCCCCGACATTATGTATCAATAACGGAGCAATCTTTCAATGCTATTTTTCCAAAACTAAATCTTTTGTTGGTATGTTTCAACTAAGTCTGGATCTTTTAGTGGTATGGATCCAATTTTCCCAAATTTCTACTTTCTTTTCCTGGCTTGCCCAAGCAAATTCTTTCTGAAAGATAGCTTTAACAAATGCTAGATTTGGTTGAAGTCCTTTAAACATCTGATCATTTCGTGCCATCCAAATGCACCAGCTCATTATGATGATTATGTTCATGAAGAATATTCACATTTAGTTGTGCTCTGAAGGAGGCAAGAATGGCGTACGGTTCATCCTGAAAGTGTCCCTTCTGTTGAAACGGGCATCATAGGAATAAATGCTCAGGTGTCTCTTCTGTTGAGCTTGAACACAACACAGTTACACAGGTCCTGTTTAGTTCCCTTGAAAAGCCAAAAATTCTCTCTCCAAACTTCACTATTCACCTATCACATCAAATCTCTCTCCTCATGCATGGATCACTAAACGTGGGTAAATAAAAAAACTAAGTACATGGTTTTGATGTACACGATGAGACGAATCTTTTGAACCTAGTTAGATCATGGTAGGACAACGATTACCACAAACAAACGAAAAATGCTACAGTGTGCTACAGTGTCCGATGTGATATTTTCACCAAACTTCACATTCCCTTTTCGGGAACTAAACACAGCCACAAAATTATAAGACTGTAACTCCATGTTTTTTTCTCCTCATCAAGTTTTGAGTACCCAGTCTGTCCTTAAGCAATAGCCAGAACAAGACCTTGTGTCTGCGCTGTGCTTTCTATTTCCACAACCAGGAAAACACTGCTCTGCGCCTGATGAGGCATTTGTATATCTTTGTTGATGAGAAGATGTGTGAACCCCAAATATAACTTCAGAAGTCCAGTTCCGGGGATGAAGCTGTCAGTAGTGCACAATGGCCTGAGAGCGCCTCTGTCAATTGAAGCAACAAGGGGGGCTGGGGATCAAATGTCTAGCGACACAAAAATAAGTGTCTCCTGCTCAAGCTCCTCCATCGGCTGCACCATCTGCACGGGCAAGATGGGCGCACGATCGCATAGCCATGATCACCATGCATGGAGACATCGTGGGCAGTGGGCACTCACTGGAAAGACCAGGAGGAACTGCTGTCGGTGTATAGAGCCATCACCATCTGCGAGGTTGGCAACGGAGAATCGACGTGCTTCTAATTGGATAGGTGGCTCTCCGCCGGCCGCCTCTCGGAAGTGTTCCCACTCCTGTTCTCTCACGCCACCAGCCATGAAGCATCGGTGGCCGATGTGGTGCGCGCGGCGGCATTGAGCAGCACCTGGTGCCGCGCCTCACGCATGGTGAACTCCGCGAATTACGTGAGCTGCTGGAACGAGTAAACCTCACGGGCCAAGACAATCAATAATGTCGCTCCCCTCTGGCAGACAAAGTCAATGTGCAACGCTCCGGACTAGCCTACAGACTTCTGAAGCAATCGACAGGCCCGCCAAACTGCGAGTTCTCTGACTTCGTTTGGAAAACCCGAGCCCCTCCGTGGGTTCAATTCTTCGCGTGGTTGCTGGTGTAGGAACGGATTCAGTGCCGCTCGAACCTGGTAAAGAAGCAGGTGTTGGATGATTCCGTATGTGAGGTTTGTCAGCACGAAGAGGATTGCAACCACAATACCACATTATCTTCCACTGCCCGTTCGCCGGCGCTATCTGGACTTCCTTGGGCGTCGACGCAAGGAGCTGCAGCGTCTCCAACCTGTGGGCGGTTCCTCGGCCGTCAATTCTTCCATCCCAGCGCTTCGTCTGCCTTATTCTGTTGATCTGTTGGCAGTTGGCACCTCTGGAAACACCGCAATGATGTAATCTTCTCCGGGCTGCATCCTGGCACTCGTCCTTTCTGGGCATCATGCAGAGAAGATGCTATGTTGTGGAGCTGCCGCTGGCCACAATCGGAGCGCATGATAGCAGAGGCTTGATGTAGCTTTTTTCAAACACTGAACTGAAACAAAAGGTAGGTCTTCCAAACACTGAGGCAAGAGCTAATGATAAGATTCCATGGACAAAGGAAGGGGAAAGAGCTAGCCTAAGCTTGAAGCAGGTTTCGCTTTCTGAACTGAAATGTTTTTGTCTTTTTGCCAAGGAGAAGAGTACACGACTGTGAGGGGACTCTGCCTGCCCATAGAAAATAGGACCCTCCATCGAGTACACTGACGGCTACAATACCCTTGTGGCTTGTAGTAGAAACAGTCTGGAAGAAGTATGTGAAAAACTTATCTCATTTAAAATGGAGACAATCAAATTGCCCTGTGGGAGTGACCTGTTAACAGTAAATACCTTTGCCTAAAAGGAAGAATCATGCTTGTAGGGGATGGAAAAAGAACTGATTTTTACTGTGGTGCTTGGTGTGGAGCTGTTTCATTAAAAGAAAAATTGTCTGACCTGTTTGAGATATGTAATGAGAACGATATACATGTAGCTGCAATGGCCCAGAGATGCTGGATGCTTAGCTTCAGGAGATGATTGAATCAAAGTTTGTAAGATCAACTAAGAAAATTAGGAGACATGATATTCTCTATTGCATTATCTGATCATAATGACCCCCAAGTGGCCGGGTTTATCTTTCATGTCAAGTCAATGTATGAACATCTATATAATAATGAAATCGAAGCTCCCTATAAAATGATTTGGAAGGCCAAGATCCCCCTCGAACTTAAAATTTTCATATGGTTGATATATCTTAATGCTATCCTAACAAAACATAACTTGATAAAGAAAAAGTGGCAAGGCGGTGTGAAATATGTATGGAGAGCATTCATCACTTATTCTTTGATTGTTCCATGGAAAAATATGTATGGAGTATGGTAGCTCATGTTCTGCAGACCAAGATCATATCTATGGATCAATACTGGTTATGGATTAAAAACATAATACTAGAAGGAAAGAAATTTTATATGGTCGGTTTGGCAGCAACTCTGGAAATCTACAAATGTTGCTTGCTTTAATAAGAATCTTATCAGATCCCCAACTAAGCTGATTGTTAGAAATAGTTATTATCTCTTTGTAACCGAGCACCAGGCTTGTTGGGCTCGGATCGCTTTGTTAGGATTGCATGTAGCAAAGAGTCCTGATAGTTTAGAGATAAGATAGAGATAGGAGTTTCTGTGTTTATCAAGTTGTATCCAACCAACTGAGATCTCAACCACCTGGTCACTGTAATCTTTTTGGCGTGTTAGCCCTATATTAACATGCATCGTGTCTCTGCCGAGGCTAGGCAACCACCTTCTCCCAATTTTACATTGATACGTTTTGCATGCTCCTTTAAATCATACTTGGCAGGGCTGCAGAAGGAGGAGGACAAGAAGATCCTAGAGGAAGGCGTAGAGATACTCAAGATGACGGCGCTGAAGTTTCACCCTCGATAAGCTTACCAAGATGACATAGTCACGGTGTTACTTCACTGAGGAGAAATGATGAATGTTCGGCACCTGATTACAAGCTACCTGGATGTTTAGCTTAGTTCAACTAGTAGCTTGTAAAAACGATGACTATGTAAATGTCCACTATAGTCTAGTACTATTTCTAGGTTCTTCAATGTAAGGTGTGGTGGTCTGGTGGGCGTTCACTACCCTCTATGTAGTCAATCTAGCCAAGATGAAAGTTGGAAACCAAAAATCTGAAATATGTAATTTTGTTGCTTTGAGTAACAAAATTCGGGTTTGCCATAGTGGAAAAATTTACCCTTGTAGTTGTCCAACAATTTAATAAGGACATCCCACCACCATAAAGAACACATAGATGTATTGTATTAGCAATTCGAGACCAACTATATGCCCAAGGAATGCCTGCTTTGTTAAATAATTTAAGCAAATATTTCATTAGCAAAGCTTGATTTTGTGTTTACAACTTAACGATTACAAAACCCCCATTCATACTTTGAGGGTAATTTTGTGAATGAACAAGGTGAAAATGAAAAATGTGGACAATGATGTGAAGACAGAGTTTGACATTTGTAATCTTGCTATTTGTGAAAGAAACATGGATGTGTTGACTAATGCAAAAACTCTTCTATTTTTTGTTTTGAGAGAACAAGAATTAGACCCAAATAAGTGAAGGATAAAGTTTTTGTATCATAGCCAAAAATCTATGCTAAATGAAGTTTTTAGAATTATCCATGTTAATGGCTATCATCATGGATTTAGAATAACTGACTTTTAGGCTTGTGGATAGAGTAATTGAGTGCTATAGACTTATTAGTGTCATATGCATACTAGATGATAGGAAAATTTTTATTATACTGTTTACTTAACAGGAGTGTAAGTTCAGATTTTTTGTCTAGTCCAGAAGTGGATTGTTTGGATCATCTTTAGCAAGGTTCGTTGGTAACACAAATCTTGGATGTACTAAACATGTATGTTATACTAGTTATCATAAGATCTAATTTAAAGAATTTTTCATTCACAAAATAAATTTTGGAAGATTTTATTTAATCAATTGGGCTCAAAGTAAACTATCGTAAATCTTATGTATAGTTTAAAAAGAAACAAATGCACTCCTAGTATGAATATTTTGGTGCATCTTGGGTTATATGCTTTCTGTTATTTTTTATCCTAGTTGTCACAACAAGACCAAGAATCTCCGATGGGGACAACAAGACACTCCTACTATGTACTTTTTGCCAACAAAAAAGAAAATAGACTCTTTGTGATTTCCTCTTTTATCATTTACTTAGGGTGATATGATAGTATGATATCATTAGTGAGCTCACTTTTCATTCTCTACTATCTTGCTTCATATAACATTTTCAATTTTTAGTATTTGTCATTGAGTTTGTGAACATGGTAAGAAAATGTATGTTTTGGCAAGCAAATTACTACAATGCAAAAGAAGCATAATAATTATGAAGAAGTATGTTTTTCGCAAAAAGAAAACTAAGTAGAAGTATGTTTAGATACCAATAGATAAAGGGAGGCTTTAGTTATCAATCTCATACTACAAAAATGTTGGTCTTCTAATGAAATACCTTTATAATTTATATACCAAGCATGATATCCATTGAGTAACACTCATATATGATTTTTACTATCAAGCGAAGATGATACCACATGCCCATAAAAGAAAGTTCATCTTGGTGGCAAGATATTATGCACTATGCTGATCAATACAAGAGATGCTTCTAGATCGGTGGCCAAATTAGTATTGAAGGGATTAATGCACCATTGTACCCTCTCCCCTGATCTAAACATTCATATTAGGAATATGAAGCACTGAAAACATTCATATTAGGAATATGTTCTACTCGTGCTGAAAACATTCAAGAAGGTTAGAAGAATATTCCTTGTTGTATGTTAGGGGAACATGAATGTATACCTCCTAGAAATTCTATTTAATTCTTCATCTTCAAAATCATATGCCATTGGTTTCCTTTAAGTGCCTAAGGAAAGGAAGTGCAAAATGAAGGTAAAAATTTGTAATTAGCTTCTGTTCGTTGATTATCGTGCAACTGCAACCCAGATGGATGCATTGCATGCATCAACAATACAAAATGCAAAAGCGTGCCATATACCACCTTCGTCAGAATATGCTGCAATATCTCATTGAACGTGTCGACCGGCCCGGGCAGGCAGAAATGCAGGCAGTCAGTCTGCATCTTCTCCTTCACACCGTGCGCGAACGGGTCGCGGTTCATGTAAGAGCCTGGGTGCCCGTCCGGCCGCATCGCTGCCAACTTGGTCACGTCCAGCATCTCGAACCTCACGGCGCCGCTCGTACCGTTCCTCCGAGCTGCTGCCTCCTCGATGACGATGCTCCTAAGCTCCTTCTCCAATCCGTTCAGCTCCTTCTCCCCATCCTTGTACGGCGCCATCTTCGCGCACGCCGTGGGGTCGTTCATCCGGTTGTTCTCGAAGTGAGTCGGCGAGAACGTGGCCAGCACCACGGTCCGTGGCCGACCGGAGCTCAGCCGCTCCACCGCCACCCGGTACGCCTGCCTGAACGGCGACGCGTAGCCGATGTCGATGTGGTTGAGCTCCGGGTGGGCGTGGACACCGATCACCTCGCTCCCTTTGTGGTAGACAGCCGAGTTCAGCAGCCAGTGGCCCGCGGCGAGCACCACCACGTCCATGGTGTCGGCATCAGCCGCCCACCGGTCGCCGGGCGCGTCGAGGTACACCAGGTTGTATGGCATGCTGTAGTTCTCCGACTTGCCCGTGGACCTGGCGAGGTACGGCGCCCAGTACACGGACACGGTCACGTCGTGCGACGGGAACGCGAAGCGCATGAACTGGCGCCTGTGCGCCTCGGGGTCCCGGTACACGACCCGGCGCGGGAACGCCGCGGCGAGGAGGCACACCAGGGACTCGAACTGGTTCCGCGCCATGGAGTCGCCGACGAACGCGACATGCTTGCCGCGCACCGCCGAGAGGAACGCCGCGGCGTCGAACGCCGGCTGGCTGCATCCCGCCGGCTGCCACCGCCAGTCGAGGTAGCCAGTGTCCGGCCGGCCGTTGCGTAGGCAGTCCTGGCCCTCCTTGACGCCGCACGCCGTGGCGTTGTACCTCCGCGCGTGGCCCGGCGCCCACACCCACCGCCCCTCCGAGTAGTCGCAGCTCTGCCCTCCCCTGCAATGCAGCAAAAAATCAGTAGGTGCAAATGTGTATACTGATCGTGAAGGTTTAAGCGTCTGACATTTTCGTACCCTGATGATGAGAAATAGGAGTAGGTGGTGTTGACGTATTGGAAAAGTGGAGTGAACACCACATCATGAGTGACGGGAGGAGAGCAGCAGAGGAGGTGGAGAAGAGCCAGGGAGAGGAAGCCGCAGGCGAGCCAGGCGGTGGTGCTGAGGGAATGCAGTGGCTGGAATGCAGCCATGTCGAGAGCTAGCTACAATGGTCAGTGGCTATGGTTGCTTAGATTGGAAGGGGTTATAGCTGCTAGAATAGTTGACCTCGGTAAGATTAACTTTAGGTAATAACCAAGATTAAGTACATGGGTGACCTCGGTTCTGGAGTTAAAATAACCAATGTTTTAGAGGACCAAGGTCCAAGAGGAAGTAGGGAACAGTCCGTACTGTAGTGATGGTACTCAGTAGCACAATAGCATATTTTGAGGGCGCCTTCTCTTGGGGGCTCCTTCGATCAGCAGGTAGAGTAGAACCGAGAATTATTGTGAAGAGCCCAACGTGTCAAGAAGAGCCCAACACTGTCCGATTCATGCGAGCAATTGATTGCCATTGCGATGGATGGAGTGGAGCTGCATCCTCAGTGTGAATAGGATATGTGCAAAACCCAAGTATCCCGTCTCGGTTCAGTAGGACTGAGATTGAGCATCACTAGTGTAGAAACTCATAGGACAATAAATAAGAGACAAGAGGGGTAGAAAAGACAAGACAAAAAAGAAATCTGTTCAAATCAGTCTGCATTGTGCAATCTTGGACAAACTGTTGTACATAGGCACATATGGCTTAGGATTGATTCCATGTTTGGTTAGTTTGTTGAGACAATTTCTTATTTGACACTACAAGATAACTCAATTTTTTTTCTTGGTCCTGAAATTTTTCTTCCCTTATGTGACACCAAGTTCTAACTTTCATTACTACATTTTCATCAACCTATCAGTAAAGTTTCCCGAAACTACCTGCAAATCACCCCAAAAATCATTAAGCATTTTCTAGTGATGAAACAAATAAGATGGACCAATTATCCTTAAAAATGTACGTGTGCATTTATGGTTTTTTAATTCAAATTCACAAAAATACAATAATTTTGAAACATATCTAAACTTTTATAGCATTAGATTGAATACTTCTAAAAATTATGGGAAAAATAATGCTCATCACACTGGATGCATTAATTTATAAAATTACTCTCTACCATAAGTTACAAAGAGAATGATGAAGAACATGAAATTTAATAAATTGAGGAATATTAGTTATCTTCCCATAATGTTTTGATATTATTGTAGTTTCATAAAAATTCGGATAAGTTTCAAAAGTATCCTCATATGGTTAATTTTATTTTAAAAAATATAATGATACATGTGTGTTTTTTAAATAAAATAGGTTCATCTCCCTTTGTTCTATCACAAGGAAAAGTTTTATAAATTTTGGAAACGATTTTGAGGTTATTTTGCCCAACTTAACTCAAGGAGTTGACGAAAATGTCAAATACAAAATGGAAATAGAATTTGGTTTCACATAAGTAACACAAGAAAAGTTTCACTCGGAGAGAGGAATTGAGTTATCTTATGGTGCCAAATAAGAAATTTCCTCTGATTTGTGCTACCATCATAGGCGATTGTGCTGCTTAGCTAGGGGACAAATCAGGGCAGTAGTACTACTAGGGCTGCAAAAGCACCTGAAATAAATATATGAATTCGTCATTGCTCAAAACCATCTAGTTAACCAAACTAAAGCACATCAACATGACAACACCTAGCGTACTAAGGCCAATCTCAGTGCATGGTTTTATGCTGCAGTTATCAAAATTGGGAACTTGATAACCCAGATAGATGGGTTTCGTTCATAGGTAAGAAACTCCTCCATCATCCCATGAAACTCTATGCTTAAATGACTATACCACATCAGCAAATTTGTTGATGTGGCGTAGAATTTAATGCCATGAAACCTCCACTAAAACTGGCCTAAAACATAGGACACGGCTCGCAAAGCACCCTCGTCATTGTATTCAACTCCTCCAACACTGCTGAATTGAAGATTTGTTTATAGCTAGTGCATGTAAACTCAATTCAGTAGTGCATGCACTTTTTTGGCAGCTCGTTTTGTGGGCCCATTTTTTGTCCCATTTATCAGGAATTTGAGAATAGTCTATCATCTCTAGTGACAAGGTTTAAATTTAAGTATTTGGCTCAGGGTTTACGTCTTTACACAATGTTATCTTAGGTGTAAGAAGTATTGTTTCTTTATAATTGTAAATAGGTTGTCTATATTGCACTTTTAGTATTTTACCCTCCTTCGCACTTAATTTTTTTTTACGGCTAGATCTGGATCCAATGATAGGTGACCCTTCTTCTCTAGCATTCTTCCTTTAGCGAAGCGGCTTCTTCTATTCGAGCTTATCTCTCAACGACCCTCACCCCCATTCCACCCTCATACAGCCGCTCCCGCCACCGCCACTCTCTGTCTCTCTCTAGCCCATCGATCCATAGTGTCCCCACCCTACCCTACTCAACCAGCTTGCTTCACTGCCCCATAAGTAGCACTTTGAGGCTTTGAGGCTTGCCTTCCATCTTGGGCCTTCCCTCTAAGCCCAACAATGAAGAGAAGCTCGCCGGAGTCCAAAACCTGAAGCTTAACCTCATGAGACGAAGGAGGAGTAGGCAAAAACCCTATATTGATAAGAGGAGATGAAGATAGAAAAAACGGATGTGAGGAATATAATGAATGAAACACTCGAATATACAACATAGAGCGTCCCTATGGTAAAAGAAACCTCCAATTGTATTTCACGCCCTCTAAATCTCATGCACTAGGAGAGTTGTTTCAGGCAATGCTCAAATTTTGGCCATCATAGATAGGTTATTGTTCCAGTTTACGGTTGTCACCGGTCACCAAGCTTTTTTTGCACAAGGACCTTTTTTGCCTGTTGCCTCAGAGGGAGGTGTAGACCGGGTGGCAAGGCGGCGAGAACACTATTTTCGTTGGTATCATGCGATCGCATGAAATTTTTGTTGAGACTGGCCTCAGTATACAAGTGTCAAGTGGTGCGACCGCATGGTTTGGAGGAAAAAACACTAGAGGCTGACCCGAAGGTTAAAAAAAAGGAAAACAACCGTCTGACGAGATCAATAGTTGATATTGGTCGCCTCATGAAAATTGTATTTTATTTCAGGCGCCGGTGAGCAGCATGTCCCAACAATGTATTCACGTGGTTTCAGTAGCAATTCAGAACTTTGGTACCATGCACAGAGCTAATCAGCTTAAGTAAGCTTGGATCCTTAGAATTGAATGACATCGTGGGTTAACATGTGCCTCAGGTGGTAATTGTCTCATTTACATTTTAAACTACGTCGCAGGTCAAAATGACACCGTGCAAAGATTCCGAGTCTCTATAACCCCCTTTTTGGCTCAAATAATCTATGTCCAAATTAAATGCTAGTTGACCGATGTGAGGTTTCATGGAGATCTACGCCTACGCGCAAACAGAATGTATATTCAGAAGAATTGAGATCCATGATCTCTCCACCGACCCGTGGAGCTAATTAAGTCTCCCATGAATCTCAACTTGTCAGTCTCCAAATCACCATTCAACAGTCAACTCATATCTCGAGCATTTTGCACCTAGATACGTGCAAAGAACGTTGTTTCTATCATTAAAAACGATCTCGTAATGGCAAAATTTAGCGCTCATCGCCTCGAGAGCTTTGTTTAATATCCAACAAGTAAAGTACATGTGTATACATCACACAAGTATTGAGAGACAAAAAAAACAGGGGTAACTTATAGCCGCTCAATCTAATTAAACGGGGCCATCAAGATGGACTCGTGCATACACGACGATCTCTATGCCATGGAACACGAAGTTGCATAGACCTAGGTGTTATGAACGGCGGCGAATAACAAGTAATCAAACACAGCGGGACACAAGATTTAACGTGGAAACCCCTCCAATGCGAAGGGGAAAAACCACGGGCACCAGCCAGCACAATCTCACTATATCTCAAGAGTCGGGTTACAACGCCTGATACCACTTGTTATGAACGGCGGCGAATAACAAGTAATCAAACACAGCGGGACACAAGATTTAACGTGGAAACCCCTCCAATGCGAAGGGGAAAAACCACGGGCACCAGCCAGCACAATCTCACTATATCTCAAGAGTCGGGTTACAACGCCTATGGCGGCTTACAAGAGAATCAAGTCTCCACGAAACCCTAGCAAGGGTATATATACCGTACCACGGGGGGCTTCGCCCCCCGTACCCCCCTTTACGCGTCAACATGGGGGCGAGTTCCTGATGGGCCGGCTTCAGCCTCCGCTTCGCTCCGGCCCAAGCCTCCGGCGACGGGCCTCCGCTGCGCTTCGGCAGAAGCCCGGCCTATGTCGTGGATGTGGAATTTGGAACATATCCAACAAACTCCACCTTGAGACAAATTCCCTCTTGTAGCATAAATCATCTTCATCTTGAGCAAAATGCTTCTGGTGCCAACGATAGTCACTTGGACTATCCTATCAAGCCGACTAAGCTTGAGCACAGCTCAAACTTAGAAACGGGTACAGGCTTTGTCATCATATCAGCAGGATTATCATGAGTACTGATCTTGCATACCTTCAGCTTACCATCTTCGATCACATCACGCACAAAATGATACTTGATATCAATATGCTTAGTCCTCTCATGGAACATCTGATCTTTAGTAAGATAAATAGCACTCTGACTATCACAATATAATGTAATGCAAGATTCAGCCCCACACAGTTCAGCATATAAACCTTTCAGCCAAACCAATTCCTTGCAAGCTTCACAAATAGCCATATATTCTGCCTCAGTAGTAGACAAAGCAACAACTGTCTGTAACGTAGCCCTCCAACTCACAGCACAACTGCCAACAGTAAACACATAACCAGTAAGTGATCTTCTTCTGTCCATATCAGCAGCATAATCTGAATCCACATAACCAATCAGCCCCTTATCTGTTCTTCCAAACTTTAAACAATAATCTGATGTGCCTCTGAGATACCTGAAAATCCACTGAACTGCCCTCCAATGTTCTTTACCAGGATTAGACATATATCTACTAACCAAACTCATAGCATATGATAAATCTGGACGAGAGCAAACCATGGCATACATCAAAGACCCAACAGCACTAGAATAAGGAACCTTTGTCATGTATTCAATCTCCTGATCTGTACTAGGACACTGTGCAGCTGACAACTTAAAGTGAGATGCAATGGGGGTACTAACAGCTTTAGCATCTGTCATGTTGAAACGCTGAAGAACTTTCTTGATATAATTTTGTTGACTAAGAAATAGCAAACCAGATTTTCTATCTCTACTAATTTCCATACCAAGAATTTTCTTAGCAGCACCAAGATTTTTCATGTCAAACTCACTATTCAACAATTTCTTCAACTTAGTGATTTCTATCTGACTCTTGGCAGCAATCAGCATATCATCAACATATAACAGCAAGTATATAGGTGATCCATTAACATGTTTGATGTAGACACAGCTATCAAATTTCGACCTTTTAAAACTGTGTGACAGCATAAATGAATCAAACCTCTTGTTCCACTGACGAGGGGACTGTTTTAAACCATACAAGGATCGCTTCAACTTGCACACATGCTTCTCCTTGCCTGGCACTATGAACCCTTCCGGCTGGTCCATGTATATGTCCTCCTCTAGCTCTCCATGTAAAAATGCAGTTTTCACATCTAACTGCTCAAGCTCAAGATCATGTGATGCAACAATACTAAAGAAAGTACGGATCGAACTGTGTTTTACAACTGGAGAGAATACATCATTATAATCAACACCCGGAATTTGACTGTAACCTTTTGCAACTAACCTTGCCTTAAACTTTGGAGGCTCACTTGGAGATAAACCCTCCTTTCTCTTGAAGATCCATTTGCATCGGATGGTCTTCTTCTCCTTAGGCAATGGTACAACTTCCCATGTGTTGTTCTTTTCAAGTGACTGCATCTCCTCATGCATAGCTGAAACCCAGCTCTCACTGTCACCACAGCTAACAGCTTCTCTATATGTCGCTGGCTCATGAACATTCTCCACCTGTTCAGCACAACTCAAAGCATAGTAAGATAAATTACATTCTTCAATAAGACGTTTTGGAGGACCGCAACCTCTCTTCGTCTTGCGTTGAGCAATAGGTAAATCCTCCTCTTGCTGAAAATTGGGAGGAGTTTGCTGAACACCATCATGAGCAACATCATCAGCAACATCATTGGTTTGATCATCAACCGGCTCCACCTGCACAACTGCCTCATCAACATGCTCCACCTGCATGCGCATACGCTGCACCTCTGGAGCAGAAATATCTGGAACACTGTCTGAGGTCAAACTAGCATTAAACATCACAGATTCATTGAAAACCACACTTCTACTCATGAAAGTCTTTCCTGTTTCGGGATTCCACAGTTTATATCCTTTAACTCCAGAACCATAACCAAGAAAAAGACACTTAACAGCTCTAGGCTCTAATTTTCCATTATCAACATGAGCATAAGCAGTGCATCCGAAAACTTTCAACTGTGAATAATCAGCAGGTGTACCAGACCATACCTCCATGGGAGTTTTCTTATTAAGTGGAATAGAAGGCGACCTGTTTATCAAATAACATGCGGTATTTGCAGCTTCAGCCCAAAAACGCTTGCTCATCCGTGCATTGGACAGCATGCAACGAGCCTTCGATATGATGGTTCTGTTCATACGCTCGGCCACACCGTTTTGTTGAGGAGTATACGGTATGGTGTGATGGCGCACAATGCCTTCGTTCCTGCAGAAATCATCAAAGGCAGTAGAACAAAACTCTCCACCATTATCAGTACGAAGCAATTTCACTTTTCTGTCAGTTTGCCTTTCTATCATAACTTTCCAGTTTCTAAACGCAGCAAAAGTATCATCTTTATGTTTCAGAAAATAAGGCCAAACCCTTCTAGAGTAGTCATCAATAATAGTAAGCATGTAACGAGCACCACCAAGCGAAGGCTTACGAGAAGGACCCCATAAGTCAGCATGTACATAATCAAGTGTACCTTTAGTGGTATGAACCGAGGTATTGAACTTTACCCGTTTATGCTTTCCGAAAACACAGTGCTCACAAAACTTCATGCTACTCGAAGTACAGCCATCCAACAAGTTTCTCTTCATCAATTCTGCCATACCAAGGTGACTCATATGCCCAAGACGCATATGCCAGAGGTTAGTTGTACTAGGTTCAACATGAATGACATTAGCAGAATCCGAACCAAGCAAAGTAGTACCTCTAAGAATATATAGATTCGAAGCATTGAGATCACCCAAAAGACAAACAAGAGAACCTTTCGATACCTTTAAAAATTCCTCATCACCGGTGTATCTGAAACCTTCTCTGGCAAGTGTGCTCAACGAAATCAAATTTCTTGTCATTCCTGGTATGTACCTTACATTGATCAATGTGCGTGTCATGCCATCATGCGTCCTGATCTGAATAGAGCCGATGCCCACAATTTCACGTGGGTTATCATCCCCCATCCGCACTACATCTCCTTGCTGCACGGGCTTATATGAACTAAACCAATCTTTGTTAGTGCAGATATGAAACGAACATGCAGAATCCAGAACCCATTCATCATGACCAGTAACACAACCAGCGAGAACAGCCAGACAATCTCCGGAATCAGAATCAACAGCTGCAGAGACAACAGAGACCTTACCATCAGAATTCTTCTTCATCTTCTCCTTATACTGGAGCTTCCTGCAATCCTCAATCGTATGATTCGTGAGCTTGCAGTAATTACAGAACTTCTTGTTGTTCCGAGCTTTCGACTTGGAACGACTTCTCCCATCAAAATTCTTGTTACGATCGTTTCCATTGTTGGAGGATCGATTCTCAGATCGTCCTCTCACATGCAACGCATCGCCCTTAGAGGACGACGACCCGTCTGCCTGAACCATACCCTTCATCTTCTCCCTGGACTTGAGCCCCTCATAAACTTCCTTTAAGGTCAATTCATCACGACTCAAAAGTATGGTGTCACGGAAATTAGCAAACGAATTTGGCAATGAACATAACAGTAAAAGACCTAAGTCCTCATCATCATACGTCACCTCCATCGCCACTAGGTCAGCAACGATCTTTTTGAAATCGGCGATGTGGCTCATCACCGAGTCCTCCTCCTTCATCTTCAGAGTGAACAACTTCATCTTCATATGCATCTTACTGGTAAGATCCTTGGACATACAGATCGATTCCAGTTTGAGCCAAAGGGCCGCAGAAGTTTTCTCTTGCAACACCTCCTGCAAAATATCATTATGAAGATGAAGTTGGATTAGAGAGAGAGCCTTCTGATCCTTGCGCTTCTCCTCGGGAGTCCACTCCTCCTGCCTCTTGCCGAAACTTTCCAGCGCCTCATCATAATCGTGAGTCTGCGCCAGAACTCCCCGCATCTTGACTTGCCATAGCGAGAACCGCGTGTTGTAATCCAGTAGCGGAAGATCGAACTTCATCGTCGTCGTCATGAAACCCTAATCAGCGACCAGGGTGTAAGTACGTCTGATACCACTTGTTATGAACGGCGGCGAATAACAAGTAATCAAACACAGCGGGACACAAGATTTAACGTGGAAACCCCTCCAATGCGAAGGGGAAAAACCACGGGCACCAGCCAGCACAATCTCACTATATCTCAAGAGTCGGGTTACAACGCCTGATACCACTTGTTATGAACGGCGGCGAATAACAAGTAATCAAACACAGCGGGACACAAGATTTAACGTGGAAACCCCTCCAATGCGAAGGGGAAAAACCACGGGCACCAGCCAGCACAATCTCACTATATCTCAAGAGTCGGGTTACAACGCCTATGGCGGCTTACAAGAGAATCAAGTCTCCACGAAACCCTAGCAAGGGTATATATACGCTCCGGCCCAAGCCTCCGGCGACGGGCCTCCGCTGCGCTTCGGCAGAAGCCCGGCCTATGTCGTGGATGTGGAATTTGGAACATATCCAACACTAGGCACGGCCTCTCGGTGATTTCACCGCCTCTTCTTCAGGACCTGAACAAGTATCTCGTTGAACGTGTCCACCGGCCCCGGCAGGCAGAAATGGAGGCAGTCGGAAAGCATCTTCTCCGGCACGCCGTGCTCGAACGGGTTGCGGTTCATGTACACGCTGGGGTGCCCGTCCGGCCGCATCGACGCCAGCTTCGTCACGTCCAGCACCTCGATCCTCGTCGTGCCACCGCCACCGCCACCCCTCGCCCTGGCGAGCTCCGCCTCGTCGTAGACGACGTCCCTCACCTCCTTGAAGATCCACTCCAGCTCCCTCTCCCCCTCCTTGTACGGCTCCATCTTCGTGCACGCCGTGGGGCTGTCGATCGGCCGACCCTCGAAGTGTGACGGCGAGAACGTGGCCAGCACCACGGTCCGCTGCCGGCCGCCGGAGCTTAGCCGCTCCACCGCCGTCCGGTACGCCATGTGGAGCGGCCACGCGTACCCAATCCTGGTGTAGTTGAGCTCCGGCGGCGCGTTGTGCGCGCCGATCACCGCGCTGTTGTTGTAGTAGATGGCCCCGTTCAGCAGCCAGTGGCCGGCGGCGAGCACCGCCACGTCGATCGTGTCGGCGTCCGCCGCCCACCGGTCGCCGGGCGCGTCGAGGTGCACGTGGTTCTCTTTGATGCTGTCGTCCTCCGGCTTGCCTTTGCCCCTGACGAGGAACGGGGCCCAGTAGTAGGACACCTTCACGTCGTACGACGGGAAGGCGTAGCTCCAGAAGTTGTGCTTCTGCTGGCCAACGTCCCTGTACAGGAGGCGGTAGGGGAACGCGGCGCTGAGGAGGCAGATGAGGGATTGGGCCTGGTTCCGGGACATGGAGTCGCCGATGAAGGCCACATGCTTGCCGCGCACCGCCGAGAGGAACGCCCTGGCGTCGAACGCCGGCAGGGGGCACCCCGCCGGCTGCCACCGCCAGTCGAGGTAGCCGGTGTCGGGTCGGCCGTTGCGGATGCAGTTCTGCCTCTCCTTGACGTTGCACTCGGTGGCGTTGTACCGCCGCGCGTGGCCCGGCGCCCGCACCCACCTCCCCTCGGAGTAGTTGCAGCTCTTGATGCCTTCTCCCGGCCTGCAAAGAGAACCAACCTCATGAGACTTGTGTGGCAAAGCATGCAAACGATCGAAGAGACTGCTAATTTGACATTGATCACTTACACTGATGAGACGAAGGAGTAGGTGTTGTTGATGTACTGTCGCAGAGGAGAGAACACTGCTTGTTTTGTGGCGGCGGGAGAGCAGCAGAGGAGGTGGAGGAGAGCCAAGGAGAGGAAGCCGCAGACGAGCCAAGCGCAGACGGGTTTGGACAGGAAACACCCAGGATTTTTGCTCGACGGCTTCTGGTTGCGGGGATCCAGCGGCTTGTACACTCCCATCTCTAGCTAGCCAGTGTGCCCAGTGTATGCTAAGCTAAGTAGTAGTAGCAGTAGCAGGGTTATGGTTGCTCATTGTTGGGTAGTTCGATGTACATATATATAGCAGATGCGTTAACCATGGAAAGAATAGTATAAAACCTCGTAATGTACGGTGTAGGACATCTGGACGATGACCCCTGTGCTTACTGAAACTAAACAAGCATTAATTAAATGGCCTTGACATCTTACCACATGATACAGTCATGTCTATGGTATATTCAATATATTAACGAACCACAAGTACGAAATAAAGCATAGTTGCAATAAAAAGGAAAACATAGCAAGAAAATGAGAAACCGTAGGTGTGATCTATGGTTTATATTGTTTTATGTTAACAATGGCATGGATAGGTAATTAGAATTAAATTTTGCTGTATTTTAGTTTTCTTTTATAGTGACGTATGCAGGTAATTTACATATGCAGATTTAGAGGTTAATTTATGTTATTTTAAATAATGACATATGTTGGTTAATTTATATGAAAAATTATGGGATTACTTTAGATTATTTTTATAGTGCATAGGTGGATAATTTATATGATGAGTAAGGGATTACTTTCAAATATTAAATTGTACCCACCATACAACTATTTGTAAAGTTGTATCATTTTGATCCAACAAGTAGCAAAATATATAAATGCATACAGAAACTTGTCAAATGTGTGTACATCATACAGGTATATTTTGCCACAATGGCAAGTGATGTGGACGCCTTTATGCATTTAACCCCTTGATCTATCTATTTTATTGTTCCATTTGAGGCTTCTGTGCTTCCGGTTTGATCGTTGACTAGTTTTGAGGCAGGCACACCGTAGTCATCGTTTTAATTTAGGGCTTCTAAAAATAAGCTTTCAACAGCATCTAGTTTATTTCACTACCAGGTTTGTTTATAATGCAGTTAAGTAATAAAAGTTTGACATGTGTATGTGTTGTGTGTTACGTTAAGGCATGAGTTTTCAGTGCTGCAAAGATAAATTTATTTTGGTTCTTTTGTTGAATTAAAAAACGCATGACATATATGAATGAGAATCACAAGGACCATGCCGTAAATATGTAATATATGATTGATTTGGTAACTACAACGCTGGTATATACTTGGTATACATTCATACTAGTATATATATACTCGTCGTATATTAGAAAGTCCAAGACTTGCTAGGCTGCTACATATTAAATCCAGAAGTACATAAAACCGACGTTAAGCAAGTAATTAAGCAAACATGCTGTGGTTAGATGCTTTTGAGCATGTGTGTATCGTGAAAGCCACTTTATGTTTCAATTCTTCTGTAGGTGTACACTAGTATTCATCATTATCTTTGGTTAATTTCACGTCCAAATTCCCTTTGCATTGTTAGGGGCAATAACCACCTTTGCTTATATAAGTAGTTTAATTTGTATTTCATTGGGTCTCTTATTGCTATTTTGCCCCCATGCCAAGGGCTGGACCAAAAGCTCAAAACTCGTGAGCCGACTTGGCTCATTTTTAGCTCGGCTCAGCTCGGCTCGGCTCGATGTATTTTTTTGTGAGCCGAGCAGTTGTTTTTGCTCGTTTCTTTTAATACATAATCACGTTATAAAGTTCATATATATATATATATTGTATTTGTGAAAAATAGACTAAGAACACTTGAACTTGGGGCTAAAGGCTAGATCTTAAGAAAATGATCTACAATGTCAATAGTGTTGAGTCAATGTTTATGATAGTTATATAAATAAAACAATAGGTAATCTATTTATTTTAAAATGTAGGTTCTAATGGAGTAATAAAAAAGAGCCATTGTGTCTGTTCTCCAATGCTAGAAATTTCCATATTAGTTTGATGGCAAGGGAAAGAAAAGAACCTGCACCATTAGATTTTATGATCATCCAATCACTATATTTAACCAAAGAACCATGTCAAATACATTAAAAAATAATATAACATGAATTCAAATAAAAAATAGTGCTCCATCCATTCTGAATTACTATTCCCTATTGACTTTTTCTCAAAATGTTTGACCATGGGTCTTATTCAAAACTTTTTTCCAAAACATAATAAAAAGTAAGACATGTTTAAAGTATTTTTTATGATAAAGTAAGTTACAAACAAAATGAATGATATTTGCATTTTTTTTAATAAGACAATGTTCAAACGTTGTAAGAAAAAGTCAACAATGAATAATAATTTGAAACGGAGGTATTAGTTGGAGTTCCATATCATTTGGGAAGCGAAAGGATAGACTAAGAATATAAATACATAAATTAACAATAAAGTCCATGAAAAGATTATTTCAATTTCTATTTGGATTGGGAAGCATAATACCTAAATAAAGAGAACCAAAATATAATTGAATTCAAATAAAATTTGGTTTAAAATTTGGAAAAAAAATCCATTCACATTAGGAAAATATCTAAATAAAGATCCTATAAAAAATATAATAAAATAAAAACAATAAGTTATCTACCTACTATGTTAATAAAAGTAGTACTTCTATTTATCTACCTACTATGTTAATAAAACAATAAGTCACAAAACTCACTCTTGGTTCTTAAAATTATATAATTAATTTAAATCTAAAATTCAGATTAAAATATCAATATATCTATATATTGCCTATGGAGGCCAAGCTGAATGTGAGCAGAGACTATTGAGGACAGTTCTTATTCCTGACATCCAAGAACTAACGATACATAAATTGAGATCCTGAGGTTTAGCAAGGAAGTTTAGTTGGATCACGGTATAGAAAGAATATGGCGCATTGGTGTAGCATGAGAATGAAACCATGAAAACAACTCAAATAAACTATATATAGAATACTATTGTGAGAAAAAATATAAAAATATTAGCAAGCCTTGCTAAAAAAAACGTTAACTATTACTAGATTAGTTTGTTGAAGCCATACTAGACACAATATTAGCATAGGCTTCCTTTCTAGTTAATTACTTATTCTAAAGATTTAACATGCTTGGTGTTGCACAGAGAATATTTATTTGTATGACAACTTTTTTTAATCTTCGTATGGATTAGCAGTATGTTGTTTTCTTAAAGTTTAAGAATAATTGGATTGAATGAACACTAGTAAAATCTTATATAAATTATGCACATCATATGCAAGTTGATGTTCAATGCAACAGCATGTTAGCAACTCCACATCCTAGTTTTGAATTATTTACAATAACTGATCAAGAATTAATGTTGAGCAAACTTGGGAAATCAGGTAAAGAAGTAATTGTGTTTCTAAAACTGTCGGGGATCATAATTAGGGGTCCCTTAACTACCAGGGTAATCACCCTAAAAAAACGCAAAACAAGGCTATTACCCATAAGCCTATGAGCCCATACCAGCGAAACCGCAAAGCCCACTACCAGCCGGCAGGGCCCAAACTACGGCCCACAAAGACACGTCGCCCTCACACCTAAACTCCGCCTCGCTCGAGGGTCCGTCGCTCCCCCCCCTCGAGCTACAAACCTCCGCTCCGCCTCGCCGGGACTCGCTCCAACCCCTCGAAACGAACGCCACGTCTACAGCACAGGCACTGACGGTCTCAACTCCCACACCAGGCGCCGGGGTCAAAGGGAAGATCTCCCCCGCACGTCGCTCCTGACAGAATCCGGCGCACTGTGCCCTCTGCGGCACGGACATGCGGAAGCTGTGCAGGGCCTGCGCGGCACTATGCCCCCGACACCGCTGACCCCGGCCGTACCTTCGCACGGTTCTACCAGGGGTCCCCCTTCGCCTCCCGCACTGAAACGTCCTCGAACGGGCGATGGGGGCCCACCAATAGAAGATGGCCAAGCACAGGGGCCTCACCATGGTCAAACAAAGATTACTGGTCCGGCAAGGCAAGGAACGGATCCCTTGACCCTTGCCCACCACGTCTCCGGGCGGCAGGATGTGCACTGTGGAGTAGGCTGGCGCCTCACCTACATCACCCACGCCCGTCCTCCAACGGAGGGGGGGCCCCGCGGCGGATACGGGGAAATCTCTGAGCCACCCCGGCAGCGGCCGCCCCGTACGAATATGACCTGCTCCCTTCGCCAAGGCAAAAGCCGGTCGTACCAGCACAGTAGGGCAGGTCGAGTCCATCCTGTCACCACGCCTGACAGTCTGACGATGAGGCGACAGCCTATGCCATGCTAGCCCCGTGCCTCTTAGCGGGCTAGCCCCCGAAGCGGTCGGAGGCCCACTCGAGGGGGTCCTCGAGTAAACGCCCAGGCCACCTCGACGACTAAGCGACCCCCCGAGACCCCGTCGAAGAGGAAGCGAGCAGACGCCGCGTCAGCAGACAAGACCAGGAAGCAACCTTGACGAGGCCTGCAAGGCACGGATACGCCATACGACTCACACTGTAGCACGTATTGTACACGCGAACTGTAACCCTTCTCTCCCTTGAACTATAAAAGGGAGAGAGGGGAGTCCCGTACGGGACGAGCACAACAGAGCAACAGCATGAGGTTTATCGCCTTGGCTCTCGCTCGCACAGACACACACATCCGATATTGGCATTCGCCTCAATCATCTCCACTGACGACAGGGACTTGGAGACCGCCTCTCCTCTCCCGCATCCACTTGTAGCCCCCTCTCTACAAGCACCCCGGTGCAAAGCTAATACGAGTGCGCGAGCACGCCCCTGCTGGACGTACGGCCCCGCGGCCGGAACCAGGATAAACCCGTGTCCTTGTGTTAGCTTCCGCATCGACCATAAAGGGACGAGACACAGCGTATTTATGTGCGGTGTAGGGAGTGTCGGCCATTTCAGACACCGACAGTGGCCCGCGAGGTAGGGGGAGCGCTGTGCGATTCGCTTTTCTCGCTAGTTCCCTTGATGGCATCTAGCGACGAGCCATCGATGACGGGGTCCCCCGACGGGACCACCGCCGGATTCCCACCTGGATTCATGATCCAGTTTGGGAGCCTGACGTTCGAGTCGGATGGGTCCAACTACCTGATGCAACTCCATCGCACCGACGAGGTGGAGACTTCGTCGTCATCATCTTCGACAGGCGGGCTCCTAAGCCGCCGCCGGCTGCGAGGCCTACAGGTGTAGGTGGAGCAGCGCCAGCCCGTGCGTGTGACGCTCTCAGAGGTGGACGACCCGCGGGCGCCGTCCCCTGACGCGGAGTCAGGAGGGACCACGACGCCTTCGGCGAACCCTGCGGAAGGGAACCGCCGGAGGACAGCAGCCACGTCCGCCCGATTCCCGATAGGGCTGCGCAACACCGTCGCGACAATCTCCGCGACGGTGGGCACTCACATGCGTGCCAGCCGCAACGCCACTGCGCCGACGCAGGCCGGACTGCCACCGACCCACCAGGGGCAGGCAAGCCGCCGGCCGCGACTCGGGGCACCCCAAGCTGCCGCTCATCACAGCAGTGGGAGAACCCACCAACCCGCCTCGACAAGGGGAGGATACCGGCCGACATACCGGTGCCATACAAGCGCGCCACGGGGGAGAAGGGCGGCGTGACCCGCGCGCCCGCGTAGGTCCCGGAACCGCGCTGACCATTCATCCCCGTCTGAAGGCACGACGCGCTACTGCACCGCCTCACCCGACGAGTGGTACCCACCGGGCTCCAGCAGCGAGGAGTGGGATTACGCCGGGATCCAAGACGCCGAGGCACTCCGATAGTTCCTGAACTCCGTCGATCATTGCTTCGACATCTCCAGCGAGGGGGAGAGTGACCCCGCGCTGGGATGCTTCGTCATCGACGGCGAACTCGGGACTGGAAGCGAGGACGGAAGCGACGACGACAACGATCAAGACAAGACCCCGGCGGCGGCTGGGCCATCCGCGAGCCGCCTCCAGGTACGGGCGCCGCAACGCCCGCTGACGCCAACGCCGCAATGCCTCAGGGCGATGAGGCGTTAGCACAAGCCCAGCTTGCGCAGGTGAAGGAGTTGGAAGACAGGCTCCAGGAGGAGCATCGTCAAGTACAGCAACTGCGAGCGGCACTGGAGGCGCAACAGCCTCAGCGCGGCGAACGCGCAAGGGCCGCGGGGTGTCTTGCTCGCATCCGCATCGAGAACGACGGCAACGCCGACTTGCCGCGCGCAAGCCAAAAGCTCGTCACAGCGGAAACGCTGCTACGCGCCATCCCTGAGCCCTCCACGCCATCGGCTCGGCTCTTGCACCGCGAGGCACGGAGCCTCGTCGAGCAGGCGGCCGTCCTACAGGCCGAGAGCTCCGCCTCTCGCATTCGACATCAAGCCAACTCGAGAGCCGAGGCCAGTGGGCAGGACAAGGAGGAGTCCGTCCACACCCCTCGCCAGGGGAAGTGGACGCCCAACCTTCCAACGAATGACGGTAGGGCGCTCGTGGCGTGTCGCCTTGGTGAACGAAGTCCCGCGAAGGACCGGCTTCAGGACATGCGTGGCGCCGACGACGACGGCGATGCCCGCAACGTCCTGAACAAGAAGAAGTACGACACCGCGACGAGCCAAGGGTACCATCCACGACGAGGGGGTCGCTTCGACGAAGACGAAGACAGGAGCCCGACGCCTGAGCCCGTGGGGACTCGGGTGTTCAGCCCCGCCATCCGCACGGCGGGCATTCCTCCTCGTTTCCGACAGCCAGCGACCATCACCAAGTACTCAGGTGAGACTAACCCTGAAGTTTGGCTCAATGATTATCGATTGGCTTGCCAGTTGGGTGGTGCCACAGACGACTACATGATCATCCGCAACCTGCCCCTCCACCTCGCCGACTCGGCCCGGCAGTGGCTCGAGCACTTGCCCGCGAACCAGATTCACGACTGGGGCGACCTGGTCAAACTGTTCGTGGGAAACTTCCAAGGCACCTACGTACGCCCGGGAAACTCCTGGGACCTGCGGGGATGTCGCCAAAGGTCGAGCGAGCCCATGAGGGACTACATACGTCGCTTCTCCAAGCGCTGCACTGAGCTCCCCAACGTTGGTGACGCCGAGGTCATCAATGCCTTCCTCGAAGGTACGACGTGCCGCGAGCTGGTGCACGAGCTCGGCCGCAACCACCCCACTAGCATCAGCAAGCTGTTCGACATTGCGTCGAGCTTTGCATTGGGGGAGAAGGTGGTCCGCACCATATGCGATGGGAAGAAGGGGAAGCGCGCAGAAGAGGCGCCTGCGGAAGGCGGCCGACCCAAAGAGCAAGCGAAGAAGCCCAAGCAACACAAGCAGGGCAACCTGGGCAAACGACGCCCGAGACCCGAGCGTGGCCCGCGACGTGAGGACGACCCCGACGAAGCCTTCGCCGCGGACCATACCCGGCGGGGACCTCGACCCCCGCCACCCCCGGGAGGCCGGTTCGACGACATGCTCAAAAAGTCGTGTCCATACCACAACACTGCAGTCTCGCATACCCTCGAGCAGTGCGAGATGATCAAGAAGCACTACCGGCTCCTCGTTGCGAAAGAGGGAGACGCGAAGAAAGACGCCGGCGGAGGCGGTGACACCGCGGGCGGCGACTTCCCGTTCGTGGAGAACGTCTTCTTCATCATCGGGGGCTCCACGGCAAACATGTCCGCGCGGCGGCGACGGCGTGAACTCCAAGAGGTCTACACCGCGCGCCCTGCCACACCCTCATACCTCGACTGGTCGACGGAGACCATATCTTTCGGTCGCGAAGACCACCCGAACTACATCCCCAACCCGGCACATTATCCGCTCATTGTCGACCCTGTGATCGGCAACACCCGATTCTCCAAGGTGCTGATGGATGGAGGCAGCAGCCTCAACATCATGTTCTCCAGCACCTTAGAGCTGATGGGGATCGGCACGGACAAGCTGCGGCCCAGTTTGTCCGCATTCCACGGCATTGCGCCAGGCAAGAAGGTCCAGCCCCTCGGGCAGATAGACCTGCCTGTCTACTTCGGCACACCTGGCAACTTCCGCAAGGAGGTCCTCCCCTTCGAGGTGGTGAGGTTTCGAGGGGCCTATCATGCCATACTTGGACGGTCGGCCTACGCCAAGTTCATGGCGGTCCCCAACTACACCTACCTCAAGATGAAGATGCCGGGGCCGAAGGGCATCATTACAGTCGGGCCGACGTTCGAGCACGCCTACGAATGCTACGTAGAGTGCGTCGAACGCGCTGAGGCCCACGCTTGCCTCGAGGCTCAGGTGGCTGACCTCGAGAAGATGCTCAACGAGGCCGCCAGCTCCCACAACAAGCATGCGGGCAACTTCGAGGCCGCGGAGCAGACCAAGGCCGTACCCCTCGATCCAAACGATCTCGAGGGTAGGGCGGTCAAAGTCAGCTCCACCCTCGACCCCAAATAGGAAGCAGTGCTCGTCGACTTCCTCTGCGCCAACGCTGACATCTTCGCGTGGAGCCCCTCGGACATGCCGGGCATTCCGAGGGAGGTCACCGAGCACTCCCTTGATATCCAGCCTCAAGCCAGACCAGTGATGCAACGCCTGCGACGCTTCGACGAGGAAAAGCGCCGCGCGATCGGAGAGGAGCTGCGCAAGCTTCTGGAGGCCGGATTCATCAATGAGGCATTTCACCCCACGTGGCTAGCTAATCATGTTTTAGTTAAGAAAAAGAATGGAAAATGGCGCATGTGCGTAGATTGCACTGGTTTAAATAAAGCATGTCCCAAAGTTCCTTTCCCTCTGCCACGTATCGATCAAATAGTTGATTCAACTGCTGGGTGTGAATTGCTATGCTTTCTTGATGCTTATTCCGGTTATCACCAAATCAAGATGAAAGAGTCCGACTAGCTCGCGACTTCCTTCATCACCCCGTTTGGCATGTTTTGTTACGTCACTATGCCGTTCGGTCTCCGAAACGCGAGGGCTACATACCAACGATGTATGCAACACATTTTTGGGGATCACATCGGGCGGACCGTTGATGCATACATTGACGATATCGTTGTAAAATCTAGGAAGGCGGACGACCTAGTCAACGATCTTCGAATCACATTCGATTACCTCCGGGCAAACGGGGTAAAATTGAACCCGATGAAGTGCGTGTTCGAGGTGCCACGCGGCATGCTATTGGGTTTCATCGTCTCTCAGTGAGGCATCGAGCCCAACCCCGAAAAAAGTATTGGCCCTGGAACGGATGTGGCTGATTCGAGACCTCAAGGGGGTACAGAAGGTGCTGGGCTGCCTCGCGGCGCTGAGCCGTTTCGTTTCGCGACTCGGCGAGAAAGGCTTGCCCTTGTATCGGCTCCTGAAGAAACACGAACGTTTCACCTAGACCCCCGAGGCACAAAGGGCCCTCGACGGGCTGAAAGCGTCACTAGCACGCGCACCCGTCTTGACGCCGCCGCAGGACAACGAGCCTCTCTACGTCTACGTTGCCGCAACTACTCAGGTAGTTAGCGCGGTCACCGTCGTCGAGAGGACGGAGGAGGGGCACGCCCTGCCGGTACAAAGGCCGGTGTATTACATCAGTGAAGTGCTATCCGACACCAAAATGAGGTATCCCCATATCCAGAAGCTGCTCTATGCTATAGTGCTCGCACGACGAAAGCTGCGACACTACTTCGAGGCGCATCCGGTGACCGTGGTCTCGTCTTTCCCTCTGGGGGAGATAGTCCGTAATCCAGATGTCGCTGGCAGAATAGCTAAGTGTTCGATGGAACTAATGAGCGAGACTCTCACCAACGCCCCTCGAAAGGCGATAAAGTCACAAATCCTGGCGGATTTCGTGGCAGAATGGATGGACACGCAGCTTCCCCCGCCATGTATCCAGGCTGAATGTTGGACCCTATACTTTGACGGGTCGGTGATGAAAGCCGGGGCAGGCGCGGGCCTTCTCTTCGTCTCACCTCAAGGGGAGCACATTCGCTATATTGCGCGACTACACTTTCCGGCATCCAACAATATGGCGGAATATGAAGCCCTCCTCGCCGGCTTCCGCATCGCCGTCGAAATCGGAGTGAAGCGCCTCGACGTTCGAGGTGACTCTCAACTGGTCGTCGACCAAGTCATGAAGACCTCAAGCTGTCACGATGACAAGATGGAGGCGTATTGTAACGCGGTGCGCAAGCTCGAGGACAAGTTCTACGGCCTCGAACTTAGCCATATCCCGCGCGAATACAACGAGGAAGCGGACCAATTGGCGAAGATCGCGTCCGAACGGCTAACCGTTCTGCCGAACGTCTTCACCCGCGACCTTGACAAGTCCTCTGTCGATCTCGAGGGTGCCGAGCACCCCCCTCGGAAGGCCTCGAAAGCCTCGGGGGCTGGAGGCGGTGACCCCATGAACGAGGACTCCCCGGAAGCAAATCTCGAGGTCCCCGACTTCGAGACCTCCTCGATGGATGAGGCGGAGGCGATGGAGATCGACGCCGACCCACCACCACCTCAAGACTGGCGGACCCCGTACCTCGAGTGGCTGGACCGGGGACGCTTACCCTTGGACCGAACCGAGGCCCGACGCATCGCAAGAAAGGCCAAGTTTTTTGTCTTGATCGACGGAGAGCTGTACAAGCGCAGCGCCTCAGGAATCCTGCAGCGATGCGTACCCCTCCCCGAGGGTCAGCAGCTGATACGCGACATCCATGAGGGCATCTGCGGGCATCACGTAGCACCACGAACCCTCGTGGGTAACGCCTTTCGACAGGGCTTCTACTGGCCCACGGCCATAGCTGACGCCAAAGAAACTGTGCGCACCTGCGAGGGGTGTCAGTTCTACGCACGCCAGACCCATCTCCCGGCGCATGCTCTGCAGACCATCCTCGTCACGTGGCCTTTCGCGGTCTGGGGTCTGGATCTCGTAGGACCTTTTCGGCAAGCGCCCGGGGGCTTCACGCACATACTGGTGGCCATCGACAAGTTCTCAAAGTGGATTGAGGTCCGAGCCATCACCAACATCAAATCGGAGCAAGCCGTGCTGTTCTTCACAGACATCATACACCGGTTCGGCGTGCCCAACTCGATCATCACCGACAACGGCACCCAGTTCACAGGCAAGAAGTTCCTGGAATTCTGCGACGACCACCACATCCGGGTGGACTGGTCAGCCGTGGCACACCCCCAATGCAACGACCAAGTGGAGCGCGCCAACGGCATGATTCTGCAAGGGCTGATGCCGAGGATTTTCAACAAGCTGAACAGCTATGGCCGAAGGTGGTTAGTCGAACTACCCTCGGTGATTTGGAGCCTGAGAACCACTCCAAGCAGGGCCACGGGTTTCAGCCCGTTCTTCCTCGTCTACGGCGCCGAGGCCATCCTGCCGACCGACCTCGAGTACGGGTCCCCGAGACTCAAGGCATACCAGGAGGAGCAGAACCAGCAAGCACGCGAGGACTCGCTGGACCAAGTGGACGAGGCTCGAGACGTGGCCACCCTGCACTCGGCACGATACCAGCAGTCCCTGAGATGATGCCAGGAGCGCAAGGTGCGCCGTCGAGACCTGAACGAGGGCGACCTGGTGCTGAGGCTACGACAAGACAACCAAGGCCGACACAAGCTCACGCCACCGTGGGAGGGACCGTTCATCGTCGCCAAGGTTCTCAAGCCCGGCACCTACAAGCTGGCGAACGAGAAGGGCGAGGTCTTCCCCAACGCTTGGAACATTCAACAGCTACGTCGTTTCTACCCATAGAACCTCTTGTACTTTCCGCAATCTTGTTTTATCGCACGATGATAATAATAAAGTCTGTTTAAGGCATGGAAACATTGTTACTAACAACAATGAAATAGGGTGACTCACCTTTTCCCTCGAAACGCACTCGAAGTAAAGCCGAGCCCCCCTCGGGGGCTACTGGGGGACTAACCCCCCCCCCCCCAACAAGTCCTAACCCTTTTCCATGCGCTTCTTTTTCAAAAATGTGTTGCCAAGCTTTGTCTCGACCGCTCGGAAAGATTTAAGCGAGGCGCGAGCCTACCACGGTTAAGAGTCGGCCGAGTTGAGGGACCGCCTACGTCCTCGAAAGGCTACAGCATCCCCCTCACCACTTGATGCCTAGGTTACTTGCATCCCTCCGCCGAAATCGATCTCGGGCTAAGAGAAAAGCACAACACATCGAACGATAAATAAACGTAAACCACTTTTTTTCGAAAAAACATGCTGCCAAACCTTTCCTCGACAGCTCAGAAAGACGGAAGCAAGGCACAAGCCTACCACGGCTGAGAGTTGGCCGAGTCGAGGGACCGCCTACGCCCTCGAAAGGCTACGACATCCCCCTCACCACTCAACGCCTAAGTCACTTGTGTTTCCTCTGCCAAAGTCAATCTCGAACCAAGAAGAAGGTGCGGCACATTGAACGACAAACGAATCCGGTCGCAAGATCATAAAACAACGCCTGAATTAAGTTCGTACACCCTCATTTGTCACATAACTAACCACAAAAATAGGGGACCAAACGCCCGGAATTACTGCAGGAACTCACGGAAACGGATTCGGCATCCCAAAGATTGCGAGAAGGGTCCGACTTTCCTTCGGTCGAAACCTAGAAAGTGTTGTTGGTCCTTTCTCCTCGAGGATCGAGGAAGACGAAAGCAAGGCGTGGGTTACTACAGAGGACAGTTGGCCGGGTCGCGGGACTGCTTACGCCCTCGAAAGGCTACGGCATCCCCCTCGCCGCACAACGCTCGAGTTGCTCACGAAAACGAACTCCTTTGCGAAAGTCATTCCAGAATCATGAGAAAAGGCACAATTTCGCGCAGAAATCCTTCAGTACAAATACAAGATCATGCTAACCCACGAAAAGGTTAGACACAAACAGGATCTATTCCTTACACGCCACGAACGGTGAATCTACGAAAACAAATTACACTCGGCCATAGGCCGTTCAGAGATACAAAGGCAAAGAGCCGCTCTAGCAGGGCTCTTGGACCACTTCAGCAGCCGGCCAGCACACTATCACGAGAAGCAGTTTCCACAGCTTTCTCGCCGATTTTCCTCTGGCACCCAGCTAATTGAAGAACCCAGCGGTCGAGCGGCTACGGAACGGAGGGACGTTGAACCACTTCACCGTCCAACAGGGCCTGGCTTCACGCCCTGCCGTCGATGAGCGCCCTCGCGAAAATGGCGGCCGGCGAACGTCATTCGCTAGTTTCCTAGCAAACGAAGCACCCGCCGCCGCATCCTTGAGGACCTCACCGCTGGCAAGATCACCGCCTCCCCGATGAGGAGCGCGATGTCCTGCTCCTTTCCCGCAGCATGCCCGCCACCTCTCGCCGACTTTCTTCTGGCATCAATGGCGCACGCCAAGGTCGAAACCCTGGGCCGCTCTACTCTCACTCTTGAACCCATCGGGAGGATGAAGTTTGTGGCTCTGCATACTTGTCAAGCTACACGAAAACCCGGTGATGGTCTTCTCCCCCACCCGAGCGCCTGTTTTTATAGGCACCCGGGGGCAGTGACTGTTACTCCCGTGGGGAGATAACTGCGAGATTCGCGTGCGGACGCGGATCGCCTGCCGTACCAGACGGGCAGCCTTAATCGCCTCCTTGACTCAGCCCGCCCGCCTTACGATTCCTGCGCTCAACCACCCAGGCCAATTCACGGGTGAAACAGCCATGGCCTAGGTGGACGGGCCGGGGGGAAGGAAATGACCTGATGACACTTGGGCGAAGAGGCTAGCTCCGGCCGCTGGCAACTAGACCCAGCCGCATGTCAAACCACCCCGGAATGAGCAGTCGCATCTACCCGGGCGCGATAAAACGAATCAGCGCGCCTGACGCTCTGATCGTCGCGTCGCCTCGGCTCCCACCCGTACACGCCACTACGGCTGGAAAGGTGCGCTCATTCATACCACTCCACCAGGAACGGCTTGGCCGCCTGGACCGGGAGGCACGCGTCAAGCGCAGCGGTTGGTTCAGCCTCTGATACATTGGCCCCATTAGCGGAAAACCGCCCCGGCGTGGGCGGCCGCATTAATTGCGGCACGGTAAAACCGCAGTAACTCTGGGTGCCCCGTCACCTCAACCACAACCCGCACACGCCACTCCGCCTAAAAAGGCGCGCCCACTACTCCCACGCGGAGTGCCGCGCCACGTCAGCCGAGATCGTGTGGATACGAATGGCTGATTCCGGTCGACGGGCCGATGCACCGCCACGTTAGCCACGACTCGCGCAAGATGCGGACAACCGCCCCTGGTCAAAAGAGCCAATGAATGACGATGGCTTCCCAGGTAAGCCAAATTGCCTCAAGGCGTTCCGCGGAGGCCAGGGTTCGAAGTCCAACCCTCGAATGGGTTCAAGCAGACGCCCCGGCCGAATCGGAAACGAACCGGGACAGGGCAACTAGCCCGACCCTCGGGCGGAGAGGCTCGCACGTCCTCTCCGTGGCCTTACTGATCAGGAGTTCGAGGCCTGGCCCTCGAACGGGTTCAACAGGCGCTCCAGATCGACAGGGTCAGGGACGATTCGGGCGTGCTCATCATGACTTTACCCCGAACGCGGAGTTTGGGGACGCCTCTATTGTGTTCGAGGCCAGACAAAGGCAGCTAGTTGAGGGATCCCATCGAGGGAGTGCTTCTGCACCATTGGCCCCGGTCGGACGGGACCAAGCCCCAGCCTAGCAGACCTTTGCGAGTGCTCATCGATGGACGCGTCTCCGGACCACGAGCCGACCCCCAACGAACGGGGCACGGGCGCCCACTCGGACTACCCGCTAAAAGCTCAAACGAGACAGCCGCGTTCGCGAACCCGCTCGAGGGTAGCGCAGAGCGTCTCACCCCTCAGCCCCTCGACGGGGAAGCGAGGGTTGCCATACGAAAAGACGGGGAACTCAACCCGAGCGTCCCTCCCAGGCCAGAGGGCTCGGGGGCTCCCCGCACCGCGACACAACACCCCTCGAGCGCGAAGCTCGGACCCATGCGTAGTGTTACCTCGAAACCCAAGGCCCAACGCACGAGGGTATAGCCTTTGCACGAGTGAAACCACTCCTGCGAAGGCTCGAGGGCTACACCCGCGGGTGCGCTAGCGCACCCCCACGGAAGCCATACGCGTGCCAAATCAAACCCCGACAAGGAGCACCCACGAGAAACCGCTTCGGTCTTGATCCTTTACGGGAGCAATCACTCCCATAAAGGCTCGGGGGCTACTGTCGGGGACCATAATTAGGGGTCCCTTAACTACCAGGGTAATCACCCTCAAAAAATGCAAAATAAGGCTATTACCCATAAGCCTATGAGCCCATACCAGCGAAACCGCGAAGCCCACTACCAGCCGGCAGGGCCCAAACTACGGCCCACAAAGACACGTCGCCCTCACACCTAAACTCCGCCTCGCTCGAGGGTCCCTCGCTCCCCCCCTCGAGCTACAAAACTCCGCTCCGCCTTGCCGGGACTCGCACCAACCCCTCGAAACGAACGCCACGTCTACAGCACAGGCACTGACAGTCTCAACTCCCGCACCAGGCGCCAGGGTCAAAGGGAAGATCTCCCCTGCACGTCGCCCCTGACAGAATCCGGTGCATTGTGCCCTCTGCGGCACGGACAGGTGGAAGCTGTGCAGGGCTTGTGCGGCACTATGCCCCCGACACCGCTGAGCCCGGCCGTACCTTCGCACGGTTCTACCGGGGGTCCCCCTTCGCCTCCCGCGCTGAAACGTCCTCGAACGGGCGATGGGGGCCCCACCAATAGAAGATGGCCAAGCACAGGGGGCTCACCACGGTCAAACAAAGATTACTGGTCCGGCAAGGAAAGGAACGGATCCCTTGACCCTTGCCCACCACGTCTCCGGGCGGCAGGATGTGCACTGTGGAGTAGGCTGGCGCCTCACCTACATCACCCACACCCGTCCTCCAACGGAGGGGGGGCGCGGCGGATACGGGGAAATCTCTGAGCCACCCCGGCAGCGGCCGCCCCGTACGAATATGACCTGCTCCCTTCGCCAGGGCAAAAGCCGGTCGTACCAGCACAGTAGGGCAGGTCGAGTCCATCCTGTCACCACACCTGACAGTCTGATGATGAGGCGACATCCTATGCCATGCTAGCCCCGTGCCTCTTAGCGGGCTAGCCCCCGAAGCGGTCGGAGGCCCACTCGAGGGGGTCCTCGAGTAAACGCCCAGGCCACCTCGACGACTAAGCGACCCCCCGAGACCCCGTCGAAGAGGAAGCGAGGAGACGCCGCGTCAGCAGACAAGACCAGGAAGCAACCTTGACGAGGCCTGCAAGGCACGGATACGCCATACGACTCACACTGTAGCACGTATTGTACACGCGAACTGTAACCCTTCTCTCCCTTGAACTATAAAAGGGAGAGAGGGGAGTCCCGTACGGGATGAGCACAATAGAGCAACAGCACGAGGTTCATCGCCTTGGCTCTCGCTCGCACAGACACACACATTCGATATTGGCATTCGCCTCAATCATCTCCACCGATGACAGGGACTTGGAGACCGCCTCTCCTCTCCCGCATCCACTTGTAGCCCCCTCTCTACAAGCACCCCGGTGCAAAGCTAATACGAGTGCGCAAGCACGCCCCTGCTGAACGTACGGCCCCGCGGCTGGAACCAAGATAAACCCGTGTCCTTGTGTTAGCTTCCGCATCGACCATCAAGGGACGAGACACAGTGCATTTCTGTGCGGTGTAGGGAGTGCCGGCCATTTCCGACACCGACAAAAACCTAGTGACATGGAACGTGAATATGTGCATAGGCAATAGAAAATTGCACAACATGCAATAGGGAATAGAGTAGTGACTCATTTCCTCATGCTTAAAGCTGCCCCCACAATGTCTACTATAGTAGTATTCCACGCTAGGAATGCCTAAAGCCACCACCAACTTTTTCAAACTAATATTCACAATAAGCAATATCACACCCCGAGCAATTTGATAACTTGTATAGCTGTATGCATCATTAAACTAAAAATGACAGTATGTACGAACTAGTGGATATGACTCACTAGTTATTCACAAGCCACGACAAGTATTAGTGAGCAAGCACATTCTCTATTATCAGCATGTATTATTCAACGACAGCTTAGGAACCAGGAGTCTGGTCATAGCCAAGAATTGATATGGTATAGATCCACAATGCATGTACCGACTACCTACACTCGATGGGCACACGTGTGAGACTGGAGACCAATGTAAGAGATCATAAGTGAGAGTAATGTGTTGTAAATTTTGAGTTTTAACGGTTCGTTGTCGTTATCCACTAGAGCATGCGATCCTTCATAAGAATGCAAGAACGTGTATGGCATTGGGCTCAATGGCGATGAGAGTAAGGGTATATTAATAGGGTATTTGGTGCTTACCAAATTAAAGGTGTCAACATAGAGGATATGTCAATAGAGCGAGGTGTTGGCTAGACAATAGGTAGGTGGAGGTCATGGAAGAACACATAGTCAAGCTCACGGTAGAAAACATAACACTAGATACAATCATCAATGAGGAGGTTGTGTTGCCAGTTGACTCGATGAGGAGGTTTTGTGAGCAGTTGCATAAATGTTTGGCAACTTCAGTCCACAAGTTGGTGCTATACCTGCATAGAGGTAAAGTTCCTTAATTCAAAATGCAAAGTTATTTTTAGGGTTGAATCAAAATATCAATAGTACTACAAAAAAATTGCAATAAAAAAATTGTAAGTTAATAAATAATATATTATATAGATATAATAGTATTAAAAGGAGCCACCACGTTCGCCGAGAGGACCAAGAAATTCCCAAGTTAATCTAAAAAAAGTATATGCACCATCGAATTTTATGAAAATCGAACGATCAACACTAACCTGAAGAGTGAAAGGGCCTCTAGTCTAGTGGTTAGAGCACCTGAGTAGCATCCAACAGATCCAGATTCGACTCCCTGTGGGAGCGACTTAACTGGGTTTGAAATAAAAAATATAGAAAATAGGTAGGGGCTTCCCCTCTCGACTTCGGTAAAAAACACTAACCTGAAGAGTCCAATATCAAATACAATGACTAAAGAGTCCACACCAAATATGATTAGAAAATAGCTAAATTCTAAATTTAAAATATAAGGTAATTAGCAATTAATTTAAGGGTACATAGAATATGATAAGTAATTAAATAAACTCGGGATTGAAAATAATAAACTTAATATCTAATTTGTCAACAAATTAGGAACCAAAATATATACCTAATAAACAGCCTATATCAAATATATTTAGTAAATAACCAAATAATTTGAAGTTAAAGAAAGGAAAATAAAAGTTGATAAAATATTTCATGCCAAATATGATTATTAAGTAGTTAAATCCAGGATTCAAAATAAGAAAAATTAGTAGTTCATTTTTGACCAATTTATAAGCAAACATAGCTATATCAAAAGTGTGCCAAAAATGATCAATAAAAGTTTAGAAATGAGACAAACGAAATTGATATTTGGATTTTTATTGGGCCTAGGAAGCAAATTATATAAGCAAAGAGTATGTTTATAAAAAATATTTAATAGTAAACTTTTGAGATAGAGCTTCAAATTGCCACGCTAATAAATAATAATATACAATATTTATTTTAATGTGAATCTAAAGGTTTATTTTAATCCAAATAGTAATTTCAATACTGTTAATATATAATAAAAAATTTAAAAATAAAACAAAAATACAAACCAATCCAAAATACATAAAATAAAAAATTAAATGAATAAATAAAACAAAATAAAAAAATTAATTTTTAATTTTCTTTAAATTTAAATAATACAAAATTGGTAGTATTCTATATGAATTTTTGGAGAAATAGAAAATAAAAACATTCATGTAAAATATATGTTATAAATAACTAGATTTTAAGGCAAAACAATGAAGAATAGTGTTTCAGTTTTCATTTCTACTAGGAAGCAGAATACTTAACTAAAGATTTAGGTTGCTAGCTTTTTAATAGTAAACTCTGAATGCCACATGATCTACTAATTTACTCGCCTAACCAGTTAACTATTGTCTCGATTATGTACATATGTTTTGCTAGTAGTTGCCTAGCGCTGCAGAGGACATTACCTACGTCTTGATAATTTTCACCTCCAGACCTTCAATTTTATTACAATGTTAGTATATAAAATGATGCAAAGATCCATACTTCTACTTCCCACATAGCTATGAACAAATAAATGATGACTAAAAAGTTACATATCAATCATCATATATTGGTAGCTAGCTAAAGAGTGCTCAATCATGCCATACATTGAGCCTTGGCATGCCCTTCATCACATCGTCAACATCTCAAGCCTAGTTACTTAGCACTACTTATCTTTTCTCGCATTATTATAAACCAAAAGATGATAAAATAGTGCACAATTCAGAGAGCATAATGACAACAAAAAATGAAAGTGTTGGGCGGCCATGAAGAAACATAAATTAGTAGCAGTAGCTTATATGAAACAACTATGATGAAAGGAACTAAGGGTAAAACATGAACAAGGGTTACATTCCTAGAGGGTTATCGATGATCATGTTTTAGGAAAAATAGTGAGTTGTCCACAAAGAAGTCTAGCAATATAGTAGCATATAGAGAATATAAATATGCAAGCAGTGATTTAGAAAATGATGAGAATGGTTGGACTTGGAAAGTGAAACGATAAGCGATGTACATTATTCCTTCCCCACTCACAAGGCCGAATATCACCATAACATGTGCACCAAGCCATGGTTATCAATACTGGCGATAATGAGAAGCAACGAGAGGTGATGTCTTGCTATGTAGGATTGTGATTAGTGGATCCCCAAATAAAAAAAAGGAGAGAAGGTACAATACACAAGATGTAGTCATCATATATGAATTGTCGACGTGATCTTGAACAAAGGAACATGAAAGACAATGTTTCACATGTATGCCCATTATTCGTTGCAATATCCAATAGTGTTCCGAAAGAGTAAACAATATGCACTACCAGACGTTAAGAAAGTATCCTCCAGGACCGCGACATAGGGGGCAAAGCTCCATGGGAGCAGAAGCAGGAGAGAAGGGATGAGCACAATGGAGAAGGTAATGCCTTTCTAGCTGTAACAATGAAAAATTATAAAATCAGAAACTATTGAAGTAAAAAATAGCTATCTACCTGCACTGTTTGGTGGGCCACAAAGAAGACAAAACCTCTATAGTGGCCTATCCAGAAAATTCGATCAGCCAGACTTGGCTAAATTTAATCATCAAACTAAATGGAGACAAAAATATTGCAAGTAAAGCCAGAATTGACTTGCAGTGGGGATACAAAATTCCCCTAAGTATTAAAAAAAACAGGAATTATCTACTTCCCCACTAGGCCAAGATTGTAAATACGAGAGCAAAGTTGGCATACATTTTTCATCAGAGCTAAATTGCTTCTATTTTGTATAATTATTTCTCAACTAATAAATAGTATTTATTTTAAACAGCACCGCCACCAATTATATTGCTAAACAAAATCCAAAGTTATAAAAAAATATTGCAATAAAAATATAAAATATTACTAAATAAAATGGCTAGCTACCCACGCTATTTGCATGGACCACCTTGCTAGTTATCTATATTAGATGGTTCAGATATTAATGAAATTTTATGAAGTCTTTTTGGTTGTTATTGTTTTGACAATGAAAAAGAGGTCATGTACGTAGTAGCTTCAAAAGTATTCACTTGAAGTTCTAAACACCAAAGGGTACATATTATTTAGCCAATTATAGGGCAACATAGTTGTTTATTTGACTAAGGCTTAATGGTCATGGCTTGGTCACTACAAACAGTACACTTTTATCTCATAAATTTCTAAGCATTAAGCAATGACTGAAAATCAATCCACCAACACCACATGCTCCTTCTAACAATAAGTTTAATTGCAATTGTTTGTAAATTATGCTCGGTATGCCTAGCAATTATACAAAATAAAAAAAATTGTATGTTTCACAGATTTAAATTCTTTCCTCAAGCACACGCGATGTCAAACTCAATTCGAATCACCATCCAGTCATCCATGAATATGGCAGGGTTTAGTTCAATGTCTGTGTCTCTGAACAACTTGCACCTTTTGAAGCTATTGCGAGCGTCGGTAGTTTTACAGGGAGGATAGATGTAGTGACAAGCTACAGGCATCGCTGGCGGGGAAGGATACTGGTTTCACCAACTTCTCCTTCAGTTCTCCATTCAATGGCCGACATTTAATTCAATCAGTTTTCTTCCATATTTTTAATGTACAATTCGCTCCTAAGGCCAGCCCCCGTGCAATGTTTCATAGAGTTTCATGCACATTAAATAGGGTGCCAACTCAACATTTCAGATGATGTGGCAAAGAGTTAATGATGACAGAGATGAAATGGGTTTCATCTAGATGAAACTCTATATACACGGTTTCCAACTAGTTTGTGTCTTGCATGCATTGCCTATGAAACACCAAAATGAAACAATGCATTACATGGACCATTTCATCCATAAATTAATTGTCTACTTGCTTATGTGTCATTCTTGGAAACGAAAAAATGAAATCCCCACTGGGACTAGCCTAAGTGCACATTGTATGTTAAAGGGGTCCGGGGATGCCTCCGAGGTACGGTATCCAAAGGCATGAACTCGTTAGTAATAATAAAATGAAGAGTAAAATGCATCATTAGTACATAAACTTGGCGAGTGGGTGCGTTTAGGTACATCATCTCTCTAATTGCTCATTTAGAAGCAACAACTTGGCACGTGGGTGCAAATAGGTCATCGGAACGTCACACGGGCAAAAGAACGCCGCACAGGCAGCTTATGTGTATATTTAGTGCTTGCGTGTAACCCGTTGTTCAAAACTATTGCAAATTGCCCCCACTTATTTTTTAATTGTTTATTAGGACTATTTTTGACGGCTACAAGTTTAGACGGACATCAAGTTTTTGTGCCGATCAATTCTTCGACGCCGCCAGCCGGTCTTTTCCGTGTCGCACGCTGCCGGCCAATCTTTTCCATGCCGCACGTCGTTGACCACTAGTCCTTCCCGTGTCGCACGCCGATGGGATCAAGCCGGAGGAAACCTAGCAACCTGACTCAAGACTACAATGAGTTTCATCAATTCTCTCCGTTCTCCGCTATGTGTTTTGTGTAAGATTGGTTTAGCCAAAGTGTCTGATTTATACAAATTTGGTTTAGGGTAAAATACGCTTGGCTGTTGAGCGTTGTGATGTGACCATAGCAATTGTATCAAATATTTACACGTTATACAATGTGAAATATATATCTTGCTCTTTTTATTATTTTATTTCACATAGCCAAAAATAATTATTTTTCATAAAATATGTAATTTTTAAATATTTACAATATTCTTTGGCTACAAGATCCTACAAACAAAACCAAAAAAAAAGATGTTAATCAACTCAACTAAATTGCCCAATGAGTAAGGTCTTTTCCAAAAAAAACATCAGCTAACACATCAACTGCCCACGTGGCGTTCTTTTGGCCGCATATCGTTCTGATGATCTATTTGCACCCACATGTCAAGTTGTTGCTCCTAAATGAGCAATTAGAGAGATGGTGTACCTAAACGCACCCACTCGCCAAGTTTATGTAGTAATGTTGCATTTTACTCTAAAATGAACTAGGTGATTCCCCGCGTGTTGTTACGGGATGTGAGAGAGCTTTTGCAGCTACTGTGTCACTAAAATAAAATAGTGATAATATGTATACCCTATTATCATACAAAACAGCATTATAAAAATAATTTGTAAACACCTACTGATGTAGATGACTGCTTTTTTATGTGTGCATCACACCGTTTGTCCTTCATGTGCAATGTAGAAACCTACCTTGCGTCATGTTTGCTCATTGCATCTCAAAGATTTCTCTCCTCTCTTCCTTCCTACCTTGATTGCCTTCTTGATGATTAGAGAACCACTCTCATGTGTATACTGTCATTTGCTTTGTTGTAATTATTTTTGCACCTCAAAGATTTCTCTCCTCTTTTCCTTCCTACCTTGATTGCCTTCTTGATGATTAGAGAACCACTCATGTGTATGGTGTCATTTTCTTTGTTGTAATTCTTTTCGGATGATTCTAATACCTTCATCGTTCATAGGCACATCTATTTATATACCTACAACCTGGATGCTCAATCATCACAGCCCACAAGTTGACGCATGGCTTTTCAACTTCGTTTGAGTGGAAAAATAAGTTATTGTCAAGTCATTAGTTCAAACAACACATGCATGATCCTTAGTGCTGCCATCAGTGCCTGTCTTTTGATTTGACATGCTGAGTAAAGAAGGGGTGAGGGCCAGGAGGCTCTTGATCTACCGCTGCTGATGTGGCTCGCTGAGGATTGACTGCTGATGTGGCTCGCAGAGGATTGAGAGAAATCATGTAGTAGAGACCGCCTATATAGGTATTATAGATTTAGGAGGCTTTGCTTTGTTTTCTGTATGCGTCCTTTAATTTGATCCACAGTTTCACAATAGTGTTTGGCAACTTATATGTAAACTCCCAGATCTACATTGGCATCCTGCAAAGGTCAGAGAAAGAAGGTGCTTATTTTACTCCAATCCATGACCAAATTAAATTGGACTGCTGATGTGGCTCACTGAGGATTGAGAGAAATCATGTAGTAGAGACCGCCTATATAGGTATTATAGATTTAGGAGGCTTTGCTTTGTTTTCTGTATGCGTCCTTTAATTTGATCCACAGTTTCACAATAGTGTTTGGAAACTTATAAGTAAACTCCCAGATCTACATTGGCATCCTGCAAAGGTCAGAGAAAGAAGGTGCTTATTTTACTCCAATCCATGACCAAATTAATTGCTTGCTCAATTATGTGGTGCATAGATATGCGTGCAAACAAAATACTTTTTGATTTTTTTATAACAACTGAGATCCACGATCCCTCGACCAAACAAACTTGTGCATAATCACCAAGAATCTCAAATATGTAAATTAAATTAAAAAACAAATAAAATATATATTTGAAATATCTTAAATATGAATCTCAAATATGTAACAAACTTGTCAGTCTCCAAATCAAAGAAACTTAAATTACTAACTTACAGTCAACTCCTTGTATTCAGTTTCGACCAGATCCTCAAATATGCAAAAAAAATCATTTTTTTACCCAAAAGATGATAGAGTCATTAAACCATGTCCTAAGGACAAGTTTTAGCTTAAATCTCTTCAAGACCGTCTTTTCAAGCACAAGAACTGACGGCTTTTGTTTCACCGCTTCTTCCTCAGGATCTGCAGCAATATCTCGTTGAAGGTGTCGACAGGCCCGGGCAGGCAGGAGTGGAGGCAGTCGGAGTACATCTTCTCCGGCATGCCGTTCGCGAGTGGGTTGGGGCGCATGTACAAGCCAGGGTGCCCGTCCGGCCGCAGCGACGCCAGCTTCGACACGTCCAGCACCTCGACCCTCAACTGGCTGTCCTCACCGCTCCTCGCCCTCGCTGCCTCCGCCTCATCGTAGACGATGTCCCTCACCTCCCTAAACATCCACTCGTTGTCCTTCTCTCCATCTTTGTACGGCTTCGTCTTCGTGCACGACGTGGGGTCGGTGACGGCTTTGCCTTCGAAGTGAGACATCGAGAAGGTAGCCAGCACCAAGGTTCTTGGCCGGCCATGCCTCAGCCGCTCCACCGATGTCCGGTACGCCATGTGGAGCGGCCACGCGTAGCCTAGGCCGGTCGTGTTGAGCTCCGGGAAGCCGTGCGCGCCGATCAGCTTGCTGTCGTTGTAGTAGATGGCCCCGTTCAGCAGCCAATGGCTGGCGGAGAGCACCACCACGTCGAACGTGTCGGCGTCGGCCGCCCACCGCTCGCCGGGCGTGTCGAGGTGCACATGGTTCTCGGGGATGGCCTCGTCCTCCGCCTTGCCCGTGGCCTTGACGAGGAACGGGTACCAGTAGTAGGACACCGTCACGTCGTGCGCCGGGAACGCGTAGCGCCAGTAGTTGTAGCTGCGCTGGCCCTCGTCCCGGTACAGGAGGCGGTAGGGGAACGCGGCGCTGAGGAGGCAGATCAGGGACTGGGCCTGGTTCCGCGCCATGGAGTCGCCGATGAAGGCCACATGCTTGCCGTGCACCGCCGAGAGGAACGCCCCGGCGTCGAACGCCGGCAGGGGGCACCCCGCCGGCTGCCACCGCCAGTCGAGGTAGCCCGTGTCGGGCCGCCCGTTGCGGATGCAGTCGTGGCTCTCCTTGACGTTGCACTCGGTGGCGTTGTACCGCCGCGCGTGGCCCGGCGCCCACACCCACTCCCCCGCCGAATAGTTGCAGCTCTTTCCTCCTCCAGGACTGCAAAGAACAAACCGCAGAACGTTACGAAAACAAGTCACAATAACCAATTAATTACCATGAAGAACTGAAGATTTGAGTGTTTAACATGTATCACTTACACTGATGAGACGAAGGAGTAAGTGTTGTTGATGTACTGGCGCAGAGGAGAGAACAGCGCTTGTTGAGTACCGGCTGGAGAGCAGCAGAGGAGGTGGAGGAGAGCCAAGGAGAGGAAGCCGCAGGCGAGCCAAGCGCAGACGGGCTTGGAGAGGAAACAGCCAGGATTTTTGATGGACTGCTTCTGGCTGTGGGGATCTACTGGCTGGTATGCTGCTCCCATCTCTCAGTTGCCACTGAGCTAAGCTATGTTCCTAGCACGGTAATGGTTGCTTTAGCCTTAAGGGGTTTCATCGGGTAGTGCCATGTACATATAGAAGAAGATGATGATCTAATCTTGGAAAGAATACTTTAGAACATCTATGTATAGAATTAAGTATTGTATGGACGACCTTAGTGTCGGCTCAAATTAAATAAGCACCGAACGAATGGTCTGTCGGTGGGGAGCTACGTTGTACATTCAGGTCGTCCTGGTTGAATACTTGAAGTTACGGTCATTTTTCAGTGTAAAAAGACAAATTAACTGCTCTACAAATCAGAGTCAGCAATAAAGTTTAGGACAAGTAATCACAAGCTCTGAAGAGAGATGTCTGCTACTGTCCTAGGGCATGCTTCTGTCATGCAGGTAAGTAAATAATTACCGGGCCGGCCAGATTGCTAGAGAGTCGAAATCAAGGACATATGGTTGAAGCAAATATTTTACTTGCCCAGAGAACAGAGGTGAGGTACACGCAAGTGATCTCAAAAAAAAAAAAGTGAGGCACGCGAGTTGCCCTTCCTTATATATTTTTCCACAGCAAACTTGCCCCGCGGCAATCTAATGAAGGTTCTCAATGTTTTTTTTGTGTGTTTTGATGTCTTTAGCCTCCCATTTGATTTAATTTTGTTTAAACTCTGTTTGTTTGCCTACGCAAAAAAAAACTCATAATAATCCTTCCTCGGCGGTGCAAGTATGCCTTTTTTTCCATTTACTGTACTCGTCTTTGTTACTGGAAATATTTTAAAGAAATATTAAACTTTTTCACTAGGTATATTGCTTGTTTTCTCTTATGGATGAACTACATACAGATTCATTTAGGTTGTTTCCATATTTTTCCTGCTAATTAGCAACATAAATAATACAGCATCATCTTTCATGCGCCTTGAGCTAGTTGATTTCATTGCTGAGTATCACGATCTTCATGCATGATGTGTCATGAACTCATGACATGCTCGGCTCTATTTTGACCATGTTCAACTCGGCCTCCATCCCCTACGATCTGTAGCCTATGGACATTATGCAATGTGCCACCCAACCTTGATATTCTCTAGCTTATTGGGTTTAGTTTAGCCTCCATATATAGCCTACAGCAGTGATGCCTTATTATGCGCCTTCGGCATCGCCCTGGTCTTGGATGTGTCACTTTTCTTAATATGCTTCCTCACTATGGGGTATGCCTGCTCCTCTTGATCTGCAAGATCTCCATATTTGCGTTCGTCATGGTGAGCTACACCTGGATCTCTATTACGATATAATGCTCATGTTCTTGCGCAGCATCTCGATCTTGGTCCTTATTAGTATGTTTCTTTCCTGGGGAAACCACTTGGCCTCAATGTGCTGCTAGGTATTGATGGTGCTTCTCCCACTCAGTTTAGATGCATGTGAGCAACATTAATTAGATGTGCTCCTTGTATGATCCACCCTATGCTTCATCTAGTTGGTGACACGTATAGCCCAATCTTGCATAACAACACCACGATTTCGCTCTCAGCTTTGGCCTTCACCTCCATTCAAGGCTTATCCTCTAGCAGCTTTTTTCGATAAGGAAATATAATTAATCTTAGACAGATACATCAAGATGATACAAATGTGCTAAGACTATTTCCGATCTCTGCATAACTAGGATACACACAGTCAAAGAAGAAGAAGAAAAAATGGCAAGAAACTACACATGACTTAATCTTCTATACCTTACACCATCAAAACAAACACCTGAAATATGAAAAAGGCTCTCTAAAAAGCAACTCTTCAACAAGAAAATGGCACGCGCACACACCATCGTTGCCATGCTGGTCCAACCAATCAAGGCCAGACCATCGGTTCTCACCTTAGAGAACGATTCTTGGAGACCCAAACAATGACTTCAACAAGATCATTGCTAGATACAACCAATTAAGGTCAGATCTAGAGATTTCTCTCCGAAGCTAAGGAATCAATACCTAAAACGTAGTTCCATGGTATTGCCTCCTCCTTTCCGAGCTAATACTACCATAGTATCCAGCATTCGCCAACTATAATCGGCCGCAATCTCTCGTCATCCCATGAAGACTATGTTGAGAAGTGACCAATAGTCGCACGCACAAAGTCCGTAGGATCTGCTTCGGAGTATACGATGCCGTAAGTCGAAACCAAGGTTACTCTAGCAGCTTGCACAAATTGTTTTCAGCATTGTTCAACACCTTCACCACCACCACATACTCAGCGAGGATGTCGACACCCTTTGTTCATCCATGGTTACCCTATTACATGGAAATTTGATCTCCAAGACATTGTGGTGGTCTTTAGTAACTCAAGAGCTAGATTGGGGCTCAACATTGGGTATATAATTATTTTTTTTGACCGGACATTGGGTCTATAATTATTATCCATGGGGTCTTGAAATACGAGTATCTATGATGCTACGCTTGTGCAAACCATCATTGGTCGTTTCCTCTCTCTCTCTCTCTCTCTCTCTCTCTCTCCTTGTAGCCCGAATTGAATCGTAGTCCCATTTATTTCCATATGTTGAGTTGAATATTATAGTACGTGGACACTAGTCTGCTATTTATATCCAAATGTTGTGATAAATCTGTACCATCATAGTTTGAACCCACCAATATTGATGACATATCTTTTCTCGTTTTCTCTCAAGCCACAACCTATATGTCAGTTTCTAGGCACTTAAAGCAAATTTTGTACCATGTTGATTTTTTAATTAAGATAATGGACTCACAAAATGGAGTAAAATTTATTATTATTTTAATATGAATTTTATGTTTAAGTTAATTATGTTTTGCATCTGATCTTTATTTGGGTATTTTGCTTCCCAATTTGAATGGGAACTTTTTCATATTTCTAAGCTAAATTTTCACTTCAATAAATGGGATTTTTAGTTATTTTTCTTCCCAATACCAATAAAAATGGAAAACTATTCTTCAATATTTTTTCTGAATTTACTTGGTTATTTTGATTTCCAATTAATATGAAACTTAAACTACTATTTTTCCTAATTTATTTATTCTGAATTTGAGATATATATTAATTTGTAGTACATGGACCTTCGATTTAACATGGACCATTAGAGCATCATAAAATTCAATGGTGTATATACTTTTGTTTTTCCAATTAACATTGCAATTTCTAGCACTCTCAACGAATGTGGTAACTTCTTTTAACACCCCAAGATATAAGGTGCACTAGTGGAATGACCCGCATAATGTGGAAAATATTATGAATCCATGTGTGTGTACGCCAATATGTCATTGATAGAGAGAATTCAATTGTAGGTATATATATCATAGTGTTCATTTGTTTGGACCCTACCATCATCTCTTTGCTTTGAACACATATACATTCTACTCTACACTATTTTTATTTTTTATGCCAATTGAATAGCCTTTTGTTTAAGTTGTGAAGTTATATTCCATCAACTCCACGATTCTGCCTCTCTTGTAGTTTCCTTCGCTACATGTTTCAAACTATGTGGAAAAATATTTATCATCTTGTTTTGTTTTTCACTATCTCGCCTTCCTTTTTATTGGTGTTTCTTGTTGGTGTTAGAGGTTGTGGTTCTTTTTTCCATTATGTCCACCTCATCATCCTCTGCTCGTCCACCATGCCTGCACGGTCTTGTTTGAAGATCCTCTATTTACAAAGAGGCACTATGCATTATGGACACAGTAATAGATAGTTTTGTGTTACTATGGAACTTCATCATAAATGTGTTACAATATCTATGTTTTGTAGTAGTGAAGAAGCCTTTGATCTATTTTCTGTAGATTTGCTCTTTGTTCCGATAGCAATTGAAAACGTACAGATTGATTCCATTTGATTTGAACTTGATCTTAAAATACATTATATCCCTGCAAAGATCAGAGTAGGCACTGATTATTTAACTCGAATCTTTTACCACATTAATTGCTAGTTCAACGGTGTGAACTATGGAGATGTGCACAAACAGAATATTTATTCAGAAAATCAGAACAACCGAGATGCATGATCCGTCGACCTTGTGCAGCTAGTTTTCCAAGGACATCAACTTGCCAATCCCACGATTATTGAAATTTTTCAGTACTATCTTCAATTCTTCATCATGCTGATTCGCTTAAGACAGACTATAATACTATCAGTCATCAACTCAAAGGCTAAGCAATGGTAAATTTTGTCCCTTCTGCGGTTCTGCTGAAACCTGAAGGAGATAAATTTTGCTCGCGTAGAGTCTCGCGGTACAATGCAATAAGGCCACGTCGACTACTGGATGGCTTTGGCGTGCTCTAAATTTTGTTGCCTCGCCCACTGGGGTTTTAGCATTTAACTCAATTTCTCTTCCAGAGTACAAGTATATGAAAGAATGCAGTATATATAAGACTCAATTTCTATACTGAGCCGTCTGTGTTTCATCGCCTCTTCCTCAGAATCTGCAGCAACACCTCGTTGAAGGTGTCGACAGGCCCGGGCAGGCAGAAATGGAGGCAATCGGAATACATCCTCTCCGGCACGCCGTGCGCGAACGGGTCGCGGTGCATGTACACGCTAGGGTGCCCGTCCGGCCGCATCACCGCCAGCTTCGTCACGTCGAGCACCTCGATCTTCGTCGCGCTGCCCCCACCGCCGCTCGCCTTGTTGGCGGCCTCCGCCTCCTCGTAGACAATGTCCCTGAGCTCCTTGCAGATCCAATCCAGCTCCTTCTCCCCCTCCTTGTACGGCTCCATCTTCGTGCACGCCGTGGGGCTGTCGCTCGGCCTGCCGTCGAAGTGAGCCGGAGAGAACGTGGCGAGCACCAGCGTCCGCGGCCGGCCGGCCGAGCTCAGCCTCTCCACCGCCGTCCGGTACGCCATCCTGAGCGGCCACGCGTAGCCGACGCCGGTGTAGTTGAGCTCGGCCGGGGCGTTGTGAGCGCCGATCACCTCGCTGCCGTTGTAGTAGATGGCCCCATTCAGCAGCCAGTGGCTGGCGGAGAGCACCGCCACGTCGATCGTGCCGGCGTCGGCGCCCCACCCGTCGCCGGGCGTGTCGAGGTGCACGCGGTTGTCGCGGATGCTCTCGTCCTCCGCCTTGCCCGTGGCCTTGACGATGAACGGGTTCCAGTAGAAGGACACCGTGACGCCGTGCGTCGGGAACGCGTAGCGCCAGAAGTTGTGCTTGCGCGGGTTGGGGTCGCGGTACAGGAGGCGGCTCGGGAACGCGGCGCTGAGGAGGCAGATCAGGGACTGGGCCTGGTTGCGCGCCATGGAGTCGCCGATGAAGGCGACGTGCTTGCCGCGCGTCGCCGCGAGGAACGCCCCGGCGTCGAACGCCGGCAGATGGCACCCCGCCGCCGCCGGCTGCCACCGCCAGTCGAGGTAGCCCGTGTCCGGCCGCCCGTTGCGGATGCAGTCGTGGCTCTCCTTGACGTTGCACTCGGTGGCGTTGTACCGCCGCGCGTAGCCTGGTGACCACACCCACTTCCCCTCCGAGTAGTTGCAGCTCTCATGTTCTTCCGGCCTGCAAGGAACAAAACGTCGTAAGACCTACGTGATCGTGTAAGCGTGAAGGGTTTAAGCGTTTAGCATCTGTCACGTACACTGATGAGACGAAGGAGTAGGTGTTGTTGATGTACTGGAGCAGAGGGGAGAACGCCGCTCGATGAGTGGCGGCGGGGGAGCAGCAGAGGAGGTGGAGGAGAGCCAGGGAGAGGAAGCCGGAGGCGAGCCATGCGCAGACGGGTTTGGAGAGGAAACAAGTGGGATTTTTGCTGGATGCTGGCTTCTGGTTGTGGGGATCCAGAGGCTGGTATGACGCTCCCATCTCTAGGTAGCTGATGAGCTATGGGAAGGAATTGAGTTGGGAAGTTCGATGTACGTACATATAGCCCAGCTCAATCATATAGGAGATGATTTAAACTTTGGGAAGGTTGTTAGGACCTTTCCTTAATATGCACGGTTGTGTACTGCATATGGATCTGTTGTGCCAAGTTAAATAATAGCAGGTGGCGGTTCGTTGGGGGGTTTATATCATTATGTATAAGCCCTTCATAACACTTTGTTGGAGCCCTATCGTCGCTTCTAATAAACATTTCCTTCCGTGAATGCTAGATCGTCTAAGACATACTCCCTCCGTTTCAAATTATAATTCGTGACTTTTTTTACTATAAGTTTGACCGCTCGTCTTATTCAAAAAGTTTGTATAAATATAGTCAAATTTAAGGCATTATTGAAGATTTTATATTAATAAAGCAAGCCTCCACAAAAAATATGATAATTTGCACGAAATTTTGAATAAGACGAGCAGTCAAACTTAGAGTAAAAAAACTAAACGAACTATAATTTGAAACGAAGGGAGTAATATGGAGTATACTTCATTGAGTCCATTGTCCGGTTAAAGTGGTGAAGCTAGAATGGATTGGAAGGGGTGCATCTACCTTATGGGTGCAAGAATTTGATATGTATACATGGTAAAATTTTGATCCTAAATGCGAGACCAAGTTGACCTTTACTAAACACTAATTTTGTATTTTAGTGTGGGTGCATCTGCACCAATTGGATACTATATAGCTTCGTCACCGCAGGTTTATATCACTAGCAGCACTGAGGAGACACAAAACTTCATCTAATGGCACAGAGGGGAACTTGAGAATTTCAATGGCATACAAGGAAGCTTGTAAACTCCAATAATGGAAAAGAAAGAATTCACCCTTCCTTTTTGTCGGATTTTGTGCAGTGTTACACATATAGTACTATGCAGTAGAGCCTTTCATTTCCAGGAAGCACACTAACAACCCCATTGTATAATCCTTCGGCCTTATATCATGCTTCAGTCAATTTCACATATAGATACGTACGATATCCCTCTTCTCCAATGTGCATTTAGCAAGTAAAAGCAAGATCTCCTCTCCGGAACGTTGTATAGCAGAATAAAGATCCAGCCGCTGTCGTTAAGAATTTTGGCTGAGTATTAGGTGGTTTAACTTATGGTACTTGTATTTACTAAAGATTGCTCTCAGATGAAGTATACTCCATGCAGCTTGTTCCTATGTTAATCTCAATGAAGTCGTCGATGAGATTATTGCAAGTCAAATGGCACCTTGTTCAGTTCAGTAAACCAAGTGAAATGTTTGTTTTTACCTCAAATCTGCGACCACATTAAATGATGATCGAGAGGGAGATGCATATGACCGCACGGGGATCTACGCAAGGAGAAGAATAATCACCACTGCGCGAGGGATCTATGGATCGATTACTCTAGCCACGTCGCCAAGAATCTCAACCAGTTACAGTAATCGCCAATTTGCGATAAGTGTCAACTTCTGGTAGCCAATCTCAAGTAGGTTGCTCCGGGAACCAATGCAAGATGATGCGGTTAGTAAACTATCTCCAACGTACTGCAAAACGTGGCTTTCAGAGTCTCTTTCAAATGCCAAAGACGTCCGTTGCTTGATCACCAGAGGAAATGAGCCAACAATAGCAGTGCACTTGTATCAGTTACTGTCCAGCGCATGGTTTCGTTCGGAATCACACGGTGATATAAGCAAGAGAGCCTACTTAGTTGCTTATGACTGACGTCCTGGGACAGGCTCAGCACAAAACGAAAATATCACACACAAGAAGGGGACATGCGAATATGCGGTCCGCTTTCTGCTCAATGTCAATCGAATCGACATCATGTGCGTCAGTGCGTGAGATCGCTAACCGGGTCTGGAACAAGAGTCACAAGATCAGTTCGAATTTTGGAACAAACAGAATTCTACAGGCTGAGATCATGCTTCAATTTGATGGTCAACAGTCCCTGTAGCACTGTGGCGGACATAGCCAATCTACTTGAGTTAACCTTGGATGTTATCTTAGTTTGCACTGAGAAATTTGCATGGTTTCCTTTGGGCTTTCTTCTCCTCCTTTTCTTTGTTTTTAAATGTTTCATCTTTCCGTTCTGTAATTTTTGTATGTAAATTTGCCTTAATCTCTTTAACATTTTCAGTGAATCCATAAGGTAGAGAATCATCTGCCTTCCGCTAGCTTCAAAATTTAAAAAGTAAAAGCAAGTACACATAGCACTATTTGAAGGGGAAAAGAGCGAGCAACTATAACCTGTAGCTGCACGATCGATCATCTACACCTGCTAGGATCGCCTTACTCTCACTGATCTCACCGCCTCTTCCTCAGGATATACTGCAGTATCTCGTTGAAGGTGTCGACCGGCCCGGGCAGGCAGAAATGCAAGCAGTCGGCCGACATCCACGGCTGCACCTCGTGCTTGAACGGGTCCCGGTTCATGTACGCACCGGGGTGCCCGTCCGGCCGCATGCTCGCCAGCTTCGTCACGTCCAGCACCTCCACCCTCATCGTGCTCCCTTCACCATTCCTCGCCCTCGCGGCCTCCACCTCCTCGTACACGAGGCCGATCAGCTCCCTGTCGATGCCGCGCAGCTCCTGCTCCCCCTCCTTGAACGGCTCCTTCCTCGGGCACCTCGTGGCGAGGGTGTCGCCCTCGTACTTGGTGCCCGGCGAGAAGGTCGCCAGCACCACGGTCCGCGGCCGGGCGCCGGCCGAGCTCAGCCGGCCCAGCGCCGTCCGGTACGCCATCCTCATCGGCCGGGCGTAGCCGATGTCCTTCTCCGGGTCGAGCCGATCGCCGTTGGCGTGGTGTCCGATCATCTGGCCGTTGACGTAGTAGATGGCGCCGTTCAGCGGCCAGTGGCTCGTGCCGAGCACCACCACGTCCATGTCGTCGGCGTCGGCGCCCCACCGGTCGTCGACGGCGTCGAGGTGCACGTGGTTCATGTTCTGCGGCAGGCTGTCGTTGAGCGCCTTGCCCGTGGCCCTGGCGAGGAACGGCGCCCAGTAGAAGGAGACCGTGACGCCGTGGGAGGGGAACGCCCAGCGCCACAGGTTGGGCTTGCGGAGGTCGGGGTCACGGTACACGACGGTGTGGGGGAAGGCGGCGCCGAGGAGGCAGACGAGGGACTGGGCCTGGTTCCGGACGAGGGAGTCGCCGACGAAGGCCACGTGCTTGCCGCGCACCGCCGAGAGGAAGGCACGGGCGTCGAACGCCGGCAGGTTGCACCCCGCCGGCTGCCACCGCCAGTCGAGGTAGCCGGTGTCGGGGCGCCCGTTGCGGATGCAGTTGTGGCTCTCCTTGACGTCGCACTCGGTGCCGTTGTACCGACGCGCGTGGCCCGGCGCGTACACCCACCGCCCATCGGAGTAGTTGCAGCTCTGCTGGGGACTGCAAAGAATCGGCATATGAAGCTCATGTGCAGCAAACGCATATGTTCGAAATCAAACTAAGAAACAACTGTCGGTCGATTGAGTAGGCATATGGAGATCTTAGCATTTGACGTACCCGGATGAGACGAAGTTGTAGGTGTCGTCGACGAACTGGAGCAGAGGAGAGAGCACGGCATCTTGAGTGCCGGGGGGAGTGCAGCACAGGACGTGGAGGAGAGCCAAGGAGACGAAGCCGCAGACCAGCCAGGCGCAAACGGGTCTGGGGACGAAGTAACCAGAATTGCTGCCTTTGGAAGACCATGTCTTCTGCTTGTGGGGATGCAGCGGCTGCTCGTGCTCCCCCATGTCGAGGTAGCTGTGCTAAGGTCGCCGGCAGGGTTGCCGTCGTCTTAACTTTGCAGGGGGTTATATAGCTGTTAGTTCGATGCACATGTCAGTTGACCTCGGTGATACTAATTTGGAGCCTTCGTTACGGTTCTGCAGAGGAGGTTCGAGTAGTAATGGGCGACAATACAGTAGCACATCTTCTTCAGGGAACGCGAAAGACATGGTTAGCATAATCTCATTTGTCATGTCATCATGGTATAAGCCATTGCATAAGATCGAATAGAAATGTAAGACGACCAAATTTCTCTAGTAAAACATCCAAATTGCTCCCATCCCACGTACCGCAAAAATTTTAATAACCACTAAACTATTTTTTTTGTTCAAATTACCCCAAACAACTATATCAATTTGTCCTATTTCAACTCTTAATAATAAAATTTTCTTTTTTTTATTTCTTCATGCACAAGTGGAGTTTGAAGTTCAAACTTTGCAAGAAGCTAGTGTACAACATAAATTTACGTTGAAAATATTTTATTTCATCGTTATATTTCGTGTAATTTTGTACCCCCAAAAATCAGCTTATTATTAAATATATCCTAGATATCAAAGTAATTATGAAAAAATCATATTATATTTTCTAACATTTTATGATACCACCCGGCAAAATTTTAACTTGGAACTCTATGGAAAAAACATAAATCCTATCAGAGGGTAAATTGAACCAATTAACATAGTTCTTAGATCGAGTAAATTGGACCGAAAAAATAGTTTATATGTTATTGGAACTTTAGTTATATTGAGGTGGATGATTTGGATTTTTTACAAATGCATGTATCCACACTAAGCCCTTAAGGATTCCGAAAGATTGAAACACCATGACTGACGAAGTAGGTTTTCGTTGTTAATCGACAAGTTGGGGTCTAATTGGTTGTTGTATCAGGTCAACCAGCCTCGCACTAGCTGAACCAGGCTCCGCGTAGATAGGCCAGGTTCTTGTACTGATTTAGTAGTGCAGTTGATTGGTTGCCTGAACGAAGCTGCGAGCCAGCGAGCTAGCAGGCCAAAACTGGCTCTTCTCGTGGGCACGCTGCACCTGACGAGCAAGGCCCGCGGGAAACGCTCTGTCCCCGCGTTTCTGGCGAGCCAGGCTCCGGCCTCTATTTTGCATCTACGGAGCCTGGCTGTGGAGCCAAAACAAGCAACTAAACATCACTGAACTGCATCTCTGGAACCTAGCCGGGGCAGCATGTGGGCAACCAATCAGCCCCTTAACGTAGACGCACAGATTTAGACCGTGTTGACATGAAGATGCGACAACACACTTGAGATCACGCAAACACGCAGCACGGCCGTCACCACGGCCAACACATGGCCTCCCTCGGGCAAACCGGTCAGACCGGTTCCTAGAACCGGTCTGACCGCTTTCTGGTAGGAGGTCGTGAAGACTTAGAAACTCGGGCTCGGGAGGGACCCCGTCGGAGCTCAAGCAATCCAGGGTTGCTCTAGGGTCGGCAGGCCACCTAGAACGCCTCTGTACGTCGCGGAGACGAGCAAAGAACAGCAAGTAGGGTTGAAAAAAATTTAGGGTTTGGAGATAAAAAGTAAAGGATAAATATGTATTGATTCGATTGGAATAACCCTCAATCGGCCTTAGCCTTCATATATATAGGCCGGGAAAGTCGTATCCTTGTCCAAGTCGGTTACAATATGGGACAAAACCCGGAATCCTAAACCTACTCCGGTCAGACCGGTTTCCTTCTGCTGCTGCCAATTTTGACTATCAACAGACCGATTTTTTTAGCATCATTTAAACCGATTTGTGCAGACGTTCCAGACGTACCGTGATCGACAGCGACACGCTACATGTCATATGCGCGCAACCATGGCATCAGGTGCACACTCCTATGAGTATCGCTGCCTGTCTACGTGCTACGTACCACTACTCTACCTGTTGGTCAGTAGCTGCAGAAATATCTCGTTGAACGTGTCCACCGGCCCAGGCAGGCAGGAATGGAGGCAGTCGTTGAGCACCTTCTCCGGCTTGCCGGGCGCGAACGGGTCCCTGTGCATGTACGCGCCGGGGTGCCCGTCCGGCCGCATCGTCTCCAGCGTCGTCACGTCCAGCACCTTGATCGCCGTCGCCCCGCCGTTCCTCGCCGCCGCTGCGGACGCCTCCTCTTTAACGATCCTCCTGAGCTCCGCGGCCTCGCCGTCCACCTCCTTCTCCCCATCCCTGTACGGCTCCTTCCTCGCGCACGTCGTGGGGTCGTCCCACGCCTTCTCGAAATGCGACGGCGATATGGTGGCCAGCACCACCGTCCGGCCGCCGCCGCCGCCGCCGCCGGAGCTGCTGAGCCGCTCCACCGACCTCCGGATCGCCTCCCGGAACGGCGAGCCGAAGCCGATCTCGGTGTGGTTGGAGTCCGGGAGCATGTGCACGCCGAGCACCTCGCCGCCGCTGTAGAACATGGCCCACTTGAGGAACCAGTGGCCCGTGCTGACCACCGCCACGTCCATCGTGTCAGCCTCCGCCGACCACCGCCCGGCGAGCTCGTCGAGGTACACGGAGCTGTAGGGCAGGTGGTAGTCGTCGACCCTGCCCGTGGCGCGCGCCAGGAACAGCGCCCAATACACGGACACCGTGACGCCGTGCGACGGGAACGCCCAGCGCCGGAACCGGAACACGGCGGGGTCCGCGTCGCGGTACACGACGCGGTAGGGGTAGGACGCCGCCGCTAGGAGGCAGACCAGGGACTCGGCCTGGTTCCGCGCCATGGAGTCGCCCACGAACGCGACGTGCTTGCCGCGGGCCGCGGCGAGGAACGCCGCGGCGTCGAAGGGCGGCAGCTGGCACCCGGGCGCCGCCTGCTGCCACCGCCAGTCGAGGTAGCCGGTGTCCGGGCGCCCGTTGCGGGCGCAGTTCTCGCTGTCCTTGACGTTGCACTCGGTGGCGTTGTACCGCCGCCCGTGGCCGGGAGCCCACACCCATTGCCCCTCCGAGTAGTCGCAGCTCTGCCCTCCCCCGGGTCTGCATCAAATAAGGGCCATGACAACAGGGTGGCACATACAGAACTGCAAATGCAAGAGCTACTCAACTAAGTGACGGTGATTTAAGCATTTAATTTGGTAGAATTCGCGTACACTGATGGCACGGAGGAGTATGTGCCGTTGAAGTATCGGAGCAGAGGAGAGAACACGGCTTCTTGAGTTCCGGGAGGAGAGCAGCAGAGGAGGTGGAGGAGGGCCAAGGCGAGGAAGCCATAGGCGAGCCAAGCGCCGACGGTTTTGGGCAGGAAATAGCCAGGCTTGGTGCTGATGAGACTGGGAGACGATGGCTTCTGGCTGCTGTGCGGATGCAGTGGCTGGCACGCTCCCATCTCCTTGATTTGCACGGTAGGATCAGGGGAGTGGTTATTCACGACGAGGGTAACTCAGCCAGCCTGATTGCCTGAATGACTGAATCCTTACTCCGTTATAAGCTCCAGCTACCACACGTACAGTTTTACCAGTTATCTCCGGCGCTGGGTTTGGGTTTCGTTTGGCAAATAGAAATCCTTGTTCTCGCTACTTCACCTCCGGTATCATTGTATCAACGTACAAGCACGTGCACGCACATCACGATGCGCACACATTGAGCATAGTAGTAAAATCTCAATAACTAAAGGTCCATTTGATTCACATATCAAGACTACTCGAATTAAATGTTCATTTGACTCCGTACCACCCTCTGTACATGACCAGTTGACCACAGCACACACAACTATGCATTTTTTTAAGTAAAATACATGTACGGTTTTTAAACTTATATAGAGGTGTTATCTAGGTCCCTAAACTCTCAAAATACATTTTTATGTCAGTCAACTTATTCTGATGTATCATCTGGATCTCTAAACTCTTAAATGCATTTTTAGATTCTCAAACTTATACAGGAGTGTCATCCAGGTCCACAAACTTTTAAAAAAATATTTTTATAAACTCATCATAGGTATCATCACCAGTCCAAATACGTGAGAAGATTATGACTCCACCTTATTCTCACACTAGATCTTTCTCTTTTCCGCCGTATTATGAGTGTTTGGAGACCCGGATAACATATTGAGACAAGTGCGGCGACTTGAAAATGAAATTTGAAAGATTAGGGGCCTAGATGACACAACAAGACAAGTTTGGGATCCAAAAATGCATTTTGACAGTTTGGAGATGTAAATGACACTGCATGACAAGTTTAGAGACCACTGGTGCATTTTACTCCATTTCTTAATAAAATGAAAAAAAAGGTGAAATAGCCGATGCCGTCCCTCAACTATCGTCCGAGGCTCACTTTAGTCCTTGAACTACCAAAACAGCCATTATAGTCCTTAAACTTTCGTAAATGACTCAATTCCGTCCTTGTGTTGACATGGCTCCCACATTAGCTTGCCTTGTCATCGCCTAGTGATCTAGGATTATGACTGGGATTTTGATTTGTCTTCGTTTCGTCCCAACTAGTACTATTTATAAAGGACCAAGTGAAGATCATTGTTACTAAAATCCGATTGTAACAGAATTCGTATCAGATATAGAAAATATTGTACTCATAATGATGACTGGACGATGATGAGGTGATAACAAATCAAAACCTTGCTGATTGAGCAATGACGAGGCAAGTCACATCAGCGAAAGGATGAAATTGAACTGATTGTGAAAGTTTAAGTACTACAACGGCTGTTTTGGAAGTTTAGAGACGAAAATGAGCCACGGGCGATAGTTTAAGGACAAAAACGGCTATTTCACCAAAAAAAAACACCATGCACCCAATTTTTCAACTTTTAATCCCAGCAAGCAGCCCAGCGAAGCCTTTCTGCTGAACGCCTCAACAGAGCTCATGGAGTTCCGCACAAACTGTGTGCCTCGTTGGACTGGGATGGCCGACGTGAAGGCATTGGCAACTTCGCATAACCGATGGGAAAAAGTCATTCTGCCTTCCCTCAACTATTGTCTAAGTCTAACTTTCATCCATCATCTCTAAAACCGGATATTTATGATCTCTCAACTCGGAAAATTGGTTGTTTTTCATCCTCAGCGGTTTTGAGAGTGGTTTTGGAGGGGGTAAATTGAGCTCTGGTTGAAAGTTAAGGACGTAAAATGTTTTTCTTTGAGAAAAAGTTATGCAAATATTGTTTTCTAAAAATTATTATTAAAAAATACTAAAGTCTAGTTTAATATTATAAATTTTAAAGAAAAATGTTTTAGATCGGAAGAATATGAGACTAATTTTATATCTTTCCCGAAATCATGTTCTCTGACCATGATATACCAAAAAACTAGTGTAGCTCCAAACTAGGTATCAAAAGAAAAAAACATGATTTTAGGTAAAATTTAGAAGTACTTTCATATTTTTCTAGTCTAAAACAGAGTTTCTATAACTTTTTAAGATTAAATCAATTTTTATAATTTTTTGAAGAAAAAAATATTTGCATATTTTTTTTCAAATAACTATTTTACACCCTCGAATTCTTAATAAAAGTCCAATTTACCCCTCCAAAACCACTCTCAAAACCGCTGAAGATGAAATACAATCGATTTTCAGAGTTGAGGGAACATAAATATCCAGTTTTAGAGATGAGGGATGAACGTTGGACTTAGACAATAGTTGAGGGATGGCAGAAGGACGTTTTTCTAACCGATGCTCCCATGGCAGGGAAGGACTGTGCACTGGCAAAGGGCGCATCTCTCTCTTCGCCGAATACGTGCACAGCAACGGGATCTCATGGGCACATCATATAAGAGAAATCAAGAATGGAGCGGTGAGCTTTCAGAAGATGGAATTCGTCCATGAGAAGAAGACGTCAACCATGACGCACATACAGATACAGTAGCCAAGAACTTGGTCTTACATAGTCAATATTACATAAAAAATATTAAGTTTCATACTCAAAACAAAGATACATGATCATGCCAACTGTTGTAGCTCCGACCCTCCGCACGCTATATTACAAGCTAAAAATATATAGAGTATTCCCTCGGAAAATTACGGAAAAAGTTATGGCCTGTTTTGCCCCCTTTACATGCGGATTGTAAAGGTTTCAAGCCGAACATTTTGGGTTATCACGTGGGTTGCATGGAGAACTTCCTGGGCACAACGAGTCGGATTTTTTTTTGAGAAAACCGGGTTGATTGCATTCATAATATGGTGATTACAGTATACAACTTACAAAGACATCCCTCAAAACAAACAAAATTACATTCCAGACCTTGTAAGCATCTCCCGGCGTTCCCCACCGCTGGCGGCCGGAGTCCGGATCTCGAGACCGACTGCCTCCCTGGCGAAGAACCAACGATTTTTGACGCCGTCTTGAGCCGCACATCAAACTTGACATGCTATGTTGACGATGAACGATCCGGCTTGAAAAGATGGCTAGAAGCCATCGCATCGACAGGCAACAAGGAGTCTGACGCCCCAAGGACTACCAGAATCTCCAAATCGCCGGTCGCCGAGAAACCCCAGAGGGTAGCTGAACCACCAGCAAATGCGGTAGAGAAAAACCAATCCGGATCTGAAGCGAGCTGGTACAGAAAACTCCTATGGCTTCCTGCAGCTATACCGTTGACTTCAAGATCGGCGAAGTTGCTGAGCACATGGGCACATCCGGCGGCAAGAAATCCATGGAGGATTAAGACACCGACGCATAAGAAAACACCAACAAAAATCTCGCCAGTGCCAAACCCTCCAGTAAAAACACCGAAAATGCAGTCCACGCTCTCCACAACCTTCACCAGACACCCGTCGCCCTCGACAACGCCGCCGGAAGGACCGAGGATGAAGCAAAAGATCCCTACTAACCCTAAAAACACACAAAGCTCAACAAGATCTGAAAACTCAGATCTGCCAAGCCCCAACCATTCCAGCTCGTCGCTGATAGCAGATCCACCAGCGAGGCGAAGAAAGAGCTGGCTAACCTTATTTCGTCGGACGACCGCTGTCTTCGCCCAACAACCATCGCCTGGACCTAAACTGCTGAAAAAAGAGAAGAATATATACACCGGCCGTCGATCCCGCGGCTCCCCATCGCCTCCAGCACCGGAACGGCCACCGGAGGCGAAGGGGAGCCAACGAGATCGACTCCGGGAGCGAAATCGCCTCTCAGTCGCCGGGCTGAACGGTAGCCGGGGGGGGGGGGGGCGACGAGAGAAGACGGGAACGCCCCCGTCCTCTCACTCTTTCCCAAGTTCGTGCGAGCTGATCGAAGACTCGCACGGACGGGCCGCAAGTAAACGCACAACGAGTCGGATGGGCCAGATGCAGGAGGCTTCGCTGTTGCGGTCCACAGCAGAGCCCGTGTGGAATGTGGGCCGCACAACAGAAGCAAAGGAAAGAAAGGCGCGGGCTGTTGATTATGGCAAAAGTTCTCCGCAACATCCGGCGGCGCAGCTGGCCCATCAGTGCGGTCCAATTAATTGGTCGGCCTGTTGTTTGGTCGCCCGCTTGCCGCTGCGTTGCGCGCACCGCCCTGGAGAGCTCCCGTACTCACCGCCGCGGTGGTTTCGGTTCATGTCATGCATTCCTCCACGCTCCACGGCGTTTGACGCGGCGAGGACGAAGACGATAGAGTTGCGTTACGCGGTTGCATCGCAGGCCTCCTGAATGGCTGGCATTCGTGTTATGGCAGGCTTTCACACCGTCTTGTTCGTGTTAGCAAATCACCGACAAAAACGCACCGCCGGAGGATGGAGACGGGACCATACCACGTACTAGCAACCACACATAGTTTTCAAACAAACAACCGACCGGAAATCGAATCCTCGCCACGCCTTACGAAACTTGCGGGGGCGGTTTGGCACAAAAGTGCTCCGGATCAGACACGGCACATGCGGCGCCGTCGCACCACGAAACACCTGCATATGGAATGGCTTCTGTCTCTCTCTTTTTCTAATAGAGAACGTGCCAGGATATGGAATGGCTTCTGAGAAGTCCCGGTGTTAATGTCTACTACATGATGATGATGGTTTATTTAGGCCAGACACTGGCTGAAACAAGGATACGGAGACACAAGTAGTAAAACTTCAGATCACATCGCATCATGAGTCGGGGCCGCAGTGTATGCAGGGGATTTCGTTCGATAAAAATCCTTCAGTTTTTGTTTTGTTTGAGGGCGGAAACGCTTCATCTCAAAGATGACCGTGTCCGTGTCCTCAGCGGCTCATCCCAAAATGGCTATCATTGTCAGCTTCAGAAAAGCTACAGTTTCAGTCTCATTTTCCTCATAACTACATAAATCAAACATGACCAATGCACGTGCATTTCGATCCACAAATCTTTGAACCAGCAGACATGCCTGTCCATCCGATGTCTCGCCCGGCGCGGTCACCGGAGCACGGTCTGGAGCAGGATCTCGTTGAACGTGTCGACCGGCCCGGGCATGCACCAGTGCACGCAGTCGTTCTGCACCCGCCTCTCGCCCGCGCCGCCGGCGAACGGGTCCTTGTGCATGTACGGCCCCGGGTGCCCGTCCGGCCGCAGGTTGGCCAGCGCCGTCACGTCCAGCGCCGCGAACCGCAGCCCGGACCCGGCGCCGGCGCCCTCCGCCGCGGCCCGCACCGCCTCCACCACGGTCCTCCGCATCTCCGCCTCCGTGTACCCCATCCCCTTCTCGCCGGCCCTGTACGGCCGCCTCCTCGGGCACGCGCCGGCCTTGTCCCAGTCCCCCTCGAAGTGCGCCGGCGAGAACGTCGTCAGCGCCACCACCTTCTCCTTCCTCTCGCCGTCCGCCGCCGCGCCGTGCCGCCTTGTGACCTCGGCGAGGGTCCGGCGGATGGCGTCCCTGAACACGCCGAAGAAGTCGGTCTCGGTGTGGTTGAGGTCCGCGCAGTCGTGGCACGCCACGACCCTGCCGCCGTCGTGGTACACGCCGGGGATCAGGAACCAGTGCCCCACGGACAGCACCGCCGCGTCCAGCGCGCCCAGCCGCGATATCCACCGCTCGTCGAACGCGTCCAGGAACACGTTGTTGTGCCGCACGCCGGCGTGCTCCGCCTTCTCGGCGACCTTCACCAGGAACGGCGACCAGAAGACGGACACCGTGGCGTTGAACTCCCGGAACACGAACCGCCGGAACCTGCTCTCCTCGCCGTCGCGGTACACGAGCTCCGGCGGGGAGCGGGACGAGAGGAGGCACAGCAGCGACTCCGCCTGGTTCCGCGCCAGGGAGTCGCCGACGAAGGCCAGGTGCTTGTTGCGGAGCCAGCGGAGGAACGCCTCCGGGGAGAAGGCCGGCAGGTCGCACCGCCGCGGCCGCCACCGCCAGTAGAGGTAGCCGGTGTCGGGCCGGCCGTGCGCCATGCAGTTCTGGCCGTCCTTGATGGTGCCGCAGCTCGTGCCGTTGTAGAGCGGCGGGCGCGCGTCCGGCACCCACTCGCCATCGGAGTAGTCGCACGGCGGCGGGGCAGGCACTTCTTCCTCGCCTATTCAGGGGAAATGCAAGAAAACCAAGATTAGTCCCAGGATTTTGCACAAGAAATTTCAAAAAACAGATGCCCCAAAATCAAGAGATTGGGAAATTGGCACATCCCCCAAATTCAGAGCTAGCAGCGACACAAAACTTAAAATTGCTTATGCACAAACTTAATTCGGCTGCGAAATCTTTGCAGGAGCAAATTTCTATCACACATTGCAACAACCACTACGAGAAAAATCAGCAGGAAATCCCAACGCTCTACCTTGTGGATTCCCCAATGCTTCATCTCCTTGGTGAGGAGGGGAAGGGAGAGGAGGGGGAAGCAGCTGCTCGCGCGCGTCCACCCGAGCAGAGAGAGCCGCTGCGGCGTCCTCCTGTGCCTGCGCTTGCGCCACCACCACCGACTTCTCAGATGCGGGCGCAGGGTAGAAGAGCAGGTAGTGGAGGAGGGCGACGGCGATGAGCGCGTAGACGGCGTAGGTGACGAACTGCTTCCTGGGAAGTATGAGCTGGTGGTTCTGGAGCTGGTACTTCTGCGGGAAGTTGGTCACCATGGCTGCGAGCGAGATTTGGTCGGTGTAGTGGTGCGCCGCTGCTCAGGAAGAGGAAACCATGGCACAAGCAAAGGATGGGGGAAGATCGAGGTGGGAGAAAAGGGCGTCGTGGGAATAAATTATCGTTTTCTACTGACGGCGTGGTGCCATGGTCGTGTAGTTTTGCTGGCGTGGCCGTCTTGAATGGGTCCAACTGGTTGGTCGTTGCAACATTAATGTCAGGAATGCTCGTCGGACCAACAAGATCGGCGAACCAGCCCAGCCCCAGACAAATCGAGCCCAGTTCATATTTGCTGCCGGGGTGGGAAATGGCGTATTATTGTTTCATATTTTCTTTTGTAGCAAAAAAAACATGACCAGCTCCAGGTGTCATATTTAACAAAAAAAACTTATATCACACACGGGTATTTGGCTTTACAAACCGCACCTGATTTTTCCCCTGCTCTTCCATTCCTCCTTTCTTCTCCCTAATTAGCATTACACATGAATTTCTAGTCGCATTGATTTTATATGTGTCATAAAGTCGACATGGTGTAAGAAAAACATCGGTTGTTGAACTCCCTCAGAATAAATGAATTTTGCACACCTAGAAATATCTGATTTTTTTTAATCCTAAAACGATGTTATGTTTCGTGCATGCCAAAAAAATTCACTTGTACTCCGAAGCTAGTAGAAGCCAATACCGGAGTATGGTGTACACAATCTTTTCCTTTTCCAATATATTGATTCAAGCCATGTTTTGTGTCTGTGGAACGATAATTAACTACACACATTATACACACGCAGTACATCACAAAGTTCGTTCAAAGGCGAAAAAAAAGGTGCACACTAACATCAGTATGCAGCGCGCATTCTCTTGCAGTCTGGCCGCATCATGCCTCCATCTTCTACCTGTTGGCCAGCGCACGGCCTCTTCAACTTGCCGATCTCTATCTGCTGCTGGACGCCGGCGTCGGCCGCCATGGTCATCGTTCGTTTCTGCCTGAGCATCTCCCTGAACGTGCTCTCGTCGCCGTGAAGAACCTCAAACTCATTCCACCGCCTCCAGAACTCAGGCTGAACCCCGGGATCACTGAACCCCGACGCGTACACGTACAGCGCCCGGGCACGGTGGACCTCCCCGAGGCCGAGCTCCAGGTCGGCGAACCTGACGCACATCGCCCTCGCGTCCCCGTCCGGCAGCCCGCCGCCGCCGATCGCCTGATGGTACACCTCCCTCGCCTTGAGGACCCCAAACAGCGCCGCCGCGCGCGCGATGTACACCTCGTAGACGGCGAGCTTGTCGCGGCCGGGGACGGCGCTCGCGGCGTCCTTGTAGACCTTCATGGCGCGCGCGGCGAGCCCGTGGTCCTCCTCGAACTTGGCGTACCGGAGGAACACGGCCTTCTTCGCCGGCGGCGGAGCCCGCCGGACGGCGTCCTCGAACAGGTCCCTCACCCTCTCCGGCTTGCTCGCCCCGTACCTCTGCACGAACGCGGACAGGTACGCCGCCCATATCGGCTCGGCGTGCGGGTGCTCGAAGGACGCGACGCCCCGCTGGTACACCCGGAACGCGTCCTCGAACCGCTTGTGCTTTTCCAGAAGCGCGGCGTGGTTGAGCACCAGCAGCGGCGTCGCGAGCCCCAGGTCGTGGATCCTCTCGTGCACGGCGCAGGCGGATTCGACCGTGCCGTGCGCCTCCATCAGGTCGGCGTAGAAGCACCACAGCTTGAGGGACCTGTGCAGCTTGATCTGTGCCGGTTCGCCGCGCGCGTCGGCGGCGGCGCGTGTCCTGACCTCGATCGACGGCTCCGACGTCGCCTGCCGGATGAGCTCAACGGCCGCCTCGTGGTTCCGGTGCCTCAGCTCCATCTCCGCCCGCTCGCACCAGACGGCGGCGAGGTCATCGGCCGACTTGAATTGCGCCTGCGTGGCGCGCCGGAGGACCTCCCGGGCGCTGTCGAGCAGGCCGCGGCCCTCGTACATCTTGGCGAACGCGAGCCAGAGCGTGTGCGGCTTCCCCGTCGCGTTCATGGCGTCGACGGTCCTGATGGCCTCGGCGTACGTCGCGGCTTGCCTCGCGGGGTCCGCGTCGAAGATCTTCGCCCTCTCGTGCCACGCCTGGACGTCGTGCGGGTTCTGCCTCAGCCGCGCGGCGTTGAGCAGCTCCGGCCGGCGTTCGAGCAGCCGCTCCAGCCTCGCCATGTTCAGGTCGGCGTCGTCCTTGTCGGCCAGCCAGCAGCCCTGGAGGACAGACGCAGAGCTCTCCTCTTGCTCTCGGTCGCCGCTGTCGAGCTCCACGGCGGCCACGGCGTGCTCGAAGTGGAGGTAGGACTCGAAGACCAGCCGGAAGTCCTTGACGGTGGCCGCGGCGGCGGCGCCCTCCTCGAACACTTCTCTCGCCTTGTTGTCGATGCCCTTCCGCGCATAGTAGCCCGCCAGAGTCGTCCACAGCGCGCCGGCCTCTTCGGGGAACTTGCTGGCGGCGCTGCAGAGGATGGCCTCCACGGGCATCCCGGCGACGTCGTCGGGGTGCTTGGCGAGGATGTCGCAGAGGTCGAGCAGGAGCTGGCGCTTGGTGGTGCCCTTGGCCGAGTGGAAGCCCTCGTCGTTGATGACCTCGGCGAGCTGCTCGGCGGCCTCCCGGAACCTGCCCGCGGAGACGAGGAAGGCGACGAGCTCCTCGGCGCGCGCGGGGTCGAACTGGAGGTAGTAGCGGCGGAGGAGGCGGGCGGCGGTCGGGGCGGGGCAGCCGGGGAGGTGGGCGAGGCGGAGCGCGAGCGGCCACACGCGGCGGTGCTGCGTGGCGGGGAGGGCGCGGTCGAGGGCGCGGCGGGCGCGCGTGAGGAGGCTCTGGTCGAGGAGCGCGGTGGCGTACATGTGCCAGACGCGCGGCATCCGGGACATGCCCGCAGCCAGCGCGCGCTCGAAGGCGGCGTTGAGGGCGGCGTGGGCGCGGTCGGTGACGGGGAGCGGGCGCGCGGCGGCGGCGAGCTCCGTCAGGTAGGCGTGCCACAGCTTGTAGGAGCCCGGGAGCGCCCTCAGGGCCCGCTCGTAGATGGAGGCGCGCTTCGCCGGCGGCGCCGCGGCGCGCGCCGAGAGGTAGCGCAGCCATGGCCGCAGCTTGAAGGGCTCGCGCAGGACTTCCTCCTCGTAGGCGACATCATCGGCCGAGATGGACATGGCGCACGACATGGTCGATCGGCTCTCCCTCTCTCCCTTCACGGGACTCGTGCGATCGAGAATATACACGACGAGGCTCTTCATCTTATAGGCGGAAGATCTGGTCCCAAATCCGGATCCGTACATGGGAGATCCCGACTCGGACTCGAGCTCGGAGGCCGGTGGAGCCGAGGCCGACGGTAACGGCTCCTCGTTCGCCGGGAGGGCTGGGGCCGAAGCCTTTCCTGGGCCACTCCGACCGGCCCATCTTCCTTTTCACCTCAGCCCACCGGCCGACCCATCTCTCATTCTCACTCTATCCGGCCCAAGTAGCCCTGCTCCATCTCTCGTCAGTCATCATATCTGTTTGTCTCTGAGATTGCCACTTGGCTCCTCGCTGAGATTGCCACCGTGCGGCGTGCACTGCAGCCTCGCCGAGCTTGCCGCCTGCCTCGCCCCGTCGCCGGCACTGCGCCGCCACCTCGCCGTGCCGACTGCCGTGCGTCCTCGCGCTGCACCTGAATGGATATCAGCTAGAATCGTTTCACCACCTTTTGTTCGCTTGCATCTACAAATAAGACTTTGTTTGATCAACATTTATATGCTCAAACTGATCCCCTGAGTAGTAGGTAAAGTTCCTTTTATCTGTCGTTGACTGATCTTTTCTAATCTTATTATTGTTGATTCAGTGACGCCCGCTTTTGTAGATCTTTATGTAGTACTAAAACAACAATACTTGGTTCACCAACGATTAAAGATGCGTTAGGATTCCATGGAAGCGTGTTTCCAAGAAAAGACAAACGAATTGGCGTTGATTCAGATCCGGATAGCGGGATAGGCGATCACAAATCACAACCCCAACTGCTAAATAAATCGACAGTGTTATTGTTGCCGACTTAATTGGTTAATTTCTTTCGAAACATTTGTCACAACAAGAAACACCAGCTATTTCAGCGAGTCAGCAACCATTGACTCATTTCATACCGAGGCCATCCAACTGCAGACCTACGCCACGGTTGCGTTGCGTCCGGGCTTCTTTGTCGGGATTCAGCAATGTCTGTGTTGACTTTTTCACCTAGATCGTCGTCCACGACGGTCATCCACACTTGCGCCACTTCTGATAGTAACACGTATCGCTCTTAGAACAACCTCTCCTTTGTGTGAGATACGTTCACATACACGTATCCAGAAGATAGCAGAATAGACGGTTCTCATTGAAAGGAATAGTGTCCCCAAGTTCAGATGGGCGGTCTGCTGGTGGAACAGTACAAACTACCGTTCCAACTTTTGAAGCTCGCTGGTGATCTATGAATATTTCAATACTACTAATTGCAGACTGTTCCTGTGGATGTAGTAAAGTGTGAACTAAATCAAGCTCGACCTGCAGGCACACGTCTAGAAAATTAGGTGCTGTTTCTTTGAGAGAAAAAAAGACTACGCAGAGAGTCGACTGATATAACGCTAAAAAAAAGAGTCGACTGATATACAAAAGGCCTTTGTTGTGAATACATAGCATAACAAAATGTAGAAAACTTTATCACACAACAAGTCTCCATATTGATTGGAACTAGTACATACTCCATCGTCCTAAATTATATTTTATTTTGGACTTTTTACATACATAGTTTTTACGGTTCGTTTAGACATAGCGTATGTTTAGATACATAGTAAAATCTATTTATATAGAAAAACCAAAATGAAAAATAATCTGGAATGGAGTGAATAGAATTCAGTCTTTTGCTCAAGACACATTATTGTGCGTCCTTTTGTTCTCTATACCGTGAAGTGAAACGACATAACCAACTCCTTCCAACATCCAACACTTCAGTCTTCAAGGAAGCATGTCGATGATCTTCTTTTGCATCTTTAAAAAAAAGCAGAGAGATAAGCCAAAATTCCTTTGCTAGAGCACCAGTGGACAACTGAGATACAAAAAAAAACTCTTTGTGGCATATAATAAACAAGTTTGTAATTCTCATAATTTCAAAATAACTAGGATATTCATAGTTCATTGAGAAGCATAATTATCGGTGCAGTTTGTAATATTAAATTTTGGTTATATAATAATGAGTTAAATGCATCATTAATACACAAACTTGGCGAGTGGGTGCGTTTAGATACATCGTCTTTCTAATTGCTCATTTAGGATCAACAACTTGGCGAGTGGATGCGTTTACATACATCATCTTTCTAATTGCTCATTTAGGAGCAACAACTTGGCATATGGGTGCAAATAGGTCACCGACATGACACATGGGCAAAAAGAACGTCATGTTGACAACATATGTATACATTTGGTGTTATTTTATTATTTATTAGGACTCATTTTGACATATACTAGTTTTGATAAACATCAAATTTTTATGATGCTAATACAGGATGAACAATATGTCAGAATAATACAACAATTTGAGGATTTATATTACCACTCAAACTTTGTTAGAGGCAGGGACTGCAAACCGAGTTACGAATCAAAAGGTCAAATTTTTGCACTTATACGGTGCCTACAATCAACGCCAAATATATATCTTGTTTGTTATATTATTTTATTTCACCTCACCAAAAATAAATATTTTTCGTAAAATATAAGATTTTAAAAAATTTACGATATTCTTGTCTATAAGATGTTACAAACAAAATCTAAAAAGATACTACTAAACTAACCTAAATTGCGTCACGAGTAAGGACTTTTGCAAAAAAAAAATGGCTAACACAGTGAAAGGGCCTCTAGCCTAGTGGTTAGAGAGCCTGAGTAGCACCCAGCAGACCCAAGTTCGACTCCCTGTGGGAGCGAATAATTGGGTTTGGAATAAAAATATATAAAAAAATAGGTAGTGGCTTCCCCTCCCGACTTCGGTAAAAAAAAAAGGCTAACACATCGCTGCAATGCTGCCTTCATGGCAATTTTTTTGGCTATGTGTCGTCGTGGTGACCTATTTGCACCCACTTAGAGAGATGGTGTACCTAAATGTACCCACTTGCCAAGTTTGTGTACTAATGATGCATTTAACTCTATAATAATCATACCTCTAGTCATACAATTGTACAAAATAGTTTGGAAAATTGTTGAAATATGATCAGTTATGCAATTTTTATGCTTAACTAATTACTAATCAAAATATAAAATTGACTTATCCAAAATAAAGTACATCTTATATTCTTAAAAGTGTGCCAATGGCCAAAATTCCTTTTTTTTATACCATCAATTTTTCCATGTGTTTCTTTGATTAAGCGAAGGCAGAACTAACAACTTAACACACCGCATTCAAAGGGATATTCATAAATGTGACACTGCGCATGAAGTCAAGGAACTTTAGATGGCTCATCTCCTTCCCCTTTCCTGTAGCAGCCTCTCTTCTCCTTCTCCTCTCTTCTTTCCTATTCTTCTAGGGGGCTTGAGCTCCCATGCTGGATGTGTCCTTGCTTCCACCTGTAATATATGTATGCATTAACATCATTTCGATCAATACAACATGTAAATCGTTTCGTGAAAATGATTTTATGCTTCAACACAAAGAAGAGGTTCCATCATGGTTAGGTATCTACAAGTAAAAGGAGAGAGAAGAGGAGCTTGTTGACATGTATATGAAACTGTTCTCGTGGAAGAGGACAAAAAAAAAACCAATTTTGCAATTGCGGATAATCTTGAAGTGGCAACAAGGTAATAAGTTCTATGCATGAAATTTCACGCAGCCTATTCGGAGCTGACACAAAAATGAACCTTTTTTTTATAATAGTTGACATTGTTTTCTTTGGGAAGGGTATGATAGTTAACGTTGTTGGTAAGATATTTGACCATCGCTCCCAAGAAGGATCACCAGTTCTTATGCAAAGATCCCCTAGGATCACTTGTTGACCAATCGATTAATAAAGGAGAGCAAAAAAAAACGTACTGACCAACATCACGAGAAGAAAGAAAAAAGTTCTCTGTTATGAAGTCAACCGACGAATCCAACCTTGTTGTGCGATCTTTTACCCGGGACGAAGAACCTTCGTTGTGTTACAGGCTTACAGCATTGTGGCAAGCTCACGGTTAATTCAGACCGGAGACGGCCAATCAATTCTCGGCTATGCAATCATCGATCTATGTCCGGAGTAGAAGGCTTTTTTCAGTTTTTCCTGTTTGTGAAATCTACTCCTTGCTTGGACTCGGGGATTCCGGAGCTCGGCGCTGGATTCCTCGGAGGCAGCCAGCTGCCGTTTCCGGGACGTACGGAGCACTCGAGCAGCCTCTGCTCACCTGGCGCTGGCGGCCGGCCGCGCCGGAGCTGTAGCCCTGCCGTTACCGCAGCGTAGACGTGCCACCGCGCGCACGCCGTACACGCCAGGGCGCAGCCGCACCGCACGCCGCGGCGGTCAGACGTACGCACGCTACCCACGCTCCACGGCAGAGCCAAAGCGGGAGCGGTCAGGCGATTTATGCCGCTGGATCCCGATCCACCCGTGCAGCGCCACCTCGGCCGTTAATACTATCCTACCCCGCTCGCAGCAGGCATCACCACCCACCGCGCACCGCCGCTTCTTCATAAATCATACGGCGCCTCTCGCCGCCCCGCCACCAACTCTGACCCTGCCTCCGCTGCGTGCGTACGCGGGCAGGCGAGCGAGGCGCGGCCGATCGAGGGAGGGAGGGAGAAATCAGAAATGGGCAACTGCCAGGCGGCGGAGGCGGCGACGGTGGTGGTGCAGCACCCGGGCGGCCGCGTCCAGCGCCTCTACTGGGCCACCAGCGCCGCCGAGGTCATGCGCGCCAACCCCGGCCACTACGTCGCCCTCGTCACGCACCGCCCGGACGACGGCAAGCCCCAGCCGCGGCCCGAGGAGCAGCGCGCCGGCGCGGCGCGGGTCACGCGGGTCAAGCTGCTCAAGCCGCGGGACACGCTGGCGCTCGGCCAGGCCTACCGCCTCATCACCGTCGCTGAGGTCACCAGGGCGCTGCAGGCCAAGAAGGAGGAGAAGACACGGAGGGCGCAGCAGCAGCAGCAGCACCTCGTCCTGCTCCAGCCCAAGCACGCCGGAACGAGGCCCGGCGCCGGCGGTGATGCCTCGCAGCCGCCGCCGCCCCCGCAGCAGCTCGTGGATGACACCCTTGATCAGGTACTAACTACGTGCTGTATGATCACCATCCTTTGGTGCTCTGCTCAACCTCTCCTCTGTTCTCTTGTTCATCTCAGCTCTGTTTTTTCCTTAATCTGAAAACAACTCTGTTATGTGTTCTTTACCACCACTCTACTAATTGGGCTAGCTCATTAGCAGTTTAGCGCATCCTTGGATTGATTTAGACAATGTTTTGCGTCGATGTATGAATGTTCTTCAGCACTGGCATACCCAAAGTCCAAAACATTCTCAAGCAAAATTATTGCTCGATTGACTGCTCTGCTTTGATTATTTATTTCTAATCCTAGTTTCAAATTTTTATATGACGTCACAAGAGCACTAGAATTTTTTTTCTTTCCTACAGGAAATTATGTTTTCTTTGACCGATGAATAAGAGTAGGTAATAGCCTTTCAAAAAAGATAAGTGGAGATAAGTACCTACTAGGCGTCTAGGTAACTTGGCTTACGTAGCTTATTCCGGCTGACATTTCTATATTTAGCTGCCCACCCTCCTAATTCTATACCTTTATCTGCGCCACTAACACCTACCCTACCAACTAATTTGATTACAAAGGAAGATATCGCCATATAGTAGTCCACGATCAAGATACAAGGAATAAGTCCAATAATTTACTCGAAACATGAGATCATGGTTGCTTATAAGTATTGAGCAAATTATTCCGAACCAAAACTAGATAATATCATAATAACACCTTTGTCACGTCTTTCTTTCCTCACATCTGATGGAAATGGTAGGGGATGAGATGCACCAGATTTTTTCAGCTAATTCATGATATACAATAAAAAAGGTTCCCTACATGTTTGACATTCTGCAATCCAATCAGAGTGTCAGGTAATCGAAGAATATTCATGGAACATGGATGCATGATGCTAGCAGAAACGCCAATAAGCCACTAATCCATTGCTAATGAGCACTAATTGACTGGAAAAACAAAGGAACACTTTTACCATGCATTTTTTATGCCCCATATCCAAGTTAATTATCTCATTTGACCCTTAAACTACTATCTCAGCAAGTCAGCAAGATTTTGTCTTCTAGTTTTAGTCTACGGCCGCCCATCTAACTTCAACTGTCACTACAGGACACGGACGGCCACCGGAGCAATCCTAGCTCGGCAACGCACTCTGGCGCCAGGCATCGCCATTGGCGCCCTTCTCTGCACAGCATCGCCGAAGTCAGCAGCTGATTGTGACAAGCCCGTAGCCGGTGAACAATCTGCGTTCTAATAGAGTCCATGTTCGTCAGAGTTCAGCCTTCCTGCAGGGGAAGAGTAGCCCTGCCGATCGATCCAACAATCGGTCAGTTTCTTCGCTCGGCAGCTCAGTACAAAACAAACGAAAACTTGTTCTGAAGGGGCTCGTAGTTAGCATGCATCGAGCCCATGTAAGATAATTAAGAAGTGCGTGGCAGATCTTGCTCAGGTCATTTTAGCGAGTGTAAGATCGGTTGGGAGTTGGGACACACTGAAATGTTGAAAAAAAGAAACACTAGTGCGCTGTATGTAGTGCTGTACTGTTATATTCAGACATGGTTGCAAAGTACACCCCTTTGCAGGTGTATATAGCTTTTTGAGGATCTTGCTGCGCATTGTGCCGCGTTCGTGGCGCCGGATTGGCAATCATAAGCTCGCCGGCCGTGGCGATGATGCGGCGGGGAGCTGGAATCCACCACGCTTTATGCGCTGGGAGCGAGCCGCGCCGCGCCGCGCACGCAGATTCGGCGTTGGCGCGCATATTAGGGGTTGGCTAATGATAGGACGAGGGCTAAAGGGCTCCAAAATCAGGTGCCCACACCACACACCTGAACCGAGTACTTGTGCATGAATGCAACTATACAAGGGTGGGTAGGAGTACTTGAAATGATTGTCTAAGTTGGTAGAACAGGGTTGCAGGGATCATCAAGGGGGTTACAATTACAATAGCATCAGCAGGCCATGTTTGTACAGCCTGCAAAGATATCCTGCTTACCTGAATATTGAACTGCCATAAGTTGATGCATGATTACTGCATGTAGCTAGTACTACCATACTAGACTGACCGGCTGCAAGATCGAGCTGCTTGCTGCTCCTGATTTCGGAGATGCACGATGTGCAGGAACCATGCAGGCATGACTCGGAAGTCAGAACCTATCTCCAACGTTCTTGTTGCTTTTGTTGAGTAGCGAGGCACACAAAAGCAAGCCGCCGCAAGCGAGGATTGAGGATTGCTGCTAGTGTTAGTGCTCGCCGCATTGACCAAGGAAAAGCCGCTTTGGCGTCCGCTTTTCTGACGGCCGCAGGGAATACTTACGTGATGCATTCAGCAGCCACCACGTTGGCAGAGCGCACCGAGACCGAGCTGTGCGCTTCTCCTACCTTTCGGCACTGCGCATTCGGGCTTCTTTCTGCAGACACCGATCGAGCAGCTAGCTAGCTAGTGCGCATGCAACGGCCGGCCGCGGCCGGTGGCCGGCGCGCCCATCCACTGCGTCCTCCCTGCCCGCGCGTGGCGTGGCGTTGCGTTGGGTAACCTGCTGCCCCACTAGAGCACTGAGGTGTTTCCCTTCCTGAATAACCAAACCAATGGTAATCCTTCCCCGCAGGGCAGCGCCAATGCAATGCGCCATGGATCAGTGCAGCCTCTCTGATGGAGTCCCAACTACGAGGATCTGAACATTCCGCAGTGATGATGACGTGCTCGGCGCTTTTGAGGATGTGACTTTGGCCGAAAGGAACGGCACGATCGACAGCGCAGGAGCTCTCCTCCGTCGGGACGTTGGATTCGCCTTTGTTTCGCTCGCTTTTTTCATTGCTCCGCTGCGTTTTTATCAGAGTGGAGGATATCGGGGTGGCAGCGCACGAAAAGGAGCTAACAAGTCGGCATGCACGCGGCAATCGGCATGCAGGATAGGATGGGATGGCAATCGACAAAGCTGCCAACCTGCTGCCGTGTGGCATGCGCGCGCGCGCAAGCTTCAGAACTTCTGCTTCGCGATTGATGCTAGCGACTAGCGCCATACCGTATCGTCTTCACCACTGTTAATTCGAAGGTCACTCTCTTTTTTTTTCGAGGTAGGCTGACATACACGTTAATACTCACACCAGTCTACCGCCCGGCATCCCTCTAGCTAATCCTTAGCCTCGCCGGGGCCTCCCTGAAGTTGGGATTGACAATTCAAAACAAAATCCGTGGTACGAATCAGATAAACCTAAAAGTGTTGTGGTTAAATGTTGGGAAACATAAGTGCCAAATCGTTGCTGAAAATTGCAAAGTGAATCATAAAAAAGCATTCTGCATTGCACTAACTAAAAGAAATGGCTACATTCGATAACCTTGCTAACTGAGCTGGATCATCCAATTGATCGCACTTTGTCAGATATAATAGTACCTGCTAAAGCCAATACTCTGGATCATATTCTGAAAGGGACAAAAATGAACAGATAAAAGGCCAGGACACTGCTGCAAATTGCAAAATGAAACAAAGTAAACTGAACATCCTAAATTGTACTTAAACTAACTTTACCAATCAAAAGAATCGGGGTTTAGTACAAATACAGTGTTGCTAGGCTGGATCGTAGAACGGATCACACATCATCAGACAACACCTGCTAAAGGCAGCACCAAACTGCCGATACTCTTATAATGATCGCACATCATCATCAGATGGTTACACAAGCACGCGGCCCAAATGAACAGATGCTGCAAGATCTCGTTCTTAGGTAGTTGGTGCAGACTGTCATCAAGACCTGAATTAGGATATCTTGATCTGTCAACAGTAATCATTGTAGGCCTTAACAAGTATCATTATAGGTCAAATAGACAAAATATTTCAGAGATCGGCCAACAACAACTTTCACATTTTTGGGACTCGGGTAGCGTTGATCGTTCAAATCTTTCATGTCATCTTTGTAATTAAAGTGGGAAGCTGGCAGCGGTCCGAAATGCTCATCAAGCTGGTTAGCAAAGAATGTCGTTGTGACACTGCTTTACATAAAGGCTGGACAAATTTGGTAACAGCGCCGTCTTGCCACCGAATAACAAGCAAGCGATTGCCGTGTGGTCTCGAGGAATTTCAGTCAGTGCTCTCCACCACATGGCATTATTCATGGTCCCCAATAATGACAATGTATTAGGTATATGAACCAATCTATAAGGCCAATCTGACTGAGGTTTCATGGGAGTTTCGTACCATTAAACGTGTTAATGTGACATGGGAGAGAGAAGGAAGAGTTTCAGATACGCGAGAGGAGTATGGCACACGGAAACTTCATTCGTGCCGGTGATCAAACGGCACCATGAAGCCGATGCAAATGAAGATGCATGGTTATTCGTGCCTACACCGAAACTTGCATGCATAACTGATTATGCGCCGACGCTTAATAAAACCGGCAAATACCCATTTTTCACGTGAAACACGCGCATGTAAAGTATCCAACCTTTGAACTCACGACCTTCCCCTGGCATGGTACCAATACCTTCTTCCATCCCACCTACACGATATATCTACACACATGAGGAAGTTTTATTCTAAAATTTCATCTACTATTGCGGCATCTAAATGATTTCAAATAAAAAATTATTCAACTACAAAGTTGTCGATCTTTCAAAAAAAACTACAAAGTTGTAGATCTTGCAAAATATACAATTATTATGTAAAAATTGTCTCCATCCAAGTTTGTACGCAAAGGTTATGAACTTGTGGATACAACTGAAATTTGAATTAAAGAACTTTCAACTACAAAGTTGCAGATATGATCGAAACCTATAACTTCCACATATATTTTATCTGGATGCAAGTGCATATCTTGAGGTTATGAATTTTTGAATACAACATGAAGTTCAAAAGATAAGGACAAATAAATAAGTTCTAATTGATTTTTTGCATCAAAATGATTTCGAATAATAAAATTTGAACTATAAACTCATAGATCTTGTTGGCACCTACAATTTTCATATAAAGTTTGTGTACATCTGACTTTGTATGCAAAAATTACGATTTTTTTTAATTTCTGAAACCATAAGAGAGTCACCATAGATAATTCTAAAGGGTATCCATGCTGGATCTAAATAGAGCCGATAGAAATCTATAATACCTATATAGGTAGTCCCCACTAAAGGAATTCTCTCAATCCTTAGCAAGCAACGTCAGCACTAATAGATCAAGAGTCTCTTCTTTACTCAGCAGATCAGATCAAGAGATCAAGAGTCTATTCTTTACTCAGCAGATCAGATTAAGAGACAGATACTAATTACAGCACTAGTAATCATGGGACAGGCCGGCTGCAAAGTCTCCACGATTTAAAACCCACACGGCCACACGGGCGGAAGGCGGAAGCGCTCCCGGTCTCCAACCCCGAGGAGGACTGGCAGCGCCTCATCCGCTACCCCCGGGACGCGTCTCACCATCCCATCGTTCTGCGGCTGCCTGCTCGCCTCCTGCAATGGCGCCGTGTAGTTCTCCGCAGCTTGCTCGGTCTCCATCGCCGGCGCCGGGGAGCTTGCAGTCGTCGCACCGGAGCTCCACGCCGTCGCAGCAGAAGCGCCTCGCCGCAGCCGCGCCTCGCCTTCCCGTGCCGCCCGTCGCGGGCTCACCTCTCCCCGCGCTCGCGACCGCTGGAGGCCCCACTCGCTCCGCGCGCGTCGGGTTGCCGGAGTCGACGCTCCTCCTACGTGTTGAGCCGCTGGAGCTGCCGCTCCTCGCATGCGGTCGCCGGAGCCGACGTACTCGCGGCCACCGGCTGTGTCGCACGCCTCGCCGCACGGGGACAGGAACCGCCAGAGCCGACGTCCCTCCCATGCGTCAAGCTTCCAGAGCCCCGGCTCCGCTCCGCCGCTCCGTACTGGTCTCCGATTGCCGCTTCAGAAACGGTGGATCAGGATGAGGTGCTGCTGGACGTCTGTGGACTGTGGATAAGAGGATGGGTTGTAATCTTTTTGATTTTTTTAACTCATGGAGCCCACATGATAACCCTACACAAACATGACAATCCGTCCCTCAAGGAGAGTTTGCAGTAAGTTTCTTGAACCTGATTTTTGTTTCACTTAGGTTAGAATAACAGATATTGGTGTTGTTTATTCGTATGTGGTGCCTATTTAATTATTAGCTGTGTTTCAGGCTCACACCTAACCAATATTAATTAAAACCAGAGCTTACTGTTGAAATTGAAATCTGGAAACAGTTCACAGCTAAGTTGAGAAGGGATGGGGGAGTCCAGATGCGGTTGACTAAAAAAGCACGAAAGCAAGCAGAGTCGTTGAACCACCGTTGACAATTAAAAAAAATCCTTGCTTTGCTGAAATTTTCAGCAGCTTAGAATTTCCGTGATATTTAGCAACACCAAGCACTGTCACCATCATAGCTTATAGTAATTTTTAGGTATTTTTATTAAAATCAAATATAATAACGGATACAGCGTCTCACAGCAAATTTTGACACAAGAAAAAAGATAATCCGTTCATTGCAAATGCATGTTACTTCATCAATAAACAGCATATCTATGGCCCTCTGTTATCTATTAGTACAATAAAATTCATAGAATAATTTAGCTTCACGTTAAAAGGCTGAAAACTTCACAAACACATTAATTAATCATATAAATTTATGCAAAGTATCCCGCAACAACGCGCGGGGAATTCACCTAGTAATCCATTATACATGCTGGCTATTGGTGAGAGCTGGCATGAATAATCCTAAAGGGTATTCATGTCGGCTTTTAATAGAGTTGATTGAATTTTTCTGGTGAAAGGACCAACACTAGGCCTAGAGGGGGGGTGAATAGGCCCTGTAATAAGATTCTGCAAAGTTTCTCCAAAAATCTGTCAGTTGTCGGATGATCCGACACAGTCTCGGATCTTCCGGCCAGGAAGATCCGACACTGTGTAAGATCTTCCGACGAGGTGAAAAACTTACTTTGTGATTTGAATTTTACTGACCTTTTGATGATTCTACTTGAATACAAAGTTCACAAATGATATAAGGAACCTTCTAAATATGATCAATATCAGAGTATAACAACAAACAAGTAGATCGGGTCAAATCAAGCGAAAATAACAATAAAAGCAAGTGAGCACACGGAGACAAAGAATTTACTTCCGAAGTTCACTCCACAAAGGAGCTACGTCTCCGTTGAGATGCTCACAAAGAGCCGGGCTGTCACACTAGCCCCAAGTCTCCCTCAATCAACCACAAAGGAGGATTGAGTTACTTACTATTGCTCTCACAAAGAGAGAGGAGATACAAACGTTCCGGTGCTCAAACCACAATGGAATGGGAGCTACCGGCGACGCATAACCGTCTAGGAGCAAGGCTCCAAGAGTAACAAACGCGAATCGACGAATCAAAGTTGCTTCAAGTGCTTCTTGAGATGAACAAAGTGGAAGCTCACAAAATGCTCTTGTATCACACCTCAAATCTTCTCCCACACTCAAACCCTAGATGAATCCTTGCAAGAATCGAGCTTGGGGAGGAGTAGAGGAGTGGAAAGAATGCTCAAGTGTTGTGTTAGGTCGTGAGGAGCAGCAACTATGAATGAGAGGGGTGAAGGGGTATATATACCAACCCCCCAAAATATGACCGTTATGCTCTCTGCGAAGGAGTACCGGATCTTCCGACCCTGGGTCGGATCTTCCGGAGAGTAACAGATCAGTGTTAGAAAACCCAGAAAAATTCCAGGGGTCGGATCTTCCGACATAGGGTCGGATCTTCCGGGGGACCCCAGAACTTCCGGCCCGGAATAAGCCAAGACAGAGCCGGCCGGAACTTCCGGTCGGATCTTCCGGCCTAGGGTCGGAACTTGCACTCAGGACACTCAGAGGCTTGAAAAACAGCTGTCATGGAAGTTCCGATGCTACTGTCGGATCTTCCGGTCCAGAAAAACTCGAAACCAAGCCGCTAGGAACTTCCTGACCGGATCTTCCGGCCTAAGTTCCGGCCCACCTATCAAAGTTTAACTAGGCAGTTTTTGAGTCTCTCATGGGATTTTCATCTCAAGCATAGCACTTTGACAACTAAGAATTATCGAGTACGTCCCCCTTGATAGTACGGTGGTCCTATACTCAATTTCAAACCGAAAATCAAATTTAAATCTTCAATCGAATCCTCCACCATACAAATAAGAATTGGGGACCTTCCTTTCACATTTCTTATCTTTTCTTTTCATTTTATTCCTGCACAATTCATACAAAGCATTATATCCAAATTTCCATTATCATTAATCACCAAAATTGATTAAGTGCCTAGATGCACTTTCATCTGGCTAGATCTATTACATACCGCCATGGATGACTTATACGTGCCGGTTCTATTATGTCCGGCACGATTAAGCCAATACAAATGAGTGTTCCTCAAGTGTGATTGTAAAACCGTGATGCATATGACATACATACACACAACAAAAGTGAAAAATAACATGATAAAATAAGATAGTTCAACATCACACTTGCATAAGTAAATAAGTCTTACAAATAAAAGTTCTCACTTGGCACACACCAAACATAACACCAATCAAGTTCTTACAAGTCCACAAACTAAAACAAGAATAAACGATAGAGAGCCAAATTCACTCCCCCTTTGTCATCAAAGACCAAAAAGGGAGCTACTCGGTCGCGTCGTCATCCTCATCATCATTAACTTGTTGAGGAGCTTCAAAGACTTGAGAGTTTTCCTCCCAAGGATTGTAAAAAAAAAGAGGAGGAGGTGAGAACTCTCGGAAGATAGATCGGAAGATGAGTTTCAAGACAGAGCCCCCCGGAACTTCTAAGGGTAAGATCCGATGGTGTGTCGGAAGATCCGGGGCAGCAGGTTTCAGCTTGAACTGAGATTTTCTAGATGAGATTCGATAGATGATTTTGAGAGATATAGCCTATGAATATGTAAGAAACTTGTCTCAAAATTGATCAGCAACAAACAACATTACACAACTATGATCAATTTGAGACAAGGAATGATCCAAAGATCATAAGATCAAATATTTTGAAAAAATCACACAAAAATAAGATAAAACAATTTTTCTTCTAGTCTAGGCAACAAACAATTGTGTATGCAACAAGTCAAGCCAAGTTACGAGAATCCAAGATATTTAGCTCACTCCTTAGAGAACAAAACCTTTGCTCATCGAGGGGTTTGGTGAAGATATCGGCTAGTTGTTTATCGGTTCCAACATGGCTTAGGGCGATATCTCCTTTTGCTTCATGATCTCTAAGGAAATGATGTCTAATGTCAATGTGCTTGGTTCTTGAGTGTTGAACAGGGTTGTTTGCTAGTTTAATGGCACTCTCGTTGTCACACAAAAGTGGAATCTTCTTAAACTCACAACCAAAGTCATTCAAGGTTTGCCTCATCCAAAGTAGTTGAGCAGAACAAGCACCGGCTGCAACATACTTGGCCTCGGCGGTGGATAGCGCAACAAAATTTTGTTTCTTGGAGCTTCAAGACACCAAAGACCGACCAAGGAATTGGCAAGTCCCCGTTGTACTCTTTCGATCTACCTTGCAACCGGCATAATCCGAATCGGAATAGCCAAGTAGATCAAAAGTGGAGCCCTTGGGATACCACAAGCCAAGGTTTGGAGTATGCACTAAATATCTAAAGATTCTTTTAACAGCCATCAAATGACATTCCTTATGATTGGCTTGAAATCTTGCACACATGCACACACTAAGCATAATATCGGGCCTAGATGCACAAAGGTAAAGCAAAGAGCCAATCATGGAGCGATATAACTTTTGATCAACCGATTTTCCTTCTTCATTGAGATCAAGATGACCATTCACCGGCATGGGAGTCTTGATGGGCTTAGCATTGGCCATGTCAAGCTTCTTGAGCATATCACTTGTATATTTGGTTTGGCATATGAAAGTTCCATGCTTCAATTGCTTGATTTTAAATCCAAGAAAGAATTTCAATTCACCCATCATGGACATCTCAAATCTCTTAGTCATGATCCTACTAAACTCTTCACAAAATTTGTCATTTGTAGAGCCAAAAATGATATCATCAACATAAATTTGACACACAAATAAATCCTTGTCTACTTTTTGAGTGAAGAGAGTAGAATCGGCTTTTCCTACCACAAAGCCATTCTTTAGAAGAAATTCCCTAAGACATTCATACCATGCTCTAGGAGCTTGCTTTAGCCCATAGAGCGCCTTATGGAGCTTGTAGACGTAGTTGGGATGCTTGGGATCTTCAAAGCCCGGTGATTGCTCCACATATACTGTAACACCCTAAATTAGGCCTATTTAAAATTTTAGTAATAAATGTGTTTTTTATTAAAGTTTCCATGCTTAACATAGGGTAAATAAATAATTTTTGGCAAAATAAAATCAAATATAAGGTTAGAAACATTTTTGTTGCATCCATGCTGCTGCATTGTGTTTTGGTTGTTTGTGAATTAGATTGTAATTTAAATCCTCTTTAAATTTGAATTTGATTCGCATTGTTTGGAGCTCTAGAAAAGTTGTTTTGGCCATGGTTCGATTTTCCTCCCTGAACTTTCCCCCTCGGCCGATTTTGCTCCCCCTTCTCTCCTCTCTCGAGCCAGCCCAGCAGCACCCCCTTCCCCCGCTTCGGGCCCAAGGAACGACCGCGGCCTGTTGCGGCCTTCTCTCCCCCGGCCGGCCCAGCTTCGCCCGGCCTAGCTTCCTCCGCGCGGCCCACGACGCTGCTCTGCCCTCCCGGGTGCGACGTGAACCCGCCGCCGCCGGATTTCTTGGCGTGCGTGCCACGGTCACCTCGGCGTGCGCGCCAGATAGGGCCGCATCCGCGCCCCTATAAAGCTCGCAGCCCGGCCTCCCGCGTGCCCTAGCCACCCCTGCCGCCGCCTCGCTTCTTCCCCGTGCAGCGCCGCCGCCGTGAGCAGAGCAGCGCCGCCGGTCGCCCTCCGCCCCGATTCGCCGCCGTTGAACCTCCCCGGGCGAAGCCGAAGCCACCACGAGCTTCCTCGCGTCACACCGGAGCTTCCCCGCCGGTCCACGCCGCCGTTCGACCGCCGGAGCGCCTCCTCCACGCAGTGCCGTCGCCGCCAGTCCCTGCCTCCGCCGCGGGCCAAATCCCGGCCACCGACGTCCCCATCCGCCGCTGGTGAGAAGCCCCACGTGATCTCCTCGCCCTCCTCCACCTCCCGCACTAGACCCCGACCGCCCTAGGTCGCCGGTGCGCCGGCACTGCCGCCGGCCGGAGCCCCCTGTCGGCAATGGGGAAGCAGACCCCTCGCCCTTTTGCACATAACGCCCTGGAAAAACTCCCCTCCTACGCATAAACCCACCCCTCCCCTAGATCCATTCTGGATCGTCGGATCCAAATCCGACGGCCCGCATCCGCCGGCACCTAAGTCAAACAGGAGCTTGCCGATCAACCCGAGTCAGCCGCGGTCGTTTTGCAAAAGAACCCTTGACCTTTTTCGAAATCAACCCGCGGTCCAGATCTATTCAAAAATAATTAGATTTAGGTCCTGAATTTTATGGAAAACCCCCTGTCTTATTTAAAAATCGCACCCGAGGTCCTGTTTAAGTTATTTTACGCTTTAGCCCTACTGTTTTTATACAAAATTATGTTTTAGCCCCTGAGTTTTTGCAAATAAGCCCCTGGAACTTTTAAAACTTTGCCAGCAAGCCCCCGAACCGTAGAAACGCCATAACTTCTCCGTTTTAGCTCCGATTTGAGTGATTTTCGCGCTCACGTGTTCGTAGCGAAGCGTAGATTAGTTTCTAAGCCTTCTTTTGTTCTGTTTTTACTGTTTGGTGTACTGTTATAATAGAATAATATTGTTTGCATGTACTTGCTTGTGTGGATGCTTGTGTGTTACTTCGTGAGTCCAGTCGGTGAGCCGTACGCGCTTGAGTTCGAGGGTTACGAGGAGCAGGACCAGCAGCAGCAGCAGCAGTTTGAGGAAGGCAAGTATAGCACGGACAATCCTTGCTACCTAAACACACCTTTACATTATTTACTGCATATGCATGTGTCTAAATTGTTACCCTTTTAAGGTTGTACCTAGCTTTGTTTATCCTATACCTTGATTACCTTGGGTTATTGCATTTGGGTAGAACTTTGCTAGGCGCAGCTACTGTCACCTTTGCTTAACTGTTAATCTTGACTTAATGGTTCACATCAACGTTAATGGTAAAACTTGCTTTTTAGCAACATGGATCAGGGAGCTAGGGCATACGCTTCATGCTTGGCCCTAGTGTCTCTCCGTAAGGACTGGTTCTTAAAGCGGCAACCCAGGAACCTGTCGCCACCGCTGGAACTATAATGGCTCTGGTCTTGGACAAGTAACATGTACGGCTGTAGCTTGACAGTAGTTATCGACGGGCCGACGGCGTTATGGGAAGCATGGGTGAGAGTATGGTTTGATCCACCGAGGACGGGGTATCCGTCGGCTATGTCCCCGTGAGGCACAGTCCCGTGTTGGGAGCCACCATATGGCGGGGGCTCCACACGTAGCGCTATTTATTTTGTTGTTGATAATCTTTGCCGCGCTTGGACGCCATTGACCCCCTCGTGTCGCTACATGAGCGTTAGTCAATCTCGGTGCCTTGGGTCATGCTGCCTAGGTTGTACCATAACGGCTACTGTTTCGTTAGGGTGTCTTGTGAAAAGCCTCGTAGCGTCCATGTGCAGTCACACCTCGAAAGTGTTGATGTGCGTGGTTGGGTGCAAAGTTCCTTTGAACTTTTACGCGACTGGTGGGTAAAGGGCGAAACCTCTGTAGAGTGTATAATCTATCATGATAGCCTTGCTCAGGGTCACGAGCGGCCTGGATCCTTTTTGATTAGAAGTTGAAGTTTATTATTGTTTAATGCTCACTCCTATTATATTAATTGGGTTACAACTGGGATTCATGTAAATGTAGTGATTATGAGGATGTTAAAGATGAAACAACTAAAATTTGCTAATGCAGTATAGCCGTGTCAAGCCTTTTTTTTAAGCCTTCATTATCCGTGTTGTACTTGCTAAGTAAGACATTTACTTACACTTGCTATTCAACAAAATCCCGGATGGGTAACAGATGGATTAGATGGTACTGCTGCTGTTGAATTTTCTGAGGATCTGCCATTCTACTAGCTGTGCTCAACCAGTCGGTGTCCCCGTGGGTTATCGTTATCGGCTTCGTTTTCGTTTAGAGAGAATTAATAATGAGACTTCCGCTGTTTTATTCATTTATTTGAGTCAAACTCTGATGTAAAACCATTTATTTTATTCGAGCAATGTATTCTGTTATCATATTTGTTCGCTATATGTGTAATGACTTCCTGGGAACACATATGGCCGCATTTCAGGTTTCTGTGTAAATCCGGGTGTGATAGATTGGTATCAGAGCCAGGTTGACTGTAGGATCGCAGCCTAGTTAGAACGGTTGATAAATCATTAGGAGACCACCATGATTTTGTTTCAGATCATTTAGTTACGTTTTTTTTCAAAACCAGTGCTGTCGAGTCTTGTGTGAATCATGTCCCTGGGTGTTTGATTTTGTTATTATTATGGTTATGAGTGATTTGGATTTCTGTAATGAGTGTGATGGGCGTAGACGCAAATCTACCACCATCTAGATATAGGACTAAGGTTTAAGGAATATTAGTGAATAAATAGTTGGGTTATCTATCTCCTGTGCACTTCCTCTGTCTTACTCTCTATGTCTCTGAATCATATCCCTCCAAGTACTGTTATCTTCTTATGCACCATCTACAAGCATGGGTTATCTATTACCGATTGACAGGAATACTGATGGGAGATATCTTGCTATGGTAGATGGTTAACACCAGAGGCAACCCCGGTGGCAGTGGAAGCAACCAGAATCAGAACCCACCACCTCCACCACCGCCACTCACCATGGAGCAGATGATGCAGATGCAACTCCAGCTGACACAGCAGATGGCGCAGACCATAGCACTGATGCAGCAGAATCAGCAGAACCCGCCTCAACAGCACCACGTGCAGCCCAGATATAAAAGGGGCGAGTTTATGAAGGGACGCCCTCCTACCTTCAACAAGTCTAGTGACCCAATGCAAGCAGAGGACAGGCTCAAGGCAGTAGAAAGGCAGCTGGACATCGCACAGTGCAATGACAGGGAGAAGGTGTTATATGGAAGTAGACAGCTCCAGGGAGCAGCTTTGGATTGGTGGGATGCGTACCAATATGCTCACCCCAATTGTGATCAGATCACTTGGCAGGAGTTCCGCGACAGCTTCCGCTCTCACCACGTGCTGGAAGCGCTGATGACATTGAAGAAGAAGGAGTTCCTGGCATTGAAGCAGGAAGGTATGAGTGTCACCGCTTATCGTGACAAGTTCATCGAGTTGGCCCGTTATGCTCCAGAGGACGTGAATACTGATAGGAAGAAGCAGACCCGATTCCGAGATGGCCTGCATGATGCACTCCAATACCAGCTCCTGTGCTCCAAATTCGCCACCTTTCAAGAACTGGTGGATAGCGCACTACTACTGGAGCACAAGCGCCGCGAGATGGAGGAAAAGAAGAGGAAGCTTCAAGGCCCACCTTCAGGAAGCAATGTTCGCCCCCGCTTCAATCCTCAGCAAGGAAACCGGCAGATGGTGACTCCACAGCGCTTCCAGGGACAGTCCGGTTCGATGAACCGCAACCAGTATCAGCAACGTCCCCAGTACCAGCAGCGTCCCCAGTACCTCCCAGCACCACCTCAGCAGCGTATTCAGAACCAGCCACAGAATGGTCCTGTCCAACGCCCCAACCCGGCCAACAATGCACCTACGGCTCCGAGGTGTTTTGGTTGTGGTGAACTGGGACACTATGCCAGCGCTTGTCCTCGCAAGGCTCAGAACGCCGTTGGTCAGAACAACAATCAGAGGGTTGGGCAACCGCAAAACCAGAATGAAAATCAACAGCAGAATCCAGCAAGAGGCAAGGTCAACCACATGGGTGCGGAAACCGCAGAAGGAGCAACGGATGTCGTTGTGGGTACGTTCCCTGTCAACTCGACTCTCGCAACTGTTTTGTTTGATACTGGAGCTTCGCATGCTTTCATATCTGCTGCCTTCGTGAAAAAGAACATGATGATCTTGCAACCTATGGGGAACCCCATGGTAGTTAGTTCACCCGGGGGAGAACAGCGTGCCACTTTACGTTGCCCCTGTATCACCATCACAATAAGGGGGGTAGGCTTTGTGGTGAACCCAATAGTCCTAGAAACCCTTGGGTTTGATTTGATTCTGGGTATGAGCTGGTTAGCCAGATATGATGGGGTGATTCAATGTTCCAAAAGAGCAGTGCAGCTGACAGCAAAGACTGGTGAGAAAGTGGAGTATCAAGCAGCTAGTCCCTTGGGGCACAACCAGATCTACCAAGCCGAGGGTGTGGCACTGGAAGACATCAGAGTGGTGTGCGATTTCCTAGATGTGTTTCTAGATGAGTTACCAGGTATGCCCCCAGACCGTGAAGTTGAATTTGTTATTGATCTTAAGCCTGGTACTGCACCTATAGCTAAGAGGCCATATAGAATGGGAGTAAAAGAACTAGAGAAACTTAAGGAGGAATTAAGGGCGTTGTTAGCAAAAGGGTATATTCGTCATAGTTCTTCCCCTTGGGGAGCACCGGTTTTGTTTGTGGATAAGAAAGATGGGACCCAGAGAATGTGTGTGGATTATCGAGCTTTGAATGAAGTTACCATCAAGAACAAGTATCCGCTGCCGAGGATTGATGATCTCTTCGACCAGTTGAAAGGAGCATGTGTGTTCTCTAAGATCGATCTCCGATCCGGTTACCATCAGATGAGGATACGAGTGACTGACATCCCCAAAACAGCCTTCACAACCCGATATGGTCTATATGAGTTCACTGTCATGTCTTTTGGCTTGACAAATGCACCGGCATACTTCATGTATTTGATGAACAGTGTGTTCATGGACTATCTTGACAAATTCGTAGTGGTGTTCATTGACGATATTCTGGTTTTCTCCAAGAATGAGGAAGAGCATGAAGAACATCTGAGGTTGGTGATGCAGAGACTTCGTGGGCATCAGTTGTATGCCAAGCTGAGCAAGTGTGAGTTTTGGTTGAAGGAAGTAGCATTCTTGGGTCACGTGTTGTCCAATGGTGGAGTGGCAGTTGATCCGAAGAAGGTTAGTGACGTGTTGAGTTGGAATCCGCCTAAGGATGTGAGTGAAATCAGAAGTTTCCTTGGAATGGCTGGATATTATCGGAGGTTCATTGAAGGATTTTCAAAGATTGCTAAACCCATGACGACACTATTGGAGAAAAATGCTAAGTTTGTCTGGACAGGTGAGTGTCAGGCTAGCTTTGAGGAATTGAAGAAGAGGTTGACAACGGCACCCGTGCTAGTGTTGCCGGATATAACCAAGAGTTTCTCTATCTACTGCGATGCATCCCGTCTAGGACTGGGGTGTGTACTCATGCAGGAAGGCAGAGTAGTAGCTTATGCATCGAGGCAGTTGAGGAAACATGAGCAGAACTAACCGACACACGATCTGGAGTTAGCAGCTGTGGTGCATGCTTTGAAGATTTGGAGGCATTACTTGATTGGTCATAAGTGTGATATTTACACTGACCACAAGAGTCTCAAGTATGTGTTCACACAGTCAGATCTGAATATGAGGCAACGTCGTTGGTTAGAGTTGATCAAGGACTACGACCTGGAGATTCATTATCATCCAGGGAAGGCCAACCTGGTGGCAGATGCTCTAAGTAGAAGGAGCTATGTGAATAAGATCACGGGACATTGCTTACCGGAGGAACTCAGTTCAGAGTTTGAGAGGATGAGTCTGGGATTTGTGACCAGCGTCACCGAGATGGCAGTAGAACCGACCTTGGAACAAGAGATCAGAAAAGGACAGCTCGCAGATGAGAAGATCAAGGAGATCATGGAACTGGTGGCATTAGGAAAAGCCCCTGGTTTTCTAGTGGATGACCAAGGGACATTGTGGTATGAGAAGAGGATCTGTGTACCAGATGTAGTGCAGATCAGGGATGCAATTCTCAGGGAAGCCCATGAATCAGCGTATTCGATACACCCGGGTAGTACCAAGATGTACCAAGACATCAAAGAGAGATTTTGGTGGTACGGATTGAAGAGAGATGTGGCCACATATGTAGCCCTGTGTGACATGTGCCAGAGAGTCAAAGCTAAGCACCAGAGACCTGCAGGTTTGCTCCAACCCCTGAAGGTACCTGAATGGAAGTGGGAAGAAGTCGGTATGGATTTCATCACTGGCTTACCTCGCACTCAGAGGGGATTTGACTCAATCTGGGTAATCGTGGATCGTCTGACCAAGGTGGCGCATTTCCTTCCAGTAAAGACCACCTACACGGGAGCCAGACTAGCGGAGTTGTATATGGAGAGGATTGTGTGTTTGCATGGGGTACCGAAAAGAATAGTGTCAGATCGAGGTACCCAGTTCACATCACACTTTTGGCGACGACTGCATGAGTCTATGGACACTAAGCTACAGTTCAGTTCAGCTTACCATCCGAAGACAGATGGGCAGACAGAACGGACAAATCAGATATTGGAGGATATGTTGAGAGCATGTGCTCTACAATATGGTGCCAGTTGGGACATGAGTTTACCGTACGCGGAATTCTCGTACAACAACAGCTATCAGAAGAGTTTGCAGATGACACCATTCGAGGCATTGTATGGCAGAAAGTGTAGGACCCCACTATTCTGGAATCAGACTGGGGAAAGTCAGGTATTTAGACCTGAAATACTAAGAGAGGCAGAGCGACAAGTGCAGATAATCAAACAGAATCTGAAAGTGGCACAATCGAGACAGAAGAGCTATGCAGATATCAGACGGAGGGATCTCAGCTTCGAAGTTGGAGACTTTGTGTATCTCAAGGTGTCACCAATGAGAGGCGTGAAGAGGTTCAACGTCAAGGGCAAGCTAGCACCTCGATACATTGGACCGTTCAAGGTACTTGAGTGGAAAGGTGAGGTAGCATATCAGTTAGAGCTACCTGAGAAGTTGGCAGGAGTACACGATGTGTTTCATGTGTCTCAGTTGAAAAAGTGCCTGCGAGTACCTGAGGAACAGATTCCGATTAATGAGCTGAATGTGGAGGAAGATCTCACCTACGCTGAGCACCCTGTCAAGATTTTGGAGGAGTCAGAAAGAGTCACCAGAAATAAAGTGATCCGGATGTGCAAGGTTTAGTGGAGCCGCCATTCAGTGGATGAAGCGACTTGGGAAAGAGAAGAAGACCTCAGAGCTGAATATCCACAGTTGTTTCCATCCACATCCGAATCTCGAGGGCGAGATTCACCTTAAGGGGGGTAGGTTTGTAACACCCTAAATTAGGCCTATTTAAAATTTTAGTAATAAATGTGTTTTTTATTAAAGTTTCCATGCTTAACATAGGGTAAATAAATAATTTTTGGCAAAATAAAATCAAATATAAGGTTAGAAACATTTTTGTTGCATCCATGCTGCTGCATTGTGTTTTGGTTGTTTGTGAATTAGATTGGAATTTAAATCCTCTTTAAATTTGAATTTGATTCGCATTGTTTGGAGCTCTAGAAAAGTTGTTTTGGCCATGGTTCGATTTTCCTCCCTGAACTTTCCCACTCGGCCGATTTTGCTCCCCCTTCTCTCCTCTCTCGAGCCAGAGTGTATAATCTATCATGATAGCCTTGCTCAGGGTCACGAGCGGCCTGGATCCTTTTTGATTAGAAATTGAAGTTTATTATTGTTTAATGCTCACTCCTATTATATTAATTGGGTTACAACTGGGATTCATGTAAATGTAGTGATTATGAGGATGTTAAAGATGAAACAACTAAAATTTGCTAATGCAGTACAGCCGTGTCAAGCCTTTTTTTTAAGCCTTCATTATCCGTGTTGTACTTGCTAAGTAAGACATTTACTTACACTTGCTATTCAACAAAATCCCGGATGGGTAACAGATGGATTAGATGGTACTGCTGCTGTTGAATTTCCTGAGGATCTGCCATTCTACTAGCTGTGCTCAACCAGTCGGTGTCCCCGTGGGTTATCGTTATCGGCTTCGTTTTCGTTTAGAGAGAATTAATAATGAGACTTCCGCTGTTTTATTCATTTATTTGAGTCAAACTCTGATGTAAAACCATTTATTTTATTTGAGCACTGTATTCTGTTATCATATTTGTTCGCTATATGTGTAATGACTTCCTGGGAACACATATGGCCGCATTTCGGGTTTCTATGTAAATCCGGGTGTGACATATACCAACTCGGAGAGAGGTCCATTCAAGAACGCACTTTTCACATCTATTTGATGAAGCTTGAAGTCATGATGAGAAGCATAGGCTAGAAGAATACGAATGGATTCAAGCCTTGCCACCAGAGCATATGTTTCACCAAAGTATAGACCTTCAATTTGAGTGAAGCCTTGAGCAACCAATCTAGCTTTGTTTCTTGTGACAATGCCATTTTCATCTTGTTTGTTCCGAAAAACCCACTTGGTGCCAATCACATTTTGCTTGGGTCTTGGGACCAACTCCCAAACTTCATTTCTTGTAAAGTTGTTCAATTCCTCTTGCATTGCAATTACCCAATCCGCATCTCCAAGAGCTTCTTCTACCTTGAAAGGCTCTAAAGAATAAACAAACGAGTAACATCCGCAAAAATTTGCTAAACGTGAACGAGTAGTTACCCCTCTTTGGATGCTCCCAAGGATATTGTCAATGGGATGATCCCGTTGAACACTTTGATGAACTCTTGGGTGAGGAAATGTTGATTGACGTTGAATAGGTTGATCCTCATCATCTTCAATGTGGGATGCATCATTTTGAGTATCATCACTTTGATCTCCCCCTTGATCATTGCCACGATCATGATCGTCACCATGAACTTGAACTTGATCTTGAGGAGAGCTTGATGGTTCAACTCTTGTAGAAAGAATATCCATGTGAAGCGAGAGAAATCATTTGTTTTCCGGCTTGACATTCACTACATAACCTTGGCCTACAACATCACCATGATTATTATCACCGAAAGTTATCTTTTCAATGAGTGAGTCATATTCTTCCAACTTGGGAAACATAATCCTTTCTCCGGTCATATGATTTGAACATCCACTATTAAGCAACCAAGAAGGTCCATTGGAGGAATATGCCTACAAAACAAGTTTAAGCCTTGGATTTTGGTACCCAAAAGAGGTTGGGTCCTTGAGTGTTAGCGCTAGAAATTTTGGGCACCCAAACACTCCTCATCATCTTCTTGGTATGAGCACCAACATATCTCACCACCATCTTCCCATTGTGGTCCCACATGACCGTGTAATCAATGGTGTAATTGGGAGATGGTTTGTGCCCAATGACATCTTCATTCTTCTTGTCCTTGGTTGAAGTCTTGGCTTCCTTGCAAGTTGCCTCGACACTAGACTTGGCCCCAATGGTGTTTACCTTTGCCACACCATGAGCAAGGTTCATCAAGTCTCCAAGATTTGTACCCTTATTGAATAAAGGCACTTCACGTCCCTTCAACATTCTTGTGTCATTAGCTTTTCCACCTCTAGTGAATCCGAGACCATCCTTGATACTAGGATATCTTCCGGCCTTATATGCCGGATGGGACTCAAACTCACTCTTACCTTTGCTAATAGCCTTGGTCAACTCTTGAATTTGAGCATCTTTAGCTTTGACTTTCTCTTCTAGCTTAGCAAGGTTAGTAGCACAAGCATTCACATCAATCTTATAACATTTTGAGCAACCTTCACTAGTAGAGGCATTGGAATCAAGAGATGCTTTAGAGTTAGTATTAGTGCTCTCCCAAAGAGTGCCAAAGTTGACTTCAAGGTCTTTGTGCTTGACCTCTAGGCTTGAATGTCTTTCTTAAAGTTCACTATGAGCATTCTTTAGGTTGGCTAGAGAATCATTTGCCAAGGATAAATCCTTAGACATCCTCTCAAGTGAATCATTAGCAAGTGACAAGTCACATGTCAATTTTTCAACCTTAACTTTCTCTTCAACTAGAGTTTCTTCAAGGCAAGGTTTCTCTCCTTCTCAAGGATGAGCAATTCTTCTTGCCTATCAAGAGACTCCACTCTTTTCTCCAATTTCTCCAATAGATTTTTAATTTGTTTGTAACCACTTTTACCAAACTTGTTTATCATGTTTCTCTCATGTTCGGCTTCCTCTTCATCTAAATCTTTTCCTATTTCACTAGATATTGAGGGAGTGGATGATGGAGGAACGGAAGCATTTAATACCTTGGTCCCTTGAGCCATGAGGCACATGGGAGAATTATCATCACTATCATAATAGTTGTTGAAGAGCCTTGGTGTTGGTGTAGGGGCTTGGATGGCAAGAGTTGTCACTCCTTCATTGTCGGAGTCATCACTAGAATCCCAACCTTCACCAACATGAGCACTTCCATTCTTTTTCTTGTACTCCTTGCTCTTCTCCTTGTACTTCTTCTCTTTGTCATAGTATTTGTCTTTTGACTTCTTGTCTTCCTTGTCATTTTTCTTATGAGGGCAATCAACAATGTAGTGGCCCTTCTCACCACACTCATAGCATCTTCTTTGAGAAACCGGCTTCTTGTCACTCCATATCTTCATGAACCTCTTGAAGTTCTTCACCGTTATAGCGGTTTCTTCATCGGTGCTATCATTGTCACTTGAATCTTCCTTCTTCTTGGACTTGGAAGGCTTTTCTTTTTTCTCAACTTTCTTTCTTGGTTCGGCCTTGAGAGCGATTGCCTTGACTTCGGTTGGCTCCATTGACTTGGCAACATCCAAGTTGTTCATCTCGTGATATTGCAATTTATTGAGCAACTCCATGGGTAGCATTTTCTTGAACTTGCCCTTCTCTCTAATCATGGTAGCAAGGATTGGGTTCTTCGGAGCGTAAGCTCTAAGCATCTTCTTGGTCACTTTGTGCTCATCCCAATCTTTGCTACCGAGTATCCGTATCTCGGTGACAAGAAGTTTCAACCGATCATACATTTCTTGAAGAGTCTCATCCTTCTTCATGACGAAGGCCTCAAGTTCTCCTTGTAGGAGATCAATCTTGCCTTCCTTGACTTCGTCCGATCCTTCATGGGCCATTAGAAGAGTGTCCCAAAGATCCTTTGCACTCTCAATTCCCCTAACCTTGTTGTACTCATAGGCATTTAGAGCACTTCTAAGCACGGTCACGGCTTGAGAGTTGCGGAAGAAATCATATTCTTGTTCTTGACTTGGCGTTGCATCCTTGTCCACACCTATATTCACAATAGTCCAAAGAGATGGGTGAAGACCATGCAAATATACTTTCATATCATCGCTCCAACGAGCATAGTCAATCCCATTAAATTTGGGGACTTTACCCATTGGAACCGATGAGAAGTTTAGACTAGTAGGATCAAGAGATTTGTTAGAGGATGATGTCTCATATCGATGAGACACGGAGTGAAGTCCATCAAGCACGTCTCTTTCTCTAAGCTTCTTCTTGAGAATCATTTGTGCCTTCCTTTCGGCCTTTTCTCGAATCTTTTTCTTCATCTTTTCTTTTCTTTGCTTCATCTTTTCTTGTTCATCCAAGCTCTCATCCACATCACTCATGATGAGATCATCGTCACTTGAGCTTGAATCAACAAGCGTCGAATGTTCATTCTTGTGGGCGGAGCCAACCTCAGACTTTTCTCCCTTCTCGGCCATAGTGTGTTTCCCTTAGCGGTTAAGCCTAAACAAGGGATTAGGCTCTGATACCAATTGAAAGGACCAACACTAGGCCTAGAGGGGGGTGAATAGGCCCTGTAATAAGATTCTGCAAAGTTTCTCCAAAAATCTGTCAGTTGTCGGATGATCCGACGCAGTCTCGGATCTTCCGGCCAGGAAGATCTGACACTGTGTAGGATCTTCCGACGAGGTGAAAAACTTACTTTGTGATTTGAATTTTACTGACCTTTTGATGATTCTACTTGAATACAAAGTTCACAAATGATGTAAGGAACCTTCTAAATATGATCAATATCAGAGTATAACAACAAACAAGTAGATCGGGTCAAATCAAGCGAAAATAACAATAAAAGCAAGTGAGCACACGGAGACAAAGAATTTACTTCCGAAGTTCACTCCACAAAGGAGCTATGTCTCCGTTGAGATGCTCACAAAGAGCCGGGCTGTCACACTAGCCCCAAGTCTCCCTCAATCAACCACAAAGGAGGATTGAGTTACTTACTATTGCTCTCACAAAGAGAGAGGAGATACAAACGTTCCGGTGCTCAAACCACAATGGAATGGGAGCTACCGGCGACACATAACCGTCTAGGAGCAAGGCTCCAAGAGTAACAAATGCGAATCGACGAATCAAAGTTGCTTCAAGTGCTTCTTGAGATGAACAAAGTGGAAGCTCACGAAATGCTCTTGTATCACACCTCAAATCTTCTCCCACACTCAAACCCTAGATGAATCCTTGCAAGAATCGAGCTTGGGGAGGAGTAGAGGAGTGGAAAGAGTGCTCAGGTGTTGTGTTAGGTCGTGAGGAGCAGCAGCTATGAATGAGAGGGGTGAAGGGGTATATATACCAACCCCCCAAAATATGACCGTTATGTTCTCTGTGAAGGGGTACCTGTCACACCCGGTTTTAAAGGCAAAACCAGGTGCATCTCATATGTGCGCCAGGATTAGTTTACACACATATGGTAGACGTCACAAGTGAATATCCATAACCATGCATAACGAAAGAGTATTATAGTGCATTTATTACAATCTCAGAGTTGACACAAAGGTCATAGCGGAAGACTTAAATAAACGTTCATCTAACGAAGCAAAATTAACTCCAACTCCACAGGCATTGACTGGGGGAGACTCGCCTAAAACTCCTCAAAATCAGTGGTAAAATCCTCAAAATTCTCCCAATCTGAGCAGCATTCCGGGTGTAGTTGATGCAATAAAGGAAAGAAAAAAAACAACAAGTATGAGCACATGACGTACTCAGCAAATGTAATACGACATACAAGGCTGAGGCAAAAAGGTTGGCTGACCATACTGCAGTAAGCACTTTTAGTTGGTCAAGTTTTATTAAGCAACTATTTACTAGCAAATGAAAGTATATACCACCCACAAATTAATGAATGTCACATTCCCAACATATTCATATAACCACGATTTAAATCATGTTCAAGTATGATTATCATGTAAGGGTCCAGGCCGCTCTTGACCGTGAGCACGGCTGTTATAACAGTTTTACACTCTGCAGAGGTTGTACACTTTCACCATAAGCCGCGTAAAAGTTCAAAAGAACTTTAAACCCAACCATGCCGAGGGGGCCAATCCTCTTAAATCACACTACCGAGGTGTGACCGCATCGGGACGCTACGAGGCCTTTACAAAGATTCCTTAGTAAATAGTAACCCGCTAAGGTTTCCGGTTCAGAAGCAAAGCATAACCCTCCCTAATGAGATCTGTCTCTTACCAAAGCCCACAGCTCAAGAGGACCGAGCTATACCCCGTCAACCGCCGCACCTCTTGCCCCTTTCGGGTAAGGTCACCATCCACTAAAGTCTCTAATTAATTAGCCAAGACCAGAGCCATATAGTACTTATGGTTGCACTGTTTTCCTGGATGGTTCTCCATGTTCCAATTAAAAAGATATGATCTTGCCAATTAATTAATTAAAAGAGTATATAGAACATAGAGTAGGGGTTCATTTAACCAATCCCAGTTGAGCAAACTAAGCATCATCTACCATCAAAATTAATTAAGTAACCCAGTTTCAGGGACAGGGGAATATAGTGGCTAGGCAAATCCTTAAATAGGAACCCATCAAATTAAGACACATGCATGGGTGGTGAAATTAATAATTTTTAGGACATTTGCATGACATAATACACTAGCCTTCTTCCCAACTCTGTTGCTGCTCAAATCCTTCCCCAACAGTTGGTTCTTCAGAGAAATCCTCGAACTGGTCGTTTCCTAATCGCATCACACATTCACATGCAAGGAAACAATACAACAAATAAGAAACAGTAGAAAACAACAGCACAAAACTAACCTACACGTTACAACGAACGCGAGAGCACAAGAATCACTAAAATCGGAGTTAAAACGCAAAAGATATGGCTTTTCTAAGGTTCAGGGACTTGCTGGCAAAGTTTTAAAACTTCCAGGGGCTTAACTGCGAAAATCCGAGGGCTAAAACATAATTTTGGATAAAAACTCGAGGGCTTACGGGTAAAAAGACCAAAACAGGACCTCGGGCCTAATTTTAAATCTTGTAGGGGCTTAAACAGAAGAAAAAGGACCTAAACGTAATTATTTTTGAACTAACTAGGACTGCGGGTTGATTTTCAAAAACATGGAGGGCTCTTTTGCAAAGTTGCTGCGCTGACCGTTACGCGGTCGGTTTGACTCGGGGCTGAAGCGTCCTTGGCCGTTGCATTTCGATCTGACGGCCGGGAACGGATCGGGGGTTAACTTCGCCGGCGGTGACGACGAACCCGGCGGCGCTGCAACGTCCGCGGCGGCGCATCGCCGGACTGGGATCGATCTCGGGCTACACAGCTCTATTCACGACGGGACTTGGTCCTAGAGCATCAGGAGAGAATGGAGAACTCACTGCGAGTGATCTTGACGAGAGAAGAGCGACGACGGCGGCCGGCGACGATCAACGGCGGCGGCGGTGCTCGGCTTCACACGAACCAGGGGCTACGGCGGCCGAACTTCGAAACGAAGCGGCGGAATCGACGCACGATGACGAGAGGATACTCCTGGCGGTCTTGGTTTCCCACCACGAGCAACAACGGCGGCGAATCGCCGGCAATGGCGGGTGGCGGCTCTGGCGGCTCGGGTAGCTAGGGTTTGAGGGCTCGGCTTGATTGGAGGGGAAACGGAGGTGGCGGCCGGGTTAAATAGGTGCGGAGCGGGGGCTCGGGCACGCCTAGGCGTTTGTGTTCGAGTTGGACACGGCGGCGCGGCGAGCTCGGACTCGGCCGAGGTGTCCGGGTCGACGACGGGAGGGAGAAGGAAGGGCTGACAGCCGGGCCCCACTCGTCAGCGACAGAGAGAGAGCGGCGGGGGAGAGTCGGGACGGGCCGGTGCTGGGCCAAAAGCGGAACGGGCCGGGGAAAAGAAAAGGATTCGGCCCGGGGAAAAGAGAAAGGAGTGCGGGGAGGAAAAGCGAGCGGGAGAAAAAGTCCAGGGGGCAAACTTGGACTGGGCCAAGAGTTAAAGGGGCGAAAACGAACTCGGCTATTTAAACTTTTCTAAAACTCAAACAAAAGCAAATCAAATTCGAATTTAAACAGAATTTAAATTCCAACTTGATTTACTAGCAACCAAAAATATATGCAACAGCATGAATGCAACAAAAACTTATTTTGACTAAAATAATTATTTAATGTGAGATTTAAATTGATAAAAAGGCTAGAAATTCCAATTAAATCCTAGAAAATTTATTTAAGCCTTAATAAATCCTAGAAAAATTCAAAGGGTTGCTACAATTTAAATGTGATGAATTTTAGGGTGTTACGGTACCGGATCTTCCGACCCTGGGTCGGATCTTTCGGAGAGTAACAGATCAGTGTTAGAAAAACCCAGAAAAATTCCAGGGGCCGGATCTTCCGACATAGGGTCGGATCTTCCGGGGGACCCCAGAACTTCCGGCCCGAAATAAGCCAAGACAGAGCCGGCCAGAACTTCCGGTCGGATCTTCCGGCCTAGGGTCGGAACTTGCACTCAGGACACTCAGAGGCTTGAAAAACAGCTGTCATGGAAGTTCCGATGCTAGTGTCGGATCTTCCGGTCCAGAAAAACTCGAAACCGAGCCGCTAGGAACTTCCTGACCGGATCTTCCGGCCTAAGTTCCGGCCCACCTATCAAAGTTGAACTAGGCAGTTTTTGAGTCTCTCATGGGATTTTCATCTCAAGCATAGCACTTTGACAACTAAGAATTATCGAGTACGTCCCCCTTGATAGTACGGTGGTCCTATACTCAATTTCAAACCGAAAATCAAATTTAAATCTTCAATCGAATCCTCCACCATACAAATAAGAATTGGGGACCTTCCTTTCACATTTCTTATCTTATCTTTTCATTTTATTCCTGCACAACTCATACAAAGCATTATATCCAAATTTCCATTATCATTAATCACCAAAATTGATTAAGTGCCTAGATGCACTTTCATCTGGCTAGATCTATTACATACCGCCATGGATGACTTATACGTGCCGGTTCTATTATGTCCGGCACGATTAAGCCAATACAAATGAGTGTTCCTCTAGTAATGGACTATATATCATTATTAACAATGATAGGCATCGAAAGTATCCATTATCTTAAAAAATTATTCGCCTATGCTATTATAAAAAATAGTCTAAGTATCATTTATATCTAAATTACCCACATATGCCCATTGTGAAATACAATATATTAGCCCCTCTAATCTCCATCTAAATTACCCACATGTCCCATTATAAAAAATAATTAAAGTAACCCCAAAATGCATTTAATAAATTACCAACTTTTCCTATCATTAAATTATGAACCTTTGCTACAATTAATAAAATTAATCTAAGATGAACCGTAAATATGCATCTAAATTACCTACGACATTAAAAAATTATCCCAGAGAACTCCTATACATGATTCATACTACCCACTTCAATCATTCTTCATCATATAAAAAGACTCAAGGATACATGCATGGAGTGTGTCATCATTGCAGATTACATGTATATAGGAGTATGCACTAAGTGACAATTGATTTTACGTTAAACACAACCCATGATATGGATTTAACTAAACATATGTCAGACATATATGGATGTACGATGCAAAGGGGAAAAGCATGAATTGGGATGAAAATCATATAGAGTAATTAGACCTGAAGTCTATCTCAACCTAATAAAGATTACAAAGTGTGTAAGAATATGAAGAAATGAGAAAGAGAAAAGATAATTTTTTTTGATTAGCTGTGAGCCCCAAATTTATCTCTTAAAATTACTAGATATTATAATTCTGCATGGGTAGATGTAGTAGGTATTATAATTTAATTCTATCTTATTTTTATTTATTCTGCAACAAAAATTAGTAGTTAAACTTATGTTTAGGGACCGTATGTGTCATTGCAGAAATCATCACTTATTTGTTAATTCAGGGAGCATTTAAAGCTCATTTCTTTGGTCGAAACTTACTCTTTGGTTGGCAATTTAGAGTTAATTTTACATTGACCAATACATGGAGTAATAAATGTATCAATAGACCAGACCTGTCAAACCACTGAATCTCAATGAAAGGCCAAGCATGCCCCTATGGTGCTGGTACAATCAACACAAACAGACCATATTGTTATGGTCTTATTGGATTGCAAAATCGTACTCTGCTGAAGTAGTGCAGCAAGAGAGTGCTAACTCAGGTTTACCCAAACAAACACCTCAACTCGCAGCTTTGCAAGAGACAAACGGGCATATGATATGCTATTGCTCATTTTCTCTGCTAGTGGCACCTAACTTGACCAAATCTGAAGACACCCAGAATTTCCAGTCTAAAAGTGTCAAACTGAATGTAGCCCTTGCTTCACTTTTGCATCACTTTCCTGAAAGGAATGCATTAGTTGTTGCTCTAATGGTCCCCCTGAATTCATCATGCAGCAGGTGCTTCCTTTTTGTAGTCCCCCACATTTATGTCCAAATATATGTGTACCTTTTTTTCTGAATAAACTACAAAGAATATATTTATTTTAGCCGCTTAGGACTTGAAGGGCAACAGAAACAAAGGAAAAAAGAAGAACAAACTCATCTAGTAACAGATAATGCCGGGAATCAACACTGACGGCAGCAAAGAATTGAATAGCTGTCACTCCTCTCCGAAGTGGCCATTAATCTTGCGCCTTTTGCTTGGTGAAGCCGAGCTTACTAACGAAGGCGTTGGCCTCAGCACCACCGATGCAAGTATCTTCCTCCTTGTCGAGGTAGTCATTGGCATTAGTTGCTGCAGTAGCTGGTAGCAACTTCTAATTCCTTCCTGTAAAAATTATTTTCTCATCAATTACTGACACAAAGATCTTCACTTGATCATGCATATCAGATTATCTGGTCAGTCAGTTACCTACCTCAGTCAGGCCATTGCACCATGAAGCTGCCATCTCAGGGCTGATGCTGATGCATGACATGCCTGGTATCTCAGTTACTGCATACAGCACGGCTGCTGCTGCCATTGATGCAGGACAGTGGTTCAGGAACTTGGTTTCTGCTACATTACAGGAAATTCTAGGATTAGATTGCAGTTATTCTTATTCACGGCAATCCGTTTATCTATTACTAATTGGATGACACACTGACACTATGTCTTTGTATTACTGAAGCTATATAAATGGTGTTCGATTTCTCCAATAATCAATGGAGCCCAATTATTTCTTTCCTATGTGCGACAGCGCTTGGCAATTAATCCTGATGAAGATAGTACTGATTACTGACACTCTGAATCTACCGACCCCATGTATTCATCAAAGAGAGGCGAAGAACATAAAGACACAACGACATTGCGCATGCCTGCAGATCTCATCAGATATTCAAATTATCAGCAAGGCATTCGCCGGTTACAAAGGCAAGTTTACTGATCTATTTTTCTTTCTTTGCAATTAAAAAGGAACAAGAAAAGAATGGCCTAAAAAAGGAACAAGAAAAGAAAAGGAGTCAGTAGTAGTACCATGCATTGCATTGAGAATAATTTGGCATGTTTTCAAGACCAGATTTCTTGTGCAACTTCCTGACGAATCTGCCTTCCAAGCAAAGAGACTGATGAACGCAAAAGGCGTAAGAGACCGGAGCCTCCAATCCAGCTCGGCAAGGACGAAGAGCTCCATCCTTTGAACCGTCCGCGGTTCAAACATGCAACTTGTGCTGTCGATCTATTGGCATTGATCAGCAAAATACCCAAATGTGTAAGACAAGTGGCATGCGTCAAATGCATGGATGTGACATGAATTCAAAAGGATGAGGACCAAAGGGTTGGTAAAACTGGTTGAAGTTTACCTCAAGCTCCAGGAGGGGAGGCACTGAGGTTTCCTCCATCTTGGCAGCCAGAGACAAGCAGGCCACAGATAGCAAATGGAACGCCCATCCAAGATCCTGAACGGAATTGGATCAGGAAAAAGAAACCAGGTGAGCAATTTGACTGAAATCCCTTGCCATACATGGTAAAACTTACAATAAGATAAGCACAGTCCTGTGTAGCAATGGAAGATAGTGCAATTTTTAGATCGAACAAGTTGGTAAGCTAGCTAACCCGAATTTGATACCTTCAAATTTGTGGAAAGGGACGTCTCTCCCTCTCAATTGCATTTCGATAGTGGAGCAGACAATTTGGTAAAAACGTGAACCAGTAACTTTTTTAAAAAAAATGGTCCTATCCGACAATCCAAAAATCTGAACAGCTAGCAGACAATTTGGTAAAAATGTGTCAAAGATGGTCCTATCCGACAACCGTGCTTAGCTCCAAATCTGAACAGTGGCCCGGTCTGGTGATCATATAGTTCATCACGATCTGGCGCTTGTGAAAAGAACAGCATTGCAGTCACAGGCATGCTGCGCCTGACGACTACTAATGCAAAGGCTCCCTGTTCAATAACACATGCTATATGACAAACAAAATGGCCTGTTTAACCTAGATTCAGTCTAGAGCTCTCTGCAAGAATTGCATCTTTGCCCGAAACATTCCTCATGCTTTCGTGTGTACTGTCCTATGCTGGATATGCTCCCAGCTACCATGCATCAATCAGTTGTCAATCCCTTTTTTTCTTTTGCGGACCAATCAGTTGTCAATTCAATAATCCATCACTTAGCACTTAGTGACACCCTGGCCCACATGTCATGGGCGCATTGGTGCAATTATTTTGTGATTTATTAATTCTAAACTGCTTGCTTATAGCCATGGTCGCCCTGGGCCGCCGTCGCGCTCCAGCTCGCCGGCGTCCTCGCCGCACAGGAGGAGCGCGTCGTCGTCGTCGTCGCAGCACGGCATGGCCGTCGGCTCGCGGAGCGACCCCCTCAATCTCTCATCGCCTGCTTGCAACACTGTCCATCCCTGCCCCAAGCCCCCAACACTGGCAAATAGGAGTGCCATGTAGTACCTCCTCCAGGTATGCTGTGGTAGAGCCGTAGAGGAGCCAGCTGGACTGTATCTGTATGTGTGTATGAGAAGTTGAGAACGGTGATGGATGGTGCTGGGTATATGATGTCTTTGTTTTGATTGGTTTGGAGTTTGGACCACGTACTATTTTCTTACTCTTGTCTTGATTCTACTGTACTGTGCGCCACAGGCACCGAGCGAGACTGTGCTAGGAGGATATATTGTATTCAATTATTATCCACCGAGAGTAACCTAAGCTAAAAAGCTGAAACGAATAGTCCGGCCGTGGAGCTGACTTTCGAAAAGCTAAAAAATTAGAAAAGCCAGAAAGTTAGCTTACGAGGAAATAAACTGAAAGTAAAAAAGTAGTCTGAGAGGAGTTTTTTCTTGCTTTTGTTGTGCTGAAATAACAAAATTTTATTATAAAAGACAATAATAAAAAGGCAGCAGCTAAAAGCTTAAATGCTAGGCCAAAAGTCCAAAAACTACATCTCAAGAAAACATGTCCTAAGTGTGCATAGCTCGGTATAATTTTAGGCTATTATTCCTCTATCTATCTTCTATCTTCTATACTAAAAAGGATCCTAGAGAATTGAAAACACTTCCCACCTAAGAACCCACACATACCCTCTCACACAGGACCCACCAGTCAGGTTTTGAAGGAGAAAGCAGAACAAGAATCACAAGAAAACAAGAAAAAAATTAGATGTTCCAGGCACTTTTGGATGTATTACCTCTTCTTTTTTCACCGAGGTAAAAAGCTACCCGCCCGCCGTACCCACCCCGACCTGCCGTCCGTAAATTACTCGACCATCTCTTTCCTTTTTCCCTCGAGCCAGATCGATCTTTCCTTTTCCCTGGAGGCTGCGGTGTTGCCCATCCCCCGAGCGAAGGAACGAAGCTGCTGCGGCGACCCCCTCCCCTCCCGCTTCTGCGCCGCTGGCCCGCTGCCCTTCCTCCCCGTCTGCAGCACCATCCCTACCCTCCCCCTTCCTCCCCGTATGCAGCAACGAGGCTCCAGGCGCAGGACGTGCGCGGGCCGGGGTACAGGTTCTTCTCCGGGAACCTCCGCGCGCGAGATAAAGTTGCTCCGCGCCGAGGGCGCCGGGGCCACGCTAGGCGTCGGCGACCTCGACTTCATCCCCATGGTGCAGCCGCACCACCGCAAGTAGATCTCGCAATACGGTACGTTAGCTGACAGATCGATCTTAATTTCTGATCTCGCCATGCATGTTCTTAGTTTCTGATCGACAGCTCGATCTTTGTGCTGGGCGTCATCAAAGGTCTAGGAGATCATCTTCTGACCTAGGTTCTAGCTTCATTTGGAGGTATGCAGGCAAATTCTCTCAATTTTAACCTCTAATCTTATTGGGCAAATTTATGCTAGGGTTCGGTGGAAGCAGCAGTACAGGCGGCGGCAGTACCCTGAAGAGTTGCTCGGCAGGCCGACGCAAGGTGACCCCTTTTCCCATCGCCTTTTCCGTCACCATTTCTGACTAGCAGATCCATGTATGCAATGGGATGAGTGCAGTTTTGTAGAGCATTGGCATACTGGCTGTAGAACAACCCAACGGAAATTTCAAGAAGATGGTAAAGAAGTACATTACTCAGTGCCAATACTTTGTGGCAATGTGCAAATGGAACGGCATTTGCTAAACATTGTCTTTAGTAATCTTACTTCCAGAGTGTGAGTGCATGCTTGTGAGTTGTCAACTGGTAGTCTTGAATGGAGACTGCAGATTGATGTAATGCTGCAGACCTGCAGTCATTGAGATTCGAATATCCCCATGAGCTTACCAGAACCCTGCAGCAGAAAGTAGTACATGGTGAAAGTTATCTTCTGATAACATCTTGCAACTCTTGTTTTGTAGGGGTAAGGGTAATTATCAGATTGATTATGTGCCTGCTCTAAGAATAACAGAGGCTGACAAAAACAAATGACCGGAAGTAAGTTTTGAACTTGCATTTATGTTTTGATTTCTATGATTCTAGCAACGACCACGACGCCAACGCTCAGATCGGCGCCTGAGCGCGGATGCTGCTGTCTGCCTGCTGATCCCACTCCGACGACCTCGAGCTGCAGATGTGAGGTCTGGTTCTCTCCTTCCCTGTTGTTAATAATTCCCTTCATTTCTGCAGGCCCACCCAAAAATGATTAATAGGCTTGATGGAGTGCTGTTCTTTAGAAATTGCAACTTTTATCTCAAAAAAAGTAATTTTCATCTCGTGATCCATTTTTCATTATATCCATTATTACCTGATATGATTCTCTGCGGTGATGTTCTATAGATTAGTTAGCACATACATTTGGTTGGATTCTAAGTTTCTAACCATATTTCTTTTTCTTGCAAAATAGGAATTTAAAATTGTAGCGTGACATCTAAGGCAGTCAAGATGGTGATGTTCACTACGGAAGAGCTCAGTGGCATTATTATGGATATAAGAACAAAAACAACCATAATATGTCTGCCATTGCTCATGTGGACCATGGTATGTGCCAGAAGATCCATCTCTTAAATTCATGGTGCTTGTTGCTTATTCAAAATATCTATGCTGCTAACGTGATGTACCACATATCTGTTTGGACTTAGGATTGATTCTGTGCATTAAGTTCTGTATTGTTTTGGTAGAAATTATCTTTTAAAGACGTGCCTGAAAAATATAGGTTGTAACTTTGTCACTGACTAGATGATTCTGAACATGAAATGCAGAAAGCAGGTCTATCTTTACCTAGGATGGCTCAGGTGGCAATAGGATTAAGGTCGTGCGGCACCATGTGGCCTGCAGTCTGCACACCATGGTATGCTGATGAGTTTCTTCCAGTTGCACAGAACACTTCTTTGCATGACTTCCTCGATAGTTACCTACAATTCTGGCACCAGTGTATGATTTACCACACTAGGACCCAATTGTTTTCCTCACAACCTTTTCGCTAAGGCACATTTATTTATTATGATATGCTTGTTTTTCCAAATAAGCATCCTGGATCCGGTCATGGTGAGTCCCTTATGAAGGAGCATACAGGTGGGACTTGTGTCGGGTTTATTGAAGTGGGATAGGCAGGTTTTGTAGTTATCAATGGAAGATTGGGGAAATGCAATTGCTCATCGATCATTAGCACTACTGTGATGCTTCCATGATGTATTTTGGCGCAATGCCACTGGCCTAATTGCCAAGTACTGTTGTTTAGTTTGTTCAGATAATCCTATTGGTGGCAAGCTGGTAACGCCTGGAGCCCTGGACCCTAGAGTGGGAGGCTGGACCAGTAGAATTTGGCATCGCTTCAATGTGAGAACTATGTTTGACTTCCATCCTTTCCCAAATTTTTGTCAACCTTCTGTTATGTACTAAAAAAAGGCATTGCTTCCATTTCATGTGAAGCTTGTGATGTAAGTACGATTGATATTCTTCTGGTTGGTAAAAAAGCAGTACCATAAATTTAATTGGGTTCTCAAAAAATTGATAATACCTAGAGACTAGGAGCTGCTTCATGGTAAACTAGAGATACAAAATAGGATAGTTTGGGACATTTTTAGGATAAATTGCATTGAAGGTTTTTTTTAGGATGTGCCAGCAACTCTATTTGTGTTGTGGACTCTAAAGATGCTCTCGTTCATTAGCTTCTTAGGTTTGTGTGGGCTACGGCAAATTCATAATAGTGGGTTCTCTAATTTACAGTTTCATCTATTGATAAGCTTCAAAGCCTATTCCATCGGCATGTTTCCTGGTTTGAAAAAAATTAATTGGAGAAGTCGTCTTGCTACATGGTCATAGTGCACACTATTTTCCCACTGCTTTAATGATACTTTGCTATCAGGTAAACAGTTCTTGAATAAATTAAGTCCAGACCAGAGGATTCAATCTTTCTCACATGGGTTAGAAAGTTACCCTATGTCAATTCTTTTTGCAGTGCCCTATGTTAAAAAGCAAGAGAACGACACTGCATCATTAAGGTTTTGCTTGGCTAACTGGAATTGTGACTTTTAATTTGTTTTTAGCTTAGCATAATTTGCATGGAGTCCTACCTGATAAGCTGAAGGTTAGGTTTAATTTATGTTGGCAGAATCGCTGCCCTCATGGCTTTGGTGAACTAATCTGAAAATTGTTCTGAAACAGAAGATAGCTTTGACTTTTGAACTTAACATTACTAGAATGTTTTTTCAGATACGCATTTTATTGATCATCGTACTCACATGTGTTGTGTTTCCTTTCACCTTATTTATATATCTCTTGTTAAATTTTTGGAGAGCCGAATTCCATTGCTTCTAACACATTTCTAATTTGTATAGATGTGGAAATTCATATTTTTAGCCGAATTCTGCCCATCCTTTTTGATCCTTTATCAGTGCCAACTGATAAACATTAACATCTTAGCTAATCTATCTCTATAGTAATGCAGGTTTTTTGGATGAAATCTATAATGTCACCTATTCGGTAGCACTACTGATGCGCATTATATCTTTTGGAGGTAACAATTGCAATTGGTGCCTTACATATCACTGCAGTTTGTAATTACAGAATTAGGCCATTTTCAGAAATAGAGTTGATAAGAGTATTAGATGAACCTGACAAAGTCCACCCACAACAAGTAGTCTCAGCAAGTTCTAAAGATCACAGAGTTCAGATGGAAAAGTTGGAGGCAAATATACCTCAATTGGTTCTTTGGAGTTAAATATACCGTACAGATGCAGGTACTCACACGCACGCACACTCATTCTTATGAATACACACTTCTTTCAAGTTATTTTGAGCTTTCCTATGCTCTCACAACAATATATTTTTCTATAGAATTTACAAATTGATCTGAATACAGGTCAGGAAGGAGTAGAAGAAAAAGAAACAACAAGGGAGAATGAGAGATAACAAGAGGAGGAAACGAAGCGCATAATGTTCTTAGATTGTTTTGTTTCTTAAATCTCTCTTATCAATAAAATATTTTAAAAATATGTATGAACATATTTTATACAAACAATTATGATATTACTTGTTTAGCGCGTGACTATTGAATGTAAACATCTTGTTTATCAGTTTTATTTTAAAACACGTGCGTGCCGCACGTGCAACCAACTAGTGCACTACAAGATTCGTAACTTTTGCCTAGAGTTCTGCTAAAGTGGCAGATGGGGAGCTAAGTCATTTCAGCCACTAATCTCCGCGTCATGTGCTATTGTTGGTCGGTAATGCCGGTCCTGAATTTGCGTTAGCTCTCGGCAAAGTCAGATATCTGAGCGAATGTTGTAATTCTTGTTGTGTAGGGGACTAGGGGTTGCAGCCGAAGTTTGAAGTCAATCATTTTGTTCTTCGTCTCATCTTAAGTACTTTCATCGTTTTAATTTTTCTAGATGTATAGTAATATTATATATCTAGACATTGTATATCTAAATGTATATTACAATCACGTATGTAGCAAAATTAAAATGATAGCAAAATTAAAATGATCAGACTGAGGGAGTAGTTTTTTCACATAAATAGTTTTGCCAATTGTACACGTGATTGTTATTTCTTATTTGTTGGTTGAAGTTATCTTTTGAGAAATTAAAGAGTAAATTACACCAACCATACCACAACTTGTATGGTTGTATCACTTTGATCTAACAAGTTGCAAAATAAGCAAACAGATACATAAAGTTATCAAATATGTGCATGTACGGTCATATTTAGTCTATCAAGTGTATTTTGCCATGGCAGATAACATGTCCTGTTGCTTAGGTCACAAGGATTAATTTCAAGGAGTCCGAAGACCAAAATACAGAATTTACATGTCTAAGCCCTTTCCCTACATCCAGTGGCATCATCTTTGTTTTCTATTTTCTTTGTGTTGTTCATTTGTCAATAACATAAAATATGGTTTCAAAAATGTAATATGGAAGTCGATCTGAAGACATCTCGTGAGAATAAAGAGTGGTCGGACAACGGTAATATTTTGCCCATTTGTACATACTAGACCTATACAACCAAAGTGATTCAATTTTTTCAGAAAATGAGTAAATTAATTTTGAAACCATGAGATTCATGAAATTTTATCGTAAATTCAGCACAATAGTCCGAGTACGTCACCGCCGCCGCCAGCTCCATCACGGCGGCCACCGCCACACTAATTACAAGAACCCTCGACCTCACCATGTGAGAAACTTGTCAGTTCTACAAGCCTAGCTGGGCACACTGATCTGATTGATGATCAATGAATCAAAATGAAACAGCCGGTGGCCTGAAGGGGCAAACAGAGGATGGGAGACCGGATTGAGATATTCTGGAGGAAGAGAAACAGAGAGAGATGGAGGACAGGTAGTGTGGAACGAACTGGTTGACTGGCATCTGCGTCGATCGGCATATATACTATATACATGTGACTCTCCCAGCCTATTAGCATGGCAAAATACTCTTGGATTCATACATATGACCGTATATGTACATATTTTATAAGTTAATGTATGTATTTGCATGTTTTACGATTTGTTAGACTAAAGTGATACAACCATACAAGTTATTGTAGGGTGAGTGTGATTTACTCGAAATTAAATTTGGTATATCGCTCTCTATCGTTTTATCGAGACACGAAGATGTAAGAAACCGCGTGTGCATGCAGATGTGATGTGATGTGGTTCCAATCTCAAAAGGGAGGATAAAATCTTCCCTTTTTACCTAAAAGAACCCAAACATACACACCATGTACCGTCGTACGTATGAGATGAATTGAATTGTGAGGCCGTAAACTGTAGAGAGCTGCTGCCGAATAAACAGGCAGATACATACTTGGGGCCAAGAATGCGCTCCAGTAGATCGAAGGTCGTAGTAGTAGACCTGTTGCGTACCAGTGTATCACGCATTTTTTTTTTGAAAGTAAACCAGTGTATCACGCATTGGTCTTGTAGTTCCCAATCACATCACCAAATTTTTAAAAATTCTCTCTCCAAACTTCACTATTTATCTATCACATCAAATATTTCTCCTCATGCATAGAGTATTAAATGTAGGTAAATAAAAAAACTAATTACATGGTTTTGATGTACACGACGAGACGAATCTTTTGAGCCTAGTTAGGTCATGATAGGACAATGTTTATCACAAACAAAGTGCTACAATGTGTTAAAGTGTGTGACATTTTTACCAAACTTTTTTTTCCTCTTTTTGGAACTAAACACACCCATTGTCATAAAAGAGGTGCGTGTCCTGACGCTACTCCCTCCGTCCCTAAATAACTGTCTTTCTCACTTTCCGAGAAATAACTTTGATTAATTTTATATTAAAATATATTAATATTTATGGTGCATAATTAGTATCATTGGATAGATTTTTTGATCTAGTTTTTTAATAAATTTATTTAGAGATTAAAATGTTGTACGTATTTTTTACAAATCGAATATAAATTGTGGCACGAAAACCAACGAGGACACATGATAAAGAACGGAGGGAGTACACCTTAACTTCTGAACTGGCTGCATGCACGTCTGGGACCGGCCTGCCCGCTTGCTTGACCCGTCCAGTCAATCCTGGCACTTCATCCAAGCCTTTCGATCTCTAGGCTAGCTAGGCATGACCTGTAACTTTTGGCCAAGAGCATTTCTAATTATCTCAGGAGTAACTTTTCTCTTTAATGATTTGCATCTTACTATTACTAATTGAGCTTCTTTCGTAGTCATCATGTTAATCCTCACAGGATGCGCTAGAATAAAAGATAGATACAAAAAATTCTCATAATAATCAGAAACATCCCGCCATTAATTATGTACAATCAAATAATCATAGCCATCAGATCTATTTTATTTTTAAAATTACCCACCTATGTCATTATATTAAAAATAGACCAAAATAACCCCCTATAATTTCTATAAAATTACTAATTGGAGGTTCTTAGTGATTTTAAAATAAGAGAAAAAATAAGTTAAGAAAGTTTGATTGATAATTATGGATTCTATTTTTTCTCCAAAAATTTTAATACTTATTTGTACTGTGTGGGGGCACGGATTGATGGACTAGTTAGTACTAATAAGATCACTTTCCCAGAAGGTGTAGAATAATACATGGACATTGTCTGTGTCCAAGCAAAATTCAGGAGTAACTTGGATTCGGGATAACTACTGGTGAACCATACTCTAAGCTAGAAAAAGGAACATCATCACACACTACCAGCTGTTTGAACCGGGGTGAGCGACCGGCAATAATACACAGGTTTGCCACACTACGGCAAATCCCGTATATGCCGAGTGCGGAGTGCTTAACTCTTTGTCGGGTGTATTTTTCGGACACTCAATAAACAAGCTTTTTGCCGAGTGTATTATTTTGACACTCGGCAAACAAGCTTGTTTGTCGAGTGTCAAAATAATACACTCGGTAAAGAAGCTCTTTGCCGAGTGTATTATAATGGACACTCGGCAAAAAATTAAGTTTTTTTTAACCGCGAGTGATTCAAATAATAAAATATAAGGAGTAGAAAAATTATATGCATGTTGTTTGCCGAGTGTCAAAAAAATACACTCGGTAAAGAAGCTATTTACCAAGTGTATTATAGTTGACACTCGGCAAAGAATTAGGTTTTTTTCGTTTTTAAACCGCAAGTGATTCAAATAATAAAATTAGAATGAGTAGAAAAATTATATGCATGTTGTTTGCTGAGTGTCAAAAAAATACACTCGGCAAAGAAGCTCTTTTCCGAGTGTATTATAGTTGACACTCGGTAAAAAATTAAGTTTTTTTCATTTTTAAACTGCAAGTGATTCAAATAATAAAATTAGAATGAGTAGAAAAATTATATGCATGTTGTTTGCCGAGTATCAAAAAAATACACTCGGCAAAGAAGCTCTTTGCCAAGTGTATTCTCTTTGACACTCGGCAAAGATGTGAGTCTAAATAATTTTTATATTCTAAAACAAGCAAACTAAGTCTAAAAATCATGAAATTTTGTCGTACCGATGTCTACAAAATCAAAACATCTCACAAGAAGTGTATTGTAATTGTATGTGTAAGAATTAGTGAATGTATTTTTTGAATACAAACTTTTTTATTTGATCTCATATGAAAAAAGTCTTCAAAGTCGTACACCTCGACGAAATATAAAACTTTATAGTTGACAACTTTTATATTTAAGATTGGTTAACATCTTAAAATATTATTTATAGTTATCCAATTTGAAATTTGAAGTTTTCAAATGACCTCGAATGTTAATAAGTTATATATCAAACTTGTACATATCCACGAAATATAAAACTTAGTAGTTGACAACGTTTTAATTTGAGATTGTTTAATACTTTAAAATATTCTTATAATGTATCTAATTTAAAATATTAAATTTTTAAAATTTTCAAATGGCCTCGGATGTAAATATATATGTTCTATATCAAAGTTGTATGTCTCGAAGAGATGTAAAAGTTTATAGTTTACAACGTTTTTATTTGAAATTATTTAGCCATCCAAAATTTCGATACAAGAGCAAAGGAAAAACACACATTGCTAGATCACCAATCCGCACTATTCAAAATGTTTGCCTCTCAATGGTCCAAAGATGGGCACATGGATCAATCCCTCCCTCTCTCTCTTTCTTTCCCCCTCTCTCTTCTATCTCCCTCACGCTCTCCAGGCAGGCGCGGGGCGGTCGGGGCGCGTGCGGCGCGGGTAGCGGCGGGGCTGCAGGCGGGCGGCCGGGGCGCGGCGCAGCTGCAGGCGGCTGGCCGGCCACCGGTGGTGCGGTCTGCTGTGGGTCAGTGGGGGGCCAGCGCCGGCGGGCGACCAGGCGGAGGCGCGAGCGGCTGGGCTTTTTTTATTATTATGAGTTAAATACATCATTAGTACATAAACTTGGCGAGTGGGTGCATTTAGATACACCATCTCTCTAATTGCTCATTTAGGATCAACAACTTGGCATGTGCGTGCAAATAGGTCACTACGACGACACATGGTCAAAAAAATGCGATGTAGGCAGAGTCGCAACGATGTGTACTTTGCAAACAACATGTTAGTGATTGTTTTCTTTTAGTCCTCACACGTTATGCAATTTAGATTAGTTTAGTAGTATCTTTTTAGATTTTGTTTGTAGAATCTTCTAGACAAAGAATATTATAAAATGTTAAAAATAATATATTTTTTATAAAAATAGTTATTTTTGGTGAGATAAATAAAATAATATGACAAATAAGATATGTATAAGTAAATTTTTTACATTTTGATTCATCTGCCTCTTAACAAAGTTTGAGTGGTAATATAAATCTTCAAATTATTGTGTTGTGCTAATATAGTGTTCATCCCATATCAACATCACAAAAACTTATATATGTCAAAATGAGTCCTAATAAACAATAAAATAATATCAAATGTACACATATGTTGTCTACATGACGTTCTTTTGTCCATATGTCATGTCGGTGACCTATTTGCACCCATATGCCAAGTTGTTGCTCCTAAATGAGCAATTAGAAAGATGATGTACCTAAACGCACCCACTTATCAAGTTTGTGTATTAATGATGCATTTAACTCTATTATTATTTTTAAAATTTGTTTGCCGAGTGTCGTCACTTTTTTATTATTATCTCAAAATATGTTTGCCGAGTGTTGTCTTGGCACTCAGCAAAGGTTTGCTGAGTGTTGTCTCGGCCGCCGTGAAAGGTTTGCCGAGTGCAACACTCGGCTAATATGACTTTGCCGTCACGCTGTATGCCGAGAGGTCTTTGCCGAGCTGGGGTTTGCCGAGTGCTTCATAATCAGCAGTGAACGCAAGACGAGGACCAACGTTGCTCTTCCAGCTGTAATCCTAGTGCCGCCTTCTCCAGCGAACCACCGAAAGGTTTGTGCAATCCTTCCTTTTAATATATAGATCTTTTTTATAACTTTTAGTATATAGATCTAGTAGTACGTTTTTAGGCTCATCCAAATAAACTATCCGTATATTCTGACCTTCTTTAATGGTGACGATAATCGCCTAGCCGCATCCCTTCACTGGTTTCTTTCACCAGGGTTGATCGGTTATGGGTTTCATGACCACATCATCGTTGTCCGAGCAGAATCGAGAGACGCTCTTTGGAACAACTGTCCTTTGGCAGTTTGGCTCTCTCCACATCTTTGTGGTGTTCCGTCATGCACGATGGGTGATCGCACAAGAGAGGCTCTTGAGGCATGGCCCCTACGATGATTCTCAACATTTCTATCGACCATTTCACTGGGGCGGGTGACTATTACAGTGTTCACACATCACTGTACGATTAATGAGGTTTGTCCCGATCTCGTGTGTCCCGGCCCTGCTAATTCTTCTATCCTTAACTGATGACGTTTTTTTTCCATCTTCCACCCGCGTCGAAGATGACGATCGAGAAACTAAATAGAATAGACATATTCGCTAAGATAGTTATGATGGAGAATATGACTTTTTCAGATTTAGGTGCTGTTTGGTTAGCATATTTGTAACGGGACCTGATTACAGTGGTAACCAATAACGATAGATCATGTTTGTTTCTCTCCGTCCGTAAACGAATACCGTGTGATCAGATACGGCCGTATACAAATTCGTTACAGCTCTCAAACCTCCGTAATCAGATCCCCCATACGACTGGTAGGCGGAAATCTCCATCTTCTCCGATGACTCCGGCAACAGCGGCGGAGCATGCCATCCCCCGTCGCAGCCCCAGATCCTCCGCTGGTGCTCTTTCTCTCTCTCGCCCCCATCTCCTCTGCTACATCGCCGGAGGCCCCTTCCGCTGCTACATCGCCTCCGGCGGAACAAGACAGCCCAGATCGAAGGAAAGATTGCAGTCAGCTCTAGAGAAGAAGAAGAGCTTGGATTCAAATCTATAAGGTGACGAATCGTCTCTGACCAGACCTCACCCGTAATTTCGATGTCGAGGATTCGAGGTATGCTTCTGATGCGAAGATTCAGAGGCAACCAAGCAGCCATCTCCTACAGTCCTACCCATCCATGGCGAGACAGGCAATCAATCTATCCCTGCGACCAAGCGCCGTGGAACGGACGCTGCATCACGGATTCACGGGCGGAATCAGTTACCTTGCAGCTGTCGCGGAGCAAGCTGCGATTGGGCGAGGTGAAGCTGCAGCGTTAGCTCCGGCCGTCATCCACCTCGAGCGCGCCATGTTAATTGTAATTTTTTAACAGGATCTTTTCCGTACTAGGTTTCCTTATTCCTAGGACGTATTTTTTTTAGAAAAAACGGCAACAATAGTAATTTTTGAACAATTAGATGGAGAAGGCATCCTTCCATCGTTGCCGCCGAACTAACCAAACGCAGCCGCCTCCATCACCGTTGCTGGCTTGCTGCATCCTCTCTATCTAGAAATCATTGGGAAATTTAAGATGCCCTAGGCGTGTTTGGTAAAAATAAAATAACGGACAATATATATACAAGTATAAAAATGTGGTGGGCTAGGGGGATCGGATCGAGTACGTACTGCACAGCGCAATCTGTTGTATCCCGTACGTCTGTGTGTACGTACAAAGCCACGTCACACTCAACTATTCTCACATTTTCCAAGCCGCCACTCTCTGCAGAGGTTACCCGGCCCTGGTAAGCGTAGTTTTTTTAAAAAAGGAGTAAGCGTAGTTATACCGCTCCCGAAGGACACCGAAGCATGCAATGAAGGATAATGATGTCGAGTTACTTATGCATGGAGCACCTAGCTACCGTGGACACGGCACATGGTAGCCAAGCGCGCATGGGAAGATCTGATCGTCAATTTTTAAGAATAATTTAGTATTATTTTAATCTTGTTAGCTTTAATAATATTATAATTTTATTTTGATGTTAAAAAATATATAGTAACGATGCCGTTTGTATTTTTTATCGATAATCTATACTATAAAGAGAATTAGATTTGAAAACACTTCTCACAAAAAAAAACCCACACCCACCTTACATAGGACCCACCTGTCGGGAAAATTGGTTGATGAATGGTCAAAAAAGAGGAGGGAGAGACATTCCTATGTTGATTTCCCCCTCTAAACCCAAAACTTTTTTCACCCAAAAAAGGGCCCACCTAAATATACCCACATTTGTACCCACGTCTATACACATTATCCCGTATTGCTAAAAGACAATAAATTAGAGAGTTTTCTCCATATAAATAAATGCCAACTATCATGAGTTTTGAGAATACCTAAAGCTCTTCATACATGAGAGAGCGAATATAAAGTATTTTTAAAAGCGCTTTGCACTAAATTGAAGTGATATTGTTTTAGTACCTATACATGTCATCAATAAACGTGCGTACCGCACATACGTTCTTGCTAGTATTTTAAACTACTTATACTACTCATATATACTACCTATACTACAGGTGAAGTTTCTAATAGTAAATAATTAATTTTAACCGTCAGATGTTTATATACAGTTATTTTGTAGCATATTTTATACTTCCTCTTTTCTTTTATATATGACGATGGATAGTTCAATTTTGAACTAATAGTGTCATGTATAAAAGGAAGGAGGGAGTAATTTAGAGCATCGTAAAAGAGTTATTGAACGGGGGACAGGCGTACGTACCGTCGGCCGTGTCCCATCCATCGAACGACAGCGATACACACACCAGTGCTGGCTCTGGCGCCTGCGTGGTCGCTAGCTTGCTGCACTGCAGGTGCAGGAGGGCCGCCGCCTGCCGCCGCTGGTCCTGACGAAATTGAAGTCCGCCCTGCCCGACGCTGCGTGCCTGCGACTGATCTGAGTGTCAGCAGGTTGCGAGGATACATTTCGATATTTGACGCTCAATTTGGACGCCTCACTTGATTTGCATATGTCTTTTAAATTTAACACCGAGCCCACGAATTACTTCAATGGTCCTGTTTAGTTCCTTTCAAAATACAAAAATTCTTTCTCCAAACTTCACGGTTCACCAATCACATCAAATCACATCAAATCTCTCTCCTCATGCATGGAATGGATAAATAAAAAAACTAAGTACATGGTTTTGATGTACACGACGAGACGAATCTTTTGAGCCTAGTTAGGTCATGTTAGGACAACGATTACCACAAACAAACGAAAAGTGTTACAGTGCGCTACAGTGTCCGATGCGACATTTTCACCAAACTTCATTTTCACTTTTCGGGAAGTGAACACCGCCAATAGAGGGTTTCTCCACCCTTTTCCACAATTTCTTTCTTTCCTCCTCATTTCCTTTTTCTTCTCATCTTCTAGTGCCAGTTTTGCCCTTGTTTTCTTCCACTCTCGTCCGTCACGTTCTTTCTTTTGATTGACTTCCACTAGAAACTGGAAGGGATAGATTCTGATGTCATCCAAGACTTCAGCATGTACGAGCTGCAACATCTCTACAAAATCAGCACACGGACACAGCGGGGATCTAGACTTCTAGAGGATGTGGCTGCCGGGGAGTCCCGCTCGCCGCGATCTGGCGCATCGGGTACGTGCATGCTGCTGTTGCCATGCCTTCGCGCCGCCGCCGGCTGAGATCGGCAAGGGTATTGGATTGGAGGCAGGGAGTCGGCCATGAGCCCTGAGGCTGCTTCATAGTGTCGAGAGTTTTGCATGGAGGAACAAGCGACGGTGGCGTGGAATGTCGGGACCCGAGAGAACAAAGGGCAGTTTGGAAATCGGAAAACAAAGCCGCCGGTATGCAGTGCAGCGTCTCCTCGATCTCTGGTGGCCATGTGAAGCGGTACTCAAGGGTACGTGTGTTCACTCCCCGATCGGCAAGCCCTTGGATCCTTTGGTGTGCGTGGCTCGCGTTTTGCTGCCAAGATCAGGCTGTCAGAAGTTGTGTCCGTGTGACATGTCAGCAGCATGTGAGCAAGGTTGTCCCGATTTTTTAATTTTTTTATTTTTTGAGGGGAAAGGTTGTCATAGTTGCTGTTTGCCACGATTGAATCGTAGAATCATGATTCGATCGAATTAAAAAAATAGACCCTAAAATTGGACCTATAATGCTGATTTTGACAAATAAATAAATAAATAAGGTGTATGGCTGGTTACTAAACCTGTCATCTGTGTGACTTAGGTCTCTGTGCTCTCAAATTGTACATCTGTCTTCTTAAACTTAGCATCTGGTGTAATATTGGTGAGTATAAATTCAGAAAGCTTAATGATGTTTCACTTTGGAGGCATCTGTTTCTTCTTAAACTTTAGTAACCTTAGCTTGCCTTAGCCAAAACAAAAAACTTAAGATAAGGGGTGTGAGTAAAAAAAAGGTCTCATAAGTAATTACAAATAAAATCAAATGAAGTTGCCAAAATTTTGCTCAAGTCATCAACTTGAGCAGATTTTGCCATCAAACAGCCCGATGTGGCTAGGCATACTCATTTCATTGTCATTCCGTGACCCTTTGTGTTTGCAAATGACATCGAGGATCATAATCAAGTGACAAAATTTCACAAATTATTTTAAAAGATGTAAATGCAGGCGTAAGCTGTAAGCACAGTTGTTAGTAGGACAGATACTGCATTAACAGCATCATTGTCCAGGAGAGTCATCCCAGAAATCTTTGTAACAGAAGGACCGCTTTTGCTGACAACCTACAAAGGTGGAACAAAGAAACCATAACATTATTATCAATTGCAAGTTTCAAGATAATATTTTGCTAAAAAAAGTCACTAATTCCAAGCTAGATCAAACCTGTTAGTATTTTACTGCAAAGGACTCTGTTTGCAAAAACACCAAATTGTGGCATTCTATGTAATTGGTCTACATTTTGAAGTTTAAACATCCCAAGTGTACTTGTTATGGTCTTTACAAATAACAGAGCTGTTAAACACTTAACAAACCTAAGTTCTATGTAATATTCTACTTTGATCATGGGAATAAGATGAACAAATATTTTTGTGCCTTTTGCGGTTATCACTGACTAAATATACTTCAGGTGCCCTAAAGCAAGAGGAAGATTTCACAACTGATAAGCAAGAGGAAGATTTCACAACTGATAAGTACATATCACAATGCACTAATGACCTCTTAATGCAATCTTCAATGCAACATAGCTTTTACAGACCATCTTCTTCCCCAATAGCATATTACAAAGGTCACAAAGAAAAGTTTACCTTCTTCCGAACACTGCAGTATCCACTGAACTGAAGTGTAGCTCCCAGCAATGAATCAATTAGACTCCCAAGCAAACCAGCTGCAGCAGATATGGGTAGTACTAGAAGCTGCCGGAGTGCCATATCAAAAGGACATTCAGCTGTCAACAATCCAACAATAACGAACGTGAGACCAATGATCAGGCCTCCTCCGGTGGCAGCAATAAGTCCTTGTAAGGTCACTCCACCATTTGTACCCTTCCTGACAGGCTTATAGAGTAATAATGTTATCAGCTCACAGGTACACACCACAAAAGACTAATATACATTTGGGAAATTTCTTACTCCCTCTAACTACAATGTAAGTCATATTAACATTCTCAATTATTTAGTAGATGTAAACCATCCAAGAAATTCTTGGCATTTTTGTTTCTTTCTTTCTTCCTTCGTTGCCCAAGATAATTAATGCTACCACTCTCATGTATAAATAACCCATCTTTCCCAATGTAGTATAAATGAAGAGCAACAAAGTGATTCGATTTACTTTCTTAGTCCTTGTACACAAATGTAAAGTGACTTACATTTGAAATAAAATGGGATTAAAATTATAAAATAAGTGGAAAATGAAACAATATTCTGTGTGTTGAATAGAAACAATGATAGTCAGATTCTATCGCATGGTGCAGGTAACATAGTCATGACAAACATCCACTCCACTTAAATGTTAATGCTCCTCTGTTCTTCTTTGTACTCTTGTTTCCCATTGTTAATGAATACCAGATATGCTTTGCGAAAAAAATCATCTGTACTAGTACTCTATATTAGATCAACTTTTCAGGAAACATAGTAAGACTGTACCTTACTACCATTAGGCCATAAATTCACCTTCTTTACAAAGCAGTATGTTGGCATTAGTAATATATCCGATGTTTGGAGATCCAACCCACTAGAACACACATGGCGTAGAATCAGGAAAGTGGACAAGGTATGTGGTTTTCAATTCCGATTTTGTACATCTGGAGAAAGGTTTCACTTGATTGTTTAGGAAAGCCATGCATCGTGTATCAATACTGTATTAGGGCAGGTAGGCGTAATGCATGCTTACCTGATGAGAATGTGAAAAATCTTATTGGTTTGCCTACTGTGGTGACTCAGTTCTTATGCTTTCATGTTAGTTCAAAACCATGAACAATATGGATGTGGCCAGATGGGTAGCAATACCACGGCCTGGACATTTCAGATCATTTGACTGGAACCTAAATGTGGTGGTGTTGTCCAGTCAAATTGGTGGCACATAGTAGGTTTGGCTAAGGGAAGATTAGAAAACACAGATAAATCTTGCAGCCTGGTCAAATATATAGAGAATTACATAAACAATCATGACTGAAGAGAACATATGGACCCCATCAGTAACTCATTATGTCCTATCACATGAAGAAGAACACTTACCTTCAGAGTTGTAATAAGCCGTGGTTGTTCGTTACTAAGCACACCAATTTCAGACGACCAGGTATCTCCATTGCAGCAACAGTAGTGGCCAATGATACCACCTATAATACCAGTTATAACCTTTGAACCTTTTGAGTCCAAGCACTGATCTTGCCCTCCGGTCATTATTGCAAATATCACAACCAATATAGTGGCAATTGTGCTATTTGCTAGAACTTGGATCCTGTAACGTGTAAAAGAACATTAAAAACAACAGAGAAGTCATGTTGACAAATCAGCAGCTGCTGTTCTGTGACACATCTTTGATAATATGTGATGACATCCACAAGATCTTTTTAGCACTTTCTGTGTATATTTTTTTGAACTGAGCAAAGAATATTATGACTTTGAGTATATTTCCAAGGAAAACAGACTAAGTAACACATTATGACACATGACATAATTTCATTAAAGCATTTAAACATGCAAAAAAACATTTAAACACTTTTTTGAGAGGAAATTTATAGCACTTTAGCTTTGGTTGGAACCACAATTGCTGTTCAACTATATGCAAACTGACAACAGCATAAGTGGAAACTCTGAATAAAGACTAAGATATGTACAAGGTAACCATGTGAGATGCATTTCCAAATATCAGGTCCTTTTTCTTTCTTTCTTTTTTGCTAGACATGGTAATTAAACTGTTACTTTATTATAAACTGGTATATAGTCTAGCATTAGTGGTTGCATCTTTTCTATCTCTCAGTTTAACACTGTGTTCTTTCCTTTTCCTAGCACCATTCACTACTATACTAGAATTTCTGCAGCAATTGTTATGGGCACGTCACACCGAAACTAAATGGTGGCACAGGCAGAGAAGGGATCAAAGCCTAGCTCAGGTGTATAGCAGGAAGTAGATATTTTTGGGTGGGATTCGCTGCTTCCACAAAACAGAGAGAAGGTTGGTTACCAGTTGCGCTGGCCTCCCTCCTTGAAGTCGTCCTCGACGCGGCGCTTGCGGTCCTCCCCGATCCTGGTGACCTTGGACGAGGAGAAGAAGAAGGCCAGCAGCAGCGCGCCGTACCTGTAGCCGCAGGCGATGTGGACCGCCATGACGACGAAGCCGGCGGCCGCCCCCGAGGCGTCCAGGGAGCGGCGGCGGACGGCGCGCGCCGCGATGGCGGCCGCCATCGCCGCGCCGACGGCCGACCGGACCGCGAGGGCGGAGGAGAAGGCGGCGGGGATCGCCATGGCGTGGGCTGCCTCGGTGCCGCGCGGGGTCAACTACTCAACACCCAGCTGAGCGGAGCCGCCGGCTGAGCGAATTCGGGAGGGAGTTGGTATGAATGGTAGACGACAGACAAGTTATTATCCAAGCTCCCCTGTTTTCTAGGTGCGCAGGGTAACTGCAGAAAACGTGACTTCAATCTAGAAACCGATTGGACCGGAGCTTAATCGTGCCGATGACCATCAGTATATGTATGAAATCGGTCAGAGAACGGCAACGGCTTTAAATGACTTTTAGTTTCACAATTCTATGTGAAATCAGAATTGAAATGGAAAAATCGGTTCATGTATGAAATCGGTCAGAAATCGTCACGTTTGTTTGGTTTATCGGCCACCAGCCAGCAGTATTTTTCTCTCAGCAGAAATCAGCATCAGCCACCGGCCACCAGCCAACCAGCACTATTTTTCTCTCCGCATAAATCAACACCGGCCACCAACCAAACCAACACAACATATCCTCAAGCTGCTTGGAAGTTTCCATCCTTGTTGCCACCACATCCTTGTGGGGGGTTTGAACTTTTGATCCTTTGGGGTTTTATATCTCTCTTGTGGGGTTTTGATATTGCTGAGCTCTTCATTTACACATTTAGATATTTGATTCAAATCGATTAATCGTGATCTGTATATGTTGCTTGGTACTTACGATGCTGTCTGTAACGAACAGCACACAGGAGCAACACAACTTAACCATTTCAGCAAAATTAGTGACAAGGGCTTGCACAATTAATAGAAGTGATAACTACTAAGATGCACTGACCTTAAACTTCCAAGAGGTCAACTGAGGGCCTCATTTAGCATGTTCTAAGACTTGGAAAGTCTAAGCATGGTCCAACATGCAGCTCCATTCAATTAGTCTCGCCTTGTTCTTTTGGCTTATCAGCCACCAACCAGTAGTATTTTTCTCTTAGTAGAAACCAGCACTAGCCATCAGTGAGCCAGCAGTTTTCTATCGGGACAAACCAACACCAGCCACCAGACAAACGAACAGGTTGTCTGATTTATTTTTTCAGATGACTACATTGAAATATTTATCATTGTTGACTTTTGGTCACAACTTGTGATCATACTTTTTATTAACTAGCAAGAACGCACGTGCGACACGCACGTTTATTGATGACATGTAGGTACTAAAACAATATCACTTCACTTTAGTATAAAGCGCTTTTAAAAATACTTTATATTCTCTCTCTCATGTATGGAGAGCTTTAGGTATTCTCAAAACTCATGATAGTTGGCATTTATTTATATGGAGAAAACTCTCTAATTTATTGTCTTTTAGCAATACGGGATAATTGTGTATAGACGTGGGTACAAATGTGGGTATATTTAGGTGGGCCCTTTTTTGGGTGAAAAAAGTTTTGGGTTTAGAGGGGGAAATCAACATAGGAATGTCCCTCCCCCTCTTTTTTTTGACCATTCATCAACCAATTTTCCCGACAGGTGGGTCCCATGTGAGGTGGGTGTGGGCTTTTTGTTGGTGAAAAGTGTTTTCAAATCTAATTCTCTTTATAGTATAGAAAAATCATTATAATATACAAAATAAATTATGTTTCAAGTAATTTCTATGATAACCCTAGTTCACCATTAAAAGAAATAATATTTGCGTAATTTCTAAATAACATAAATCGTTAGTGCAGTACATGGTTAAGGGCCGTGTCTCTTTCCTAGTCGGGAAAAAATTTCAAAGGAAATCTTGCATGCATGGTGTACTAAATGAACCCTATTTACAAAATCTTTTTAAGAATGAGTGTAACTTTACGCGACGAATCTAATGAGCCTAATTAATCCATGTTTTGCTACAGTACAATAACCATCCTCTAATCGTGCAGTCAAAGACCTTATTAGATAGGTCTCGCGAAATAGTCCAATATTGTGAAGATAGTTTTGTAAACTGATTTTATTTAATATCTTTAATTATTGATCAAAGGTGTGGAAAAATATTTCCATCTCTAAAGAAACACGGTCAAGATGTGGTAGCCAAGAAACTTTGTAATAAACACCGGATGTGGAAGCTAATTTCACATCTAAAAAGTGGATGCTCCCTTTCGGCCTTCTCCTCTGTACTCTAATTGGCGGCAAATGACATGTGAGACCCTTTTTTATACTCCTGTACGGTAGATACTACATAGACTAGACATGCCTAGGATGAAAATCAGACTGGAGTCAGGACACGGGGGGGGGGGGGGGGGGGGGGGGGGGGGGGGGGGTCCCTTGCGGCCCAAACTCACTTCCCACTACAACGGGCTTGCGGCCCAACTCTTCGCTCCCATCGCCTCGGCCTCGCCTCCGCTCTCCAACGCCGCCGAAGCCCTAAACTCGCCGCTCACCCTCAGTCGTCCGTCCCGCCGCCCACCACGCCAAGCCCTCCGCTCCGCCGCACGCGTGCCGGGCGCGCGGACCCGTCCGGGAGCCTCCACACCCAGCGGCGGTTCCCCGGTTCGCCCCCTCCCTGGCCTCCCGATGACGAGGACCAACGGCGCGAGTGGCGGCGGCGGCGGCGGCCAGCCGCAGCAGGCGTCGGGGGCGGGGAAGCTCCCCCGGAAGCGGTTCTACCGCGCTCGGGCGCACAGCAACCCGCTCAGCGACTCGCACTTCCCGGTCCCGGTGTCGCCCGACGAGGTCGACCTCTCGCAGCACTACCCGCGCTACTTCCCGGCCGACAAGGGTGCCGGCGAGGAGGCGCCGCCGCCGCCGCCGCGGATCCGCTTCGCGGATGTGGGGTGCGGGTTCGGTGGGTTGCTCGTCGGCCTCTCGCCCCTCTTCCCGGACACGCTCATGATCGGCATGGAGCTGAGGGACAAGGTGATTTCTCTTACGATTTTGTGTTATTTTTCCCATGATTTGTCTGGATGCCTTGTAGATTGTTCCAAGCTTAATCGTACTAGTGGTGTACTAGTGGTATGACGATAAACAATGCATTCGGCATGATCTACAAACAATAGGGTGAATTTTTCAGCTAGAGGGGCAGCTCGTTATACAGTAGAAAGAACTCAAAATTCACTATAAGCCAACTGAAATGTCATATGCACATTTTGATTGCAGGCTTACTATGGAAACAAATTGCTTTTATATGCCAATGATTTGCCGTAAAACATTCAAGTTGAGTTTGCGATGTTAGTATTCTGCTACACAAATTCATTTTGCTTCAGCTTCATAGAGAAGGGTAGTTGAGTTTATTCTACTGTATCACAAATGTCTTTTGTATCAGACACTCATTTTAATCAAATGCCTAGTTAATTCATCAGGCGTTATTTGAATTCATTATTTTGCTTGTCATTTATTCTGATACAGGTAACTGAGTATGTCAAGGAGAGGATATTAGCTTTAAGAGCATCAAACCCAGGACAGTACGACAACATATCTGTTGTGCGCACAAACTCAATGAAATACATCCCTAACTACTTCAGGAAGGCTCAGCTCACCAAGATGTTCTTCCTGTTCCCTGATCCTCACTTCAAGGAGAAGAACCACCGAAGGAGGGTTATCAGCATGCAGTTGCTGGATGAGTATGCTTATGTGATGGAAGTGGGAGGAATCATATATACCATCACTGACGTCGAGGAACTTGGAGAATGGATGCGGACGTGTCTGGAGAAACACCCATTATTTGAAGCTGTTCCGGATGAAGAGATAAAAGCCGATCCAGTTGTCAAGTTACTATCTACTGCCACAGAAGAAAGCCAGAAGGTTGCCAGAAATGGAGGGCAAACTTTCCATGCCATCTTCAGGCGGATCTCCTTACAAGAAGAATGAGTCACTTGGGAGCTTATTAGCTCGTAGTGCACTTCCTAGATTGTGTTGCATGTATTCGTCATTTTTATACATTTTTGTAGCAGAAATTTTGCTGTTGAAGGCGTTATTGAGTAGTGATTTCCCATTCCTGCAAATCCAAATCTTCACATCAAATTTGTGTGATATCAGGATGGTTGAGAGTCTGCCATGACTACTATGTTGTAGCTACCCGCAGGCATGATTGCAGGTTATAAGGTCGATAGTTATGTCCAAGCCTGTTCCTAATTGCATATGTACCGGAGTCATTTCTCTTATGATGTATGAACCACAAAAAAAATACCAGAGAAAATTGTACGACACCCACAAAAAAATGTTTGCATTACTACAAGGTAATTATTTACTAGCACAGAAATCTCACATACATACGAAAACTGACTTTGTTGTGAGCTCGAGCTCTGGTTTTGCCGTATTGAGATCACTGAGAAATTGATTTCGTGTATGATCACAGTTTACTTTTGAGTCATTTCAACCATACTACAGACCATCGCACTTCCAATAGAGCAACCGCAGAGCAAATCTGTCAGGCGGCCTTGGACCCTGGAGCATGCGGGGTATTTTTGTCTGATAATTCCTTGTCTTTTTACCTGTATATCTCTGAGTTCTAGACCTTCTACTTAATCTATTCATGAATCCGGATTAGAACAATAGAATTTGTTGAGAAGAATGGAAGGGACGATCATTGACCAATTCCATGAATAATTGGGTTAGCATCTGCATTTGATCTCTCTCAGATTTGCTGCAGAGCACAATCACACTCTGTTCGCTGGAACAAGTTTCACCAGCTTTGCTAGATCATATGACTTGAAATCCCTTCCAAAACATAAGCTTAGATCCAATGCAGTCCTTCCATCCTGTAATGTTGTTCATAGGAAAACAAAACAATGTTTCAGACAGTTCAGACGCCAATATTGGCCCTTCAATAACAATAGCATAAAGCGGAAATTATTCATTTGAGTAGCTAGAAGAACAGGTATGGATCGAGAGAATTGTTGTACAGGAAGACCAAATTCCTATTGAAACTTACATTTCTGAAGTCATGTGACTTATTTTGTGAAACAACAAATTGAACCCAAGGGCATAGGCAAGAATCCTCCTAGCTAAATAAATTTGGGTGTATACTGCTCATCAGAAAACATTAACCATAGGGGCATACCTTGGTTCTTCTTGTCCTATCCGCACCATTGGCAAGCAAGACCTTTGCTATATCTCTATTTCTACTCTGTATGGCTAAATGCAGTGGTGTCCATCCATCCTACATCGAAGGAAAAATTGTAAAAGAAAAATCACGCCCCTGAAAATGGTTGAAATGATCAGAGAAGTGAAAACCATTAAACTTACATTATCAGCAACATTGACATCAACCTTGTACTTAATCAGTAACTTCACTGTTTGCAGGGCACCAGCTTGAACAGCATAATGTAATGGTGTGGCTCCATCCTGCACATCGGCAGACTTAATGCAAGGGCCAACATAAAGGGAAAACATTCTTGCTCTGGAGGGACCAAACCAATGTGACAATAGCTAATTTCACTTCGAAAGGTTTTCTGAATACAAATTGAACTTCACTCGAGTGAAATTATGGTACATCAACTGAAAAGAGATTGTGCCAGTTACTTGCTTACCCTATCTCTAACATGGGGATTTGCTCCTTTTCTTAGGAGATGGCTAATGACAGCCTCTTTCTTGCCTATGATCGCTTTGTGGAGGGGGGTGAAACCATCCTGTATCAACAACACTCCCAAAATTAGCTGTGTTCCCAGGCAGGCTTTTGCAGACAAAAAAGTGGAAAATCACAAACATGAAACTTGCTTTATCGAGTAAATTGATATCAACTCCACTGTCAAGAAGCTTGTCCATGAGAGGTATCTGCAGTGCCAACGCATAACTATGAAGCGGATGCCATTTTGGCTGCAACAAACAATGCAACTTCAGGAGTTAGATTCAACATCCAATACTCCAGAGAAGCAGATAAATCAATGCTCCAGGCATTCATCTTAAGCCTTTTAAGCCTGACATGTTAATATAACTCAATTGCAGATTTGCAGTAGCAATGCAAGCAATAATACACCAAAGATGGTTCTTAAATATTAAGACAGCGAGCGAAACATAACTGATGATATTTTAGTGACATCAGGGGTCTCGTGTTTATCCAAGATAGCCTTCTCTTCTGCCGTCAAGAGGAGCTCGATTTCTGGGCAAACAAAATAGTGACAGGGTAAAGTGTAGAGCATGAAGCAGTACAGAGGATAATTCATCAGAGAACTAAATGTGTCTCGGGAAAATCGAACGGATACCTCTTCGGAGCTCCTGTTCTTGCTGCCGCGCCGCCTCGAGCCTGGAGAACGGCGAGGCGGAGGGGAATGGGGAGCTTCTCCTTCGCTCAGCTTCTTGCTCGCCTTCGTCCTCGTAGTCACTACCGGAGCCGTCGTCCGGCTCCTCCCAGAAGACGTCGCCGTCGGATGAGGCGCCGCGCGGTGGGGCCCTGAGGCCCGCACACAGCAGCCGCGGAAGCGGGCGGTAGAGCGGCGGCGGAGGTCGGGGAGCGGCGGCGCGGAGGAGAGGAAGTAAGGAGACCGCGGCGGTGGCCAGGGTGGTGGCTGGTGACGCCGTGGCCACCCATGGGAGCATCTCGACTCCGGCGCTTGTATTCTCTTCTTCCCGGGGTTTGCTCACCGCCGACGAGGGCTTGGATTAGGTCCGAGCAACGGCAACCTTTGGATTGGCACTCGACCGTCTGATTCAACCCGAGCTAGAAACGGAAGGGAGAGAGAGAGTTTTTTTTTTTGAAGTTGAACTGAATTGACGGTACATTTAGTAAAATCCAAAGACAAACGAAGAAATTTATATTCAACCAATAAATCCATGTTTTAGCTTACTCTTCAAGCCATGAGAGGCTCTCCTCGAATTAGAACTAAATTAGTTATCACCCCTCGCATGCTGTATTCGTTGAAAAAATGGTAGAGTAAATATCACGTTAGTTATATGGGATAACAACCTTATCGTGCAGAAATCAAGATTTTTCAAATCTTCTGACTTTGCTCATCACTGGAAATGATAGAGATGAGTCCTACCATTTTCCAATCCAATTTTGCAAACTTCCGCCCATGAAAATTCCATCCCCATGTACATTACACTTAATAAACATATTATGTAAATACCATCGGTCTTTTTTTTATCTCTCATTGTCAAAATAATTGACAAGCTAACAGTAACTTAAGACTGATAGGTGGCAGCGTAAGCAACCAAAGACCAAAAAAAAACTATTCCATTTATTGGTTTGAGTTTGAGATTCTCTTTTATAAGCCGTTTTTTCTAATACAAATCCCCTGTTACAAATATTACCCTTAGGCACATTTTTTTTAATTTTGCATTGTTTTGTTTAGAGAAAATAGCAACACTTGGTGCATCAACATTTTAGCTCTTAGTGTCGATTATTATTTTGCGGAAAGGTGTTGAGATTATAGACTAGTACATGACGACTCCAAATTAACGAAACCGGTTGTGCATTGATAGTTTTTGACGTTTTGGAGTACAACACAACTGAATATGGGTAGGAACCTGTAACAAATATAGCTTATAAAAGAAATAGAAAAATCCAGGTTAACATATAGAGTGATTTTTTAAACTTTTCCATCACAAAAGAAAAGAAAAAACAAACAGCACGAAGGGGAAGGGCGAAGCAGGGGAAGGAAAGAAAAAAAAAAAGAAACCAAGCCTTCCGCTTCAGTAGCGTGTAGAACTGCTACCTCGCTCGCACCCCTCGCAGTTCGAGAAAAGAGAAGAGGGGAAGGGGGAAAAAGATGCTCGCCAGAACCCTCGCCGGCCGCGCCGGTCCCCGCCTTGCGCCGCCTCTCGCTGGCCTCCTCTGTCGCGGCTACGCGCCCCCCACCTCCGCCGCCGCGGCCGCCGATGATCTCGTCATCGACGAGGACCCGCCGCGCGTCGCCTCGACGTCCGCCGCCGCCGCCAGCATGGCGGCCACCGTGCCGACCGTCCTGCAGCCGCGCGTGCTCATCTACGACGGCGTCTGCCACCTCTGCCACCGCGGTGAGTGGAGAGCGAGATTTAGCTCGGGGGTTTCTCATGGGGATCATTTCGTCCGCAGCTAATTGGGCGAACGATCCCCTTTTGAGGGGACTCGTTTCTTGCGTGTGGGGATTGCTCACGATGGTGAAATTGATCGCGGCTTTGCAATGCAGGGGTGAAGTGGGTGATCAGGGCGGACAAGCACGCCAAGATCAAGTTCTGCTGCGTGCAGTCCAAGGCCGCGGAGCCGTACCTGAGGCTGGTCGGCATGGACCGGGAGGATGTTCTCCGGCGTGTGCTCTTCATCGAGGGGCCTGAGGCCTACTATGAGGGCTCTACCGGTTAGTATTCCCGTGATATATTCAGGACATGTTGTTCTTGGTTACTTGTGTAGTATGAACAGACTAGTACCGTAGTGCTCAGGTGGTGTGCATTGCATGATACAAAGAATGCTGGCAGCAACTATCAACAATTTCAGCTAGAGCGATGATACTACCACTTGGATTTATGTTGTGTGCCTGTCTATTTTTACTGATTTAGCATTAACGAGACAGGAATCTTGTTTAACTCCACTGAAGTTTTTGTATATTTTCTAGAATTTCATGATACATTCATGGAGGATACTTGAATTGCTGAGTGATGTTTCAGTAATGTGTGTAAATGTGACATTGGTCATGATTTATGACTTGGGGTTATCTTTATGCTTCTTGTTAATTTTATAATTTGGGTCAGTTACAGGGTTTAACATTTCCTAGCCTTGAACGGATAGCAACATATCAAGCCTTATTTATCAGTTATCAGTGAACTCATCCAATTTCAGTTAGTTTTGCCCTGTGGGATTCTTCCTCTTATTTGGCTGATGCTTTCTTTGCCCAAGCTATTGCAGTGACATTCATTCTTGCCATCCTGCATTAAAGTTGGGCAAAGATTTTGAAGTCAGAATTATTTATAAGCTTCGCCCCTCATGGCGATTACCTAAGAGTATCCTAAGAGTTCCATATGTGTGAATGTGTGATACGTGAATTACAGATAGGGTGATACTTATATGATGACACTAAACTATATAGACTATTTTTGGAAGATACTCATTTAGGCAAGGAAAAGGCTGCAATTTGTCCTGTCTATTTTCCTTTGAACTGTGCTTTATTTTGCAGCAACTATTTCTCTTAATAGTAATGTGCATTATATGTAATTTTGGTACTAATACTTTCATTTTGACTACAGCTGCACTGAAAGTTGCATCATACCTGCCTCTTCCGTACTCAGTCCTGAGCTCCTTTCTGATCGTCCCAACCCAACTGCGGGATGCAGTCTATGATTACATTGCAAAGAACCGCTATGACTGGTTTGGCAAAGATGATGAGTGCATCGCCACCAAGGACAAGGACATTCTTGAACGCTTCATCGACAGGGAGGAAATTCTTGGTGGTGGTCCCAACGATAGCTTCTTTTGATCACAACTTCATCTGTGCCCTTTCTCATGCTTACTGTAGGTCACTGTAGGGAAGAGATGTAAATAATCTACATTTCCACACCTAGGTACTCAATGGTTGGTTTTCTTGACTCCTGAAACTTCAGCTCCACTCCGTTTAGTCATTAACGATGGGGCATCATGCACACCTGCAAACTTTCTCAGGTCAGGTGTATATTCCAGTTTGATTGCAAAGCTTCAGCTTGACCTCAAAAGAAGTTTAGAATTTTGAAATATGGACTGGTAATCGGTGTAAGGCATGAAAGTTAAAAGTGCCTTGATATGACATTGTTTTTTTTACTGCTGTATCGAATGTGGCATTTCGTTCCAAATAACTGCTGTACTTAAAAATACTTAGTTGTCTCATTAATCATTACTTCCTCCGTTCCAAATTGTAGGTCGTTTTGGCTTTTCTAGGTTCATATATATTATTATGCATCTAGACCTACACTATATCTAAATACACAGCAAAAACTATTCACCTAGAAAAGCCAAAACGACGTACAAATACAAACGGAGGGAGTATCTTTATGATCTTCTGTGTGCGCTCTGATTTGCATAATCATGATAGTGGCAAGGACCTCCTGTATAGGATGAGATTGTGCAATGTTATATATAATTCATATTTCTTGTGATATAAATCTCCATCGCCTGATGATTACTTAGACGTGTTACATAGGTCATCAAATAAGGTTTATGACTTCATTTGTTTATTTGATATGCTTTAAAACGCTCGGAGCAGCTAAAGCCTAAAGATGTGCAGTGCAAATGTGCAAAGCGCTCAGCAAAACAAGCATTGTGCCAACTGAGATGTAGTGCAAATGTGCAATGCGCTCAACAAAACATAGCATTGTGCCCGCTCAGAGGATAGTTTTACTAACAGATACTTCTTTAGATACAAATAAACAAGCTTGAGAGAAGCATAGAAAGCCAAGCCCAACAGATGCTGCCTACTTATTCACAGCAGCACAAAAGAAGGGAAGAGCATATAAATGAACAACAACCAGTACAAAGCTTTGTCCGGAGTAAGTTGATGTAGACAGAGATACAGATATACAGCTTTACAAAATGCATTCTCTACAGGAACGCGCGAAAACAGCTAAAGATTGCGTTCATGGGGTTCAAGCCAAGGGAATCCAAGCGTGTCGAACACATCCTTCTCAGTGTGACAGTTAACTATCGCATCTGATCTGCCCGCCTGTAAGATTTACAACAAATCAAATGGAGCCCAGGGATTCCCTATTTGTGATGACATGAATATACTTACATGCTTTCCACCACTGCCCCGTGTAGCTAGATACAATCCTGTGTCGTCAAGTACATATCCTTTGGAATCTGCTAATAGTCTTAGCCTGCATGTTATAGTTGTTGACCTTAGCTTTGAAAGGAAAAGATAGTTTTTTTTCTTCTTCCTTTTGGGGTGGGGGACATGGAAACAAGAAATGGGTATATCTTGAGTTTATACCGTCGATTTAGTACATCATTTCCTGTCCAATGAATCAGCCCACATGCATATCTGTTCCTTGGGTATACCTGTGAACATACAATGAACTCAAATTTATCAGAGCCAACAACTGGTACAATGTCAATCGCCGCAAATTCATCATTGCCAAGTGCTAGCAGCAACAGAAAAATATGCTACCTAATAATTAGAAATATCATGAAATTTCAGTTCATATAATTACTACACATAAAAAGGTCACAATATTGTTGCTTATTTTTAAAAGCATCACATAATTGATGATGTGCATTGGAAACTCCATACATACCTTTAAGTCAATACGGTGCCGCAGCTCACGCCCAGGATATGTGCAAAGACCAAAATATGTGTCAACCCCACTATCTGTTCCCTATATTGGATTCAGCCATTTCAAAACTCATAAAAAACTTGATTATCAGGATTTAGGATTTTACATTAGCTTATCAATTTAATACATCAGCTAAGCAGTTCCTGCTGTAAAAGGAACTGCCAATGAACTACAGGAATCACCACTCACTCACCAGGTGGTGGTGTTTTACAACTTACATCAACACTGTGTATGCTAAAGATAAGATCCTCCCTCAAAAAGTTAATTTCCTTCAGCCGTTGAACAAACTTGTGTAAAAAACCTACATGACTGAAGGAAGATATAAAAAGTTAAATAGAAACATTTCTGCACTTGTATATAAAATATAAGATAGTGAAGCCAGTACAGTTTCTGAACTTTTAAGGTTTACCTTTCTCCATCAGGATGAGTTATAATAATATCCATGTCACCACAAGAAGCTTTTCCACGTCTATAAGATCCTCCACAAATAATCATTACCTACAAATAAAAAAATGGACATTGAATCCGGTAATAAATTGAAATTGTACTTCGCTACTATTAAAAAAATCATAAGCATACAGAACTGCAATAAAGATATGAATGCATTTCAATTTACACAGAAAATGAAAGACCAAACAAGGTTTGTAACAGATATCTAGTCAAACTATGGCTTCAACATTGGCGTTTAAACAGCTATTATGTGCTGGAGAATAGATAAGTTCCTCAAAATGATCTCTGTAACTCACCCCAGGCAAGATATCCTTCCCAACATCTTGCAAAAGCTTCTCCATCTCGCTAACCTAGATAAAGAGGGAGTATGTATCATATTCAAGATACATATACGAAGCTAGTAATAAATAGACTAGACACAGAAATATTATATATTACATACCTCATGCCGGGGTATTCTTTGCTTGATATCATCAAAGAACTTCAATCCGATCCTCTGAGCATTCGTAAGCGACTCATCTTTTTGCAGGTCATCAAGAATACGGTGTCCCTTTTCATATAACTTGAGTGCAGTTGCAGGGCCAACTCCCCAAACTTCGCCAAATAAGCTGATAGTCCGTACCTTCAAACTAAATTGTGTTGATATTGACAGAGGTAGTTGAATATGTCCAAATCATGTACTTTGTCCGTTACCTTTTCATCATTCTCAAAGTGTTCCAGCTTGGACAGTTTTCCAGTTGTGACTATTTCATTTATCTGCACATATGGATAATGGATTGCTGATTCAGTTGAGATCATGGATGCGACAAGTCTAATTATAAACGTAAGGCTACCATGTTTTCTTGGAATTGTACCAGTTGACATTGTAATAAAACATCATATATTCAGCATCCAGTGATAACTGGTACTTGGATACTATTTTGAGCAATATAGTCTATAGATTGGCAAAGCTCTTTGTCAGGAACACATAAATCGCACGTCTTTTATTATAACCAGAGTTCATATATATGGACTGCTCATTGCTAAGTGACCCATGAGATACTGAAAAACATGATATATGTTTCTTTCACATTATTGAGCTCAAAAGTACTTGCTAGCTTGTTTATTCTTCGAAGAAATTGTGTTATGTGGTGAAACCACTGTTAGGAAGCAATATCAACTATAAGAAATGGTAGAATTAAACATACATACATGGTCCTTCAAAGATTTCCCAATAGTAGGGAGGTCTTTGACTTGCTCAGCACTTTCTATTTTGAATGACAATTTCTCGATTACCGGTATGGCCTTGTAATAGCTAAATGATCTTCTGTCCTCTCCCAGGGCTTCAGAAGAAGAAAATGTGTCTTATTAAAGCAATTGGCTAATGAATAAGAGAATTTGCAAGAAAAGTGTGCTTACCCCTATATATATCGATAAGCCTTCCGAAAATCTTGGTGATGTTCCTATTCATGTCTGCTGGAGCATATATGCTGGGACCTCCAGAAGAGGCTTCCTGGTCATACAATTCAAGAATTAGCACTTGAACATACACGTCCAAGCTTTACACAGTAAATTCGTATTAGGTGTTGAAATATAGCCTTCTTTTAACAGTTAAGTCCTCTTGCAATAATGTGCCACTGCTAGTGAAAAGGATAAATGAAAAATGCAGCAGTAGCGTACTGAAGTTCATGACACTAAGCTCCAAAATCATTAGTAAAGAACACAGGAGCAGAGAAGACACAAGAAAACAAGATAATTCAGAATAAAGATGGCACAATAGTTCGACATATAAACCTCATACCTCGATGTCAAATGTACCATGAGAGCCTACATCCTTGGTATCTCCGGAGCTACTTTGGCTACTAGCATACTGGTTAGGCCTCGTTTCGGCACCTGAACCTTTATCCGCACTTGCAGTTTGATGCTCCTCCCTATCCTCGCCACTTATTCTCTGCTGATCCCCAGGATCACCAGAGGACATTTTGCTCCTTTTCGCAGGCTGCAATGCACCTGAATCTCCATTGCCAGGTGCCTTCTTCGGCTTAAATTCCTCTTCATAGTTGATTGCAAACTTGTGCTCGGGCAGCCTCTCCCCAGACTTGAGGCACTCCTCCAGCCATTCGAAGGACACCACACTCTGCAATCAAATGTCCAATTCATAAAATGACAATTTGGCGTGACATAAGTCTATATCTATCAATGATGTGAAGCCTCCACATCTCAATGCAGCAACAAGATCGTCAAGCACACATCGCAGTATGCGCATATATGTATAGGAAGGTAGGGTTTGTACGCAATTGGAGGGAGGAGCGAGCAGCGGTTACCCCGCGGAAACGGTGGAGCCAGGCGGCGTCGAGCTCCCGGAGCAGCGCCTTGGCGTCCATGGCCAGCACGTGGTTGACCCCCGCCGCCGCGCCGCCCTTGTCGATCTTCTCCATGACGCGGCCCCCCATCTGCACCAGCCTCTGCTTCCACACCTGCATCGACCACCCCCAAAAGCCTAAGCGCACAGCCGGAGAGTCCCCCAACGAGAGCAGAGTGGCGAATCTTGGGGGGAGAACACGACCTCGAGACGGCGGGGCTGGACGCCGTGGGGGACGATGAATGCGGAGACGCCGCGGAACATTCCGTCGGGGTCCCGCTCCTCCGCCGCCGCCCCCCGCGCGGGCTTCCGCTTCGGCGCCATCGGAAACCCCTCCCGCCTTGTCCCCTTCTGGCTTTGTTGGGTTTTAGAGTCCTCTGCTGCTGTTAGACGGTCCTATTAACTACCCCTTGCTCTCGAATGGATAACAAAAAACAGCTTGACTGAAGAAACATATCTGCGTGTCAAAGGGAGAGAGGAAACATCTCTGAACTTTTATCAGAAGGCTTTGTCAGAATCGATTCGCGCAGACTGCAGAAAATCAAATAATGAGCAAACACATTGTTTGCACAAAATCATTTACAGAATACATCATCTAATTTACAGAAAGGGAAATCAAGCCGCACGCAAAACCTATACGTAAAACCTCAATGGTATCCTCCTCAGTCCTAACATGGGGAGGAGGGGATTATTGCTTGTGAAAAAAATCAAATCAAATCAATACCTATAGTTTCTTTCTTTCCCTCAAATTTTACAACTCAAGTATTGTACAGAGAAAAACTCAAAAACAAACCAAAGCCACGCCGAAAACCAGAAACAATAATATTTGATCCGCACTTTTTGTTAAAACAAACTGTTGCTAACTAACTGTAACCGGCTAACTGCTGTCTCAGGCAGTTTCTGCGGTGTCAGTTATAGCTGAGGGCTTCTCAGTGGCCGTGCCCGTGTCGTCCTGAGATGACGGCTCGGCAATAGCATCGTCATGGGACGGCTTCTCGTCGACCACTTCTTCTGATGGCTTGTCAGCGGCTGATTTCTCAGGAGCCACGTCCTCCTCTGATGGCTTGACACCGTCAACCCCTAGCTTCCCAAGAGCCACACTGTCCTCTGATGGCTCATCATTTGCCTCATTTTCCTCCAATGGTTTCTCCATAGCAGCATTATCTTCTGATAGGTCTGCGATTGCCTCGCTTTCCTCCAGTGGTTTCTCAAGATCCACACTGGCCTCCGATGACTTGGCAATCGCCTCATCTTTCTCTTTTGGTTCCCCAAGAGCAGCATTGTCTTCTGATTGTTCTGCACTTGCCTCACCTTCCTCCAATGACTTCTCGACGGCTACACTGTCCTTCGATGGTTTGTAACTCACCTTGGCTTCCTCTTTTGGTTCCTCAAGAGCAGCATTGTCTTCTGATGGCTCTGTGCTTGCCCCAGCTTCCTCCAATGGCTTCTCCGGAATTACAATATCCTCCGATGGCTTGGCAGTCTCCTCATCTTCCTCTGGTGGTTTCACAGGAGAAGCATTGTTTTCTGAGGGCTCCACACTTGCCTCGCCCTCCTCCAGTGGCTTCTCAGGAGTTACAATATCCTCTGAAGGCTTGGCACCCACCTCATCAGCCTCCGATTGTTTCCCAATAGGGTCTTCTGATTGCTCTGCATTTGCCTTGTCTTCCTCCGACGACTTCTCGGAAGTTACACCATCCTCTGATGGCTTGGCACTCGCCTCTTCACCAGATGGCTTCTCAATAGCTATGCTTTCCTCTGATGGTTTGCTACTGGTTTCTTCGTCTTGTGTTGAATCCTCAACAACTGTCTCACTTCCTGATGGTGTTTCTATGGGTGCACTGCTCTGATGTGATGTTTGATCAGAAATGCCTCCTGGTACAGGTTCATCAGTAGTTATGCTGCTGTTTGGAGGGTCTACAGGCAGTGTGCCAGTAGCTGAGCTGCTTTCTGACGGTTTGTCAGAAATAGCATCACTTTCAGTTTCAGGTGGCTTATCAACAGATGCATCATCACGAGGCTTCAACGATAGATCAGTTGCCTTATCAGAAGCAGCATCAGTTTGAGGTTCTGGTGGTTCCATGGCAGTTGCACCAGTTTGAGACTCTGATGGCTTATCGAAAGATGCATTGCTCTCAGGCTCTGATGGCTGTTCTGATACTTTATCAGCAGCTGCATCGCTTTGAAGCCCAGAAGGCTTATCAGACGTACTACTTTGATCTACTTCATGCTTCTCAGTTGATTCATCGCTTTGTGGTTCTGATGACTGCTCGGCTGACTGATTTGCATCTTTCTGTGATTCTGCAGGCTTTTCTGCAGTTATGTGGCTTTCAGGCTCTGATGATTCCTTGGCAGTTGTACCACTAACAGGCTCTAGTTGGTTCCCAGAGTCTTTTTCATGTTGAGATTCCAGTGGCTGCTCCATAGCCACATCCTTCGGATGTTCTGATGGTTGCTCTTTTGGAATCCCAGAAGGTGCAATGCTCTGAGATTCTGATGAGTGCTCAGTGACTGCATCATTTTCTGCTTCTGTAATCTGGACAGCTGCCTTCTCCGCCACAATGCCTTGAGGTTCTAATGGCTGCTCAGCATTTCGACTCCTTTGAGAATCCAGAGAACTCTCACCGGAAGAAAGACCTTCATGTTCTGATGAATCCTTGTTTAATTTGTCAGGACTGGTATCACTTTTAGATTCTAGCATCTTCTCACGAGATACTTCACCCCCGGTTATGTCTGCAGCAAACTCGTCAGTTTGATATGGCTTCTCAACAGCCTCCTTATTTTGAAGTGGCTGCTCAGAAAGTTCACTGGCTTGAACTGGCTCCTCTGAAACATCTTCTATCGGTGGCTTCTCGACAGCCATGGCACTTTCCAATATGTACTTTCTCTCCAAGATCTTCTGATGGGCTGTTTCACTTTGAGGTTGCTTCAATACACTTTCTACCATCTCAGTGGTGATGCTTTGAGGTATCTTTTCAGCAGCAGTGTCACTATGCGATGACCTCTCAGTTTGAACAACACTTTCTGATGACTTAATGAGCACAGGGACCTGACTTGGTGCCGTGGTAGGCTTGTCAGTTTCCAATGTTTTTTCTGAGGAAACATCATGTTGCAATATACTTGCAGCAAGTGATGGCGCTTCAGCTGTTTCACTTGTTGGTGGATTCTCGGAAGTATCACCATTCCTCTTTGTATCTTTGCTGATTTTTGATATGTTTTCAGTGGCCAAAGTGACTTGCTGTGGTTCCTCAACAGGTGCAATGCTTTGTAAAGTTTCCTTGACAACTGTATTGTTCTCCAGGGGACTCTCGCCAACCGTCTTGCTTTGAAATGGTTTACTTTGCAATGGCTTATTGTTAGTTAAATCACTCTCTTTCTGTTTTTCTGGAGCCATGCTCCTTTGCCATGGCCTCTTCGGAGCCATGTTACTTTGGAAAGGCTTGGAGACAGTTACACTGCTCTGTGATGGTGTCACAACTGCCGCAACACTTTGTGAGGGTTTCTCAGTTGCCACATTGCGTTGCCAGAGCCTTTTGACAGCTCCACTACTTTCTGTAGTCTTTGCATCAACTACACTGCTCTGGGGTTGCTTCTCAGCGCCTACATTGCGTTGCCACGACTTTCTAACTACAGCTTCAGTGTTCTCTGATGATTTTACATCATTTGTATGCTTTGTATCATCTACATTCTTAGCATCATCTGCACTGGTATCTGATGGCTTCACATCATCTGTACTCTTCGTGTCATTTGCACTCTTCGCACCATCTGCACTGGTGCCTGAAGGTTTTTCAATGTTTTCTGTGTGTTGCTGTGGCACAGGGGTTACTATACTGGTTTCCGCTGGCTTCACATCAACTACACTGCCTGCAGACAGTTTCTCGGTATCTGTATTGCTCTTCTGTTGCTTATGATTGAACATTCTGCGTCCCCATGGACTTTTAACTTCTTTGGTGTTATCTAATGGCTTCATGTCAGTTGTCGGTGATGACTTCTCAGTAGGTACACTGTCCTGTGACTCCTCAGTTGGTGCACTGTTCTGTATTTGCTTCTCAGCAGCCACAGCGCGTTGCCATGGTTTTTTTACCACTTTGCTACTTGCCGATGGCTTTGCATCTTCTGCACTGGTCACTGATGGCTTGTCCGATGGTAAAATTCTCTGCGGTGGATTCTCAGTACTTACACTTCGTTGCCATGTCCTTTTGACAACTGTGCTGTTTTCAGGCTGTTTCATATCAACCCCGTTGTTTGATGATGGCTTCTCAATGGCAGCACTGCTCCGTGATGGCTTTTCAGTGGTTGTATTATTCGGTAACGGTTTATCTGTTTGAAGACTACGCTGCCATGGCTTTCTTATGGCTGCACCACTTCCTGATGGCTTTACATCAATCACACTGTTCTGCAGAGGCTTTTCTACACTATTTTCTGATGGCTTCTTGTCCAGAACATTACTCTTTGACTCACTCTCCGTAGCTCTTTCGCTTCCTGCTGGTGTCTGCATTGTCGTGATGCTTTCAGATGTTTTTGTGGCATCAGTGCTACTCTGTGGTTCTTTTTCAGCCGCGACATCATTTTGTGGTGATTTTTCAGCTGTAAGCTCGGCTTCTGATGGTTTCTCTGTGAGTTCCTCACCTTGACCTGGGTTCTTGGTGTCTGCTTCTGTTTCTGGTTGTTTATCGGTAGCCACTTTGGCATTCCCAGAGTTGTCCTCAAATTGACTGAAATTTCCCTTAACCATAAACAGTTGAGAATGGTGGGTCTTGCAATAAAGTTTGCCTTCATGCGTGACATAGTTGGATGGACTGAGCGTACAACCGCCATGGTTGCAACGGAAGCATGATTTGTGATAAGAGCTTCCATCCAGGGCAACCTGCAAAAAAAACGGCCTGTTGTAAATGCGCCTTTGAATTGTGCCTCGCAAAAGGCTGACGGAACTTATTTTATGACACTTTCGTAGTTATGCATTATGAACGGAAAGTTCACTTAAGTCTCAACAACATACTTATGTCTTAACACAACCATCTCTGGCTTGTGGAGAAGGGATCAAATTCTTGATATTCTAATTTGTTTGAACTAGAAGTTGATATCCTGCAAGCTGCAATTATTATGGAATTTTTCGAATAATAATAGTCATAATAAGTTTGATTACATTTGAAGTTTTGATGGAATTAGGCTTCTAATGAACTGCAATAATTTCATCAAGATCATGAAACTAACCAAAGTGTCCAACATAATTGTCAGCCAGTACAAATAGGAGCAAATTATGCTTAGTTGCCAAGGCATCTTTTGCTTTATTGAAGCAGCAGTAAGACTAAATAATACTGACCTTTTCAAGAGGGTACACAGTCTTGTTACAAGCTACACACTTATCCTGTGTGCCAACAAACATGCTAGAGAATTTACTGCTTTGTTGTCCCTGCATTTTGAAAAAATAAAAAGAGGGAATGGACATTCAATTTCTGTGCACAGCAGCATCAGCCAAATAGCTCAGGTTCCCAGTGCCTCCTAGAGAAGCTCAGAATACCTTGTGTCCATTTGATTTTTCGGGCTTAGCTGATCTGGACACACCTGACATAATACAATAATGTTTTAGAGAATGGCAATAGAATATGTTATGTTATTAGAGCAATGCTAAAAGGAGTCACCTGATTGCTCCGAGTGGCTAAAAATAAGCACATCTATAGGAGGAAACATAAACTCTAAGATGCTTATTTTGTCATACAATGTTGTGGCTATGTGGATTATTCAGATATAGTATAATTTCATATTCGACAGGCATAAGATTTGTATAATTTCAACTAGAAACGTATTGTACCATCTAGGCATGTCCAACTGTGAGGAAAATAAGGTAATTAACACTAAATATTGAGACATCGTAGGCCAATTGATTGTCTTCGGTACCTTCAAAACTTTTGTTCAAACTGCCTGTTGACTTCAATATCTGGTCATAGTGAGGCTTGCAGTACAAGACACCTTCAACAGAAGAATAATTACTAAACTGCAGAAACAAGAGTCAGTAGAACAAAGTTAGTTGAAATATTAATTTGATTAGGTTTCACTGATATACTTTGCCAACTAGTTTGATGTAGCATAAAAGATTCAGTATTATCATTGTTCTCTTGACAAAAATAGAAGTTTCTGAATAAAGCTATAAACTGTACCAAGCAATGTGGTCTGAAGTAATAGCACTAGCATGTCTAGTTGGATACCAAAGCAACATACATTTCAGAAGGCCATTTGTCTTGTACTGTATTATTGACTCATCATATCAACTTCCTACAGGCCTCTAAAAGCTACTGCCACCAAAAAAATGTTTAGCCCTCCCTCTAGGGGACACACCCCATGTGCTAGGGAAAGCAAGCACAAAGAGGTCATGACATAGTTAAACATTTAAACCAATCTGGCTTATACTCATAAGGACAGCAAGGTGTTAAATGGATTCCTCAAAAAGTTAAATGGATGTTATACTCATAAGGACAGCAAGGTGTATGCCTTGACATCAAGTTATAGTGTCATAATGCATTCCATCAATAGGTAGCAGGTAAATTCCCATCCAGCTAATCAGTTAGCACTTGCACTTTCCCATGCAATTGCAGGATCTTCAAGTACACTCTACTTCCCACATTGCAATGAATAAAAATGCTTCAAGAATCAAGATTGTTTTTCTAGAAGAGAAAAATGCTTCAACAATGTATCAAGCAAGAACGAATAGTCTAATATTAGTTTGGCTAGATATATTTCAGGTGTAGCTTCGGCAGCAAACATTTTTTTTAATAAAAAAGATACAGCAGTTCCAATGCCCACTAGTATGATATAGCATAGAAGATTCAGTATGATCATTATTGCTCTCAATGAAACTAGAAGTTTTGAAAGAAAAAAAAGGTACAGGCTGTAGCAAACAATGTGCTCTGAAGAAATAATGCAAGCATGTCTAATCGGGCACCAAAACTGCATCCTTATTGGAAAGTCATTTGTCTTGCACTGCATTATTACATGATTATGTCAACCACCTGCAAGAATTATGACAGCTAAACCATGTGCAAGAGAAAGCAAGTACAACGAGCTCATGATATAGCTAAACACCTTTTTAACACTTAAACGGATATGACACATCAATACTCTATGAAGATGGATTCCTCAAAAAGTTAAATGCATATTATATTCACAAGGACAGAAACATTTATGCGGTGATATTATTTCGTACTCCTACGTTATCATCAAAAGGTAAGATCAATTGTCACAAGGCACTCATCAACAACTAGACAGCTAAATGTCCACTCAAACAATCAGTTGGCACTTGCACTTTGCCAGGGGGTTGCGAGAGAAATGTTCATTGGTAGAGCGCCCGTGATGAACGAAACACTAAAGTCCGGTCCGCTGGACTGCCACTCCGTGAATTTTACCCAGTTCACTGTCACGCGAGAACTAGCAACAGTGCAAATTCAACAGGAAACAACTAATTCCGTGCGCAGGCCGTGCAGAATCGCAGTCGACATGATCATGCAACCAAACTTCTTGAATGATCCGGTTGACGAACCCAGACCAACAAAAAGTACAGCAGTTGAAGCCTCAACCTAATAATTCGAAGCAAGGACAACATCACGAGACAAGATAGCCAAGCTAACTGCTCGCAATAATAGCCCGAATCGCAAAAGCAAGGTAAACAGTGACTGATACTGCACCTGAACTTTTGCTTCACGAGACTCTACTCTGCTCAAGAAGACCCCGAGAATTCAACGGCGCAAGCAGGGGACGAGGGAAACGAGGGGGAAGAGCAAGAGGGGGAGAGGGACCTGGAGCGTGCTCTTGCAGTGGTGGCACCGGAAGCAGGGGCGGTGGTAGACGCGCCCGTCGGCGGCGAGCTCCTCGACGGGGTACACCTTCCGGCCGCACGACGCGCACTTCTGCGTGGTGCCGCCCCACGCCCCCGACATCCCCTCGCCGTCGCCGCCCTCCTGCTCCGTCGTGCCCGCGGTGGAGGGGGCGAAGGATCGGGGAGGGAGAGGAGAGGAGGCGAGAGGGAAAAAGAAAGTGGCGACGGCGACGGGTGGTGGGGTGGATGATTGGCGAAGGTGGAATGGAAGGAGCCGGGCAGCACAGCGCAGCTCGCGTCTGTCGTGGAGGGGGAGGGGAGGCGTGGGAGAATAACAGCAGCGCGGACGGACGGCGAGTTGGTGTGGTGCGGTGTGCGCTCGCTCCCGCCTGCTTTTGGCAAAAGAGGTTGGAATTGCTACGGGCACCGGTGCCGGTCGCCTGCAGGGATTTTAGGGGAGTGTCGCAATACATTTTAGTTGGAAAAAGTGTCAAAAAAAGTTTCCTTTTAAAGTATTGTCAATACTGATATTTATAACTCAGTTTATGTTGGAGATTTAAAATTTTCAAGCACAAACTTAGTTAGATCTATAGATAAGAAGTTTAAAGGTTTTTGGAACGGAATGTCTTGTAACACCGTGTTAAGTATTATATCTACTGTTAAATTAATGTTCCACAAAGATGCCAACAAAATTATTATATAGTTGTGTCACACAATGAATGTAGTACTAGTAAAAGTTTATTTTGTTGAGATAAAAGTTCGCTACGGTCACAACTATAGAGAATACATGAAAAGGTAATAATATAGCTTATAAATTAGTCCATCTCACTTTTACGAATTAGACAGTTTTGCCATGTGTAACCGTATTCATTGTATTGTGCAAACTTGCTCAACTCCACATACCAAACTAGACTAAACAATACTCCAATACGCGGTTTTGCATTAGTTGGGTTAATTTTATGGTTTTGTGCATAAATTGACAAAACCAACTCCTCTCGCCCTGTTCGCTTGGATTATCAGCTACTAGCCAGCAGTGTTTTTCTCTCAGCAAAAACCAGCACCAGCGACCAGCCAGCCAGCAGTGTTTTTCTCTCAGCAAAAACCAGCACCATCCAACCGAATAGGGCCATATCTCAACACACCCGGATATCCTAATTAAGAAAAAGGAAGGAATAAAGCTATTTGCACTTATCTAAATGTATCCTTTTGTTACTAATGATTCTAGCATAACAACAACCTAGGTACTAAATACTCCCTCGGTCACAAAAAAGAAGACAATATATGTTTGTCCTAAATAAAACTCTCCCAATTTTTACCGAGTTTATATAAAAAATAATTAATATTTATAATACCAAAAAAGTATCAAAAGATTCGCCATGAAATATATTTTCATAATAAACTTATTTGATATTGCAAATATTGATAAATATTCCTATAAATTTGGTCAAACTTAAAACAGCTTGACTTGGAACAGACCTAACATATCTTCTTTTTTAGGATGGAGGGAGTAGGTCCGAAGGTAGCCTTTCATTAAAAAATAAGTCAAAAATAATAGAAGTGTGTGACATCATCACAGTATGCAGGTAGTACATGCCAGTGAGTGAATGAGCTATGTCGTTAAAGTTCACCTTTGAGTAAATGTTCGATCTGCTTGTGAGGCTGGAGATAAGGAAAGAATTGTTCGGTTTGAAGGTAGCTTCCGATTAAAAATAAGTCAAAAATAGTAGAAGTGTGCGGCACCACCATAGTAGGATGGTAGTACATGTGAGAGAGTGGATGAGTTACGTCATTAAAGTTCATCTATGAGTAAATGTTCAATCTACTTGTAAGGTTGAAGACCAGAAAAAAGAATGTGCCATAAATTATACACAATAAAGTTTTATAGCTTACCAACAGTGGCTACTTGTCTATCGGTCTAATTGGAAGATCTTGCGGATGCTGCTACGGCTGCAAGCAAGCAAATGCTACAACGGCTATAAAGTAGACGGCTGCACCTATAGTTCCATTCTAATCTCTTGGGTACGTGAAGATAGGTGATATTTGGCAGATGTAGCACCACGAAGGGGGACACAAGCCCCCCTGCCTGCTTTAGTTAATCCCCTCCATCAAAAGTAACAGAGAAATGTGGGTGAGGGGATGAAAGGACCTTGATGTCGCCTAGAGGGGGGTGAATAGGCGATTGCTGAAAAATTTAGCACAACTTGCAGCGGAATCAGTTTATCGGAAATTTCCGGTGTCATCGGAAATTTCCGGTGCTACAGTAATTTCAGACAACCACGAAAACGAACTTAGATGTAGAGGCTCCTATAAAATTCTAATCAAAATGATGAGTTGCAAGAGGTTACTTGGGATATGTAGAAGCTTTCTAACCAACCACCTGCAACCAAAAGCTCACAAGAAGATAGATCGGGTCGAATTGCTCAATATCAACAAGAACAACAATATGAACACAAGAACACACGGAGGCACAAGATTTAATCCGAAGTTCGAATTCACCGCTGCCACTAAGGCTGTCACAAAGACACGATGAATTCTACGTCTCTGTTGAGGGCCTACGAAAGGCGGGCTTATAAACACCAAGTCACCTTCCTCCACTTAGTCACCACGAAGGAGCTAAGTGCACTTACTAGCAAATCCACGAATGATGGGTGATACAAACTTCCGAGGTGAATCCACAAGCTTGGCTTGGATGCTCTCGGCGACGCCTAGTCGTCTAGGGGATGAATCCCCAAGAGTAACAAGCACTTCGAAGATTACTTGCTATGAACTCAAGTGCTCAAGGATGGAATGAAGCTTTCAAGTCTTCAATCTCTTCTCTCAACCCTAACTCACTTCTCTTCTCAAATCTCAAGCAAATAGAGAGAGGGGAGAGCAAATCTTGGTTGTAGAATATGTGCTTCGTGAGAGGAACCAGCAGCCCCAACCAAAATGAGTGTGGGGGTATATATAGAGGACCCCCAAAAACTAGCCGTTGTGTCTCAGGTTAGTTTGGACCGGAAATTTCCGCCCAGACCGGAAATTTCCATCGCATTTGCCGGAAATATCCATCTAGGAACGAAAATATCAGCCCGTACCGGAAATTTCCGCCATCACCGGAAATTTCCGTCGCCTAGACCGGAATTCCGCCAGCCCAGAAATTCCAGAAAGTGCCCAACTAAAACAGTCATAACTTTTTACTCCGATGTCCGATTTCGGTGATCTTGGACTCTATGGAAAGCTTATTCAGAGGGCTATCCATCCCACATGAAATTAAGCTCCAGACCTACCTAGTGCAAGTGTTGTGATAGGAGTTTCTCTTATGTTAGCACTTGGATAGATCACTTTGAGCACCGAGACATAGACAAAGCTATCAACGTTGCATCCCTCTTGATAGTACGACATACCTATACTCAAGATCAAAGATAAAATCTAGTTCAACCACTTGAGATTGAATAACTTGAGCCTTACAACTTTTCTTCAATTCTCGCTTCATGAGGGTGCAACCTTTCTTATCTCTTGAGCACATCCAACTTGAGCTAGAGGCTTAGAATATCCAAGTGTTATGATCAAGAATCCATTACTCATTCATAAGCCACTTTATCATAAGATTAAACAATGATTAGATGCATTGCATTGCTTCACTAGATGAGGCTTGATTAATGCCTAGAAATCAAACCATGATGCTAGACTTCACTCCAGCAAAGTCCCTCGGCTACAAGACCAACTTGCCCTTCTCTTTGCTTAGTACCTCGTCACTCGCCATCTAGCTTTATCCTTTCATCCTATCTTGCCACTTTAAGTTTAGCTTTGCTTTGCATCATCATGAGTACCACTTTGAAATCCATGTTCTTTGCTTGAAAATTTGCTTTCATATCAATATTGTTACCACATAAATTCCTATCTTGACTTTCCATGTAATACCTCTTTGTCTCTTTTGCTTACTTCAACCTTTACTTGTCGTATCTTTACTTTTGCATGCTTTGGATGACATAAGCTTGACTTTATCATTTACAATAATATCTATCCAAAGCTCAACAACCTTTAGTCCTTTAATTGTTTGTGTCACTCAATCACCAAAACCCACGAGGGGCCTAGATGCACTTTCAGGGGAACATAGCTTATTTAAAGCTAGACTAGGAGAATGCTCACACACATTGCTTTGGTGAAATATTAATTGTGTTATTTTCTTTAAATTCTAGATAGTTTTTTAAATCTTCCATTATATTTGTGTTGCACTTAATGGATCTTTATATGTTTATTAATAAATTCATAGAATTATAAATAGTAACAAGGATTTTTATTTATAGCTAAATAAATGAATTATTTCATTTGATATTCATAACCATGCCAAATGATACAACAATGATTTAAGAATGAACTTTTATATGGTTTACTACTTCTATGGCTCTTATTAGTTGAACTCTCGAAGATTCGGTTGTCGTACTCATACATCTCTATGAAATATGAATGGTTTTTTCTCACTCGGTTATAGATATTTTTTTTACTCAAGTTTGCATTCAGAAAACCTAATAGCTACCTTCACTTGTTTTACCTCATTCCATTTGACATTAAATCAACCATCACCCATTTGGACGCAATTTTAAGTCTCGGGGACCTCAAATTTTCAACTGTTTTACCAACCACCCCTATCATGGTGTTCCATTCCATGGCAGTGTGAGGGCATATCCACACCGGAGATTTTGGTGGGCGATTCAACATATTTTTTCAGGGTTTTTATGACAATGGTTTATTATTATGGTGGCGGCACTTTAAAGCGACGTGAGTCTATGTGGAGTTGTTTTTGAGCCTTTAGGTGCAATTTCATTGTTCGCTTAGCCTCATCGCACCCAGCTAGGAGGAAGATAATGATCAGCGCTTGTTCCGTTCCCATGCCCAGAACAAAATGTCCCACCAACACCATACCATCCGGATGACACATCGGACCCGCATCACGAACACCCGCATGTCAAGATAAACAAACTGTGGTACACCCGAACCTGTCGTCTGTGGCCGTACCTTTTCTTCCGTCCCCTGCAGTCAGGTGGGCCTGCCACGATTTTTCGTCCCCAACCCGGCGCCGCGCCGGCCACTGCTTCCGCCTTCCAGTGCACCGCGTCGTCCTTTTCCCCCCACAGATGCACGCACGTCCAATCAACTCCCCGCGCGCCCGTCGCTGCCTTCCCTATCCGGCCCGCCCGTCGGTTGGCGCTCCGCACCGCCACGGGCCACCGGCACAGAAGTTGCCCGGCGCCCGCTGATGGAACGTGACTGCTTGAGGGGCTTCCGGGGAAGCCTGAATCTGATTGCGCCGCGCCTACCCTACCGGCCTCGCGACGACGGCGTGGTCCGTCCGCGGCCGCGCACGCGACGGGAGCGGTGGTTACCGCCGGCTAACGAGATCTGCCGACTAGTGTTTGTGAGTTGGCCTGGCCCGCGCTTGTTTAATCGCCGATCGGCTGCTTTTTTTTTCTCTCTTGGGCGTCGGGATTCCGGCGAGCATTTTCTTTGGGTTCAGCGTGGAGCCGCGGGTCGGGGCAGCGCCCGTCCGTGCCGCCTGTAAAGCGCAAAGGCTGTTCTGTTTTTGGGGGATCGCTGGTGGCCGCCGCCGCGAGGGAGGATGGACGGATCGCGCTGGTGGGCGGCTTTTGGTGCGGCAGATTCCGGAGCAAGTGACGGGAATCATGGTGCTCCGCTGGGCGCACGGTTGTGCCTGGATCGTGCTCGCACGAGCGCGCCCGCCACGAACCGATGGTTTCGATCCAAATGATCGTCTGCCGACGGACCCACTGGCCCAGAGAGAGACCCCGTTTTTTTTTTGTACTTGAGAAAGCCTGGGTTGCCGGCGTTCTGGTTTTGCTCCTCGGCCGAGCTGGGCCGTTGGCCCGATTATTTACATTGTACGGCCCGATCGCAGCATTCTAATTTGAGAGCCCGACATTCTCCAGGTTCGAGACCTTTCCAACAGTTTTTTTTCTTATCCCTAATAAAAACATTTTTTCTTTTTTTATGGAGAAATTTCTTATTTGACACTAAAACAAATCTCAATTCTTTTTTAGCCCCGAAAGGGTTTTCCTTCTCTGTTTGACACTAACTTCTAACTTTTATTTCTTATTTGTTATTTCCGTCACTTTCGTTAGTTAAGTGAAATGAAACGACTTCCAAATTATCTCCAATATTTATGCAATATTTTCTAATGATAATAACAAATGGAAGTGAACGTATTTTTTTATTTAAAACAACACATGTACCTTTTTTTTGACCGGTAGGGAAGGCCCCTACTTCTTTTTTTATATATGTATAAATAGAAATATACAAAGGTGGCTGGCCACAGGCCAAAAGGTGAAAAATCTAAGTGCAATTACAGGTTGTTACTCGACCAAATAATGAGTTTGTCTCTAATCTTTGGTTTTGCTCTAAGCGTGACCAAGCGCAGCTGTTCTCTAAAAAGAGATCTCCACCTACCAAAAGAAATTGATCCACCATCAAAGATGATGTTATTCCTATGGTTCCAAATCGCCCAGCATGCCACCATGATCAGTTCTCTGAATATGACTGAGGCAAAAGCCTGTCGGGCATGAATGACCATTTCTAACATAGGAAGGGAGGTATCCCATTCAATGCCTATGAATAGGCAGTCGAAGAAGAGGTGCCTGATTGTTTCTTCCAGATTTTCCACAAATGTACCTTTGTGGTTCTAAAACTAAAAATCACCAAATTTGACTTTTGATGAACATGTCAAATAAGGAACAAAGTTAAAAGTTAGTGAGAAAAAAATTAAGGGCCAAGAAAGAAACAACAAGCATTTTTACTCTTTTTCTTTTGTCAGGAGTGGGAGGAGCCGAGAGCGACCAGAGTGGAGCTATTTTGGAGCACTACCAAAGGGGGCTTTAGTTTTTAGTTTTGCAATCTATAAGAGTATCCCTTTGTTGATTATGAAACGTTTATCATTACTCATGATAAAACAATATCTCATAGTATTCTTAGCTATCCTATGGTTATTTTTTATACTTATTGCAATATACAAATATTTTCAATATATTTATCTTTTGTATAGAACCAACCAAAATAAATAGTCTATTTAGATAGTTCCACGTGTGCAATGGAGGAGGATACTCTGAGTGGATGATTTGTCCACTACTCTATGCAGTACATCTTGAAAAAAAATTCAAAACTTATTATATGTGCATAGATGGAGATATTTATATGAAATTATAAAGCTCAATGAGATCTACAAATTCACAGTTACCATCTTTCATTTGGTGCCAAAATAATTGATACAACATTCAGATCTATAATTTTAGATTAAATAATAGAAAATATTGTTGCTTACAATGAATTTCAATAAATACAAGCTCATATGAAAAGAATATAATTCTTTGAAGATATGTTTTTTAATTAGTGAAAGAACAGTTTATCCGTTTAGAGTGAGATTAATATAGATCATACTATGAGTTAGAGATCTATATGCCAATACATCACCCATTAGTACTCAACTTACATACAACGTCCATTATGACCATAATATAGATCGTCCATTGTGACCATCATAGGAAAAAGTATGCTTGCTAATCTTATTAAAGTGATATATATATTTTAGCTAGATGTGAAAATAAAAAAAATGTATTTTGCTACCATCACGGCACCCGTCGCCGGGGTGCGGGCCGCCGTCGCGACCCCGTCGTCCGGGCGGGTCTCCATTGCGGTGGTGCCTCTTGCCGCGCTTCCCGTCACGGCGCCCCTCTTCACCTACACACCACTGTCGCCGGCGCCTTTTTGTTCCATTCGGCCTGCTTGTGGCGCCGGTGAACAGTGGCAAAAAAATCTAGGGTGGGTGAGTGGCAACGGCCGTAGAGTAAATGAGAAAAGAATGGAAACCACTGTATATATATATGTGTGTGTGTAAAAGATAAAAAAGTTTGTTTGTACCGGAATTTTAAAATAAAGTGACCACCCCCCGCACGGTAGCAGTGGTCATGTACTCAAGTAACCCGTAGAAAGCATTGATTCGTACATCAAATACAAAATACGTTGTAGAAACTATGCAATCTTATCGTAGATAACTATATTTATATAATACAAATTTCTTTTGCATCAAATGTTATGAGAATATTCTACTGTATTCTGTATATCACAATCATAGATACCATCCCAGTGTGTAGGAGAGATAAATATTTCATGAGGCTTATCCAATACCTATTCAAACTTTTTAGGTGGATGGTCTATGTAATTCATTAAAGCTATGGTTTTAATAATGGTATTTGATTTAGACGTTGCATTGCCCTTCTCTATGTGTTATATATAATGTACTTGGAGAACTCAAATTTAGCTACCTTCGTCTTGAATATAGGGTTCTATGAACAAAATACAAAATGTCTATGAAGTTAGACCATTCCAAATGCGTCTGGAACGGGTGAGTTGGAAAAAGACGGGGGTGGGTGTGGTGGGACCAAAAACAGCACCTGACGGGTCCACGCTGGCGTACTACAGGGGCCCAGACCAACGCGGCAAGGGAACGTGGTGCCCACAGTGCTAGCGGGGCGCGGGGTGGGGACCGTGACGTCTAAAAACCTTTATTTAACATGACCACATTCACAAATGCTATGTCGAGCACATGGGAGAGTCTAATGAAAGCATAAGGTGATGTGGCTAGAGATTCACCAAAAGACGAGCATGCAGTGAATACATTTTCTATGGCCCAAAGTTGCAACGACTTGTCCTTCATGCATGTTTGTGCTATAAATATACCACAAACCAGTCATTTGAATTGTAAGTATCTGGATGATACAGACGTGTACGTACTCTTACTCTACCAAGAGCTCAGATTCAAGATCAAGGCAAATAGCACATAGGTTAGATCTTCATTAGTGCTACTTGAAAGGAGATCGATGTTTTGTAGCCTAAGAGGGGAGGGGTGAATTAGGCTATATAAGACTTCAAGTTTGTACTCTCTCTCTCTCTCTCTCTCTGTCCCCCTCCCCCTCCCTCCCTCTCCCTCTCCCTCGCTCTCTCTCTCTCTCTCTCTCTCGCTCCCTCCCTCTCTCTCTCTCCCCCGATCACCTTGACATTGTCTTTACTACGGACCTTCTCAATGAAGGAAGGGGTCTCCTCGTCCCTCGTACATGGTCGTTAACGCTGGGTACCGTCAAGATAGAAGACCGAGTCCTAGTAGAACTACTCGGAGAACTCCTATTCCAAAAATAACTGCTCATGTACTCCTATTAGGACTCCCATATTGTAACCGACTAGGACACTTACCATGTAACCTTGCCCCCTGGGATATATAAAGGAGGGCAGGGGCTCCTAGTTCGCTAGAGACTACCAGATACAACCCCACGTGCAATACAATCAAGCACACAGGACGTAGGGTATTACGCTACTCGCGGCCCGAACCTGTCTAAATCTTTATGTTGTTCGTGCACTGTCGTTCCTAGAACTCGGCGAGACCTACAAATCTACTCTCTGGGGTACCCCCATGCAGACGTGCTCGACATAAATCGTCTACAAATACTTGCTAGAGAGCAACACCAAGGATGATTCACTCCATGAACCAAGCGCAATGCAACTTCACCTTGCAATATTTCTCTCTCTCTTTCTAGTCCTATCTAGCACTAATCACTCTAATGGTGTGATAATCTCCTTTGATGATCAATCTTAGCACTTTGGTGGCTTGAATGTGTTGTTGATGTATCTTGGACTTCAATGGACTTATGAATCCAAATGGGCGAATGAATGGGTGTATAAATAGCACAACAACTGGAGCCATTGCTTGAACGGCTAGTGAGAAAGCATAGTGAGCACCAGATAATTCATTGATTTGTCCTGGTAACCATCGGATGATCCGGTCAAACTGAGGATAAATCTGACCGTTCAAGCCTTTACTGCTGATGTACCGTGCCACCGGATGATCCGACACTTTGTCCAACGCTACCATCAAATAATTCGATGTTGCGTGTTCTTCACTGATTATGTGAACTTGTTCATCTTGATAGTCTGATGGTTGGGATGATTTGGTGTTATGTTCTCCAGACTCAAAAACATTTGAATCATCCGACCCTTTGTCCGACGTCTATCTTTCAATACCGTTAGATACTCAGGATTCTAGTGGAAAAAGGCATAGGATAATCTCCCATTCAACTGAACCATGTATTTTGGATTACTCGGTGGTATGTTTTCGCCTTGAACTCGTCCATTTCAAACGTTTTTAGTTTAGTCTTGATTTTACCATAATTTGGAAAACTTACCATCATTTGGAACTTGATCATTTGAATACTATGGTTTGAAATAGATCACTTGATACCATAGTTTGGAAATCATCATGGGACCTAAAAATCCTACAAAGATACAATTGACGAACTTGTTAGTCCCAATGACTAGTTTAGGATAATTAGTGCATCTATCTAGGTGTTAGCTGAGTTTTAAGTGAGGTTCACATACCAAGAGATGTAAATCTATGCTTTTAAGTCTTGTAATAGTCTCTAACTAGACCTGAGCATTTCTCGGGCTCAGGTCGGGCTCGGGCCGGGCCGACTAAAAGCCCGGGTCCTTCGGGCTTGTTAACTTGTGCCCAAGCCCGCCCACTAAGCTGGCCGGGCCGGGCCTCATTGAAAAATAGAGTATCCCAGGCCCGTCCCATTAGCCCGAGTACGCACTAATGCAAACCTTTAAAAAAATAAATATCAACCACAGTAGACAAAACAACAGCATACCACTAAAAAAATTAATTTAAAATATAAACCACACAGTAACGCAGATAGTAATGTAATCCGATGAACCTGCATACAAATTGCAGAGTACTGACTCTAACAAATTAATGTTCAAACAATTAAAAGTACCCAGCTATTACATTTCTCCAAGCTACTGCATAGTGCCTTAACCAAAAGATGATATCTAGCTTCTATATCTCTATTTATCCATAACCAAAAAAAATCTTTTCTTGTCTATCAGCAAAAGAAACATTTCTTCCCGGCTGCAAGCTTTCACCAAAACTCCAAAAGGACCGAAGAATATAAGAACCCTGCAAAAACGTTACAGTGTAATTTTTTTTTACTTTCATGTGAACATCTAAAATTGAGTATAAGGAGTAAGGAACCACCTGAATACTCGGGCCTATCGGGCTTTTAGCAAATACTCGGGCCGGGTCGGGCCGGCCCGTTTTTTCCTCGGGCCAAAAAAACCAGCGCCAGGCCCGTCCAGTAAGCAACCACGGGCCGGGCTTAGCCCGACGGGCTCGGGTCGGGCTATTGGGCCGGGTCGAAAATGCTCAGGTATATCTCTAACTAAGTTTGTAGAGTGGTTGCTAGCGGTTTATAAGGGAGGAGAGGTCCTTGGCCTTTTGGCCGTACCTCTCTTGAGTGGTGATAGCAGAGAGCATCCGGGAGAGGCTGAATTAAAGTGAGGAAGTACCAAATAAGGATATCCCGTTAGGAATTATGGGACTGGGAGCTTGACCCTTACAACGGATTCCGACAAGAATGGGTGGAAAGTGCTGTCTTTTAGATACTATGGTAAAAAATTTGTCATGCTAGAATTTTGCATTATTTACCCTACATTTGGTGTTAATTATTACATTTTGCATATTCTGCAATTTTTTGTTCCTCGAATTTCCATGTGTAGTTTAAAGCATTTGAATATAAATGCAAAACTTTTCTACGGTACAGGTAGCAACACAAAAAAAACAAGTGATCATTGAGTGTGTTTGGGCACTGATAGATGAAGAATTAACATTGCTAGCTCATAGCTACAACAACTCTCACTAAACCAAAGCATTGTCTATATGTTTTTACGATGGAGAATCGAACATAGTCTGCTCACTAAGCAAGCACCTTGTGACATGTTGGGCAATCTTGTGTTCCTAGAAGGATATCAATGAGGAATTATATCAATGCCCTCTAGTAACGTATGGTTTCATTCAAAGCTATATTGAGCAAAAACTGTAGCTGGTATAGCCTTAAAGCCAGCTACTAAGGTTTAATATGATCTTTAACGTGAAAATGAGGTGCCCGAGATAGCTTCACCGTATCCACTCAGCCTGCTTTCCGTTATCTAGATATACGATGCAAGTCTATGAACCTCATGCGAATAATCAAACACACCTTTAAATGCTACGAAAACCACAAGGGTTAGGACTACCATAAGGAAAATGTGCACATACCTTAACGTAGTGAGAATATGTATATCTTAGGAAGTGAGTCTAGCTCAAGTGATTAGGGTGGGATGTGTGTCCGTGCACCCTAGCTACCTAGGTTCGAGTCCTCAATCTCCAACTCAAATTTAGGTGCCTATTTTCTTCTTAGTAGAAAACCACATAGTTTCTTCTAGGTTGGACCTTGGATCTCTTTTGGGAGCATGTACAGCTTCCGACTGCTTGAGGTAAATCGGGCCTGATGCGTCAGTGCAGGAAATTGGAGGTACACCATGAAAGGCTTGAAATGCATGTAACTCTGGTAGTAATGAGTGAAATATCCTCACATTGTCTAAAAGAAAGGGTTGAGGATGTTGTTGGAGTTGTCACCGGGTCTGAAAGCATTATTTGCTTTGTAAAGTTTGTTGTAGCCGGGTGTCACATGCTCTCGAGCTTCCTACGGGTGTTACTCCTAGCTCGCAAAACCATTGAAGCACGAGCAAGTCATGAACTCATCATCATGCATGACCAAGCCATACAGTTTTCAAACAATAATGCTTGAAATTCACATGATCGAAGAACACACACGTATAGCAGAGTTTACACAAACCATTAGCACTGCCTTTCCATAGCCGATAAGCACCTATCCCTTACATATATAGTCACCACTACCAAAAAAGGTTTATAGCAACGGTCAAAAATGTATTTGTAAGAACGGGCCATCCGCCCGCGTCCGGCTTTCGCAGCTAGAAATAGCGCATTTGCGGGGGCGGGCGTTGGACCCGTGCCTTAAAAATTGATCTGTAGGCAAGGGTCATTACGTCACCCGGTCCTACAGATCGATTTAAAAAACAAAAAAAACGCGTGTCCCGGCAGCGCCGCCGACGGGGCTGCCTGCCCGCGTGGCCCGGCCGCACCGCCGTCGTGGGGGGCAGCAGCGCTCGCGCCGCGGCCGCTCGCCAGCGGGTAGTACGGCACCAGCGCCTCGCCGAGTGCGCAGCGGATGACGCCGGCCGGGTCGCCGTCGAAGACCCGCTTCGTCTCGTGGGGCGTCGGCGCGGCGGGGCCGACGAGCTCCGGGTTGCGCCGACGTACAGCGAAGGCGAGCACCGGCCACCAGTGGACAAACGGCCGAACGGCTGCAGCAAGAAAGAAATGAAGACGGCGTTGGAGGCTCGTTGACCAGAGACAAGGGCGAAATTTCTGACCTTCGATTCGACAGGGAAGCTCCAAGGCCAGCGCGGCCGGTGCCAGCACCGCGGGCGGCGCAAGCTCCGACACCCACCGCGGCCAATGCGAGCTCTACGCGTGCAAGCTCCGACGCCGGTGTGAGCTCCGCGACGATGCGAGCTCCGAGGCCAGCGCGGCCGTCAGCGTGTGGCGCGAGCTCCACGGCCGACACGGCCAGTGCAAGCTTCGACGCCCGCGCGGCCGATGCGACCTCCGCAGCCTGTGCGAGCTGCACGAGGCGCTCCGGGACGGCGCAAGCTCCGGCAGCCGGTGAGCAAAGAGGAGAGGGAAGGGATAAAAGAAAGACGGAGAGGGAACAGAGGAGATGTGTGGATGAGAGGATGGGAGCCGGAAGGGATAAGAAGAGAGAGGAGTGTGTGGGGCCCAGGCGATTGATTTTTAGCAAGGACCACCTGCTCGTCCGTTCCAAAAAAATGTTCAGCGATTTTAGCATCGGACCACCGGCTTGTCCGTTCCAAAAAAAATGTTTTGCAGCTGCGGACGAGGCTATGGTCCGTCCCTAGAAATCAAGGCTATTTGTTGGAGCTGGTCATAAAATCGTCCGTGCCTGGAAACTAATCTTTAGGTGCGGACGAATTGCTACAGTGCACGCGATGAGTTTGTAGGAACGGGTCACTTTTTCATCCGCTCCCGCAAAAAAAACCCTCCGCTCTTATTCCAACAAATAATCATCACACCACGTATATATCATCCACACGCGTAAACCGATGAATTTATCCACCACCACACCTAACCCAACCCATCAAACATAGCTGCACTCGATCGGCACGACATGGTCTGGGAACCTGTCCTTATCGGCGCAGTAGTCGTAGCTCATGTGATTCTTCCTGACGCGCTCGTACGCCGCCCGCTGCTCCGCAGTGATGCTCCGGTACCCGCCGCCGTTCCACCACAGGTCCGGCGAGTCGCACGGCGTCCCGCCGCCGACGGCGCAGCCGCTGACGTCGAACCCCTGGTACACCGCCGTGAAGGGCGCCTTGGACCAGTCCACCTTGGTCCGGCCGCCGTCCGTCGCCCAGCCGGAGCCGTCCCAGATGCTCGCGCGGATCAGCATCGCCGGCTTCGCCGGGAACTCGTACCCCGGCACGGCGGCGGCGAGGTTCCTCAGCACCCGGACCGGCGTGTCGTCGACGAACATCCTATATATATCGTCATGCAAGATGTGCTTTAGGAGCCATGCAATTTATCATTTTTGGGACATGAACAAATTTCTTTTATTTGGGGCTTGCCGGGCTTACACGAGCTGGCCGGTAGGGGTTCCAGAGGATCTTGTAGTCGTGGAAGTCGGCGGCGAAGTCGGCGGCGGGGTCGAACCAGAGGTGCAGGCGCTGCTCCTTCATCTGGCCGTTGACGATGACGTTGGTCTGGAGGGTGACGGGCACGCCGTCCTTGTCGCCTAGGAACTCGAAGTCCAACTCGTCACGGCTGTCATCTTCCGGCTGCGAAGTAAGCTTGATTGGCACAAGAAGCACACGACGATCATTGTACATTAGTTTGATCGGATGAACAAGAAGTTTCGATCAGGAGCGGAGATTGACGTGGTATGTCGAGCTCACATAGAAGCTTGTGACGACGCCGGCCGTGTACCCGGACGGCACCTTCATCCTCATGTGGAAGAACCCTGACCCGTACATGGACTTGGACTGGAAGCCAGCACCTACATACATGATCATGAATGGAAACGTCATGATCTGTAATCACTCTCCTCGTCGACTCATCATTGATCCCGTGCATCCAAGCAGTACATGTATAGCGTCAGTACTGGACAAGAACTGATGATGTAATAACTGTATATGCACGTACCAGATGAGCTTTGATCCAAGGTGAGACTGACCCCCGTCCCTTGATCGACCAGGTTACCCCATAGCTTCACATAGTTGTCGCCGAACGCTGGCTCCGGCCCGGCCCCTGCCGCCGGCGTCAAGCCGGCGCCCACCGCTAGGAGGACGAGGACGAGGAGGAGAAGCCATGGACGCACACCTTGGAAGCCATCGCAAGAGCGAAGCCTGAGAGATACCTAAGCCTCTAACTTTCTTTGTCTCTAGCAAGGTTCTGCTAGCTGCGAGGGTTCACCTCGCCTATCAAGAGGTTTTATAGCAGCTGGGAGAGCATGCGCACGCTGGCAACAACGGGGCGGAGCGTGTCAAGTACTCAAGTGTGTATTGTGCACAAGCTTGTTCACCTACTCGGTGTGCCTTTGTCTTGTCTCATCTACCAATGTATTTTGCACAATTAGAAGAACCACGCGTAGTAGCTTCGGATGGTTAGTACGTAGAGAAGTGTTAATCCGTCTCTCGATCCATATCTACTTGGGATCAAATCTTAGATTGGTATAGTTAGGTGTTAATTTGTGATGACTGTCCATTATCAAGATCTACAAACTCAGTCCCCCTGAATGTCTATGAATGTGACTACGTGTTGTATGGTGATGTTGTGTGTCCGTGTGTGTGCGCGCGAATTTTATTTGTGACTCTCGTCTGTTTCTTAATCTTGAAGGAAGTAATTGCACGAATTATGCGATGATTATATCCTAGCCTCATCATGATCTCCCTCATAGTCGTAGAAGTGTACGTGTATGTGACGTCGTCTTTGGTTATGGGCCTTGCTTGGCGATCACAAACACTGCATGGATGTCCACTTATCAGCAGCAGGAAGCTATATATATCATCCAAAATGTCAAACTATGCTATGGAATTTTCTTGTTTCACACGAATCAATCACGTATAGTTCATCGGTGGTGTCTATACATCTCCTGAAACGTTTCCAGAACTAACCAAATAATTGGGCATGTGAGTCAGATCGAGCCGTACGGAGTACGTGATAACGACATCATCTTTCAGAAAATGGACTCGGCGCCTCTCACAGCTGAGTCGCCAGGTTTACAAGCAAGGAATAGTGCAGTCCAAGTACGTACGCGCAATGCTATAATGTAACCGACCAGGCATACCACAAAACCAAGCATACTTCTACGTTTGTGAGTAGTGGTTGCTATAAGTTTCTCCGGTAACCGAACCGCAGAAGGCAGATCGCGTTCGATCTGGGAAACTCAAGTGTGATTCGAGTATGTAAGCTGCCAGCCAATGGCTTATCTTGAATATAGTATTTTTTTCCCATCGTTTCACCGCGTTGGAGGCGGTCGGTTTTAACATGCCACGCACAACTGGAGCCAACTGATCGATCTAGATGGGGTGATGGTCTCCCATTCGATTTTATTTTTCCAGTAGTTTTTTTTCTTTCACAACTTTGTATTTGCAAAGTTTTTTATAAAATTATCTATATAACCTGTATAGATGCACTCACTAACTTCTCTCAACATACAAAGCTAACGTCATATAGGAATCCACTACATCAGATATCAAGTCACCATCCACTAGGATCATCTATTTATGTCTTCCACTAATTTTCTATGACTAATAGCATACATGCATGAAATTTATTAGTATTTGTGAGTACAATGCTACAAAATTTCTATAGTAAAAATACATGGATATGGATGATCGATTATTTAAGAGTTGTTCTCTCTCAACAAAATGAATATGTTTTCATGTATAATATCATTTGCAAGAGAACGTTGTTATGCAATCACTTTAGTGTTTTTACTTTCAAATTCCACCTTAAAATCATGTATAATATCGTTTGAAAAAAAAACTATTATCATGCAATCACCTTTATGTTTCTATTTTCAAAATTTTATTTAAAAAATCCTGCAGCATCGCGTGTGGTATCATCTAGTCTATGTAAGTTTTTCATGGCAGTGAGTTTCCAAAAGAGATTTGAAAATAAAATGATGGTACATATTTTTGGAACACAATTTAATTTGAAAACAAATATTCAAATATTTTGTCGATAGGAGTGCAAATTTGGAAAATTTCTATCATCTACCTGCCATACGGCCCAACAATTCTAGCCAAAATAGCACTAAGAATATAAGGTTGTCCGCACTGGGCTCCTGAAAACGTTTTTGCAGGAAACGTTTACGGGAGCGGAGAGCTGCAGCGGTGTCCGCAAGGGCCTCCCCTACGGGAGCGGAGGCCGGCTGTTCCGCCACTTCCAGGGGAGTACGGAGGTTCCCCTACCGTGCCACTGTGGCGGCGGGGCCCGCGTGGCTCAACCACCACGCCGCCTTGGCCGCCCCACGCTCGACTAGAGCCGCCGACCGCCGCCCACCGCGCTCGACTTGACGTCGCCGGAGATGGGGGAGAGGAGAGAGAGGAGGGCCCCAGCGCCGTCGACCACCGCCCGCCCACGCGGAGCCGCCGCGCAAGCCGGTCGTCGCCGCCATCGTGCTCCACCGCCCGGCGTGCCACCGCGCCGGCGGCCCCTACGGACCGCCTTCGCCTTCGCCTGCCCCCTCGACATTGGGCCGCTGCTGCTCCCTCGCCTTCGCCTGCCCCGTCGACGTCGTCGCCTAACCGCCTCGTACCGCCAGCGTGACGAGCCCGCACCTGGATCGCCGCCACCAGCGTGACGAGCCCGTCGGAGTCACCGTAGCCGGACTCGTCGGCGCTAGAAAGCAAATGTTGGCCGCCGCCCCGACGCAGGGCATCGCCGTGCCTGCTCCTCGTCGACCTCCGCGAGTGGGACGCCAACGCGGAGCAGAGGAGCCGCCGCCGCCCATCGTCATGAGGCCCGCTCCGCCCGCTCCCCCGCGCTCCGCCCGCCGTCGCCGCGAGCGCGGGTAGAGGAAATGGGGAGGGGATCCGCCGTCATTGCTCCTCGCCCGCGTTTGGCTGCCATCGCTGCTCCACATCCCGGCGTGCCGCCGCGCCGCCGGACCCGGCCGCCGCGCGAGCTCCATCGCCGCCCCGCGGGCCACCGCCGCGCGGGGAGCTCCGCGGGCCGCCGCACGAGGGCGGCGCAGGTGCCCGGCGAGGGCGAAGGGGAGGGAGTGAGAGCGAGGAGAGATAGGAGGACTGGGCGGAGTGAGCGAGAAAGAGGGGAGGGAGGAGAGAGATGGGGGTAGGTGATAGGTGGAGTAAAAATGATAAACAAATATGACATGTGGGGTCAGTATGTTGGTAGTTGGTATATGGGAAGATGATAGAGGAGAGATGAGTGCAGGAGAATTTGAGATAGGGGAAAAAATTTCGATGACTAGGATAGAATATTTCGTTTAGAGGAAGACGATAGAGGAACACGAGTGCGAGCAGCCTAAGTCTTAAGTCTGCCCCATTCTAAAACCTTGAGACCAATCAAGTGGCTACAGGTTGCGCTTGAGTTGTAGCCAGGGGCCGTGCTGGGCCTGGCTATGCTGGGACACGAGTCCAGCCCAGGTAATTAATCTCAAGGGAGACATGTAGAGTCTGTTTGGTTGTCTGGCTAAATCTACCCAAGCTTAGAATCTAAGCCTGGCTTTGGCAATGCAACCGCTGGTGTTTGGTTTGCATGTATAAATTAAGCCTGCATAATATAGTTTGTGTTTGGTTGCCAGGCTTCATGGATGCGGTAACCTTGCACTGGATTGGAGGTGGAGTTACCCCATGAAGATGCCATATATTGTTTCTTGCCCCCGCTTAATTCCCAAAAGAACAAAAAAAACTCGAAAGATCTGACCGGCCTTCATATACTCATCTAAATCAAGAGAAAAAACGGAAATTGAAAACAATGTGGCTGCACCCCAATTATCGAACAAAATCAATGAGAAAATAAAACACCGTAATCCCAAAAGAACAATGGATTGGGTCCTAAATCGATAAAACAAAATCGGCGGAAAAAAGATGAGGACATGGATTGAGGCAAATGACAGAATCCGCCAAACTTGGGAGAAGCAATAGCGAATTGATCTATGTTGCTGCTCTATCGTCGTCGTGACCTCGAGCTCCAGCGAATCAAGGTCTACCACAGCCGAATCGAGATCTGGTGTGAAGGGATCAGGCTTCAGTTCATCGGCCAATAACCAGATTTGGTCGCGTGAGGGGGCCTCCGCCGGCCTTGTAAGCGAGCACAGCCACGCGGGGGTGTTGGCCCGCGTGAGGGGGCCTCCGCCGGCCGGGCGAGCGTGCGCGGCCGCGCGGGCCTCCACCGCCGCGCGAGCGTGCGCCGCCCCGCGGGCCTCCGCCGGCCGGGCGATCGAGCACGGACGAGCCGCACGCCGCCGGATGAGTATAGAATTCCAAACGGGCCGCCTGGCCCTAGCCCGGCCCTAGCCCGATGTGGCCCGGCCCGATGCGGCCCGGCCCTATAGAGGCCCGATGGTCTTTAGTGCCGTGCCGGGCCGGGCCACCGGGCCGACCAGGCGGCTAAGGCCCGGCACGGAGGCTTGTTTTCCGGGCCGGGCCGGCACGGCGACACGATCAGCCCGTCGGCTATGGCCGGCCCATCGGGCCTTGCCAGCCCGACGCCGGCGCGGCCGGAGCAGGCGGCCAGCGGCGGCGAAGACCGGAGCAGGCGGACGCCGTGGTGGCGCGAAGGCTGGAGAAGGAGCCCCCGCGGCGAAGGCCGGAGAAGGCCGTGGCGACGGCGACGACGCGGGAGACCCGCTCGGGCGGCGGAGATCCTCCCCGCGGCGGCAGCTGCTCCGGTCGCCGGCGCAGATCCTAAACCGGAGCAGGGGTGGAGGAGGAAGTCGGCTCGGCGGTGGGGCAGGAGGCCGGCGCGGCGGCCGGCTAGAGCAGGGAGGCGGCGGCGGCTCGGGAGGAACGAGGCGGGCGCGGCCCCCGGCTGGAGCAGGGGCGGAGGACGGGGCCGGCGAGCAGGGGGTGGCGGAGGGGGCGGCTCGGCGGCGGGGCAGGAGGCCGGCGCGGCCGCCGGCCAGAGCAGGGAGGCGGCGGCGGCCTGGGAGGGGAAAGGGTGAGGAGCGGGATGGATGTGGTGGGTGAGGAGGGGCGGCTGAGGGAGGGAAGGGGTTAGGAAATTAGGGTTTCTTCTGTATATATACGTGGACTGTTGTTGGGCCTTTTACAGACCTCGGGCCGCTATCGGGCCGGCCATTTTCGGGCCGTGCCTCGGGCCGGCACTACGGGCTGAGGTGGCGGCCTAGGCACTAAAGCCCCTTCGGGCCGGGCCGGCCCTAGGCACTATTAATCGTTCTTAGGGCCGGGCTAGTGCCGTGCTTTTTAGGGCCGTGCCTCGTGCCGCCCATCGTGCCCGGCCCATTTGGAATTTTATACGGATGAGCACGCACAAGCTACCGGGAGGTGAGAAGAAGAGGGATTCTTGGGCGGGCACGGCTTATGCAGGCCTGGCTTGCTGGAAACGAAGGATGCTCGCGTTTATCTAGCCTGGCTTGGGGGTACTCAGTTGCATTGGTGGAGCCTGGCTACGGACCTTAACCAGGCAACCAAACATGACATAGTTGGCTCTGAAAGCCTGGCCAGTCCTTAGCCAGGCAACTAAACAGATCCGTAGTTCATAGATCCAATGCACTAGAATTTAGTCCAAATAAATAAAGCTAGCCCAGTACCTGTGCCCACAGGGCACATGCTCGTAAAGTAAAAATTCTTAGAATTTCATTTCAAATATAAAATAAATAACTTGTTCTAACAAATAATCACACGTACCGAGTATCTTCTTCCGTGTACATATAAACAGAGGATTTGATCATCGATCCAACGGCACACCTAGCTTCGTTCTTAAGAGCCTGCTTGGTTTGGGGCCAAAACTTTGGCCAGCCAATTGTTTGGCCATCATTTGGTTGGCTACCAAAACTTGCCAATACCTCACATTAAAATTGCCAAAGTATGGATAAGTTTTTGGCCTAAGTTTTGGCAAGTTTTGGTAGAAAACCAATCAGGCCCTAATTATAGTTGCACTCGATCGGCACAGTGTTGTTGAACCTGGCCTTATCGGCGCAGTAATCGTAGTTCATGTACTTCTTCTTCACGCCCTCGTACGCCGCCCGCTGCTCCGCGGTGATGTTCCGGTACCCTTCGCCGTTCCACCGGAGCTCCGGCGAGCCGCACGGCATCGCGGTGGTGCCGTTGGCGGCGGCGCAGCCGCTGACGTCGAACCCCCGGTACCCCGCCGTGAAGGGCCCCCTGGACCAGTCCACCTTTGTCCGGCCGCCGTCCGTCGCCCAGCCGGAGCCGTCCCAGACGCTCGCGCGGATCAGCATCTTTTGCTTCGCCGGGAACGGGTACCCCGGCACGGTGCCCGTCAGGTTCGTCAGCACCCGGATCGGCGTGTCGTCAACGAACATGCTGTACGTATCGATGTGCTTTAGAGTTTAGAGCCATGGGAATTATCATTTGGGATGGTGCTGGGCTTACACGAGCTGGTAGGGGTTCCAGAGGATCTTGTAGTCGTGGAAGTCGGCGGCGGGGTCGAACCAGAGGTGCAGGCGCTGCTCCCTGTTGCCGCTGCCGTTGACGAAGACGTTGGTCTGGAGGGTGATGGGCACGCCGGCCTTGTCGCCCAGGAACTCGAAGTCCACCTCGTCGCGGTGGTTATCTTCCGGCTGCGAAATAAGCTGGAACGAAGAAGCACATGCGTACGTGCATGATCTTAGTGTTTTGTATTCCGTATGTGTTTTGATCAGGAGTTGATCATCAGATCAGGAACGTCGTCGTCGATCGCCGAACTCACATAGAAGGTTGTGACGACGCCGGCCGTGTACCCGGAGGGCAGCTTCATCCTCATGTGGAAGAACCCTGAGCCGTACATGGACTTGGACCGGAACCCTGCACCTGCACGCACGATCACTCACGACAGGGTTACTTACCATCACAGCAAGATTGAACGCAAACGGTTGGTCTCTCGTCACGCTGCATGCGTGATCGAGCAACGAACCGAGCAGAGCAGCTAGCTTAATCATAAATATATATACACGTACGGGTATATATATACGTACCAGAGCTCTGATCCAGGGTGATGTTAGCCTCCGTGCCCTGGATGACGAGGTGGTAGCCATCTGCACCTCATAGGTCTCGTCGAACGGCGCCTCCTCCGCCGCCGCCGAGCCAGCGGCTGCCACCAGCAGGAGTAGAAGCAAATGGCTACTACAGGCCTTGGAAGCCATTGCAAAGCCAAGACTTGGAGCTAGATAGCCGCCGTCGTCTATGCTCAGCTTCCCTCAGCTCGATCAACTGTCACGACTATATTGGGAGCGTGTCTGAAGAAGTGCGCCTTGTGCACACGCATGATCTACCTCCCTGTCCAAGTGTGTCCATGCCTCGCCTGCGCTCACCCGGCCACGCAAGCCTGATTCATTCCGGCCATGGATAATCTCCAATTCTCCATGCGCTTGCGCAAGTTGTGGCAGCAACTGCATGTGTGTATCTAGCCAGCTAGCAAGGGCGTCCGCGTCGATGTGGTGTGTACGTACGTGATGCCGCCTTCATTCCGTTATGGGCGGGCGGCGCCGTTGCTTGATTAACACAAACACTGCGTGTCTGCTTGGCTCTTGTACTAATTATTAGTGCCCGTACGTGCTAATAACACATGCAGATATGCATGGATTCCAGTTCCACAGCTATCAGAAATAAAAGGCATGTGGAGATATACGAACAGAGTGAGAGTACTGCTGGTACACGCCTTGACCGGGTGACGAAAATTGGCATGGGCACGGCCGGCTTCTCTTTTCTGCGCGGATCCGTTCGCTGTTCACGTACAGAGATGGTTCGGCAGCGCCAGTGCTTGTTCATATCTTGCTTTATCTCCGAGCCGGAGTCAACCGAATAATTGGGCTTCATCGATACAGAGCCGTGAGAGCAACACGAACGCACGCACGCACGTTCAGAAATGGCCTCAGCCACAAGGCAGCAAGAGCAACAATAAGGGCCACGACAGCGCTGTGGCGTCTGTGATTAGTGGTTGCTCCGCCGGCGAAGATCTTTCGAGCACGGGGGAAATCCAGTCAACCGCATCCAACATGAGTGATCTTGCAGGCTTGGAATGTAAACGCATGAATCTTTGTGTGACATTCACCGCATTGTGGACGTCCGGATGTACCAACATAACATCATCTTAATACACATGGATGGCATGGGAACATGCTTCAGCTTCGAGGAACTGCATAAGCGAAATCCTCCACGTCATTACAAAACAACACGCCTTCAAATTCAAATATGTGAAAAGCAACAACCAGGCTACTCGCGGCAAGATTTGCCAAAATCCAGGCCTGTGTCCGCCAAGAGCCAAAGACGACAACAACAATGTAATATCAGCGGTCTGTAACGTCCATCATATCCATTCCATTTCCAACCAATGTGAATGGTTCAAGACAAGATTTGGTGTCTCCAGCAAAATTTGCATATAGACAGTTGAGCAGCTAGCCTAAAGTGTTAACTAGTTCACCAAAATTTTCTATACAAGCATAAAGCATGCTCTACCAGGACCTTATTCTTCAGCCTAATCGATGAACAATTCCAAAAAAGCACCAATCATGTGTTAAATTGAAAGAAACCGGTGCCACCTAAAAATAAATGTCAATCTCCTTATCACTCATCTCATATACATGATCCCGCGCCTCAGATAATGCAACCTGCATTTACTCAAATTATTAAGCATGAACTAAGATAAATGTTTTTGCACATAATCATTGTAGATGAAAACAAGCTAAACTAACCTGTCCAAATTTTGTGAAGAAGTTGTTTCCAAGATTTAATGATGTGACTGCCAGATCTTCATTAGCCTTGAGTGCTTGTGCCAATGCAAATGCTCCGTCATCCTATCCAGATATAGAAATGAAGTTGAGCATAGTGGACATCTCTTTATCCAAAAAAAAAGTATAGCGCACATCCAAAATGCCAAAAAACTAATAGAATTGACCAAAAGACAATATGTTCGCTTACTCTAATCTCATTAAAACCCAGGTCAAGTGACGTCAAAGATTCATTGATTATCTTGAAACTTCGTGCCAAGCATATAGCACCCTTCAGGAATAGGAAAATGTCAGCAAGCAAAGCATGGATCATGTACCAAAGTGCAAGATATAGTGAACATGAAACAAAGATGGTGCATACCTCATCTCCAAGCCCATTTGCCCGCAAATCCAATGTTGACAGCGTCGTGTTGTACTTCAGACAATCAGCAATAAACTCTGCGCCTTGCACACCTATCTGCAGGATATGCAACATCGCTGAAGAGGCAAGAACACTTAAAAGGTGAAACTGCTCGCACAATTCTATTTGGTTCTGAGGATCACCTGGCACCAACCAAGCTTAAGGGTTTGGATCTTCCCATGGAACTTGAGGACATCGCACAATGCCTTTACACCGTCTGGTCCAATTGGATTATAGCTCAAATCCAACTACACGCATATTTTGAATTAGTCTAAGAAATTATTTTGTAGGTAAAAATTGTCTGAATGGTAAGATGACTTACTGTTGTCAGCACCGCGTTATCCTTCAAAGTTTCCGCTAATGCACTAACCCCTTTGGAGTGAATGTTATTGCCACCCTGCAAATATGAGAGACTTCAGGGAATGCATGTATATATATCTTCTCTAATGTGGCTTAGGTCCCAAATGAAACACAGAATTATAAGGAAATATTCAAGGAAGGTTTATTGCCCCCAAAATATCATGCTTTCAAACAGGACCAAAGTGATAAGATATGAAGAGAACAAGTCGTGCTAATGACCAAATACTATGCTGAATTAAAGACCAAGTAGAGATTAGAGAAAAGTAACTTGAGAATAGTTTCCATGTGGAATATAAGGTAAATAGAAAGGGATGTGAGATCCTGACTTCACGACGGTTGCAGCAAAATAAATACTCACCAAATCGATTGTAGAAATGGTTTTGTTATCCTTCAGAGCCTCCGCAACTTTTTCAGCCCCCTGGTGAAATTCATTTTAATCCGTCAAATGCACTATAAACGAAATGGACGAGTTTAAATGAACATGATTATACATGGAAAACATGTGAGCAACCATGAATATACTGATTATATATAAACAAGTTGCTAAATCACTGGCCATGTAAATGCAAAACGTTTTACAAACATACTGGAGTTACCGGAAATTGAGAATATCGTCAATGCATTATTCCAAGCTTACCACCCAAAACAAAATTTTCTGAAAAAGGATCCTATTTACATCAAGAAACAAGTTGTCTCGTGTTTCTTAGAAACACGAATAGCACAAGAAAATATGGAAAGATTGAAAATCTTTGAAGGAGCATTATATTGGCTGTACTTCCATAAAACAACAACAAAGCCCTAATATGAAGTTGCATAATGACTGTACATTGTTAAATGATTAATAAGTTACGGCCAGTGCTTATGTGGTTAGCGTTACTGATTATATGGTCATACGTAGATAACTCAATATCTTGGTCACTGGAAATCATGCAAAAGGAAAATAATAAAAGCAACATTGCTACCTCATCGCTAATGTCGTTCATGTAGAGACTGAACCACAGTAAAGACTTTGTCCTTTTGATGAATTCAGCAACAGGACGTAAACCTTCTGGGCTAATGTTGTTGTTGCCAATATCCACAACTGTGATCTTCCCTATAATCCAGCCATGCATGCACATAATTAGGGATAAACACTCCACTAAGACAAACTTGTTGATAGTTTGTTTAGCCAGAAAAATGCACCTTTGTGAGCAGATAATGATGACATCAACTCACGTATTCCCTCATTCCCAATCCCATTGCCATGCAAGTGAATTTCCTAGAAAAGGTATAATGCTTATATATCATAACCATGCACAGATGAATTCATGGTCAATACAGAAAGGGACAAAAAACACTAGATGGTAAACAAGACAAGTGAGAAAAAAGAAGGATATATGTAGAACTCAAGAAACAATTTCCTATTTACAGATTATTACGAACCCAAGGTCCTAGACATTATTAATGAGCTGTTCACTTTGGTCATACACATTGTATTGGTACAAAAAAGAATTCAACTGAAAGCCTACCAATATTATTTTTTTTCAAACTACGCCAAAGAGCTGCGTGTCATTTCATCAAGTGAGACAGCCTACAAATATTGTCACGGCATGACTTACAGACTACCTCTAGGGTTTTTGTTCAACTAAGCATTTTTTTTATTAAACTGATCGCGTAGCAACTCCTAGTATGCAAATTTTATTATTATTTCACAATTATGCAGGTTGATTTATGGTTTACAAATATGTATTTTGAAATCCACCCATATTGTGCCTGTTAGCATGAAGTAGTTGGGGAGCAAATTGGTCCATATGAAATTTAGACAAACAGCCAGACCTGAAGGTCCAAACTATTCTTGCCCTACAGTAAGCTAAAATAGACACTTCTTAATAACTTGATACAAGCAAAGATGGAATGGAACCTGGTTCACTTCCAAGCATTTAAAAATTCACACAACACCTGTACATTAAGACTACATTGAAGACAAAAGTATATAATCAAGTGTCTTAAGTAGTACCCTCAAAGACTTGTTCCCTAGAACTCCTCGAGCTAGGCTGGATGCACCAAGAGGACCACCATAGTTGCCACTGAACATAATGCAAAACTAGTTAGTCAGTAGTCATATGGAATTAATCAACCGTAAACTGTGCTCACAACATCATATGCACACTAAGTATATATCATATGTAAGGCCACTGGGTTTGAGTAACTAACTTGAGATACAAGCTCCGTATCGAATTATTCTCTAGAAGGGCTTCCGCAATACTAACGAAACCCTGTTTCAAGGAAAACCAAAAGAAAAGGAAGCCTCAAAACGTTTCAAATATGTAATTCTCTTCCCTTTTGTATTCAAGTGTGTCTTTGTGGATGCTTATACATACACTGTATTCAATCGTATTGTTGCTGAGCTGTAAAATACGTATCGATTTGTTCTTTTTCAGCATATTTGAAATTGCCTTGGCACCCTGAAAAGAAACGCCAATGTTACATTGTAACATAAGGAGCAAATGAGAGTGCGAGAGTGAGCGAGAGGGGGAGAAAGCACCTCATCTCCAATATTAATACTGTTCAGTAGGAGCTTCTGAATACCCACATTTTCAATCAATATATCTGAAAGACACTGTAAGCATTCATGAGTGTTACATTCAGTTGGATGACAAAGGAAAAATATATTCAACTCAGTCTTGAAAACATTTTCTACTATTTATATTTTTATAATTTTGTGGAACATGTTTGGTTTAACATGAGTACTTTATCCGGTAAAATCATAAATACTAAATATTCGAATGACTAATGAAGCAAAAGACTCCAATTAGAAATTGAAAGAAAAGTAATCAAATGCAATTCAGATGGAGATCCACTGGTACAGTGCCACAATGAGACAGTACCCAACCTTAGAGAATATTTGAAATCAAGCAAGTACTAACAAAGTTATCACTTATCAGTACATGTTTGGAGTTGGAGATCAGATCGTTAATCGTACTCCCTCTAGTCAAAACTCACAAGTCAACCATTTCAAACTTAGGTTACAATTACCTTTTTATGTGTTTTGGATATGAAAATGATACAAGTAGATTGTACTGGAAAGGAGTTTGATAAATAGAGCAATTTAACTGCATGTTATAAATATATGATAACAAAAGAGTAGTCAAATTTATGTTTTGGATACCATGTTGGTGTCCAAGATGCCACTTATTTCTGACTGGAGGAAGTATGATTTGCATAATAAACCATGCAAAATACAGAACAATAAATGATAGCAGAGATGATAAGATTGAGAAGACCTTAGCTCCTTCATCTCCAATGTCATTTCCAGATAAATTGAGAGTTTTCAGAGCTGTATTTATCTGAAGAATTCCGTCAAAGGCTTCTATCCCCACAGCTGTTATCCCATTGCCTGAAAAGTCCACCTCTTCTGCACTCTGAAAATACACAGACAACTCACTAACTTCCAAAGTATTCAAATGAGGCTAAGCTGCTAAAGTGTGGAATCAAGTAGGTATGCAAATATGCAAAGAAATCGGGCTCAAAATATTGCATGAGATCTCTGACCTTGTTATAGGCTAAGCTTTCTGCTAGAAAAAACAGACCCTCATCCCCAAAATGCCGGCCTGTAAAGCAAAGTGAGATGTAATTGTTACTCCATGTGATGTTGGAGCTTTAACCCAACATTTCCTGTCAATGTATTCAAACTTTTGTTCCCTTGAGTTACCTGCCATGTTAACAGTTTTTGAAGTCCGGAGTTCTTTGTAGAACTTGTTAAGATTTTTCCGTGACTCCTTTTCAGCACTGATGGTAGATGTTGCCAAATTGGAACCAGCAGCAAAGGACCACATGATCCCTGAAGGCGCAGATTCTCCAGAACTCCGGTCCTTTTTCTTCCCGGGAAGCATATTCTCAACCACTTTCCATATGACTGTCCTCTGAAACAGAGAATTAGTAACCATTCCACACGCTATGCTGAAGCCTCGAAGCATTATATGTGACTTGTGATATCATAAGAAAATAAACGCATCCTAAACATATGGTATGATATGTTCCATTATGCGGAGAACTATGAAGTTACAATGTTAAATCTGCTCGCAATTTAATCTTTCCCTTTTAAAAACAAAGGACTACATTAAATACTGAACTGACATATATCCATTTGAATAGCCAATACTTCTCTCCCAGTTTGATGGCACACATTTCACATTTATTTTTTGGAGTGGAAACAATTCCGGTATCTCATCAACAAGGGATTTTGTTTATGAAATGGAAACTATTCCGGTATGGCGGTATCTCGTCATCAAGGGATACGAACAATTATAATAATTAGAACAGGGCATCTAGTGACGGGGAACAGGGCTTCCAGAATTATGACAACTTGGGACTGCATACCGCGGTTTACAAAAGAAAGAAAAGGCAAGGCCATACCAAAGCTCAGCAGGAGCACCGCCCCGGCGGGGACGACGTAGGGCGCGACGGCCCTGGCGGCCGCCGCCGCGGGGGGCAGGGCCGGCTCCCCCTGCGCCTCGCGGTAGGCCCTCCGGCGCGCGCCCGCGCGGACGACCCCGGGGGGCCTGTCATGGCTGTGGACCCCGTCGTCGAACGCCTCGCGCGCGGCGCGCGGCACCGCCACGCCCAGCCGGCGGCTACCGCTTGCCAGCGGCGGCAGGGGCGGCGGCGCGGGGGACTTCCCGCGGAACGATGCGTGGCGCCGACGGGCGGTGTGGAAGGGGAGCGGGAGGAAGGGCTTGATGGGGCGGGGGGAGGAGAGGAGGAGGGAGGACTCCATTGGACGCGGCGGCTGGGGGTCGGCGGAGAGGAGATGGGGAGGATGAGGGAGGAGGCGGGTTTTGGGAGGGGAGGGCTTTTGTTGATGGGGGGAGAGAGGTGAGGTTGTGGATCATGTCGGGCCGGGTTTGGATTTTAACCGATGTAGCACACCAGCACGTGTTTATTTGTGGACTTCATCGAATTTACTTGTGATACCATTTCTCGTTAAATCTTTTTATCATATATCTTGTTCATTTACAATAAGTATAATACTTTGATATAACGAATGGACGTGTCTAAAATTTTTAGTTGGACGAAACTTGACATATTGACAGCAATGCAACAATGCCACTTAAGAAACCATGCTTGATCTTGTCTTTGTTGGCACGGTGTGTGGCACTGTAGTGATGATCCGTACGTGCCGATGCGCTGTTTGGCACTAGGATTATTGTCCATGGCACGGCTTTTTATCTAGTTGTTTACCGCTTGGCACTTTACCTAATTGTGATGTTACACCTCGTGTCGCTCTTGCACCATTTTCCCATGCTCTACTTAAAAAAAACTCGACCTTCGGAGGGTAAGACCACCCCCACGGTATTGTATTAAGAAGAAGACCTTCTCACATAGGTCAAGAAAATCCCTGAACCCCTACCGTGACATACACAGCGGCACCGTAGCCCACGTGATATTTAGACCGGCCTTAGACCTGTGCTTTGGCGTGGGATAGACGAGGGATTTTTTTTACAACGAAATCTACAATGTTATCGTTGTTAGGGTTGAAAAAACAAGAGATAAAAATTATGAATGTTGTGGCCATGTGACTTCCTGCCTTATTTGGCCCAAAAGAGGGCTTTTCTTTCACTGTTTTATAGCCCAATGATCATTCTAAATTTAGCTCAAGTCTTGAGTTTCTTTTTTATCTTTAACGTAGACAGCTCTCTAGCCCCTCCTGACAACGCTAGACTCTTTGGGAAAGAAGGGCTTGTGGATTCTTGATATAGCTAGGACAACTATCTCACCTTCTTGTTGCATGAACTATGAAGAGCTCCGCATTTAAATTTAATCCATCAACATGCAACCTTTTCAAAAACTAGCAAATATACTCTCGCGACATGCTCGTGCTACCTTTATTATGGGGTTTATTTTAAACTATTTGGTTTGTGGGTATGTTGGGTGGGTAAATAAATTACATGGTGAGAAAAGTAATATCAAAACGGTATAAACTCTCTAGGAACATTGTTTTTTTTTCTTGTTTGTGAAAACTTTCCATGTCTTTTTCACAATTAAACCTGACATGTGGGCCCTCTGTGAGGGGTGGGTAGAAATTATTTAGGTGAGAAGTATTTTTAAAAGAACTGAATCCTTGTAGTATATATATAAAAATAAAAAGAAAATATCATAAGAAAACCCTCTTTATCTTCCTCTAACCTCTTTGTTTCTCTTCCCTAGCTAATCCCACTCTCTTGTTCTCCCTTCTACTCTCGGCTACGTGGAGTTTCAAGAGGCAGGGGGCTTGAGCCCGTTTGCTTCCACCCATGCAAAGTAGTTGGCCGTTGCTGTGCCATAAGTACAAAGTTTAAGTATAAAGTTAGGTTTGTTCTTGCTTTTAAATCCTATAGCTTTTCATGTTGTTATGATTTAAAAGCTAAAACTTATATTATAGCAACTAGTTAGGTGGACGCGCGTCGCGCACGTGTTTTGAAAAACCTAGTCATCATTTATCTCAAGCAGCACAGCAATGCAAGCATGATATTTTTTTACAATTATTCATTAAATTTACCGAAACAGAGAGGAACCCAGATTACATCTGGAGTTACGACCAAAATGAAACAGAGAGTCTATCAGTAGACCTAACCAAAGCATGTGCTGCCTCATTTCATTTTCTACCAACATGGATAAAAGAAAACGTAGCAGAATCACAGGTTGCATGCTTGATATCATGGATAATCGTGCCATCATGAGAATGATCCATAGCTGCTGATTGGAGATTTTGTACAACTAATAGACAGTCAAAAGCAATAATCACCTGATTATATGAGAGGTCCAAAGCAAAATGAACTGCATGCCTGAAAGCAGTAGCCTCTGCAAGTTCAGGTTCAGTGATTCCTTCAACCCCTACCTACATGCAGCTAGGAATAAGCCATTGTGGTCTCTAATCACTATACCAATACCAATTCGATTTGATTGTGCAAAGGTAGCTGCATCAACATTTACTATAACCCGTCCTTCCACTGGTGGAAATTGAGGCATTAATTTTTTAGTCATGATATCATGCGGCATAGCCATATCGATGTATGCTTGGATTTTATCAACAACACAATGAGGATGCACTTGGCTCTCACCATTTCTAACTCCACTCCTGGCCTCTCAGGTGTAGTAGGGTCTGCTATCAGGGGCGGAGCCAGCAGGGGGGCTAGGGCCTAGGGGGGCTCTAGCCCCCTACTGGTGCACAGCCCATGTAATTTTTTGCCAGAAAGAAGGGGAGGAAGAAGAAAATAGAGAGGGGAATAAGAAATGAAGAGGAGAAAGAAAGAAGAAGAGGTGGATGAGCCCCACCTTGATATAATTATAAGCAAGTGATAATGTTATCAGAATTTTGTTAGTTCATGGATGTGTGATATAATTATAAGCAAGTGGTAATAATACAATCAGCAGGTGGCAGGGGCCAAGCTAGCTTGAAATTGACCCTGGTGCACACTTTATTGTGTAGAAGAAAACTGATTCATTTTACATGGTAAAATCAAATGAATTAATAGTAATTTTCTGTTTTACCCTGGTGCATGTGCACCATGGTAAAGCAACGTTAGCGTAGGGTCGCCCCCGGCAGGTAGTCAAGGGCTCAAGGCAGACAATACATGGCGAACGGAAAAATTACAAAGGGCTGATGCACAGCTTAGTTTAGGAAAGGAACTACCAATAAAAACAATTAAATACTACCACAATGAAAGGACATGGCCAATCAACCAAGTGTGTATGATTACACATTTACACTAATGTTTTAGTCCAACCAAGCTAACATTTAGAAAAGGTAGTCTCAATGCATTTCATGAATGAACGTAAACAACAAAATCATGCAATTCGACATACAGAAGTTTGAAACTAACTTACTATATAATAGCTTGGTATGCAAGCTAAGCAACTATAAGAAAGAGGTCATTTAAAAAAGTGGAGCACTTGCCTGCCTTGTGCAGATTAACAATTTAGTTCCCTTTCCTTTGAATTTAATAATGATAATAAAAATGAACCTAACATGCAACCATTTAGCTTTATCAACAAAAAAAATAAATTGGGATCTGCACAAAAAGTATAGCATACACACACATTGGTGGACAGGGCAAGCAGCCATTCCATTTATGTAACACCCCAGAACGAGCAGCAACATTCTGGAGGATTACCACACTACACAAATAACAAGATCGAAGAACAAACACGACAAGCGGAAGCACACATGAACCATCTAGATTAAACAACTTAACATGTCTTCACTGAAGTTTATAAAATAGATAAGCAAATACTTCACAACAAGCATTTTTATTACAACACATGCGTCCAAAGATTATAATTGTAAAGATGATGTGTGTGCACACGTGCTGCTACTCCCATCCAACGATGCACCCTCCAAACTCAAGAACCTGCGGAGGGGAAAAACGTATGAGGTTTACGAAAAACCTCAGCAAGCAAACTGCTTCAACCGAGTTATTCAAATCACAATTGATTAAGCAGCAATTTAATAAGATAAATAAATATTGCCATAACTTGGAGAAAAAGATTAACAATAAATAATTCATCACAATGCTTCATCATGCAGATGCAAATGATATAATGCAATGCATGACTTCACTTCTACCCACACATCCCGAAGGAAGGAAGTGAGGGCCGCAACCACATTGCTATATCTCAACGTGCGTTGATGTACCGGTACTTACCGCACCAATCTGGCCATGGTGTCTTCATATGCATATACAAGATGATTATGCAAATGCAAGATTGCAATGCATGAACTTCATATACTTCAATAATTAAAACTTCAGGAGTAAAGCCACAAGCGGATCATATAATACTTCAATATAAAAATAAATTTAGATTCATATGACTCATGTGAGATACTGAAATTAGGTGAAGGCGATTCAAACAACACAATTAAAGTATGTGGACCACAACGCCACGTTTACTTGCCTTCTCCGATGTAGGAAACGTGAGCTAAGCACGATCCGAAAGTGCACCACCTGTACATAAATATATCTCAGCACCAACACAATCACACGAGCATATACGAATTTAATTTGAAGCGTTCCTACGCTCGAACCCAACGTCCTCACAAGTACACCTCCAAAATAGACATAACAGCAGCACCGCTGCTTCTCTTTTTTTTATAAATTAATTCTGATGGTCAAAAATTCCCAAATTTATCCAAAAGAAATATAAATTCAGGACCTACAACTTTCTAGTTATACCAAACCAGAGTAAAAATCATCATCATAGCCTAATCTTGAGATTAACCTTAATCTGACAATCTGACAGAAATTGCAAAACATGTCCACCAACATGAACATAACTGGAGCTCCAAAATTCATACGAAGATGTACTTTACCAATCTGGAAAGATTATAAAATTCCTACAACTTTTTTGTATATCATAAAGTCTAATTCTGACAATAGGTTTGCATAAACTTGAAGTGAACAGATTTTATACAGAATTACAAGACTGAAAAACTGTCAGAATAAAACCTCAATTTCTTCCTGACCTTAACTCCAATTGAGATGTTCTTTATGTCCGTAGAAAGATCGCAAAGTCCTCTACAACTCATATAAAGGTTTAATATTTGTTTGAGACCAGTAAGACCACGAAAAACTGACATGAATGATAACTGTGCAGATTGACCACAAGCTGAAAAACAGCAACGAGGATAAAACCTTAACCCTAGCCATAACGGTGATGAACTCATCTACATTAACGATCTAAAATATCAAGAAAACAGGGGGAAAACACTTTCTATAGATGGGGCATGCCTCACCTAGGGTTCCCCCTTGGAAACGATGAGGGCAACGGCGAAGACGACGTTCCCGACGACGGAATCCCGCCGCCACGAGACGGCACCCCCATCGATTGCCTCCAACTACATCACACACATGGAGAACCACGATGAACGGTGAGGAAGATTGAAATTGAGGGGAAAACGGAGACGGGAGACGAAGCCCAACCAAGTTTTAGGGGAGGAACGACGGCGATCGACGACGACGAGCCCTAATCTCCCCTCTCTTCTCTCTTCTCTCCCCCTCTTCTTTTCTTTGGTGTGTGCACGGGCGAAGTGGCGGCGCAAGGGAGGAAGAACGTCGTGGGCAAGGGTTTTTTTCGTCTGGGGTTACTGTAGCACGGGTACTGTAGCTCCTCGATACTGTAGCGCCGGAAAAAAAAGGGAAAACCCCCACCGCACGCAACTTCACGATCCGAACTCTAAACAAGACATGTGAGTAGTCCAACGAAATGTACTCGACGAGCTCTACGTGTCTGTAGCCTCAGATCATTTATGGGAGCGACGGATCAAAAATTTAATTTTTAACTAACAACTTTACGTCTTCCAACATACAAAGCGTATTTGGTTCTTTTATGCGTACTGGGCGACACAATTTACACAGAAACTTTTATCGACATGTACTCTATAAAGTTCTATTTAGATTTTTCCATGAATAGAAGTTGCGCTTGCATGACGGCATATATAAACCAGAAGCAAAGACATTTTCGAAAATATCAGATGCAGAATATTGCAGCTTTAGAGCGATTACAAAAGAGATAGGCCAGTTTTAAGTCGTTCGTTATAGATTTCATGGAAATTGGCTACAATAAAAGAATTATATTTGCATAAAGGGGTTCTATCTACATATTTCAACCAACAGTATGATGAATGGTTCATCTTCACAAAAAAAATGTTAATCACATTAGTTATTCCCTTCTAATCTATAATTCTAAAGACACACATGGTAAAGCTTCATTCCAGCTAATGCACTATAATCAAACAGATAAATCTCTAGGTGCCAGATAACATGTCTAGCAAATCAGATCAACATCTAAAATTTTAAAGAAAGACGTGGCCAACAGATAAACATATCATCCCAAAATATTCAGGTGTCAGTATAAATACAAATACTACCATTAAGATGACTCCTCAGAGTTGTAGCCAACATATAAACTATGTAAATTTCAAAATGGTAAATTAGAAAAATTATACAACATATCCTCTTTTTTACTTTACCGATTTGCTGCTAAATACACGAAATGCCTACTCGGAGAAATGCCTGCATTGTCAGAAAACATCTCAAACCATTGTTATGTTGAGAAACTCTTCTAGAAGCCATAATCTCTCAACAATGCAGATCATGGAATGCCTACTTGGAGCAGTGTATGCAGCAAATATCAGAGCGTCGGTAGAAACAGAATAACGGCTAGCAATTCTACATTTCGCACATAAAAAACATGCATTCGCCTGGAACTACGTTACCGAAACAAAAGATATCGCCTAAAACTACAATTCAAATGGGTCTCCCAACGCCGGCAAACTAATGAACGGAAACTACCAAATGAAGATATCACTACACAGAACAAATCGTATGTTACTGTAGAACCTGCAATGACCAAGACACCCACACATCTCTATCACCATGGGAGGTCAGGCAAGTGAGAAAAAGCGTGAGGCGGAGATCTACCTGCTTGGCCTTGTAGCCGAGGCGGCAGGCCTTGTCGGAGCGGGTGGGCCTGGTGAGACGGAGGATCGCCGGCTGCTGCCTGTACTCCCAGCAGCGGACACGCTGCACGAAGCGCATCACTTCATTTGACATTGTGTAGGATTTAGATGTCGTTTGATATGCCGCGCTAGTCGCGCCAGCAGGCATGGCGTGACTGAGTGAAGTTTGAACGATTTAGGAGCTCATTAACTAATAAAATTATGCTCATTAGCTATTAAAATTATTAAAGTAAAAAATGCTAAGTGAAGTGTACTTTTATGCACTTAGCACAAGCTAGCAACCATGCATGGTGCTGGTCACGCCAGACTTGCTGGCGTGACTCAATGCTAAGTCGCGCCAACATGTTCGAAAAAATTGATTTTGGACCAAACCATTTTGGACCAAACCAACATGGCACATGGGTCGCGCCATAGCATGTGATGCAACTCAATTATAAGTCACGCTACATAGCTCGGCACGACAAAAAGGCTAGTTCTGTGGTAAAGTTATTATTAAAATTTTAGATTTAAAAGGTCTAAAATAAAAAAAAATCTCGGCCAAGCCCCTTAGCTCATGCCGATTAGATCAATCTAACGAAGCCCTCTAGCAGAAGTTATTCCATTGACTCCATGGGAGAATGAATGGCACACAACATATAAAATGAGAAGATGATTTTCTAACATTGGTTGAGTGGGATATCTAGTTGTTCTATATAATAGATTATAGTTCCTTCGTTTTTCTAGTTTTCCTAAATTAAATCTTACTTCCTTCGTTTTAGATTATAGTTGGTTTAATTTTTTGACTCTAAGTTTGACTGCTCATTTTATTCAAAAGTTTGTGCAAATTATCATATTTTTTGTGATGACTTTCTTTATTAATAAAAAATCTTTAAAATGTCTTAATTGACTATATTTACACAATTTTTTTAATAATACGAGCGGTCAAATTTATGGTAAAAAAGTCAAACGAACTATAATTTAGAATGGAGAGTATATATTTAAAAAGAAAGATAATAATGCAATATGTTTCGAAATCTTGTAACCGAAATCTAACACGTCCAGTACACTTTACAGCACCACTGCACTAACGACTACGCAAAAAGAAGGATCGGAGTTGCCCAACAATAATGTTGAAAGATAAAATCACTTCATAACTAACGTGAAACAGATTACTTCATTTGAGCACACAGTCATACTTTTAGTTCCTCCCCCCCAAGGTCCCACTGTTAACTTCAATTCTTGCACCAATCACACGTACACGATCGTGCTTAGCTTGCAGTTGGAAGTACATTAGTGATCGTGTCATTATGCACGCAAACACATCCAGGGTACCTACCATCAGGCGCTTACCGGCCAGGCGGCCACATATGCCGCGCCGCCGCGGTCACACGTACGCCCGCCGATCAGCCCCGCGGGACGGGGTTGCCGTTGAACATGTCGCACCGCCGGCGCACCTCCCCGTCCCGGCCCGTCTTCACCCCCAGGACGCCGAGCTTCACGATGGCGCGCGCGAAGTCGGCGAAGAAGGCGGTCTGGTTGGCGGCGTAGATCTGCACGGCCGGCCGCGTCCGGGGGTCCGTCCACAGCGCCTGGTCCGTGGCGAGCAGGCCCAGGCCGCGCTGCAGGTTGACGAAGTACATGTTGTCGAACTTCCCCGGCGTCATCACGTCGTTGAACACCGCGATGGTCGGGTCCCGCCGGTAGTCCCTGCACGCGTCCTGCAGCCCCCTGGCGAACGCCGGGTTCATGGCCGGGTCGTGCGCGGCCGCGCCGCCGCCGCCGCGGCGGAATATGCGGTCGGCGAACTCGCTGCAGTGCGCGAACCCCAGCGTGTGCGCGCCGGAGAGCGCGACGAGGTCCTGGACCGTGAGCCCCTTGGCGGCGAACATGGCGATGAGGCGGGGCACGGTGGCGTTGGCGAGGGGCAGCTCGGCGTCGGGCGCGGCGGGGGACGAGGCGAGCGCGTCCCTGCGGCCGAGGCGGAGCGGGTAGAAGGGCCCCCCCGCCATCGTGACGAGGTCCCGGGCGGCGATGGCGAGCACGTCGGCGCAGGACACCACGCCGGGGCACTCGAGCTCCAGCGCCGTCTTGGCGCGGGCCACGGCCTCGAAGGCGTCCCCCGGGAGCGACTGGCTCTGCGCGGCGTCGCGCTCGGAGCGGGCGAACCGGGTGGCGGAGACCAGCACGGACGCGTCGCAGCCGCTGACGAAGCAGTCGTGGAAGAAGACGCGGAGCACGCCCGCGGCGGTGGTCGGGGTGGGAGAGCTGCTTCTGCGACACCACGTCGGTGACGATCCGCTCCGCGCGCGGGCACGTCTTGCTGTAGTAGTTGGGCACCAGCTTGGCCTCCGCCGCCAATGCAACCGCGTCCACGGCGAGGAGGAGAAGGTAGAGCGCAGACGTGTGAAGACGGTGAGTGTCCATAGCTTCGCGGTGCGAGAATTTTCGGTGCAATGGGATGTGATCGAACAGTGATCGCGTGAACTCCTGTTGTGATCTTGACTGGAGGAGGCAGAAGGGTCCTTGGATGGAGGCCAGTGGAGAGGAGCAAATGGAGGGGGAGAGAACGGCGGGGAATGGTCATGGTAGCCGGCCGGGGGTGCCGCGCATGGTTTTATCACTCATCAGAGGAAACCTGAAGACAAGAAACTAAACCCAGAAGTTCCGTTCCGCGTTTACCAATCAGAGTCTAGAGTAAGTGCTGCCGTTTGCCTGGGTCTCAATTACTACTTGTTCAGCTAGAGAACTTCGATTAGTATGGTACTTACTTCTGTGTAACTGATAGCGAGTGATATCACTCCAGTCCAGTGCTATGGAAGACATCCAACAAGTTCTGCATTCAAAGTTTCAAACTAGCACCACCTGACATGTTCTGAAGGCTGAAGCTCGAAGGAAACGTTATAAGATCAGTGAAGGCGGCATTTGGTAACTTCAGAGTTCTACGGAAAACGTAGCTTAGCTACATTTCTGAACACCGGCACCAACTGTGCCACAGTAACGCACACGAACGAATTTTTGTATTTACATCAGGGTAGTAGTTACAGCAGCCAATCAAAACAATAGATACCCACACATTCTTGGGACAAACAAATACATATAACTGAACTACGGTTCCCAGCACATAGCACCTTACACAAGCTACAAACATCATCAAGGTATATATATCCTGAGGTATATATATCCTGTGAGTCTCGCTCCCATGCATCATGGAGTAGGGAGCACGGAGCAGGGGGGCCTCTAGATCCAATGGGAAGAGCAGCAACTAGCCAGTGCACGCTTCAGAAGACAAGCTAAAATGAATTACTTTACATCATGCCTCAGTTCTCAGGCTAACATATGATCTTTACATGAAATAATGAGATTGATATTAGCAATGGGGAGGGGACTTAGTTTGGGAGGCCACAGTGAAAATCCTCTGTATTTCAACTGAGTAGAATGACGAAGGGTACTACCTACAAAAGCATCAGAGAACAATCAGCCGAGGACAACGCATAAAAACAGAATAAAAAAATAGAATAGCTATGAAGCGTATAATACATTGCTCAGCATGACTTTCTCCTGTCAAGTTTGAATGGAATGTTCAGCCATTTCTTCCTAGGGAACCGTTCTTTTGGCTTCTTTTCGCTTGAATTATCATCTTCGCTCCCATATCCCTCCATACAATGATCCTTCACTTTCTTTTCCTTCTGAGGATGCTTTTCTGCATCACTTTTGGGCATTTTCGAAGGTGATTTTGCTTTACTCCTGCTGGAACTCCGTTTTAGAGGTGGATTGTTGGTGTAGGAAGCATGGATTTCGTTCCTCTCCTTCAGAAGCTGGTCGATCTACAACATCTCATGATGAGTTAGAATTTTGCTGAAACTGAACAATGGTTACTTCTACTTCAGTGATTCCTTGATTATCCTAAAGAAGTGAAAAATGACTATATTAGAAAAACAGATATACCGTTTGCATTTCTTGTGTGTATTTGCTGGTCATTTCAGTGAACTTTGCCAAAACCTGAATATCAAAGTGTTTGAGAAGATTTCCTTCGAAACAATATATGCAAAGGAAGAATCTGAAAAGGGAAAAACAATAGAAGACAACTAGTGCATGTACCTCCCTATACTCTGACTCAAATTTGGACAGCTCAGCTCGTTTTGTGAGTATTTTTGCCTCCACATTTCGTAATTCGTAGCATCTCCTTTTCAGCGGGGAAAGATTCACCACTTACTACCTCTATAGTATAATTTGCACTTTTGAAGAAATTGTCACCTGAGAGAAGGGTTTAGCAAGTTATGCAATGTCTCAATTAATTAACATTGCAACCATGAACAAAGTGATATACCATATACAGCAAAAAAGTGGGTTCCAGGTTTCAGTTCATGTATGTCACATGGTTGAAAGCTATCCAATCTCTTAAAGAATGCGCCATCAGAATCCTTCGCGGCAGCTGCCTGAAAGTGATTGTATCTTTTAAAGGAAGATCAAAGGAAGGATCACTTAGACAACAAAAGAACAACTAATGTTGTAAACTCACCAAGTTATTTTGTTCAAAACGGTACACAGGAAAGCCAAGGAAATACATCCCTGCTGCAGTAACTTTCCCAGTTTTCACAGTCTTCCTGCAACAAGCTTCACATTAGATGAAACATATTCAAGCCATAAAACATAAACCAAATAATTTTTTTTCTTGAACCACGCAGGAGAACTGCGTGTCATTTCATTAAGGAAGAAAAACAAAAGTGGGGATCCCACAAAAAGTACAAAACACACCACACACCCTCTCTATCTATGAACTGAAAACCACACACACGCGCCGCACAAGGAAGGCAGCACCATGACCAGAGAAAGGGTCCTAGCAATCAGCCCTTAATCTCCTAGAATCAAACCCCTGACCATCATTGTGGAAACTAAATAATTTATTGCTCACTTATTGGACGACGTGAAGGTCATCATTGTGGGAACATATTTCACTCATTACACAGTCATACAGTAATTCCATCAGAATCCTTGAACTTATTGGTAGAGTTGTAATAATTGTGCTATGATGTGCCATGTTTAGAGTTAATAAAAGGTAATTTTACTAACAAGAATAAGTTAGAAACTCATTTTACCCATAGTAATGTATAAATAAGGCTGTCCTTTTTCTCAGTGTATTATAAAAAAACGTCAGTATGATATGATTTTACTATTTATCAACATATTTCTTTTTTATTTTCAACCGTGAACAGGTTAGGAACAAAAGAAAAGAAGAAGCTGGGAACATACCTGCAGTGCAAGACTCAACCCACCATTTTCTTCAAGCTCAAAATAAAGCAACTGAAATGGAAGGAGGTAAATATATGAAATATAGGGACAATGGAGGAAAACATATAAGTTTGGAACATATCAAGTAGAGAAAATTCCTTATTTGACACTGAAAAAATGACTTGTTCCTTCCTTGGCCCTCAACAAATTTCCTTCCCTATTTGACACCGAACTTAACTTTTGTTCCCTTTTTGACACTGCCGTGAGATGTGAGTGCTAACACCGTTAAAAGTGACGTGAAAAGACGTTTTTGCCCCTCATACAGTTTTATGTGTAACTCTATAACTTTTGTTGCATCATTTGGATCATTTAGACTGAGATTGGCAGTCAATCATGTGGACATCATTTTGTTTAAAGTACAACAAAAAACAGTACAACAGCATATTGTGAACATGTACAACAAAAAATCTCAGTCTAAATGATCCAAATGCTGCGACAAAAATTACAGAGTTACATATAAAACTGTATGAGGGGTAAAATCGTCTTTTCACGTCATTTTTAACGGTATTAGCACCCACATTTCACGGCAGTGTCAAAAAAGGAACAAAAGTTAAGTTCGGTGTCAAATAGGGAAGGAAATTTTATTGAGGGCCAAGGAAAGAACGAGTCATTTTTTCAGTGTCAAATAAGGAATTCTCTCTATAAAGTATAGTTTGAGGGAACAAATTATATGTGTGTTAAAGTAGTGTATCCATTCCAAATGGTTATTCTAGAATGATTACAGTCAGATACTCAGATCTTTAATGCTTGGTTAGAGGGAGTATTTAGAATTGTATCATAGAAATGATATCAGTAGATTTCTTGTAAGGAAAATACTTCCAAACTCAAATTATTATCATGTCACGGTTGGAGTTGTATACTGGAGACAATTTGATGTCCAAAACGATTTCATTTCGGAAAAGTGGTAGTAACTAGTAGGTCGTACTGTAAATTTATGAGCAGTCACGTCATATTTAAATAAAGAATTCATCTTAAAGAAAATATGTTTGTAAAACAATGAAAGTAGAATCATAAAATATGATATAGGAGAATAATGTGAGAACTTTCTCAAGTTCACTCATGGTATCATTAGCTTTGCTCACACTTCTGTAAAGTAGAACCTAAAGACTAGCAAAATCTAAAGTTACAAACCAACAAAGTTGCTGAAAACTACTAGAAAGCCTGCTAAGGAGCTAAATCTTGAAACCTAGCATAACATTAGCTTAAAACTAGCCTAATAGCCCACAAAGTCAAGCAGATAAATTCGAAAATACGGTTGCATCAGCTATAAACTCTAGTAGTCTAGTGGCAGTACTTTTGATTGCCGATCTGGTTGTATTAGTTAACAACCACGACAGATAAAAGGTTCAGATTTTTTTTTCTCAATAAATCAAATAATCACATAAATTGAGATCTATTGAGTCACATAAATTGTTTTCTCTATATATATAGAATCCCAAGCAAAGCATCTCACAGCGCAACAGTAACCGCAGGCCTCAGTGAAACACATGTAATCAGCCTGGGTTTGAAGCCCAGGTACTCTTCTTTAAGATGAAATCATAGGGTCTGTCTCTCCCTTTGGTCGAGTTTTTTTTACATGTATATAGATTCCCAACACAATCCAATGCAAGCCCTGCATTTCATTTTAAATGGCTTTAAAGAGTACATAAAAGTATAGGACATCTAACCCGAATTCCCTATGCAAGAAATTTGAAGTTTCAACACATTTCAGGCTTTCAGCCACTGCTGGTACAAGAAAATAATATGCGTTTTTTTTTACATGCACAATAGTTGTTGACATGGTTATTCTATAATATATATCATTCCATGTTATCTGTGTGGGATTGGATGCTAATCTGCTAGTATCACCACTTTGAGACATTCAAAATTTAACCAAACAAAGGATACAGGAACACCAGGACCACATGAAATGTACTTAAGTAGTGCAGATTAATTTGGGTGTGGGGTGGGGGGAGCATTTGGTTGCAAACCTTGAATTTGCTTTTCTCGTTTGAGTGAACACGACAAACTAGCCCCATTTTAGCTTGTTTTTCGGTTATGTCCACAGAATAGAAATGGGCTGATTGCTTTTCCACCTGGCCACATGCAACAATTAAGCATTTAATATTAAAAAGAAAAAGGAACATTGCAGACAACTGGCTGCCAACCTTTCTCTGCACCGAGTTTCCTAGCTGGAGCTGAGAAACCATAACGGAGCCATTCAATGCCTCCTCCAAAACTGTTGCTGAAACAGTTGTTTTAATTGGCACACCAAGCTTACTGCATGTATTGCAAACACACAGTCTGAGAATAGCACGAAACAAACTAGCAAACAACTGAAGAAATATTGCATTGTTTACAAGCTTTACCTAAAAAGAGCTGCAAATACTGTGTTTACAGTATTGAGACTTGATAGGTCAAGCTCCAATTCCTGACTATCAGCTTCAATTGCCTGAAGAAACCATAAAAATTGACATGAACATTCAAATACAAGGACTAAAACACAGCCATGCTGTGTGAATTACCTCGAATCCTGATGTATCGTACTGCCGCCTCTTATCCGGATCTGATAGGATGTTGTAGGAGAATGTGACTTCTTGGAACCTGTCTGATGCGACAGGGTCATCGCCATTCTTGTCTGGATGGTACCTGCCGCAATTTACCAGAAGAACCAGCAAAATGAGTGGTCAAATCCTACATCCGGGTACTGCTGTGCAGACTGCAGACCAACCAATGTTCAGAGGAAAATGGCTCGCAAGTCGCAACTGAAGAAGGGGGTAACCAAAAGTGCCCAAACATAACTGGAAACTCCACCAAAAAGTGCACACGCAACCTCATGCGACATAATTCGCCAAAAATGCGTCTGGCTTCGCGGAAAATCCGAACAAACTATTTCCAGCACACTCCTTCACGGGAGGGGGGAAGCAACAAAAGCAGCACGGGTGCTTAAATCTGGGCGGGAAGCGGCGGCCTTACTTGAGCGCCATGCGCCGGAAGGCGCTCTTGATCTCCTGGTCGGTGGCGTTGCGGCCCACGCCGAGCACCTCGTACGGGTCCCTCCTCTGCGCCGCCCCGCCCGCGGCCACCGCCGCGGAGGCGGCCGAGTCGCCCTTCTCCGACTTGAACGACCCGAACCTGGACCCCGCCATGGCCGCCCCTCCTCCTCAGCGCGCAGCAGCAAGCCGCCACGAAGACTCAAACCCCCGCACAGCAGCGGCGCGCCCTCGGATCTCGCCGCGGCGGGGCGTCCGAAATCACGGACTCCCGCTCGCGGCAGCCTCCCGAGCACCCGCGGCGGCTGCTGCAACGGAGACTACAGCCGAGCCATGAGCCTCCTCCCCCTTCGCCGGAGCCGCGGCGGCGGAGCGCTCAACTAGTCGTTGAGGCCGAGGGGCTCCGAACTGGAGGGAGAGGTCAGAGGAGGCCACGCGAGGTGAGGTGGCCGGCGAGGTGAGAAGAGGCCGGGGGAGGTGAGGTGGGGTGGGCCGGTGGGGGGGAGGTGGCATATTAGGTGTACCTCGTGGCCCGGGCCCGCGGCGCAGTGGGCGTTGCAGCTCTTTTGTTTATCACTTGCCGTTGTCTGCACTTGAACGGCTGCATTGCACCTGACCGGCATTTGAGGATTGAAACAGACAGGGCCGAACAAAAAGAAAAGACTCATCCAAAAGAAAATGAAAAGAAAAGAAAATGTAAAGCGCCTTGTCTCCACTAATTTTTTTTTCTCAGACATTCTGAAGCAGCAAAACTGCAACTATCATTAAAAAATCATCTCAGATGTGATCTAGGGTGTGTTTAGTTGTAAAAAGGGATGGGTAAAATTTAGTCGAAAAGTCATATCGGACACTGTAGCGCACTGTAGCACTTTTCGTTTGTTTGTGGTAATCGTTGTCCTACCATGACCTAACTAGGCTCAAAAGATTCGTCTCGTCTTGTATATCAAAACCATATACTTAGTTTTTTTATTTACCTATATTTAATGCTCCATGCATGAGAGAGATTTGATGTGATAGGTGAATAGTGAAGTTTGAAGAGAGAATTTTAGGAAGTTTATAGGAACTAAACAGGGCCCTGGGCCCAGGCCCTGACATCACTTCTTCAGTTGATGCTATGTTCAACATTGGAAGCAAAGATGATGGATCATGAGTGGGTTAAAGATGCACTCCAAAATACAAAGTGGCGGTTACTTCTGAGAGAGGTCAGAAAGCGTTGGACTTCCACACCAGATATTCCCAGCAACACAAGACTCCCAGATTTAACCTGTGAAAGTTTATTACATTACAACACAACAAAGCTTGTAGCCGCAGCAGCCAATGCCGGTAGTTAAACTTCATGTGAGCATGAAGCAAGCTGCCCCGCCAATCAGGTCACATGGCAGCATGGTATGCACCTCGTTCTGCTTCAATTCAAAGTATGAAGTACCAAATGTCCACCGAGGATCCACATCTTGTCCATCCAAAGCTCCCAAGTTTCCACCGGTGAACTAAGTGTAGACATCCGTCTTAGGCAGGTGGGACGGCAATGCTCAGCTTAAGCTTGCAAAGATGGTGATTGAGACCAATGGACGAATCAAACACAGCAGAACCTTTTGAACACTATCAGCTAGTGCCTGCTCTGAAAGTCACAAGCCACCGAGAGATCACGTGCATCAAAAAGTTGAAGGTACCATGTGCATACAATAGGTTGGGTCCACAGTGTTCACCGTTTTCTTCAAGGTGTAATCATCAACATTCTTTCAGTAAGTTGCCACTTGCTACTTTGCTAGGACCATCTTTCTGATTCTAGTTGGAATTTCTCTAGTTAGTTGTATATTTTGATAAGTAGATAATCTCAAATTCTCCATTCTTCTGCTTCTCGTTGGAACTTCTTAGTTGGAGGTAATAAGTTTGCATGTAGGGACATAACCCAATACCATAGAGCTGGAAGCCCCCAATCGCAGAACCTGAAACATCAGGACGGAACTATGCATTCTGCTTTACATTGAACCTCAGCTCTGCAATATTATTTGGCCGCTAGTGCTGTTGGAAGATTGTGCAACCTCTTCCCGAAACAGCAATAGCCATTAAATGATGCCTACAGAGGAAAACAACATGTTAGGAAATGGTTCTATGGAACATCACAATATGAAATAGTTAGGTATGCACTTTCTTATTGTCATCAGGGTGCTTTTGCCTTGAAAAAGTTCACCACGAGCAAATTGCTATAGCAGGGACACATGGTTCCCTTCTAGGCTGTCCACGGTTAAAAAAAGGGGGACCATACTTCCCAATCACCAACAACTAGACAGAGAAGTTCCCGCAAAAAAAAAGTACAAAAAGAAGATGGAGAAGATTGAGGCAGCAGATAAAATCAACATAGTCAAAAGCTCAGCTACTTGTTGACTTCTTTTAAAATACAAAACTGGAAGCACAAATTTTGTTAAGCAAGAATTATCTCTATCATTTCCTTTACAGAACAAGAAGAAAGTACGAAGCAATCACTTCAATACAAAGTTCATGCCTATATTAGCCCTGCTTCCATAAGTACAAGTGTGGAACAGAACTGCTACACTTACAAAGTGTCAATGTAGAACAACCAGTATTTGTTCAGTTTTGGAAAGAAAATAAGTAAATAATTCGTTAAGCAGAGTAACTGATATCCAACTGGCTGATGAGACACGAGCTAACAGTAATACAGAGCATATCCAACTTGGGGTATGAATTTTCACAGATTATTCATAATGGGAGCAATGTTGTTAGTTATAAGTAACACACCTTTTAACTATTGCTGAAGCTTTTCTCCAACACCATAGTAACTTGCAAGAGGGCAGGGAGCACTAGGAACCTTGCTTTTCTCACCTCCCATCCTTTTTGTACATGTTTGGCAAAGCTTTCCATGAGTAACAAAAAGACAGTTCAAATCAAACTTCAGATTATCTGGGATCTTATTATTTAGATGAATGTATGCCTTCTCTCTGCTAGCTGTTGCAGGAACCCAACCCATCGCCTTTGTAATGTGGAGTACCTATTTGCAGAAATATATTCATTGTTACACACACATGATACACACCAAACGGGTCTAGGCTAGATGCGACAATGACAACTGACAAATGAATATTCACGTACATGAGTATCTACTGGAAAATCATCTTTCTGAAGATAGAACATCAGCACACATGCAACCTGCCATACAATGGATATATTAGAAAAGGCATCAATATGTGCTTGCTTACTCCAGCAGCCTACCATGACAGGAAGTGATCCAACTAGAAAGAATGCATTAACCAGCTCATGGCACAACACCAGCAGGTTGTGGATCCTAGACATTTAAAAGAAAAAAAACATTGTTTTCATAATTTTCAACAAGTATGTCTGAGCTTTTTCATCATGAAGCTATAAATTCTAAAACACTGACACTGACAACTCGGAAAACTAACTAATGTTAATTAAGAACAAAACGTTAAAAATAGCACTGTACTCTGAACCTTGAACAAGGTACACATCATCAGCTGAAAACTCAGCTGAATTCAAGCTAAATAGTAGTATGACAAAGAAGAGCCAACGAGAACATCCTGCATTGCTCTTCCATCATTGTCCCGTGTTTCACTCGTCAGCCAACCACTATATTTCAAACTTCAATAACACCTCATCAGGTCATATTTACATCAAAGAAACGTTGCGAAACATTTATATATAGAAAATCATTTCATTGTTTTAAACTGTTTGAGTTCCAATACCAAACACAAAGTCCAAGCACAAACACCAACTCCAGCAGCTTAGTACAAGGTGCACAGAACACCAATCAGCAACAAGCTTTTGGTCACCTATTTCTGTTGGCCATTCATTGTAAGATGAAATTAGTTGTCGGTGGCTACCACCGGCCACATCAATATCTGAGTTCAAACAAAACATATTGTCATTTCATAAAGGCACAAGGCTTCCTTTAAAAAAATGGAGATTCGCTAAACCTTTTCCACAATTGCAGATATAGGACATCGAAACTTATGTCAGAAAAATACATTAAGATCTCTGCATGATTATTTTCATAGATTAGGAGTATCCGTTCCAAATCACTATTCGTTGTTGACTTTTTCCCACAACATTTGACCATTCATCTTATTCAAAAATTTAGTCCAAATATATGAAAAAATAAGTCATACTTAAATATATGTGATGATAAAGTAAATCACAAATAAAATAAATGGTACTTGCATAATTTTTTGAATAAGACCGATAGTCAAACGTTATAAGAAAAAGTCAACAACAAATAGTAATTTGGGACGGAGGTAGTACTATATTACTCCTAGATATACAAAATTACGTGGAAAGTAATAATGAAATGTTCTTAAAGCATTTTTTTTAACAAAGGATATCATGTCTTTTATCACCCCACAAAATTTGAACTTCAAACTCAACTTTTATGAGGAAAAAGAGACAAATCTGAGTTGGGAGTAAATTGAGTCAAGACTTTTCAGGGGGTCAAATGGACAAAATGGATTGTTTAGGGCAGTAAAATTTGACTTTTTCCATGCCCAAAAGAATGGGAATTTGTTTTTAGATTTTTTAAGGAAATATTAAGACATCAAAATTACTCTTATGCGCATTTGCAATCTTCATAACAGAAAAGGACATAATTCAAGTTAAATGCCCGGAGAAAGGCCCTAGAAAATCCTGCATCTCCCTTCAGATCGCCATCTGTGATTCTCATCACTCGTCAGCTAACAACTGCTGCTCAAAGTTCAAGGTTCAACAAACTCTCACCGGTCATCCTTTACAACTAATAAAGCAATGCCTTTACTTCACCCATGATATGCCCCATCCCTTTGAACAACAAATTCGGTTTACTGAAAACTGAAAAGAGCATGAAAAGAGGTCAGACTCACGGTCTTTGGCCCGATTCCTTTGAACTGGGACAGCTCCCTCTTCACCTCATCCACCGACAGCTCCCGCAGGTACTCGAGGCAAATCTTGCCCCTCCGGTCCCTCACACCCCTCAGCATCGCCCGTATCCTCGCTGCCTTCGTCGCAGCCAGTCCGCCGCACCGGATGGCGTCCTCTAGCCTCGTCCCCTCCTCGTCCACCACCTCCACAACAAATCGAGAAGGATAAAGAGTCATTTAGCGTTCCGAGGTTGTAAAACCTTCGCAAAAAAGGCGGGCTAGCGGGCACATGCCAACTGGCCGCTAAGCAGCAACACTCACCTGGTCCCAGGAGGGGAATGCGGCCTTGAGGGAGGCGAAGGCGCGGCGGGAGATGGCCTCGGTGGTGTTCTGGGAGAGGAGGGTGGTGACAAGCCCGTCGAGGACCGTGGGGGACGGGGGCTGAGGGTCACCGCTGCCATCCGAGCAGCCACCGAGGCGGATGAGGCGGAAGGGCGCGAACTCCTCCGGAAAGCCGTGGAACGCGAGGAGCGCGTCGCGGACGGCCAGGCATTGCGCCGGGGAGGGGGAGGCGTGGGAAGGGTAGGGTTCCGGCGAGGTTTCGCGCGTCGCCGGAGCCTTCCGCTTGGGCTTCCGAGGCATCGTAGAAAAAAAAATGAAAAACGGTTGTGGCGGCCGCCGGCACCGGCGAGTCGGGTGGAGAAGTGTGGCCTGCGGTGGTGGAGACTGGGCCGAGTTTTCGTTTGAGCCTGCGGGCTGGGTGGTGTATAATGGGCCGTTCTGGAAGAAACGTTTTGGGCCGAGAGAAGATAAGGGCTGTGCCATTTTGCCGCTCCCAAAAAAAACCTTTGCTCTTTCTCAAAAAAAAAAAAACCTTTGCTTTGCCATTTTGACTTAGCCTTTTTTTTCTTGAGAGAGTAGTAGTATTTTACTTGTAGTAGAAAAATTGGACTCGCGAAAAAACATTTTCTAGGGAGAGCCATAAGCAAAGCCAAGCTACTCTTGCTGCTTTTTCAGGGCACTCGAAAGGATAGCACAGAGTATCAGCTTAGAGTGCATACTATTGATAATTAGCATGCACATGATGCTGCCTGACCTTTTTGCACTGCTCGATAAAATTCTCTCTTTTCTCATCCGGGAAACGAAAAAAAGGAAGGCAGAAAGGGAAATGGATATCTGCAAGTTGAACATTTGCCGTCCTTTATTATGTTGGACTAATCAGTGTGCGTACAATACAAGTACTTGCGTTTAACTGCTCTGAACCACCGCATGCGCTGAAGATCTATTCCTATAGCTGTATGCAGAAACAACACATTTGACCTCCACTCTAATTATATGTATATACGTGCACACAATGTTATTGCCAAATGATGAAGGAGCGTTAATTAGCTCCCTGATTCTTGACTTTGGCCACAGGATGTATAAGATATGCACTTCGCTACAGCTAGTTACAACTGCCAAACTCTAGGAGTTGTACCGAAAGTCTCAACTGAACGTTTGCCCTTTGCTGTCAAACTGGAGAAAGGCTATGTCGTTAGTCTCCATTCGCCAATGTCAATATTCCTAAACCACATTCCATAGCATCGGGAGCCTGATGAAATTTTGACTTACGTTGTTTAAGCTTCATCATTTGCCTTTATGTCTGCGCAACAAACAAATTGGTCACAATCGCTAGCTCACTGCTGTTGCAAAGTACGGAGTAGCTGCTTGGAGACGGACTACTCTACAATTCTGCTCGAAGACTTCAGAGTCCCAGATGGTATAGCATCGGAATTCAGAAAACCGCTCGCTCATTCAGGCATAGATCCATCTCGGCATCAAAATAATATCAGACATTTTATGCGCCGGCAATGGACAGGCTGCAGAATCTTTTCGCTAGTCAGGGAAAAAAAATAGTAGCTCCTCGGTGAAGAGAGAGGCAGAGGGAAGACTAGTAAACTGAACAAGCTCGTTCGATCGAAACCTTCACCACCAGCCGCACTCTTCATTTGTCAACTGCAACCAATGCAAGCAAGTAGCCGTATCCGTCATTAGAAAAGGATCAGGACGTGATGCATCGATCGACGACAATCCCAATATAAACAAAAAGAAAAATCCTGCACTACATGCACGCAATGCCACAGAGGACACTGATAGACAAAAAGAGATTGTTTATTTGTGCTAATCAGCGGTATGATCAAACGACGCATTTTCTAATTCTTTGTCTCGCTTTCTCAGATATCGTAGGCCATGTGACCGGATCCACCCCTGACACCAGCAGCCGTTCGCCGGTGAGGTCACTGCTGAACAATTCATGCACCCCTGCTGGTGAAGGTTTCCTAGAGCAGCTGTTCGGATCTCTTCAGAATACTCCTTTTCCAGCTCCAATTGTGCCGCAGCTCATCCCTCGCTGTGTTCAGGAATCTAGCCTAGCTCTAAGCCTCTAACCCGGCCTACTGCAGCTGGTGCCTGGTAGCAAGTCTTAGTCATCTTCATGCCTCCACTTTTTTGAAATAAAAGCAGGAGCACTGCTATGTGATATAAGAAGAATTAGCAATGGTACATAACGCGCCGAAGCGGACACCACCACACGAACAAACCCCTGAACAGAACCAAAACACATCAGACACAACACACCACCATCCACAACCACTTGGGAGAGAAGATCGAAAGAAGCCGCCGACACCTACGCCGTCGTCACCAACGCTGTGCCGCGGCGAAGCCACAACCCGCTGCAGGTCCGAATGGCCCCATGAACTCCTCCACCATGGGACTGTCACCCTCAAACTGCACATACACGATCGCCGATCCCTCAGAGCCAATGAAGCTTTAGCGAACACTCCCATCTCAGCACCATAGACAACCACTGATCCTGGCCACTCTGCGTGGGGGCCTCGTCTCTTCCACCGCCTCACTCCTCTGCCAAGGACTCAGATATCTAAGACCGCAATGAGAGCAACTCCTCCGCCCAGCTGTCCTCGAGATCACTGCACCTTGCACGACAGCTCAAGCCCTCAAGAACCCATGGGCCCTCTGCCCCTAGACAGCAACATGGACCAAGCGCGTCTCCGGCAACACCGCTTGACAACCTCCACCACCACTAGAACAAACGGTGGGACTCCAAAAACGACGCCTCCAAGAAGGTCACGACGTCTTGACATCGCCGTCGCACGTCCGGATGGACGAGGTCTTCACCCTGAGAGCCCCACGCGATAAGAGCAAAGTGCCTCGCCATGATGCCCCCAGCAGGGAGAGCGACGCCCCCAAGGGTGCCGCCATCATGCCCACCGTCGACCGGTGAAGGCTTACGCCTGATTGCACCATGTCTGCCGCCCGCTCGTGGTCATGGTAGAGACAGCTTCCCGTCACCTCCGCAACACCGCCGCCGAAAGGGGTCCGGCGCTTCCCCAAGCACCACCATGGCACCGCAACAAGCACCAGCCATCCCCTGGCCCCACCACCATGGTGACACCAGAACGGCAATGCAGACGAAGGAGGGAACCGCCTGGCCAGCCAAGGTCCGCCATGGCCGGCCGAGGCCATCCCCGGACAGCCTGGCCAAGCGCCGATCGGCGCCCAGAGCCGCCACCAAGCCGGCCGTCGAAGTCTAACGTGCTGCAGACCGCGAGTCGCCGCCGACCGCAGCCCGGCTGCCGCCAATCGCCGTGAGCCGCCGGCCGCCATTGCCGTCTTCCACCAGACCCCCTCAGCACAACACCTCGCAGGCGCGCCCCCTGCCGCGCTGGCCACCAGATCCGGTCGGGGGCAGCCCGGATCCGTGGCCTCCCTCCGTCGCCGCCGCCGGAGAAACCTCCGCCGCCGACGAGGTCCACCAGACCCGGACGGCCGCGCCCGCCGCGGAGTCCCCGTGGAGGGGGGAGATGGCCGCGCCACCACCTTCATTGGCCCTCGCGGGCATCCGGAGGCGCCCTCGGGCGGCGGCACGACGAAGGATGGAGACGGGGGAGGGGCGGCGGCGGCTAGGGCTTGGTCGCCTAGCGCCGCCCGCGCGAGAGCGACGCGAGGCGTTTCATGCAAAGATGACACTGCCACACTGATGAGGAAAACATGTATCCAACTAGTGGCTGAAGGTTTGTTTCGAGTTAGAACGGGCTGAGTTGCAGCTGGAGCACTAGCTTTGATGACAATCCTGCAGGGCTGCAGACACTTTTGAGCGCGCTGGATGGGGATTCCACTTTCCTTGCCTTCCAAAAAGGTTATGCATACACTGAAAGTAGATTCCATTCCAGCTTGTGCTTTGCCTGAAATCTTGTCCTTGCTTTGCTAATTTGTCCTGGCAAGCCTTGGCATGCTCTGGACCATCAGATCATTTCTGGAAAGTATGTCTAAATTTTAAGCACACATTGTTTCTTTTTTTATTTTTGATAAACTTTATGAGAACTTTTGATCCGTCGCAGTGATTCACGGCTAAAAAGAAATGCTAAAAAAAGGGAAAAGCTTGTGTGAAATCTAATGGAATTGTTTGACCTGTTTGGATCGATGTATATAGATAGATGCTCTGGACGTGCCTTGCATGCCACAAGCTGCCTGCAACTGCCAGCGAATTCGGTGGCGATGACTAGGACGCCCTCACGCACTGAGTATATGACTTAAGATACACTGTTTCAAGGTCTGGAAGCAACTGCTAGGGTTTGGGAGCTCCACAGCCCAGTGGCACATAGAATAATCGATCGGGCTTTGCAGTTATGAAAGCGAAGCGATGCGTTTCTGAAATCAAAGTCAAATAACAGATTTTGCATCCTAGATTATATCTAATATACGCGTTCAAATTAAAGACAGCTGTGGGTTTCTGCTGATTGGATGGAATTCCATGCCTACGCATGCTTCTACTTGTGGAGCCGTTGGCTAAATTTACATGTGTTTCTAAAACTGTAACTCATGCCAATCAAAACTATTTTAATGTTATTGTAACAGCTAAAGAGTTAATTTCACAAAAATATAACTATATGTGCCTAATAAAGTAGAACAAGACTATAACGAATTGTGCCCACAGTTTCACAAAACATAAAGCATTCTACATGCTGTCAGCCACACAAACCGACATGTGTGGATCCACACATAAACTTTAGTGGCTGACATGTGGGCTTAGGAATGTTGTGATCGAGTCTATATATGTTGCATGTAACAATGGTCCTATGATGCATGTCTCTGGTTTGACGAGAAATGTGTCAAAATAGCTATATTTTTTTTGGCACTAAGAAGGTAGAGTACCAGTTCTTTTACAACATGTGTTTTTAAAGAAAATACCTGTAGCTGTTTGCCATTTCAGAGACGCAACCTCACGATCATACGGGCCCACACGTAAGTGAGAAAAAGGAAAACGATCGCAATCATAGACTGCCGGTAAATGCAGCGTTTGGTCCTGAATGTGCCCGCGACCGTGAATTTGGATGAATTCGTTCGCGTGCGGATGTTGAACCGCCTGCCAATAGCGCGTAGACGCGTCGCGATGGCGAGTGACGAATCGCACTAAAAACCCACGACTCGCGCAACTGCCAATCACGCAGCAGCGACAGCCGCCGAGACGTACGCTCTCGACGACGACTTCACCCGAGCTCGATCCATGGCGACGGGCACCGGGCGGCCCTGGTGGGCGCCGCCGCCGGTCTCCTCGCCCCCGTCCTTCCCCTCCCCGCCGTCGTCGTTCACGGCCGACCCGCCCGCGGAGTTCCTCTGCCCGATCTCCGGCTCGCTGATGGCCGACCCGGTCGTCGTGCCGCCTGGCCAGACCTTCGAGCGCGCCTGCATCCAGGCCTGCGCCGCGCTCGCCTTCTCCCCGCCCGCCGTCGCCGCCGACCTCGCCGCGTCCGCCTCCTCCTCCTCCCCGCTCGTGCTCGTCCCCAACGTCGCGCTCCGCACCGCCATCCTCAACTGGTGCGACCGGCTCGGGCTGCCGCACCCGGCTCCGCTGTCGCCGGACACCGCCCACGACGTCGTCCGCCGCCTCATGCCGCCGCCGCAGCGCGAGGACCAGAGCTCCAGGTCGCAGCGGCCGCAGGTCGCCTCCTCGGTCCGGGTCAGGAGGCAGAGCGTCGACGGCTTCGTGGCGCAGGAGCCCACCAGCAGCTCCAAGCAGAGGGGTGACGCCCTGGAGGAGGAGATCATGGCCGTGCTCGGGGCGGAGGGCGGCGCCACCGCCGCGGAGCAGGCGTCGGCGATGGCGTCGCTGCGGCAGGCGACGCGGGAGAACAAGGAGGTGAGGCGGCAGCTCTGCACGCCGCGCCTCCTCGCGGCGCTGCGCCCGATGCTACTGTCGCCCGACGCCGGCGTACAGGTCAACGCGGCGGCGGCGATGGTGAACCTGTCGCTGGAGCCCGAGAACAAGGTGCGGATCGTGCGGTCCGGCGCGGTGTCGCCGCTCGTCGACGTGCTCCGCGGCGGCCACCCGGAGGCGCGCGACCACGCCGCCGGCGCCATGTACAGCCTCGCCGTGGAGGACGAGAACCGCGCCGCCATCGGCGTGCTCGGCGCCATCCCGCCGCTGCTGGAGTTGTTCGCCGGCGCCGCCGGCGCCGCGGGCTACCGCGCCCGGCGCGAGGCCGGGATGGCGCTGTACCACGTCTCCCTCTCCGGGATGAACCGCTCCAAGGTCGCGCGCGCGCCGGGGGCCGTGCGGACGCTGCTGGCGGCGGCGGAGGCGCGGGACCGGAGCAACGAGGCCGACGCCGCCGCGCTGCGGAGGCTGGCCGTCATGATCCTGGCGAACCTGGCCGGGTGCCCCGACGGGCGCGCCGCGCTGATGGACGGCGGCGCGGTGGCGGCGGTCGTCAGGCTGATGCGCAACGGCGGCGCCGCGCCGGGGAGCGCGGAGGAGGAGTACTGCATATCGACGCTGTACGGGATGAGCCGGGGCAGCATGAGGTTCCGGGGGCTCGCGCGCGCCGCCGGCGTCGAGGCGGCGCTGCAGCCGGTGGCCGAGGGCGACGGCGGCGTGGGGCGCGACATGGCGCGGCGCACGCTGCGGGCCATGCGCGGGGAGGAGGACGAGGCGCCGTTCACGGCCACCGGCGGCACCGGGCTGCTCGGGCGGCGGTGGGACGACGTCGACGGGAGCGTCGTGTCGGAGGGGCTCGTGTCCATCCGGCGGCCGCCGCACCGGAGCAATTACGCCGGGCCGTCCGGGTCAAACACGACCCAGTTCTGAAAAGGTCAAAGTCTTCGTTTCTGCACGCCCGTCTTGCTCCTCTTGTTGCGTGGGGTCTTTGGAACTGCATTTGGCTACTACCATAGCAGAAGAATACTGCGTGGTCTTTCTTTCTTGTGCTGTATAAACTGTAACGTTGATTCTTTGGGTTGAATTGAAGTGTAATTTTATTGGGTTTGTGCAGTGGTTTGCAACCGAATTGTTAGACATCTAATTGAGATTAGATGAAAGATACCTTCTGGGTTTGTGATACTAATTATCAAATTGACCCTATGCAAATCTGAGCCCTGTTTGGAACAAGATTTTAAGCAGGAACAAACAAGGATGCTTCCTGTGGAATTTGTTGTCCCAAATGTAGTTCTACTGCCTTGTGTGGCTCACAGGTGCTCTGAAAGGAGCTTAAAGACGTGCATAGTCCAAGGCAGAACGTTTTTCATTGACAACGGTCTGTTAGGACTTGAGACCCAGAAAAGCTCAATGATTAAGTTGATTATACCACTTAACATGTTGGTCTATTGGCCATTACTCACCAGATATCAGAAGTCAACTCTTGCGATGTCTCCGTTAGAGACAACAAACATAAGATTTCCTATACTTGCTTGGAAATTTAAAGAAGCAAGGATAATGTTACAATACGTAGTTATATTTCTCCTTTGTTTGAATTTCAACAGTGCAACAAATTCCACGAATGTTCAGGTTTCAAGATGGCAGTTTCAGACAGAAGTTGCATAGAGGTTTTTCAGCATCTCCCAAGAGTTTTAAAGAACTTCCAAGTGAATTTCCTCAACATATTTTGACCCCAGAAAGGACTTATCCTGGCCAGGTATCCAATGACAGTTTGATTAGTCAAATCTTGAAATTGTAGAATTGTAGTAGATTGCAGATCAAGAATACCATAGTGCACACAAAGACTAGTTTTTTTTTCAAGAAATTGTTCGCGAACATGTGGTGGACAACAATATCAACAATCACAATACTATTCAGTGCACAGAAATGTCTTTACATAATGTACAGTATGAATTCCATCTTTAAGAAGAGCATACACAGATGAGATATTGATCCGTGAAGCACTCTCTGTTTATGAGGACATCACTGAGTGCTGATTCCTGCATAGATCAAATGCATGTTAAATAAAATGGTTCTGCAGCAATGCAGAACTATGAATTCTTAAAAATATATATCTTTGTAGTAGAGCAGATACACAATATAAGCTCAGACTTGTTAAGGTTTTGCATGCTCACCTTCCGAATTCAAGGTACTGGGAGGGAGATATGGGTTTAGGACCCCCAAACCAATCAATCAAAAATATGTTTTCAATGTCCAATTTGAAGATCTTGAAATGATGGTTCTTTGGCCAATCTATCAAACAAAAGCATATGGTTATTGATATACGAGATCAAATCAATAACCTCTCTGAATACTGCACGATTACAAGTATGGATTTAAACTGCACGATTACAAGTATGGATTTACCCTTCATTTCAGGATGTTTGGTGAAAAGTGCTGACTTGGCCAAATCTGCTTCAGATGACTGAAGATCAACCGACTTCAACTGCAAAAGACATAAAATATGACTTCATATCACGATTTGACCTTTAAACAAAAGAGTGTAATATCATGGCCTCCACATTGCACAATAATTAGTAAACCCTTAAAATGTCAATGCTCATCATGGAAGGGTATTAAAAGAAGGTCTTGCTTGCTCTCTGCTGATTGCTAATTCGATAAATCCATGTTATCATAATTTACCCCTTTAGTCCGCATCCTAAGAGACAGTTTCAGCGACATAGCTTGAAATGTATACAGAGATTACAACAGAGCCTTTTTGTTTGTATGATTATGGAAATCGACACCATCAAGTTCTACCAATATAAGAGTTTGCTGCTTCTAAATTCTAATGTGTTTAGTTTCACCTTCCTTTTTCAAGAAAGTATCCCCTTCTTTTCTTAGTAGTATCATGATCCAGTATCCAGACACAAATCTATTAGTGGCAACACACAACCCTCTACAAGCATACAATTTATATCCCAATGATATAAAGATGACCAAAAGGTATGATAAATAAATTCAATCCTGTCAGTAAGTATTGCTTCGACAGAAACTTCAGTTGTGAAATTCAGAGGTAGAAAATAAAAAGTAGACCATTCTAAGTCCTCCCACCACCAACATCAAGCAATACATTTTACAGGGAAATAAGCAGCAAATGAACAATCATCTTATCATGACTGTAATTTGTCAGTACCTTTCCAGTAAGAGTAAGTTTTGCACAAGTGGGGTTTTCAGGATCAATCTTCCCACATGTCCCAAGAGGGAACTCGCTAATGGTGAAGGAGGTCCTTTCATCCTCCAGTGCATCTCTTGCAGTGGGATCCAGAGTTGTCAGGTAGAAGTATGGGATTCCATGGCCTTCGCCAGGTACCCCATCACTGTATGAAACTACATTGCTGTATATTCAAGAAGGCAAATCATGTTAACCAACCATAAGGGAGCATATATGTTTCAGTTTGCAATACTGGGACAGGAAGTAATACCCAAATGGAGCCCCGTTTAAATCACTTGATATCGTGCTGCAAAAGACATGATCAGGTATTAGTGAATAACCAACCAAATAGGCTATCAATCTACAATGATATCTGAGCAATAAAAAGATTTAAGCAAATAAATTGAATTACAGTTCTACAAACGCAAGGTAAAATTTTGACTAAAATTCTGATATTAGTTATCTGATGACCTACAGATACGTTAATCGTGAGTTAGTTAATATGCATATCAGGTAGTGATTTACTCAAAATCTTCATCTTTGAGGACAAATTATGGCACTTGACTCTCAAATCAGTCTAAACATCCCACATCTGAACACGACTCCAAACTCCAAAGTGAGCAAATAACATGGTTCTGAGCATTTTGTACACATCCTCAGCACTTCCTCACACTACCTAGGAATTTCGACTTCAAAGCAACAAATTTCCTAGCCAAGCAGCGGTAATTCCATGGGCCCTAATTCCATTCGAGCAAACCGACACATGTTGCTACCTCTAGGAAGAACATCTGTTGCTAAGGAACTAGCTACGGCACCAAATCGCAGGGGGTTAAATAAGAGAAGAAGGGTTTGGGCGGAACTGGAGCAGACCTGAGGACGCCCCACGTATTCTGTGCGGCGAGCCACCTCGCAGTCGCGGTGGCCTCGGAGGGGGCAGGCTTGTCGATGACGATCGGGCGGCCGCCAGAGGCCGGCGCCGGCAACCGGAGGACGAGGAGGAGCGCGGCGGCGAGAGCGAGGCGGACAGGGGAAAGCATCACGATTCCTTGGTTTGGTTGTCAGCTAATCGCGCCGGGGTGGGAGTCGACGTCTCAGCTTGTTCACCTTGTAGCGAATATTTCCTCCGTTGCAGATGTGGATAGGATCAGAGGAAACGGACACAGCGGAAGCCGAGTGAATAGTGATGGACTTGGACTGAACGCTCGGGATGCGTTTAATTTAGGTTTTTTTTATCATGTCACTGTAATTTTCGGGAAACATACCATTACAACTTGTCTATTCGTAAATATGACATTACAATTCTTGCTTTTCTTAAATCATGCCATTATATACGTCTTTGACTCTTCTGGATTCGTCTTTTATTCCTTTGGATCTTAGTTCAAAAAAAATCCCTTGAACCCACCCGAAAACCTCATATTGGCCTTGGTTAGTTCCAAATTTGGGAGGCCAAATTTGAGAATAAAGGGTTACTTCGTAATCATTATGTCACTGTAGCATTTTCGTTTGTATGTGTAAAAAATTATCCAAAAATTGATTAATTAGGCTCAAAATGTTCGTCTCGTAGAGTACAACAAAACTGTGTAATTAGTTTTTGATTTCATCTACATTTAGTACTCCATGCATGTTATGACATTTTGATGTGATGAGAAATCTTCTTTTTCCATAGTGAATTTGGGAGTTGCTTTTGGGTTCTAAACAAGGCCATTTTCGTATGGTCTAAAGCACGATTTCTCTCCTCTCCCCCCCCTCAATGACGTGTAGGCCCCCACCTGTCTGCTGCATCATCCCCCGTCGGCGTGCGGAGAGGGCAGCGCTCGCCACGCGCAGCGAGGGCAGGCGGCCGACTCGCGGCGGCCCGTGCGGCAAGGGCGGCCGGCTCGCGGCGGCGCGGGCGGCAAAGGGCGACGGGCTCACGGCGGCGCGGACATCAAGGGCGGCGGCGCGGGCGGCAACGGGCGGTGGGCTCACAGCAGGGCGGCCGGCTCACGGCGGCGCAGGCGGCAAGGGGCGGGCTCGCGGCGGCGCGTGGGCAGGGCGGCTGGCTCACGGCAGCGCGGGTGGCAAGTTGCGGCGAGCTCACGCCGAGGGCGGGGGAACGCAGACCGACCGTGGAATCCAAGAACACAGGAACGGGGGAGGGGAGGGGGACGTGAGGTAGGGGGATGACGAGTGGGACCCACTCATCAGTAAGTGGCAATATTGTCCATACAAAAATACTTTTGCGCCCGTACGCTGCAGTTGGGCCCAAAGCCTCCAAATACGTATATAATGGCATGGTTCAAAGAAAGTAAGAATTGTAACGGCATATTTACGAATAGACGAATTGTAATGGTATATTTCCAAAGCGCGAAAATTGCAGTGGCATGAATCCAAAAAACCCTTTAATTTAGGCTGAAATCGTCAAAAATCTTGGTGTTTGAAATTCTCACCCGTAAGATTTTCTTTATCAGTTACAAACATGGCACAGTATTGGGGCCATGATGATGGATGTTGAGCTACATAATTAAAGAGACGTGTTTGTTTGAGGCTTCACCGAAATGGGTCTTTCTCGGTGAAGTCATTTTATACGGCAATGTTAGTACAACAGGCCATTTCGTGTACCATGTAGATTTGGAAGTTAAAAGTTTTGATGAAAATAATAGTTTTTCTATTATACTTGTATAAATGTGTAACTCTAACTAAAGATAACTTCTAGACGACAGTGGCAAGGGAATTTAAGATGTTTTTTTAATCTAAGTGAATCAATACAATATTTGTTTTTTGATTGTCACCTAGCAAAATGTATTTAGAGAATTTTGCATGTTACTTTTGGTATTCCACCACCTTCAAATGTTCATCATATGTTGGGGTCCTGGTTAGGGGATGACAAGAAAACTCAAATTATTAACTTTGGTTGGAGCTGTTGTTGTATGTTGGACTATCTGGTTAAGTTGGAACGATGTGACTTTTGACAAAACTCTACTATCTTCACATATATTGGTGATCTTCAGGGTGACGCATTGGGCGATCGCCTCCAATGAAGAATGGATGTTGCATGCTTGAAACAACAACTATAAGGATTTTCACCCGGAATGGCTAGAGATTTAGCAATAGAATTGCTAGTTAAATCTTAAAGTCATGACGAAACGAGTGCTTTTAGTTTTTTCTACAAAACCTCGTGTTTGAGATACCTTGGTTGTTTTACCTCCTAATTTATTCATCAAAGTTGTAATAATGAACGGTTTTGTGCATTGATCGATGCAGCGGCTCGAATATTTTTAATATATTCTCTATTGTAAAAAAGAAATGTAGCCCTGCTAGTGGGCTAAAATCCAAATCAAACCCATACCGATCTCCAAGTCTCAACCCAATCTCCAAGCCCAAACTCAATAATTCATACTAACGGGAATCCTATATAGCTTGCGGAAGTTTTTTTAGCCATGTAGCTTCCGGTGTTTGAGATTCGTGCAAACATTTTTTTTTCCGTCGGATCCCTTCTTAACAGCCCCTGCTCCTCTCTCCTGCTCCACGCCGCCGCCGCGAGCCTCCCACCACCGCTGCACCTGCTCCCCTCCTCTTCCTACTCCGCTCATCTTGCTCGTGCGTACCGCACCCACCGCCGTTGCTGCTGATGTCATACTCATCGCCCGCTGCCGCTCATGTTCTACCTACTGTGATCCTCTCTCTCCATGCTCCGCCGTGACAGGTGCTCCTGCTGTGAGCACCGCCGCGGGCAATCTGTGCCGCACCAGTTGGTTGCTCATATTATGAACGTCGATTCTACCGTCCCCGCTGATGCACGCGGTTCCTGCTAGGCCTGCATGCCAGGATTGTTATTTCCATGCGCCATGGTCATGGCCGTCGCCGGAGAAGAAGACATGATAATTTTTTTTTTTGAAAATGTTGATGCAGGTGTTGCTAAATGTTGAACGTATTCTCATAAAATGTTGAAATATGTTGTGAAAAATGTTGAATACAATATTTTTAAAATGTTGATATGTGTTTATAAAAATTGTTGAATCTACTATTTTTAAATGTTGAAATACTATTTAGAAAATGTTGAATCTAGTCTTTTTCAAATGTTTGATATTTTGTTTAGCGTTAGACATGGGTAGTAGTAGTCGGACATTGAATCTGACCGCTGCTAATAGAACAAAAGTAGTCAAATATAACTAGTATTATATAGTCAGACACTCACGCGCAATACTATTGGTGATCTGTTTTTGTGCTTTATTGGGCTCTAAGCCAACTTGCTTATCAGGTACATGGAAGCTATATAGGAGCCCCTCGTACTAATGGGACCTACTCTCTCGGGAGGATTCAAATGGCAACTTGACTTTAAAACACAATCACAGTTCATGGTCGTGCTTACACATTGCATTGATGATAGATGCTTCTGCAAGAAATTGAGGTAAAGCCGCATTATACAAGGTGACTGTTTCAAAATGAGATCCTTGACACCGATGTGATCATCATAGGCTATCAAAGGAAATATTTTTTTAGAAAGATCGATACATAGGTATACACTCATATGTACGAGTACTCATCTCTATAAATACACATATGTAAAACCATACCTCTATGAGCACCTCTGTGGGACTGGATCGGCAGATTCAATCTCGATATTCATGAAATCACCGTATACACCTCGCCGTTGACGAGGACATCATCTTAAGATTACATGTCAATGCATAAGATCGTCTATTAGACGGCACGAATGCCCTTAACCCCCTAACATAAAAGAATTTAGGGCTATTTTACCAATAAGAACCAAACATAATTTAGATAGTTAGCGGATATATGGGGTTGAACCTCTATCAATCAATCAGGGATCAAGTTCAAATTTCACGACACAGTAGGCGACGTGCTTACAGACAAAGAAGCGCATGTAAATGATATGCCGATCCACTCCCGAAAAAGTCCGTGTTTAGGAAAACGTTAAGAAAAATAACGAATGGTCAGCTCGAAGCGTATACATGTGCAGTTGTGCACACACAACCACACCTCTATTTTGCATTTTTGCACTCATAAACAAGAAACAGTCACCTTCCAAATCTTCACGTTACAGTCCAGCGATCCGCTGCAAACATGAGCTGCAGAGCAGCACCCGTCGCACGAGCCATCGTGATCACCTCCCGGTCTACACACCAAAGTCAAGCTCTTCACTGCTCCGGCATGGCCATCCAGCACGGCCAGGCATGTGTATCCCGCCCCTGCCGCTCCCCTCCTCCACACCCTCACCGTCCTGTCCGCCGATCCACTGCACACCACGTCCCCGGCGGCGGCCAGGCACAGCACGGCCTTCGCGTGACCCCTGAGCGTCGCGGTGGCCGCCATGCCGCCGCCGCCACCGCCTGCACGCTCCCACACCACGACGGACCGGTCGCAGCCGCCGGAGTAGAGCACCTGCCCACCTGCGCCGCCGAGCGCCAGCGCGTTCACCGCCGCCTTGTGGCGCTCCATGGTGCCGACCAGCGCGAGCTTCCTCTGCCCCGGGTGGCGCCTCCACGCCTTGACCGTCCCGTCGGCCGAGCCGGTGAACACGTGCCCGTCGGCCGACGCGGCCACGGCGTTGATGGCGTCGCCGTGCGCCGCCGCGACGGACTCGGCGCAGCGGAGGCCCGGCAGCCGCCACGCCTTGAGGCTCCGGTCCCACGACACGGAGTACATCTCCGCGCCGTCCGGCGACACCGCGAGCGCGGCGACCGCGTCGACGTGGTGCACCCAGGTGCGCCTCCGGTGCCGCCGGACCTCGACGTAGTTGCTGGGGAACAGGAACGTGCGCAGGCAGTCGCCGGCGGTCGGCAGGACGGCGCGCAGGGCGAGGCGGTCGCAGCTCATCCCTTTCCTCCGGACGCCATGCCAAACCCTGATCTTGCCATCCTGGTGCGAGCTGATGATGAGGCCGTTGCTGGTGGCGAGGACACACTTTATGGAACTGTTGGTGACAGCAACCGTAGAGATGGACTGCTCGGCTGGTTGCACGTCCATGGCCATGTCCAGCGGCCACAGCCTGATGTGGCCATCTGACGAGGCTATGAAGAGGGAATTGCCGTAGATGGCGAGGCTGGAGATGTAGGATGAGTTACCTTTCAGAGTGGCAATGCACTGGTAGAGGCATGGGCTCAAGTTTGGGTTGAGGGAGTACTGCAAGGAAGGGTGACTCGATTGCGACAAGAATGATATGGATTGCTCTTCCTCAAGCACATCCTGGGCTTGGGTTTCTTGCCTGCTAGAACTCATGGAAAACCAGTCATCAGTGACTAGTGCTCACGGCAAACTTGCAACCTGCATGGAAGCATAGAAGGAAGATTGTGATAAACATCAGCAAGACACAGTGGGTTATCTTTATAGTAAGTGACCTGAAAGAGATCACAGCGAAAAAAGATCCAGCTGACAGGTACTTGAGTGGGGGAAAAGACAGTCTAGAGTGCTTTAGATTCTGGGGACAAGGTTCTTGGCAAGACGTCTGTGTCAAGATGGCTGCATTCAAAGATAAAATGATGCGCTATATCGACTAGCTTTCACCGGATAATTCTGGGGACTTTCTAACAGGTAAAGTTGATCTCGGGCTCTCATTGTTTCCAGCAGAGAAACGGTTTTAGGATGCGTCAAATAATGCAGATACACAACTGATACGGATCTGCCTTGCCGTGTTGGGAATACATTCAGCTTCCTTTTCTTTCTTGGCCCATTTCTCTCCCTCTTTCCAGCGTGCATATTCTTCCACACAAAGTGAGCTTGCAATGATCACTTGGGTGTAATTTGATTTTTGATCTGATCTCCATATGCAGCCTCATTTCAGAGTGGTCCATCAGTTTTATTTTGCTGCAGCGATATATTCTTGTAAACATGGTAAAAGAAGAGAGACGCCACCACTACCAACGTTGCTATCAACTCTAGATATCCCCACTACCGATGTTGCTGCATACCAGACAGATAGGTGATGCGCCCGGCAATAACTACTTACGACAATTTTCCCACACTCAAACAAGTTTCAAGGAAAAAGGGCATGGGATGCAAAGATATGGTTACGGGGTACCATTGTATCAATTCCCATTTACAGTTGAGGTACAATTCAACAAAACATTTGGACGTAAACTTGTTTAGAACGTAGTAGGTGTTTTTCTTGAAGAACATTGATGGAAATGTATTGCCAAAGCTCATAGTTTGTGTCTCGCTCAGAAACAGTGCGTAAAGCACACAGCCACAGAATCAAAGCTATTAAAATTGCAAAGGCTCTGCCCTACAAATCAAAACGATTCTCAAATGTAAAGCACATCAGAAAGACAATATTAGCTACTTTAAATCCCCCAAAACAGATTTTAGCTAGTCTTCTGTCTGTTGAAAACTGTGCTTTCAAGAAGCAAAGTTAAAAACTAAACAGCCTGGCTGTGAGAAGAATAGAAATACACTAGCTCAGGCAGGACCCCACTTGAGACAGGCACAAGAAGCAAACAGACACTAGACCTGTTGCATTATCCAATGCTTATCATTAAGGACCGAAAGACATGATGCAACAGCAACAGCGATAAGATAGACACTGCTAAAGCTAGTGCAGGAAAGGCTAGTGTATCAACAGATAAACAACTTGTGCATTCTCACTCTCACAACTAGTGAATTCTCAGTTGACAAAGAAGAACTCATGGAAGGAGAGGAAAGGTATGGAATTAATCAGTAGTCGTTGCCGGAATGGCCAGGTTTACTAAATTTGAAAATTTTAGATCTGTGGATCAGAACAAATAGATAAACTCTCCAAAGACTAGCAGTTGCTGGGTCATGAGATGGAAGAACTAAATGATGATTTCAAGATCTTGAGGCTTAGCCATAAAAAGTTAATAAAAAACTAAAAATGTTGTCAACTTGTTCGCAGACATGTGCATGCACAGGATGATAAACTAATATACACAGTTCCACGATATATTTAACTAGGAAGTTAAAGTAAGTGACTATATGGACCCCTTTCAGAAGCGCTGCAACCAAAACGATATGAGAAACAAAACCATAATGCTTGTCCAACCAGCTCAGGTCCTACTGTTAACTTTTAATTCACAAAAATTAACATAAGATTGCTTCCATAGAAAAACCAAGTCTACCAAACTAAGAAAGGTATTAAGTTCAAAGGGCAGAAATGCATATATAAAGGCATTATAAGTTCAAAGGCAAGAAAGGCATATATATATGACATCACAGTAAACAGAGTTGAACCCAACAATCAGACATGTGAGAACAACCTACCATGCTACTTAATTTGAGAGAATTGATGTTGGACTGATCTTTCAGCAGAACTGCCTTCCAAATGCGGGACACTCATTTTGTAGCCTTTTGTTTTTTCAAAGAAGCCACTGTTGATCCAGCTTGGCACTTAGCATGTAAATTCTCTCCATGAAAGCAACACGCATGTCACAGGCAACACAGTGTTATAGGAGGGCCTGCTTTCTGCCTACTTCACTCTCTTTTTTCCCTAACCATGAATGGTTATGTCAGACAACCATGCTAGACAACTTGCAGCAGATAAGCCACATGACTTGTGGTACAACTTGCCCATGGCCTAACCATAGCAGGTTGAAATTTGTAAATTGCTTGTGATAAATCAACAAGACATGGTGGCAATCCAAATGAATCCAATATTTTCCTCAATTCTGATCCTACTTCAAAATCATTCACTTCGGGGTTTTGTGCCGTAATCTAATCCATACACAGAAAATTATCTGTAAACCATGGTCTTTGCTTTAAATGGACTGAAATAACACTTCGTTTCACTGGAGTTTGGGCTGACTGCAAGTTGGATATCATATTGATGTGGCCAACGAAATGATTCTTCTTTCCTGGTGCGTGGTGCAGTTGTCTAAGTCCTCGTCTCCTGAAACTACAAGAAAATCCATATTAGGTAAACCTGCATATGTGTATAGATATTTCTTGATGAAAGTGACTTTCCTGCTAGAATGTTTCCATGAGTCAGATCCATCATTGAAGATTGGTGGATTCAGAACCTGATTTTCTTCCTTTTGTTTTGACTACTTTTAGCCCAAATTGGATTTTCATTTCATCTCAACCATACATAGAAGGTTTGGGGGGGGGGGGGGGGGGGGGGGGGGGAGGTGTATATAGCCAACTATGGCACAATTTAAACCAACCCCCCTGACTCTTAACTAAAGGCACCAACTCTACTAGATACATGCACACTGCACACACAAGACTTATTTCTAACAACTACTACCATCTATACTCAGACACTTTCCCAAGAATTTGCTATCATAGTCTGTAGACTCATTTCTGCATTTCATTCACATGAAACTCACTGAAACTTCATCACTTTTTGAAGGCTGAAGATCACTTACTAAACATAGATGTCAATCTAGTTCCTGCAACTGCCTATTATAATCAATTACTGCAAATGGTTCCATTATCTGTTCATGGATCTACATCTGAAACTCTGGATTGACCTGCCATTGTCATACTTGAATCCTTTCTTCTACGGTTCAACAATAAAAAAAGAGCCAGAGTATACCTCAAACATGATGGCATCTAGGAGCCATAAAAAACAAGCATTACTAAGCAATAGGAACAGAGATAGAAGACTATCATTACCACGGTTCGTTTCTTAACCATAAGCATCATGCTCCCATGCTCATGGAATGTGTTAACCGAGAGAAATGAAAAAGAAACAAACTATATGTTATTATTTTAGCAGTGCATTGGACAAGTCATGAATGCTAAATCAACTATATATAGGACTCATGTAATTGGCAAGCATGGCATCATTTATCAATGATAAAGAGAATATCATGTGCTTGGAAAGCATGTCATCATTTAGTAGCCACAGCTACACATAGAATCAATCATCTTTGCTCCTAGCATTCCAGGCAATTCTGCAGGCAATCCACAACATGCATTTGATGCTGAAATATGAAGCCTTAAACCAGCAACGAAAAGCTGAAATCACCCAACAAGAAAGGACAACTATGCCCAAGAAAAATTGGCAGCGACAAAACTGCAAATACCTTTGCAATCTGTCATCCAGCTTTGGAAGCCAGTAAAATTGACATGATGAGCTTAATCTGAGTATCATTAGATTTTGATTTTTTTGAAAGGCACAACCCACAAGGGCAGCATTCACAGAAGAATGCAAATGTAGTGCGCATAACCCTAAATGCTTCGAAAACCACATGCCTAGGTGCAACAACACCCTGTGCACAAATGTTTAACTGCCCAATGTTCCCTCCACCTACAAGTATATGTTCCCACACATCAGCATTCTCCTTAAGCCAATGGTCTAAGGTCCACAGTGCCACCATGTCACATTGTGTGTATTGCATGCTCTGAGAATACTAACTGATGTCACCATGGTCATGATCCTATCACCCAGACCAGACCACCAGTTTGCACAGGCAGCTGATACCTGGCAGAATAGCGCGTATCAGATTCCATCAAAATGCTTCTGCCCATGTTTGGCCAGTGGCAGTTGCCTCTCGAGGGAATGCATCACTTTGCAGTATCAGATTCCATTTCTTGTGAAGAAAATATAACATTTTATCGACAGATTGGGTGTCAACATGAGCACAGCCATGTCGGAATTTGAGCATTCTTAGTGAGATGAGCCCACAATGGAGGGAGAGGTTGAAAATGGAATGGAGAGGATTCGGGCTATTCCCATGCTGATTATTCGAACAACTTTGCATCCAAATTCTTAGTGCATCAGATCATGGACTAATATTCTAAAAGGAATACATTGATTATTTCATTAGCAATAGAAAAAAATTGATGTAACTCTAAACAGATATATTTATGCTGCAGAACTTAACAAAAATAAAATATTGTGTAATGAGAGAAACTAAAGGAAGTGTGAACTAGTTAAACAATATAGTAAGTGGAGAAAGCACTATGTTCTCAAATTGGAACATGGGTTAACTTTATTTCTCAAAGATCTATCTGAACCCAACAAATTACAATATTGTACAGATGTTAACTCTACTGTATGAAGATCAAACTAAGCAAGATATCTTTCCACATAGACAGTGAACAACCATTAACCAAGCATCAAAAAGTGAAGACTGTATTGAAATGAGGTACAGAAACACACAAACATTATGCCGCATCATTCTGCAGCTCTGTCGATGCCACCCTCCACTGCAATAATCTACAGCAAAAGCACCCCAATTCCAGCTCCGTCACTTGGAACCAGGAGCGTGCAGCGGGATCTCGTCATGGGACTCCACCCCATTCGCCACTGGCGCCGCTGTGGCGGTGATCCCTTCATCTTCCTTCTCCTCATCCGAATCCAGTGTGAACTGCGACATGATCGGCATCCCCTCCATCTGCACCTCCTTGCCCAGAATCCTGTACCCGCTCGGCGGTCGGTTCGCCCTGGATAGGACGGCGGCGTATGCGGCCGCGCCGGCAATCACGAGCAGCGCGAGGTGTCCATTGAACTGCAGCGTTGCGACGGACCGCGCGCGGTGGTAGTCCTCGTGGGTGCGGCACTTGATGGTGTAGTCGGCGCGGCTGGCAGCGTGGAGCGCGCAGCCCTGCGCGATGGCGCTGGTGAAGAAGGAGAACCCCATCTGCACCATCCACGTGCCCTGCAGCGCCAGCCCCGCCGCGCGCGCGAGCCGCGGCGCGGGCTCCCCGGGCCTGTGCGCGGCGAGCAGCGTGGCGCCGAGGCAGAGCGCGATGGGGACGAGGAGCAGGTCGAAGTAGCGGTTCTCGATCCCGGCGGCGGTGGACGGGCGGCGGTGCGCGAAGAGGAGCAGCTCCAGCGCGAACGCCGCGGCGAGGAGGAGGTCGAGGAGCGGGAGGGGCAGGGGGGCGGCGAGCGGCGCGAAGGGCGCGAGGGAGTAGAGGAGGAAGAGGGCCGAGGCGGCGAGCGTGGGGAGGGAGAGGTGGTGCGCGGAGACGAGCGCCGAGAGGAGGCAGAGCGCGGAGAGGGACGCGGCGAGGAGGTGCCGGAGGTGCAGCGGCGTGGCGAGGCGGCGCGGGAGGAGCCGGTGCGGCGGGACGCGGAGGGGCAGCGGCAGGGACTCGAGCGCGGCCAGGGCCAGGAGGCCAAGCCCGGCGCCCGAGTAGGCGAAGAGGCCCGGCATGGGGCGGGCACTGGTGGGTGTGGGCTCGCCGCGCGCCGCGCCGGTGGTCGGGGTCGCTGCCGGCGCGGGCGCGTGGGCTGCGGGGCGAGACGGCGGATCTGAGGGCGGGGAGGGGAACGGGAGGCGAAGGGGGGCTGGCCCGGTTGGCAGCGAGCACTTGTCTCTGGAGCAGGTGGCGATCGGCGATCGCATCGAGTGGAGTGGGACCCAGCGGTTGGATCCGGTGGTTGGCGTCGCGGCTGGCGGCCGCCTCGGTTGACGACTTGTGACGGCTGGTGGGGCCCGACTGTTAGTATGGTCATGGTGACCGGCGGGGAAAGAGTGAAAGCCAAGGGATAACGGAAAGCAGAAGGCGTCTCTCGACACTCTTGTCAGAAATACGTTTTCTCGACTAAAACACGTAGCCACGTCAGAAACCCCACCCAAAGCCCGCACCTGAGGCGCTGCGCGAGCGCCGCCGCTGCGGGAGATGTTGCTCTGCTGCTGCGGCGCCGCCGCCGGCCGCGGCGTCCTCCTACCTAGCCTCCTCATCGGCCGGCTCCACCGGCCGCGTCACCCTCTCCTCAACCTCCGCGGCGCCACGACCGTCGCCTCCGCCGCCGGGTCCACCGCTGCCGTCTCCCTCTCGCCGCCGCAGCAGCGCCAGGTCGCCGTGTACGTAGAAGCTCTCCTCGACTGGAACCAGGTCCGTTCCGGCACCTCCCGAGCTTAGCTCCCTGTGGTTCGCTGCCGACCTGCGCAGGAACGCTCGCCACGGCGACACGCTGCTGTGAGTGCGTCCTCTCACTCGATCTCTCGCGTCTGTTCAGAGGATGAATCTCACCGCCGTCACCGACGAGGCCGAGGTGATGACGCGCCACGTGGCGGACTCCCTCGCCGTGCTGCCCCCGCTGGAGCGCGCGTACCGCGCCCGTTCCACCACCGGCGGCGGCGGCGACATCGACGGCGTCAGCCTTATCGACGTCGGTTCCGGGGCCGGGCTGCCGGGGCTTATCCTTGCCGTTGCAAGGCCAAGTAACCACCTCTCTCTCTCTTGCAGATAATTGGTGATGTCGCTGAAAACACCTTGTGCCTTTTGTTTCTCTGGCTGCTGCAATGTGGATTTGTTCTGTTTGTTTCAGGCTGGAGATTTACACTGCTGGAGTCGATGAAGAAGCGGTGCACGTTTTTGGAGCATGCCGTTGAGGCCATGGGGTTGTCAAATGTGGATGTGGTGTGTGACCGAGCGGAGGTAGGTTGGCTTTAGGCTCCGCTGATTGCTGTCAATTATGAATTCATTACTGATTGTATGGTAACACTGCACATCAGATTGTTTCAAGGAAAATTTTGCTTTTGTTCCTCTACTATAGTTAATTTTCAAACTCAGCTAAGCTCATTTACCAAAGTGACAACACCTTGAGGAGGCAGCATTTCTGTGTGGTACTGGGTGATGAGAGATAATTTGTTTTAATTACCATGAAACTAGCCATTGTATGCTTAAGTTGCTGTCTACATTACTGAGCGCATAGAACTTCTATTTGTGAGTTATTTATGACCATTTTACTTGCATGGCCTTATAGGACAGAATGTTGGCCAAAGTCTTGATTACAGAGAAGCATATGATATAGCAGCTGCAAGAGCTGTTGCGGAACTGAAAGTTCTAGGTATGTGATATTTGAATTCCTGTTACAAGACCTATTATGGCATATTTATCTAGATTTCTCTATTGCAGCGGAATACTGCCTTCCATTGGTTCGTGTTGGTGGTTTGTTCATTGCTGCAAAAGGTCATGATCCCCATGTAAGTCTTGGATTCGCCTACTTTACCATTGTATGTTCCATGAAACTTAAAAGCATAGTTTCTATGGGATATGTATTGCTGACTTGCTCTAGTTGCGCGCTTTTTTTAATCTAATTTCACTTCTTTTTCACAGGAAGAAATAAAAAATGCTGAAAGTGCAGTACAGAAATTGGGTGCTTCGATTCTTGAACTGTGTAATGGTACAATATTACTCTCCCTCTTTGATGCTTATGGAAGACATTGGACTAAATTGTACTATGCATATAAGCATTTTTACTATCTCTTGACCTAAATTACAGATCTGAGAGTTTGTTCCCCTTTTGACTAAATGGTGGCTTTCTCTTAGCAAAATTTCTCTGAATTAGATAATATTGATTGATTGATTGATTGATATAATGGAGTCTTAGTGCTATTTGGCGTGTTTTTCAATACCTATTGGCATTTCAACAAACAGTAGTTGACTTGATTCTATTCTAATTCTCATGCTTATAGTTATGTTGCTGCTGTGTTGTGCGCACCCAGCCTTTCAGGTTGTGATAATCATAGGATTCCTGGTAACATGCTAATTGCTGCCTCTATTTCTTTTTCAGTTGAATCAATGGGACCTCATGGTCAGCGGACGGCTGTTGTGTACTTTAAAGAACGAGCTACTCCAAGAAAATACCCGCGCCTTCCAGGTATTTCCCCTGTGCCATCGTGAAAAGCATCTGGTGTTAGAAATCTTCTAATCACTAAAGCTTAAATGTTCCATTGGTTACATCCAGGTACTCCTTCCAAGATGCCATTATGAGAAGCGTGTTATTGTTGCTCTAGACCTTTTTGCAACTTCTAAAAGCTGAAAAATCTGAGCTGATCTATTCCAGAGGTCATCAAGTGGAAGATGTCTTTGTTATAAGCATGGCAGAGTAGTTGGAACCATACAGTTTCTAGAGTACTCTAGTTTCTAACATAATTTTTGCTCAGTAACTGAATGAGACTGAAAAATTCGTTGGCCTTCTAGCAAATGTCAGAACTGGATATATTCAAGTAGTGCAATATATTGAGGTACCATCTGTATCAGATATCAATTCCTTTCATGACATCCTTTTTTGTGGACAGTTTGGATAATTCTTGTATAAGAAACTAGCAAGTGAGACGTTTAGGATACGTGTTGTGGTATGCTAATGGTGGTTGGACCTAGATATGTGCCGTAGTCTTCAACTGCTACTGCCTGCCCCCAAGCTATTCTATTCTATGCCATCATGGATGTGTTCCCCTTGTCTATGTTTCCATGACCTTTTGTGGACCAACGCAAAAGAATTTATCTGTCACCTACAAATAACATTATCTAACGCTAATTGCGGCAACTCGTGCACATCAGCACATGGGTACTCTCTCTCTCTCTAAACATCCTTGCTTGCCTGCTTGTAGCCCTGTTCCAAGTACCAACTTGCCCAACCCGACCTATATTATACTATTGTAACCAAAGAGAAGCAAGAAAGGGGAAGTTTCTTCAAATCAACCTCCCCAGGAACAAGTCCCCACAGAGGCCCTATCACCAACACAATAACGAAACACAAAAAACACGGGACTCTTCCCCAGCTTGACCAAACCAAACTGGCCTGGCCAATAATCATGCCACTAATGAAGGGTTCTCTTGTCCTAGCCGTCCCTTGCCGGCTGACCAAGTAGCCGTCGTTGGACCTGTCACCCTTCAAATTGAACGCCGGCGACTTGTGCTGCCTCATCCATTCTCAGTCAGACTCACAGCTCCAATGGGCAACAGCACCTCCCCTCTCCTCGTCCTGCTCGCCGCCATGGCGGTAGCGGCGCTCGTCGCAGCACCGGTCTCGTCGGTGGACCTGCCATCCGGCGTCGCGTCCATCACGTCCAAGATCCCCAACCCCTGGTCGGCCTTCAAGAACCTCACCGGCTGCCACTTCGGCGAGCAGCAGGAGGGCGTCGCCAAGGTCAAGGACTACCTCTCCCACTTCGGCTACCTCCCGGAGTCGTCCGGGTTCACCGACCTCTTCGACGCCGACCTGGAGGAGGCCATCAAGGTGTACCAGCGCAACTTCGGCCTCGACATCAGCGGCGCGATGGACGCGCCGACGGTGGCGCAGATGATGGCGCCGCGGTGCGGCGTCGCCGACGTGATCAACGGCACCTCCACCATGAGCGGCGCCGGCGCCTCCTCCGCGCACGCCCACGGCCGGAACCTCTACTCCTACTTCCCGGGGTCCCCGACGTGGCCGCGCTCCCGGAAGAGCCTCCGGTACGCCATCACGCAGACCGCCGCGACGCCGGCGGGCATCGACCGGGCCACGCTGAGCCAGGTGTTCGCGCGCGCCTTCGCGCGGTGGTCGGCGGCCACGACGCTCAACTTCACGGAGGCGGCGTCGGCGAGCGACGCCGACATCACCATCGGGTTCTACGCGGGGGACCACGGCGACGGCGAGGCGTTCGACGGGCCGCTGGGCACGCTGGCGCACGCCTTCTCCCCGAGGGACGGGAGGTTCCACCTGGACGCCGCCGAGGCGTGGGTGGCCGCCGGCGACGTGTCGACGGCGTCCTCGGACGTGGCCGTGGACCTCGAGTCCGTGGCCGTGCACGAGATCGGGCACCTCCTCGGGCTGGGCCACTCGTCGGTGCCCGGCGCCATCATGTACCCGACCATCACCTCGCGCACCAGGAAGGTGGACCTCGCCGAGGACGACGTCGTGGGCATCCAGAGCCTGTACGGGGGCAACCCGAACTTCAAGGGCGTCGCGCCGCCGGCCACGAGCAGCCGGGACATGGACAGCGGCGCCGGCGTAACGAGCTCCCGGCCGTGGAGCGCGTTGGTTGCCGCCGTGGCGGTGGCCGCTGGAATCGTGGTAGCGTTGTAGCCTGTAGGGAGCGGCAGTTTTCCGGTGCCCGTTGACCATGCATTTTACTCTGCTCTTGTACTTTTACAGTTTTACCTTCTGCTGATTTGGATGGTAGCTAGACAGGTAGAGTAGTAATTCGTTGGGGGGTAATTCTTGTGTAGATCAGTAGACACATTTGTAATTTACGAGTCATTTTGCCCCCTATAGACACATGGATTTTATAGAATCTAATCCCATATTGTTCCTATTGGTATAAAAAATGATGTGAGATGGCACTTTTTGCTGATGCTCGAGTTTTGGGGGTTGGTGAGATCGAGATCAGCGCAGAATGAGTCCGTGTGCGACAACTTAACGCGTCGTCCATTTTGCAGTCCGTGTTTCTTGTGCGATTCGATCTCTTGGGCGTGTGGCCCGACGTCTCGTGCCATGCTGATCCTAGCTGTAGCCGGCACCCCGCAGGCAAAGTATCATTCAGCAAGACAGCAACTCCCAATAGGCCAATAAACTCCATTTCTTTGAACCAGGATTCGAAGAACGTGATTGGTGCCGCCAGGTGGGATTACTTTTGTCTGAAATGTTAACTAGGCAGCCCAGCAAAGTTGTCCAGTGATGCTGATATCATGCCGTGTGAGATAAAACTGACCCAAAATAAGGCGTATCGCCGACTGAATCATTTTAGTTTTTTTTTAAAAAAGGCTAGTATCGTTTTTTAGGCTGTGAAATTTGAATCTTGGAAGAAAATTTAGAGAATACGAGCTCCATCTCGCTACAATTTTATGTGGTTAGCTTTAATTACTACGTACGCTGGTGGAGCGCCGACCGTTTGTTTGACTCGTTGTGGTTTTGATTATGACGAGCACCGCCCACTGTGTGACAAAACAGAGAAGAGAATGTGCAACACTTCATGTGTGTTTGCAAAGAAGTGTGTCTGGATTATTGATATCGTTGGTTGCATTTGCAGCAGGGGCCAGCAGCTAATGTCAACATGTCCTGAATTCCTGATGATCTTGTCTTCACCTTGTGGCATGAAGTCAAGTCCCTAAACAACACGTACAGGGTGCGGATTTTAATTTGTTGGTGTTCATGATGGATATGGAAGGAGTAGCGAGTATAAGAATGGTTGTGGATTTGAGGGTGCCTCAACTAATTTCAGCATTGCCACGCAAGAGATTAGAGATGAAGCCAAATTGTGGTGTATGGCGCGAATGTTATATTTGGTCAATGGTTGACTAATTTTTAGCATCATCCAAATGGATGGGGCGTACAAGTCTTCTTATACTTCTTTATAAAATAGCACACAGCCTCTTTGCGTGTTCGATGAAAAAATATAAACAGATTTCTAATGTCCTATTCTAGCAGCACAACTTGATTTCCAAAAGAAATAGCCTGATCTATGCATGTACTAGATGATAAACCTCAGAACTGTAATTTACTCTCTTTTTTGTAATAAAAATCAGGACCCCCGGCTGTCGGAAAGAGAACATGATAGCCGGGCCCAACCCAGCCCAATCAAATAACACTCAAGCTTGTTCACGTAGGCCTGGTAATGGGTTGGGCTACTATACCAGCTTTAGACTACTATATGTAGCCATTCATTGGCCCATTTAAAACGGAATTACGAAAGAGCTAATTTGAACGTAGTGTGATATGGATATTTTTTTTTATTTTATTCGTACAAATAAAATAAAAATCATACATGCTGCTCCCGCTACATTCAAATATAGTTCGTTTTAATTCCAATTTAAATTTTTTTTCTAGTTCTTGACCAAATTTATATATAGAAAAATACACTAAAATCTAGTGTATCAAATCCATTTTGTTAAATCCACCATAAAATATGTATTTTAATTTATTTTATAATATATGTATAAAATATTTTTCACAAAACATATTCACCTATAAGACGCGTAGGTAAACACGTCTTATAGGGTAGGATTTTCGTGACTCTATTCATAGAGGTAAGTGTCTGTGCATTGTGAGAGTCTACATCTGAGCTAAACATGTTCTTAAAAAAAATTGGACCAAAACATATATTTTTTGAACGGAACACATTGGAATATATTTGTTGGTCACTTGTACAGTGTATGTACAGTACCAATTACTCTATGTACTCTATGTATTATGCAACCATAGAAATGAAAATCTCAATGCAGCTGTTGTGACTTTACTTCCGAGCGGGACGTCACACGTTTCTGATCGATGGATGGTTCACCTACGCAATAGGAACGCCTCACGCCCTTCACCCAATGAGGCAATGACCCTTGAGAACGATCAGTTCACCTGTGAAGCTTTTTTGGTTACGCGCAGGAGATTGTGCAGTGCAGCGACCGCCATGGCGCCATGTGCTTTCGGCTGCCTGCCCCGCTTGCTCTTTATTCGGCTCGCTACGCTGTCCATCGCCGGACGGCCACCGTCCGCTGGCGTGTCGTCGGCCGGAAATCGAATCTCAATCTCTTCGTCCTTTCCACTCATGATGGATTTTAGACAAAAAAAAAGTGAAGAAACAAAAATGCGCAGAAACGCGAGCGGAGTCTTTCCGGCATCGACCCGTCACCATCTGCTCCCATCCTCCCCGTGTACCGAAACCGGCGCCTCCAGGGCCCAGCTGGCAACGGCTCTCCTCCTTTCACCCACCTCTCGCAGCCGCCCTGAGAGTCCCTGACACGCGGGCCGCCGTCCCCGCCGGACCCCAGGCGTCGGCGCCACCGAGCGGCAGGAAGCTTCCCTCGCCGAGCGCCGCCGCTGCGTGGTCAGCGCGTCCGATCCGTCCGTCTCGTCACCTCCAGCTCCAAAGTCGACACGCTGCTTCTAGAGGCGTCGTGTCGTACTATACGCATCATGCGTGAGGCCACACGACCGCGGCCTCACGAATTCCCCGATCGCCTCCTTCCCGTCCTCACCTCCCCGGCTCCCCTCCCCTCTAGATTTCCTCCCGTGAGCTGTCGACGACGGCGACACGCCCTTCTCCCATAGCCTCTGCGGCTATAAATCCCCCTCGAGCCGGAGACCACGAGAGCAGAACGCAAAAATCCACCGTTGTGGTAACTTGATTTCCGAGGCAGAGCTTTTGTCCTCGCGCCGGAGTTGCAACTCGTGCTCTCGTCGTGTTTGTGAGTTTCCGGTGGTCGGTCGGCCAGGCGGCATGGAGCGGAGCAACTCGTTCGGGACGTCGTGGGCGGACCAGTGGGACACGGGCAGCGACCCGACCCCGGTGGCGCCGCGGGGCCACGGGCACGGGGGGAAGGCCGGCGGCGTGGGGGAGAAGACCAAGGCGGCGGCGGCGACGGGGCTGAGGAAGGTGAAGGAGGGCACGGCGCACGGGTTCCAGTGGATCAAGGACAAGTGCCAGAAGAAGAGCAACGCCGGCGGCGGCGGCAAGAAGCAGCAGCAGGGACCCGAGGTCGCGGGGTACTGACCGACGGCCTGATCGCCGGCACCGACATGCTGCATGCCTCTGTTCATCTCTGCATCACAGCGTTCTCCAGCGGGGGCATGTTGGAGAAGATTCCATTTCCATTGGTATAGGCTGCTGCTTGTTATAGGTAGGTCTGTGCATAGGTTATGTGATCTCGTGCCTGCTGGTTACTGAGAATTGGGTCATGGTTTGCCTTTTTTCGATGTATATAAAAGATTTTTTTTCTTTGTGTTTGATTGTTGTCTCCGACTTCTGACTGTGTTGAACTGTTGATTGTATTATTCGCGGGCTTTTAATTGGCTGCTCTGATTTGGGTCTGGGCTTTGACCTTTGAACCATTACGAGTTACCTTTGGTTTAAGACAACAAATACGCTGATCCGACGGCTTTTCCGTAGCAAATCCAACCTCTCATGCAAACCTGTTTAAAAAAGAAAAAATTGGTTTCATAGCATCCAAAATCACCACATCAGAAAATACCATTAAAACTTCGCCGTTTCGTAAAATACCATTGAAAGGTTGGACTGTCCATTGAAAATACCATTCCGTCTTGTCTACACCAAACGCCGTTTCCACCGTCCGTTTTCCTTCCCAAGCTTTAGCGCCGACCGTCCCTCCCCTTGCCCGTCCGGCCGTCCCCCTCCGCGCTCGCCATGCCGCCCATATGCTTCAATCCAAGCCGTTTTCCCGCTCTAGGCTGCCGCCTGCACCTCTCCGCCACAGCCCAGCACCCGTGGGTCAATGCCCCAACTGCAGCCCAGGTCAGTGCTCCTTGTTGTGCCCTGTCGTGGTGCTAGGCCAGCATCCTCCTGCAGCACAGCTCTATGCCAGTGGTGCTGAGGCGTGTCCTATCAAGGGAGAAAGAGCAGGGCTTGGTGCTGGGTGGAGCTCGGCCTCTGGTGGCCATGTATTTGGCGGAATTGAAGGTTGTGGTGGTGGATTTAGTGCCTGCCCGCGTGAGTAATAGAAGCACGCACAGGTGCTTCTGATGCTATAGAGAAAAACGAGGGGGAAAGGACAGAGGTACGCTGCTTGCAATCTGCGTACTCCCTCCGTCTCTAAATATCTGTCGTTTTCGCTTCCCGAGAAACATCTTTGACTGAATATATAAAAATATATATTAATATTTATGGTACATAATAAATATCATTAGATAGATATTTGAATCTAGTTTTTTAATAAATTTATTTGGAGATTAAATTGTTGCACGTATTTTCTACAAATCGAATGAAAGTTGTGGCACGAAAACCAACAGCGACAGGACGGAGGGAGTACGTTCGAAGGTGCTGCTTGCTTGCTTGCCGATTTGAGAACAACAGAGGGATCGAACAGAGAGATTGCTGGTGCTTGGCTTGGATGTGATTTGCTTTCTTCGGTAGGGAGGGAGAACAAAGGAAAAATGGCGCGTTGGAGCAAGCCTCTCGGCGTCCAAGGCCTGGAGCTCGGAGCCTCGGACTCCAGCCAGAGAGGCCATGAAGAGGTGGTCGTAGCCTGCAGGCACATGTGCATGTGCACGCACAGTGGCGGCGGTGGCGAACGTCTGAGCGGAGGGGTGAGCAGCAGCCGGCGTTCAGATTGGAAAGGAGGAAGAGCTGCATGGCGTTGACGGCAAACGTCACAGAATGCTATTTTCAGTTCACGGTTCATTCTTTTAATGGTATTTTACGGAACGGTGAAGTTTTAATGGTATTTTTCGAATGTGGTGATCTTTGGATGCTATGAAACTAATTTTCCCTTTAAAAAACTTATCATGCAAACAGATGTGCGTGCAGTATGTACAAGACGGCATGATGCTACAAGGGACTTTAAGCTCAAATAAAGACATTAAAATCATGCCTAATGTGAATTACTTAGGCAATCATTTAATAGAAACTTTGCTGATGGTTTTGCGCCCTTAAAAGAAATACTAAGATCGAATTCTTCCTTAAACACCTGATTCCATCTTCTCAAAAATTGAACATCAGAAAAAGTATTTCCCTAGTTATTTGAACTTCAACCTTTTGCAACAGTCTTTGGAAAACTTGTATATTGAACTCTGTAATCCTTTATTTCCAAGAGGCATTGTTTCATAAAGTTTGTTAAAGCCATGTTGAGAAGTGATGACTTTCCTGCAGGGATGATAGGGCTTCGTGCTAAATTCCTCTAAAACTTAATCATGCATATCAAAATTAAAGCTGTGATTCTTCTTGAAACAAAAAGGGCCCAAAAGTTCCACAATTATTTTTTCTCCTGCTTTATGCGCTGTAACTACAACCACGTGATTCACATGTGGCGTGTATCTTTTTCAAAAGAAATGATATGTACTCTCCTACGTTATCAAGAAAAATATTCTTTAAAATAAGAAAAAGAGTATATTATAATATTAAACATGTTTGTGGCCTTGTGGGCTTCCTTTTGCTCAGACAAATCATATAAGGAGACAAAGGCTATGTACTACCTGAAGTCCTGAACTACACACCTCACTCTGAAGTCTGAAAACAGAACACACCTGAACTATCCCTGAAACCACCGACATCACAATCAAATAGCAAATTAATCCTTCTAGTTTCCACCCCCACCAAATCCTACCTCCCTGATGCATCTTTGCCCCTGTAGAACCTGCTCAGGTGCGTGAAGATCACAAAGCTGATGAAGCACAGAAGACCCAAGAACCAGTAGTAGTTATCAAGGCGCGCCTCCCGGGGATCGTCGGAGAACCACCCCCGGCTGTTGCCCGGCCTCGCCGTGGCCAGCTCGAGCGCGGTGATCAGGAACGCGCCGAGGAAGCCCCCGACGCCGAAGACGCTGAGGTAGAGCCCGATGCCGATGGTCCTCATGGAGGACGGCACCTGCGAGTAGAAGAACTCCTGCATCCCCACCACCGTGAACACGTCGGAGACGCCCAGCATCACGTACTGCGGCAGCAGGACGAAGATGCTGAGCTTGGCGCCGGCGGCGGCCACGCGGAGCCGCCACGCCTCCACGAGCGCGGCGGTGGCCATGGCGACGACGGAGAGCACCATGCCGACGCCGATCCGCTGGAGCACCGTGATACCGTCGTCCCTCCGGGTGACGGCGTTGATCAGCGGGATGATGATCTTGTCGTACATGGGCACGAGCAGGATGATGGAGATGGTGATGGAGCTCTGGAGCATCGCCGGCGGGACCACGAAGGCGCCGCCAGCGATCGTGTGGTCCATCAGCATGCCCTGCTTCGTGAAGAACGTCATCGGCTGCTGGAAGATCACCGCGAAGATGAGCAGGATCGCCCAGATCGGCAGGAGGCCCAGTATCACCTTGGCCACGCTGGGCGTGGCCTCGTTGGGGGCCTCTTTTGTACCAACCGGTTCAGGTTTTAGTGGCTTCTCTTGCAACCTGCAACGTTACAGATGTTGCACGATTATCAGTAAGTAGTTCCATACTTCTGCGAGAAATATTCCAAAATGATGACGAGATCAAGCATGACATACTCGAGCTCAGAAATGGCGTCGCCATTGTCGTCAGTGGACGAGAGAGTGATCTTTCGGCTTGCGAGAATGGACTTGACGACCTTGAGGATGCCACTCGGAGACTGCTTATTGCTGCCACCCTTGGACTGCGCCTGCCTGTAGAGAGGTGTGCAGCAGAAGAAGGCGGCGACGGACAGCGCCATGATCCCGGTGGGGATGGCGAAGCCGAGGCCCCAGCCGAAGTTGTCCTGGACGTAGGACATGCTGGAGTTGCCCAGCAGGCTGCCGCTGCACAGGCCGAAGTACCACCACTGGAAGAACTTGCTCTTCACCTTGCCCTTCTCCTCCGCCGTCATGCCCGGCTCGGCGTCGTCCTCCCCGATGCCGAGCTGGTCGGCTCCGAAGGCTTGCAGCGTGGGTTGGTATCCACCCTGCCCGATTGCCATCAGATAGAGCGGGATGAACAGCGTGGGGCGCGGCATCCGGGTGCGTAGCAGTGCCCATGCCGTGAGAGATCCCATCCCCTGTAATGAGCAGCAGCATCAGTGGTAAGGTCTTTTTATTTTGAATGAAAAATTCCACTTAGTTCACGGCAATGTCAATGTTGCCGATGTACTGAATTTGACTTCGTGAAGGTGTTCTGCCCATTATTTTAAGCGATGAAATAGTGAAATGCCAGGCTGTTTATTGAGTGGAGTATGTCAATTTGTTGCCACTGGACTGTACTCTGCTGTCCCTGTCATGCATCTTCTGAACTACACTAATGCAAGCATCTGTATTCTCTACAAGAGCTCAATTTTTGACGTGTGCGCCTTGTCCTCCTGAGCATGTATGTTGGCTGACTACAATTACAAGGTTCATGATCCTTTTAGACAAATGAATTTGCTCATATTAATTCCAGAACGACAATGTTCAGAAATGGACCGGAATCGCTGATTAGTAATAGAATGAGCCAACTAAATGTCATTAGATTAGATAATAGATACCCATAATATACAACAAACTTACAAACAACACAAGAACAGGACCAAGAACCAGAGTCTCTGAATGTGAGGCTCTGCCGGTCAGCATCAAAGAACGCAGAGGAGATCGATTAGCAGGCTACGATCAACTTACCAGGACGTAGACCAAAGAGGAGACAGCGATTGTGGAGTATCGGTCCCAGTACGAGTCGGCCAGGATGGCGCTGACGAGCGGCAGCATGAAGCTGACCCCGGTCCAGGTGACGACGCTCTTGGCCGCCGCCGCCGTGCTCATCCCCACCACGCCGGTGAGGTACGTCACCAGGTTCGACCCCATCCCCTTGTTCGAGAACCTCTCCACGCCGGCCATCACTGCCACACATCACAATCGCACGCACGCACATCTCGTCAGGTCAGACTAGCCGTAGACTACTCGAGCAGCAACAGGCCGGCTCATCACGGATTGCAATTGCATTGCTTCGATCAAGAACCGGGAAAAAGACAGGCGTAGAGTAGAGTAGAGTAGAGTAGAGTTGGAATTATTAATTGATTACCTATGATCAGAATGCACGGCCGGCTCAGCCCCACCTTCGCCGACGACGCCTTCTCCGACATGGTGGTCGTCGCGCCGCCGCGGCAGGCAGACAAGACTGAGACTGAAGCTGAAGCCTCGCGTGGCGATCACGTACTTATATAGCTAGCGTCCGATCGACTCCGACGAGCCAATGCAAGCAGCCGACGGGAGACGACGACGACGGCTGCAAGCAGACACACGCCAAGTCATCTCTCTGTCTCTGCTCGCCACTGATTACACATCCCGCACTCGGGTGCGATTTAACCAACGCAAAAGCTACGAACGGGGACGACGACAGTCTCCTAGGGCGCTACGTTTCTACGGCCGGACCGGCGAGGAAGCTAGCTAGTGGAATCCACCGCTGCCAACACAAGTGACCGGAGATGGCCTCTCCTACTGGCTTTTTTCAGGAAAAACAAAAAAGGGGGTTCCATTGCTCAGGATCGAGGACGGAGATGGATGGCCCCTTGCGTGGCGATGGTGGCTTCTCCACAAGAAGGGGCAAAGCCTGATCAGTGCTGCCGGCTACGTACCTGCTAGTGCAAACACACACACAATTGGGGGAAAAGCTTAAAAATTGACCCCTTCTTTTTCAGGATCTGTGGGCTGTGCATGTGGAGATTGCAGCTAGTACGTCTTGCAGCAGAGTATCAGATATGTGTTTGTCTATATCTGTAGCTATTTATATATTCAGGGATTTCTTGTGAAAAACTTAATTTTCCAACTTTGGAGTACTCGACTTATTATACCCACTTGTCTCATTGTCTGAGAGCGATGCTGTCGACGTCTGGGGATGCCTATTTGCAGGTGAACATGGCCTCGGTTTCTGCGGCTGCTCCGTTCCATTCTTGCGACCATGAATCAGATTCCACTATAGCCAGCATCATCTAGAGAAGTTTACGTTTGTAGTAGGTTCAGAATCGCCTATGGTTTTCCCAAGAAGGCACGCTGACCTGAAATGGTGTTTCGGAACTGGCACTTCATGCGCTGTCCTTCTTTGAGTGTGAGATTGCTGTAGGAGCTGAGAGGTGGTGCAAGGCAGAGAGGAGAGAAGGACAGGCTAGGGATGCGTGCAGTTCTTGGTCAGCCGAGCGAAGTGAAAAAATTATGGCGCTTCCTAGTTGAAAAATATTAGAACTGAGGTGCTTGATGATGATGACATACTGTCGCTTTTTCAACAAACTTAGGGTATTATGACGATAGGCGTCTCTAGTCCATTCCAAACAGTTTCAAAATTATGTGCAGGCCAAAACTGGCAATGACATCCTGCTTTGAAGAACCTTTTTTTAGTTACCTCTCAAATCATAGTAAACATTTCGGCAGCAACGGGCTTATTTACACCATCTAATCTTTAAAATTATCCATGAACTTGTATCGCCTCAAGATAAGAAAAGCGATATCAAATTTGAGAAAAATTTCGTGCGATCTCTACTGTATTTGAGAAACATGAAAGCTATCCAACACTCGATAGACTCCTCACACTCGAATTTGTTAGCTCCAAGCAGCAACAAGGGAAGAGCTTCATCTTCCCCAACTCCAGCGACGGCTCCAACGAGGTTGATGTTCGGGTTCGGGGTAGGGGATTGGTTCACCGGTTTGGGGCTTGTTTGAATTGATCTCCTAGTTTCTTCAACTCATCATTGTTTATTCGTTTTGCATGTAAAGATATTCTAATGATGGCCTTGATGGTTCATGTTCTATCTAATATTGTATCTTTACAAAAATACATATATATAGCTCATACGTATATTCTTGAAAAGGAGAGTTTAAAAGTTTGACTTAACTTAGGGTAAGTCCTGATGTTTCATACTCCACCATTCCAAAAAGTAGATCGTTTAAGTTTTGTTCTAAGTTAAATTTATCTAACTTGTTGATTGAGTTTATATATAAAGTAAAAATATATCAACATATATCTTGATTATGCATTTATTTGGTGTTGTAGATGTTAGTATGTTTTTATAAAAACTTGTTTAAAATTGACTAAACTAAAAAAGTGTATTATGGAACGCAGGATCGAATTGAGAATATGTTTGGTCCACTCTACAGTTGCTTTAAGCACGGACTATGAAAGTGGTAAAGAAGTTGGTGGACATCCCTCTCTCTTTTTTTACCGTATCTTCAACATATAATCATGATGTCGAAACACTAGGCACCCTGAAACACATCTTTTGCCCGCCTTCCAAAGATCTGTGATTAGGGATGCAAGTGCATCTACTTTTGGGTCATTGGGTCGATCCAAAACTTAAAAAAATGAACTAGAATGGTATGTCATGTAAATAATTTAGAAGGTAGAATGAACTACAGTGGTTGGCCCAAAAAACACCATTGGGTACCCACTTGCATCCCTATCTGTGATGATCCTGCCTTGTAGTCTCGCTGGAGCCAAATAGCCGTCAACCACCACTGATGCAGAAAGCCCAAAACTAGCAACATGTTTAACACTCCACCTCCCCTAAATTGATAATTCCCAAGTGAAAGATGTGCTGTTAAATTGCAAATTTCCCCTACTGATATTTGGTTTCGTATTTAAAATTTATCTCTTTCCAATTCAATCTAAGAAATTTTCAACGTAATCTGAAAATTGAATAATGGAGATGGATCATTTCAAAAATGTGGTAAAGAAGGGCTAGAAATGTATCCCTGGGATATTTACTAGATCCAAGTACGTCCACGTCCTGCGATATGAACATCATGTCGCCACTCACCATTAGTTTGCTTGAAGAAAGAAATAGTACCAACATGCATGATCATATCGCAGGACGTGGTTTCTCTGCTTTCTATTTTTTGTGGAAGATTTGTGGAAAAACTTTCAAGTGCACCATAGCAGAAACCTGATTACGTATCAATCATTCTCGGATTAGGTGCCAATGTACACATGCAGTTGTGGGTTACTTTAGTCGATTAAGATCACGATAAGTGAGAGGACAAGACAAAGCAGGAACAGCATCGCACACACTTTCCCAGAACGGTCTGCGGGTGCTGGCCGACGTGGAGCTCACTTCACTGAGATCGACCTTCTTTCTGGCTCCCTCTTTTTCTACCCTGAAATGTATATGTGGTTGGTGGAGAATTTCACTCTCCCACATGATGATGTGGAAGTTGTCATTTTCATAATGTACACCTTTTTGTCATTCTGATTTGTAAATGTGTAAAATAATTCTTCATTCCAAAACATGTCAAGAAATTAATATCCAGCTTTGGATCGATGTGTTATGATTGTTTTACTACAATTGCTAAAGAATCACTTTCCCTTTTAGAGTAGGTTGACAAGACTCACATGGTGTTTATGCGAGAAAGATTGTGGCATAAATTTTGAGTTACATCATGAGACATGTTCCACTTAATAATTGTTAAGTAGCTTTCTCACGGCATCCATAAATGCATACACTTTCAAGAAGCGATAAGGTGGGACGTCAATAATAACATACACCTTAGCAGAAAGATGAAGGACAGATAAAAAGAACCAATATGCGAGCTCCACATCTTTTTTTGTGGTGCAGCTGCATGCATTCTCCATATATATATATTCCTTTCTACATTTTGCCACCCACAATCTCCACCCCGCTTCTATGTGATTATGGCCCATTGAGTTGAAAATAGAAAACGATTGTTGTCAGTACTGACCGGGGCTGCATCATTCTTGGTGCCCCTGCTGTGTCTTATTTTTGTCCATCGTTGAGCACTAGTTTCCGTTGACATCATGTTCGTATTATATTGTTGCATGGGATGTAGCCAATGGTGACATCTATATCCTCAAGTTCTTGTTAAAGTAAATTGTTTTTTAATGAAATGGCACGATGAGATATTGCCAATCTCAAGCACCCACGTTTTAGTTCTACCCTCTTGATTTTGTTTTTGCCAAAATAGCAATCACCAGAAGCTATTTGTGTTGGAAGGCTCGTTGGTTTCATTCTTTCCAAATCTCCCACACCCCAGCAGGGCTTAGGGGTGCCTATAGAAATTTACAAGGACATTACACATGTGATGGCTGTGGCATGAAGGGAAAATGCCAGAAAAATCATGGGCAGGTATATGAAAACGCCGTGTGACAAATTAGACAAGTTCTTATTTGTTGTGGCAGCTACGATAGAGATGGAACTACCACCCGATTCTAGAGCTCGGGTTTGCCTCAAGGGCAATAGATGTGGCCCCACTCGTTTTTGTGATCTCTAAAGAACAGAGCACTCCAACAAGCCCTGGAGAATGATACTTTGGATATGCGACCTTGCTATTCGAAACACATGCTACCGCGAGTAGCTAATGAGCTTAAGGAATATGGTCCGACCATACGACTAGATCAGAGGCCAAAGATTAAATCACTTTGAAACTAACCAATTGTGGATAGAGGCTTAGAACCTACTTAACCTATAAAGTACAATTTTGGGGTCAACTAGCACAAACTACAAGCTCATAATTTGGAATGCATGTGTATCAAAAAATGCAAGTTCTTCATCTAGATCTTGGTACACAACCGAGTAAAGTATGAACGAGGACTCAGGATCTTCAGCAGCAAGATGTCGCGCTCCCCCTCTCCACCTCCCGGCCTCGCGCCCCCCGCGCCGGCGACCGCTCCGGCGCCGGCGGCCACCCAGCCCCAGCCCAGCTTGCCGAGCGTCACCCCGGCGCCGGCAACCACCCCACCCCCCTCCTCCTCCCCTACCCTGAGCCCTCCTGCACCGCTATCTGCGGGGGCGGACTCCCCGCCTCCCGGATTTGGGCCGCCTATCCGGACGCCGGCGCGCTCCCCCTCGCGTCTCTCGCCGATGGCCAGGCCCTTCTCCCCCAGATCTTGGGCGCTGGAGAGCGATGAGGAGTCCGAGCAGGCGGACTACGAGTTCAGCCCGTCGCCTTCCCCCTCGCCGTCTCCGCCAAGCTACAGGGACGTCGTCTGCGGCTCCCTTCAGCGCGCCCCCTGGCTGGGGAGGCAGGGGAGACAGCGGGGACGGTGGTGGCTGTGGAAGCCGCCGGCGAGGAGAGGGCTGCGGTTGTGATGGGAGAGCCTTCTGGTGCAGCCGCGGGTGGGCGCCAGAGACGACGCCGGCCCTCTCGTCGGGTTCGCCAACGGGTACAGCCGCCACCTCTTCGGGTTGCTCCGGCACCGGCCAACATGGCTGCTGCGACGGGCCGACCCATGGGGCTGCCGCGCCGGGATCTTGCGGCGCGTTTTGGCCCGGTGCCGGCGACCCAGCCTGACCGCCGGCGCGCTCGGACGGACGAGGAGGGGTTCCAGGAGTACCTCTCGCGTTCCACGCGGAGACGACTACAGCATGAGGCGGGTCAGCAGGCTGGCCGCCAGCCACCGGCAAGGTGCTTCCCCCCGGAGCTCGACGGCAGGTGCTTCAACTGTCTCTCCTATTCGCACCGTGTCGCTACGTGTCGGCTGCCTCGCAGGTGCTTACGGTGCCATGGTTTTCGCCATCTGGCCAGGGACTGTCGCCAGCCTCGGCAGCTGCCTGCGCAGACTGGGACGCGAGGGCAGGTGCCGCCACCGCCACGGCCGGCGCAACGGGCGCCTACGGTAGGCGCCCGGCGCAGGCAACACGGAGGGTTCGCGAGAAGGCCCGCTGCGGCGCATCGCTCGCACGGAGGGGCCGCAAACGCCGCCGGCGGCATCTGCTCCTAGCCGCACTCCATCGCCGCCTGCTACTCAACGCTGGCATGCGCCTCCTGACGGTATGTCGATGGGGCCATCTTCGCAGATGGAGCCGGACTACTGTTACATTGATTTCAGCGAGAGCATGGCCAGAGAGGAGGCGCGTCTGCGCTTCTCCCTGATTGCTCAGGTGGGGAACGCCTCTACCAGGTTTACGCCGGCGGAGGCCAGGGCGGCGATTGCGGATGCAGGAGGGGAGGTTGAAGCAGTGGTGATCACGCCTTTCAGGCCGGAAAGCTTCCTGGTTACCTGTCCTACCCAGGCGGTGCGAGACCAGATTCTGGCCTTGAGTCCAATCCCCGTGGCGGATACCAATCTGGTGATGCGGCCATGGACTCGCCTGACCTTCGCCGAGGCGCACACTCTCTACACCAGGGTCAAGCTCGAGCTCATTGGCATTCCGGTTCACGCTTGGGACTTGGATACAGTGCGCAAGCTTCTCGCCCCATTCTGCTGGATTGAGAAGCTGGAGCCTGCGACTGTGGAGAAGGTTGATCTGCGGCAGTTCGTGCTCTTTGCGTGGACCCTGGACCCATTGGCGATCCCTGCGGCCAGATGGTTGTGCATCGCTGAGCCAGAGGTTCCAGTCGTCTATGAGGATCCGGACATGCAGCGTATCTTCGCCGGTGTGGTGCCCTATCTCCGAGAGAAGAAAACCATGAGGTATCGGGTGAGTTTTCGCCTGCGAGGAGTGATGGAATTCGCCTCAACGGAGCCGTCGATGATGGGTGCATCATCCCCGTCGGAGGACGGCGACAGCGAGCCTGACGGCCGCTCCAATCGGTCCTATGTGCTTCTTGGCGCGGGCGGCCTGCAGAGCTCTCATCAAAATGATGCCATGATCGCCGGCGATCTGGTCACCGATGATGGGGGAGCGGTGCCGGAGTCGACGACGATGGCCTCCGAGGTCCCCGCTACTGGGGACGCGGCGCCTCTCGTGACCCCCGTGACAGGGAGCCTGCCTCCACTGCGAAAGATGTTGCTCTGGAAAAAACTTTGCCAAAGCGAGTTCAAACATGGGAGTCGCGACAGCAGTGGAGAGGGACAGGGCAGTTGGAGATGGCGACAAGACAACGGGTGTATCTCCCTTGGGGAAGATGCCCGGTCTGGCCACGCCGCGGTCTGAAGCAGGGGAGTGGCTCTGCCTGGGCAGTACAACTTTGCAAAGGAATGAAGATTCTATATACCATAGAGCTGCAACACGTTTAATCGGAGCCATAGGTTCCAGCTTTGGGATGCGTACCGGTTGGCAGAACTATGTCCCATCGACCATCAGCTGTACCTGCCATTTGGTATTGCATACCGTATTCTCTTTTTTGGCTTGTTATGTACCTGGCGAAGTGTACCGTTGGATCTGCGGTGGTGGGTCATATATAGACCGATCCAGAACCGCTGCGCCGATTCAAAATTCAAAAAACTCCCCTTTTTCAGATCCAGCTCTCGCTGCATCGCTGGCGGAGGCGACCCCCGTGGCGCCGGATCTGTTCCTGTTCCGGCCATGGACAGGAACACGCCGGCGGGTGGGAGGTCCGTTGGTTTCGTCAAGGTTGGTCCTCGAGCTCTCCGTTCCGGGAACGGCCCGAGCACCATCGCCGGAGCAGCCGGAACGGTAAGTGTGGTCTGTCCAAAAGATATCGATTTCGGAGGTTGTAACTCAACCCTTTGACCCTGATGTTGGTACATGTGGTGATTTGGAAGAATTCCAGCGGCGGCGGCTCCACGGCCAACCCATGGTCGTTGCCCAGCTTCGGCTCCAGCGGAGGCGGCGCGACAGCCATCCACCGACGATGGCGCCCGATCCGGTGGCGACACGACTAGATCCGGCTGTGCACTGGTCGGATCTAGCGGAGGCGCACGGACAGCATCTTCGACGCCATCGATGCGGCCATCACCGTCGCCGCGTCCGACCACCCGGGCACCCTCCGCGAGCGCCGCGACGGCATCGCCGAACGTCTCTTCACCGCGCTCCTCGTGACCGGCGGCACGACGGCGGCGGCCGCAGCGGCGGGGACCCGTGGCGGGGGCGCCCACGGAGGCGCAGCTCCACCCCGAGGTGTCGGAGAGCATTGCGCGCGCCGTGGTGGCGGAGGAGCAGCAGGCTGACCGGCGGCCGGAGGAATGCGGCAGGACGATCTTTGGCTTCCCGGTGCCCTCCCGGCCAGCCGCCGCCGCCACAGGCCGTGGAGCAGTGCCACGCTCCCGCGGCCCCCGGTCCCGCAGGTCGCTGTGCCGCGGCGTCACCTTCTACCGCCGCACCGGCCAGTGGGAGTCTCACATCTGGTCAGTCCATGCTGCACCTATGCTGACGCGCGCTTCTATTCGCAGCTGGGATAAGAAAAAGATGCAGCCATTGTGAGCAGCTATGCTGTGCGATCTCCAATCTCCTGTTCATGTTCATATTCGTTTCTCTTTGTGCTCTGATTGGCAGGGACTGTGGGAAGCAGGTGTACTTTGTGCTCTGATGCGGCGTGAACGCAGACATCTACTTCACCCTGAGTGACTACAAGGATGAGATAAAGAAGGTGATCACTGATCAGGCAGAGGCAGTCAATGTCTTCTTTTTTAGTTAAAAAAAACAGAGGCTATCATGAACAGCAGTGTAACAAAGAGCTGCTCTGTCCACCTACACCTACATCTCTCCTGCTATTTGATTCTGCTCTTCCCATAGCATTGCCAGATGAAGAACTTCAGCAAGGAGTTCGTCCAGGTGCTCCGGCGACAGGGCGCCGGCTTCGTGAGGGGGAGCTCCAGGTTCCGGGGAGTCACCCAGCACAAGTGCGGCAAGTGGGAGGCTAGGATCGGCCAGCTCAGAGGCAAGAAGTAATACCCAAAAAAAATTATTTACTGCAAAATCTTCTTGAACTTAAGTTTCGAGGACTTTGGTTTGATTTTCTTGTCATTGCTCATTACAGGTACGTGTACCTTGGCCTCTATGACACCGAGATGGAAGCTGTCCAGTATGTTTGTTCTCTGCACTCTGCATTTCTGTTATGCTTCATTGGCTGGTGCAGGATTGCTTGTTGGTATCTGATAGTTTCTGGTTTGTACCTTGCTAATCAGGGCTTATGACAAGGCTGCCATCAAGTATTCAAGTGCTATGGCAAGGAGGCAGTGACCAACTTCGAGCCCCAGGCGTACGAAGAGGAGCTTCAAGTGCAGTGTGAGTCGCGTTCTTGATTTTCTTTTTCCCTTGATCGTGAATGTGAACTCGAACCATGCTCTTCAGGCGTTCTGATTTCATGTTGTGTTTGTGACGAGTGCAGCTTGGGACGGTGAGCTCGACCTCGAGCTCAGCCTCGGCTGCGCCGTCGCGGTCGGGTCGTCGTTCAACGCTGCGCTGAGCAGGCAGAGGGCAATGACCCTGACGGTACGTGAACCACCCTGATGAGCTTGCCAACATCCATTGCTACGCTTCTTCATCAAGGTACCAGGTTGACATGGTGTTAAATAGTCAACCGCATAAAGTACCAATATGACTTGGTACATAATCATCCCCAAGAAATTATGAATAATGGTGTTACTCAAAACCCGTACGTACCGATCCGATGACGTACCTGTACAATGCCGAGTAATATTATGACAGGTGCATCGCTTTTCCTCTTTTGGTTTTTGTTCCCTGTATAGCATGCGACATTTGACAGTGGTTGTGTTCTGGTGGGGCTTGTTATGATCTGCAAACTCATAAACTGGGTTTCTGGAAATCAATGTATTACTAGAAACTGTGCGCGGCTTTGCCACGTCCTCCTGGGATTTTTGGCCAGTGAGACATGGATTCTTGCATCCATACCATTTTCTTGATAGAATCAGATTTGGAGTTCTAAAAGAAATAAAATGTATAATGTTGTATCAGGTACTTTTGCCTTTGTCGTATGTGCACAATGCTTTTATATCTACCCTATGTGTTATACAGCTTCCAATCCGTATGTGTAAGTACTTGTATATCATAGAATTTTGTTTGAAATACGGCCTAAAGCATGATCCAAAAGTGAGATGGAATTATCTGAATTTTTTGTAGCAGGTATTTTAACATACTTTATATTCTGTATATATGCACATATGCACTGATATTACAACCAAATGTAAGCTGTTTGTATTCTATCCCACCAGGTGCTTCATCAGATTGCGTATCTCAAAAAGCTTTGAACATAGTAAAAAAGCAGGTTGTCGATTACATTGACTCGTGATTATCAGAATGCCAAAACAAGGTCATTTTTGTCTGCCTAGCTGTTCTATAACTGAATGAATTGTCTGGTTCTGAATATTCCTAATGTTTTCTGTGTAACACCTCAATAACATTTGCTCTTATGTTATACATAATAGAAAGACTATATGAATCGATAGCTATGTTTGATCCAATTCAGTCCTCATTTAGTTTTGGCCTAAAACATTCTACATATTCAGGACATGATGACAAGCCATCGCTGCAATCAGTTAAGAGCATAATTACTATTTGATCTATTCGTCCAAGCTGTAATTGTGTAGTGCTGTTGTGAAGCCTAGGCAAATATGTTTTTTTAAATAAAATCTTGGGCTATATTATGTGTGCAAATAAAACATGCTGATATGTAATCTACTGGTAGCAAATAAACATCTTGTAGAGTTCAGTTCAGACGCGAGAGAAAACATCTTTAGACCATACTGCACAACCTAGCATTGCAACTCACCAGCTGACCTCCAGGCAAGGAACTTATTTGTGACTGCTTGCTGTAGTTTTCTGAAATTACAGAGATAACAGTGATGGTACTCTCAAAATTGCAAAGGGTTGTCCTTATGAAGCAACTGTCTGTATGCCAAAGTTTATGAAATATGAATTTGGATTGTAATTGTGTTGTTGGTCCGGTTATGAAATATGAATTTGGATTGTAATTAACTTCTGCAAAGTTTATTATTGATAGTTTATTCTCGGTAGTACCATGACAAAAACGAATGGCCGTTTGACATTTATGAAACGGGAGCTGCAAAATATTTGAAGCATGTACTCTGCTGCGCACGAGTAAAGTAGGTGTTGGTTAGTTTAAAATATCAGAAATTAGTTTGCGCTCGTGGAGAGATGCCGGGAGGAAGAAAGTTCAAGTTGATGTTCATTTCATATTCTGGTCGGGAAATATAACCAGAATTACAAAGGTACTCTGAATGTACTTCCGTAGGATGCATTGTACCGTTGACGGGCTTACTCGAGACCAAACTAGTGCAGTCGAACTGAAGCATGTTTAACATTATAAAAAATGAAGTGGCAGTACGGCATTCAACATAATCGAGCAGCGATTACAACATCTTAGTGAGGGCGAGGGTACATAAACAGGGGGCGGGTGCAGAATCACGCGCGTCGCAATTAATAGGCATGGTGGACAGGGAGATAAAGACCAGTCATCAAGGAATAATATTTAACGTCTCTCGAGCATGTAAAGAATCTTTTGTCTATTCCACCACTGACAAAAGTAGCTTTATGTCATTTCTCGCTGTGCATCCAAGTATTGAGTACCTGACGGAACGAGCAAAAATATTCAAATACGGGAGGAATACAGCAGATCAGGACAAAAAAAGCTCGAATCTAGATGCAGATTCAAAGAACACGATAGAACGTGTTGCAACTCGTAGGTGTATACTTTGTTTTTCGTTTGCAAAGCAGCTGGTCGGGTGCCCACTTGACCCGATGAGAGAAGAGGCCGGCATAATTGAGGCTACTCAAGACAAAATTGCTGCTACAAAAGATCGCCATGCAGGGGATCCCGAGGACGAGCTGGCTTTGGTGCCGGTGGGGACACCCACGACGGTGCCTGGTCTGGCGGCAACCTCGCTGGCAGCTGACTTGGGCGGAGATGGGACGAAGGCTCAGGAGAAGATTGGGCAACTGGGCCATGAGGTCCAATTGGGCCGTGAGCGAACTGCGATAGAGCCCAACCCGAAGCAGCCGGAGCTGGGCCTTTCTACTCCTTCCGCAAAGGAGCGGGCCGAGGTGCCTCAGCCGTCAACGGAGGGTACTGCTGCCAGTCCGACAACGAGGACACCAAGTGCCCTGTCTGCGTTCACCAAGGCCGTTCAGAAGAAAATCCCTACGCCTTTGGTGGCCAAGCCTGCGAAGGCGAAGGCGAAGCGTGCGCCACAGGCGCGTCAAGATACCGGTGAGCCTCCCAAGAGAAGCGAGCGCATCGCCAATCAGCCGATGGCGAAGGTGCCACCGTCCATGCGTGCACAAGCATTGTTGATACAGAAGCTCGAGCCCTCAGCCAATACTGCAGATGCGCGCCAAGAGTACAAGAAACGCTACGCAGACAACATGCGCGCTGATCACTACAAGGCGGTCAAGGAGTTGATGCCATCCATGCGCTCGGCCTGCCCTGTTCTGGGGCTGCAGGCCTAGGCGTCCCTTCTGTTTTTTTGGTAGTCGTTTTTCCCCATGAATCCGATCATACTCGTTTCGTGGAATGTGCGGGGTCTCAACACTAGAGCTCGCCGCGATGTGGTGAGGATCATGGTTGATGATGCTAGGGCATCCGTTGTATGCTTGCAGGAGACCAAACTGAATGCTATCTCCAGCAATGTAATTTTGTCGATGCTTGGTTCATAATTTACAGACTTTGAGTATCTGCCGGCTTCCCAAACGCGCGGGGGAATTCTGGTAACTTGCAGGAGGGATGCTGCCAATCTCTCAGATGCACGAATTGGTTGCTATACTGTAACTTGCAGAGTCAACCCAATCTCCGGTGAGCCGCCCTGGTGGCTCACTACGGTGTACGGCCCCAGGACGACCGAGAGAAGGAGCTTTTCTTGGAGGAGCTTGAAGCTGTTAGAGATGAGTGCAGCGGGCCATGGGTGGTCTGTGGCGACTTCAACCTCATCCTCGACCCCGGCGACAAGAACAACTCAAGGATTAACCGTAGGAACATGACCAAGTTCTGGCATGCTGTTGATAGCCTTGAGCTACGAGATATCCACCTTCATGGTCGATCTTACACTTGGAGCAATGAGAGAGCTGCCCCAACCCTGGTTCGCCTGGACCGAGTGCTAGTTTCAGTGGATTGGGAGGATGATCATCCTGCATGCTTCTTGCAGGCTCTATCATCTGATGACTCTGACCACTGCCCCCTCCTGTTGATCACCGATCCAGCCATTCGATCTAAGGGAAGGTTCCACTTCGAAATCTTCTGGCCGAAGTTTGATGACTACCTGGAAGTGGTAGCCAGGGGATGGGTCTGCCCACCAGAGACAACGAACGCATTTCGGCGTCTCGACACCCTGATCCGCAATGTTGCGAAAGAGTTGCAGAGCTGGTCGGCCAAAAAGATTGGGTCAATCCGGCTGCAGCTGCTTGTGGCAAAGGAGGTCGTGCTGCAGCTTGATGCCGCCCAGGAATTCAGGCAACTTTCAGATGATGAACGACAGTTTTGAGGACAGTTAAAGAAGCAGATCCTTGGTCTCTCTTCGCTTGAACGAACCATTGCGCGGTAGAAGTCTCGTCTTCTATTTCTGAGTGAGGGCGACGCCAACACCAGGTTCTTTCACCTACACGACAATGGACGGCGCAGGAAGAATCACATCGCCAAGATACAGTCTGACAGAGGAATGGTGTATACTGAATCTGAAATTGCTGATGCTCTGTATGATTATTTTGATGGTGTGCTGGGTCAGGAGCTGGACCGGGGTTTTACCATTGATCTGCAAGCACTTGGGATTGAGCCCAAGGACTTCTCCATGCTGGAAACGCCATTCACTGAGGAGGAGGTGTGGTCTGTCATCAAGTCTATGCCTCCTGACAAATCGCCTGGGCCTCATGGCATGACGGCGGCATCCTATCAATCAGCTTGGGAAGTGATCAAGATGGATGTGCTCAGGGCAGTTAATGCGTTCTTTGCTGCGGACAGAAGAGGTTTTTGGTGTGTCAATGGGGCCTTGCTCACATTGATACCCAAGAAACCGGATGCCCAAGCACCAAGAGACTACCGGCCTATCAGTCTTATTCATAGCTTCCCGAAGCTCATGGCGAAGCTAATGGCTAACAGGTTGTCCCCGCACATGGACAGCATGGTGATGTGCAACCAGAGCGTGTTCATACGCGGTAGATCCATTCTTGACAGCTTCAAGTATGTGCAGCGATCGGTGGTGATGCTCAGGAAGAAGATCCCGAAGCTTTTGCTGAAACTAGACATCTCAAAGGCCTTTGATACGGTGTCCTGGCAGTATGTACTTGAGGTGCTTCAGGCTTGGGGTTTTGGACCGAGATGGAGAGACTGGATCGCTATACTTCTGTCCACGGCGAGCACAAAGATCTTACTTAATGGACAGCCTGGTAACCAGATACAGACGTGGCCTGAGGCAAGGGGACCCCCTCTCCCCGCTGCTCTTCGTGTTGGCGATGGATGGCTTAAACAGACTTTTCAGCAAAGCCAACCAAGAGGGGGCTTCAGCCGATGGGGTTACCAGGCATTAGGCATCATTGCAGCCTCTACGCTGACGATGTCATTGTCTTGGCTGCGCCTACAGCGTCTGAGGCAAGAGCAATTGACCGTATTCTGACTGTCTTTGGTGAAGCGTCAGGTCTCAGGACAAACCTGGAGAAATGTTCCATCACGCCAATCTTTGGCTGTGATACTACGCTTCCTGAGTTTCAGGCTGTTCTGCCTTGCCAAATCCAACAATTCCCAATACCTTATCTGGGAGTGCCGCTATCTGTGACCGCAATCCCCAAAGCTCAATACATGCCGCCCATTGGGAAGGTAGCTGGTAGATTGAAAGGCTGGCAAGGCCCGCTAATGAACAAGAGTGGTCGGCTCACCCTGATCAAATCCACATTGACGGCCATGCCGATATATCTAATCATGGCTGAGAAGCTACCGCCAGGAGTGCTGAAGGAGTTGGATGGCCTCCGAAGAAATTTCTTGTGGACTGGAACGGATCGAGCGGTGCGCGGGAAGAACATGGTGGCATGGCCTACAGTCTGTAAGCCCACTATCTATGGGGGACTGGGAGTGATTGATCTCAGGCTGGCGGGCTTCGCGCTGCGAACAAGATGGCTGTGGTTACAGCACTGTGATGACAGCCGAGCTTGGTCAGAACTCAAAATCCATGTCGAACCGGAAGTTGCAGCATTCTTCCGGGCATCGGTTTCGATTCAAATCAGGAACGGGGAACAAACGCTGTTCTGGATTGATGCATGGGTTGATGGCCGGTCGATTTCGGAGATTGCTCCAAGCCTTTATAGCAGCATTGCCACCAGGGTGCGGAACAATAGAACGGTGGCACAAGACTTGCATGAGAATCGATGGATTCGTGATATACGAGGTGATCTCACAGTGCAGGTAATAGCGGAATACATTAGTGTTGGCACGAAATCGCGCCAACAACAAGCACGCGGAGTAGCTCCTTGCTGCCCTTCTGCGCAAAGCGGTCAGACCGGTTTTGATAACCGGTCAGACCGGTTTCGCCGGCGGTGCCCGGCGAGAGACCAAAGAACGCCCGTCCGGGAGGGACCCCGTCAGGACAGGCGCGCCTTGGGTTGTTCTAGGATCGGCAGGCCACCTAGAACGCCTTCAATCGACATAGAGACGAAGGAAGAACAGCATGATAATAGATTGGAAAAGTTGGGAAAAGAGAAAAAGTAAAAAGATAAAAGATAGATGTATTTGTTCGATTGGATCCTTCTCAATCGGCCATGACCCTTTATATTTATAGGGTGGGGAAGTCGTGCCCCTTTAGGTTGGTTTACAATACGGGATAAAACTCTAGAGTCCTAAACCTACTCCAACACGGGAGAAACCGGTCAGACCGGATAGGGAAACCGGTCAGACCAGTTTGGCCGTTGCCAGATCGGCTACAGTGAAACCGATCTGACCGCTTCCTTGAACCGGTCTGACCGGTTGTCAATTTTGGGTGCGAACATATGCCCCCCTGTTTTCTGGCAAAGCTTGCGTGTCAGAAAACATCTACAATGATCAAAATTGACTAAAGACGATGATTAACAGTACATCGTCCATATAATGGTCTCTAAATCTTTATGGACGCTATTGTAGCCTGAAATATCAAATTTATGCATGTTGCAATTTTTATGATTCTATTTCGGCTTATGAACGTCATATCTAACAACTGAAGCTTTGATTTGGCCATGGCATCCAATTGTAACTCCTTGGTGTATCATAAGAGTAATATTGATAATTGTAAAAAGAAAACCAAGGATCGTACCAAAACCATGAATCATAATTGTTTATACCTGAATATGTATTCCATGGCACATGCATCGATGGAAAAAACGAGGAAGACCAATGTGATGACCGTCGATGCTTCTTCGCTTTTGGTGATGAAAAATTCCAACTTTGATCTTCTAACTGATTACTTTGCTTTTGCTCGGCTATCTTCTGATATTTATGTAACAATTCAGCAAAGCTTGGCTTCTTCTTCATCACCTTGCTTTTTGAAGTGACACTTGCAGATTTATCAATTTTTTTGTCAAACCGGTCAGACCGGTTTTTAGAACCGGTTAGACCGGTTCCTTCAGAACCAGTCACACTGAGATTATATTGCCCCCCAGCCGAACATGATTGTTGCTCAGCTATAATATTTGTAATATGCTTATTATTGGGGACAATTTGATCAACAGAACTAGCCGATGAATTTTCAATTATCGGCTTTTCTATGTCTAGTGTCAATTCTGAATTTTTATTTAATCTTCCATCTTTCTTGACACCATAGACTTGTTTAATCACCTTACGCTTATTTTTCTGTGTGGACCGATTCTTTTGATCAAAACGGTCATTATGGATAGGTGATGGCTCATTAATTACCGGCTCCCTATAGGTAATATAATCCGAACACAAATATCTAGGAGGAGACGACATATATGAATTATAATATCAAGGAGAATAAAAATAAGGTACATTAAAACAAAACTCCCATGGCATCGGCGTATGTGATCCATATGATGAAAACGGCATTGATTTGTGAGAATTATTCCGTTGCCGATTTCGATTATGGAACTTCTCTCTAGGAGAAGATTTTAACTGTTTGGAATTTTTAAACCGACTAGCATCATTGACATTATTTTGTCTTTGAGACTTAACCGGAAGTTTCTCGTTACACTTCGGCTTTTCTCTTTGATGCTTATGACGGCTTTTGGATTCAATGGTTTTCCAAACACCAATCTCGGGTTTCTTTGGCTTAACCATCTTTGGTTTTGATTTATTTTTTGAAGCCCTAGGTGAAGCGGTCAGACCGGTTTGAGAACCGGTCAGACCGGTCTGGGCACCGGCCAGACTGGTTGTGTTGCAACCATCACCTTTGCCTTTGTTCTGTTGCCCCCCGAGCGTCGAGATGCTAGATGTGGCCTCTATGCTCTGGCTAGGGGATTTTGGATCAACAATTTCGGCTAGAGACGGCCGATTTGTTTCTTGACCAACAACATCACAATTTGGCGAATTGCAAGGATCAATAATATCATTAGTCGGCTTTTCAACAACCAACTTTTGAACAACAGGAATTGAATCTACCTTATCCTCTTTAGAAATCAAAAATTTAACATGAGCAGATAGACGGGTAGATATAGTACCGGAAGATTGTATCTCCTTTAATACGGCGATGTTCGATGGTGGCTGAAACTCTTTAATCTTGATGACACCTTGTTCTGTCTTAATGAAGCAAGACAAGAATATCCTTTCAACTGCGCTGTCATATTCTTGATAATATTCTTCAATCAGCTCTTTACGCGACATCAAATCACTTAATAAATCAGCCATGATAACCAGAGATTTCCCCAGCGGAGTCGCCAATTTGTTGGCACGAAATCGCGCCAACAACAAGCACGCGGAGTAGCTCCTTGCTGCCCTTCCGCGCAAAGCGGTCAGACCGGTTTTGATAACCGGTCAGACCGGTTTCGCCGGCGGTGCCCGGCGAGAGACCAAAGAACGCCCGTCCGGGAGGGACCCCGTCAGGACAGGCGCGCCTTGGGTTGTTCTAGGATCGGCAGGCCACCTAGAACGCCTTCAATCGACATAGAGACGAAGGAAGAACAGCATGATAATAGATTGGAAAAGTTGGGAAAAGAGAAAAAGTAAAAAGATAAAAGATAGATGTATTTGTTCGATTGGATCCTTCTCAATCGGCCATGACCCTTTATATTTATAGGGTGGGGAAGTCGTACCCCTTTAGGTTGGTTTACAATACGGGATAAAACTCTAGAGTCCTAAACCTACTCCAACACGGGAGAAACCGGTCAGACCGGATAGGGAAACCGGTCAGACCGGTTTGGCCGTTGCCGGATCGGCTACAGTGAAACCGGTCTGACCGCTTCCTTGAACCGGTCTGACCGGTTGTCAATTTTGGGTGCGAACAATTAGCCTGAGAGAAAGGATCCAGAACATAATGCTGGAAGAAGGTGCAGACATTTACCGATGGAAGTGGACGGTGGATGGGAAGTATACGGCCGCATCGGCATACAGAAGGATGCATGAGGGAAGCATTCGCATGATTGGAGCGTCGAGGATCTGGAGAAGCTGGGCGCCCCCAAGAGTGAAGTTCTTCGTCTGGCTTGCCTCCAAGAGACGCCTCTGGACGGCAGACCGGCGCAGGCGCCATGGACTTGATGCACACGATACCTGCTGGCTCTGCGACCAAGCAGCTGAAACCACCGACCACATCCTCATGAACTGTTCTTTTGCTAAACACATCTACTGGGAGGTGATATTGGAGAGGGGGTGGTAGCTGCAACTTCATGGCAGTGGATTGCACTCTCCAGGGTTGGTGGTCTGCAAGTCGGAGACAGCAACCGCGCAACCGACGCAAAGGTTTCGACTCCCTCTTCATGCTCATTGCCTGGAACATTTGGAAGGAGAGGAATGCGAGGTTGTTCAATGGTCAAGCAACCTCAGCTCAAGATTTGATCCACCGCATCAGGAATGAAGCCGGGCTCTGGGTGTTGGCAGGAGCGGTGCGACCGTGCGACTAGGGGGTTTCGCTAACGAGTAGTCCTAGTTGTTGCCGGCTATGGCCGTTGGTTGTTTCTGTAGCTTCTGCAGTTTTGGGTGTGATTGTTTCTCCACCGTAGTTTGTAATCAGAATTCTCAATTCCTTTTCTTCTTAATACAAAAATATGCAGCTCTCCTGCATATTGGAGAAAAAGAAAAAAAAGTAAAGTATGAACATTGCAATGTTTGGTGGCTAGAGAGGATGAACAAACAAACTCGTTCTGTCCACTATGTCGACTCGCGCATGAGTCATCCTACCACCTCTTAGTGAAGTGCAGCTGCATGAGAACAATTTGGGGCCTGGTGGCGGCCTGGATCTCCTACCAACAACTAGAGCCAACAAGATGGAATACAAGTACCACGGTGCACGAATGGTAGATGTCACTATCTACCTCTCATGGGATTCCTAAAAGAGGAGATTGCACTTTAATCCCCATTCTCTATGATAGGGATGTCCTTGTCCAATTAACCTTGCATTCTCTCCCATCAGGTTTTCCTTCCAGCCCAAAGTTTTTTTTTGCATTGTTTGTCTAGCTCTTTTCGTGTTTCTATGGTTACTTGAAAGTTGTGAGTAGATAATTGCCAGGTAAGTACGACAATTGAGTCGCCTAATGTTTGTCTCCTACCATCCCAATAGAAGGGCTAGCAGATTTATCAACATGTTGTTGAAGGTGAGTGACTCCAGGGCTCATTGTAGAAGAATCGGTCTTGTCTGTTGTCTCCTCTCATTGTTTCGAGTGAATCTTCTGTTTTTGGAGGTGTATCTCGTGGAGCTCATAATAGTTGAGAGCAGCATGGAATCGACTCATTGTGCCAAAGGTTTAGGCCTTTGATGTTTATATCAATTACTCGATTGATCAAATGTTGAAGTCGTTTGTGGCCATTACTGTTCTGCCACCTAGCTTTAATCTTCTGAAGCATCGAAGGAACACAACTTTGGGCCTCTGTGTTGAAGCTCCAGCCGACTTTGGCTCCACAAAGCCAAAACAAAAACCGAGATAACAGATCAACTGAATGAGAGGGGAAGCCTGTGGAGCTCCACAAAAGAGGCTTAATTGTCCCTGGAACCAAACAGGGCCTTTGACGCCAGGTGAAGTTAGACCTCCACAAAAGAGGCTTAATTGTCTCTGTGAGATGCGTGGATCTGTATGGATTCTGTATTGTATTGCAAGAGGGTCACCCTTGCCACGATTGAGAAGCGGCTCGTGCGAGCATGTTGCACTGAGATCTCAATGCCATTCTAGAGCAGCACTATTATTCTCTTATTCTGTCAAACATATTTTCATGCATGCATCATGTTTGGTGTGTGCTCAAATGTGCATCGCCAAAGGTTGACCAACTCTAGGAATTTGCACGCATTTAAATGATAGACAAAACTTCTGAAGCCCATATTCTTGGATGACATCTTTATCACAATGCTCTACATAGACCACATATTCCCATGCTTACTTGTCTTAATAATTCTAGCCAATCTCTGTCCAGTTGTGTGTAACCAGCTAGACCATTCACCGAAGTTTTGTTTTGATGTTTTCCCAATCAAAGTTTTGGCTCAAACAAGTCTCCATACCTGAGTTTTCATGTTCTTCCTCTCCACTTGTCTTGCCAGTTGCCACCACTACAACAGACAGACATGCGCCTGACACGAGAACTTCAAATTGCAATGGTAGCAAATCGCAGGGAGAGCAGAAAAGGCGCACGCGCGCCGCACGTGACCGGGCGCGGCTTCCTTCCTTCTCTGCCACTCCTGCCCCCAACTAGTCTCCCTCTTTCCGATCTGCAGAGCTCCGCCTGCACAAAAATTATAGTAGTAAAAAAAAGTTAACCTGGCAATCACACTCGCCGCTTAAACTAATCCCGCGGCGATCGCGGGATCCGACGAGCCACTACGCTTCGCCTGCTCTGCTCGATTCCCACCGGACCCGGCTCGTCGAGATCCAGAATCCAGCGCCGGAATGCCCGAGGCGGCGCCCCCGCCGCTGCCGCTGCTGGCGGCGGCGAGCTCCCCGGCGGCCGCCCCGCTGCAGCGGGCGAGGCGGCGGCAGCAGCAGCGGAGGGGGTGGCGGCGCCCGCGCGGGCTGCTGGCGTGGGGCGCCCTCGTTGCCTTCTTCTTCGTCATGAACTGGTGGATGTTCTCCCGCCTCCAGGACCCCGCCGCGCGCCCGCACTTCCGGCTGCGCCGCCACCCGCCCCGCGCGGACGATGCCGCCAGCAACAGCTCGTCGCTCTCGACTCTGGTAATGCCATGGTTACTTTCTGTTAGTGACGGATGAGTGTCCCTAGCTTTCATCCGGCTAGGTTCATGTGGGGAGTGATATACAGCGATGAATCGATATCTGACAATTCAAATGGGAACTTAACCGAGAGTGTATTTTTGCCACTTTTTACTTCCACCTTGCAATCTATCTTGGTTCATGAGTAATTTTGGGATGGAGGTAGGCAAGCAAGAGCATTGTTATGCTGCACTAATGTGTGGTCATCAAAACATAGTGTTGTATTGTTCAATTGCAGTCTTGAATTGCTGCATCTAATGCTACTAGTACACACTAAGTTTTCACTTTCATTTATAAGGTCTTCGGGGCATAATATTACCTTGCACCCGAAGTGATACTGTTTTTACGGTAATTCTGGGATGCCATGAAATTTACCTATAAAGAAGTTATATGGTTCTATATTCAGTTCATTGTTACTAATGCATTATTTATTTTTACTGAAATGTTCTAAGGAAGAGGTGGCTGCCGCTGCTAAGGGAAAGGGGCCACACAGGGTTATGCTCACCCGGCTGCTTGCTTTGGCAGGACATGCTTTGGCAGAGGTAACATTCATAAATGCAGCTACGTGTTCTTTGCGTATTGCGCATACATACACATTGACATATGTGTCATTTGGTAATGACATAATTTATGATGCTAATTACCTAGGCAGAGACCAGGCCTGAACCTAAGGATTTGTGGGAAGAGCCGATAAATGCTACTATGTGGAGACCTTGTTCTGACAAAAGGGATTGGGAAGCATCAGGTAATTTGCCAGCTTTTGTTACTAGTTGTAGTCAATATGCATTTATCTTTTTATTAACTGTGGTTTATTTTCATTTTTCCTGCATATTTTTTATTCAGTATTTTCTTTCTTTAACATTCATTCTTTATAACTGAAGAGGGAACCAATGGTTACATAATGATCAGCGCAAATGGTGGCATAAACCAGCAAAGGGTCGCGGTAAGTAGCCCAGAAATCATAAGTAGATGTGTAGCATCAAATATATATTCAATCTTCTACCTCAAAGCTTCTGGAGAAATTGCTTTTAATCTCATGTGTAGAGATTATACGCGTACAGTTGTTGCATATAAGAAACGCCTTTTTTCCCTATTGTTTCTTGTTAGAACTAAAACAGGGTTGCCATAATCTATATCACAGTATTTTATTTTATAGGCTTCACAAATTGAATAGAGCTTGCCTTCTAAAGAAAAATTACTTGTGATATGCCCATCTACTATACCAGTAACATTCTTTTTCAATTTAATGTCGACTTAATAGAATGTTAGTCCTACTATACTAATGTAACTTGGCCAAGGATCACAAGAAATCTATCTCATAAATCCAAATTCAAGAATTTGCCTAATATTGGGTTCAAATGAACTGAATGATTTGCATAGAGCACAAAACAGGCTATCAGTGGAAGTAGTTCATTTTTTTCTTAATTGATTTTTTTGTAGCTATGCCATTGATCGCGACCATTTTCTTCTGTTTAACAGATTTGCAATGCTGTTACGATCTCTCGGCTGCTCAATGCAACTCTTGTCATCCCAAAATTCTTGTACAGTAATGTTTGGCTGGACAAAAGGTATACTTTATTGTTTTTAATAACAGCTATTTTAATTTCTGGTGTTTCAGATGGTTTGTTTTAATAACTGAATCTTATGTTCTCCATAAATGACAAAATCAATTCAATATCTTAGTCAGTTTGGCGATATATATCAGGAGGATTATTTTATCAATTATTTGAAATCTGATATTCGGATTGTAAAGAATCTTCCAGTAGAGCTCCAATCATTAGACTTGGAGGTGATCGGTAGCCTTGTAAGTAATTGATCTCTGCTTAGTATACAGTTACAGAAAGTACATTGGTAGAAAGATTGGCTTATAGTTCATTATTGTCTAATGTATATTCTTATGTAGGTTAATGATACAGATGTCATGAAAGAGGCAAAGCCCAGTTTATATGTGAAGAAAATACTGCCAATTTTACTGAGGAACAGAGTTGTTCACTTTATAGGATTTGGCAATCGCTTATCTTTTGACCCAATACCTTCTGACCTTCAGGTATTACTTGCACTAGTTACACATAAGTTCATTTTGGATACTGACAATTTGATATGGTCTCTGTACCATCATTTGGGTTTCCATCGCTAATTTATTATTTGTTATCTTTAGAATCTAATAAAATTGTGAGTTGTAACTGTATGAAAGTACTTTTTGAAACAAATATACAACGTAATAAAACTTTATGGCCTATTTATTTGTTCATAAAGATATTGCTTCTCAAAAGTAAGAATTCAACTGCATCTGTTCTAGTACAACACTTACTTTTGACTAGAGTTCATTAATTTTGTTGACTTGCTTCACTCTATGGCACATTTACACTTTTACTGGGACAGGCAATGGCTATTTTGGTATGAGCGTTATAGAATTGTGTACTGTAATGTAACTTACATGGTGAACTGTCTAGATATGAATGACTGCAGCTCATCGAAATTGTAGATGAATATAGCTTACCTTTCTACTGTTTTCATTCCTTCCATTAGGAAACTATCAAGTGTGTGCTCTGACTGTATATATGTACTCAACAGAGATTGCGATGCCGATGTAACTTCCATGCTCTTCGTTTTGTACACAAAATTCAAGAAATGGGTGCACTTCTTGTAGAGAGGTTACATGGCCATAGGTCCCATTTGTCGCCTCTGAAGGATAATCTTTTAGGTCAGTTTGCTGTCAAGTCTGCCCCCAGTGCAAACAAGAGTGATGCATCCAAATATCTGGCTGTTCATCTCAGGTTTGAGATTGATATGGTTGCATACTCATTGTGTTATTTTGGTGGTGGCAAATATGAGGAAGATGAATTAGAAGCTTATCGCCAAATTCACTTTCCTGTTCTAACAGAACTCAAGAAGACAACAAAGTATGTATGCAGTTCTACATTGGGTGACCATAAACGATATTTCCTGTCTTTCTGGGAAATTGTTATGTTAAACAAAATTCCATCCTAATATTGATCTGCTGCCTTTTCCCACCCATAAAAAAGCATTTCTGACAGTACCCCCCATACCATGTTAGGTTGCCCTCTGCTGCTTTCTTGCGATCTGAAGGAAAATGTCCCCTTGCACCTGAAGAGGCTGTGCTTATGCTAGCTGCTATTGGTTTCAAGCGCAGCACAAATATTTACATCGCAGGTGCTGAAATTTATGGAGGCAGGCATAGGATGGCTGCCATAAGTCGTCTTTATCCTTCTTTAGTAACAAAAGAAACCCTTCTTTCTCCATCTGAGCTTGAACCATTTAGGAACTTCTCATCCCAGGTAAATTTCGGCAAGATATTCTATTTGATCTCTTGTATTATTTAGGTATAAATGTGTTATAGACAGTGTTAGCATGCAAAGATATATAGAAAGTAAGCATCCAAATAGAAAGTTCTGGTTGTCGGTTCCTAATACTTCATCAATAAATAGATTGACTTAATAAATCCTATCCTAGAACTATTGTCACATATAGAGGTTAACATATGCAATGCCAGGGAAGTGCTACTTCTATATTCAACTATCAACATAAAGCTAATCATGTGTGCAACAAGCAAGTAGGAGTAACCGCTAGGGGTGACATATGGGTTAGGAAAATGATCATAAAATTTTGTAATTTACATTGTTATCTTGTGAATTATGGCAACACTTTGTTGAATAAATTGTTTATGCTCCTCCCCTTTGCAGTTGGCAGCTCTGGACTTCATTGCATGTGCAGCTGCCGATGCATTTGCTATGACTGACCCAGGAAGTCAGTTCTCTTCTCTTGTTCAAGGCTATCGCATGTACTATGGTGGTGGGGACCTTCCCACAATAAGACCAAACAAACGGCGGCTAGCCAGCATACTTGTGAAGAATGCCACGATTGAGTGGCAAGAATTTGAAACTAGAGTAAGAAAACTCATACAGCAAACTAAGCAGGTTCATGAGAGGCCTGTTGCAAGAAGCATATTTAGACATCCACGATGTCCAGAGTGCATGTGCAGAACAGAGCATTAGGACTTTTTGATAGTTTCTTGTGCCTATACCCATAGTTTTTACATAGAAAGACTATGCCAGTGGGATCACCAAAGCTTTTGTGCTTTGGCTGACATCTGGGTATATCTCTTGCTCCGGAAGTACTGTTGGAATCAGATTGAAACAAGAAAAATACAGTTATTGAGCTCTTACAGCAGAGAAGCAGTATATCTGACCAGCTTCATCCATTCTCGTACTGATGTGATTTACTACTGAAATTAATGTTGGATACTTGGATTTGGATTATTTGGCACAGTCTCCTGTGTAATGGAAGTGGATCAGGGACTCAAATTTTGCATCTGAAGTTCTGAACATCATGTCACCATATTTTTTATGGGGAATGGTTAGACTATTCTGTTAATGGAGGCCTACCATCTCACCTGACCAAAGGAATGTTATGTTGAGCGAAAGAAGCAGATTTCTGGTATCAACAGCACCTTAATTGTATTTGGATTGCCATTCGACAAGTCAGATTGTTGGAATTTTGTGAACAGAGTATGCCGTCTCCATTGTGATTAGTTATCATTTGATGGGGGCATCTCTAGTTTTCGACTCCTTTTCTACCATTCTTTTGTTCATCGGGTAGTGTTGTACCATAAAAGGCGTGTATAGCAATGTTGTAAGTTTATGCCAAACTGCCAAAGACCTCATTATCATTGAGAGGAATTGCTGTTTTTTGTGCAAACTCAATCTGTGGTAACCCAACGGCAAAACATGTATATTCATGTTTTCTTACAGTCCTACGGGAATTCTCTTTGTTTTTTTTGGGCAATGCCTGCAAAAGTGTGAGTTAGCTTTGGTCTGATGCGCAGCGTGATGTTCAGAAGCACCCTACTCCTGGTGCTGTTACTAATGGTAATGGAAGGCCATTTGGTATGCAGTCCTTTGGATTGATTGCTACAGTTCTTATCTGAAACAGAGCCGGCTGGCTGCTGCCACAGATCAGCCTCGGAGTTTTCTTGATTATTAATCATATCAGAAGCTGGTCAAAAGAGCTTAATCCTCTTCTCTGGGTAGAGCAGCTATAGCTGACTGATGATGTGGCAGACAGACTTGTTGACCAAGGTGAAGAAACTAGGTTGTGAACTTATGATATCTTGCTGAAGGGGAAGGAAAGTTTAGCTGATCGACTTGCTGTCCAAGACATGTGGTTCAGAAATTCTCTTCATTTTGTTCCTTCTCTTATTTCTGAATTAAGATTCAGGACTTGAGTTTTTTCTATTTTGGTAGAATACGATATGTATATTGTCCATTTCCTTTGCTTTTCTGTTTCCTGTTCTTCCAGGGAGTGGACTTGAACCGCCTAAGTTGTCTGAATTTTCACAAGTCTTTCATGTGACACTAGCTGAAATCCTATTTTCTTGTTAGTCTCCCTCCTTTTCTGTTCCTCTTCGTTTAGCGACCAAAAGTCTGGTTTAAATCGGAGTAAAAAAGAAAGTGCTTAATCCTATACATGAGTTTCTACTTTCCAATGCCTTTGCACAAATTATTTGTTATTGAACGAAAATGGGAAGAATTTTATTCTGTAAGGAAAAATATCTCTCTAGTTCCCTACTTGAAAAGATTTTCCTTTTTATTCTTTGATTTTTTAAATAAATCATCTTATTATCAACAGTTCAACACATGTTTCTTTTTAGGATTTTTAACTGGCAATTACAAACTTTACAGTTCAACACATGTTTCTTTCAGATGTTAAATTTTTTGGGGTGCACAGATGAACTGAGAGTCCAAAAGAAATGTAGCCACGCTACACCCCACGTCACTCCATATGTGAGCACCGCCGCCGCAAGCCCGCAACGGCCGCGTCAACTACAAAAACACCACACACGCCCCCAAAAACTGGGGAAGCACCCCAAAATCCACACCTCGCCGCACACCACCTGATCGATCAATTGCGCCGGCGTCCATGAGCTTCCTCGCCGGCCGCCTCGCCGCGAAGGAGGGCGCGTACTTTCTCCAGGAGTCAAAGACCGCCGTCGGCCGCCTCGCGGAGAAGCTCCCGGCATCCGCTCCAGCGCACGGTAGGGCGTCGGCGCCGCCGTCCCCCGACGTGCTCCCGGAGATCCTCCGTCACTCCGTGCCCATCAAGGGGACGCCGCCCCTGGCCGAATCCTCCCTCGCCGCATCCTCCCGCTGGGCGCTCCCACCGGGCAGCGCCGAGGCCGCGGGCGTCCACCCCGACGCGCTCAATCCGCTCCGCTCCTACGTCTCGATGCCACAGGCCACCTTCGGCCCCAAAAGGTAGCGCCTCTCTCTCCCATTGTCTTCTGTATGAGTACAAAGTTGTAGCTCACACTTCACAGTAGTTCTCAGATTAGTTTGGTACCCTAACGTTCGTGCTTCATGCTTGAGTTAGAAGGTATGCCGCAAGCAATTCTGCAATGGCGCACTTATAAATAGGGGAGGCACATATTTTGATCGGGGCATGTAATTTTTAGAAGGCATGAAGTGGAAAAAATAAAAACCTTCACTATGGTGGGAACACGATTGCATTTGGCGATAGATTCAGTGTCATTTGAAAATGGTTCTCAGGTCATTATTTTGTACGAACGGATTCATTTGAGGAAATGCTATTTTGTTAGGAGTGTTCTACATCTACCTGCACCAAAAATTCATATGCGTGGACATGCAAAGTGTTTGTGACCATATAAACACTGATTAAGGGTCATCTGGTCTCTAGGATGCAATTAGTTACATAGATGCGTACTCACAGAAATGTGCAAATGAACCATATATATTTCTAAAAGCAGAAGTTTGTATGCTAACTGTTGGGCATAGTTAACTCTATTTAGTACCATGTCTTTCAATATTCAGGATGTGTAAAGAAAAATCTTTTCTTGTCTTTATAGCATGTTATATTTAATTATTTCCTGTTGTTTTAAAACTGCTAATTGAGTGTTTTTATGCTCTAATGTACTTGAGTTAATGCTGTGCTTATGATACAGAGCCTAATAATGTGTTGTCACTTTATTTTCTGTGTTTGTTGTGGTTTGGTTTGCAGATGGCAACTTCCGAATGAGCAACCTAACTATTTGGCGTCAACAGCCAACGAGAAGCGGCGGGATAGGAACCCACCTCCCATGGACCCTGAGAAGTTGAAGGCCGTAGTTGCTGGATACTCGCAGAGTACATTTGCTTGCTACAAATTTTGAACTCTAGCATTTTTGAAATATTTTGTTCTCATTTAGATTGTTACAGTTGGGAAGGCATTTCTTGCTGCGACTGTTTTGGTGTTCGGAGGAGCAACAGCAGTGCTGTTTTACACAGCAGATAAGCTACAGTTGCATTCAGTAAGTCATGAAAGTATGGAACTTGAACATATCCAAGTACAATGTAGGACGTTTAACAAACACAAACTACACGCTACCAGGATTTAAACAGTAGTGCAAATGTATGATCTTTTTCTGTCTTGTTTAAACTTTATTGTTTGTGTTGATAAGACTTTTCAAGTTGTTTTTACTTGTCGAAATTCCTTGATTTTTAGTTATTTTATCGGTCTTAGCTCTGTTCATTTATGATATGCTCCTCATATGGAAACTGCTGTCTTGCATGGTCCTCAGTTGTAACTATGTGACAAACTCCCATTACCTGCTTGTAATGGGAAAATAAGCCCTAGAATTCTTGACTGATCAAATATTTCATATGCAAAGTAGATATCCATTTTTTTTCTTAGTTTTTGATCCTTCAAGTAATATCTGCAGTGCCACTCCAAATGCCAATAGGGCGTAGCAGCCAGACCACAATGGTGCCATTTCATGCGCCATTTGGCACCCCACTGTGGCAAGTGGAGTTTATTTTGTAAATAAGGTTTGAGCTATCGGTGCAGTGGCAAAGTTTAATGCCACCAAATGGTGGACTAGCTGCCTAGCCAATAGATTCATGTTTTGGAAATAATTTAGGTGTTTACTGGTGAAATAAGTTGTGGAGATGTTTATTTGATGAAAGCTTTTGGGGTTGGCTTTCAGACAGTTGATCTAAGAGATTGATTTTTTTTTTTGGAATAATCAGTTCCGCATGGATCATGGAATGATAGATCAATTTCTACTTATCTTTTTCAAAGAAAATAAATCCGCTTTTGCAGTTACAATGATGTGCGCTAGCCATATTTGAATTTCTTTCCTGGCACATACTAAATGTAATACATACTAAACTGTTGAGTATCTGAGATGAAACCAAATCTTAATACAAGCAACAATGCAGAAGATACATTGGAACTGAAGCATAAACAATGAAGTGGTAAAACAACGGTCGTTTCTTCTTTCAGGTAGACGATGTTAAAACAAAAGGAAAGGATGCATTGCAGCCTCGAGCAGATATGATTAAGGAGCAAATAGCTCCATTAAGAAGCTGGGTAAGAAAACTTGGTCACTGTTCTTGTATTTCTGGTTAGATATTTACTAATTGTATTTTCCCTCCAGTACATTATACTTTAGTCTTAATCAAGTCTGATTCGGGGTGCTGGTTCCTGTCAGTTTTGTGACAAATATTGATGTACCTTTCCATGTTCTGTAACTACAGGCTGAAGAAATGTCCCGAAAGTGGCATTTTGAAAGTGACAAAGAGGCTAAGGAGAAGTCTGTCCTCATTAGAGAGCTGTCAAGGGCACTAGGCTCTAGGACTCCCCCTAGTTGATCAACGGTGACAGACGTTGTAAGTCAACCATTATCAAGTCATCCACTTGTTGTACGCCTCTATTGTTTCCACATGTTTGTGTATAGGGATAGTACATAGTGATATATATTGAACACAACGTGGCCTTCCAGATCTGTGTAAGGCCTACAGCTATATATATGTTGAGCCTCCTTCAGTGACAATATTAATATCTTGATGTGGTTAGCAGAAACTGCACAATGTGCGTGATGTCTAAACGTCTGTTGGGCTTTGGATACAAGGGATTGGGAATCATGTCCACATATTTAATTCATTCTAAAGTCCGGAAGGTGTGCTCCTTCAGCCAAACATACTATGAGATGATGAAAAGAGGTGCTTGGCTGCTAAACTACAAGCTTTGAAGTTTGTGGCATAATACTCTGAAGTTGGATTGTATAATTGGATTCTCGTATTTAAAACTATTTGGATCACATCTAAGATAGGACTCGCTCTGTCTATAGGACTCAGAGACGTCCCCCTCATTTTTATTTTAAGAAGCTTGTGCCGCGACTCGAACCTGGGCTATAGCTCAGAACCGTTTCTTTGGCGTGCTCAGTTGAACAGTTGCACCATAAGACGAAGCGCTTTCCTCTGAAATGTCACTTGTGCAACAAACAGACTGGAGATTCCCTATGTTTTCTTTTATAATTACGTTCAAATTAGAGAGACCAGGATTCATATGCCTATAAAACTCAAAATTCACTTCAGAAACAAAACTCATCGAGTTTTACTACTTTTCTGAAACTGCAGAGCTCTTACCAAATGCATGTCATCAGCGGAAACCGCCGGACATACCACTATGAACACACTTGGCTACGGTCCTGAATTCCTGATGTGGGATTCATAAATACTGTATGCTTCCTCGAATTTGCTTGTTTCTTTTCGCTAAGCAGTCTCACACCTCATAGTTGCTGTTCGCTTTAACCTTTCTGCGCATGCTTCAATGCTGTCTGCCGTGCAATAGCGGGCTTTATTTTACACAGATTTGTATCCATGTCTCATGTGGATGAAGGCGCCGTCCAAGCCTGTCTGATGAAGCTAAGTGTTAAGTTTCATCTTGAACTGGCGTCATTCACCAAGGATCAAGGACATCGGCAAGGACTCAGCGCCTTTTCCAACTTCCAACTGAATACCTGCAGAATGGGGGAGGCTGTAATACCAGTATAGATCTCCTAGACATAAGAATGCAGGCAAGCACAAACGCTCTGCATGATGAACATCCTGAAGGGCACTCAGACGAATAGGGTATACTCAGCAATGTAGCATAGAACTCTCCCTTTAATACAAAGACAATGTCACACTATCGGACATAATATGTCAACAACCAACTACAAAATTGCATCTTCTGCAATGCAAATGAAGGTACCCTGCAACAACAATAGCTACATATTTTTGTTCTGCAATGCCATATGCAAGTAGCTAAGATGACATTGATGGGCGCAGAAATTTCGGCTGAACGCTTTCTCAAAACATGGCATCAAAATCATCCAACGCATCATTGTACTCCATGACCTTCCTCTTGATCTTTGAGGAATCTACCCAGGTGATGAAATCCTCCATGTTTCTGGTCACAAGAAAGGCTGGATCGGTGACAGTCTCTGGACCTACACGCACATGGCCCTGCTCGATGTATGTTACTGCCTCTTTAAGGTGCTCTGCAAACTTGAGCTTCACCATAACTGTTGCCAGTCTACGCCTACAGTAATTTAGCAAAAAATTAAGGTAAGTGGAACATGGTATACCATGTTGTTTCTCATTCAGTACACTAGAACACATAGGCTTAATCAAGCCAACAAAAAAAAACCAACAAAAAAAACCTTGAAGTGAAATTGGATGGCTGATCAAAACACAACTTTCAGAAAAAGCTCGCATTGATTGGAAGGGAAAAAGGTGCAGTAACAAGAGAAAGGCTTGTATTGATTGGAAGACAATGCCACATGAGAAAGGGATACCTGCAGAAGGAGCTAACTGAGAGATTCTCACATTTTAGCAGGCTCTTTTTTGTTGGAATTACACCCATATTATATCTGAAATTTAAGAAAATCCATCAGACAACACAAATGAGATGGGTAAAAGTGTAAGAGACAAAATCTGAAAATCATAAATACTAAATTGGACAAGATATTACATGATTTGGTCAAAATAAAATAGGTTTTCAGCGACAAACATGCCCAAACAAAATAGTATCATAGCAAGTTTCATGATTCCATGCCTGGTAGTCTGAGAGTGAGATATAGTAGTTTCTAACAAAAGCTATGCATTACCATGCTCAAGGAAAAAAACACTAGCACAGATGATAGCCTGTGCCTATTAAGTCTGGTGAAAATACAAGAAGTTGGGAGTCCATCCACATGGAGGGATAAATAGTGCTTCCCCTTGGTGTCCCCATTATCTGAAAAGCTCATAATCTCAGATAGCCTTTGCTGCACTGACACTTAAGTAAATCCTGAGCAGCTAGTCAAATGTTCATGGATTGACAGTTCAATGCATCAACAATGCAGTCAATTTAACCTTCTCTGTATGTTCGAATTAGTGAATGAACCAATAGTCCAGTTATCCTATGAAGGCAGCCAAAGGGATCAATTTGGTATGGTTTATGTCCTATAAGGGTGCGACCTCAACAGTCCAGCTCAAAATTCACAAAGTCAATGGATCCCACAAGCAAATGTAGAAAAGTAGACTGGAAGTAACTTACAGCTTATCAAGCAGCATGTCTGTCATTTCAATTCTGAAAGGGTCTCTTGGGTCCATCTGCTTGATGATATTAACGAGCTTCTGCACCATTAAGCATATGCCATTGTACCTGGCAACCCAACAATCACAGATTTTCAGTTAATCCCTGATCAGATGCTTTCGACTAAGATCAACGTAATGCAATCCTCCAACCGATTCAGTACCAACAGCAAAACTGAACAACTGATTTAGCAGGAAAAACAGGGGAGGGTGGGGGTAGAATAGAAACTTACTTCTTGTAGTCGTCCCTCTCGACGAGGCGGTAGCGCTGCGTCACGAGCGCCTCCCGGTGGCCGCCCTCCCTCTTGTACTCCAAGAAATTAGTCTTCTTGAGGAGCTTCTGCTCGTGGAACTTGAGCTTCCTCATCTTTCAATCGAAGCTGCAATCTAAGGGAGCCTGGAAGAAGAAATCGATACGAGCCCAGATGGATCTCCGCCGCAGGCAAGTGCAGGCAGTACCGGCGGAGGGGCGGGAGAGAGGAGGAGCTCGAAACCTTTCGATGCGAGAATAGCTGGGTGATGGCTCGTCGTGTCGCCGGCGGCTAGGTCGCCGATGAGGCGGCGCTACGGTACGATGGGTGCGAGTGTGCGACTGCGAGGGGGAAGGGAGGACGAGAAACCCTCGAGGCGATGTCTTTCTGGGCATGATTGGTTAAGATTTGGCCCAGCCAGGCCCATGGGGTGCAAGAGTTGGCTGTTTGGATGCCTGACCAAGGCCTGGCTCTGCGGGTGCAAATGGGGCTTCCCAGCCTGGCTCCGCGGAAACGAGATGAATATCGTTTCTCGCGGGCCTGGCTCACTCTGCCAGGCCATTTCCTTGCATCTACTAAGTCTGGTTCTGCTCCTCCAGCCAGGCCCATGTTGACTCCTCAACCAATCACGAGGGATGCACTCGCACCACAGGATGCGAAATCAAGACGGTGATTGGTTGCCCGGATATGGCCCCGTCCAGGCTCTGAGGATGCAAGTTTGTTTTGATTGGTTGCTTGCACGGGGAGTCCGGCCTGGTTCTGCGGATGCAAAAGGTGTAGCTCAGCCTGGCTCCCGTCGTGCGTAAAAAATGAGCGTATCTCCGGAGCCAGGCTCTGGCGATGCGATTACAACGTGCAGGGTGAGCAAACAAGGCTTGAGTGTGTGTCCGTGCGGCCAACCAAACAAAAGCTCTGAGCAGCCAGGCTACATGAGATAAGGTAACCAATCAAGGCAACATTGCATGTGCTGGGCCTGGCCACCGGCGGCCTGGCTCTCTGCTACGCGCCTGGCTTGGTGGAGATTGAAACCAATCACGCCCCAAAGGCCTATGTTCGCTCGCGCAGCTATGGGAGTTTTTTATCCTAAGCCTTCAACAAAGAATTTTTTAGCCCTTTTAAAACCAATATTTCAATAATAACTCTTCTCTCGAGAAGTTGGCACATCGAGCTCCAGGGCACGACTCCTGCTGAGTCACGCTACATGGTGTGACCAAAATGCCACAATAACGGTCTTTCCACGTGGCCAAGTTGAACTTTAACACTTCATTTTAGTCATTAGATCATGTCAATTATAGACGGGGTTTAGGAGTGACGGAGCCAGAATTTAACGTTGAGGGGGACAAATAAGTCACAAACTTATTGTTAAATGGTCACAAATGATCGTGTTTCAATTATTATAAACATTTTGCCACGGTACATTTAGAACATACGCTTAGTAAATCACTCTATAGAGATATAAAAATAATTGTGGATAGTATTATGTAACTATATAAAATTCCAAATTTATTTGTTACATTATACGATGTTTTAAAAAAACTACAGCAACCATTGGTGGGTTGCCTGAACTTTAGTGCATGAAATATATAATATTTATAGGGTTTGAGAGGCAAGACCAAAGTGCAAGCTTTAAAACCTGAGAAACAAACAAACAAAAAATAACTAGATTACAAGAGAAGGAAAAAAAGACAACAAAAAGATAAACTATAGACACTAAATTTCTGAAAAGAAAAATATTAACTCTTGTACTATTTAATGCATTTAGAGCTCACTCTTTCATTTAAATTACTTGTAGTTTTCATGCTGCAAAATCTAATCCTACTTTATTTAACAACTAAAAAGTAGTTAACTTATCATAAATACTAATACCTAATTATATTTGGCAATGAGCCTAGGGGGGCCGTGGCCCCTGCATGCCCCCCTTGGCTCTGCCACCGGGGTTTAGATCATATGCACTATAGTAAAGTTTAATATTGTTAGTATCATGATCTATAGTAGGATATGACCTACGTCGATAAGATGATAGGCGTAAACAAATATAGAATCAGGGCCCAAGACAAAAACACCGTACCAATCAAGAAATAAAACAACAATATAACCACGGTGGGTAGTGATTGCTTTCTTGGCCTTTGTCTACTAGAGGTGCCACATCAATAATAGCTAATATATTATAATAAATAAGATAAAAATAATTATCTCTTAGCTAGTTTTCTTAAAATTATCATCAATGGTATTCTAATTTTTCTTTGCCCACTACACACCGATTACCATCAATAATAGTGGGAGAAAGAGTCAGGACCATGTGCTTTGTCTAGGAGTGCACAATGTGCTCGACGATGCATGCGTCGACAAGCTCTCGTATCTCTGTTCGCTTCTCTCTACCACCATACCCGCACTGGCGGATCTCCATTGAGGCGAAACTGGACATTGGCCCCCCTCTTTTTTATGCATTTTCCCACTAAATAAGCAGCAAATTTGTTACTGTTACTGATTTATAATATTCAACTAAACAGGTTAGCCCCCCGGTTCTCCTTGTCACGGTCCGCCACTGCCTACCCATAAGAATGACGTGTCCCACATAATAACAATTACTATATCTGCTTTTATTATGCTCTTCTATGTGAAAAGAGGCCGGGCAACGGCGTAGAAAAAAGAAAGAAGCTTTATTTATTTATACTAGGGAGAAGATTAATTTTGGTAACCGTTTAATTTTAGCTGCGGTAGCGTGCAACGGGGACTAAAGGCCCCTCTTAATGGCTTCGAGGGGAAGGGATCCTTTGTTCTCAGTTGTTGTCTTCAACTTGGACTAAAGGGCCCTCTCTCCGAAGCTGTTGGATCCAGGACTAATGCTCACATCTGTTTGAATTCACCCATAGTATGCTATAAGTTCTCCACTAGTGAATATTCCTACGGATCGATCGAGATCTTTTATATATATTGTTATATATTGTTGCTGTGCGAGTGCATAGGATTCCTATGCACTCTCATCAAGCTGGTAGACATTAAAGAATATTTGTAGAAGTAGATACAAATAGATTAAATCCTGAAAAATATGCCAGCCATATGCTGTTGTTTGCAATGATGCTCATCAGCTAGGCGGAAAAGGACGATAAGGATATAAAAAAATGGACATGAACACATGAAACGCATGAGATCTGTTGACCACATGCTGTTTGTATGAATGCTCAGTAAACTTAAGAGAAAATGACATCCAAAAATGGGCATGAACACGTGAAAGATCTGTCAGGCACTTTCAAGAAAAACGTGAGATAAAAGGCACATAGCTGTTCAATTCTACGGAGTAATAACTCTGTAACCATCTTAAAAAATGGCACTCTACCTCTACAAAAGAGAGCTCATATATTGCGCGAAGTATCAGTGAGTGTACTCTCATCCTCACTATACATCTCTCTCCTGTTGTAACAGATTACTTTCTACAGCCAGCATGAACCTGATGAACACATGAAACACATGAGATCTGCCGGCCACATGCTGCTTGAAGGAATATGCTACAGACAAAAAGGACATCCAAAAATGGACATGAACACGTGAAACATCTGTCAGGCACTTTGAAGAAAATCTTTGACCTGATAATTCTATTCTAAATCTGTAAACCATTTTTTTAAAAAAGGCACTCTACCTCTACAAAGGAGAGCTCATATTGGACGAGGTATAACCATATATATACAAGTGACTCTTTCAGTAGTACTCTCATCCTCACCATATACAACTCTCCTGCTGTAACAAATTGCTTTCTACAGCTCGCTAGCGCCATGGCAATGGAGCTACAGCGTTACTTGCACATGGTTGCAGGGGAAGGAGAAGGCAGCTATGCCAAGAATTCCAGACTTCAAGTGCGTACTCTTTTCCTAGCTTACTATTTTACTATCAGAAGAGCCAAACAATATAGTTCTCATAATAATGATGCTGCGCGACCTATGTGGTAGGAGAAAGCTATGGTCAAGACTAGACCGGTGCTTGAGAAGGTTGTCACCGACGTGTACACCGCACTGTGCCCTCGCACGATGATCGTTGCCGACCTGGGCTGCTCGTCGGGGCCAAATGCGCTCCATTTCGTCTCCGACGTGATCCGTGTGATCGGAGACTGTTGCAGCAGAGCACGCCGTGATCCGCCGGAACTCCAGTTCTTCCTCAACGACATGCCTGGCAACGATTTCAATAGCCTGTTTCGATCCCTTGCGCAGCCCAACAAGTTGGCTGCTGCAGCGACGCCTCCACACTACGTGGTTGGATTGCCAGGCTCATTCTACACGAGGCTTTTTCCTGGCCGTAGCGTCCATTTCTTCCATTCTTCCTACAGCCTCATGTGACTCTCTCAGGTACCAACTCAACGTCGTCCTTCGCTGATCCACACACTGTGCTTAATTTCTTGTGTGTGTGTGTGTGTGTGTGAAAGGTTGTTCATGCTTTCTTATGTTGAAGTTTGTTTTTTCCTCTGTTGTGTAGCTACCGAAAGAGCTCCAGGTTGATAGCAAAATACACCTGAACCAAGGAAACATCTACCTCACGATGACTACACCACCGTCAGTGGTGAGAATGTACCAAGAGCAGTTCCAGAAAGACTTTTTGTTGTTCCTTAAGCTGCGCTCGGCAGAACTCGTATCTGGCGGGCAAATGCTGCTGACATTCTTAGGCAGGAAAAACAACAGTGTGTTCCATGGAGATCTGAACCATGTTTATGGATTACTTGGGCAAGCAGTGCAGTCTCTTGTTGCGGAGGTAAACAAGCACACAGCCACGCACACGTAGCTAGGACCCTCACACAAATAATTTGCAAAAATCACTATCAGTTGCACCCTGCTTCAGTTTCATTAATTTGTCATCAATCGTTTTCAGAAATCTAACTAAATTATGTTCTAAAATTAATAGAACACCATAATTATTTAGACCGATTGCGTTTCTCTGAAATATTGATGTCTGCAATACATGCAGTTACTAAATCATAGAATTCGTTACCATTTTCCGCAGGGCATGGTAGCAAAAGAAAGATTAGACTCCTTCAATCTACCCATTTACGGCCCGTCAATTGATGAGGTGATGACACTGGTGAAGCAGAGTGGGCTGTATGACATCAGCCACATCCAACTGTTTCAGTCTAACTGGGATCCTTATGACGACTCGAAAGGTGATTTTGTGGGCGACACTATTCAGAGTGGGATCAACGTTGCTAATTGCTTAAGGGCAGTGATGGAGCCACTATTCGCGAGACACTTTGGTGAGTACATACTAGACGAGCTCTTTGAGAGGTATGCCTTCAATGTTTCCAAACACCTTGAGAAAGAGACGACCAAGTACTCGGTAATTATTTTGTCACTAAGTAAACTCTGGTCGGTTGATCAGCCGAGGACCTGATCTGGAGTCCACCAGATCGAATTGATTTTACCCCCTATTGGTTGTATCATATATTTTGTTAAGGCACTGGATAAGCAGACTATAAATAGCGATGCTATGGTATAATGGATGTATGTTTGTAACTATGACACTTGAGCTGGTTTGGATGGCCCAGTGACCTATGAATACTATGTTTAGTATCATCTTACGGGCGCGTATTTAGTAGCGGCTGAGGTTACCAGCCGTCACTAAACGTCGCGTCCTGTCCGGTACTAAATGGTCGGCACTAATGTACCGGCCAGCATGTATCGGTCAGGAACCAGTACTAATAGGGATTTTCTGATTGGTAGTGATGTGAGTTTTTTTAGTCGTGTGACTTATAAATCTCTGCACTCCATCCTATAATATATCATGATCAACTCTTTTACATTAAGATAGAACAAAAGTGTAGTGTATGTGGGCTCACACTACTACAAAAAAAGGTTTTTAGCTGCGGCGCTTATTTTTTTCAGGAGCGGATGAAAATGTCGCCCGCACCTATTAATCAATGACGCGTACTGTAGCAAATACCCGTACTTGAAAATCTATTTTCAGAGACGGGCCATGTGGCGACCCGCAGCAGGGAGAGCAAGCGGCGGTGGGGGCCACGCTGGCGGGCTAGGAGCGCGCGCTTCCGGCGGCGGGAGCGTCGGCGGGCGGCCGTGGTGGGGCCACGCCAGCGGGCTGGCGGGCTAGAAGCGCGCGCGGCCGGCGGCAGGGAGAGCAAGCAGCGGCGGGAGCGCCGGCTGGCGGCCGCGGCGGGGCCACGCTGGCGGGCTGGCCCGGCAGGGAGCGCGCGGCCGACAGCAGGGAGAGCAAGCGGCGGCGGGAGGGAGAGCACCGGCGGTGGCGAGCGGCCGTTCTCCAGCGGTGGCGTGGCCATGGCGGGCGGCACGGCAGGGAACGTTGCGGCTCCGGCGGGGAGCAGTGGCCCCTGGCGGCGCCGTGCGTGGCCATGCAATTTTTTTTGATTTTTAAATTAGTTTCTAGGGGCGGGTGATGCCATGGTCCGCGTGAAAACATATTTGCAGAAACGGGCGGCTACCTGTTGCTACAAATAGCCATTTGTAGCTGCGAAAAGCAGCCGCGGGCGCTCCGCCCGCCCGTGCAAACGCTTTTTTGCCTGTCCCTAAAAACGTTTTTTTGTAGCAGTGTCAACTTGTCCCTCGGAAGGGCTAGAAGGAACATGACATGTCATAGTTTGTGATTTAGTGATTGCATGCCAACATAACCGGTAAGCATGCTGTTTGAACGCGGGCCGCGCTTTGGCATACCCTCCCTCCCGCAGTTCATTTTTCACGGGCGACGGCCACCAATTCTAGGTGGCCGAAAGTTTGGTCGCAGTCAATATTTGGCAGGGCAAATACGTTGTGAATCCAAACGCGCCCTAAAAGCCGAGGCGTTGGCGCATTCCCAGAAGTCGTCAACGAGACTGGGAAGACAAATACCAATCAGATGCTAGCGGAAGACAGGTTCCAAGGTTATTGGGCCGGACTGGGTCAACTAGGCCCTGGCTCATGTAATAGTTCTACTCGTTGCGTGGAGTAGAACTGAACCGAGCAGATTCAGACGTATCCCTGAACCGAGCACGAGTTGCCCGTGTTGCCAGGGACGGTCTTAAAAGACGGAGTCTCTGAACCAAACAGGCAAATCACATCATACGTTGTCTCTGAACCAAACAGACAAACATGCAATTAGATTGGATCCAAAGGACGAGATTAAGCTTATACATAATTGTACTACTAGTCGGCATTCCTGGTCTACCCTTTCCTGGCCGTTTGACAAGGCAAAATTTAAACATCGCCATTCTAAATGTCACAATAGTTCCGAACCAAAAAAAGATAAAGACGAGAGGGGGGAAGAAGCCAGACTCTCTCTGCTAGGTTTGCATTTCGTTGCAACTTATGGCCGCAATACCATGTGGGCCTTCTAATTTGGGCTCTTCTATTTGCTTGTGTTTCCCTTCGTCTTTGTGAGTTTAATTTGCCGTATTCTGTCTTGCAATGCCTTATTCTGTAAAACATTATTGGATAGATAGTAATGGTAAACAATGTATAAATAAATGAACAATAGAAATTATTGATCTCAATGAACAGATACATACATGTATTATTTATATTAGGAAACACTTCTCGCCCCTATAGGACTGCAAGGAATTGTCTAACTTTTAAAAGCTGTTCGACATTCAACGCAGAAAAAGCTCACTACATCATGAGTCTCATGGCATAGATATACATATATCCATGGAGCAACAAATAAACAGTTTAAAGATACAAAGTGTATGTCTCCCGGCCTGGTCATCTTGTCCTTAAAATTGCACGACAAATATTTAGGACAGACAACTAGCTACCATTTCATTTAGTTCGGCCCTTGTTTAGATCCCAAATTTCACCCCCAAAGTTCACTATGTAAAAACAAGATTCTCATCACATTAAAATATCGGCACATGTATGGAGTACTAAATGTTGATGAAATCAAAAACTAAGTACACAGTTTTGTTGTACTCTGCGAGACGAACATTTTGAGCCTAATTAATCAATTTTTGGACATTTTTTCATAAATACAAATGAAATGCTACAATGACGCAATGATTGCGAAGTGACCCTAAACCCCATATAACAGATGACCAGAGAGACACAACTCTGTACCTTTATAGGTATATCTTGGACACTTCAGAAAATGGATCATATGATACACATGCGGGAGTGCTGGGAGATGGATGATGGATTTTGGAGTAGTGCCAGCTATGCATGCGATAGCAATTTATGGTGCTGCGAAGCATTCGCACATGAAACACATGCATGACAATTCCAAGGAGCATCTATTTCTCTATAGCTCACTCTAGGGATGTGCCGATATATGGACCAGAGGCAATCTATATACCGATTATAAAAATTAAAAGGACTTGGAAAACCTGCTTGTCCGATCCCATACAGAGAATAACTACTGCAACATGTGGTCCAGCTAGTAAGGGCCAGAGCGTCCAACATATGTAGCAATCAGTTAGCAGACCGTGATTGAACTGCCCCTGGAAATAAGGAAAATTTGTAGGAGCCCCTAAAAAAGTCATAATTATTTCATATGTTGGATTAAGGCAAACTTTGTATCAAAATTATAGAACTCGACGATGTCTAAAACTTTATATTTGACAAATTTTTTATTTGAGGTTATTTGGTAGTCCAAAAATCATTGTAAGTATACATATCAATGGTTGAAGTCAACTGTTTAGTATGTATGTTGGATAGTACGAATGCATGCATATATGTGAATTTGTATGCAATTTGGGCTTATATTTTAAGATCATGACTATTTGAAAGCGATGTTTTTTTTGCGGATGTGCCTTAGCACGTATTTTATTAAGAAGAAAATAGTTTGCAAACAATACTTGTTTTAGGCCAAACAAGAGTTGACCTACACAAGCGCATAAAGGACTAAAAATAGAGAAAAACTAAAAAAGACCAACAAACAAGCGGACATCAGAACAACTAGCAAGAGCGACCAACGGCTCCAACACACATCAACCCAAAAACCGTAGACATGACCGCACTCCAGCACCTGCAGAAAGATATAACCTTGTCACGAGCGCTAAAGGATCTAGAGGTGGCAAAGCATCCACCCAGAAGCACGACATGGCGGCAAAGCATCCGCCCGAACCAACGACCAAGCACAAAGGGGGTGGCAAAGCATCCACCGATATGACTGTCGGACCTTAGGACCGACAATCCACCTGGGGGTACTGGAGTGGTTGATTTGTAGGAGGGGCGATTGATGAACTAGTGACTTGATGGTACACAGGAGGCACTGATTTAGACAGGTTCGGGCTACCCGGAGGTATAATACCCTACGTCCTGTGTCGGTGGTGGTGTTTGTATTGCTTGGTACTCGGCCGAGCTTCAGGAAGCCGGGACGAGCGTATGGTTTACAAGATGTGATGTGATGGTTTTCGGTGTGTCCCTCATGGGGGTGCCCTAGGCCGCTTTATATAAGGTAGCGGGCTAGGGTTTACAAGTCGGTTTCTATCTAAACCTACTTGGTTCCGACCAGGACTCTAGTCCGAGTCGGTTGCAACCGAATATCCCTAGATATCCGGACGAGCCGCCCGCCGGGTCTTCATCAAACTTGTCCTCCAAGTCGGGGTGACCGTGTGGGCCGTCTAGGGGTCGGCCCACAAGCCTGTCAGATGTGGGCCCTGGCCGCCGTAGTCTGGTCTGACAGTGGGCCCAGTGTACCCATATCCCACAACGACCACGGCGGCAAAGCATCCGCCGAACCAAACAACCAAGCACAGCAGAGGTCGCAAAGCATCCACCCGGCCGATACGACCACGGCGGCAAAGCATCCGCCAAAGCAACAGGGGCGGCAAAGCATCCGCCAAACGACGATAACGATGACAGTAGCCCAGACAAGGTGGACGGTAGAAGCGACGGCAGGCGTTGGAGCAGAAACCTCCATGGGGACGATCGGCAACCTCCGCCAGGCCTGGAAAGCTCCGCTAGGGGCGACGCCCGTAGAAACTTCAAGGCAACGCCTCAAGGGAGGAAGTGACACCAAAGGCGCCGTCATTGTCTGACCAAATGTGGTCAGGGCTTTCGCCTGGAAGTTCACTGGAGAGGGGGGGAGCATGATGCCTTCAACAAGATAAATGGTGCCCTGAGCCATCACCATCAATGGGCTTTCCCATCCCCCATCCCAACCAAGAAGCATACCACCACCGGCGGCTCAGATTAGGGGGCGGCCAGCGGCTCAGTTGAGTTGGCTCTAGGGCCCTGGCTTGATGGCGGCTAGCTTCTTTCAGGACGCATGCCTCCCGCAGCAGCGCGTCGACGAGGGCGTGGCCTTCCCGGCGGTGGTCTACCCGAGCGCTCCGGCGTCCGTGGACACCGGCCAGCTGCGCGTGGAACCCGGACAACACCGGCGCGGGCCCACGCCAGCGGAAGACACCGGGCCTGCAGCGGCGGATCTGAGCGGCGGACGAGCCGATGGCGGAGGTGGTGGCTGAGCCTATGGCGGCTCCGGTGAAGAAACCGGTGGCGAAGGGGATCCGGCGCGGTCAGGGCCGCTGGCGGTGGAAGGTGGCCAGAGACGGCTGACCATGGGCGACCGGATCTAGGTTCGGAGGTGGAGCAGAAGGAGAAGGGGCGGCCAAGGAAAGGAAAGAGAAGGGGAGGGAGAGGCGGGGCCGCCGCCGCCATCACGAGCCGACGACGCGCAACCGACGGAGTTGTGAAAGAGCCGGGCCATGGTGCGTCGCCCCTCGTGTCGCCCAGGGGGCGACTTGAGAGGGGGGGGGGAGAGTTGTCTCGGGGAAAATGGACCTTCAAAATTGAAAGCGATGTTTTGACTATTTGAAAAGGAAAATACTTGACAAATATAAATTGTATTATATAAAGCGATGGGACCGCACCTATAATTATGATTTGGACAGGTACTACAAATATTGGGATAAGAGTCTGATTTTACGACCTCCAACTATCACAAGAGTCCGATTTTCAACCTTAAACTACAAAACCGGATAACAAAGGCCATCTAACTGTCAAAACCATGCAAATTTAGCCGTTTGAATGGTTTCAAAGGTGGTTTTCCATTTTGTTGAAATTAAAATATTCAAATTTAAACTAAAAAATTCATAAGTAATTCATTTTAAGTCAAAAAAATATAAAATTGGTATCAAAAGTTTTCTAAAAATGTAACCTATCTATTGTCACTATATTTGCTAGTTAATCGGATCCATTTTTTTCATGTTCATAGTATTTGGTTGCTTATAGTTATGCCTATAATTTTTGAATAATTAAGATTCAAATATAGCAATAATAGATAGGTTACATTTTTAGAAATTTTTTGATATTGGTTTCATATTTTTCCGATTTAAGATGAATTATTTTTGATTTTTTAGATCTAATTGGATTTTTTAAATTCTTTACAAAATATAAAACCTCCTTCGAAACCACCATAAGGGCTAAATTTGCACGGTTTTGACAGTTAGATGGTCTTTGTTATCCGATATTATTTCAAGATTGAAAATCGGACTCTTGTGATAGTTGGTGGTTGTAAAATGAATTTTTCCTATAAATATTTTATGTAGTAGTGAGTAGTAAAGCGTCTCCATCATCTCATATCTTTTGGCTTCAATTATCAAAACAAAAACTTGCGATAGGGGCAGTAATTGTGGCCTTGAGTTCGAGAGATCTAGTGGCCAGGGAAAAGGCAGATAGCAACCGTCTCGCATGATCAAAGAGCATACAGCGACCGCTGCTTCCTGTGATGTCATCGCTCTCTCCGATCCATGGGCTCTCAATCTGGCCCATAGTTTCCTAGTTTCTGAGCAATCAAGCGGCAGTTCCTAGTTTAGGGCGGAATGAAGATGTGGGTGGTTTGGGTGGAAGTGTGGAACACTAGGTATTATTACTCCTGTGCGTAGATGAGACGATAATTGAGTAGAGAGAGGGCAACCGGCAACGTCGTCGTTCCAGTGACTGCTTTGTTTGCTTGCTAATCAAGAGCATGTGGAATGTTTCGGATTAGCTCTGCTTCTATCATCAACAGCTTCATGTGTCTCCCTCCTTCGCTCTGTCTCCATGTAGGACAAATACATCCTGATGCGCATGCACTATGATCTAACTAGATGATGAAGCATCTCCATCTTAAAAGGCGCCCTTAATTAGCTTGAACTGTTAAAAGAAATCTTACACGGCAATATGGGTAAATTAATTGTGGTCTTGAATTCGACAGATGTATAGTGGCACATCAGTGAACAGTTGAAATTCACGTGCAGTTGCTGTGCTATTTCTTGGCTACTTGCCTCTGCAACATTCGTGAAAATCTATAATACCCTGATTCATTAGTATCAAGCAATCTTCTAGCAATCTTTCTCTTCATGTTGCCTATCAAAATGGCGGGTTGCTTTGCCCCTAAACATGTCGGCACTTCTGTGGAGGCCTATTTAAAGAATCCTAAAGCAAGTGTGCATGACACATGTAGTCCCATACTGCTAGTTGAGGTTGGTGCAAGCCAACTTAAATAGAAGAACTCTCTCTTACTATTTTTTTTGAGAAAACTCTCTCTTACTATTGAATAGTATGGAAAAGAGAGAATGAGGCTGGTTTACACAATGCATGTGCGCGCGTATTCGCGTTCTTTTTTGTGTGAACGAACGCGTGACTTGTGACGCAGCGGGCAACCAAGTCAAGTTGGTGTAAATCTTTTGTTAACGTAGAGTTAGGCACGCAATCATTACAATGACTTGTGACGCAGCGGGCAGCCACGTCAAGTTGGTGTAAATCTTTTGTTTAACACAGAGTTAAGCACACAATCAATATCATTATCCCAAGTTAACAGGGCGGTTACTATTGTCATTTAGACGTCCGGGAGACACAAGCGAAGCCCCAAGAATCTCCCTTGCACTTCTTCCATTCCTTTGGTGACCTTTGTTATGGTACTGAGCTGTTGGATCTCGCTGGCTCTTCTCCTTGGCGTGCACTGAGGAGGAGGGTGAGCAGTATCTCCGATCTCTTACCGTCGTGATGCCCGCACGAGGGGCGGCAATAAGGTTTCTAGGCAGCGCAACTGTATGACTGCTCCGATTGGCTTCGCTCTGCGATGCTTCATCTTTGGTCTGCACTGCATCAAGTTGATCTGCACCAACTCTACACAAGGAGGAGGGCGCTAACAAGTAAGCCCATATATAAATGATAGTGTAGCTGTGTGCTCTGTAGTCTCTAGATTTATTCCTTGTTGGCTGGCTATGTCTATGGTTTTTGTGCAGCTAGTTCTTTGTATATATCTGCCTGTATGAAATCTGAATTGGTTTGCACAATGTTGACAGCCAAAATTGGTGCTGTCTTGGCCAAACCGGTCTGACCGGTTTGCCAAACCGGTCAGACCGGTTTGGTTCTGTAATTCGAGTAGGATTAGGATTCCGAGTTTAATCCCATATTGTAACCTATTCGAAAGGGGTAAGACTTCCCCGGCCTATAAATATAAAGGCTAGACGGCCGATTGAGGTATTCCAATCGAATCAAATACATTATCCTTTACTTTTTATCTCTCAAACCCTAATCTCTTTCCAACCCCCATATTCTGTTCTTTGCTCGTCTCTACGACGTTCAAGGGCGTTCTAGGTGGCCTGCCGACCCTAGAGCAACCCTAGATTAGCTCGAGCTCCGACGGGGTCCCTCCCGAGCTTGAGTTTCTAGGTCTTCACGACCTCCCGACCAGAAGCGGTCTGACCGGTTCTGTAAACCGGTCTGACCGGTTTGCCCCGGGAAGTCAGGAGTTGGCCGTTGTGACGGGCGTGCTGCACGTTTGATCGATCTCGAGTTTGTTGGCGCGTTTTCGTGTCAACATACTTTTTGGCGACTCCGCTGGGGAAGATTAATCTGGTGCCAAAACCGATTCAATCTACTCCGGATATGTCTGGATCAAAGTGCGACCTTGACAAAGACAACATCATCACTGCGACGATGGAAGAGCTCACGGACGAGGAGCGAAAGCGATATTTGATTGCTGAGGAGCACTTCAGGGCGCAATTCTTGAAGGGCTTCAAGAAAGATCGCGGTGGTCTTGTCAAGAGAGTAGAGGAATTCGTCATGCCGGCTTTCAAGTTGGTAGATGATCACGTCGAAGAGATTCCAAAGGTAACGGGCGAATCCTCTGATTTAATGCAGCAAATTACTCGCATGATGGATGATAGATTGCTTGCTGCACAAACTGCTACTAGTGAATTAATTGCTAGTATGACTGGTAATTCTGATAAAAATAAAATTAATTTAGAATCTAATGAATTACCTAGCTCATCAGGCGTGCCAGAACATGTTTTAGATTCTAATTTGGGCATGCCGGTGAATTTTTATGCGGGACAAACACCTCACCCTGGTTCGGTCCACGAACCGGTCAGACCGGTTTGTACAACCGGTCAGACCGGTTTGGCCCTCTCTGGTGGTCAGACCGGTTCTTTGGGTGCAGGAGCATCTGGTGCAATGTTTTTGTCTAATACATCTACTTCTGGTCCTGTTTACACTATTCCACGCACCACGGGAAGTATACCCCACGGATCTGGCACGTTTCACGCGCCGATTCCGAGTACTTCTCAGAATACGATGTATGGTGTTCCCCGCATTCTACATAACAAAGGTGATGAGAAATATCAAGCCGAGTTAGCTAAGTTTAAAGAAGACATAGCTAATACACTTAGAGCAAAACTCGGGCTTGAATTGGGTAGTGCACGCTTATATCAGAAACCGTATCCGCCTGAATTTGATTTGGTTCCTTATCCTAATGGTTGGCGTGTTCCCGATTTTATTAAATTCAGTGGTGAAGATAATAGAACTCCTTGGGAACACATTAGTCAATATATTTTGCAATTAGGAGAGGCATCATTTTATGAGGCATTGCGTATACGGTTGTTCTCATTATCTTTAACTGGAACTGCCTTTTCATGGTTTTCTTCGCTTGCTCCAAATTCTATTCATAACTGGACTCAATTGGAGCGAAAATTTCATGATCACTTCTTTAGCGGAGAAAACGAGGCAAAATTATCTGATTTAACATCGGTTAAACAAAGCCGTGAGGAATCGGTTCTTGAATACTTTAAAAGATTTAAGGATGTTAAGAACCGATGCTTTAACATAACTGTTTCTGAAAAGGATTTAGCGGATTTAGCTTTTGCAGGCTTACGGTCTCATTTCAAGGAGAAATTAGAGGGTTCTGATTTTCTTACTATTAATCACTTACAAATGAAGGCTATGAGTCTAGAGCTTAAATTTAAAAATTCGAAAGAATCTGCTAAACCTCATCGTTCGAACGTGCATGTAGTTGATAATGATTCTGATAGTTCAGACGATGATAAAGAAATTTATGCTGCTGAATTTGTTTGGTCATCAAAGAGTAAACCTGATTCTTGTCCTTCATTGAAGCCGATTCAGAAAAATCGGCAATAAGAAAAATTTACTTTTGATGTAGCCAAATGTGATCGCGTTTTTGATGAATTGCTTAAGAATGGCTTTGTTAAACTTTCTCATGCAATTCCACCAGCCGATCAATTAAAAAATCATGCATATTGTAAGTGGCATAATTCTTTTTCTCACGCAACCAATGATTGCAATGTTTTTTGACGACAGGTACAATCGGCCCTTAATGAAGGTCGATTAGTGCTAGCAGAAATGCAAGTTGATAAGGCTCCTTTCCCTGTTCATACCTTGGATGTGAACACCAAGATGCTGATTCGGCCGGAACAAGCCGATGGAGCTAAGGGTAAGAATGTGGTGATTGGAGACCCAAGGCCGGAAAAAGTTGATGACAAAGTTCCGGTCAGAACAGTGATGATTGGGAGGACTCTGGATGGAAAAGATTACTATTAACACATCAAGGCCCGGGGGGCAAGGAAGTTCTTTGGAAGAGAATTGGTCCGCTAGCCAGGCGAAACCGGTCAGACCGGTTTCCCAAACCGGTCAGACCGGTTTGTCTCCAGACCGTCCAAGGACTTTCAAGCCCAAGCGTCCGGAAGTGGGTACTTGGAAATTTAATGAGCCAAAGATTCAAGGAAAGGTTCTGAAGCAAGGACCTACTTTCTCTCAGCTCATGAACAAGTATACAAAGGCCGTTCAAGTTGATCGGCCAACAAAAAAGAGACAGAGGTCACCGCAGCGTTGGATCAATTCTACAGCTTATAAGCGCCGTGGTGATATTGCTGGGACTTCAGTGCATGACCAATTGGGCTCATACCAATCAGGTCCTTTGGCTGCTCACCAAAGCGGTCAGACCGGTTTTGTAAACCGGTCAGACCGGTTTTGGTCTGATCAAAGAATTCAAGTTCCTCCTAAGCAAGAGTACCGTATCAAAGAGAAGAAGGAGGAAATGCAAGCCAGAGCCAATGGTTTTGTTAAAATTGGTGATATTCCAGTGGCTATGCAAGACTTGGGTAGAAAGCCGATAGTCATTGGAGATTCGGCTCCTGTTCCAGTCAAAAGGCCGGTCATAGCTAATGATCATGAGGCTAGCAGCAGCAAGGGCGTGAAAAGGGTTTTCCAACCAAGGTGGTGTCCTTCTGGGTTGACTCATACACAGAAGCGGAAACTACAACGCTTGAGAAACAAAGAAAAAAGGGAACATGAAGCTGAGAAGATGAGGGATGACTACTTCAACAACTACAGGCCTATGATCCCTCAGACCAAGATTTGGCAAGCTAAACCCGTTGTGCAATCAGCAGTACAACCGGTCAGACCGGTTTCTGAATCCGGTCAGACCGGTTTGGGTCAGCCGACCGCTGCAGAAGCGGTCAGACCGGTTTCTGAAACCGGTCAGACCGGTTTGATGACAGAAGCGGGGGCTGGTGCTTCTTCGACCATCGAAACTACTCCACCGATTCCTCCAGTGGTTGAAGATGAAGAGTTAGTTGATTTTGAGCCTTCTCCAGAGCGTGACAACATGGAAATTAATGTTGTCTATTTATCTTCTGATTATTATGTGGTGTCGGAGGAGAAAATTTCTCATCTTCAATTTGGGCCGCGAGATGCTGTGTTTCAGAAGCCTAGTGAATCAGAAAATCATCTCAAGGCTTTGTATATGAGAGGGCACATCAACGGGAAGCCAATTTCTCGTATGTTGGTTGATGGTGGAGCCATTGTGAATCTCATGCCATACTCTCTCTACAAGAAAATTGGCGGGAAAGACGAAGAACTGATCAAGACGAACATGACGGTCAGTGGAGTTGGTGGAGGTGATCCCATTGGTGCCAAGGGGGTGGCTTCTATGGAGTTGACCGTCGGGAGCAAGACTATTGCTACGGCTTTCTTCGTCTCCGAGGTGCAAGGTAACTTCAGTTTAATCCTTGGTCGAGATTGGATTCATGCAAATAAATGTATTCCATCTACCTTGCATCAATATCTCATTCAGTGGATCGGCGACGAAGTTGAGATTGTTCATGGTGACAATTCTTCCTTTGTTGCAACGGCCGATTCCGACTCTCTTAGTGCAAATGAGAAGGTCCAATGTTTGTCGGGCATGGATTTGACCGACTATGAGCTGATCAGTTGCACTAAGGATGGTTTTGTTCCTGCTACATTAAAGCCGATGGAAAATCGGTTAAATTACTTGCTGTAATTAATGGAGCAACAAAATCAACAGAGACAAACTGGTCAGACCGCTTCTGGAAACCGGTCAGACCGGTTTGGATCTAAACAGCGCCGATCGAGCCAAACCGGTCAGACCGCTTCTGGGAACCGGTCAGACCGGTTTGCGTCTGAACAGTGGCTTCAAGACCGAATTGATCATTATCGAGAACATTCGGCCGGTACATTCGAAGCCATTGAAGATCTTGGTGATATGGATAAGCTGGGTCAAGGTTTTACATCAGCTGATCCTTTAGAAAAAATAGATATTGGTGATGGTACTATTCCTAGGCCTACTTTTGTAAACAAAAATTTATCGGCTGAGTTTAAAGCCGAATTAATAAATTTGTTGAAAGAATATGTCGATTGTTTTGCTTGAGAGTACCGTGAGATGCCTGGTTTAAGTCGTGACTTAGTTGAGCATCGTTTACCAATAAAAGCCGGTTTTAGACCTTTTAAACAATCGGCTAGACGTTTTAATCCCGCTATTTATGACCGAATAAAAGAAGAGATTAATCGTTTATTAGATGCTGGTTTTATTCGGACTTGTCGTTATGCGGAGTGGATTTCTAATATTGTTCCCGTTGAAAAGAAAGATTCGGGAAAACTTAGAGTTTGTATTGATTTTAGAGATCTTAATAAAGCCACTCCAAAAGATTCATATCCCATGCCTATAGCCGATGTCTTAATCAATGAAGCTTCTGGACATCGTGTTGTTAGTTTCCTTGATGGTAATGCCGGATATAATCAAATATTCATGGCCGAAGAGGATATGCACAAAACGGCCTTTCAATGTCCGGGATTTATTGGTTTGTTTGAGTGGGTGGTTATGACTTTTGGATTAAAGAATGCCGGTGCAACTTATCAAAGAGCTATGAATTTAATCTTTCATGATTTACTTGGTGTTATTGTGGAAGTGTATATTGATGATATTGTAGTTAAATCGGATGGCTTGGATTCTCATTTAGCCGATTTAAAACTTGCTCTTGAGAGGATGCGACGGTATGGCTTGAAGATGAATCCACTCAAATGTGCTTTTGGTGTTTCGGCTGGGAAGTTTCTTGGGTTTGTTATTCATGAGAATGGAATAGAAGTTGATCCCAAGAGAATTGAAGCTATGAAGAAAGTCGAAGCTCCTACTCTCAAAAAGGATTTGCAAAAGTTTCTAGGCAAGGTAAATTTCTTGAGAAGATTTATAATTAACTTATCTGGAAAGGTTGATGCTTTTACTCCTTTACTTCGGTTGAAAAATGAAGCCGATTTTACCTGGGGGGCAAAACAGCAAGAAGCTTTTGAGAAAATTAAAGAATATTTATCTTCACCACCGGTGCTTCGGGCGCCTAAGCGAGGAGTTCCGTTTAGACTTTATGTGGTGGCTGAAGATAGAACTATTGGGGCTGTTTTGACTCAAGAAATCGGCAACAAGGAGCATGTGATCGCTTATGTAAGCCGACGGCTCATTGATGCAGAAACAAGGTATACTTTCATTGAGAAGTTGTGTTTGTCCTTGTACCATGCTTGCACTCAATTGAGGCATTATTTATTATCTAGCACATGCATCGTGTTGTGTCAAACCGATGTAATTAAACATATGTTGCAAAAACCGATTTCTAGCGGAAGAATCGGTAAATGGGCTTATGCTTTAGTTGAGTATGATTTGGCTTGTGAACCTTTAAAATCAATGAAAAGCCAAATTGTAGCTGATTTTATTGTTGAACATCGGATAAATGATACTTGTGAATTCGACGTCGGCTATGTTGCCTGTACACCATGGAGATTATACTTTGATGGATCGGTTTGCAATGATGGACAAGGAATTGGTGCTGTTTTGATTTCTCCAAGTGGTGCCGTCTTTGAGTTTTCAAACCGATTGGAAGAAAAGCGAACCAATAATCAAGTTGAATATGAAGCTCTTCTATTTGACTTGGAATTTTTGCAAGACATGGGAGTAAAACATGTTGAAGCTTTTGGTGATTTGCTCCTGGTGGTACAACAAGTGTCAACGGTATGCCAATGCTATAATGGTTCATTAAATGCATATCTTGATAGATGCCTTGATATTATATCTTCTTTTGATGAATTTACAATCAAACATATTCCAAGAGAAAAGAATAACAAGGCAAACACTCTGGCTCAGAAAGCATCTGGTTATATGGTTGCAAAGAAATATTTCTATCTCCAAAAACCGATGCAAACAAAAGCCGAGGTTCTGGTTCTGGACGAACCGGTCACACCGGTTTCAGAAACCGGTCAAACCGGTTTGACTGCCAGAACCGGTCTGACCGGTTCTGAAACCGGTCTGACTGCTTCGACCCCTGACAGAAGCGAAAATCTTTTGGATGATGCTAATCAATCCAAAGTTGAAGATCAGGATTGGAGAGTGCCTATTATTACTTATTTGAAAGATCCTGGTCATGGTGCAGATAGAAATATTCGGCGAACATCATTTAAATATGTTTTGCTTGACGATGAACTTTATCGTCGAAACGCCGAAGATTTGTTGTTGAAATGTCTTGATTCGGATCAGGCCAAAGTTGCCATGGGTGAGGTCCATGAGGGTATTTGTGGTACACATCAATCGGCTCCAAAGATGAAGTGGTTACTTAGACGAGCCGGTTTCTATTGGCCTACTATGATGGCAGATTGTTTCAAGTATTACAAGGGATGTGAAGAATGTCAGAAGTTTGGAAATTTACAACTTGTTCCTGCTGCATTGATGCATCCTATTATTAGGCCATGGCCGTTCCGAGGTTGGGGATTGGATTTTATTGGACAAATTAATCCTTCATCATCAAAAGGACATCGTTTCGTGTTGGTTGCCACCGATTATTTCACTAAGTGGACCGAAGCAATTCCTTTGAAGAATATGACGCACCGAGAGGTAATTGAGTTTGTTACACAAAATATTATTCATAGATTCGGTATTCCTCAAACTTTGACAACGGATCAAGGTACTTCCTTTATGTCTAAAGAAGTACGTGAATTTGCCGAATCCTATAGAATTAAATTGCTCAATTCATCTCCATATTACGCTCAGGCTAATGGACAAGCCGAGTCAAGTAACAAAACTTTGATCAAGTTAATCAAGAAAAAGATAGAAGATAGTCCTAAGCGGTGGCACGAAGTTTTATCTGAGGCATTATGGGCTCATCGTATATCTAGACATGGTGCTACTAAGGTTACTCCTTTTGAGCTTGTTTATGGTCAAGAGGCCGTTTTACCTGTTGAGGTGAATCTGGATGCTTATAGATTGGCTAAGCAAAACGACCTTGATGCTGTTGATTACCACAACTTGATGTTGGACAATATTGATGAGGTAACCGACAAGCGATTGAAAGCTTTGAAGGAAATTGAGAAAGATAAGCTTCGAGTTGCTAAAGCTTATAACAAGAAGGTGCGAGGAAAGTATTTTCAAATTGGTGAACTTGTTTGGAAGACGATCTTGCCTATTGGGACAAAAAGCAACAAGTTTGGTAAATGGTCACCAAGTTGGGAAGGGCCTTATAGAGTTGTCAAAGTCATTTTTGGGAATTCTTACATGTTAGAGACACTCAAAGGAGATCATTTGCCTAAAGCTATCAATGGAAGATACTTGAAGAAATTCTATCCAAGTGTTTGGCAAGATGCATGAAGACCAATGGCCGATATATTGTTTATATCGCCCTTAGTATAATTTTTAGCTCCTGAGTTATGAAATACTTGCTTTTTAGTTCTCAAGTTCACTAAAAACGCAGGGGGGTATGTGTTGACAGCCAAAATTGGTGCTGTCTTGGCCAAACCGGTCTGACCGGTTTGCCAAACCGGTCAGACCGGTTTGGTTCTGTAATTCGAGTAGGATTAGGATTCCGAGTTTAATCCCATATTGTAACCTATTCGAAAGGGGTAAGACTTCCCCGGCCTATAAATATAAAGGCTAGACGGCCGATTGAGGTATTCCAATCGAATCAAATACATTATCCTTTACTTTTTATCTCTCAAAGCCTAATCTCTTTCCAACCCCCATATTCTGTTCTTTGCTCGTCTCTACGACGTTCAAGGGCGTTCTATGTAACAACCCAAAATTTCCTATAGGCTTTGTTGAGTGCAAAAATTCGAATTTAAAATTTTTTGGTGAAATTGTGTGCATGCAAACCAACATATAAGAGTGTCTTCTTTTTTGCTCCCTAAATTCTTAGGCAATTTAAATTCAATTTAAAATCAATTTGAAGTGCTAAGGATGAAATAGTGTGATTTGGATTTATTTGGATTTATTTGGATTTTTGGTTGGTTTGAATTCAAATTCTAGATTTGAATTCAAACTCTAATTGACTAAACTAATTTCCAAATCTTATTCCTGTTCGTGGGCCGAAATCTCAAATCAAAAGTCCATCTTTCCACCTTTAACTCCTTTTCCGATCCAACCGACCAGCCGGCCTGCTCGGCCATTCGGCTCAGCAGCGGCCCGCTCTACCTCCCCGCCGCGTCCCCGCCGCGTCGCTCTCTCTCTCTCTCACTGACCGCCGGACCCCACCTGTCAGCTTTACCCCTCACCTCGCGTCATCTCCTTCCTCGCGACGCCGCTCCCTCTCTCCCGCGGCCGAGCGCCCGTGACCCAACCACCCGACCTCCTGTGCGGCCCGTTGCGATGGCAACACGTGTCCGCGGCCGTCCCCAACTCCCATCTCGCCGTCCGTGCCGCGAAGCCCTAGCCGCCGCCCTATAAATCGGAGCACCGGGAGCCTTCCCTGTTCGAGCCGCCGCCGCCGCCCCCTTGGGGTCTAGATCCAATTCGAGGGGGAGAGAGTGGGAGAAGAAGACGAGGAAGCCAGTGGAGGAGGAGCCAAGGGGAGAAGAGAAGCCGGTCACCTTCCCCGCGTCGACACCGAGCACCGGAGCGCCGCCGTCCGTGGACTCGCCGACGAGGAGCCGGACCTGGGACGGGAGCAGGCGCACGAGGACCGCCGGACTGCGACGAGCCTTCCCCGAGCTGCAGCGTACGACGACGTGACCCCTAGGTGAGCGTCGCCGAGTTCCCCCATCTTCTCTGTCTCCGGCCGATTTCCACCACCGCGCGAGCTCGTCGAGCCTAGCCTTTCTCTGTGTTGCCAGCCTTCGAGCTGTGCGTGTCTTCTGCAGGAACCCAACGCCGCTGTCGCACCCGCAACCCGCCGTCGCTTGTACCCGCAGCCGAGGCCCGCCACGGCCGAGCCTTGCTCGCCGCGCGCGCGAACGCCGAGGCCACGCGCGGCCGTGGGTGACCACGTGCCCGCGCGTGTGCACCCAGGTGCGTTCCAGCAGCTGCTGGAACTGCACGCGCACTTGCACATCCCCTTTCCGAGCACTTTTACGCCAAAACCCCGTGTCGCCGTCGTGCTCGCCGGCGTTCATGTCCATGTCGCCGCCGTTCGCGTCGGTAAGCCCAAGCCAAACCCTAATCCTGGCCTTGTTCACCCCGTCCGTGACCGTCAAGCCCTAGCGCTGCTGTTCCGACCATCCTAGACCCGAGCCGACCCTTTTCCGGCCAGTTCCGCCGTCGAACTTCGCCGCCGGCGCGTTCCAGTGCGCGCCGCGCGCGCGTCGTGTCGCGCCGTGGCTATGCCACACGCAGGACCACACCAGCAGCACACACGCGCACCCACAGAAGATCCCAGTCGGCCACAAATCGATCCCGTGCACCCGGCTCTCGTGGACCCATCTCACGGTGCACCGTGGACTCAGTCCACCAGACCCGATCCAACAGCCATCCCTTCGTGGGCCGAATGCTCGCGTTTAAGTCTGTTTAACACCCTTGAACTCTTCCGACCCATTCGCTTTCGGCCCAGTTCCAGCCCAGCCAGCGTTTATCCTTTTTCTTTTCTTTTTAACAGCGCTGACGCATGGGACCCACCTGTCATACTCTGTGAGTCACTGACACATGGGGCCCACTGACCAGAGTTGACCCGCTAACCGTTGACCCCGTTGACCGTTGACCGGTCAACGTTGACGTCAGCAGGGCCCACTGCTGACGTCATCCTAGGCGGACCCCACTGCTGACGTCAGCATGACGTCATGCTGACGTCAGCAGGCTAATTAATTGTCTGTTTTCTTTTTCGGTAATTATTTAATATTTTCTGAAAATGATTTAAACTTCGAAAATTAATAATAAATCAACCGTAGCTCAGAAAAATATGAAACCAGTTTCTATATTTTTCTAAAATCATGAACTACGCGTTAGTGTAGAGGTTGGTGTTATTTGGGTCTTCTTTCGTCGCTGTTTTAGTGTTTCTTTGCTAGTAGTCGCGTCTTATTTTATTTTCGCTCAACCCTAGGAGCTCCGGAGAGTCAGGAGGAGCCGGACTACTACAACAACTGCTTTGACGAGGACGAAGACCTTTGCCCAGGTTCACGCCCAACCATCTCTGAAATACCTATTAGACATGCAGACTAGTATGCTAGCGCTTTACTTTACTTGCATGATAAACCTGCACTGCCTTTGATATTATCCTGTTACCTTGCTACCTACTACTCACTTTATATATATATGCTATGCTATGCATGTGTTGGGATGGTTGTGATTGATCCTCTTGGCGTGAGTTGTGGGTGGTTTCGGAGGAGTAGTGCAGCTAGGCGGTGTAAGCGAGTAAATAACAACTCGATCGTTGATCGAGGTGCTGAGGGGCTGCACTCGGGCAGTCCCTATGGGGTACCTGTTGCGGGTACATGGTTACTGGTTACTTGGGGTTGGTACTCGGTGAGTACCTGAGGAGTTTGGGCGGCAATACCTGTTATGGGTGCCGATTGCGGACCGTTGCGGCGGATCGCTTGTGATGCAGATACTCGCTTTACCGAACAATTAAGGACCGAGTCGTGCCCCCACTTCGGACTTGGGAATTACCGTGCTCACCATCTACCCAGTATGGGGAGGGTTCCAGCAAGCCTATTCTAGTGCGGCGCCGAGACTGTAGGAGAATCGAGTTTGATATGTGTAGGGGGGATTCGTTGCGGCGTAATCTCCCTGATTTACCACGGCCCCCGACTGGCCCCGGTGGGAAGGTTTCACGACCCTGGGGCAGATGTTAGATCGGATGTTTCCCGAGCCCAGGGAGACAGGATTGGCGCCGTTACTGTTTAGGGTCTTTGCTGTGGGCTGCGTCTCAGGTTGGTTGCGGACTAGCCTTGCAGCCCGGATGGATTCCTGGAGTGCCACCTCTGCAGAGTGTAAACTATACGTATAGCCGTGTCCACGGTTACGGACGACCCATTTCTGAGAAGCCCCGGCTAGCATGGGAATCTGCTTTCTTACCTCATCCTTGATTCGGGTTATGAGAGATTGGTCCAGCTGAGGCTGTTGAGACGAGGTGGGGAGGGAGCTCACCGAGTCGACTAGTGAGTGAAAGGTGTTGGTGGATAATGATTTGCGGGAACCTGCCGTGGCAGGACGAGCCCGATGGGAAAATGTGAGGCTGATGGTTGGTTCTGGGGAGCGGATGGATGTGTGTGTGAGCAGGAGTTGGTGTTGAGATGAAATTGGGCTATTGCTGCTGCTTGCATAAGAAACCCTGGCTTAAACCTTGTTTATTTCTATATCCTTAGAATAGGCCACTTTAAAGCTTGCATCATATTATGGTTGGTGACGTGGACCTGTCCCATTTCCTTGGGGACAGACTTTGGGTTCTCAGGTGAAGACCCCGACCACGAGTTCAACCAGGACGGGTGGTACGACTGAAGGGTGTGCGCTATGCTCAAGGATGCCTGTGGAGGAGTGGTCCCTATAGTTCTAGCTACCGCTGCGCAGATGTTTCCTATTGTCGTTTTAGCCCAGAGGGCTTGTACCAGACGCTTTGTCTTTATATGAGTCATGTAATGAATCTTTTATCGTTGTATGGATGTGATATTCGACTGAGATGAGTTCTGTACGAGATAGCTGCTATTCCTGGGACTATCTCAAGGGTACAGGGAGTCGGGTTCTCGTCGGTGAGAATCCGGTTCGTCACAGTTGGTATCAGAGCCATACTTGACCGTAGCGCGTAACCCATAGAACGGAAACTTAGGACAGAAACTCTAACTGAGTCCTCTATTTTATATGAAACCCCTTGGACTATTTGAAAACTATATCTAAGTACATCTCATCTATTTACAAACTTTTACCCTTACCTTACCTTACTAACTTGCTAACTTACTAACAACCCACTAACTGTCTGGCAGATGGAAGGAAGATCGGCAGATGAACGACGGGAGATCAGGACCACAGGAGCAGACTGTGGAGGTTTGGCAGTGCTTCTGAGGGAGGTGCTGCGTACAGTGGGGATAGATGTGGATAACGTCTTCTACGAGGGATGGACCTACGGACCTGGAGAGGGAGTACACACCCGGTTGCAGATGGTTGTACCCAACATCCCTGGACGACCAAGGTCACTGATGCTACGAGCAGCTACCAGCGAGAGCACTTTCAGTCGGGCAGTGCAGACTATAGCTATGAGGATACTCCGACTTGCCACACTTGTGTACCAGAGTCAGCTCAGCCACACTCATTTCCGGTATCTACCGCGAGCTCTTGAAGATCCGACAGACAGAGACGCAGTCAGCTTGCAGGCTCACGCAGCAGACCGAGAGCGGAACGTGACCTTACGAACCTCAGTTCAGTGCATGATTGAGCAGGAGTACTTGAACATTGGCCTAGAAGAGAAAGTTGCCAAGCTGAAAGAGAAGGTATGGAAGCAAGACCTCCAGCTGATGGAGAAGGACAACAGGATCGCCTTACTTGAGGAGCAACTCAGAGCTAAAACAAGGGAAGTCAGGAACTTGGAGTACGAAGCTAGCAACAACAGGCAGTTGGCAGGACTGATCCGAGCAACTCACCATGCTCGAGATGTCCGCCTGGAAGATCAACTCACAGAAAAAGACAAGGAACTGGCAGCCAAGGAAGAAGAGATAGAAAGTCTGAAGGAGGAAGTATACTGGTTGGACAGTCACAACTCAGAACTACAAGGAGAAGAGTGGACGAAACTACCAGCTGATGAAGTACCTGAGTCTTCAACAGATTATGGCAAAGGATGAAGCCCGAAGGACCCTTAGTAGTTGGGTAAGATCAGACAGGAAGAGGGTAGCAGAAATGATCGCAGTGAACCAAGGACTACCAGAAGAACGCAGAGTTGAACCCAGAACAGAGAACTACAGAGTTTCACCAAGCCGAGTTGAGCCGATACCACTACCTGAGGCTCAAACCTTTACTCCCGAGATGACAAGACTGAGACAAGAACTGGCACACTTAGAGAGGCAGTTGACAGAACCTGAGATGGACATAGTGAGGTTGGCAGCGCGCCTCACGGACACCCACCGAGACAGCAGGCAGTGATCAAGCAGCAGACAGAGACTGAGGCTGTGAGGTTGGCAGCGCGCCTCACAAGCACTTTCAGCAGAATGAGACAGATGCAGTAGGCAGTATCAGCAGATGTCAGCAGAGGATGAGAGTTGTATCTATCTCCATGAGTAGATGTTTAGACTTAGTAGATCATGACCACCTTTTGGCTCAGCCACGATGTAGCATTCGCTTAGATGTACTAATCCTCAAGGTTCCAGGAGCTGACCTCGGGATAGTACTCATGTCTAGGGTGTAATGCTGTAATGATTGATCGATCTTTTTGGCTGTTCTTGCAGTTTTATTGTTGTTCATCTTGAGTGTACTTTAGTGTTGAGTCTATTTCATGTGTGCAGCTCCTACTCTAGTTACGCTAACCTAACCCTTACCGACCGCCACTAAATCTGCTCTATGGCAAATACAGCAAGATGTCGATCCGAAGATCCAACCGACTGATTGCACGTTTTGAGGAAGCCGAGCAAGAAGAGGCAGCAATGGCAGCTAGAGGCAGAGGACGTGTCAGAGGCCGTGGTCGTGGAAGAGCAGCAGTTGCAGTTAGAGGTAGAGGTCGTGGACGCGCAGCAGGCGTGCTCCAGCCCGAGAACAATGCACCAGGAGAAGAACAGGAAGTGGAAATGCAAGAACCAGCAGTGGAACCTCAGCAGAACCAGCAGAACAACCAGCACCCACCGCCACCGCCTAACTTGGCAGAAGTAATGACTACTCAGACACAGCTGATGCAACAGATGGCACAGGCCAATACTCAGATGATGCAAGCTATGCAACAGATGCAGGGAAACCAGAACCAGAACCGTCAGGGACACCGTGAAGAAGACCTACAAAGGAAGATCGAAAGGTTCATCAGGCTGAAAGCACCCACCTTCGACTACTCGGACGAACCACTCGATGCACACGACTGGTTGCGTACCATCGAGACGAAGCTGGACCTGACAGACTACACTGAAGAGGAATGTGTTGCCCTTGCGGCGCACCAACTTGAAGGAGCAGCAAAAGCGTGGTGGGAGAGCTATTGTGACTCTTACGCGAACCCAGCTCAGATCACCTGGCTAGAGTTTTGTGAAGCTTTCAAGGAGTACCACATACCAGAACAAGTCATGGTGCATAAAGCAATGGAATTCAGGACAATGACCCAAGGAAGTTTGTCTGTAGCTGAGTACGCTCGACACTTTGCTAAGATGTCAAGGTACGCTCCTGAAGATGTCAACACTGAGAAGAAGAAGCAGTTTTGGTTCCAGCGTGGTTTACACAGAGGTCTGAGGACAGCACTCGCAGCGAGTTCACACAGGTCACTAAGAGAGTTGATTGACAGGGCTATCGCAGTTGAGAAGGAAAGAGTGGGACTTGAAGATACCTGGCGAGAGAAGAAAAGAAAGGCTGAACAGTTGCACAACCACAGACTAAGTCAGAGGCCGAGGAGTGGCCAGAGCAACATGCTCAGGAGAAGCTTTCAGCAGAGCAACAACCAAGGAAGCTCAGGGTTCAACAAAAACAGCTACCAGGGTAACCGAGGCAGTAACAGCAACAGTTTTGGCAGCAGAGGTAACAACTACAACAGCTTTGGTAACAGAAACAACAGCTACTCAAGTCAGGGAAACCCCAACTGGAAGCCGAACAACACACCCAGAATTGGTGGAGGGACCACAGTGGTCTGTTTTGCTTGTGGGAAGCCCGGTCACAAGTCCTTTGACTGTCCGGAGAAGAGGAACAAACAAACCCCAGCCAAGGCACCGGCACCTGGAGGACAAGACAGGCAGCCAACTTCAGTGCAGAGGGGACGCCTCAACCACTTGACAGAGGAAGAAGCCGAGGACGCTCCCGACGTTGTGCTCGGTGAGTTTTTAGTAAATGGCATTCCAGCTTTGATATTGTTTGACTCTGGAGCAACTGGATCTTATATCTCGACAAAGTTTGTGAGAAAGCAGTCACCCCCGACAATACCTAAAGCTAGACCTATAGTCACTACTTCTCCCTTAGGAGAGCTTAGGTGCACTTTAGAGTGCCCCGCAGTTAGACTGTTGATAGGAGGCCAGGAGTTTGAAGGAAACTTGACAGTCCTGGAATCGGATGGAATTGACGTGATACTAGGAATGGATTGGCTTACAGAGCACAAAGGAATAATCAGTTGCTCACCCAGAACAGTTGAATTGACACACCCTAGCGGAGTCAAAGTAACAGCAGAGCCACAAAGAAAAACAAGGAAGAAATCTAGAACATGTATTCTAAGGCAGTTGGTATACTCCATTGAGAAACAGACGATCGAAGAAGTACCTGTAGTATGTGAGTACCCGGACGTGTTTCCCGAGGATCTACCAGGACTACCACCAGACCGAGACGTAGAGTTCATAATCGAACTGCAACCAGGCACAGGGCCTATTGCTAAGAGACCGTACAGAATGTCAGTGGAAGAGCTGGAAGAACTCAAGAAGCAGCTGAAAGAGATGCTTGAAAGTGGTGTGATTCGACCAAGTGCATCCCCATGGGGATCGCCAGTGTTGTTTGTGAAGAAGAAAGATGGATCAATGCGCATGTGCGTAGACTATCGATCTTTGAACGCAGTGACGATCAAGAACAAGTACCCATTACCCCGGATTGACGACTTGCTAGATCAGTTGAAGAAAGCCAAATACTTCAGTAAGATTGATCTGAGATCGGGATACCACCAGATGAAGATTAGAGAAGGTGACATTCCCAAGACAGCTTTTGTGACTCGGTACGGGCAGTACGAGTTCACCGTTGTGTCTTTTGGATTGACCAACGCACCTGCTTACTTCATGAACATGATGAACAAGGTATTCATGGAGGAACTAGACAAGTTCGTAGTGGTGTTCATTGACGACATACTAGTTTACTCAGAAACAGCCGAAGAACATGAGAAGCATCTGAGGATTGTACTAGAGAGGCTGAGGCAGCATCAACTCTACGGGAAGTTCAGCAAGTGTGAATTTTGGTTAGAGAAAGTAGCCTTTTTGGGTCACGTGTTGACAGCTGAGGGCGTAGCAGTCGACCCAGAAAAGATTGAGGCAGTAGCAGATTGGAAGCAGCCGAAGAGTGTCACGGAGATCCGGAGCTTTCTGGGATTGGCAGGATACTATAGAAGATTCATTGAGAACTTCTCCAAGATTGCCAAGCCAATGACCGAACTACTCAAGAACAATGTCCCATTCGAGTGGACGGACAAATGTGAAAGGAGTTTTCAAGAACTCAAGCACAAACTCACTACAACTCCAGTATTGACCCTGCCAGATATTCGCAAAGATTTCGTAGTCTATTGCGATGCCTCAAGACAAGGTTTGGGATGTGTTCTGATGCAAGAGGGCAAGGTTGTTGCTTATGCATCAAGGCAGCTGAGGAAACATGAGGAAAACTACCCCACGCACGACTTGGAACTGGCAGCAGTGGTACATGCATTGAAGATCTGGAGGCACTATCTGATTGGCAACAAGTGCGATATCTACACGGACCACAAAAGTTTGAAGTATTTCTTCACCCAATCTGAACTGAACATGAGACAAAGGAGATGGTTAGAACTGATCAAAGATTATGATTTGGAGATACACTACCATCCTGGCAAAGCTAACGTAGTGGCAGATGCCTTGAGCCGAAAAAGCTATTGCAACAACTTGATGATAGAAGAAAGTCAGCCAGAACTAGCAAAGGAATTGTACATGCTGAAACTCGAGCTAGTAGAAGAAGGAAAACCCCAGGAAATGAGAGTGAGGTATAACCTAGAAGACCGAATCAAAGAAGCACAAGGAAAGTGTCCAGAAATCCAAGGAGTAAAGGAGGATATTCAACGAGGAGTAGCACCTGACTACCGGATTGATGAAGCAGGGACAGTATGGCTGAAGGATCGTATTTGTGTACCACAGGACGAGGAAATCAGGAGAACAATTCTCTCAGAAGCTCACAAGTCCAAGTACTCAATACACCCAGGATGCACTAAGATGTATCAGGATCTGAAGGATAAGTTCTGGTGGAAGAAAATGAGAGAGGACATAGCAGAGTATGTAGCCAAGTGCGACTCTTGTCGAAGAATCAAAGCAGAACATCAAAGACCAGCAGGACTGCTGAAACCACTGGAAATTCCAATGTGGAAGTGGGAAGATATTAGCATGGACTTCGTAGTTGGCCTACCCCGCACTCAGAAAGGGAATGATGCCATCTGGGTCGTAGTCGATCGACTGACAAAGGTAGCTCACTTCATACCAGTCAAAAGCACACACTCAGTAAGCAAACTAGCAGAACTGTACATAGACAACATTCTCAAACTGCATGGGGCACCAAAAAGTATTGTGTCAGACAGAGGACCCCAATTCACAGCTCAATTCTGGCAAAGCCTACATCAAGCCATCGGGACAACCTTGGAGTATAGCACAGCTTACCACCCTCAGACAGATGGGCAGACTGAAAGAGTGAACCAAGTTCTCGAAGATTTGTTAAGGGCTTGTGTTCTAGCATACAGCACAGACTGGGAGAAGAGTCTATCTTATGCGGAATTCTCCTACAACAACAGTTACCAGGCCAGCCTACAGATGTCACCCTTTGAAGCATTATATGGCAGAAAATGCAGAACACCTCTTATGTGGTCAGAGGTGGGAGAACGAACATTCTTTGGGCCTGACATGATTGTAGAGGCAGAAGAAAATGTGGCCAAGATCCGAGAGCACCTGAAGGCAGCTCAGAGCCGACAAAAGAGCTATGCAGAAAAAAGGAGACGAGATCTGGAGTTCGAAGCAGGGGACTTCGTCTACCTGAAAGTGTCACCCCTCAGAGGGCATAAGAGATTTCAAGTGAAAGGAAAGCTAGCACCCCGATTTGTTGGACCATACCAGATACTGGAGAGAGTAGGAAAGCTAGCCTACAAGCTAGACCTACCAGAGGAATTAGCGGGAGTACACCCAGTGTTCCATGTATCTCAGCTGAGAAAGTGTCTGAGAGTGCCAGAACATGAGATCAAGACAGAGGCATTAGACCTACAGGACACCTTGGAGTACCTGGAGTACCCAGAGAGGATACTAGACAGAGCAGTCAAAGAGACCAGAAGCACAGCTATTCCGTTTTGCAAAGTACAGTGGAGCAATCACTCAGAAAGGGAAGCCACTTGGGAAAAGGAGTCAGTGCTGAAGGAGAAATACCCCCACTTGTTTAAACCATAGGTAATCACAAATCTCGAGGACGAGATTCTTGTGAGGGGGGGAGACTGTAACAACCCAAAATTTCCTATAGGCTTTGTTGAGTGCAAAAATTTGAATTTAAAAATTTTTGGTGAAATTGTGTGCATGCAAACCAACATATAAGAGTGTCTTCTTTTTTGCTCCCTAAATTCTTAGGCAATTTAAATTCAATTTAAAATCAATTTGAAGTGCTAAGGATGAAATAGTGTGATTTGGATTTATTTGGATTTATTTGGATTTTTGGTTGGTTTGAATTCAAATTCTAGATTTGAATTCAAACTCTAATTGACTAAACTAATTTCCAAATCTTATTCTTGTTCGTGGGCCGAAATCTCAAATCAAAAGTCCATCTTTCCACCTTTAACTCCTTTTCCGATCCAACCGACCAGCCGGCCTGCTCGGCCATTCGGCCCAGCAGCGGCCCGCTCTACCTCCCCGCCGCGTCCCCGCCGCGTCGCTCTCTCTCTCTCACTGACCGCCGGACCCCACCTGTCAGCTTTACCCCTCACCTCGCGTCATCTCCTTCCTCGCGACGCCGCTCCCTCTCTCCCGCGGCCGAGCGCCCGTGACCCAACCACCCGACCTCCTGTGCGGCCCGTTGCGATGGCAACACGTGTCCGCGGCCGTCCCCAACTCCCATCTCGCCGTCCGTGCCGCGAAGCCCTAGCCGCCGCCCTATAAATCGGAGCACCGGGAGCCTTCCCTGTTCGAGCCGCCGCCGCCGCCCCCTTGGGGTCTAGATCCAATTCGAGGGGGAGAGAGTGGGAGAAGAAGACGAGGAAGCCAGTGGAGGAGGAGCCAAGGGGAGAAGAGAAGCCGGTCACCTTCCCCGCGTCGACACCGAGCACCGGAGCGCCGCTGTCCGTGGTCTCGCCGACGAGGAGCCGGACCTGGGACAGGAGCAGGCGCACGAGGACCGCCGGACTGCGACGAGCCTTCCCCGAGCTGCAGCGTACGACGACGTGACCCCTAGGTGAGCGCCGCCGAGTTCCCCCATCTTCTCTGTCTCCGGCCGATTTCCACCGCCGCGCGAGCTCGTCGAGCCTAGCCTTTCTCTGTGTTGCCAGCCTTCGAGCTGTGCGTGTCTTCTGCAGGAACCCAACGCCGCTGTCGCACCCGCAACCCGCCGTCGCTTGTACCCGCAGCCGAGGCCCGCCACGGCCGAGCCTTGCTCGCCGCGCGCGCGAACGCCGAGGCCACGCGCGGCCGTGGGTGACCACGTGCCCGCGCGTGTGCACCCAGGTGCGTTCCAGCAGCTGCTGGAACTGCACGCGCACTTGCACATCCCCTTTCCGAGCACTTTTACGCCAAAACCCCGTGTCGCCGTCGTGCTCGCCGGCGTTCATGTCCATGTCGCCGCCGTTCGCGTCGGTAAGCCCAAGCCAAACCCTAATCCTGGCCTTGTTCACCCCGTCCGTGACCGTCAAGCCCTAGCGCTGCTGTTCCGACCATCCTAGACCCGAGCCGACCCTTTTCCGGCCAGTTCCGCCGTCGAACTTCGCCGCCGGCGCGTTCCAGTGCGCGCCGCGCCGTGGCTATGCCACACGCAGGACCACACCAGCAGCACACACGCGCACCCACAGAAGATCCCAGTCGGCCACAAATCGATCCCGTGCACCCGGCTCTCGTGGACCCATCTCACGGTGCACCGTGGACTCAGTCCACCAGACCCGATCCAACAGCCATCCCTTCGTGGGCCGAATGCTCGCGTTTAAGTCTGTTTAACACCCTTGAACTCTTCCGACCCATTCGCTTTCGGCCCAGTTCCAGCCCAGCCAGCGTTTATCCTTTTTCTTTTCTTTTTAACAGCGCTGACGCATGGGACCCACCTGTCATACTCTGTGAGTCACTGACACATGGGGCCCACTGACCAGAGTTGACCCGCTAACCGTTGACCCCGTTGACCGTTGACCGGTCAACGTTGACGTCAGCAGGGCCCACTGCTGACGTCATCCTAGGCGGACCCCACTGCTGACGTCAGCATGACGTCATGCTGACGTCAGCAGGCTAATTAATTGTCTGTTTTCTTTTTCGGTAATTATTTAATATTTTCTGAAAATGATTTAAACTTCGAAAATTAATAATAAATCAACCGTAGCTCAGAAAAATATGAAACCAGTTTCTATATTTTTCTAAAATCATGAACTACGCGTTAGTGTAGAGGTTGGTGTTATTTGGGTCTTCTTTCGTCGCTGTTTTAGTGTTTCTTTGCTAGTAGTCGCGTCTTATTTTATTTTCGCTCAACCCTAGGAGCTCCGGAGAGTCAGGAGGAGCCGGACTACTACAACAACTGCTTTGACGAGGACGAAGACCTTTGCCCAGGTTCACGCCCAACCATCTCTGAAATACCTATTAGACATGCAGACTAGTATGCTAGCGCTTTACTTTACTTGCATGATAAACCTGCACTGCCTTTGATATTATCCTGTTACCTTGCTACCTACTACTCACTTTATATATATATGCTATGCTATGCATGTGTTGGGATGGTTGTGATTGATCCTCTTGGCGTGAGTTGTGGGTGGTTTCGGAGGAGTAGTGCAGCTAGGCGGTGTAAGCGAGTAAATAACAACTCGATCGTTGATCGAGGTGCTGAGGGGCTGCACTCGGGCAGTCCCTATGGGGTACCTGTTGCGGGTACATGGTTACTGGTTACTTGGGGTTGGTACTCGGTGAGTACCTGAGGAGTTTGGGCGGCAATACCTGTTATGGGTGCCGATTGCGGACCGTTGCGGCGGATCGCTTGTGATGCAGATACTCGCTTTACCGAACAATTAAGGACCGAGTCGTGCCCCCACTTCGGACTTGGGAATTACCGTGCTCACCATCTACCCAGTATGGGGAGGGTTCCAGCAAGCCTATTCTAGTGCGGCGCCGAGACTGTAGGAGAATCGAGTTTGATATGTGTAGGGGGGATTCGTTGCGGCGTAATCTCCCTGATTTACCACGGCCCCCGACTGGCCCCGGTGGGAAGGTTTCACGACCCTGGGGCAGATGTTAGATCGGATGTTTCCCGAGCCCAGGGAGACAGGATTGGCGCCGTTACTGTTTAGGGTCTTTGCTGTGGGCTGCGTCTCAGGTTGGTTGCGGACTAGCCTTGCAGCCCGGATGGATTCCTGGAGTGCCACCTCTGCAGAGTGTAAACTATACGTATAGCCGTGTCCACGGTTACGGACGACCCATTTCTGAGAAGCCCCGGCTAGCATGGGAATCTGCTTTCTTACCTCATCCTTGATTCGGGTTATGAGAGATTGGTCCAGCTGAGGCTGTTGAGACGAGGTGGGGAGGGAGCTCACCGAGTCGACTAGTGAGTGAAAGGTGTTGGTGGATAATGATTTGCGGGAACCTGCCGTGGCAGGACGAGCCCGATGGGAAAATGTGAGGCTGATGGTTGGTTCTGGGGAGCGGATGGATGTGTGTGTGAGCAGGAGTTGGTGTTGAGATGAAATTGGGCTATTGCTGCTGCTTGCATAAGAAACCCTGGCTTAAACCTTGTTTATTTCTATATCCTTAGAATAGGCCACTTTAAAGCTTGCATCATATTATGGTTGGTGACGTGGACCTGTCCCATTTCCTTGGGGACAGACTTTGGGTTCTCAGGTGAAGACCCCGACCACGAGTTCAACCAGGACGGGTGGTACGACTGAAGGGTGTGCGCTATGCTCAAGGATGCCTGTGGAGGAGTGGTCCCTATAGTTCTAGCTACCGCTGCGCAGATGTTTCCTATTGTCGTTTTAGCCCAGAGGGCTTGTACCAGACGCTTTGTCTTTATATGAGTCATGTAATGAATCTTTTATCGTTGTATGGATGTGATATTCGACTGAGATGAGTTCTGTACGAGATAGCTGCTATTCCTGGGACTATCTCAAGGGTACAGGGAGTCGGGTTCTCGTCGGTGAGAATCCGGTTCGTCACAGTTGGTATCAGAGCCATACTTGACCGTAGCGCGTAACCCATAGAACGGAAACTTAGGACAGAAACTCTAACTGAGTCCTCTATTTTATATGAAACCCCTTGGACTATTTGAAAACTATATCTAAGTACATCTCATCTATTTACAAACTTTTACCCTTACCTTACCTTACTAACTTGCTAACTTACTAACAACCCACTAACTGTCTGGCAGATGGAAGGAAGATCGGCAGATGAACGACGGGAGATCAGGACCACAGGAGCAGACTGTGGAGGTTTGGCAGTGCTTCTGAGGGAGGTGCTGCGTACAGTGGGGATAGATGTGGATAACGTCTTCTACGAGGGATGGACCTACGGACCTGGAGAGGGAGTACACACCCGGTTGCAGATGGTTGTACCCAACATCCCTGGACGACCAAGGTCACTGATGCTACGAGCAGCTACCAGCGAGAGCACTTTCAGTCGGGCAGTGCAGACTATAGCTATGAGGATACTCCGACTTGCCACACTTGTGTACCAGAGTCAGCTCAGCCACACTCATTTCCGGTATCTACCGCGAGCTCTTGAAGATCCGACAGACAGAGACGCAGTCAGCTTGCAGGCTCACGCAGCAGACCGAGAGCGGAACGTGACCTTACGAACCTCAGTTCAGTGCATGATTGAGCAGGAGTACTTGAACATTGGCCTAGAAGAGAAAGTTGCCAAGCTGAAAGAGAAGGTATGGAAGCAAGACCTCCAGCTGATGGAGAAGGACAACAGGATCGCCTTACTTGAGGAGCAACTCAGAGCTAAAACAAGGGAAGTCAGGAACTTGGAGTACGAAGCTAGCAACAACAGGCAGTTGGCAGGACTGATCCGAGCAACTCACCATGCTCGAGATGTCCGCCTGGAAGATCAACTCACAGAAAAAGACAAGGAACTGGCAGCCAAGGAAGAAGAGATAGAAAGTCTGAAGGAGGAAGTATACTGGTTGGACAGTCACAACTCAGAACTACAAGGAGAAGAGTGGACGAAACTACCAGCTGATGAAGTACCTGAGTCTTCAACAGATTATGGCAAAGGATGAAGCCCGAAGGACCCTTAGTAGTTGGGTAAGATCAGACAGGAAGAGGGTAGCAGAAATGATCGCAGTGAACCAAGGACTACCAGAAGAACGCAGAGTTGAACCCAGAACAGAGAACTACAGAGTTTCACCAAGCCGAGTTGAGCCGATACCACTACCTGAGGCTCAAACCTTTACTCCCGAGATGACAAGACTGAGACAAGAACTGGCACACTTAGAGAGGCAGTTGACAGAACCTGAGATGGACATAGTGAGGTTGGCAGCGCGCCTCACGGACACCCACCGAGACAGCAGGCAGTGATCAAGCAGCAGACAGAGACTGAGGCTGTGAGGTTGGCAGCGCGCCTCACAAGCACTTTCAGCAGAATGAGACAGATGCAGTAGGCAGTATCAGCAGATGTCAGCAGAGGATGAGAGTTGTATCTATCTCCATGAGTAGATGTTTAGACTTAGTAGATCATGACCACCTTTTGGCTCAGCCACGATGTAGCATTCGCTTAGATGTACTAATCCTCAAGGTTCCAGGAGCTGACCTCGGGATAGTACTCATGTCTAGGGTGTAATGCTGTAATGATTGATCGATCTTTTTGGCTGTTCTTGCAGTTTTATTGTTGTTCATCTTGAGTGTACTTTAGTGTTGAGTCTATTTCATGTGTGCAGCTCCTACTCTAGTTACGCTAACCTAACCCTTACCGACCGCCACTAAATCTGCTCTATGGCAAATACAGCAAGATGTCGATCCGAAGATCCAACCGACTGATTGCACGTTTTGAGGAAGCCGAGCAAGAAGAGGCAGCAATGGCAGCTAGAGGCAGAGGACGTGTCAGAGGCCGTGGTCGTGGAAGAGCAGCAGTTGCAGTTAGAGGTAGAGGTCGTGGACGCGCAGCAGGCGTGCTCCAGCCCGAGAACAATGCACCAGGAGAAGAACAGGAAGTGGAAATGCAAGAACCAGCAGTGGAACCTCAGCAGAACCAGCAGAACAACCAGCACCCACCGCCACCGCCTAACTTGGCAGAAGTAATGACTACTCAGACACAGCTGATGCAACAGATGGCACAGGCCAATACTCAGATGATGCAAGCTATGCAACAGATGCAGGGAAACCAGAACCAGAACCGTCAGGGACACCGTGAAGAAGACCTACAAAGGAAGATCGAAAGGTTCATCAGGCTGAAAGCACCCACCTTCGACTACTCGGACGAACCACTCGATGCACACGACTGGTTGCGTACCATCGAGACGAAGCTGGACCTGACAGACTACACTGAAGAGGAATGTGTTGCCCTTGCGGCGCACCAACTTGAAGGAGCAGCAAAAGCGTGGTGGGAGAGCTATTGTGACTCTTACGCGAACCCAGCTCAGATCACCTGGCTAGAGTTTTGTGAAGCTTTCAAGGAGTACCACATACCAGAACAAGTCATGGTGCATAAAGCAATGGAATTCAGGACAATGACCCAAGGAAGTTTGTCTGTAGCTGAGTACGCTCGACACTTTGCTAAGATGTCAAGGTACGCTCCTGAAGATGTCAACACTGAGAAGAAGAAGCAGTTTTGGTTCCAGCGTGGTTTACACAGAGGTCTGAGGACAGCACTCGCAGCGAGTTCACACAGGTCACTAAGAGAGTTGATTGACAGGGCTATCGCAGTTGAGAAGGAAAGAGTGGGACTTGAAGATACCTGGCGAGAGAAGAAAAGAAAGGCTGAACAGTTGCACAACCACAGACTAAGTCAGAGGCCGAGGAGTGGCCAGAGCAACATGCTCAGGAGAAGCTTTCAGCAGAGCAACAACCAAGGAAGCTCAGGGTTCAACAAAAACAGCTACCAGGGTAACCGAGGCAGTAACAGCAACAGTTTTGGCAGCAGAGGTAACAACTACAACAGCTTTGGTAACAGAAACAACAGCTACTCAAGTCAGGGAAACCCCAACTGGAAGCCGAACAACACACCCAGAATTGGTGGAGGGACCACAGTGGTCTGTTTTGCTTGTGGGAAGCCCGGTCACAAGTCCTTTGACTGTCCGGAGAAGAGGAACAAACAAACCCCAGCCAAGGCACCGGCACCTGGAGGACAAGACAGGCAGCCAACTTCAGTGCAGAGGGGACGCCTCAACCACTTGACAGAGGAAGAAGCCGAGGACGCTCCCGACGTTGTGCTCGGTGAGTTTTTAGTAAATGGCATTCCAGCTTTGATATTGTTTGACTCTGGAGCAACTGGATCTTATATCTCGACAAAGTTTGTGAGAAAGCAGTCACCCCCGACAATACCTAAAGCTAGACCTATAGTCACTACTTCTCCCTTAGGAGAGCTTAGGTGCACTTTAGAGTGCCCCGCAGTTAGACTGTTGATAGGAGGCCAGGAGTTTGAAGGAAACTTGACAGTCCTGGAATCGGATGGAATTGACGTGATACTAGGAATGGATTGGCTTACAGAGCACAAAGGAATAATCAGTTGCTCACCCAGAACAGTTGAATTGACACACCCTAGCGGAGTCAAAGTAACAGCAGAGCCACAAAGAAAAACAAGGAAGAAATCTAGAACATGTATTCTAAGGCAGTTGGTATACTCCATTGAGAAACAGACGATCGAAGAAGTACCTGTAGTATGTGAGTACCCGGACGTGTTTCCCGAGGATCTACCAGGACTACCACCAGACCGAGACGTAGAGTTCATAATCGAACTGCAACCAGGCACAGGGCCTATTGCTAAGAGACCGTACAGAATGTCAGTGGAAGAGCTGGAAGAACTCAAGAAGCAGCTGAAAGAGATGCTTGAAAGTGGTGTGATTCGACCAAGTGCATCCCCATGGGGATCGCCAGTGTTGTTTGTGAAGAAGAAAGATGGATCAATGCGCATGTGCGTAGACTATCGATCTTTGAACGCAGTGACGATCAAGAACAAGTACCCATTACCCCGGATTGACGACTTGCTAGATCAGTTGAAGAAAGCCAAATACTTCAGTAAGATTGATCTGAGATCGGGATACCACCAGATGAAGATTAGAGAAGGTGACATTCCCAAGACAGCTTTTGTGACTCGGTACGGGCAGTACGAGTTCACCGTTGTGTCTTTTGGATTGACCAACGCACCTGCTTACTTCATGAACATGATGAACAAGGTATTCATGGAGGAACTAGACAAGTTCGTAGTGGTGTTCATTGACGACATACTAGTTTACTCAGAAACAGCCGAAGAACATGAGAAGCATCTGAGGATTGTACTAGAGAGGCTGAGGCAGCATCAACTCTACGGGAAGTTCAGCAAGTGTGAATTTTGGTTAGAGAAAGTAGCCTTTTTGGGTCACGTGTTGACAGCTGAGGGCGTAGCAGTCGACCCAGAAAAGATTGAGGCAGTAGCAGATTGGAAGCAGCCGAAGAGTGTCACGGAGATCCGGAGCTTTCTGGGATTGGCAGGATACTATAGAAGATTCATTGAGAACTTCTCCAAGATTGCCAAGCCAATGACCGAACTACTCAAGAACAATGTCCCATTCGAGTGGACGGACAAATGTGAAAGGAGTTTTCAAGAACTCAAGCACAAACTCACTACAACTCCAGTATTGACCCTGCCAGATATTCGCAAAGATTTCGTAGTCTATTGCGATGCCTCAAGACAAGGTTTGGGATGTGTTCTGATGCAAGAGGGCAAGGTTGTTGCTTATGCATCAAGGCAGCTGAGGAAACATGAGGAAAACTACCCCACGCACGACTTGGAACTGGCAGCAGTGGTACATGCATTGAAGATCTGGAGGCACTATCTGATTGGCAACAAGTGCGATATCTACACGGACCACAAAAGTTTGAAGTATTTCTTCACCCAATCTGAACTGAACATGAGACAAAGGAGATGGTTAGAACTGATCAAAGATTATGATTTGGAGATACACTACCATCCTGGCAAAGCTAACGTAGTGGCAGATGCCTTGAGCCGAAAAAGCTATTGCAACAACTTGATGATAGAAGAAAGTCAGCCAGAACTAGCAAAGGAATTGTACATGCTGAAACTCGAGCTAGTAGAAGAAGGAAAACCCCAGGAAATGAGAGTGAGGTATAACCTAGAAGACCGAATCAAAGAAGCACAAGGAAAGTGTCCAGAAATCCAAGGAGTAAAGGAGGATATTCAACGAGGAGTAGCACCTGACTACCGGATTGATGAAGCAGGGACAGTATGGCTGAAGGATCGTATTTGTGTACCACAGGACGAGGAAATCAGGAGAACAATTCTCTCAGAAGCTCACAAGTCCAAGTACTCAATACACCCAGGATGCACTAAGATGTATCAGGATCTGAAGGATAAGTTCTGGTGGAAGAAAATGAGAGAGGACATAGCAGAGTATGTAGCCAAGTGCGACTCTTGTCGAAGAATCAAAGCAGAACATCAAAGACCAGCAGGACTGCTGAAACCACTGGAAATTCCAATGTGGAAGTGGGAAGATATTAGCATGGACTTCGTAGTTGGCCTACCCCGCACTCAGAAAGGGAATGATGCCATCTGGGTCGTAGTCGATCGACTGACAAAGGTAGCTCACTTCATACCAGTCAAAAGCACACACTCAGTAAGCAAACTAGCAGAACTGTACATAGACAACATTCTCAAACTGCATGGGGCACCGAAAAGTATTGTGTCAGACAGAGGACCCCAATTCACAGCTCAATTCTGGCAAAGCCTACATCAAGCCATCGGGACAACCTTGGAGTATAGCACAGCTTACCACCCTCAGACAGATGGGCAGACTGAAAGAGTGAACCAAGTTCTCGAAGATTTGTTAAGGGCTTGTGTTCTAGCATACAGCACAGACTGGGAGAAGAGTCTATCTTATGCGGAATTCTCCTACAACAACAGTTACCAGGCCAGCCTACAGATGTCACCCTTTGAAGCATTATATGGCAGAAAATGCAGAACACCTCTTATGTGGTCAGAGGTGGGAGAACGAACATTCTTTGGGCCTGACATGATTGTAGAGGCAGAAGAAAATGTGGCCAAGATCCGAGAGCACCTGAAGGCAGCTCAGAGCCGACAAAAGAGCTATGCAGAAAAAAGGAGACGAGATCTGGAGTTCGAAGCAGGGGACTTCGTCTACCTGAAAGTGTCACCCCTCAGAGGGCATAAGAGATTTCAAGTGAAAGGAAAGCTAGCACCCCGATTTGTTGGACCATACCAGATACTGGAGAGAGTAGGAAAGCTAGCCTACAAGCTAGACCTACCAGAGGAATTAGCGGGAGTACACCCAGTGTTCCATGTATCTCAGCTGAGAAAGTGTCTGAGAGTGCCAGAACATGAGATCAAGACAGAGGCATTAGACCTACAGGACACCTTGGAGTACCTGGAGTACCCAGAGAGGATACTAGACAGAGCAGTCAAAGAGACCAGAAGCACAGCTATTCCGTTTTGCAAAGTACAGTGGAGCAATCACTCAGAAAGGGAAGCCACTTGGGAAAAGGAGTCAGTGCTGAAGGAGAAATACCCCCACTTGTTTAAACCATAGGTAATCACAAATCTCGAGGACGAGATTCTTGTGAGGGGGGGAGACTGTAACAACCCAAAATTTCCTATAGGCTTTGTTGAGTGCAAAAATTTGAATTTAAAAATTTTTGGTGAAATTGTGTGCATGCAAACCAACATATAAGAGTGTCTTCTTTTTTGCTCCCTAAATTCTTAGGCAATTTAAATTCAATTTAAAATCAATTTGAAGTGCTAAGGATGAAATAGTGTGATTTGGATTTATTTGGATTTATTTGGATTTTTGGTTGGTTTGAATTCAAATTCTAGATTTGAATTCAAACTCTAATTGACTAAACTAATTTCCAAATCTTATTCTTGTTCGTGGGCCGAAATCTCAAATCAAAAGTCCATCTTTCCACCTTTAACTCCTTTTCCGATCCAACCGACCAGCCGGCCTGCTCGGCCATTCGGCCCAGCAGCGGCCCGCTCTACCTCCCCGCCGCGTCCCCGCCGCGTCGCTCTCTCTCTCTCACTGACCGCCGGACCCCACCTGTCAGCTTTACCCCTCACCTCGCGTCATCTCCTTCCTCGCGACGCCGCTCCCTCTCTCCCGCGGCCGAGCGCCCGTGACCCAACCACCCGACCTCCTGTGCGGCCCGTTGCGATGGCAACACGTGTCCGCGGCCGTCCCCAACTCCCATCTCGCCGTCCGTGCCGCGAAGCCCTAGCCGCCGCCCTATAAATCGGAGCACCGGGAGCCTTCCCTGTTCGAGCCGCCGCCGCCGCCCCCTTGGGGTCTAGATCCAATTCGAGGGGGAGAGAGTGGGAGAAGAAGACGAGGAAGCCAGTGGAGGAGGAGCCAAGGGGAGAAGAGAAGCCGGTCACCTTCCCCGCGTCGACACCGAGCACCGGAGCGCCGCTGTCCGTGGTCTCGCCGACGAGGAGCCGGACCTGGGACAGGAGCAGGCGCACGAGGACCGCCGGACTGCGACGAGCCTTCCCCGAGCTGCAGCGTACGACGACGTGACCCCTAGGTGAGCGCCGCCGAGTTCCCCCATCTTCTCTGTCTCCGGCCGATTTCCACCGCCGCGCGAGCTCGTCGAGCCTAGCCTTTCTCTGTGTTGCCAGCCTTCGAGCTGTGCGTGTCTTCTGCAGGAACCCAACGCCGCTGTCGCACCCGCAACCCGCCGTCGCTTGTACCCGCAGCCGAGGCCCGCCACGGCCGAGCCTTGCTCGCCGCGCGCGCGAACGCCGAGGCCACGCGCGGCCGTGGGTGACCACGTGCCCGCGCGTGTGCACCCAGGTGCGTTCCAGCAGCTGCTGGAACTGCACGCGCACTTGCACATCCCCTTTCCGAGCACTTTTACGCCAAAACCCCGTGTCGCCGTCGTGCTCGCCGGCGTTCATGTCCATGTCGCCGCCGTTCGCGTCGGTAAGCCCAAGCCAAACCCTAATCCTGGCCTTGTTCACCCCGTCCGTGACCGTCAAGCCCTAGCGCTGCTGTTCCGACCATCCTAGACCCGAGCCGACCCTTTTCCGGCCAGTTCCGCCGTCGAACTTCGCCGCCGGCGCGTTCCAGTGCGCGCCGCGCGCGCGTCGTGTCGCGCCGTGGCTATGCCACACGCAGGACCACACCAGCAGCACACACGCGCACCCACAGAAGATCCCAGTCGGCCACAAATCGATCCCGTGCACCCGGCTCTCGTGGACCCATCTCACGGTGCACCGTGGACTCAGTCCACCAGACCCGATCCAACAGCCATCCCTTCGTGGGCCGAATGCTCGCGTTTAAGTCTGTTTAACACCCTTGAACTCTTCCGACCCATTCGCTTTCGGCCCAGTTCCAGCCCAGCCAGCGTTTATCCTTTTTCTTTTCTTTTTAACAGCGCTGACGCATGGGACCCACCTGTCATACTCTGTGAGTCACTGACACATGGGGCCCACTGACCAGAGTTGACCCGCTAACCGTTGACCCCGTTGACCGTTGACCGGTCAACGTTGACGTCAGCAGGGCCCACTGCTGACGTCATCCTAGGCGGACCCCACTGCTGACGTCAGCATGACGTCATGCTGACGTCAGCAGGCTAATTAATTGTCTGTTTTCTTTTTCGGTAATTATTTAATATTTTCTGAAAATGATTTAAACTTCGAAAATTAATAATAAATCAACCGTAGCTCAGAAAAATATGAAACCAGTTTCTATATTTTTCTAAAATCATGAACTACGCGTTAGTGTAGAGGTTGGTGTTATTTGGGTCTTCTTTCGTCGCTGTTTTAGTGTTTCTTTGCTAGTAGTCGCGTCTTATTTTATTTTCGCTCAACCCTAGGAGCTCCGGAGAGTCAGGAGGAGCCGGACTACTACAACAACTGCTTTGACGAGGACGAAGACCTTTGCCCAGGTTCACGCCCAACCATCTCTGAAATACCTATTAGACATGCAGACTAGTATGCTAGCGCTTTACTTTACTCGCATGATAAACCTGCACTGCCTTTGATATTATCCTGTTACCTTGCTACCTACTACTCACTTTATATATATATGCTATGCTATGCATGTGTTGGGATGGTTGTGATTGATCCTCTTGGCGTGAGTTGTGGGTGGTTTGGGAGGAGTAGTGCAGCTAGGCGGTGTAAGCGAGTAAATAACAACTCGATCGTTGATCGAGGTGCTGAGGGGCTGCACTCGGGCAGTCCCTATGGGGTACCTATTGCGGGTACATGGTTACTGGTTACTTGGGGTTGGTACTCGGTGAGTACCTGAGGAGTTTGGGCGGCAATACCTGTTATGGGTGCCGATTGCGGACCGTTGCGGCGGATCGCTTGTGATGCAGATACTCGCTTTACCGAACAATTAAGGACCGAGTCGTGCCCCCACTTCGGACTTGGGAATTACCGTGCTCACCATCTACCCAGTATGGGGAGGGTTCCAGCAAGCCTATTCTAGTGCGGCGCCGAGACTGTAGGAGAATCGAGTTTGATATGTGTAGGGGGGATTCGTTGCGGCGTAATCTCCCTGATTTACCACGGCCCCCGACTGGCCCCGGTGGGAAGGTTTCACGACCCTGGGGCAGATGTTAGATCGGATGTTTCCCGAGCCCAGGGAGACAGGATTGGCGCCGTTACTGTTTAGGGTCTTTGCTGTGGGCTGCGTCTCAGGTTGGTTGCGGACTAGCCTTGCAGCCCGGATGGATTCCTGGAGTGCCACCTCTGCAGAGTGTAAACTATACGTATAGCCGTGTCCACGGTTACGGACGACCCATTTCTGAGAAGCCCCGGCTAGCATGGGAATCTGCTTTCTTACCTCATCCTTGATTCGGGTTATGAGAGATTGGTCCAGCTGAGGCTGTTGAGACGAGGTGGGGAGGGAGCTCACCGAGTCGACTAGTGAGTGAAAGGTGTTGGTGGATAATGATTTGCGGGAACCTGCCGTGGCAGGACGAGCCCGATGGGAAAATGTGAGGCTGATGGTTGGTTCTGGGGAGCGGATGGATGTGTGTGTGAGCAGGAGTTGGTGTTGAGATGAAATTGGGCTATTGCTGCTGCTTGCATAAGAAACCCTGGCTTAAACCTTGTTTATTTCTATATCCTTAGAATAGGCCACTTTAAAGCTTGCATCATATTATGGTTGGTGACGTGGACCTGTCCCATTTCCTTGGGGACAGACTTTGGGTTCTCAGGTGAAGACCCCGACCACGAGTTCAACCAGGACGGGTGGTACGACTGAAGGGTGTGCGCTATGCTCAAGGATGCCTGTGGAGGAGTGGTCCCTATAGTTCTAGCTACCGCTGCGCAGATGTTTCCTATTGTCGTTTTAGCCCAGAGGGCTTGTACTAGACGCTTTGTCTTTATATGAGTCATGTAATGAATCTTTTATCGTTGTATGGATGTGATATTCGACTGAGATGAGTTCTGTACGAGATAGCTGCTATTCCTGGGACTATCTCAAGGGTACAGGGAGTCGGGTTCTCGTCGGTGAGAATCCGGTTCGTCACAGTTGGTATCAGAGCCATACTTGACCGTAGCGCGTAACCCATAGAACGGAAACTTAGGACAGAAACTCTAACTGAGTCCTCTATTTTATATGAAACCCCTTGGACTATTTGAAAACTATATCTAAGTACATCTCATCTATTTACAAACTTTTACCCTTACCTTACCTTACTAACTTGCTAACTTACTAACAACCCACTAACTGTCTGGCAGATGGAAGGAAGATCGGCAGATGAACGACGGGAGATCAGGACCACAGGAGCAGACTGTGGAGGTTTGGCAGTGCTTCTGAGGGAGGTGCTGCGTACAGTGGGGATAGATGTGGATAACGTCTTCTACGAGGGATGGACCTACGGACCTGGAGAGGGAGTACACACCCGGTTGCAGATGGTTGTACCCAACATCCCTGGACGACCAAGGTCACTGATGCTACGAGCAGCTACCAGCGAGAGCACTTTCAGTCGGGCAGTGCAGACTATAGCTATGAGGATACTCCGACTTGCCACACTTGTGTACCAGAGTCAGCTCAGCCACACTCATTTCCGGTATCTACCGCGAGCTCTTGAAGATCCGACAGACAGAGACGCAGTCAGCTTGCAGGCTCACGCAGCAGACCGAGAGCGGAACGTGACCTTACGAACCTCAGTTCAGTGCATGATTGAGCAGGAGTACTTGAACATTGGCCTAGAAGAGAAAGTTGCCAAGCTGAAAGAGAAGGTATGGAAGCAAGACCTCCAGCTGATGGAGAAGGACAACAGGATCGCCTTACTTGAGGAGCAACTCAGAGCTAAAACAAGGGAAGTCAGGAACTTGGAGTACGAAGCTAGCAACAACAGGCAGTTGGCAGGACTGATCCGAGCAACTCACCATGCTCGAGATGTCCGCCTGGAAGATCAACTCACAGAAAAAGACAAGGAACTGGCAGCCAAGGAAGAAGAGATAGAAAGTCTGAAGGAGGAAGTATACTGGTTGGACAGTCACAACTCAGAACTACAAGGAGAAGAGTGGACGAAACTACCAGCTGATGAAGTACCTGAGTCTTCAACAGATTATGGCAAAGGATGAAGCCCGAAGGACCCTTAGTAGTTGGGTAAGATCAGACAGGAAGAGGGTAGCAGAAATGATCGCAGTGAACCAAGGACTACCAGAAGAACGCAGAGTTGAACCCAGAACAGAGAACTACAGAGTTTCACCAAGCCGAGTTGAGCCGATACCACTACCTGAGGCTCAAACCTTTACTCCCGAGATGACAAGACTGAGACAAGAACTGGCACACTTAGAGAGGCAGTTGACAGAACCTGAGATGGACATAGTGAGGTTGGCAGCGCGCCTCACGGACACCCACCGAGACAGCAGGCAGTGATCAAGCAGCAGACAGAGACTGAGGCTGTGAGGTTGGCAGCGCGCCTCACAAGCACTTTCAGCAGAATGAGACAGATGCAGTAGGCAGTATCAGCAGATGTCAGCAGAGGATGAGAGTTGTATCTATCTCCATGAGTAGATGTTTAGACTTAGTAGATCATGACCACCTTTTGGCTCAGCCACGATGTAGCATTCGCTTAGATGTACTAATCCTCAAGGTTCCAGGAGCTGACCTCGGGATAGTACTCATGTCTAGGGTGTAATGCTGTAATGATTGATCGATCTTTTTGGCTGTTCTTGCAGTTTTATTGTTGTTCATCTTGAGTGTACTTTAGTGTTGAGTCTATTTCATGTGTGCAGCTCCTACTCTAGTTACGCTAACCTAACCCTTACCGACCGCCACTAAATCTGCTCTATGGCAAATACAGCAAGATGTCGATCCGAAGATCCAACCGACTGATTGCACGTTTTGAGGAAGCCGAGCAAGAAGAGGCAGCAATGGCAGCTAGAGGCAGAGGACGTGTCAGAGGCCGTGGTCGTGGAAGAGCAGCAGTTGCAGTTAGAGGTAGAGGTCGTGGACGCGCAGCAGGCGTGCTCCAGCCCGAGAACAATGCACCAGGAGAAGAACAGGAAGTGGAAATGCAAGAACCAGCAGTGGAACCTCAGCAGAACCAGCAGAACAACCAGCACCCACCGCCACCGCCTAACTTGGCAGAAGTAATGACTACTCAGACACAGCTGATGCAACAGATGGCACAGGCCAATACTCAGATGATGCAAGCTATGCAACAGATGCAGGGAAACCAGAACCAGAACCGTCAGGGACACCGTGAAGAAGACCTACAAAGGAAGATCGAAAGGTTCATCAGGCTGAAAGCACCCACCTTCGACTACTCGGACGAACCACTCGATGCACACGACTGGTTGCGTACCATCGAGACGAAGCTGGACCTGACAGACTACACTGAAGAGGAATGTGTTGCCCTTGCGGCGCACCAACTTGAAGGAGCAGCAAAAGCGTGGTGGGAGAGCTATTGTGACTCTTACGCGAACCCAGCTCAGATCACCTGGCTAGAGTTTTGTGAAGCTTTCAAGGAGTACCACATACCAGAACAAGTCATGGTGCATAAAGCAATGGAATTCAGGACAATGACCCAAGGAAGTTTGTCTGTAGCTGAGTACGCTCGACACTTTGCTAAGATGTCAAGGTACGCTCCTGAAGATGTCAACACTGAGAAGAAGAAGCAGTTTTGGTTCCAGCGTGGTTTACACAGAGGTCTGAGGACAGCACTCGCAGCGAGTTCACACAGGTCACTAAGAGAGTTGATTGACAGGGCTATCGCAGTTGAGAAGGAAAGAGTGGGACTTGAAGATACCTGGCGAGAGAAGAAAAGAAAGGCTGAACAGTTGCACAACCACAGACTAAGTCAGAGGCCGAGGAGTGGCCAGAGCAACATGCTCAGGAGAAGCTTTCAGCAGAGCAACAACCAAGGAAGCTCAGGGTTCAACAAAAACAGCTACCAGGGTAACCGAGGCAGTAACAGCAACAGTTTTGGCAGCAGAGGTAACAACTACAACAGCTTTGGTAACAGAAACAACAGCTACTCAAGTCAGGGAAACCCCAACTGGAAGCCGAACAACACACCCAGAATTGGTGGAGGGACCACAGTGGTCTGTTTTGCTTGTGGGAAGCCCGGTCACAAGTCCTTTGACTGTCCGGAGAAGAGGAACAAACAAACCCCAGCCAAGGCACCGGCACCTGGAGGACAAGACAGGCAGCCAACTTCAGTGCAGAGGGGACGCCTCAACCACTTGACAGAGGAAGAAGCCGAGGACGCTCCCGACGTTGTGCTCGGTGAGTTTTTAGTAAATGGCATTCCAGCTTTGATATTGTTTGACTCTGGAGCAACTGGATCTTATATCTCGACAAAGTTTGTGAGAAAGCAGTCACCCCCGACAATACCTAAAGCTAGACCTATAGTCACTACTTCTCCCTTAGGAGAGCTTAGGTGCACTTTAGAGTGCCCCGCAGTTAGACTGTTGATAGGAGGCCAGGAGTTTGAAGGAAACTTGACAGTCCTGGAATCGGATGGAATTGACGTGATACTAGGAATGGATTGGCTTACAGAGCACAAAGGAATAATCAGTTGCTCACCCAGAACAGTTGAATTGACACACCCTAGCGGAGTCAAAGTAACAGCAGAGCCACAAAGAAAAACAAGGAAGAAATCTAGAACATGTATTCTAAGGCAGTTGGTATACTCCATTGAGAAACAGACGATCGAAGAAGTACCTGTAGTATGTGAGTACCCGGACGTGTTTCCCGAGGATCTACCAGGACTACCACCAGACCGAGACGTAGAGTTCATAATCGAACTGCAACCAGGCACAGGGCCTATTGCTAAGAGACCGTACAGAATGTCAGTGGAAGAGCTGGAAGAACTCAAGAAGCAGCTGAAAGAGATGCTTGAAAGTGGTGTGATTCGACCAAGTGCATCCCCATGGGGATCGCCAGTGTTGTTTGTGAAGAAGAAAGATGGATCAATGCGCATGTGCGTAGACTATCGATCTTTGAACGCAGTGACGATCAAGAACAAGTACCCATTACCCCGGATTGACGACTTGCTAGATCAGTTGAAGAAAGCCAAATACTTCAGTAAGATTGATCTGAGATCGGGATACCACCAGATGAAGATTAGAGAAGGTGACATTCCCAAGACAGCTTTTGTGACTCGGTACGGGCAGTACGAGTTCACCGTTGTGTCTTTTGGATTGACCAACGCACCTGCTTACTTCATGAACATGATGAACAAGGTATTCATGGAGGAACTAGACAAGTTCGTAGTGGTGTTCATTGACGACATACTAGTTTACTCAGAAACAGCCGAAGAACATGAGAAGCATCTGAGGATTGTACTAGAGAGGCTGAGGCAGCATCAACTCTACGGGAAGTTCAGCAAGTGTGAATTTTGGTTAGAGAAAGTAGCCTTTTTGGGTCACGTGTTGACAGCTGAGGGCGTAGCAGTCGACCCAGAAAAGATTGAGGCAGTAGCAGATTGGAAGCAGCCGAAGAGTGTCACGGAGATCCGGAGCTTTCTGGGATTGGCAGGATACTATAGAAGATTCATTGAGAACTTCTCCAAGATTGCCAAGCCAATGACCGAACTACTCAAGAACAATGTCCCATTCGAGTGGACGGACAAATGTGAAAGGAGTTTTCAAGAACTCAAGCACAAACTCACTACAACTCCAGTATTGACCCTGCCAGATATTCGCAAAGATTTCGTAGTCTATTGCGATGCCTCAAGACAAGGTTTGGGATGTGTTCTGATGCAAGAGGGCAAGGTTGTTGCTTATGCATCAAGGCAGCTGAGGAAACATGAGGAAAACTACCCCACGCACGACTTGGAACTGGCAGCAGTGGTACATGCATTGAAGATCTGGAGGCACTATCTGATTGGCAACAAGTGCGATATCTACACGGACCACAAAAGTTTGAAGTATTTCTTCACCCAATCTGAACTGAACATGAGACAAAGGAGATGGTTAGAACTGATCAAAGATTATGATTTGGAGATACACTACCATCCTGGCAAAGCTAACGTAGTGGCAGATGCCTTGAGCCGAAAAAGCTATTGCAACAACTTGATGATAGAAGAAAGTCAGCCAGAACTAGCAAAGGAATTGTACATGCTGAAACTCGAGCTAGTAGAAGAAGGAAAACCCCAGGAAATGAGAGTGAGGTATAACCTAGAAGACCGAATCAAAGAAGCACAAGGAAAGTGTCCAGAAATCCAAGGAGTAAAGGAGGATATTCAACGAGGAGTAGCACCTGACTACCGGATTGATGAAGCAGGGACAGTATGGCTGAAGGATCGTATTTGTGTACCACAGGACGAGGAAATCAGGAGAACAATTCTCTCAGAAGCTCACAAGTCCAAGTACTCAATACACCCAGGATGCACTAAGATGTATCAGGATCTGAAGGATAAGTTCTGGTGGAAGAAAATGAGAGAGGACATAGCAGAGTATGTAGCCAAGTGCGACTCTTGTCGAAGAATCAAAGCAGAACATCAAAGACCAGCAGGACTGCTGAAACCACTGGAAATTCCAATGTGGAAGTGGGAAGATATTAGCATGGACTTCGTAGTTGGCCTACCCCGCACTCAGAAAGGGAATGATGCCATCTGGGTCGTAGTCGATCGACTGACAAAGGTAGCTCACTTCATACCAGTCAAAAGCACACACTCAGTAAGCAAACTAGCAGAACTGTACATAGACAACATTCTCAAACTGCATGGGGCACCAAAAAGTATTGTGTCAGACAGAGGACCCCAATTCACAGCTCAATTCTGGCAAAGCCTACATCAAGCCATCGGGACAACCTTGGAGTATAGCACAGCTTACCACCCTCAGACAGATGGGCAGACTGAAAGAGTGAACCAAGTTCTCGAAGATTTGTTAAGGGCTTGTGTTCTAGCATACAGCACAGACTGGGAGAAGAGTCTATCTTATGCGGAATTCTCCTACAACAACAGTTACCAGGCCAGCCTACAGATGTCACCCTTTGAAGCATTATATGGCAGAAAATGCAGAACACCTCTTATGTGGTCAGAGGTGGGAGAACGAACATTCTTTGGGCCTGACATGATTGTAGAGGCAGAAGAAAATGTGGCCAAGATCCGAGAGCACCTGAAGGCAGCTCAGAGCCGACAAAAGAGCTATGCAGAAAAAAGGAGACGAGATCTGGAGTTCGAAGCAGGGGACTTCGTCTACCTGAAAGTGTCACCCCTCAGAGGGCATAAGAGATTTCAAGTGAAAGGAAAGCTAGCACCCCGATTTGTTGGACCATACCAGATACTGGAGAGAGTAGGAAAGCTAGCCTACAAGCTAGACCTACCAGAGGAATTAGCGGGAGTACACCCAGTGTTCCATGTATCTCAGCTGAGAAAGTGTCTGAGAGTGCCAGAACATGAGATCAAGACAGAGGCATTAGACCTACAGGACACCTTGGAGTACCTGGAGTACCCAGAGAGGATACTAGACAGAGCAGTCAAAGAGACCAGAAGCACAGCTATTCCGTTTTGCAAAGTACAGTGGAGCAATCACTCAGAAAGGGAAGCCACTTGGGAAAAGGAGTCAGTGCTGAAGGAGAAATACCCCCACTTGTTTAAACCATAGGTAATCACAAATCTCGAGGACGAGATTCTTGTGAGGGGGGGAGACTGTAACAACCCAAAATTTCCTATAGGCTTTGTTGAGTGCAAAAATTTGAATTTAAAAATTTTTGGTGAAATTGTGTGCATGCAAACCAACATATAAGAGTGTCTTCTTTTTTGCTCCCTAAATTCTTAGGCAATTTAAATTCAATTTAAAATCAATTTGAAGTGCTAAGGATGAAATAGTGTGATTTGGATTTATTTGGATTTATTTGGATTTTTGGTTGGTTTGAATTCAAATTCTAGATTTGAATTCAAACTCTAATTGACTAAACTAATTTCCAAATCTTATTCCTGTTCGTGGGCCGAAATCTCAAATCAAAAGTCCATCTTTCCACCTTTAACTCCTTTTCCGATCCAACCGACCAGCCGGCCTGCTCGGCCATTCGGCCCAGCAGCGGCCCGCTCTACCTCCCCGCCGCGTCCCCGCCGCGTCGCTCTCTCTCTCTCACTGACCGCCGGACCCCACCTGTCAGCTTTACCCCTCACCTCGCGTCATCTCCTTCCTCGCGACGCCGCTCCCTCTCTCCCGCGGCCGAGCGCCCGTGACCCAACCACCCGACCTCCTGTGCGGCCCGTTGCGATGGCAACACGTGTCCGCGGCCGTCCCCAACTCCCATCTCGCCGTCCGTGCCGCGAAGCCCTAGCCGCCGCCCTATAAATCGGAGCACCGGGAGCCTTCCCTGTTCGAGCCGCCGCCGCCGCCCCCTTGGGGTCTAGATCCAATTCGAGGGGGAGAGAGTGGGAGAAGAAGACGAGGAAGCCAGTGGAGGAGGAGCCAAGGGGAGAAGAGAAGCCGGTCACCTTCCCCGCGTCGACACCGAGCACCGGAGCGCCGCTGTCCGTGGTCTCGCCGACGAGGAGCCGGACCTGGGACAGGAGCAGGCGCACGAGGACCGCCGGACTGCGACGAGCCTTCCCCGAGCTACAGCGTACGACGACGTGACCCCTAGGTGAGCGCCGCCGAGTTCCCCCATCTTCTCTGTCTCCGGCCGATTTCCACCGCCGCGCGAGCTCGTCGAGCCTAGCCTTTCTCTGTGTTGCCAGCCTTCGAGCTGTGCGTGTCTTCTGCAGGAACCCAACGCCGCTGTCGCACCCGCAACCCGCCGTCGCTTGTACCCGCAGCCGAGGCCCGCCACGGCCGAGCCTTGCTCGCCGCGCGCGCGAACGCCGAGGCCACGCGCGGCCGTGGGTGACCACGTGCCCGCGCGTGTGCACCCAGGTGCGTTCCAGCAGCTGCTGGAACTGCACGCGCACTTGCACATCCCCTTTCCGAGCACTTTTACGCCAAAACCCCGTGTCGCCGTCGTGCTCGCCGGCGTTCATGTCCATGTCGCCGCCGTTCGCGTCGGTAAGCCCAAGCCAAACCCTAATCCTGGCCTTGTTCACCCCGTCCGTGACCGTCAAGCCCTAGCGCTGCTGTTCCGACCATCCTAGACCCGAGCCGACCCTTTTCCGGCCAGTTCCGCCGTCGAACTTCGCCGCCGGCGCGTTCCAGTGCGCGCCGCGCGCGCGTCGTGTCGCGCCGTGGCTATGCCACACGCAGGACCACACCAGCAGCACACACGCGCACCCACAGAAGATCCCAGTCGGCCACAAATCGATCCCGTGCACCCGGCTCTCGTGGACCCATCTCACGGTGCACCGTGGACTCAGTCCACCAGACCCGATCCAACAGCCATCCCTTCGTGGGCCGAATGCTCGCGTTTAAGTCTGTTTAACACCCTTGAACTCTTCCGACCCATTCGCTTTCGGCCCAGTTCCAGCCCAGCCAGCGTTTATCCTTTTTCTTTTCTTTTTAACAGCGCTGACGCATGGGACCCACCTGTCATACTCTGTGAGTCACTGACACATGGGGCCCACTGACCAGAGTTGACCCGCTAACCGTTGACCCCGTTGACCGTTGACCGGTCAACGCTGACGTCAGCAGGGCCCACTGCTGACGTCATCCTAGGCGGACCCCACTGCTGACGTCAGCATGACGTCATGCTGACGTCAGCAGGCTAATTAATTGTCTGTTTTCTTTTTCGGTAATTATTTAATATTTTCTGAAAATGATTTAAACTTCGAAAATTAATAATAAATCAACCGTAGCTCAGAAAAATATGAAACCAGTTTCTATATTTTTCTAAAATCATGAACTACGCGTTAGTGTAGAGGTTGGTGTTATTTGGGTCTTCTTTCGTCGCTGTTTTAGTGTTTCTTTGCTAGTAGTCGCGTCTTATTTTATTTTCGCTCAACCCTAGGAGCTCCGGAGAGTCAGGAGGAGCCGGACTACTACAACAACTGCTTTGACGAGGACGAAGACCTTTGCCCAGGTTCACGCCCAACCATCTCTGAAATACCTATTAGACATGCAGACTAGTATGCTAGCGCTTTACTTTACTCGCATGATAAACCTGCACTGCCTTTGATATTATCCTGTTACCTTGCTACCTACTACTCACTTTATATATATATGCTATGCTATGCATGTGTTGGGATGGTTGTGATTGATCCTCTTGGCGTGAGTTGTGGGTGGTTTGGGAGGAGTAGTGCAGCTAGGCGGTGTAAGCGAGTAAATAACAACTCGATCGTTGATCGAGGTGCTGAGGGGCTGCACTCGGGCAGTCCCTATGGGGTACCTATTGCGGGTACATGGTTACTGGTTACTTGGGGTTGGTACTCGGTGAGTACCTGAGGAGTTTGGGCGGCAATACCTGTTATGGGTGCCGATTGCGGACCGTTGCGGCGGATCGCTTGTGATGCAGATACTCGCTTTACCGAACAATTAAGGACCGAGTCGTGCCCCCACTTCGGACTTGGGAATTACCGTGCTCACCATCTACCCAGTATGGGGAGGGTTCCAGCAAGCCTATTCTAGTGCGGCGCCGAGACTGTAGGAGAATCGAGTTTGATATGTGTAGGGGGGATTCGTTGCGGCGTAATCTCCCTGATTTACCACGGCCCCCGACTGGCCCCGGTGGGAAGGTTTCACGACCCTGGGGCAGATGTTAGATCGGATGTTTCCCGAGCCCAGGGAGACAGGATTGGCGCCGTTACTGTTTAGGGTCTTTGCTGTGGGCTGCGTCTCAGGTTGGTTGCGGACTAGCCTTGCAGCCCGGATGGATTCCTGGAGTGCCACCTCTGCAGAGTGTAAACTATACGTATAGCCGTGTCCACGGTTACAGACGACCCATTTCTGAGAAGCCCCGGCTAGCATGGGAATCTGCTTTCTTACCTCATCCTTGATTCGGGTTATGAGAGATTGGTCCAGCTGAGGCTGTTGAGACGAGGTGGGGAGGGAGCTCACCGAGTCGACTAGTGAGTGAAAGGTGTTGGTGGATAATGATTTGCGGGAACCTGCCGTGGCAGGACGAGCCCGATGGGAAAATGTGAGGCTGATGGTTGGTTCTGGGGAGCGGATGGATGTGTGTGTGAGCAGGAGTTGGTGTTGAGATGAAATTGGGCTATTGCTGCTGCTTGCATAAGAAACCCTGGCTTAAACCTTGTTTATTTCTATATCCTTAGAATAGGCCACTTTAAAGCTTGCATCATATTATGGTTGGTGACGTGGACCTGTCCCATTTCCTTGGGGACAGACTTTGGGTTCTCAGGTGAAGACCCCGACCACGAGTTCAACCAGGACGGGTGGTACGACTGAAGGGTGTGCGCTACGCTCAAGGATGCCTGTGGAGGAGTGGTCCCTATAGTTCTAGCTACCGCTGCGCAGATGTTTCCTATTGTCGTTTTAGCCCAGAGGGCTTGTACCAGACGCTTTGTCTTTATATGAGTCATGTAATGAATCTTTTATCGTTGTATGGATGTGATATTCGACTGAGATGAGTTCTGTACGAGATAGCTGCTATTCCTGGGACTATCTCAAGGGTACAGGGAGTCGGGTTCTCGTCGGTGAGAATCCGGTTCGTCACATTCTAGGTGGCCTGCCGACCCTAGAGCAACCCTAGATTAGCTCGAGCTCCGACGGGGTCCCTCCCGAGCTTGAGTTTCTAGGTCTTCACGACCTCCCGACCAGAAGCGGTCTGACCGGTTCTGTAAACCGGTCTGACCGGTTTGACCCGGGAAGTCAGGAGTTGGCCGTTGTGACGGCCGTGCTGCACGTTTGATCGATCTCGAGTTTGTTGGCGCGTTTTCGTGTCAACACACAACATTAGCATTGTTTTACGGTATATACCTCAAATGAAAATTTGGTAGATTTAACGCATATTTCCAACACTACCTTCTTTCTTTTCCCCTCGTAGTCATTAGACAACGGTGACACTGCCTCCGCAACTCCGATATTGGCTGTTTTAGGTTTTACTTTTTTGTTTTTCTACTCGCTCCTGATTGGCCCGTGTATTGTTTGGTGAGCATCATGGATGCAGATGCAATGGTGCGTGTGTGTTTTTTTTTGAACAATCATGCATACTTATGTGATGTTTACACAGTAGGCTCAAAGTTACTTTTTGATAATAAGAATATTTGCAGATGGTGTACTTGAAGTTAACTTGATGTATCTGAATCTGATACATGCATATGGCAATCTCCCATCCTAATATCATGCTTCATAAGATCAAATTTTACTCTGAGGTAGCCCTTTTCGCTCTGGATCTATGATATGCATCAAAGAACAAGCTGTGCATGCTGTCTCCAAAGTGAAATTGATAACAGCAGCTACTATGCTAATTCAGACATAATATATTTGCAGCTAACCTGGTAACATATAGACTGCAGCTTACTGACAGGAACAAAGGCCCATGTTTTAATAAAAATTCAAGCTTCTTGACAGTTGACACATGAGAATTTTATAAAAAGTATTATTCAGTTTGCACTGTACAGTCCAACCTTGGAAACTGCAAAGTACTCTTCCAGTTTTGTATTAGAAGTCATTTTGGACAAGGTTTGAGTCAAATATTGGGAATATAAATCATGAATAATATTTAAGTCATTGAGTTTGGAAATGTGAAAATTATATAAATAGATTGGTCTTGAAAATTACTTTCATAAAAATATACATATATAACTTTTCGAAAAATATTTTTATAGAAAAGAGAAGTCAAAGTTGTGCTTTGGTGACCGTGTCGCTGTCCTAAACGACTTCTAATACTGAACAGGGAGTACACTATCAGCAATGTAACTTTGGTTTGGTCATCAAGTGTTTCTAATTTTCAAATTTATGGGCCTTTCTGCATATATACTTTATTGGCATTCCCACAATGGTCTATATGGAGCCCAAGGCTAAAATTTAATATGTTTTGTTCCCATATATAACCTTTTTTTGCACAGATTTGCCCTATTTTGGTTTGTAAAAAGAACTCAATGGTTCACTACAATATATTCCGTACAATAGTTAAGGTGCTAGGCATTCCTATTGCCGATGGAACTATCAGATTGTATTATCTATTTTTTTGTGCTGAAAAACTATTAGCAGATAGCACTTCTCCATGACAAATATTGCATTGTGTTTTTTTTCGTGATCATATGCAAGTTCACAATTCATACCTATAAACTTGCGAAGGAGCTAAGCATATTCCCCTTTGAGACTCTTCACTACTACTGAATGTTTATCAGTGCCGACAGTGCTGGTTCTGTTTTGGGGGAGATCTGGTTCTGTTTTGGGGGAGGGGGTGCGTTGCTGAAAGGTCGACACTGATAATATGATTTTTAGTGACGTAACCCAACACTGAAAATGGGCTTTCAATGCCGGGTCCACTCGCCATTGATAAGAGGCCATCAATGCGTTTTTTTGGCTTGACCCGACACTGATAACCTGTTATTAGTGACGGTTTGTATTACTAACGGGCACTGAAAGTGGGGCCGGGTTTCAGTGCCGGTTAGTAATACAAAACTGGCACTGATAGCCATTTTCAGTGCCGGGTCCAATGGCTGTGGTGCCCGCTAGCTTAAAACCCGGCACTAATAACCTCTAAAAAGTGGCGTCACAAAAAATGGTATCTTTAGTAGCTTCCCCTTTTCTTGAATGCAAATTTCCATGAAACTGTTTAGATACCTTTCAGCTGTTAACCTGACATCACTTCCATTAGTGAAGATCATGCCTTGATGCCTATGACCATCAGTTCGATCAGAGGAAAATTTTTGTTATCATAGAGAAGAAATGATGGCATCTACTTCTATGTTTATTTTTGCTCTGTACAAGTAGGATGTACGGTCAGGTGTGAAATATTATGTTTTGCCACAGTATGGCACGTCAAATAGTTAAGTTGTCGATTTTGTGTATTTGTATTTAGAACTTCATTTGAAAAGGTAAAAGCAGTTTGTATATAAAGTTTAGTACATTTTGTTTTTAAATCCACATTAATTGAACACACTGGTGCTTGATAAATATTACTGTAACTATATATAGTGCATTGATGATGGCTTTTGCTCTGCGTTGTGAAGCCCGTGTGAAGCTTAAGACCATGTTGGCACCGTAGTGTTTTCACCTTTGCTCTTTCTACATCCTGCTGGATAAGTTCCAGTTTGGTCACCACACCATCCTTAATTTTGATAATCTTTTTCCTGCATTATTAGTCTTCGTTAAGATGAATTGTCAGTTTTGGTTCCATTCATAACGTCTCCAATGAAGCTAAATAATCTAAGTGCTGAAATTATGGAATATTACATCATAAACACTTTTTATATCTCAGTTACCTTTTATCAATTCATAATGTCTTAAGCACGGTAGGGATTGGCCGGCACTGGATGGCCGGATATTGAAATTACTTCCATTCCCTATAAGTAGGGACAAACACATATCCTGGAGCGTCAAGAAAAAAAATCTTGGAGGGCCATTTTGTGTTGACGTGCGTTGTGTATATGATTTCTTTTTTTAGACAACTGGCCATAGCCCAACTTTATAGAAAGCCAAAAATTGTCCACTGGTGATACCAGTTTTACAAATTTAGATTCAAACGATCGAATTGCCACTTCTACTAAGTTCATCCAATATCATCCACCAAAAAAAAAACAAACAGAAGTGGATTGGAGAGAACAAGCTGCATATATATTCTCCTTCCTATTCAAAAGCTTTCTTCCTTCTCTGAGTCATTCCTCCCCTCCTCAACCCTCACTACTCTCAAGCTGCTGCTATTCCAAAACTCGCCCCTGCAACCTCACTATAGCAGTGTCCAACGTCAGTATGTCTTCTCCCTTGCTCAAAATCTTCCATCTCTATATAAAAGAAACCACACAAAATATTGCTACTTTGGGTGAGGTTATCACGATGTTATTAAACACAAAATCATTTCCGAATTAGCCATAGGCTCCACGAAATGCATCCTGAAAGGTGTGGTACAGCTTGCTATAAAATACTACACCGTATGCTATACGACGTGATACAAATACAAATACTCAAATGTAACTTAGTTTAGGACTCTTCTCCACTAACTTGGATCTCGAGATGTACCATGCTAGATCCTAGCTAGCTAGACAACCGGCATAAACGTGTGGAGATTCCTAGGGATATTAAATTTAAATTTCCATTCTCTCATTATATTCGTGCTCATCTGCGTAACATCCGACAGGAACTGTGCTACAGCCTACAGCTCAAACCCTCCCCCTCAGGCCACCTCTCCAACGGTGCTGACAAAATCGTGAGACGAGTGGAGCTGATAGACAATAAACAAAAGAGAAAGGGAAAATTGGATCCTTACGATCAAAAGAACCGGACTTTGGATATATACCATCAAAAGAACCAACTTGATATATATATATATATAACATAAAAAGATCCAACGTTATGGGTATATACCATTTTTCTCACCTCCGTCGCTGCCGCCGTCATTGTCTCCGATTCTCCGTCGTCGCTAGCACTTCGGCACGCTCGAGCGCAGGCTGGCGCCGCGCTCGACTCGCTCCACTGCAGGAAGGCTTCCATCGACGGCTCCGTCGCATGCGCGCTCGACCATCTGTTGGCACGAATTCGTGGCCAACAGAACGCAAACGCAGGAACCGGTCAGACCGGTTTCTGTAACCGGTCAGACCGGTTTGCCAGACAGGGCTGGCGGTAGACCTTCGAGCGTCGTCCGGGCAGGATCCCGTCGGGGCAACGCACGTAGGGTTGTCCTAGAGTCGGCAGGCCACCTAGGACGCCCTCAATCGACGTAGAGACGAAGGAGGAACAGCAAATAGTAGATTGGAAAAGTAGGGAAAAGAGAAAAAGTAAAAAGATAAAAGATAGATGTATTTGTTCGATTGGATGCCCTCAATCGGCCTTGGCCCTTTATATTTATAGGGTGGGATGGTCTTACCCCGTTTGAGTCGGTTACAATATGGGACAAAATAGAGTCTTAATCCTACTCAAATTACATGTCCAAACCGGTCAGACCGGATTGGGAAACCGGTCTGACTGGTTTTCCCAGGTGCAGATCTTCCTGAAGCCATAACTCTCTCATCCGGAGTCCAAATTAGGTGTTCTACATATGCATCTTGATCGTCTCGACGAGAGCTACGCAATGGTGAAGTCCAATTTGTATTTTGACAATGTTTCTAAAACCGGTCTGACCGGTTTGCTGGCCTTTCAGACTGGTTTGCACCGCTGTGCCAATTTTGATCGTCAACATATGCCCCCCTGTTTTTTGGCAAAGCTTGCGTGCCAAAATATAAGCTTCTGGACCAAAATCATCTAAGGACGATGATGAAAAAATACACCGGCCATATATTAGTGCTAAGGGCGATAAACATTATCGGCCATACACTTGTCTTTAACCTCAAGGAACGACTTGCTTTGGCCTCCATACCTGCTTGGTAGTTGCTAACCTTGTTGGCGTGACCTTTGCTTGTTGCTCCATTGATTCTTGCTTACGTATCCGCTGCAATCTTCTCTTTTGAGTATGAGACAAGCCTGAGGGACACCACCTTGGCTGTGAGTATCTTGAATCTCTCTTGATGTCCTTCTCATCTCCTTTAGAAATAGGTGTACTTATGACCAGATTATTGTTAACAACAAACGGTCTTTGCGTTGAACCATAACTTTCATATGTAGGAGCATATTGAATCATATATTAACGCATATGTAAATTGCTATAATCTAAAGGTGAATAATAATAAGGATAGAACCAGGACCATGGTGAGGTCGGTCCAACATATGAACAAGGTGCAGCAGCATAATTTACTCGAGATTTGCAAGAACAAGATTTATTTTGATTTTCTGATGGAGGTTTTGATTTTTTACCTTTACTAGGCCGATTTCCTCGCTTTTGACTTGATCTCTTCTTCTTGTACTTGGCCAAAAGCTCCTCGAAGGTCAGCTTCACATTTTTCTTACTTTTGGGACACTCCCAGTTTTCCTGGAGAAACCGGTCAGACCGGTTTGAAGAACCGGTCAGACCGGTTTGCGCGTTGTCAGTCTTCTTTGTCTTTTGTTGCCCCCCACGCACTTGAGGGACCTCCTTCTGCACCTTTATCACTTCTGGATCAGCAAGCTTGTCATCTCCAATGATTACATTTTTTCCAACGGCTTTTTCGGCTTGATGTGGCCGAATTAGCACTTTAGGATTTCGTAACTCAATGGTATTCATAGGAAAAGGATTAGTGTCAACTTGCATAGGATGAAATGTCAAACGACCTTCATTAATGGCCGATTGCACTTGCCGCCGAAATACATTGCAATCATTCGTTGCATGAGAATAAGAATTATGAAATTTACAATAAGCACGTTTTTTCAACTCTTCTAATGGTGGCATAGTATGAGTTATTCTAATTTTTCCAGCTTTTAGCAATTCATCGAAAATTCTATCACACTTAGCCACATCAAAAGTATATTTAACTTCCTCTTGCCGATTCTTGCGGACCGGCTTTAGAGACTCGCAAGTGCTAGGCTTATCTTTAGTTGACCATACAAATTCAGCACTAAAAACATCATTACTTTCATCGTCCGAATTATCAGATGCATAATATACAAGACGATTACTTTTATCATTAGTTTTTTGTGAACTCTTAGATTCTTTAAGTCGGTTTTTATTAGCTAGAGCTTTTTGCAACAACCGACTTACATCTAGAAATTCTTGACCATCTAGCTTATCTCTATGAATATCAAGCAAACCAGCATAAGCAAGATCAGCTAGATCTCTATCCGAAATTGTTAGACTATAGCATCGGTTTCTAGTGTCTCTAAATCTTCTAATATATTCAGAAACAGATTCATTAGATTTTTGCTTAACCGATATAAGATTTGACAATTTTAACTCAGTTTCACCATTAAAGAAATAATCATGGAATTTTTCTTCTATGTTAGCGAAAGAATAAACTGAGTTGGGTGGCAAAGAAATAAACCAATTAAATGCAGCACCCGATAGAGATAAAGGAAATAATCTCATTTTACAAATATCTTTAGAAGCAGCTTCACCACATTGTATAGTAAATTGGCCTATGTGCTCTAAAGTACTTCTACCATCATCCCCACTGAATTTACTAAACTCTGGTATTTTAAAGCCTGGTGGGTATGCGACATATTCATAATTCTCAGGATACGGTCTTTGATACGACCGATTCTTAGTTTTAGGCTCTATACCAAAAGTTTGTCTAAACATTTCGAGCATCTCCTCTCTAAATCCCTCCATCCCCGGAACGGTTCTAGGTCTAGCAAATCCAGAATGTGGTACTCGATTTATAGTGGGCTGTGGTGTGCTATTTGTTGCTGTTTGATTCGGCAATGCGTTAGGAACATGATGCAGCGAACTATTAGAAACACATGCACCTATAGATGGTTCATAATACACGGCTGTATGTGGTGTCATAGCATTAGTAGAAATCATCGTACTCCCTCCACCAGCCGAAGTACCAATGGTAGTTCGGCTATGTATGTGGTTGATTGGTGATGAACCAATGGGAGCCTTTGGAATATGCAAATTTGATAAATCCTCTAGTGCACTATCTATACAATTTTCGGTATTAGAAGTAGAACCATTAACATCCTTACCAGAAAATTGTTTATTAATTTTGGATTCTATGTTTTCAAAACGAGAATTAATCATTGATTCAAACTTTCCATTCATAGCATCAAATTTATTATTAAAGCTCGCACTAACAGCTCCATCAATAAAATTTGCAATTTCTGAATTAATTTCAGGAGAAGCATTGGATTGTACCTTTAGCGCGGGAATATCAATGACGACATCCTTGTCTTTCTTGACGTTCCCTTGTCGATCCATGGAGAAGTGCGATATGTATTGCTTCACGGCTTCTTCTTCCAACTCCTGGATCTCCCGCTCTTTATGCTCACGGATCTTTCTTCGGATTTCCGCAAGCGCTTTCTGCTCCTCAGCCGCCGTTTGATCAACGTTCGGCCTTTGAATGTTTGCAGCATCGACATCAGCAGGTTTAGGTCATTTACCGGCCATGGCAGCCGATTGATTTACCTAAGGATCGATAAAACGGTTTGAGCAACCAGATTTTTGTTCCCCAGCGGAGTCGCCAAATCTGTTGGCACGAATTCGCGGCCAACAGAACGCAAACACAGGAACCGGTCAAACCGGTTTCTGTAACCGGTCAGACCGGTTTGCCAGACAGGGCTGGCGGTAGACCTTCGAGCGTCGTCCGGTTTTCCCAGGTGCAGATCTTCCTGAAGCCATAACTCTCTCATCCGGAGTCCAAATTAGGTGTTCTACATATGCATCTTGATCGTCTCGACGAGAGCTACACAATGGTGAAGTCCAATTTGTATTTTGACAATGTTTCCAAAACCGGTCTGACCGGTTTGCTGGCCTTTCAGACCGGTTTGCACCGCTGTGCCAATTTTGGTCGTCAACACCACCTCTCCTCCATCTCCACCGCTGCTGACAAAGGGGTTGTGCCCGCTCCAGCCGCTGACGCCGATGCGGTGGAGGCGCGACTCGCCGAGAGCCTGCGGGCGCTGTGCGCGCGGATAGACTGCGGTGTTCTTGGGCTTCGTGGTGGCCGGCCGTAAGAAGGCGGACGCGCTGCGCGCCGAGGTGCCGCCGGTCCTCAAGCTCTGCGTGGATCCTGACGCCGTCTCGTCCCGAGCGGCATCGACAGGCGTCGGCGGGGCGGTGGGCATCGGCGTCGGCGGGGCGGGCGGCGGCGTCGGGGCGGAGTCGGGACGGCTACATCGGGCTCGGCAACCGCGGCTACGGCGTCGTCCACGCCCTCGCCCTCGCCGGCGTCAACTCGGAGCGCAGCATGCGACGGAGATCCGCGCACGAGAAGCTCCATCCCGGCGCGGGAGGCCGTGCGGGCGGCGGAGCGGAGTGAGGACGGGAGGAGGCTGCGCTAGGAAGAAGAGCCAGCGTCGGGAGGGAGCCTGCCGCTGAGGGTGGGAGGGAGCCATGAAGACGGCGATTTTTCGCCGTGCGCCAGCGACGTTGGAGACGATGACGGTGGCAGTGACGGAGGTGAGAAAAATGGTACATACCCATAACGTTGGATCTTTTGATGCTATATATCTCAAGTTGGTTCTTTTGATGGTATATATCCAAACTTCGGTTCTTTTGATGGTAAGGATCCAATTTTCCCAAAGAGAAATTGTTTCGATTGCTCCTCGATTTCAGTACATCCGGTAAACACGCTCTCTCTTGGCTCCGGCAAGCATGCCATAAGCTAGCCAGGAAATACTCCTCTGTTCCAAATTATAGGTCATCTTATTAAAAAAACTATGTAAATATAGTCAAATCTAAGTTATTTTAAAAAAATTTATGTTAATAAAGCAAGCTACCATAAAGAATATGATAATTTGACATAAAGGGAAGGCTTCTCCCTTTTTATGTGGGCCATGCTTCTCCTTTTTTACGTGGGCCATGCTTCTTCACAAATAGTAAATCTAGATGTGTACTGCTGGATGTCCTTCCTCCTATAAAATCATAAAATAAAAAGTATATTTTCTACTATATCCCAAATTTTCCATGCCTTATCTGGATGGACAGCACATCATGTGCAAATATACCACTTCATGTGCAAGGTACCATGCTTACCCGTTTTACATGGCATGGACATCAAATTCTAATTTCAGATATATACTCTCTCTATTCTTAAATATATAGTATTAACTAGCTTGTCCTAAACGTCATATATTTGAGAACGTCATATATTTGAGAACGGAGGTAATACATATGACCTTAGTTTATCCTCAAAACTCAAATGGGTGAAACTACTATATACGTAGTATTATACATTCATGTACACCTTGAATAATCAGGCAATAAAATCCACATCGATAAATACCATATATCACCTAAAAACATGATCTTCTCACTTTGAGAATTGAAGACAAAAAACTATGAAAATGCCAGAAAATTCGACATTTCTTTCTCAGGATACAAATATCAGAAATATTCAACATATCTACTTAAGGGTACATGTACAATATAGAAAGGAAAAAAAACATAATGCAACCAGAAAGGAAATCACTATATACCACAACTCTGCTGCATCATGGTTAATGCGCAGATGAGGAAGAGCATTTAGCAACGAGTAATACTACAGAGAACCAGAGAGTGAATATTGTGGCTTGGGCACTTTCATCCTGTACAAAAGAGAGAAATGAGGTGTACAAATTAAGAGAGATAGGAGGTAAGGCCGAGGCAAAATGAAAAGAAAAGCGGAACAAATTTAACACAAATGAAATCCAATTTGATTCCATATATACCATATATAGAAACAAAGGAGGTATCAACTAATAGTTAGGATTGTGTGATAACATCAAAATGAATAACACAAGAACAAGCACAAGTGACATGTCGTCAGATGTCACCGAAATATTTTATGTACAACTCTTACAAATTGCAAAAAGAAAAGATGTACATTTATGTGCATATTTAACAACCATGTCGTAGCTAGAAGTTAGCTTGCCTATTGTCCAGATCGAACAAAAACCAACAAGTAACATGCTTGGCAATCTGGCATACACTGAATGAGCAGCATTGCTCCAAAATCCGGTTTCGGGATCCGTGTACCATTCTTTTCAACTTTGTCGTGTATTAGTACTACTTGATTCTCCGCGTGGTCTTACCTGTTTTAGTATGTGCCACCGCCGAAGCAGCAGCCGCTGAACCGGGAGCTCTTGCAGCACGAGCCTCCCACAGATCGAGCAGCCGCACGACGAGGCCACGTTCTTGGCAACCAGGAGCTGACTGACAACGCCGGTCAAACCAGGTGCGGACGCTGCCCCGGGCGGCGTGCTTTGCTCCTGACTGCCCGGCCAAGCCCTGGTCGGTGATTCATGTGGCTATACTGTTTATCGTAATCGATGATGCTGGCGAGCGCGGCATGCGTTACAACTTGGTATATAAAGTACTACACCGTATGCTATACAACGTGATACAAACACACAGATACTCGGATGTGACTTAATTTAGGACTCTGCTCCATTAAAAGCAAGTTTAATAATCAACGAGAAGCAAGTTTAATATGTGTGAGAGAGAAAACAGAAGAGACAATGCAGCTGGCGGTTCGATCATCAGACGCCGGCCAGGGGACGCGCTGCACTTGCTCCCGTTGGCTGACCGTGTCTGCGCTAGCTGCTCATTTACTGCACATGCGGCCTTGTTTAGATTCTGAATTGGAAATGCTGAAGTTGGCAGAACGTCGTAAATGCGTCACTGCAGCATTTCGTTTGTATTTGTGAATAATTATCTAAATATTAATTAATTAGACTCAAAATGTTCGTCTAGCAAAGTACAACAAAACTGTGCAATTAGTTTTTGATTTCATCTACATTTAGTACTCCATGTATGTGTCGGTATTTTGATGTGACGAGAATCTTCATTTTGCATAGTGGAATTTGGGGCTCTTTTTGGAACTAAACAAGACCTGTGTTTTTTCTACTGCTCTACCTGCTACATTGTTTCCCACCCGCTAAACTTTAGCCCCGTCACATCGGATGTAAATATGTTAATTAGGAGTATTAAATATAGATTAATTTAAAAACTCATTACATAAACGAGGAGTAATTTACGAGACGAATCTATTAAAAATAATTACACCATGATTAGACAATGTAATGCTACGATAAACGTATGATAATTATGTATTAATTATAGCAAAATTAGGCTTGTTAGATTCGTCTCGCGAAAAAGACATTACTTATGTAATTAGTTTTATAATTAATTTATATTTAATACATCTAATTATCATTTATTTAAAGCGCTAAACTTTAGCACCAGATCTAAACACCACCTAAATAGCTATCATGGTGGGCTTAGCTAGCCACTTGGATCGTAAGATGTTGGGACTCATAGGGGTACGGGTATTAATTTTCATTTTTCTCATATTCGTGCTCATATATATGCATAACATCCAATATTGCAAATAGCGGGCTATAGAATTTAGCGGAGTACTTCGAAAAAAGTTATAGGGGCTATAGCGCAGCTATAGCGGAAGCTATGCATTTAGCGGTATGCGAAAAACTATAAAAAATTAGCCCTAAGCATTACCAATTTTATGATTTTCAGCTCATATTTCGTAAGTACATGCAAACACTAGTGAATACATAAGGAAATGAGCCGCATTCACAAGATATATCATAAATCGTACCTTGTTGTTCATAAATCACAAGTATATAAGTTCATAAGTCAAACATAGCGGTGTTAGCGGAGCTAAGCTATTAAATTTTGCGGGACTATTTCATGATATAACGGAGTTAGCGGTATTAGCGGAAATATGTGCAATATCGTAGCGACATTTGTCTTAAAAAGCTATAGTGGGGCTATAGCGAAGCTATTTGCAACCTTGATACATCTGACATGGAACAGTGCCACAGGCCTATAGCGCAACCCTAGCTGTCCTGTGCATAGTTGTGCATAGTTGCTCCTCATCAGTCATTACCACCGACAGGAAGCAATGTGTTACGGAAAATATTCCACGTTTTGCATCAGCAATCCACACTTCCACGGTGCGTACGTGCATAGTTAACGAATCCCGATGCAATCCTCTGTACATCTACACATGCTGTTATAGGCTAAAGCACATTAGTAGATAGGGGTGGGAATGGATCATGGTCTATATGCTCATTCACAATGCAACTTAGCTCTAATTAATTTTAGCTTAAAAACTAATAATATTATGTTCCGGATCTAATTAAGTCCGATCTTTAAAAATTCTAGTATAAATTTGAGATCCCTTTACCACCACTAGTAGTGGGTGAGGTGTGAAGCATTGTTTGATGCCACCTGCGTCTTTGTGTAATCTCGTTTTTATTTCTGTAGCCAGATTCAAAAGGGTTTTGTTTGGGCAATAGAGTGTTGATAAGTATTTAAATAAATTAGAAGGGATTGAGAAAGATTTTAATTTGTATTCAATTTTTTTATTCTAAACTCGTCTAATCCACTTTAATACTTTTGCGTTTCTAAAAAAACTTTAATACTTTTGCACCTAAACAAAATCTTAGGGTGGATGACAAGTGGTTTGGGTCGGACACTAGTTGGCCCAGTCGGTAAGCTTTCCACGTCCACGGAAATTTCAACGTCCACGGAAATGAATTCAGGGGCGGATCCAGCCAGTATAGTCAGTGTAGTAGCATAGATGAACATGACAAAACAGTAACTCTCTCCTGACGACGACGACAAAGAGCGAAATGACAAGCGTTAGAGACTAGAAAAAGCAACGTCGTTGTAGCACTAGAGACCTCTGGTTACTGCTTTATTCGCTTTCTAAGAGCATGTAAAATGTGAAGTTCGTGCCGGCTCTATATATTTTTGGAATGTTGCAATTAGTTATAATAGTGTATATATGGACTACAATAATAAAACTATCGTCTAAATTTTTTTGTCTATAAAAACTTGTATAATTGTTATTAATGCTTACATTTGTACGAGTAAACGGTAATAATTGCCTTGATTTCTATTCTTATATCTTATAGCAAACGAGAACATACTTGTATGAAGAGAGGGAGTGAAGTACTAAAAGCATTTGAACATACTTATACATCTATCTTGCCTTCCCTCTCTTATATAGCAAACGAGTATATCTTATAGGGCAACGTATGGGGTGTAAACCCAGTTCTTATGCAAACTATACAAACTTTAATCTCGACCACATGATGTTGATCCAATGGACCTCTCACCCCTCCTGCATGTATCAACTCATCCGTGCCGGTCATTTAAAATCCAGATGGATAAATAATTCACGTCGGGTCACAAATGAACCGACACATGAAAAATAGACTATCTACGGTAGCTCCCAACAATAGCATGCACCATATGATTTCCCATCTTTATAATTTGAATTCAAGTTGTATTCAGGAATTTATAACATTTGTATATAGTCTCAAATTTATATGAGAATTGTAGATTCCGATGAGATCTACAATTTTATAGTTTTTTTTGTTTTTTGGATTTCAAGCTACACTGATTTTGTTGTGCCGGTTATCAAACCGGCACAGATGAGATATACTCCGTAGTACAACCAGTGGATAAAATGCTCTTAAGTGGTGGAGCATCTCTCCATATCATATCCTTTTATCTTGAACTACTCCCTCCGTTCCAAATAAGTGTTCATTTAGAAAATTTAACATAAATTAGTAGTCAATACAAATGATTATGTTACCCCTTATTGAAGTTAGAAAAATAGCATTAACTAACTATTTATTGGTTCTATACGTTATGTACTTTTGTATTAATGTCTACATCCCTAAAAGCTAAAAGGACACTCTTTTGTGGGACAAAATTTAAATGTTACATGTACACTTATTTTGGGACGGATAAAGTATTAAACAAACTTATTACATTACATGTATGGGGCGCAATGTGGTCTTGAATTCGAGACATCTAGTGGCCCTAGAAGAGTAGGGAAAAGATAGATCTCTAGCAAACCTCCCTGGGATGTCGTCATCGCTGTCTCTCCGATCCCAGGCTCTGAATCTGGCGCATAGAGATTTCCTAGTTTCCGAGTAATCAAGTGGACCTGTTCTTCAATTCTCTCGTGGGCAGCAGAATTATCGTACAAATTCGCAGCATTCGCGATTCTACATACCGATCCTAGGAGCTGTACCTATGTCCTATCGTCACCCTGTTCGATCCGAGTCTACAGGGAAAACGATCCTAAGTAAGATCCCGTCGTTTAGCCGGGGTAGGACATTGGAATCGGTAGTATGAAATCCGGATCGTGGTACTAAAAATCGCCGCGCTCTCGTTATATTCGTACGGTTTGGGTGGCCAGTAAGCATTATTCCTCAGTGGAGATGAGACGAGCATTATAGACTAGAGAGGGGGAAACAGGCAACGTCGTTCCAGTGACTGCTTTGTTTGCTTGCTCATTACGAGCATGTGAAATGTTTTAGATTGGCTCTTTGATCAACAACAGTTAGCTGTGTGCAGTGTCTCCCTCCTCCGCTCTCTCTCCGGCCACGTAGGACAAATACATGTACTGATATTTTGGGATATGCATCCCCGGGTACCCTCAAGACAGAAGACCGAGTCCTAGTAGAACTACTCGGACAACTACTCGTATACTCCTACTAGGACTAGGACTTCCAATTGTAAACCGACTAGGATACTTACCATGTAAACCTTGCCCCCTGGATATATAAAGGAGGGCAGGGGTCCTAGTTCGGTAGATCAGATCAGATGAGGACACAACTCATAGGAGATCAGACAACCACACGTGCAATACATTTAAGCACACAGGACGTAGGGTATTACGCTATTCGCGGCCCGAACCTGTCTAAATTGTGTTGTTCGTGTACTTTCGTTCCTAGAACTCGGTGAGACCCACACAAAACTACTCCCTGGGGTATCCCCGGTTAGACGTGCTCGACATAATTCGTCGACACTTGGCGCCCACCGTGGGGCAATCTCGTCGAAGTTCAACATTAGGCGCGATGGGATCAACTTTCAAAGCTTGGAAGAGCTTGATGGACCAATCATCAACAAATTCAATCTACTCGGCGTTTCATGGTCGCTGGTCTACATCAATTAGCGAGGTGCTGGATAAATTCGTCAGGAAGCTCGACGATTTAAAGATCGAGTACAAGTCCAGCTGTCCCCGGTGCATGCATGCGGCGTTACTTCGAATCGGAAGAAGAAAATGCTGCAAGCGGCAGCACCAGGCGGGTATCAAAAGACTTCGGGCACGGAGTCCGAGAGCAAGTTTGCTTGCGTGCTTCTGGAATCAACTCCGTGAAGACCTGCTTGCATCTCGTCAAAAGTCAAAGTATCAAAACAAATCTGCTACAAGCACAAGGAAAGTTACCAGAAGGCTTCAAGATCTCTCCTTGCTGCACACAGAAGATGTACGCGAGTACGACTACATCGACGTCCGGCTGCATCGACTCGGCGTACGACTACTTCGACTCGTCTCGACTAGTTAAAACTAGTCGGGATCGGCTGCATCGACTCGACGACGACTACTCTCGACTAGTTAAAACTAGTCGAGAGCGGCTACGGCTTCATCAACAACTAGTCGGATTCGACTCCAACTATTCGGCTTCATCGCCAATCGCCACGGCTTCGTCGATGATCGTCCGCGAACAAAGCTAAGTCTTATTTAATAATTATTTTATTTTCTTTACATTAATTTTTTCAGCTTGTTCTACACATGCTTGGCCATGAGCCGACAATTCTAAAAGAGTACATCTCTCAACAATAATAATTTTCGCCGATGGGTGTCAAGTCCCTCGCGTGACCTCTCCTACAGGAGACAGTCCTAATCGACTGCTTTTTTGCATACCACGCATATTTTTGTCGCATGTCGACTACTTTATGCTTGTTTTCATCTCTTAATGACCAAACACCACTCGATAGCATGCACCTTAATTCGTGAAGTTTCAGCTCCTTCGCAACACCTACGCACCTACACGTTAAAGAAGACATCAGTCTCACGTTAAAGGACGGGTTAAGCGGGACCAAGTGTTTAAACGTAACAGGGCTATTACTCGAGTGGTTAAAAGTCTAACAAGAGCACGAGCGAAAACCTTTACATGCATTACAAGTGCTATTATTTGATTTGCAAGCATTACAAATACTATTATTCACTCTTTCTTGATCGGATACTACTAATCCTATATATTTAAATTGCAGGGTTCACAGCTGGGTACTCACATCAGTGAGACTTGGCACCACTTCACCTCTTCATGATGCTGCGGAGCCGATCGAGTACTTATACTAGTCGGTGCTCACATGCTGGGTACTTTAACTAGTCGCATGAAGCTCGGGGGCTACACATCGCAAGCTAAGACATGGAGACGAGTACTGGCACCAGTCGGTACTCAAACGGCGAGGCGCTACAGTGCTAGCCGAGTACTTTAAACAAGTCGGTACTTTTGAAGATTATGTTCTTGACCCTCGGACCGAATGCAAACCATTCGCTTCGAGGCTCGGGGGCTACACTCAAGGGGTACACATTTTTTGTGCCTATTGTTGATCAATTCAAGACCTTCAAGACCTTCGACTAGTTTTCATGAAACTACTCGAAGCTCGGGGGCTACACCCAATGGGTGCACCTACTAGGTGCACGCCATTGAACTACTCAAGATGAAGACAGAAGACTGTTTTTGAACCTCCGACTACTTAAAAGTACTCGGAGGCTCGGGGGCTACACCCATTGGGTGCATCATCAGATGCACACCAATAAAACTACTCGTCAGAGAAGATCAGAGCGTCTTGGACTTAGCTCCAAGTACTCGAAGATGTTAAAGCAGATTCAAGACTTGAAGCGAAGGTGCAAGATGCTCAGGGGCTTGTGGGATATGCATCCCCGGGTACCCTCAAGACAGAAGACCGAGTCCTAGTAGAACTACTCGGACAACTACTTGTGTACTCCTACTAGGACTAGGACTTCCAATTGTAAACCGACTAGGATACTTACCATGTAAACCTTGCCCCTGGATATATAAAGGAGGGCAGGGGTCCTAGTTCGGTAGATCAGATCAGATGAGGACACAACTCATAGGAGATCAGACAACCACACGTGCAATACATTCAAGCACACAGGACGTAGGGTATTACGCTATTCGCGGCCCGAACCTGTCTAAATTGTGTTGTTCATGTACTTTCGTTCCTAGAACTCGGTGAGACCCACACAAAACTACTCCCTGGGGTATCCCCGGTTAGACGTGCTCGACATAATTCGTCGACAGATATGTATACGCGAAGCAACTCTAGCAATGACTCCAAATAAGACCCTCCAAACTTTAAATGGGGCTTCCAATATTTTTTTAGACCTTAAAAGTTACTCTAACTCCAACAATAGCCTTAAAAATAGATAGGTTTCTTAGAGACCGCAGGAAAGGAGGGTGGAGGGCTGGATTTACAGACCTCCCAAAATATGGTATTATGGCCTCATGGAATGCAACTTTTTTTTGTTCAGCCTTTAAACATGGAATAGGGGCATATTTAGAGAGTCCACTAAAGTTGCTATGATGTAACTAGTTGAAGCCACTACAAGAAAACCAACCTTCTATGAAGAAAATGCTCATGACGGGGAGGAATATCGTCATACAATGTGTCATAATATGACGCCATGATAGGAAGGGTCATAAAGTTAGGACGCTCTAAACTATATATGACGATAGTTTTTTGTTCGTCACATATAGGTATCCAATACCGTCATAAAATATGGCTGTGAGGTATCTGACTGATGGTTGTTAATTTGGGACGGCAAGAGTTGTCCTAATGTGACGACAATGGAGTATCACTGAATGTTTTTGCAAATATGACGACCCTTAGTGGGAATATACCTGCCAGGCCATATGGACCCACCATGACCCCTTGCGCCGTTGACCTATTCATTTATTCCCCAAAATCCCCCACTCCATAGCTGCCGCCGGCGGTGTCGATCTGGACGAGCGGAGCGCAGCAGCCGGCGGGGGGATGGACTGAGTGCGGCGGTCAGGCGAAGCTTGGCGGGTAGCCTGGTGGAGCGCGGGCGGCAGGTCTCCTTGGGCAGGTGGGCTCTTGGCGAGCATCGGTCGGCGAAGACGATGCCATGTCCAAGTAGGGAAGCTCAGATAGTCAATCGCGGCCTACTGGAGCGTCCATCCATGGTGGGAGGCAGGTTGAGCGTCATCTGGAGCCAAGCAGGTCGAGGTGGGATGTGGTGTCGTATCCCCTTGGTAAGGAAACAGGGCTCCCCTTGATCCCCTGCCCTGATTGTGGTCGCGCGACGGTGGTAGAGAGGCGGTCAGGGAAGGAGACGACCGACAACTACTTGTGTGTGTTCTTCAAATGCCCACGAAACTCGGTGAGCATCCACTTAGTTTGAATTGAGTTGAGAATTTCTGCAACCCTATGTATCCAACCAAGTTGAATGCAATTGTTCTTTTATTGTTGTAGTTTCCTAAGCTTTGTGGGTTCTACAAATTCCAAAGGTTGTATTTGGATAAGCTGGAGGAGCTTGGCATTGTCGCAATCCAAAAATTCCCCTTGGCAGTGGACGTTGGTGATGAAGCTAAAGAGGTAGAAGATGCATCATCTGGGAGAATGGTCATGAATATGCAGGCTGCTGAAGTGAAGATTGAGGCCAAGTTGGACAATCTGACGTGGAAGTTCAACATTTTGGTGATTCTTTTAGCATTTTGTCTTGGCTGTGTGGTGATGTATGTTGGAAACCAGAAAGGTAGGTGAAATTCACCACCTAATGTATCTTAGTCTTGGTAGGTTATGAAGTGTAGTATGAATTATATGCAATCCAGTGCAATTGGTCTAGGCTTTTGTAACGTATGATCAATCTGATGTTTTCTCAAGCAAAACAATGTATTTCATGGTCAATCAATGCAATCTAGTTCTTTTTTCAAGCAATGCAATTTATTCAAGTGTGAAACATTATGTGCCAATATTGGATGAAAATTGTTGTCAACAAAAAACTTTGGATGAAAATTTGGTAGAATGTATGTTACTTGCAGCCAATGCATTTTGTGAGAAACTATGTACATTCCATGAAATCCTTGGCAGCAGAATATGTCGATTAAAATTTTCACAGCATATAACCTAAACATAAAATGATTGCTAGAAAAATGTATCCATTAAAATTTTGGCAGCATGTAACATAGCCATTCCATACAACATAATTTCATTTTAACAGAACCATTGCATACAGGGTAATGGTTGAGAATTTCAGACATAAATTCACATACAAAGGTTCAGGCATAAATTCAGACACAAATTTCAAATACAAAGGTCTTGATACAAATGCAGCAAGGCATGCAAATTACATATGCAAATTCAGATACAAAGGTTCTCAAATTTGAGATACGAGGTCTTGGTTCACTAAAACCTCTAGCAAGCTCAACATTCAGATACAAATTCAGTAGCATGAATCAGGTACAAGGTCAGTCATCATCACTGTCATCTTCTAATATACTCGCTTCGTCAGGACTATGGTACTCGAGGAAGGTATCATCTTCATCTTCACTCAATGTTTCTCCACGTTCAGGTGTTCCTTGATTTGCACGGATGCTCTGAAGAAGGTGTGCACTAACAGGGCTTCCTGGTTGATTATGTTGCAACAAATCTGTATCAGGACCAATGTCTTGGATAGCACAATTTTCCGGCGAAGTAGTTTCCTCTTGGTATGCCTCCTAAGATCTCATCTGTACTTGTTCATGGATTTCTTGATTTTGGGCGGCCCCTTCAACATCATATATATGTCGGTGGCCAAAATCTTGTACAACTCGCCAACTATCACCCAACTTGGTATCTTCCAAGAAAAATACCTGCGATGCATCTGTGGCTAGAATGAATGGATCATCCTTATACCATCGACCTTCAATGTTAATGCTTTTGAAGTAACCATCATCCTTCATTTGGTATGTCTTTCCCTCAAGATTTTACCATTCACACCGCAATAAGATAATAGATCTAGGTCCTCTGTTGTTTTCAGTGTAATTCAACTCAATAATTTCTTTCACTTTCCCATAGTAATCAATAATATGACCTTTGTGCTCACCTAAAGTCTTAATGGTACAGTTCCGTGTTTTCCTTTGTTCCTCATGAGCCATTGTGTGGTACCGTACCCCATTAATTATACACGCTGAGTATGAACGCACACGCCTATCAGGTCGACATGCGAGTGAGTACAGGTCTTCATCAACACTTGTGCCTTCATTTTTTAGACTGGTAAGCTGCAGGAAACAATAACAAATAGGTAAGCTGCAGGAAACAAGAATGAATAGGTAAGCTGAAGGAAACAAGATGAGCATACATGTTTCTCAAACCATGTTGGAAATTGTGTTGACATCATTTTCTCAATATTATTGACCTGTTGCTGTTCCAACTGTGCCCTATACATGCTGCAAAGAAGGTGGTTAGTTTACTTCAATTATTAATAGTAAATAAGGCTGCAAAGAGGATTTCTGCTCTAAAATAAGGCTGACAGAAATGAAATGGCATAATTTACTTACTCTTTATACTCATCAACCTCTTGGCAATTATTTAGAACAAACCAAGCCATGGAATCATAGTCATTATCTTGATTATGAAGTGTAGAAGCACCCAACAGATTAATACTATGTGCAAAAATGGAAGAATCATTGGGTAAGATGTTCTGTCCTCCATCTAAGTTTCTCTCAGGTCTTGTGAACCTAGTAATAATGTCACTGAAATATGTTGAGCATTGGGTTAGACACTCATATGCAGTGTATGCCTCTGCAACAGATCCTTCAGGTCTTGCTCTAGTGCGGATGAAACGCTTAAAGGTGCCCAATCTTCGCTCTATGGGATACATCCAACCATACTGAACTGGACCCCGAAGCAATGCCTCATTAGGTAAGTGTACTGCTAGGTGAACCATAACATCGAAGAACGCAGGAGGATAAATTTTCTCTAGTTTACAAAGGATAATGACAATATCCTCCTTCATCTGATGTAGTTTATCAACCTTTAGAGTCTTGGAACACAGTTCTCTGAAAAACCTACCCAATTCAGCAATTGTTTCGTATACATCTTTCCTCACCAACCCTCAAAGGGCAGCGGGTAAAATTCTCTGCAACAGTATATGGCAGTCATGTGTTTTCAGCCCATTCAATGTTTTTGCCTCCATATTGACACATCTTGATATGTTAGAGGCATATCCATCTGGAAATTTAACATTTCTAAGAAACTCCAAGAACTTCTTCTTTTTTTCTGGTGATAGAACATAACAAGCCCTTGGCTTTGTGAAGGAATCACCATCTTGCACCAGATGAAGCTCTTTTCTTATACCTCTGTCTTCCAAATCTAGTCTAGCAGCGACCGTGTCCTTTGACTTATTGTGATTAGATAGTAGAGTTGCTAGAATGCTTTCACAAATGTTTTTCTCTATGTGCATAACATCTAGGTTGTATTGCAGCTTCATTTTGGACCAGTATGGCAAATCATACAAGCTAGCCTTCACATGCCATACCAGTTCTCCTTGTCGTCGTCGTTTCCTTGTGGTTGTCTTTTCAGGATGTTTTCCTGGAACATAGGATGCTGCATCCACCCTTGCCATAACCTCATCTGCTGTGAACTTCCTTGGCTGCTCTCTATTCTCATGGTGGCTATTGAATGATGTGTTTTTCCTCCATGGATGGTCACTTGGGAGGAAACGTCTATGGCCTATGAACCCAATTTTATTTCTCAGACACTCAGAGCATGGATTCTCATCACAGTGCACACGTGCGAAGTAACCCCCAGTGCTTCTGCCTGACATGGTGCCTAGTGCAGGATAGTCATGGATTCCCCACAGAATTGCTGCACGCAATTGGAAATCTTGACCTTCATATGCATCATAAGTAGAGACACCCTCCCAAAGTTTAAGCATGTCTGCCATCAAAGGTTGCATAAAAACATGGAAATCTTTTCCTGGTGATTTCTTGCCCGGAATAATCAAAGAAAGCATATAATTTGATTGGTCCATACACATCCATGGTGGAAAATTGTAAGGAACCACGATCACTGGCCAGATGCTATACGAATTAGTCATCTGACCGAAAGGGTTAAATCCATCAGTAGCAATGGCTAACCTCAAACTGCGGGCATCGTCAGCAAAAGTCTTGTAAGTATCATCAAAATCTTTCCAAGCTTCTCCATCAGCAGGATGTCTCATTTCATTTTCAACTACGAGCCTCTTGTCCTTGTGCCATCTTGCCATTTCCGCCCGCTGCTTTGAGATAAAAAGCCTTTGAAGGCGTGGTATTATTGGGAAGTAACACAGCACCTTATGAGGAACTTTCTTCCCACCAACCTGATTGACTTTCCATCTTGTCTCACCACATACTGGACAATGATCAACTTTTGCATGTTCCCCCCAAAATAAGGCACAATCATATTTGCAAACATGAATAGAAACATAACCAAAACCAAGCTTCCGAAGTAGAGCTTTAGTCTCGTTAAAGGACTTAGGGAGGCCAGTTACATTGGGGAACGATGTCGATAGCAATCCAAGTATTGCATTGAACCCAGAATTTGTTATCCGATTATACACCTTTATATGCAGCAGCTTGATTATGAAAGTCAACCTAGACTCTTCAGTCGAACCTGGATAAAGTTCATGTTTTGCCTCTTCCATGAGTTGTTGATATAAGTTACCACTGATGCCATGGCTTGCTGCTGTGTACAGATCTTGAATCAAGCCTTGAACTCCCCTTGCGCTATCTTCTGGTTCTTCTTCAAGTTGTTCATCATGAACTGGTGCATGGTCATTTCCATCCCATGGCATAGCCTCAGTAGCGACAGGGGCAATGCCATCAGCTTCATCATCAGTATCTTCCTCTCCATGGTCAATCCAACGTGTGTAGGATCTACAGAACCCGTTGACATGGATGTGATCCTCTACGACACCTTGACTTTGTCGTATCTGATTCAAGCATCGACGACATGGGCACTTGATTTCCTCATCTGCACTAAATTGACTTCTGACAAATCCCATGAATTGTTCAACACCTTCCACATAGGGACCACTAAATGGCAAACTATTATAAATCCAACTTCTATCCATCGTGTCCTGTCAAATGTAGGGGCAAATGTTGGCACCGACAAATCGAAATGCAAAGAAAGGGGAAGAACTATATGCAGCCTCAGCTAACCTTTCTTATCAGGATGTCAAGATTGGGCCTCAAGCCATGGCGTCAAGATTTGGCCTCAAGCCAGTCAGGCGCTGCAGATCTGCAGAGGTGGCGTGCACTGCCGGCGAGGCTACTCAGGTGGCGTGTGCAGGTCTACAGAGGTGGCTGAGATGCGGCCGAGCAGTGGGGTCGCCGGCGAAGCTGCAGGTGGGGTTCCCGGTGAGGCTAGCTCAAAGTGGTCGAGCTCCCATGGTCGAGATGTAGCGGGCCACACCGCTGAGGCTCTGCTGCGGACTCTGCTTGTTAACCATAGCAGGCTTATCTCTAACGTGAATGCCATGTGGGTCCAACGTTATGATGACATGTGGGCCCTAAGGCTATTTAGTCACTCTTTCTATTTGAAACTAGATTATGAAACTCGAAATCATTTCAGATGCAAATAGTGTCAAAAACAAAGTTGTACAACTCGTCGATATCTACAACTTTGATATTGGCCATTTTTTCATATGACTTTGTTTGGACAGTTCAAATTTTGAATTTAAAAATGTTAAAACTTCAAATAAAAGTTTGGGGTACTATGTAATTTCAAATGAAAAACTCATGAATACAAATGTTGTACAACTCGTCGAGATCTACAACTTTTATTTTGGTCATTAGTTCATTTGACAAAGTCATGGTAAGAGTATTCACAAATTTTATCTTGGGAGCTTATGGTTTCATAAATGGTAAGAGAGATTCATGTGAGATCAAGGTAAAATTTGTGAACACTTTTACCATCACTTTGTCAAATGAACTAATGACCAAAATAAAAGTTGTAGATCTCGACGAGTTATACAATATTTGTATTCATGAGTTTTTCATTTGAAATTACATAGTACTCCAAACTTTTATTTGAAGTTTTAACATTTTTAAATTCAAAATTTGAACTGTCCAAACAAGGTCACATGAAAAAATGGCCAATATCAAAGTTGTAGATCTTGACGAGTTGTACAACTTTGTTTCTAACAATATTTACATCTGAAATCGTATATTGTCCCAAAAAACTATTTGAATTCCTGCTTCTACTAATACTATCACCGACATGGTGGACCCACCACGAAATAGACCAAAATTTGGCACCTGCATCTCCCGCTCTCCCGCGCTTTGCCAGTCACCGACACATGGGACCCACCGCGCGCTAGACCAAAATTGGCACTGCTCCTCCCGCTCTCCCGCGCCGATTCCCTCACCGACACATGGGACCCACCATGCCACCCGCTCTAGAAGGGAAAATTTCCCTCGCGTCTGTGGCCTGCCTTATCTAAATGCCCGGTCGGCCAAAGGGGAAAAAATCCCCGTAGCTCCCATGGCCTCCTCCTCCCTCCACTCAACCCTACCGCCGCAACTCGCCTCACCGTAGATCCGCCGCTCGTCGTCGAGCCTAGCACTACCAGCCTCCGGTCTCTGGAAGCCCAACCGAACTTGCCGCCGTCGACCACGGTCAGTAGGGACAATCACCATGGCCTCCTCTTCCGTCGCCTCACCATAGATCCGCCACCCACCGTCGACCCTAGCCCACCATCGCCTCGGATCCCCTCGCCTGAACAGCCCACTGTCAACCCCTGCCACTCGAGGTCGCTAACCCCCGCACCGGTGACAGCCAGGGTTTCGCGGCCTTCTCCGAAGTTCATCAGATCCAACAACAACTGAAGTAAGTCAAACTTCTCGGTTCAAATCCACCTTCTCTCTTGTAGTACGGGATGTCTTTCTTTTTGAACTTCATTGTTACTGAAACTAAATCGAGTTCCATTTCTTTCTGCATTCCCTCGTAGTAGTATTAAAAGAAATGTCTAAGGCCAAGTATGAGCAGGACAGGGATGCGAACGTACAGAGGATTCAAGATGTTTTTGCATCCTTGGGTATTCCTGTTTTAGCTCGCACCGTTAATTATGTGTTATCAAAAGTGGAAGCGCGCAAAGGGAAGCCATTAGACTTGGAAAAACCAGAATCTGACAATGACTATGATCCAAACTCTGACCTTGATAACCGCTCTGACAGCGATGATGATCATGATTGTGATGAAGACCTCAATGCTGAGGTGAGATGTATTAGTAGGTCACTTAACAAGTTAACCTGTCTCTATATTTATTCTAGGGAACCCTTTATTTTATACCTACATAATTCACAATTATTTTAATTACTTGTTGAACTGCTGTCACACATGTACAATTGCATTTAATTTACAAGATGCTTGTTTCTCTTGCTAGGTAAGGCCAATGCCTCCAGGATCTCGCCATGCAAACAAGAATGAAAAGGTAGCCCCTATGCCGGCTAGCCCACAAAGAGTGACTAGGGCAACTGCTTCCAAGCTGCAAATCCCACCCAGATATACCCGAGCCACTGCAGCTATAATTACGGCTCTTGCAAAAACTGCTGGCACTAAAGGCAGAAAGCAACCAAGGCCACGAGCAGCCTTGGCCACTACCAACCATGTGCCAGCTAGCCAGAACACAAAGACCATACCCACTACAGGTAGCAGCCCTACAACAAACCGCACCAGAGAGACTACAAACACAATGCCTACTCCCGCAAATAGTACGAACACAACGCCTACTCCCGCAATTAGTACGAACACAACGCCTACTCCCACATGTCCTGCCAGGTTAACAAGGTCCAATGCTAGCTTACCTCAGCAGCCTAATCCTACAAGCCCTGTCAGGTTAACAAGGTCCACTACACGCTTGTTTCAGCAGCCTCCCACAACTGGTGGGACACAATCAATTCCTGTGGGCCACTCGCCAGGAGGACAGAGCTCTAGGCAAAGCAATGAAATCAATGAAGTGACTAACCACTTGGATGGTGCTAATTGTTCACAGCATCAAACAAGTGGAGAGCCAAGGAATGTCCCGAAGAAAACCATGGGTCATGGCTTAGAGAGCATGCTTAAACGAGGAAACAAGATGCCTATCCAGGTGGCTGAAGGGAAGCTGAGACCTGATGTCCCTGTTCAAGCTGCTAAACTGGCATCAGAGTGTGGTGTTGCCCTTAGAGATAACCTGCCTATCTACACATCTTGGAAACAATACAAAGATAGGGAGGGGCAGGAAGAAGTAGCAAAAGTTCTCAGGAAAGTAGCGGTGAGATAACTTTTTCATTGTCCCTAACATTTACATTATATACAAGTTTCCTTTTTCAATAATTGTTAGCATTAATTCATTTTTGGTTCCAGTCAAGGTTGGATGTGGATGTCAGGAATGATGGCCCAAGCAAAGCGGCATGCACTGATATCATTAAGAAGGGAGTAAAGCAGCAGAGGTATCTCCTGAAAAGGAAGTACTTCGATGATGAACTTACAAGAGAACAGTTGTTGGCCAAAGAACGTCCACCTAATATGCAGGCAGAACAATGGGAAAAGCTGGTTGACTATTGGTGTGATCCCAAAGTTCAGGTCCATCATGATTGCATTATCCTTCTATTTTTCTTTGAATCCTATCTAACATGCTTGCATTACCTAGATTTGTAGAATAATTAATGGCTACAAGTTAGTAGAACATGGCAGAGACATGTTGTAATAAACTACTTTAGAATGTCTGTTATCTTATAACTTAGAGTGGCTGTTACCTTAGCATTTGCCTCCTATTATCATTTGATAGTCAGGATTAATATCTGCATATGCTTTTTTGAAGAAGGTTAGAGTGCTAAGATAGATAAGTCATTGCTTCAGAAACCTATTTACTACACAGAAGCACTAGAGTTTAGAGCTATTGCGTTGCAAAGTGAAAATGATAAGAAATTTTCTAGGAGTGATTACCTGTAGAGTTGTTCATCTTTAATGAGAACACTAATATAAACTATATATCTGTATGTAACCCCCTATACTGCATTTCTGTTCCAGGAGCTTTGTGCTAAGAATAAATTTGACCGCGGTCAAGTTCGGCTTCAGCAAAAGACTGGAGCTAGGTCCTATATTGCCCACTGATACAGCCTGGTATGAGAACTAACAGTTCCTTTGTATCCCCTTTATAACTATATGTGTGTCTTTACCTTAGCTGAAAAAACTGAGATCCAAATTATATGAATGTTGCAGAGAGCTAAGTACAACAACAGGGAACCAGATGCTGTTGAATTTTTTGGGGAATGTATGACTAGTCCACGAAATGGTCGTACTGAGCTTGCAAATCAGATATATGTAAGCTCAATACTTTGAATCATGTCATTTAGTAAAGACATTTGCAGATTGGTACTTGAATGAAGCTTATAAGTGGAATTATTCTGTGTAGGAGGATATGGTTGCAGAGAAGGAAAGAGAACCAGAAGAAGGTGAAGGACAGAAGTCTCCCACTCAGATTGTTGCTGACAGTCTTAGCCAGATTAGTCCTGCATCAACCTTCCTTCCAAACATCGGTGTGACTCCACAATCCAAGCCTGCCAGGTCTACTACAGCCACGGAAGCGCGACTGCGTTCTGAGTTTGAGGCCGTAATCCAAGCAGAAAGAGAGGTAGCTGCTAGGAAGCAGGAGCAATTGGAAGCACAACTTCAGGCTCAACAAGTTGCACTTGAAGAAAACCAAAATTTGCTACGCCAGACCCAACAAGATATGAAGGGGATGCAGTCCAAGTTTGAAGAGACTAATGCACTACTACGAGTTGTGCTGAATCTACAGAAAGATGGGGCAGGTAGGTCCAACTGATTGAGTTGATGATGCCTAGTCTTTTGCTGCATTGCTACAATAGCAAACTTTGTCGTTATTGGAACTACATGTGCCCTCTGTGGTTGCAAACTTGTGTTCATCAGTTGGTATGTTGCAACTGTGTGTGATGAAACCTGGAACTTGGTAGTTGTGTGTTGAAACTGGGAACTTGTAGTTCTGTGATGTTTAAACCCATGTGTAATGTATTATGCTTTGGATCATCTATGGATGTATATGCTATGGATTGTATGTGGATGATGAGTTCTTTCTGATGAGTCATTGAAAATGTGTGCCTGGAATGAATGTATTAATTTGACAGCAGTGATCATGTCAGCGTTAATTAACAGTTGACAGTCATACATTACATGACACAACACAAACGGTCATAAATTCTGCTTACCAATATATGACGATGTGAGATCGTCACAAAAACCATGCTGAATAAGGGTACGAGAGCACTTATTGTGACATTTTCAATTAAATTATGTGACACTTACAGGCGTCATATAATGTTAAGAATATGTGACGCCTTACAGAACCGTCGCATAAGGTCTCACATTATGTGACAGTGCACGATATTATCGTCACAAGGTACATTTAGCGACGGTTGATATGTGACGCCTCTTGTGACAGTGCATTTTCGTCATACGACACTTTCTATGACACTTTCTTAACTTTAAATGACCATATCATTTTGTCATGGATACCTATTTTTTTTGTAGTGAGCATGCATCTCCATCTTAAAGGGCGCCCTTAGGCTTGAACTATTTAAAAAAAACTTATATGATGAGGATAAATATATAATTGTGGTTTTGAATTCGACAGATGTAGTGGCACATCAGTGAACATACAGCTGAAATTCACGTGCAGTTGATGTGCTATTTCTCGGCTACCTACGGCTGCAACATTCGTGAAACGCATGTCAATCTTTTCTATAAATTCAGCGCTTCACGCATCTTAGGTCGCATCGGTACACTTGCTCTTAGCTTTGTTGGGTAATACACCGTAGTTGAAGCCTCAACCAATAACTCGCTCCCAACCATGCCCATGAGTATAGATCGTGGTCTCCGCATGGCCACAGGGAACGGAGAAACTAGCTACACTAAGAATTCTAGGATTCAAGTAACTCTCTCTCTCTCTCTCTCTCTCTCTCTCTCTCTCTCTCTCTCTCTCTCTCTCTCATACCCACGCACAGCACAGGTTCTTGGCATGTTTGGATATGGTATTTTGATACAAATTCTCAAAATGTACTTCTGAATCTATATTGATGGATGAATACTCTTGTCCGGGGTTATTGAGTCAATTTTGTTTAAAAGAAGTTGTTTATTGCATTCTAGGTATCTCATTTATTCTAAATTTAACTCAACTGCATTTTAAATTTGAATGCTATTTAACTTGTTATGTCAGCATATATTTTGTGTTCTCAAGCACATATTGAAACATTTTACATCCTTTGCAACATGTCATAAGCAACACCTGCTGGAATGAACTCGGTCAGCTACTATCATGGCAAACTAAGAATCTAGCAAGATTACAGCGACATAAGGTGCTACGGAAAGGAGATAGTCTACAATTGTGTCAACGAGCGGCAACTAAATAATCAAATTCAGTACCTCTCCCTCTGTTAACTTACTCCACTCTTTAAAGGATTAAAAGGACCTAGGATAGTAAGATGTACTTCCTTCTCATTCCAAAGCGTAACATATTATAAGAAATATGTTAGTAATATTTTTTCCTAAGTGAAACTTTTCTTTCTTTAGCAGAATTTTTTTCTTAAGTGCAACATTCACAACTTCCATTGATGAACATGCAAAAAAATTAGTCACATTGCTGTTGAACAAATATGATTTCTTAAACATTGTACACAATGTGTGTGCCTCCAACAAGCACAAGATAAACCTTTTTCTCATGCTGTAAAACCATTAGATTCCTTAAAACTAACTATGAAAGTACTAGGAAGGTAACATGTTCTATATTTGCATGGAAACAGGAAAAGGCTATGTATCAGATTAAACCAGTCCTTGAGGAGGCCACGAGAGAAGTATACACAGCTCTCCTCCCTAAAACCATGGTCGTGGCCGATTTAGGCTGCTCTTCGGGGCCTAACACACTGCGCTTCGTCTCAGAGGTGATCGGCATCATAGCTCGTTATTGCAAGGAACTTGGCCTACCGCATGACTACCCGCAGCTTCAGTTCTTCCTGAATGACCTGCCGGGCAATGACTTCAACAACCTCTTCGAGTTGGTCGACCAGTTCAAGAAATCGATGACAATTGATCACCAGCTTGAGGCACCGCCTCCGTGCTTTATCACTGGGTTGCCGGGCTCTTTCTACACCAGGATTTTCCCTTCTCAAAGTGTTCACCTCTTCCACTCTTTGTTCTGCCTTCAGTGGCGCTCTCAGGTATGCTTACAAATGCAGTATTCTCCCTCGTGCTATCGTGGTCTCAAGGCTTTATTGTTTTTTTAGTTTTAAAACGACATATGGTTTCTTTTAGACCTTATCTCTTTGTAATGGGGTAATGGTGGCATGTACATATATAGGCACCGGAGGGGCTAAAGGACGCGAGAATAACACGCCAAGATAGAGAAGATATTTACATCACAAAGACTACATCACCTTCGATGGTGAAACTGTTTCAACAGCAGTTCCAAAAGGACTTCTCTCTCTTCCTCAAGCTGCGCTACGAAGAACTCGTATTTGGTGGCCAAATTGTTCTAACGTTTATTGGGAGGAAGTATGAGGATGTGTTCAGTGGAGAATCCAATCATCTTTATGGGTTGCTTGCACAATCGCTGCAAACCCTTGTTGATGAGGTAAATGTAAATTAGTTTTAACCGCCATCGAACGATTATCCTGTGTTGCAGTACATTGAACTTTGATCTTAACAGGGCCTTTTGAAGAAGGAAAAACTTGATTCATTCTATCTACCGATCTATTCGCCATCGGTTGGTGAAGTGGTGGCAATAGTGGAGGAAAGTGGGCTGTTCAACATGAATCCCATCAAATTGTTTGAATTAAACTGGGATCCTTATGACGACTCAGAAAGTGAAGTTGTGCACAATAGCATGAGGAGCGGTGTGAATGTCGCTAAGTGCATAAGAGCAGTAATGGAGCCGCTGGTTGCCAGCCATTTCGGAGAAAGCATACTGGACAGGTTATTCCAAGAGTATGCGCGTCGTGTTGCCAAACATCTTGAGGAGGAGAAAACCAAGCATGCGGTCATCGTCCTGTCCATGAAGAAAGAAATCTAGATATTCATTATGTGTGTCCTGCTCCTACCTGATGCTAGAATTTTGTTGTTTCACTCCATCTAGTTATTATCGCACTCTAAGGGTTCTATTGATCTATTCAGAAAACATAGTAGCTCTGTTTTTCAGCAAGTTGCAGCAAAGTGAAAACAATCAGCAGATCCCGGTCACAACATGTCATTCGTTGGAGTTGACTGCACTGCATTTTTTTACTTCGAATAGATGGTGTTTTAGTTTACGGGTGTCTGAGCTTGTTCTTAGATACAGTACTATGTGTGTTTATCTAGGTTCTCTTCTGTGTAATGATGTTGGACTGATCTCTCTTCCGATCCACTGGAAGAGGGTAAAGCCAGGATTCTATTCCATTATCTTAAAAAAAACTTGTTATATCGAGAAAGTTTGTATGCACGTTTGTACACCTGTCTCTTTCGATCAGTTGCCTCAGTCAATTAAATATCCAAAGGTTTCAGTGGTTAAACAGTATTATCAGTCTATTGACATATATTTTTTAAATAATGGATTAAATCCAGCCTTGACCAAGAATGGCTACGGCCGCAATGAGTGCATCCTGAAATGCACAGGAGCTGCTCGGATCTAGCCTAATTATCTATTCGCACCTATGTTTATTTTCATTTTGCCATGCACCGATGCACAACATAGGGAGTGCGTGCATGGCAGCGTACCTGAACCCCAGCAGTTACAACCGCACAGCAGTATAGAACTCTGTATATACGAGATCTAACAGCACATGGATTTGTCCTCTACCTAGATAAAAGCTACACGAAGATTAGGATGGAAAAGCATCTACCTGCAGGGTACTCGACATGGTCTCGTGTGCTTCCATCCCCATCAGTAATCAAGAGGTATGGGTCAAATAAATATGATGGCACCAATCATCTACCACCGCAAACTAGATAGTAGAGACAAGAAGACAGGCACCATCAAATTGATGAAAAGCTCATCTTTGCCGTCACCACATTCATTCCCGCCAAAACCATGCCACGTGTCGACCTGCGGCGGCGGCGGCGTGAGTGGAGGGGAGGACGGCCTGTGTGTCTTCCCCAGATAGAGGCCTGCGACAGCCCATGAAGTGATGTAGAACGGGCCCTAAAAGAAATGGAGGCAGGCGCAACCTGCTTTGTGCGGCGTGGCGGGAGGCAGGCAAGTGATCCGCTCCTAACTAGCGCACCGCCCCGCCGTTTCCCCAACCGGATGCTGAGCGGTGGCCCCTTGGGCGAGCATGGCCCAATCGCCAGTGGCTGCGTGCGTCCCTACTGCGGAGGGTGAGGCGAGGCAAGGAAAGGAGGAGAGGAGATATACATGGATTTGCTGGTCCTGCACCATCGAAACAGTGCGCAGCGGCGCTGTTCGGCAACTACGTGTGCTCTCTCTCTCTCTCTCTCTCTCTCTCTTACCTTGACGCCATCTTCGCTATGGATCTTCTCCATCACGTCTCCTCGTCCCCCATATAAGATCGTCGACGCCACCCAACACCAAGCCGAATGGTCAAAGACTTCCTAGCGAGTCACTCAAGACTCCAAGGGACCACACACTGAAATTTTCACGCCGGCATGTATCAGGGTCCATGCAGTAGTAATGTGTGTCCTACCTACAAAAATCATGTTGTTTCACTCCAGCTAGTCATCATCACACACTACTAGTTGTGTTGAGAAAGTCAATATGTATCCATGTTTTGTAAGTAGTGTACTGTTTACCTCACTATTGATTATTTTCATCATTAATTGTTTGAAAATAGTTTCAAAATATTATAAATTATTCTTTCATATGCTATTGATGGATGGTCGAATTAAGTTTTTGTTGACCATATCACTATTTGAATCGACAGTTTTTTGTAACTAAAGTGTATGCAACATTGAAACCTCAATGTACTTCTTTGTTCTTTTTCCACAAATAGTTTTTGTTATATTTTGAGTAGCTAGGCCGCTATGGTTTTATCCCCGTCTGGCCATTTTCTGTAGCTTTACCCTCCAATCAAAAGAAATTTTTGAAAGATTTCTTGATGTAGCATGGTAACATCTCAACATTGCTTTTCAAACATGCAAATTATTATACCACAAAAACAATGAAATTAAACTGAAGATGAATAAAGATAGGAACGATCAATGAGTAACAGATCCCTATCTTTTCTGCAGGGATAGGACAATGACTGAGTACTTGGTCTTCTCCCTCTCCAGATACTCTGCTACCCTGCTTGCATATTCTTTGAAGAGGGCATCAAGCACGGACTCACCAAAGTGGCTCACAAAAAGAGTTTCCATCACAGCCCTTAAGCACTTTGCGATGTTCTCCCCACTTTGGATGCTATCTTCCACATTGTCCTCTTCTGAGTCATCATAAGGATCCCAGTTTGACTCGAATAGTTCGATTTCGTTGATGTCAAAAACAGCCCAGTCTGCTTCAACTGTCTTCACTTCATTAACCGACGCCCCATAGATTGGTATATGTTGAAGGAGTTCAGTTTATCTTCCTCAACGAGGCCCTGTTACAAGATATAGGAAACTGAACTTATTAGTTGTGTGCTTAACTTTTTCCATCAAAATCAAGTCATAAAATTTTACTATTGATTACAATTGTTTGCATTTGACTTTGAAAAAAAAGTATCAATATGAATTTTTGCATACTACAACACATAATATATTTGGTTGGATATGGTGTAGTTGAAGTATATATGTGGTGTGCTTCGTTGGTGGATTGTGTGTGGAGAGAAATGGATGTATGAGACCATCTTGTTCTCCACATGCAACGCAAACTTTTTGTAGTGCATACAAGTGAAATACTTTTTGCATTATAATCTATACCTTCTCAGCAAGAGATCGAAGTGATTGTGCGAGTAATTCAAAGAGATAGTTCAAATTGCCACAGTATACATCCTCTTCCTTCCTACCGAGAAAAGTCAGCACCATTTGCCCGCCAACCACTAGTTCATCATGTCGCAGCTCAAGGAATAGCATCAAGTCCTTCTGAAACTGCTCTTGGTATAGTTTGGCTACATACGGTAGTGTACCCTTTGCAATGTAAATGTTTCTATTGTTCCCATCTAACCCATCAGGAAGCTGAATGTAAATGAAGTGAATATTAATAGCACATTGATGAGAATATATGTAAAAATAATATTATGTTACTAAGAGCAACTCCAGCAGGGGCCTCTATATGGGCCTCTACTCTAAAATTTGGAGGCTTGGAGCAAAAACACAACTCCAGCAGGACCTTCAAATGAGCCTGCATTTTGCATAGGCCTCCAAATCTCCCCTCCAAGCCTTCATTTCTAGAGGCCCTCCAATTTCCCCTCCAACATTGGGCCCCTCCAAGCATGCGGCTGACAGGTGGGCCCATAGAGAAATAGAGGCCCGAGTTCATATGCCCACGTACTGGAGTTGAATGTTTATTTTGGACCTTTATTTTTTAGAGATGGGCCTGCAAATGAGTTTTGGAGGCCTCAATTTGAAGGGCTCCACTGGAGTTGCTCTAATACTGATAAATAGATACTTATTTAGAAGCATGCACATTAACTCTCACAAGATATGCCATAAAAAAGAGAGATCCTATAAATTCTTGCAAAAATAAAAAACACACTACTAGAAATGTTAATATCTATGACGTTTTCCTCGTGACATTTTTAATTTTCGTCATTGAATATTGCATATCTACGACGAAATTTTGGTTTTCGTCATGGATCATTAGTGATGGAAATCAGGCGCTACGAATTTATGACGAAAATGACGAAAACGTCATAGGAAATTATGACGTTCTCATTTATGACGTTTTTGTGTTAAAATTATGACGAAGAATTTTCGTCACTCATCCCGGGCCCGCAAATGCTACTGCCACGTGTAAGAGTGGGTCCCGCGCGGTAACCAGAGCGCCACGTCGGCAGGCCCCACGCCCAGCGCGCCACGTCGGCAGGCCCCACGCCCAGCGCGCCACGTCAGCCGGACCCACGACCAGCGCGCCATGTCGGCCAGACCCGCGCCAAGCGCGCCAAGTCGGCCGCGGCCTAGCGGGCCACGTCGGCCGGGCCGTGGCCAGCGGGCCAAGTCGGCCGGCCCAACACGCCACGCGTCCCAGCAGGCCACGTCGGCGGCCCAGAATTAATACAAGTGCACGTCGGTCCAGCGGGCCACGTCGGCGGCCCAGAATTAATTCTAGTGCTACGGGGTAAAAAAAGGGGTCGAGAGGGGGCGTCGAACCCGCGACCTGGAAGGATAGAAGCGCTCAGCCTTACCACTGAGCTACAAGTATTTTTGTGTTTTAGTGCTCAGAAGATTAGCCTTTATAAAAGTATCGTTGGTTAAACAATAAGATTGAAACACTTGGAAGATTATTCTTCAGACAGATATTCTTCAGACAGAGCTGCGTTCATCCCGGTGCGGCGGCGGCTGCTGCGGCGCCCGCGGCAACGGCTGCGCCCGGCGGCGGCGGCGGCGGCTGCGGCTGCGCCCGGCGGGGGCTGAGCCCGGCGGCCCGCCACCCTGCCCTCGTGCGGTGCCATCACCCTGCAAGTTCCACCGGTAAGCTAGCCACAGCCCGTTAACTTGCTGAAAAATCAGGCATTTGGATTGTGAGAACAGTGGTGGCAACAGTACAACTGTAAAAGGACATGGGTAGATGCTGCAGATCATTACCTGTGGTCAGTTTGGTGTGGGTACATCCGCTCATCAATTCGGTAGACTCTAATCATGCATCAATTACAATAATAGTCACTATTATCTATTTTACTTTTAAAATTTTTACTGTAACACCCAACCTCCAAAATTATACAACTACTACACTTTTATCCTTATTTCATGTAAAATGCACCATATGCCTGTAGACTAACCCATATGTGTAAGTGTGCAACTAACCACGAGGCTCGGCTCTAATATCACTCGTAACACCCCCACCCTTCAAAGCCACAAACCCTAGCCCTTCCGTGGGGTGAATCCACAAACACATAGAATCCTACTTACACTATCGTCTTTGATTCATGTAAAAATATTAAACCAAAGATTCTATGGCTGGAAGAGAAAAACTTTTAAGTTTGTTTTACCCTTACAACTAGCAAAGTAGTACTAAACATGTACGTGCATGTAGTACTCATGGCCCACTACTCAACCACATCTAAATTGGACTGGGTGACATGCTTATCCACCTATACTATTATGAAAATTAGTATGAAGTAATCCTAAATTAGTCTATAAATTCCCACATAAAAATAATTTAATAACCCCCTGATCTTTATCTAATTACCTGCGTACGACATTGTAAAAAATAATATAAATTAACCCATATATGTGCATCTAAATTACCCATATTTGTCATTATAAAATTAATTAATAACCATAAATATTTATCTAACTTACCTACATGTGTAATTTGATAAATAATCTAAACCCCTATATTTGCATCTAAATACCAACTTATATTATTAAGAATAATCTAAAATAATGCTCTAAATATGCATTTAAATTACTTTTCTATGCTATTATAGAAAAATCTCAAAAATACTCAATATACTTTGTTCTAAATTAACCGCTTTACTCATGCCGTTGTCTACCATCTATTCAAGAATATATAGATGAAAAATGTGGATCATCATGGTAATTATCTATTCATGTGTGCAAGAGGATAAGTGTACATATCAATTTCCATATTAAACAGCTAAGGTTTCAACTAAACATATGTTAATAAACACACATATGGAGATGCTATTGTATAGTGGAAAACTATGAATACTGTTGAAAAGGTATGCAGAGTAATATGTAACAAATATCTACACTAGTATCATATTAGAAAGTCAAGAAGGGAGAGGGAGCGCGTAAAGATAAGCAATTTTAATTAGCTATATGGAAATAAATGTGTATAAATACTTCTAGCATTTGCATCTCTTAGTAAAATTACTAGCTCATACAGGAACACAGGTTAATAGTCTAGTTAACTATATTTTTTTAGAAAAGGGAATATATATTAATATTCCAGCCTCTGTATCGATCGGTACATATAGCCAGCCAAAGAGTCAAACCGAGACTGAAAAATCTCGTTCAGGTTTCTTATTACAAAACGAAAGCACACCAAGCACCAAATGTCTAACAAATGAAACTCCCCTAAACACTCAAGTAGCCGGGAGCCTATTATTAAATAACCATCCATTGGACGCAAACAACTCCATCATGAGCACCTCAAGTGCACGACAAGCCGAGGTTATGCGAGGTTGATCTTCCTCTCTTTGCATAATCGTCCAAAACCGGACCCAATGAGTCCCACGGAACAGTACCTGTAAAGGAGAAAAGACTTTCGCATTGTTAAAAATAATATCATTTCGGCTTAACCATATCGCCCAACAAAAAGCAGCTGCCCCTGACAAGGATTGAAACTTTGTTTTCTTGTCTACCCCATTAAGCCATCCATCAAACATATGCTCAATATTTAAAGGCCGGGGTAAATTAAAAGAAACCTGTATCGCTCTCCAGATAAGCTTGGCATTATAACAGTCAAAGAAAAGATGTTGAATAGTCTCTTCACAATTGCAGAAACTACACTTGGTACTACCATCCCATCGACGTTTTGCCAGATTATCTTTAGTCAAGGTAACTCCTTTAATAATATACCACATGAATATTTTAATTTTTAGCGGCAATTAAAGCTTCCAAATAAAATATTTACTCGTGGGAACATTATTTGTAGTCAAAGTTCTATACATAGAACGGACAGAAAATGACCCATTCTGAGTATGAGACCAGGTAAAGTGATCTCTCCTATTAGACAGGTCTAGGTGCATGACTGAAGCCACTATAATATACCAAGATATCAAGTTTTCACCCACCAACGACCTTCTAAAAGAGACATTTAAAGGTGTTGAGCTCAAAACAGAGTACACCGTATCACTTTTCCTCCTGACTATATTATAAAGATTAGGGTATAGGTGTTTAAACGTAATGTTGCCTAGCCAAACATCCTCCCAAAATCTTATCTAAGAGCCATCACCTAGATTGAACCTTCCCATACTCAAAAACTCAGGTTTGACCTTCATTAAGCCCGACCAGAAGTGTGAGTCTCCCGGTACATGTTCAACCTCGGTTATTGTTTTGTTCCTCGGATACTTCCTCCTAAGGAGCTGCTGCCAAACCTCATCTTCATTTATAAGTTTAAACAACCATTTAATTAAAAGACATCTATTTTGTAAGTCTAGATTAAGAATACCAAGCCCTCCTTGGTCCTTTGGTGTACATAATATACTCCACTTTGTAAGTCTATATTTACGTTTATGTTCATCACTTTGCCAAAAAAAACCTTGATCTAAAATAATCAAGTTTCTTCAATACCTCTCTTGGTACCTCAAAGAATGACAACATAAACATAGATAAATTACTAAGGACGGAGTTAATCAAAACCAAACGACCCCCAACTGATAACATCTTTCCTTTCCAGCAACTAAGTTTTTTTTGGAACCTTTCCTCCACACCCTTCCAGTCTGCATTGCTAAGCTTACGATGATGCACCCTTCCAGTCTGCATTGCTAAGCTTACGATGATGCATAGGGATTCTGAGGTATCTAAAAGGATATGAACCTTTCTCACAACCAAATATTTGAGAAAGTTCTCCTTCTCTTCCTTTTGCATCCCCATAACAAAATAACTCACTTTTGTGGAAGTTAATTTTGAGACCAGAGAGTTGTTCAAAAGCACAAATTAAGAGTTTCAAATTCTTAGCTTGTTCTAAATCATCTGCCAAAAACAGTATAGTGTCATCCGCGTATTGTAAAATAGACAACCCCTCGTCAACCAAGTGAGGGACAACACCAGAAATTTGTCCCGACTCTTTCGCTCTATCAATCAAAATTGCAAGCATATCCGCCACAATATTGAATAGAATAGGAGAGAGCGGATCTCCTTGTCTAACCCCTTTCTTAGTTTGGAAGAAGTGACCTAGGTCATTATTTACCTTAACACTGACACTCCCCCTAGCCATTACTTGATCAATCCAAGAACACCACTTACGTGAGAATCCTTTCATTCTCAACACTTGTTGCAGAAAGGGCCATTTCACTTTATCGTAGGCTTTCTCGAAATCAAGTTTTAAAATGACTCCACTCTCTTTCTTCCTCTGTAATTCATGGATTGTCTCATGTAAAATCACAAGCCCCTCCATAATATACCGACCAGGCAAAAACGCTGTCTGCGAAGGTTTAATTACTTTGGGGGCAACCAAGGTTAACCTATTTGTAAGGACTTTAGTGAAAATTTTGAAACTAACATTTAACAGACATATAGGTCGAAATTGTTGAATTCTGGTAGCTTCCTCTTTTTTCGGCAGTAAGGTAATTACTCCAAAATTAAGACCATACAGAGGTATATTACCCAGATGAAACTCATTAAATAATTGTATCAAGTCTCCCTTAATGGTGTCCCAAAAAAACTGATAAAACTCAGCTGGAAAACCATCAGGGCATGGTGCCTTATTATGCTCCATCTGAAAAATTGCCTCTTTGATCTCCTTTTCAGTGAATATATCCGTTAATAACTTATTTTCTATTTCAGAAACTTGAGGGATATCTCCTCTGATAGTTTCATCCATAGTGAAGTTATTTTCCACTGGGTCACCAAATAGGGTTTTGTAGTAATTTGTGATATACGTTTTCAAATTATCATCCCCAACAATGACCCCTTCCTCTTGTTCTAGCTGGAAAATACGGGTCTTCCTATGCCGACCATTCGCCAATAATTGAAAATACTTTGTATTGTCATCTCCTTGTAATAACCGCGTTGTCTTAGATGTTTGGAGCCAATATAGCTCCTCATCTCTACGCAACTTGGCTAATTGAGACGTAAGACAATATTTGTATTCCAACTCTTGAGAAGAAAGGAGGCGTGTCTCAGCTTCACGATCTAAAAAATCTAAATGATTAATCAAGACGGATTTTTTCCTTCTGTCCTCACCTATTGCATTTTTGGCCCAACCTCTCAAAAATCTACGAACGGCCCTAATTTTGTTCTGCCATCTTTGCAAAGGCGTATTTCCCCTCGTAGTGCCATTCCAAACTTTCGCAACTCGATCATGAAAGCCATCTTTGAAGAACCAACTCAATTCAAATTTGAAAAGAGATGAGTTCCCTCTGTGTGCGGCCTGACGGGTATCCAGCAAAAGTGGAGTATGATCTGAAATATCTCTAGATAGAGCCTCTACAGTCGATAATGGAAATTTTTGTTCCCATTCAGTACTAACCAAGATTCTATCTAGCTTTTCAAAAGTGGGAACAACACTAGAATTGGCCCATGTAAATTTCCGCCCTGAAAGCTCTAATTCCCTGAGATTAAGAGTTTCAATACAGGCATTAAATAATAAGGGCCAACGACTGTCAAATCTATCATTACTTTTTTCAGATGGGTTTCTAAGTATTTTCCAGCTAGAGCAAGAAAATTAATATAGTCTAGTTAACTATATTAATGAACCTGAATTGTGTATTGCCATTTTCTGCACCTGAGACTGCCAATGGAGACTATACGACGAGTGAAAGAGATGAACGCTTTGGGAAGGGAAAAGCCTAGTGTAGTAGGACCCAGATAGCCCGGCAATATAAAACGGAAACAATCTTTCTCCCTTGTGATATGCTGTAACTGAGTTCTTGAACCGTTCAACTGATCGGAAGACATGGTTGAAGTCGTTGCCCGGTAGATCATTGAGGAAGAATTGGATCCCTGCCACATTAGAGCCGCTACTGTTGATCACCTCGGATATGAAGATAAGTGTGTTGTCACCTGAACCGCAGCCTAAGTCACAAATCACCAGATGTGGAGGGCGGATTGCAGAGCATACTTCTCTAACAGCGTTCTCGAGCACTGGTTTAGTCTGAAAGAAAGCTTTTTGCTAGGACACAAAGAAAAATAGAAATTAAGATGGGAGCGTCAAATAAACTACATAGAGGAATACAGTACTTTGTACACGAATGCTTTTAGAGAGAGAGAGAGAGAGAGAGTTGTAGGTACAAACTTGAAGTCTGCAGTTGGTGGAGTAGCTGGTTTCTCCATCTCCTTTCACCATATGGAAGTCACTCTCCATCCTCATGATGGCTTCCACCAATGGCTCATCACATCAATGAAAATGGGAGGGGCACCTGATTTTAAAAAAACTTCCATATATAGGAAGACGTGCGTACACCTGCCTACCTTTTTTATCAATTGGCAGATCGAGAAGCACGTCTCAATCAATAAAAAAACGCAAAGGTTTCAGTGATTAAACATTACTTATCAGCCTGTTGATATGGTGATGTCTTGAAATCAACAGTCGCTCTGTCCGAATCTTATCTCTTTGCACTTATGTTTAATTTAATTTTGCTATGAATCGATGCACATGCATGCATAGAGAACTGCGTGCGTGGCACAGCGCCGCCGACGACCTTAGTGACCGATTGCCGCGCTCGATTGCCGTTGGTGCAAGCTGTCGCCATGACCTTCCCCATGTCGAGACGGGGACCCCTCCGAGCTCGAGTTCCCGGCGGATTTGGGGGAAAGCGAAGCTAAGCGAGGGGCTCCGGCGACGGCTCGGCGGAGGGACTCCAGCGGCGGCTTCGGCGCGAGCGAGCACCGGCGGTGGCTCGGTGGCCGCTCGGCGCGAGCGAGCTACGGCTTGGGGCGGCAGCAGCTAGGCGCCGGCGCCGCAGGGGATGGGAGGCGGCGGAGGGGCGCCGGCGTGGGGAGAGGAGAGGGGGCAGCGGCGGCGGGGGAGAGCTGGCGGCGGCGGCGGGGAGAGGGAAGGGCGGGCGGAGGGGGAAAAGGGAGGGCGCCGGCGGGGAAAAAAGGAGAGGGCGGTGGGGGGGAAAGAGTTGGAGGGATGAAAAAAATATATGGTAGTTGGAATAGAGGAGAAGTATAGGGGAGATATGAGTGCAAAAGAAATTAGGATAGAGAAAAGAATCTCGATGATCAGGATAGAATATTTCTTTTAGGAAAAGTAATTAGGGTAACACGAATGCGGACAGCCCGAATCCACAGCAGGCAGCCAGGCACAGTCGCATAGCAGTGTGTAGAAGTCCTCTGTGTACGAGATCTGAAAAATTGACAAGTATCGAAGACGAAAGTTGGCCCGAGCCCGATGCATGGCGTCTACTAGCTACATCGGCCAATTTCGGCTGATGGATCGAATGTGCAGACCAACTCATTTGTGTTCCATTTAACCTTGAACTCCTCTCGCATTCATGCCAAATTGAGTAATTGACCCGGTGAAGAAGCATTATATGGGGATTGAAGATCTTTTCCTCTAGAGTTGAGCTTATGCGAGGGCTGTGTAGCACATGACCTTGTCTAATAATAAAGGCCAAAGTATAAGATCTTTAATTTTCCTCCAGAGTTGATCTTATGCGAGGGCTGTATAGCATGGCCTTGTCTAATAAAGGCCAAAGTACACAGTGATGAGGATATGCTATATATATGATATGCCAGTATGACATGATCGAAGAGCACATGATCGTCCTCCTACCTAGATAATAGCAGCTGCAAGATGATTAGGATGAGAGAGAGATAGATGTCACTCTGTTTTAATCTTTGATTTGAATTTATAAAACCATAGTGGACACAGTCACAATCATCCAACCTCTTTGGTGCGTGGTGCTGGGGCTTGGTTGTCAGTTCGTCTCTAAATTCAGCACCGCTCATATAAGGGAAAGCTCGCCACAACATAGCTTAGCGTGCATGTGTACATTGAGCATTCAGCAAAATACCACATTGCCAAAGAGAATAAATTTAAATTTTGAAAGAAAAAAAAACTGCATTACTCTCCAAACAATAAAAAGTCGAGTTTCTGGCTCTACCCCTGACTTAACGTGCATGTGGACATAATGTATCACAACGAGCACCTCAAGCTTCATGCACAAACTGACAAACATTGCTCTCATCAAGCTGGTGCCTGATTAGCTCATGGGTAAAATGTGGAATGTTGATCTGCAATTGCAATGCGCAGCACATGTTGTCAAACTAAAATGTTTGCCCAATTTTGATTTTGATCACGGTGAAGATAAATGGCAATTTTGATTTTTTTTTTGCCATCCACCACCCAAGTTCTGGAGGACTGATCTTATTAACTCTACCTTTTTGCACCCTCTTGCTTCATCCATTTTAAACATACCAAATATAAACTCTCAAGAGCCATATATCCTTTGTTGGAAACACGCACACTAAAGGGGTGTGCACTTCTAAAGAAGCTTACAGGTTCCATGCTAGTCTTTCTGCTAGGCCCATTCCTTTGCAAGGATCTAGAAGCATCTCTTCTGGTGCTTTAAATATTTTCCCTTTCCGAGTAAATATCCAGTGCAAACCATGTAGCCAGTGGAAACATGGAAACCAGAATTTCATCCGTTCAATGTGTGGTATGCGGTCCAGATGAGCTCCCAGGACACCGGTACACTTTTACGAATAACCCCCCGCACTCCACTTGGAGTATTTCATATAGAACACCTTGCTTGAAGGTACATTTACGCAACAAACCCTCCTGTATCTTCTCCACTCCACGTCTCCAACCCTCCTGTCTTCTCCACTCCGCATACACTACGCAGCAGCTCCACTCCTCCACTCGAACCATCCTCCTCTATTGAAGATTGTGAATTTCACCAGGGGGCAATCGGCATCTATAGGGCTTCCGTTCAATGGTTTAGGCGGCGGTGGGGATTTATGGGACCACGGAGGCAGCGGGGAGCTGGGGACTTCTCTGGTAGCCCAGCTCGCGATTGATCCCTCGCCACTGCTGATTTGCTATCAGATTTACCCTTCATGGTCCATACATATGGTTTAGTTTTATTCATTGGGAATATATGTTTTATGGATTACACCAATTTATACAGACTGCCGTCAGACTAAGAATTTGCCACATTGTAGTACATAATCAATCAACTCATACATCACGGGAACTGGAATATTTTATTCTACATTCATACATCTGTCAATCATTGTTTCACCTTTTTTTCCTTGGCAATGTATAGCTTCAGTGTGCTTCTTTGATTTGAGTAATTGCTTGTATTCCACGAAAATTCTTTGGCGCCATGTCATAAATTCTGAATCTGCACACTGTTATTATCTTGCTGCTCTTGATGCTGAAATTTCTAACTCTGGATAAGATTTCATAAGACAAAAGTGATAACAGTGGATGAAATTTGAACAGACAGGTCATGGAACTCATCATAAAGTTTCCAACAGAATGGTACAGTACGATCTAGACAAAATAACATTTTAAGTAAAAAAACAACAGAATGGTCGTATATGTTCAGTGAAGGGATAGGAAGCTCAAGGAATGACTTACTAGTATTAAATTTGGCATGGCAATAGATCATCTTCACCCACGTGGCTGAACTTGAATCTTAAAATAGGTGAAATTAGGAAAAAAAAACATCCCACCTGAACTGTAAAGGAACGAAAATGCTATCAATTTCTTATTAATTCAAACTTTGGAGTTTAGACAGGATGACCCCCTAAGTTTGGGCTCTGAGTCTGACTCTTCAGGTAGAGTTGCAGTGCAATAGAAAAACATCCTACTTTGGTACTTCAAGGTTCGGTTTTCCTATGTTTATACACAGTGATTTATAGTGAAAAAAATAAAGTTGTAAAGGAAGAAAATAGATTTGACAATATTATTTATGTATTCCTTTCATATGCATAAAGGTAACCAAAGGTGCCAATTCTCTTAGTTGCTTACTTGCTTTCCTTTGCTATACTTCGCACTCTGATAAGGTCACCTATGATCTGCAGTCTCTACTCCAGGCCCCAAGGAGAGTTATTTTCCTTTGCGATTACTTGACACTCTGCTTTTTTTTTTGAACGAACAACACTCGACGAGTGCGTTTCTATTGATATAGCAGGAAAATACAAGACTATAGCCCTGAAAGGCCATAGGCAGGAAACAGAAAAGAAAAGAAAAACAAAAAACAAACAACTCACCCGGTTGGATTGGGACATCAACACGGGTTACCGCTCACTCGCTGACCGGTTGGATTGGGACATCAACACGGCCACACACCACTCACAACGACGACAGAGGGAACAAAGCAAACCGCAGCTCCCACCTACAACCGCACCCCTGCGGGTATCGACGCCTCTGAAGTGATCCAGCGCCGATAAAGGAGCCGAAAGGCAGACAACATCACACCAAGAGGGCCACCGCCGTGCAGGACCATCGCCGTCGTGTCGCTGCACCCCAAACCAACCATCCGACGGCATGAAAACCACCGAGTCCGGAGCTACTCAACGCGCGGGGGCCTCGCCACATCCGCCGTCTCTCGCGTGCGCGGGGACCTCCAACCCGCCACTCTGCACGCCTCCTCGTGCACGGGGGCCTCAACCCCGCCACACGGCTCCATGCTCAGGACTCGTTTCAAGAATTGCCGTCAATGGTAGCAAGAAGAGATGCCCCGCCCCCTGGAACCGTCTCAAGCCTCCAGACCACCGCTGAGGTTCGAATCATCACGTTGATTTCCCCCTCGCACAAGATACCGCCATCGGATAGAAGACCGAAGATGTCGCCTGCGCCGTCTTCCGACGTTGTACCGCACCGGGAGAGTTCAGCCGTGCTTAACACCCCGCCGCGATCCGCTGCAGGCCAAGTCTTCACCGGATGTCGTTGTCGCGAGCACCGTCTTGCAACGATGCCCCGCACCACACTAGAGGTTGCTAAGCAACTCCAGGCGCCGCGGAACGCTGCACTCAGCCGAACAACACCCGAGTGAAGACCACGAGTAGTAAGCCGGCCGCGCCGCCGATCGAACGTGTCTCTAGAGACGACGCCTCCAAGGAGGTCACGACGCCAACAGGCGCCGCCATCGCTCGTCCAGGAGCTGGACCGGGTTTTCACCCAGAGACGTCGTGCAGCAGGGTTGCAACTCCAAAATGATGCCCTCAACAGGGAGAGCGACGCCCAAAGGCGCCGCCGTCATTCCACCAGAAGGGTCTAGCAATGGCTTTCGCCCGGAGTGTCGAACCCTCACTGCACTCGTTCGCCGCGGTAAGCCTGCACCACCACTGCAACCGTCCAAACTGGGGGGACGTCACTGACGCGTCACCTCACAGCCCGCCGCCGAAGCCCCATCTCCCTGTCGTCGTCCTCGCTCCCCGGCGAAGCGCCGTCGCCGCACGGCGCGCGCTCCTCGCGCGCCGCCACCGCATCCTGCGGCCTCCTCCCGCGGCCAGGCCGCGCGCGGCTTCTGCCCGCGCTCTACGCGCGCAGCCTCCTTGCGGGGTCGCCGCTGCTGAAGCAATCGCGAGTAGTAAGCCGGCCGCGCCGCCGATCGAACGTGTCTCTAGAGACGACGCCTCCAAGGAGGTCACGACGCCAACAGGCGCCGCCGTCGCTCGTCCAGGAGCTGGACCGGGTTTTCACCCAGAGACGTCGTGCAGCAGGGTTGCAACTCCAAAATGATGCCCTCAACAGGGAGAGCGACGCCCAAAGGCGCCGCCGTCATTCCACCAGAAGGGTCTGGCAATGGCTTTCGCCCGGAGTGTCGAACCCTCACTGCACGCGTTCGCCGCGGTAAGCCTGCACCACCATTGCAACCGTCCAAACTGGGGGGACGTCACTGACGCGTCACCTCACAGCCCGCCGCCGAAGCCCCATCTCCCTGTCGTCGTCCTCGCTCCCCGGCGAAGCGCCGTCGCCGCACGGCGCGCGCTCCTCGCGCGCCGCCACCGCATCCTACGGCCTCCTCCCGCGGCCAGGCCGCGCGCGGCTTCTGCCCGCGCTCTACGCGCGCAGCCTCCTTGCGGGGTCGCCGCTGCCGCGCGCCGCCACCGACCAGCCGCCGTTGCCTCGCCGCGGCCCCTCCTCGCGCAGACGCCGCTGCCCACGCGCCCGCACCGCGACCGTTGCTGCCACCCGCGCCCGCGCTCTCGCACGTGCAGCCTCCTTGCACGGGCACCTCTGCCGCTCACCGCCGTCGACCGGCCGCCGCTGCCGCGCGCCGCCGTCTCCGTACGCGGCCTCCTCCCCTGCGCACCAGACGGCATGGGGGCCGCTCGCCGTAGATCCGCCGTGGGGACGGCCGGATCCGGCCTCCGGGGCGCCGCCGTCGCCATGGACGGCGAGCTCCGGCAGCCCCTACGGCGGCCGCGCCCGCCCCGAGCTGCTGGAGGAGGAAGAGAGGGCCCCGCCGCCGCCTTCATCACGGCCGCACGGGCTTCCGGCGGCACGCTCGGACGGCGGCGCGGCGGGAGAATGTTCGGTGGGGGGCGGCGGCGCGGGCGTCGGGCTCCGCCCGAGTCGCCTACGCGGAGACGACGCGGGCGGGTATACGCTGCTCTGCTCTTCTTCGACACTCTGCTTTAGTGAAATAGAAGAAACCTTGCTTAAGTTTTATTTTTAATGCATTGTAGTACAGTTCAGAAAAACCAATTCTGGTAGTCTGGTAGCACATAATAGGTTTACTAGCGATACAGCAAAACTTCAATACCATAAACGTCACACAAAATCCAAACCATATCATAATTTGATCGGCAGGGTTGCAATTTGAGAATTCGGTTTAACAGTGAGATTTGGTAACACAACCTAGTTTTTATCGTACCTTCAATTGCTTGATACCTTTTGAATTACGATTGTTTGCCTCAACATAAAATTGTTTCTGAATGCATCAATTTAGTCTCAGTATTCCGTCAGAATGTTGGCACAACAGCAGAAGTTGGTTAGGTACTCAAGACAAATAAATAATCAGACTGAAGCTGGTTACAGAACACCGTTTTTTTTTTTTGAGAAATAATTCCAGAACATTGTGTGGAGCTCTCAAGTCTCAATGATCAAGGTTCAATCCTGAAACGACAGCAGTATTCAGCTTGAATTAAAAGTGCAGAAATACCTCTGATTCAACTGGCAAACCAGAGATCGTGTGATGACTGCAAAAGTAATTCGAGTAGCTGGCTAGTTCCGGACAAAAGCCACCCACAACAACAATAATTCGAGTAGCTGAAATCAGTGTAACGAAAGGCTAATAAGAACTTATTGTAAAGGTAGTGAAATCCTTACCGACAGAGCAGGCAAGCGATATCTGAGGCCCAAAGTCAGCAAGCCAGAAAGCCTGAACAAGGTTGCAAACTTGCAGCTGCTAGCCTGCTACTCGCCGCAGCGCCATCCTAGCAAACTCCCAAGGAGTCGGTATCGCAAATCCTTCGAGGCAAACTACCCAATGGTACCGCCTGCAACATAATAAACATCAGGATTAAGGATTTTGATGGGTAAACATTGCGTCAGTGCCGTCTGCCGTCTGATGTAACTACTTGTAAGAAGAATTGAAGAGTCTACATACCTGTAGGCACGAAGGACCTTGACAACCGTGGAGGGGTCGAGGCCGATGAACGACCCCTGCAGGCGCCGGACATCGGCATCGAGCACCATGTCACGGCGGCGGAGTCTGTCACTTCCACGGCGCGTGTGGCGATGAGGGCGTCAGCTGCTTCCTGCAGCTCCCGCGCCACCTCGGGTACGGCCTCCGCTTCCGCCTCGAAGGTGCTGTGACGTAGCGGTGGGGAGTGCGAGACATGCGGCGGAGAAGACCGAATGAAGAGCCGAAGAGGAGCAGCCGGGAGAGGAGAGGTCAGGGAAGGCGTTGCTGTGGAAATTTTCCATCGAACGGGGTGTTTCATGTGAAATGTCCAAGTGGAGTGCGGGGGGCTAATCGCAAAATACGCTGGTGGTTTTGGAATCTCATCTGGACCGCACGTTTCACATCCGACGTATATGGTTCCGGTTTCTACGATTGCACTGGGTCATCCGGTTTGCACTGGATATTTTTCCCTTTCCATAAAACTTGGAACCATAAATCCTTGTCTCCTCGCATCAAAGCCTTTCCTTGGAGGCTTATCAGGCGCTCTCTTGCTTCAGGTCAAAGAGCAGGAGCTTTGAGCTCTACTATTGATGTCAACTGCAAATCTTATAGCCACGTCGAATCTGATTTTCACCTCTTTTTTAATTGTGATTTGCCAGAGCTATTTGGTTTGCTGCAGATCCCCACTCAGATCAAACCAACTTACTCCAAAAGATGATGGTCTCCAAGGTACATTATCTTCTATTCCGTGTTCGGATTTTTCAGATGAGCTTATGCAGAAAATCTTCACAAGACTATGGTATCTTCGGCGTGCCAGAAATGATATGAGATTCAATAATAAGAAATGGTCTATTAGAAAGGTTTGTCAGGAACCATAGCTGATATTTCTACCTCAAAAAAGGATCTCTGATCATGCAATCAATCATAATTCTGTCCACCAGATTCTAGCTGCGTGTTTCAGTTCTGGTGCTCAGCTGCATGGTCGTCACGTTGTCTGCTCTTGTTCTTCTATGCAAATTTCTGTTGCCCTTCCTTTCCATGAACCAAGGGTGATTTGTTTTACATATGCAGCTTTGGCTCTAGATTCTCTAGGTGAATCTATTAGGCTTCATTTGGATGTTGATATTGGAGGGCATGGAATTGAATTAGGTTCAATACCAAATCAGCCATGGTATTGAAATGAGATGCAATTTCAATTCTATTGTTTGGATGTCATTGCATTGGAGTTTGGAATCATGGCAAAGAACTCAATTCCATTTTCTGTTTGGATGCACACAAGGGTAGAATTGGATCTTACCGGCTTCTTCCACTGGCCGACGAGGGCCGGGCCGCGCCGCCGCGGGGCGAGGAGGGCCGGCACCCGGGCGCGGACGCGGGAGAGGAGGGCGGGGGCCGCGACGCCGCGGTCGAGGGAGGGGAGGGCCGGGGCCACGCCGCCGACGACGAGGGAGAGGAGGGCCGGAGCCGCGCCGCCGCCGACGAGGGAGAGGAGGGCCGGGGCCGCGCTGCCGCGGGCGAGGGAGAGGAGGGCCGGGGCCGCGCCGCCGCTGACGAGGGAGAGGAAGGAGAGGAGGGCCGGGGCCGCGCCGCCGCCGGCGATAGAGAAGGGGAGCTCCACGCCGTCGTCCTCAACTCGCTGCCTTTCTTTTTTTTCGCGAGTGTTACGGGGGCACGGCCGATTCAGAGCAATACGGAGGGGTGGAGCTCTGAATCGTGGGCGGCCTGCTGCCAGTGCTGCCGAATACCTCACGGCATTGGTTGCCAATGCCGTCCGCCAATGCCTAGCTCTACCAAACAGCTGCATTGGAGGCTGGTTAATGCCAATGCCAATTCCTACCCCTCAATATCTACTTCCAAACGGGGGCTTAGAGGTGTTGGTATTGGTGTGCTATACTGCTATTGCATTTTGCAGGTTCTGATGATGCCTAGTCTCTGCACATCTGTGCACGGACAAAGGTTTCTTGGGTGCTCATGGGGGAAACTGATGCTTTGTCTTTAGCCGGTATGGTTGCTTCATCTTTGCAGGATCTTCACATTTGCTTCCATTTTGATAGTTTGGAGGCAGTACGCCAAATCAAGCCCGACTGAGTGTCTTTGGAGATTTCGTCCTTTAATTTCAGATTTCTTCCTCCATACTGTTCTAGATCACTTTGTTTGAGTAAAATCAATAGACAGGAGGGTTCTAGATCATTTTGTTTGAGTAAAATCAATAGACAGGAGAATCAGGTCGCTCATTGTCTTGCGGTCAAGGCAAAGTTGTGCCTTCTCACAGCTCAGGATGGGCATAATAAACCGAAGATCGAACCGAAATACCCGAGACCGCATTAAGTCCGATAAATTCGGTCTTCACTCTCGGTTAACCGAAGTGACCGAAAAAAAGGAAAAAGTCCTTTCGGCATCCCTCAACTATCGCGAAAGTCTGATTCTTTTCCCCCATCTCCAAAACCGGATGTTCGTGGTCCCTCAACTCTGGAAACTAGTTATTTTTCATCCTCGGTGGTTTAAGGGTGGTTCCAGATTAGGTAAATTGGATTTTGGTTGTCACTTCGAGGACGTAAAATGGTCCTTTTGAAGAAAACGGTTTGCAAATAATTTGTTTAGAAAAAATATAAAAAAATCCTAGAATCTAGTTTGATCTTAAAATTTCATATAAAATTTGTTTAGATTGAAAAATATAAGACTAGATTCACAATATTTTTTCTAACATTATGTTTTTCTTTTGCTGCCTAGTTTAGAGCCATACTAGTTTCCAGGCATATCAAACTAATTATAATAAATAACGGGAGCAACTACTTAGTAAAAACTATCAAAGTTTTTCGATCTAAAACAATTTTTCTATTAATTTCCTACTAATTTTCTTTGATAGTTATTATTATTATTGTTTTATTAATTCACTTTGATAACTTTTATTAAGTAGTTGCTCCCATTATTTATTATAACTGGTCTCATATGCCTCGAAACTAGTATGGTTTCAAAGTAGTCGTAAAAAGTACTAGTATGGCTCCAAAGTAGTATGGCTCCAAACTAGTATAGCACCGCCCATCCTATCGCCGCCGCTCCCCTTCTCTCGCCTCCTCCCCGTGCCTCCGCATCTCCTCGCGCGGTCGCGCCGCCATATACCAACCGCACCACCGCATAAGCCTGCGCCCGCGCCGCCGGCTACAGCAGCACCCGGCAGCTACCCTGCCGCGGTCAGCGGCCACACGCGGCAGCAGCGGCCAGCGGGCGACGGTCCCCCCTCACGGCTCCATGCAGCAGCAGTCACAGCATTGTTTCTTTCTCCTATACAAAGCATAATCATGATCCTTGCTGTGCTGTTCTTTCAGAACTGCAGTATGTATCTTGGGTCTTTTTGATCCATCGATGTTCTGTTCATGTAAAAAAAAATCGATCTTCTGTTCAAGAAAAAAATAGTCCTGCTAGCTAGCCGGGAGCCTTCTGTTCTTTCGATCTAAAACTTCTCAGCCGTTGATGTGCGCGCCAAACTAATCCGAGCGGTCCGCTGGAAATATACGAACTCTTCCGCCGCCGCCGTCCCCTGCCGCCGCCTCTACTCTTGCAAAACCCTCGGCCCGGACAGTGCGCCGCCGCCTCTGCCCCGCGCCATGGCGCGGGCGACGCTGCCGCCGTCTCCCTCGCCTCGCGCCGCCGTGAAGAGAGAGATCGAGGATGCGGAGGCTACCGCTCACACTCCCGCGCCACCGCCCCGCAAGAAGCGCCGCCAACGAGGCCGCCTCCCGGTGACCCCGACCCAGCTTCCCCTGAGCCCTACCCTCCTCACACCCCAGGCCATCCCGTCGGGCACACCAGGGGACGCGTCCTTCACCAACCTAACGCCGACGCCCGCGCCCTCCGCCGTCAAGCGCGAGCCCGGCGCTGACACAGATGTGGGGACCCGCGGGAGAGCGGCCGGGAAGGGGAAGGAGTCAAGGGACCTCCGCCGCATCCCGAGGCACGCGGCGGCGGAGCCCCCAACCCTTTGGCTCAATCGCCGCCGCCTGCACCGGATCCTCCACGACCTTGCGGGCGCGCACCGGTGGCGCGACGCGGCAGGCGTTGTATCCGGGTACCTCTCCGGCACCCGGAGGCCCGGCTCCTTCGAGGAGACCCGCAGCTTATTCGTGGTGAGCAGCCATGCCTGATAAAACTTTGCCACTTTTGGTTCGGCATAGTTGGGGTTTCTGATGTGTGCCAGTTGCTCCATGAAAGGTCGCCATGGAGATCCATAAGCGGCTTGCTGAGGACAGCGGTGTGCAGCGGGGCAGCAGGAGCTCCTACTACCTCAGGACGAAGAAGTTGTTCGATGTTTGGATGCAAAAGCTGATTTGGTTTCCCTCATGCCCAAAAGTAAGATCCGCATTCACATGTAAAGCTAACATCATTTAAAGTGATTAACTGGTTATTGTTGTGAGCAATAGCTGGAATTTACAGTATGATGTTTAAAATTGTAAAATGTGATTGAATCTTAACATATACCTTGGTTATAAGGCTAATGTTTTCTATCATCTGGATTTCCACTTGAAAGTATCATTAGAAAATATCTTGCCAAATATTAAATTCCAGAGGGAAAAGGGAGGTTATGTAATTCTACACTGCAAGCATAATTTTAATGGTAATGTGCTGGTTGCAACTTTACCAGGGGAATGCTCCTTTGTTGCTTTAGATGGAGGAACATTATGTCTTACTTTTTTAAATGGACCAACAATATGACTCTGCTAATTGTTTGATCATGTTTATCTTTGTTTGGCAGAAATACTTGGTTATACTTGAACTGGCATTATTTTACCTTTCACAAGGCAACATCGACAATGCATACAATACAACAAGAATGTGCGTGACCTGAATTCTCATTAGTCCTCTCTTGTGTTCTGTTGTGTGCACCTCTTTATCTGCTGCAATTATGCTACAAGTCTTGTTCACTTTTACTATTCATTTTATAGTACCCAGTACAGGCTTGCAATAAAAGGTCGTATGATGCACGGATTATCAGACATGCATTTATTTTAATTTGATAGACACTTTGTATTTTAGACATGCTGATTTAGGTTTTGTTTTGAGAATCTGCATATGTACTTCTGTCACTCTAAAGATTCTAGTTTTCAAACTTAGATTTTTATATTATGCTAAAAGTTCCCTAATACCTTATGCGCGGTGGGCGGTGGCTGCAATGCTTGTGGAGTGTTGAAGCTTTTGGGTATTAACTGCTAGTCACTTTTTACTTCTGTTTAGTGTTCTTTTCTCTTGCTTCCCACGTGACTTACAAATTGGCACGGTATGAAAACTTGATAACTTATTTGTTTTCTTTAACAGCCTTATCGCTAGGGACGGACTGCAGACAGAACCAATCTTGAATCTGATTCATGGTTTGATATCATTTGATAAATGGTACTCTGGCTTGCCTAAAGATATGCAAGTTGAGGAGTTTGATGTTTATAATGAATCGTGCACTATTTCTATGAAGTCAGATGGCTGTGAAGAATCTGGTCTTGTGGATGATTCAGATGACAATAGCATTGATGATGATGCCAGTTTGTCTGCTTACTCTTCAGAAAGTTCGATCAATAATGAGAATATAGACAGAAAAATGAATAAGAAACATGGTCTCCTTCATCCTAAGGAGGAAAATGATCCGCTTGGATCAGAAACGAATGAAGATTTCCGAAGCATATTTTTGAATACCTCGGATGGTCCGACCTGTGGTAAGTGCCATTTTCACCTTAATTGTGTTATTGTGTTCTTCAAGACACTCTTTTGTTTTGTGTTTATGTTGTAAGGAGCGAGGTATGCTTGTAGCTCTAGATTACCCAAAGAAAATTGTACTCAAAATGCAAATGTAAGTATCACATGGTGCCATGGTGGAACCATAGAGCTACATTAAACAAATATTGCTTAAATATTTTATGGCACCTATCTGAACTTTTATGTGTTGATATTACTAGTCCATGTTTTTGGTGCATCCAGTTCTTCATGTACCTCTACAGCAGTTGTTTATATATTGTCTAGGTTCTGGTGTACCATTCCGTCCTATGAGTATATGAAGAGTGCTGAGGGGAGGAGCTCAGGTGCAATACATTATAATATTCTAATGAAAATTATGAAGACTAAATGAGTATAAACCGAAAGGGCAAGAGATAACAGAACATTGCATATGCATTTCTCCTAGGTTAAGGTTTTCCTGTTCATTTTGTGTGGAACAAGCTTAGGTTTCTTTGTTTCTAGTGTGCGTGCATCTTGTGTTGGGATGGCGGGTTTGAGAGTTGCTAATAGCTTCTGTTGTAAATCAGCTGCATGAAAGTTGTAGCTTCATATGTATTTACTGTTGGATTAGTCAGAAGACCAACCAACCTCATGTGAATTACCAGTATATTCATCTATTAGTTTTTTTATATTGTTTTTAACTCGCAGCTGTTGCACGCATGATTGTATCTTAAAATGTTACATTCTCTTATCTTAAATGAAGGATTGGAGAAGAGTTTGTTGCCTTTACGACTAAAGATTCCTTCTGGGGCTTCAAATGATTGTTTTGATACATATTGGCAGTACAAGTCAACACCTAATACCTCATATGAGGATGCAGAAAAATGTCTAAGGTTGGCCCTTCGTTCAAATCCACCAGTGATGGCAGCCTTATTGCCACTAATACAGGTAATTGGAGCTGATGGCATCACGTACATATGAGGAGCTATCTGATTCTGCAATGCATTCAGAGTAAAAACCAAATGGCCTGCTAGCTGAACTAGCCTAGATATGGACTCAGTTTGTTTGATATACCGTTTCCATCTTATTTGTGCTTCCAACCCCTTGTCCATTTAATTTTACCTAAAACCCTCCACATCATGCCGAGACAACATAAGAGACAGCCTCTCCGATCTGTTATCTGCAGTTTAATCCTAGACACTACCTACTGCACACCCCACAATCCACGTTTCATGTCTTGGCGGCACAATCTCCAGTGCAAGTATCTTATCTCTTTCAGCTTTTTCTTCCTTTATTATGCCCAAGCTATCCCTTGCATGTCAGATGTCCCAGTTCTCCAGGGACTCCACACCACCCACAGATGCCTTCAGTGACTGTATTTTGTTTTTTTTAAGATTTTATTGCTTCTTGCTAGGCACACCATAATTGGTTATAAGTACATGCATCTTTGATTACCTTATTCTTTCATCTCTGATTCCCATCAAGCCAATCATGTGCTGCTTATTTTCCACATGCATTTTTTTCTGCAAAATGTGGTTGCACATTTTTTTTGTAGTCCTCTTGACCAATTGTGTATATTTTGCCTTCTTACACTTCTACCATTTGTTCCATAAGAATCCCTACATATCTTTTGATAGATTCTCCTGCTTGGTGATAAGCTGAAAGATGCACTTGATGAGCTTGAGAGAAGCTGCCTCAGTTCAACTACAGCCCTCCCTTTCAGGTGAAAGAGTTGTCTTGAATCTCATCCCTTATCTAATGTTACATGATCTTCCAGTTATCATAATTTTTGCTTCCCCCCGTCCCCTTATCTTCATTGAAAACAAGCTTTTATGATTTAAGTAGTGGGCATTAATTTATGTCTTGCTGCAGGTTGAGAGGTAGGCTGCTAGAAGAGTATTTTGATCAAAACCAAGTAGCAACCATTTGCTCTTGCTATGAGGAAGCTTTGAGAAGAGATCCTACATGTAGCTACTCAATGGAGAGGCTAATCAAAATGCATAGAAAAGGTGTGGACTAACTTCTTTTCTTCTTCAAGATTGTTCTGCTATTTAATCACAGGACTTCAGTAGGAGTAGCTGAACTGTTCTTCCATATATATGGAATAAACTAGCGACTCGTATGATTGGATATATGTTCAGACAACATATCATATCCATAGGTTTTAACTTCACTAATTTGAGGCAGCACGTGAAATATATCACTTTCAATTAACTCTTCTTTTTTAAGTGATGCTGATTATTTTGTTACTCCTACCCATCGAAAATTTGAGTCATCTTTGGACTATTACCAGACTTTTTTTAAAAACTTTGACGATCAATACATAAAGAACTAGATAGATTAACAAAGCAAGGGGCGTACCCAGTGCTGAAAGCTCCCACAAGATGGGATCTTGGGAAGGGAATTTCTAGACAACCTTACCCTTGCTTATTTTGCAAGGAGGGTAATTCTAACCTACGACCTCTATGGCAAGTGGAGAAACTCTATGTCCTCTGTACATTTGGCTTGGGAAAAAATATTTAAACATCAATGTGGGTGGTGGTTATGAAAGTTTGCTGCATTGCTTCTCTACAAAAATTATAATATTTGAAGTATTCTGAGCAATGTTTGCATTCTCTTATCTTTCTGCTGGTTACCCCAGGATACTATAACACCATCCAGCTACTCGAGGCAATAGCTTTACATTTAGACTCTGTCAATGGGAAACCTTTCATTTGGGAGGAACTTGTATCGTGCTTCCTTCGGCTTTTTTCTGCCAAGACTGCTGACTATGATGATCGCATATCATGTACATATGCCCAAGGAGATGAAACATTGGAAGCTTTCAGTAGATTTTCTTCATTCTTTTTTGAGCAACTTACAAGAGAATCATGGAAGGCCCGATGCAGATGGTGGATGCACCATCATTTCAGTCAAAACACATATGCATCAGAGACCCTGACAGGTAGCTGCTTATTCCTCAAATTTATGGGCACATATACTTTAAATTAATAATCTAGAGAATGATAATTACGCAGGATTATCCTGCTGCCCCCGAAACCGTCAATATAGTATCATCTATGTACTGGTATAGTGCTTCCATAGAAAGCATAGCAGCATTATGGTGTGAAATTAGCATACCCTTTCTAGTTTTAAGCTCGGTATTAACCCATATATGCATGTCCCTCTCGGCATGCTATCTTTTTCAACTTTGTGGTGTGATCAAAGCTAAAGCATTCTGTATTTCGACAGGTGATTGCAAGCTCCTGGCTGCCAAGGCAGCTTGTGCTGCTCATTTGTTTGGGCCAGAATACCCATATGTCAAAGCAGTTGGGAGCTATATTGGCAAGCAAGAAGCTCTGGATGAAATCGGTCTCTTAGTCAGAAATAAGCAGAACTCTGTCAGGCTATTACAAACGTTGGAGAAACTAACATCTTGATTCGTATAGGTTCAGTATTGTACCATTGCATGTCATTGTTGTTGTTACCATTATCTTGACAGGGTTTTGCAGAGCCCCTCGGAACGAGAAAATTTTGTAGGATCAATAGCTTTCACCAATTGAGTGTTTAGGCATAATTTTGGCGCTGGTGACGCCATGTGTTGAGTTTAGCAGCAAACAAGGACCAATTGTCATGTTAGTACAAATTGCCTCTCTCGAGCTTGTGTTGGGCTTGGTTTAGGGAATGTAAATGGAAATGTTTGCAAAGTTACTGGAAGCATTTGAAAGAAAGATGATTGACACATTTGCTATAAAATTGAAAGTATTTTTTTATTGTCAAACTTACAAAATCGTTATTAAGAAAATATGATCACGAAGTGAGCAAATCAACAAAGGAGGAAACTACAACCCCGTTGAGTCAGGACCGGCGACTACGCAGAGACACAGCTAAAGATATTGCCAGTTTCCATGATTATGATTGCAACGATTAAAGTCAACTGCTCACCAACGTGTATCGTGTAACCTGATCAAAGGATTCTACCGACAGTGATTGGCTACGATCCGCCACTGGAACTAACTGCTCACCAATTTGTAGCGAATAACCAGCTAACTGCTCACCAATTAATTTGTACCGAATAACCAGCTAAGGTTCTACTGTCTACGATTCATGCCTCATTCACAAGCTTAGGAATCCAGCAGCCACAGCCCTATTTAACCCATCTGGGAAACTAGTGTGTGCTCTATGTACAGCAGCAGCCAACGCGCTTATCTAGTTCGCTGCCTCCTCCAACCCAGCCATGTTGTTGACTCCGCAGCCGGGGCACGTGTACCGCCGCTGCAGCTCCTCTACAAGTGAAGCGTGCACCTTCTCCAGCTCAGCTGCCCGCGTGTTCCAGATTAAAGAAAGCTTTGACGAGATCTTGGAGAAACAAGAGTAAAAAAATGCATGGAAAAGTCACAAATTCAGGATATCCTGAGAGTTCCTGCAGCTGCTTCGTCTCTCCCATCACAGCCTCCATAAGAGCTCTCTTTGCTTGGACATCAGCCAGCTCCTGACGGACCTACAAACAAACCACAATAAAACCCGTCCTTGTTGAACAGGATGGACGATGTCCAGGGAAGAACCCTTCCCAATTAACGAGAGAGCATTGACGGTCGATCCATCGATGGATCAGACAACAGCAAACTCATTGAACTGAAAGCTTTTAAAGGCAAACTGCTCTTTAGATGCTATTCTCTGCCTGAATGTCAGCCATGACCCTTGACACTGAGTCGCCTACTAGTGTTTCTAATGCTGGACAGCCTTAGGCAACCATATGCACAGCTCGACAGTTCATCGAAATCCTCTGCAGATGCATAAACCAGACAGTAACAAGCATTTTGCTCCACATTTGTCAAATGCAATTTGTCTCATCATCTTTCTACTTTTCTTGATTCATTAACTACAAGAACGACTTAATATGCATTTGGCAGCACATGGATATCTGATTAGTGAACATCTTTTATTGGTTCACTTCATTGTCTTGTACTGTCTAAACTTAGTAAAGTAATATACAGAGCATGTCATCAGTCATTCTAAGTATCATGTGGTTCACAGCCACAGTTCATCAGGGTGGTGTTATGAATAGGATAATGTAAAGATCTGTGCTTAATAAGTTAAATATTGTGCAGATAAATACAGTTCGGAACTTTGGAAAGAAACAGACCTTATCATGATCAAGCAGATCTTTTTTATACTCTTCTTCCAAGAGCTGCACCTCAGCATCAGCACTGCTCACCTTATCAGCCAAATCTTTCAAAATGCCTTCTGACTCCACAGTTTTAGTCTTGTCTCCAACATGTTGACCTGCAAGGGGGGCATCTCGGATAGTCTAAGAAATGCATCAGACTGTGGATAAAGGATCTTTTAGACTAATTGCCAAAGACACTTCAGAAACAAGATGAAAAATGGCAACAGAATAACAAGCGTCGTGGTACTTTCGACATCCGATGCTAGTACTACAAAGTCTAAGAGACCAATATAGATTCAAAAGTGATATAATCAATAAATCAACTCCACATTGGAGCATAGCTTCTTTCTCTTATTAAATCACATTTTTTCCTGACAATAATAGAGAAGTTATCAGCCATCAATTTGTAATGCACAAGTCACAACGATTCTAGATCATAACATACAAAGCCAGCTTGAACAATTGGACATAATTAAGTACAGATATATTCAAGCATACTGAAGTGTGCAATTCTTAGAATTTCAATAACCATAGTTTATTTTAATTAAAAGGAAAAAAGCTATGCAGAAACAATAAAATAGAGAAATGACAAGAACATCACATATTTCAAGGAACCCTTTGCATAGTTCAGGAATAGACACTGGCATGTTTCATCATGATTTTCCCTGCTTACCTTCTGTAGACTGCAGCCCAGAGTGATTGTATTCTGCTAATTCTAGAGAGACCATCTGTTGGAATTGCCTGAAGAAGAGATTATTATCTTCCTTTAGATAATTATTAACAAGATAGTAATACCTTTCAATAATTAACATATAATGGTCACACAAAAAAGAACTTTGAAAACAAGTTTCAGCCAGCAGGCAAATGCCAAATTGAAGGAAATTGGGGACAGTAAAGATAGAAAGCAATAAGAATCTAATTAGTGCCCTTTTAGTGCGATGTCACTACATGCAATCCGGAAAAAAGAGACACAGCATCAGGTACAGTTTTTTTAGAAGTTTGCATCAAACAATAAAAAATTTCATCACAGGCAAAACACCCATTCCATACCTTATCTTAGCGTTCATCTCATGCATCTGGTTGATGAAATCATCTCTGCGACATTGAAGGCAGGTGCAGGCATGATCAAAGGCCAGCAACAAAATTATCCAAAGCACTGCATATGGTACTTGTTGCAGACTTGCAGAGCAACAAGGCGTTAGACAAAATTCACAATGCTCACCTCTCCCTGTCTCCCTTTCTCTTTTGGAGCAAATTCATCAAGCACCAAGATCGCATCCCCACCAATTCCAATTAGAAGCAGACACCGAAATAAGCATATATCAATTTAAATACTACAGCAACAAAGAGATCAAATTCACTAAGAATTTCGATGTCCTAACCTTGAGCTCGTCCAGATCAGAGCCCACCTTGGAGATCTCCTCCTGCAGACGCCAGATCGTCGCCTGAACGCACCCAAGTAATTCGGGTTATGAAATTGGGCACAGCAAGCGAGGTAAACCGTCAATTCCGGGGCGCGACGAGGAGAGAAACCTCTAGCGCCTGGATGGTGGCGGCGGCGATCGCGGCCTGGGCCTGGCTCCCGCGGAGCTCCTGCTCCGCCGCCTCTCGCGCGCGCTTGGCGGCGTCGAGCTCCGCCGCGGCCGCGTCGGCCTCGGCGCGCACGTCGGCGAGGCGGCGCCTGAGGTCGGAAACCCTGCGCTCTGCACGTACACCAAGCGGGAGACGAAGCATGCCATCAGCGCGAGCAAACCCTATCGCGCGGGTGCGGGAGGGAAGGGGAGGGGTTTTGCGTGCTTACCGCCGTGGGACTTCTCGGAGGCGAAGTCGCGGATGATGGAGAGGAGCTGCTTCGGGGTCTCGCTGCCCGCCGCCGCCGCCGCCGACGCCCGCGCGGCCATCTGCTCAGGGGAAGCGGTCGAGGCGGAACGCCCTTCTGGAGCTTCTGGAAGATTCTCGAAGGAAATTTTCCCCCTTTTCCGATGATGCCTGTGACGGCGAGGCAGGTGGTGGAATTGTGGAAAAGGAGGAATGGATGGGCTTCGAAGCGCTTGTGGTTGTGTAGTGGAGAGGGGCCCAAGGGATCACTGCCATCATCTGTGTGTCGAAGAAAAAATGGGCCTTGAATGTTCGTTACCGTTTTAGGCATCCCACTTGTTGGCCCACGTAGTGAGAATGGGCATTGCAGCCCATGACCCGAATTGGGCGAGGAGAAAGAGGGGAACGGAACAGAACAGAAGAGTGGTGTTCCTCTCAAAAAAACAGAAGAGTGGTGTCAGTTTGATTTTTTTTTAAAAGGCAAATTTTGCTCATGGACATCCAAGTTTCTTCGAATTGGCCAAACCACACCGCAAACGACGAAATTGGCCCAGTACCATTACAAAATCGTGATCGTTTGCTGTAACACACTGCGATGAATATAATATCAATTTCTCTGATTTCATGAGAGAGAAGAGGCAGGAAAAGACTATTTTATCCTTGAGTGAATTGGGCCCGTCTTCCCGTGTGTCAGCTCATTCATTGCTTGTTGCAGCGGAGAGCCACGCCGACAAGCTCCTGATCTCCCACCGGGGCCTTGGGAGCTTCCGCGTCGGCGACCTCCCCTTCGGCGGTGCCAACACCGCCGCGCACCTCCACCACCGTCGCGCTGAACGCTTTCCTGGGCCTCTTCCCGCCGGAGGTCTCCGGCGCGCTCCCCAACAGCCTCGCCATCGGGCCGTACCACCTCCTCCCCGGCGCCGCCCTGGCCGCCGCCGCCGACCCCCACGGCTGCCTCGCCTGGCTCGGCCGCCGGCCCGAAGGCTCTGTGGCGTACGTCAGCTTCGGCACGGTGGCCGCGCCGCTGCCGGACAAGCTGCGGGAGCTGGCCGCCGGGCTCGAGGCCAGCGGCGCGGCGTTCCTGTGGTCCCTGCGGGAGGGCTCGTGGCGGTACCTCCCGCTGGGGTTCCTGGACCGCGCCGCCGCCGGAACCCAGGGCGGCTTCGGCGCCGGCGGCCTCATCGTGCCATTGGCGCCGCAGGCCGCCGTGCTGCGGCACCCGGCGGTGGGCGCGTTCGTCTCGCACTCCGGCTGGGGTCGGTCGTCGAGGGGATGGCCGGCTGCGTGCCCATGCCGTGCCGGCTCTTCTTCGGCGACCAGCAGATGAACGGCGTGCCCATGGCGTAGCGCTCCGGTGTATCGTTCGACGACAGCGGCTGCGGGTCGGTGATGACGCCCAGCGGCGTGGCGGCGGCGGTGGCGTCGCTGCTCGCCGGGGAAGACGGGCCTCCGATGAGGGCAAGGGCGCGGGAGCTGCAGGCCAAGGTGGATGAGGCGTTCCAGCCCGGCGGCAAATCCATCAGCAACTCGGCAACGGGTCCGGCTGGACCATTTAACCCAGGTAAGGGCAAAATAGACCATTCATACCTATTTCTCTCCCCTAGACAGCGGAAATGAGTATTTAATTGTTTGCGGTGTGAATCAGCAAAGAATCCCGTTTTTATAATGGTATCCGGCTAATTTCGTTGTTAGCGGTGTGTTTCAGCCAATTCGAAGAAAGAACGGTGTTCACCAGCAAATTTGCCTTTTAAAAAAGATAAAGGAACTCGTATTGTAGTCGTAGTGCTGCAATTTGCATACGATCATACTTCAAATTGAATGGTCAGAAATTTGTACATTAGCTATATAAGACACGCATCAACTGATCAACTAGTGGTATTTAGGAGCTTCATGCACATTAAATGAGGTGACATGTCAGCAATCATATGGCATGTTAATTATGAAGATGACATGTTAATTATAAAGAGAGAAACAAAAACTATTAGCACAGTTATCAAGTATAGATGAGTCATGTAAATAAATACTACAGAGTGTCTATAAAATAACAATATGAAACTAGTGCATTGTAAGAGTGATTTTAAACATAATTTTATTTTTTCTTATTGGTGTGGTTGTCTTGAAAATATTAATATGAAATCCCCACTAGAATTAGCCTTGATACTACGTAAACTATGTATAATAGATTAATAGTCCTACACGCGTGTCACGGGCCAGACAAAAGCACGTCATGAATGGAACCCCCCGCGGCGCCTCGCTCACGCCTACGGTTAGAAAGCTCTCACTCACCTGCCCACCACCTGCTGATCTCCGCGTTTTAGTTGCCGACGTGCACTGCTAATTCAGTATTCCGGCAAAAATCGGTGACCTACTGTACGGAGTATATATGATTTAGGGTACCTTGACCTTTCGATTCGATTCCTGACGGGAAAGTGTGACTGGCCGATGGTTGACTGAGAACAGAGCACGCTGCGCACGAGCCTGTCCCAGTGCTTTTTCTTCTTCTTTTTTTAATCCTCCCCCGAATAAACGCAAAAAGGAAAGGCAGAGCAAAATGCCCTGTCTGCAGCGAAAGCACCAAGAGCAGGTAGGTGCTCTGGAGTGTGCATGCATCTTGGAAGCACCGGCTTTTGCAGACAACTGCTGCATGACCAGAAATTCAGTGCAGCGGCTACCAAACGGAACCCACAACGGACGGCAGGAACAAGCGGCGCGCGCGAGCCTCATGATCGAGCAGCACCAACCTGTGGCCGTGGGGTGTCGAACAGAAATACCTACAGATGAACTCCGAACCGTGCAATCGGGCAGAAATGGGCGAGCGGCGAATGGCATGCACGTCGTACTCACTCGACATGCCCGGCGCGTCGTGTTCGAGCGCCCCAACCCGCGAGGGCACGCACACACACGCGTCGCGAGGCCTCGTGGATCTGGCCAGCCATTCCCTCCCAACTCCCAAAGCCGTGTCTGCCTGCCGGCCACGGCACGCTGCCACTCGCCGGGCTCGGAACGCTGTGCGCGCGCACGGGTGGTGCGAGCGGGTAGCCTGTCCGTGTCTTTGACCTCCGCTGGGACACCGGATGGATTGGGAATGTCAAGCTTCTCCTGCCGGGCGGGAGGAAGGATCGCCGCGCCGACGGCCGACGCCTCCCGGTTCGTGGAACGAGCACCAGAATCCAGAGGTGGGACAGGCCGGGCTTTTATGGGAGTTCAAGCGCGGATGCCTTCCCCACGACGATATGGACGTCGCGCTAGCCAGGCCAGGGCCCGGGCCAGGCAGGGCGTGTTTCTCCTCATCAGTTTATGATTTTTTTTTCGAAAATCTGTCGGTGCTGTCTGCTAATTCCGTTCGATATCCGTCGATATGATTAGTTCTGCCGTCGTATCGATCGAGAATAATGATGGTTTGGTGACCCGACGGATAATTGCCGATTTTATACCCATCATATGCATTTCAATCTGAATCGAAGCTACGCGGCTGTCTGAAAATCGCTGCGATTTGGATGCTGGACGACGACGACGACATTGCAGCTGAGCTGATGACGCGTTAGTCGCGAGGGGATTGAAGAACTGGAGGATCTTGATGATCTGCAGGTGTTGTCATCTAGTTTCATTCAATATCATTCGATCGATATGATTTGTCCTATCCATCGAGAATAATGGTTTGGTGACCCCGGTAACAGCGATTTGGTCACGGCCGGCGTCGTGCCATGTTGTCAGCTCCATCTGATAGGTCGGACTCGATCGGAATGGATAGTTGCCCGGAACGGATCCGATGCGTTTCTGAAGCTGTCCGGATAACGAAACGCTTTGGATGATAGGACGACTACATTGCAGCAGTCAGCAGACAGAGCGAGGTCACGTCGAGTCGTCGATCACTACCTTTTACAAGGAGACGACAAAGAACCGAAACGGAACATGCTCAAGCGACCAAACCTGATGGTCTGACAGAGCTAAGCATTTCGCTAGAACTGGTAAAGAATTAGTTCCGGTTTCAAAATCTCTTTAGTTTCGGTAATACAGTAATTGCTATCGGTTCACTTCACTAATACACAGCCTAAGGTACCCTAACCATGAGTGGAAGCATGGTTTGGCAGTCCAATGGAATAACCAGAAAGGGGTAGGTGCTTCTATGAGAACAGAAAGGACATCACTCATCAGTAATCGTGAGGGCAATAGCGTGCAGGGTTTAATTTACCACTTTTTGAACTGAAAGTGTTTGGGTTTTCATGGGCCAAGAAAGAATCCATCGCCCTTTCCTGGTTGCACTGAAGGAGATGGCCCACTGGTGACCGACCGACATGCAAAGACGAGGCATCAACTACGGAGCCCCGCCGCCCTGCCTAGATTCACTCCAAGAAAAGCCAGTGGGCCCCCAAGCCATTGATGAACTTGCACTAATCATCCTGCCACCTTTCTCCCAGACCCAGAGCCCCCCATTCCCTATCTATTGCCCATCCTGGTCCTGCCGCGTGCATCTTAATAAAATCTGTGGGGACTAACTTTGTACTGCACTTCCATACTGTGAATTTCAACGATCCGTTACCAAAATACGATCCGTTTGTGAAGTGTTAGCGTTTAAAAAGGGTTGCATACTTGCATATGTAGCCAATGCAAATGCACTTCCGATTCTATCTTTTGAAAGTTGCACTTCCGATTCTAAGCGAGCAATTGCGCTGGGCCGCTGGTTTCGTGAACAACTAACAGCTGCAACTTGTGAAACTAGACAAACGAAGAAGACAATGGCTGTGTTTAGTTCCCAAAATTCCACCCCAAAATTTTACTATGCAAAAAATCACATCACATCACATCATATTAAAATGCCGGCACATGTATGAGACACTAAATATAGGTAAATAAAAAAACTAATTGCATATAGTTTTGATGTACACGACGGAATGAATCTTACGAGCCTAGTTACGTCATGCTAGAACAATAATTACCACAAACAAACGAAAAATGCTACAGTATGCTCAGTGTCCGATGTGACTTTTCTATCACATTTTCGTCCGATAACACACCCAAGGGCAGCGAGCTAGACGACGACGGCGGGAGAGAATGGAACAAACACACGCACCATGCTGGAGACTGGAGAGCTCCGGGGATTGGAGAAGAGAAGGGGATCCAAGCGAGCGAGATGTTTTTGTACGCTCGCGCGCGGCGCAAACGGCCACCGGGAAGAGGGGGTGCCGGCCACATGCGCCGCCGCGAGCGAGGTGGTCACGTCGCGTACGCGGGAGTGGCGCAGCGGGCCAGCGGCACATGCGGCGCGGCGCCTGCATGCCGGCCGGCAGGGCATGGACATCGCCCGGGATCGCAGCGCGCCGCACGCTGCGGTTAGATGCGGGGAACGCAGGCACGTACGTGTAGGGCAGGGGATGGCCGGGCATGCCTATCCTATCCTATCCAGCTATATATCCTCGCATAGGCAACTGATTCGGAGGTACTCCTTCCGTCCCTAAATGTATTAAATGTATGTCGCTGTTGGTTTCCGTGCCACGACTTTACTTCGATTTATAGAAAATACGTGCAACATTTTAATGTTTAAATAAATTTATTAAAAAATTAGATTCAAATATCTATCTAATGATATTTATTATGTACCATACATATTAATATAGATTTTTATATATTCAATCAAAAATGTTTCTCGGGAAGCGAAAACGACGTATATTTAGGGACGGAGGGAGTAGTTAGTGCGTTGTATTATCTTTCCGGTGCTGAGTAGCTAATGCCAATGATGCTGTCGAAGTTTGGCTTCTATTATAGTTTCAAAAAAGAAGAGTTCCCTCCTTGTCGTGAAATGGGTTACGCCAGCTCGCCATTTTAAGTTGATGCATGCATGCGCACTACGAAATGATGTCGATCGCATGGGCAGCATGTCTATCCAACAGGAAGGCCGGAAGTGTGTGTATGTAGCGCTCCAGACGAAATGCGCATCTATTATATTAATACAACATTGTTAAAAGGAGTCACCACGTTCGCCCGAGAGGGCCAAGAAATTCCCACGTTAATCCAAAAAAGAGAAGGATATGCACCGTCAGATTTTATGAAGATCTAACGGTCCATATTATTCCGTTATTTCAAAAAAGAGAAGAATATATGCCATCGGATTTTATGAAGATCCAACGGTCCATATTATTACGTTGAGAACCAAGAAATTTCCACGTTAATCCAAAAAAAGGGAAGAATATATACCGTCGTATTTTATGAAGATCTAACGGTCTATATTATTTTGTTAATCTTAAGAAAAAGAATATATGCCATCAGATTTTATAAAAAATCTAATGGTCCATATTATTCCGTTAATCCAAAAAAAATGTGTGTGTTGGATTTTATGAAGATCTAATGGTGTATATTATTTTAGAAAATATATATTATGTTAGTTATGTGAAAAGGATATCCATAGGAAAGTCCAAAAATATGACTTGGACTCAATTTTTTAGGTAACGTAAAAGGTTGTGTTTGTGTTGCATCCGGGCTCAAGTTGGTGCATGCTTAACATAAAAAAAAATAACTAGGCCACGAGCATAGATTGGGCCAGCCGAGTATGCTGCTTTAGATTGCCAAACGTATATACAGCAAACAATATTTGGAAATTATCATAACCAAATGACTACCTATATGGCTGTATTGGAATCGGATGCAAGGATTATTGTCGTAACAGATACACAAGCTTAGATTCAACGCGACCATCATCCAATATTAATATATGCAGTAGTCATCAATCACGACACACGTCCTTCAAAATCAAATCACAAACAGGCAACGAAGCAACAATGGATACTTAGAAAAGATATCTCTCGACAGGTCGTCACGCCCTCGCGTCGTGTCCCTCGCGAGGTGACTCAAGGACCCCCAACCCTGCCACCGAAACTCCCCTCGCGTCCACCCACCTCCGGCCGCCGCCGCCGGAAACACCGCGAGACGTAGATGATCAATTAGGTGGTGGCGCCGAAGTTGAGTCCTCCCGTGTCCCTCTCCTCACCTCCAAGCTCCACCTGCTCTTGATCGCCACCGCTGCCGCTGGCACCGCGCGTCCATCTGGGGACTCCCCGCCATCGCCGCCCGTGCCCCGCCAGATGCATCGGCCCCTGGCCGCACCCCGCCTGGATCCGGCTGCCCCTGCCGCCCCGACCACGCATCGCTCGAATCCGACGACCCCAGCCGCCGGCCATGCGATTCGGAGGTCCTGTCGTCGCTGGGCTGCCCCTGCGGGCGCCGGCGGCGGACAACCTCGGCCGTGAACCCTGCCCGTCGAAGCCGCCGCCGCCGCTCCGTGCATTAGTAGCGCTCCCTGCACCATGTGGGTGCCGGGAAACTGTCAGGAGAAATCCTAGCACGGCTTTGTGCCGAGGCCGTCAACTTCGACACCATCAGGTGCCGTTCTTCCCTCCATGGAGGTGGTGTTGATTCAAAGCATTCCCATCCACATGTTGGTGCAACGAGGTTTTAGTTGTTTGCGGCGGGTCTTGGCTGGGAGAAAACCTTGCCCGGCATTGCACCGGTGCTGTCGACGGCGATGCCCTCGGCTGCCGCTATCCTCCTTGGAGGCGTTGACAAGAAACTGCCTACCCTTGCCGCCCCTCCTCCCCTATCCCCCAGTACTCTCTCATGAGGCTCCGCGCTTGCCCCAAATTCGTGACACCGTTGATGGAATACAATGATTCAGGTAGGCTCCTGCCCCGTTGGTTCCTTCAAAAAAATATCTCCTTTAATTTGTCCTTATTTTCTTACAACCTTTTAGACTTTGAAACTATATGTGTTACTAATTACAAACATTTGACACATCTTTGATAAAATTTTGATACAAGAATCTCTCTCCAATATTTGCAAGAGTCACGTCGGCAATAATCTTATCTAACAAAGACTAGCTCCATTCCCAACCAGAAATGGTACATGTCCACCTTTTTCTCTTCTTTACACATGTAAAATTATATTGCACATAAGACTATTATGAAAGCTAATTTTTTACAAATAAATTTTCACAATAACATTATTTACAGTTCTTAGGCTGAGATCCAATAGCAAACCAACAAAAAGAGCAGGCGTCACTGAATAGAAAGAGAAGAAAAGAATAGCTTGATCTTAAAAAGAGCAAAAAATGACCCATGTCTCCAGAGGAAACAAGCATGACAAAATCAAGGGTGTCAATAATGAAGACAAAAGAAATACTTCAACATAAGAAAGAAGCAAATCATGCAAGAAGAGAGCACGCCTATCGAGAGATATTTGTCATGTATTCCATGAGATCTATGCATGTACGGTCTCCGATCAACTATTCAATCAATGCCAAAAAATGAACTTTCCCGTCTCTTATAAATCGCCTGCTCAATATTTTATAATCTTTTATCTATTATATTTGTGATTAGTGGTAAAAGAAGCCACCTCATTGGTCAAAAGGTTCTAAAATTTACATGCCAATTGAAAAAAATAATACACATAACAGGTTTTATGAGGATTTAATGATCTACATAAAGTCGAGAGTACATTCGACTTCGATCCGAGCAAAAGAAGCAACGGAAGGAGACGAGAAGGACAGGGAGGAGATGATGAGGTTTTGAGGCTCGGTGACTGAGGTCTCTTGGATGGGTCAGAGAATCATGGCAACAGCAATAACATGTAAATTAGACTCAATACTCAAAACGAAGATTGAGCCACATCATAATTGGGTCATGAGCGAGATAGGAGAGGAAGAGGTGAGCTGCAATTCTGTTTATATGAATGAAAATTCTTCAAAAGAATATTACTTTAGGTCATTATTTTTTCAATGAACTAATAAACTACATTAACTTTATGATGACCCACCACTGTTTCAAAGTTAAACCAACAGATAGAAGTAAAACAAGACCTCAAGAGACAAAACAAAAACTTAAATCTAATAAATGGCCCACTTCAATATATTAAATGGACAAGATGGATAAAAATAAACAAATACAATATTAGGCCTAGAAAATGTATATTTAGTAGTATGGATAGAAAACAATGGAATTCATAGGCTATCATTGAAAAAAAAACAAGATTAAAACTAAAATATATGCTAAGATAGTTTAAAGATGAATAAATCCTTATTGAGTTTAGAGTAATAAAAGTGGATCTCAAACACAATTAAACTTAAAGTGTACACTCATATATAAAAACAAAAAATATAATGCCAATTACTAACCTAAATTTGAATTATTATAAAGAAACCTATAATTAGAAATCAAATAAAAATTAAAAATAACTAAAAAATCTAAAAATACAAATACATAAAGAAATACTATAAAATGGCTAGCTACCCGCGCTGTTTGCGCGGGCCACCTTACTAGTTCAAATTACTATAGCATCATCTTACTGTGTGCTAATTTCTCAGCACAAGAAAACCCAGAGCGAGCGCGAGCGCTCCTGATTGGAATACAGCAATACACAGAACTCCATACAGAAGCGGACATAAATCCATGTGACACGTACGCGCCCGTCACATGCGTCCAGCGCTGCAGTGCCGGCTTGTTCCCAACCGAATTAACGACCGGGGGTCCAAGGCAGTCTGCAGTCACCACACATGGCTTTGTTCCGATATGATTCCCCGGCCGAGCACGTACAGCGGCGGCCGCGGCGCTACCGGCCGGTACGGTACAAACCTGACAGTGGTCAATGTAGGGGACGCCGCACTCGATCGATCTACAGGGCACTAGTGGCGTGCGTACGTAATATCATGTGAAATAATTGAGCAATCAGTGTCTAGTACAGCATGCTAATGCTCATACTTCGAGCATGTACGACTTGTCGCCTATCCAACACAATCATCCGCTGCATGTGGAGTGTCATCGGATACGCCGCTTCAGCTACTAACTAGCTATCGTTGTCCAGACCCACTGGTAGATGTAGCCCTTGTTAATTATCTTCTGTTAGTATATAGAGGCTTGATCATAGAGCTCACTATAGTAGGTAATAATAGTACAAGTCAGAATTAAGCCATTTCTTTAAAAAGAAGGAGAAGAAGAAGTTACATACATATGTTCAACCAAGAAAAGCTCCGTAAAGATGTGGACCCTTTCTTGGGCAGATGCTGGATATATAGCTACAGTAGCATCGAATATCACTGGTGTTGATAGTGTGATGTATTCTTCATTGTTTTTAGGAAGAATACTAGCTTAAATTTGAGCTTTGTAAAATCCATTGGTGTCAAGTGACAGGACTGATGAAATAGCATTGAATCTGGCCGGTATCGGTGGGCGACGCTAATTTCGAACGGCTTCTACTGCCCGCACGTCATCGCATCTACTGCTGACGGGGTGCATGAGATGTACGACAGTACGAGTGACGACCTTGTGGTTTGGTCAACTGCACGGCCGATATGGGATTGGATATTTGGACGTCGTCGTTGTTCAACTCAGCTCGAAGCCTGTAATTAGCAACAACTCCTTCGTAGCATGTAATTAACAAGATGGAGCAGTGGACGACATGTAGCGTGCTTCTGAATTCTGACGCGCGCATGCAAGGAGACTGGACAACTCCGCCGCCGAACAGGCAAACATGCATATGCATCCGGTCGTCCTGTTCGTTTGGCTGGTGGCTGGTGGCTGGCGCTGATTTTTGCTGAGAGAAAACACTGCTGGCTGGTTGGTGGCTGGCGCTGGTTTTCACTGAGAGAAAAACACTGTTGGCTAGCTGAAAACAATTCAAAGAACACGGCGACCGGATGCCCCTGTGGCCCTGTGGTCATATCAGCGTGGGAGAAAAGGCAAGCCGGCTGCCGGCATGACACGTACTGATCGATCAGCATAGACACAGCAGCCTTTCATTTTTGCCATCTGACTTTGTTAACCCTACTACTCCATGCTTCACTTCATCAAGGCACAAATCGACTTTCCGGTTCCATTTCTTTTACCCGCCATTGGCGATGATGCACTGTACTCGATCGTACGATATTGTTTGGCAGTTTGGCTCGGCACGTACACTCTTTAGTAAAAAGGCGGCTAGTCTTTTAACAAAAGTCGTCGTGTGCATATAAATTCGTGCGCGAGATGCTTATGTTGATTAGACATGGGTCCATACTAACTTAAACCATCCAGGGCCGGACCACGTACTGGAAAAGCTGCAGTACACTAGCTACTGCTAGGAAGTGTATATAAGCCACTGAATGGTCCGTTGTCTGCTATAAAGATGGGTGGCTAATCCTAGCTTGGTCCACTCTCATTGCACCGAATCCTGAATTTGTCCGAACGAATTAACAAGATGATGGTGACCCCCTCGTGCCTGACATCGTCAACCACTTACTTCCTCTGTGCATCTTCAGTCCCCTGGATGCAGTGCTGAATCGATAGAAAGTTAGAAACAGCCTCGGTCCGTCCTCGGCGCTCCGCCTCCGTGAGTCCCTGTTTTGCTTTCAGGGCTTTATTTCTCCGAAAAGGCGTGCAGCGTGCATGTGCAACGGCAGCGTGCGTCTCGTCCTCCCCGATGCCGACACGCACTCGATTGCCCCCGGCCGGCGAGGAACCCGGCTTTTCTTGCCTGCTTGGCTGCTTGCAGCCACACTCCAAGGACGTGACCGGGCCGCGCGTCATATACACATGTCCCCGACGCCGAGTCGCTACTCGCTATCTGGCCCGGCCTGTTGCAAGCTGCACCTTCACTCCTCTTTCAGGGGGCTCCAGCTACTCGATCGACTGCGATCTTGTGCCGATCGTCTGCTTGGCCGGCGGCCTACACGGACATGATGCGAGAGAAAGAGATCGAGAGGACACCAGCTGGCTTGCTATATACGGAGTACATGCGCTGACTGAATCGATCAGATACGGCTAGTACTCACTCCCAAGCAAGTCTCCGCTAGCTCCACGCATTGCTAGGATCGAATCAAATCTCCTTTTCAGCGTAAGCAGAGCTGGCTGACACGACGTACACACAAGCTCGTGTGGTCTCGGCTTGCTGGCCGGCGGACGGACAAGGAAACGAACAATGCATGGCTTCGCCGTACGGTGGGCAAAAGGTGGTGGCCGTTTTGTACGTTTCCCGGACGGCGGCCATTCGAGACCGAGCTCACGGCCAGCTACATCGATCTACTAGCCGGAAGCTAGCCGAGCCCCGAGCTAGCGGCGTCGTGCGCACATGCCCTTGACGGCGGTTGGCCGGCCCGGGGAAAGGCCGGGCATGCGTGATGGTACGTCGGCGGCCGGAGTATGTATAGTACGATATTGCGTGCACAAAGTTCGTGATGGCGTGCCTAGTAGTACAGTACATCACGTCTTGCAAGCATTACTAATTTTTACCTGAAAGCCACTGCACCAGTACGTGTCCCTGTACGTCGTCGCTCACAAACTTAGAGCCTGCTTCGTGTATTACTCATATAGCACTTATTATAACCCATCCTTTTGCTCGTGCAAGCAAGTGAGCACACGATCCCGCTGCTGAAAATGGTGGTCGCAAACCAAGCACACAGGTCAAATGCTACGGTGCGCAAACATGCATAATGGCGCGCACCGCACGGAGGGGACACGTCCGGATCCATCGATGGTGCAGCTAGGATGACCACGTGTCCTAACCCAATAGGGCTGCTCACGGTCACGGATCATGTTTCAGTCCCTTGCAGTAGCCAATTAGCCATGCAGGTGCTAAAAAAAAAGATGCATACATGCATGGGATACATGCATTGCGGATTTGCGGTGATCAGCTGGTCAGGGCAGGGCAGGGCAGACTGCCTCACTACTGGTAAAGGAAGCCGTTTAGGTTAGCGATACGGTATTTAAAACACAACTTTGACTTCTTATTTTTATAAAAATATTTATCAAAAAGTGATACATGTATACTTTTATGAGAGTATTTTTAAAATAAATATATTCATATAACTTTTACAATTTTAAATTCAACAACTTAAAAGTTATTCATGATTTATATTCTCAAAGTTTGACTCAAATGTTGTCCTAAACGGCTTCATTTGCAAATACGGAGGGAGTATAGGTTTTCTCTAGAAAAAATAATTCTACAAAAATACAAGTAACATGGATAAATCAAAATTCCACATAACATACACGGCGTTATTTTGTTTTGCATTTTCCCTTTTTTCCTCAAGGAGATGATTTTCATGATATTGTAATTTACTCTAAGCTTTTGTTTTTTTAACCATCAGAACAGTGCTCGATGAAATAGGTATCTTTTAAATTTAAAGATTGTAGCCGTGTATTACTTTCAACTCCATCCGTCTAAAAATATAGCTATGTTTAGATTTGTTTGAAGTTAAACACTGACAACTTTGATCAACAATATCTCTAAAAATTACTTGTTTGAAATAGAAAGAACTGCATATTATGGTAGTTGGTTTCATGATGAATCTATTAATAGCATTTTTGTGTTTCCAATCTTTATAATTTGTTGCTATTATGGTTAAAAAGTTGGGAAAAAATGACTTAGGACAAATCTAAAATAGCTATATTATGGGACGGATCGAGAAAGTGTACTTGTTTTAGGTTGTTTCCTGTTAACCTGTAAATTGTAGTTGTACCAAGTCTGCCAACCAGAATTGTACTAATTGTTAGATCTCACGTCCTAAAGCAACCGGTTCATCATCAATATTTCAGGCTTTTGAGAAATACAAAATTATTTCACGGACTTTTTCATAAGCCAGCGGGTTGGCATTTGCAACAACAATGAGCTGCGATATAACTATTCCAGCGATACTCCCTGTCGGTCTGTACACATTGCCGTTCATCATGGTGCCATATCAGACTTCAATACACCAAACAAGCATCGGTACTCTAGTTATACAATTGCGGTTTCTGCGCTCGCAATTTAGGTTCACTGTTCAAATAACGTTTTGGGAATAGATGACGAGAAAAAAGCAGGTTGGTTTGCTGGTCTACATCTAAAAAAACTATTGAATATAAGTTGATCGATATACAGAGGGAACAAAAATTCACGTGCGCGAACGTACGCGTCACATGCGTACAGCGCTGCAGTGCCGGCTATTCTGCAACCGAATTAACGACCCGGGTCCTTGATCTGCATACACATGCATATGTTCCGATTCCCAGAGCCACGGGCCACGGCGCTACCGGTACGTACACCTGCAACAAACCTGACAGCGGTCGCTGTATGTAGGAGCCACACAGGGAAATCAGTGGCCGAAAACACACATCATGCATGTGAAATAATTGAGCAATCTATGCTAATACTCCAGCATGTACGTATTGTCGCCTATCCAACACAATCATTTGCAGCATATGGTATGTCATAGGATACACACGGCCTTAATTAGTTATCACTCTCCAGACTCACTAGCATAAATCATTTCTAGCATGGTGCATGTATTCGAGATGCGATGGGAATCACCTTGCTGAATTGAGATATATATATTATTTCTGATTTATGTTGAATTGTAGATGAATTAACTTGTGAATGGCTAACTTGAGATGAATATTATTGTGACTTGTACTATGTATTACTGGTTTTTATCTAGCAACAACAACAGTGTATAATCATCACAGGTATGCTAATATCCATATATTATTACCTGTAGTTAGGGCTGCTGGAGATGTGCAAATACCCATGTCAGGCTTCCCATATGCTGTCAGTGACAATAGATTATAGCAACTCCAACAGATTAATTAGAAAAAAAACTATTCCGTCCCCTATAACTAATTAAAGAGATTTTTTTGACCGGAACCGGTAGGGAAGCCCCCTACCTCCTTTTTCTTTATAAATATAGGGAAATTTACAACATGTACAGGTTTGGTTTTAAACCAAAAGAAAAGAGAGGGTTTTACAGTAAGTTGCTACTCAGCCAAATATTCAGTTTATCTCTAATCTTTGGCCTAGCTTTAAGCTTGACCAAACGTAGCTGCTCCACAAATAAAGCTTTCCACCATGCAAAAGAAACAGCCCCTCCATCAAAGATGATGTTATTTCTGTGATTCTAGATTGCCCAGCAAGCTACTATGAAAACTTCTCTGAAAATTACCGATACAAAAGCTTCCCTGGCCTGAATGATCATTTCTAACAAAGGCAAGGTGGAATTCCACTCGATGCCAAGGAAAATCCAACAAGCTTGACTGAGTGGACATTCAAAGAAGAGATGCCTCACCGTTTCTTCCAAGTTCTCTATACACTGCACGCATGAGTAATCATCAATGACCATACTCTTCCTTCGCAGGATATTCCTGGTATTCAGGCGATCTCTTAAGAGTAACCAGAAAAAGAATTTGTGTTTCGGCAGAGCACAGGACTTCCACATCCATTTGAAAAGGGGCGAGGCAAGTAAGCTTCCAGCTAAACTATCATAGGCCTTCTTGCTAGAAAACACGGATGAACCCTAAATATACATCCACTGATCATACTGATTGTCATCTCTGTTCATTGCTTGCAGGAGTTGTGTCAATTCTACTAGTTGCTCATTTGCTTGCAGAGACAGAGGCGAATAAAAATTCGTAGCCAAATCTGCAGCAAGAAATTTATGTGCCGATATCCTCTGACTTTTAGCAAAGCTGTAAAGCTGTGGGAACCTCCACTGGAGTATACCAAGATTCCACTGATCCAACCAAAATGTCACAGTATGACCTTCTTGTATTGTGCATGTGGCTATCATTTTAAAATTATTAGCAAGCTTCATGATATCTCTCCACCAAAATGACCCCACTGATTGTCTGAGATGGGGGGGTTCCATTTTTGTATGAGCAGGACCATGTCAGTTGCACCCACGGCAGATCTTCTTTGTTGTAGAATTTGTGCAAAAATTTGAGCAACAATGCGGTATTCTGTGTTCTCAAATTTATAATGCCAAGTCCCCCTTCATCCTTGGATCTACAGGCATGTTTCCAGGCCACCGGACAGCCCCTTTTCTTAGTCAGATCCCCTCCATTCCATAAGCAATGTTTCATGTACTTATCTATTTGCTTTAGAATTTCCACAGGGATCTTTAAAGAGCAAAGAAAGAAGGTAGGTAGGGCTGAAAGAACAGACTTGACCATTACTAGCCTCCCAGCATAAGAGATCAAACTAGTCAACCCCATCAGTCTCTTCTCCATTCTTGTCAAGATAGGCATGAACTCAGTAACTGAAGGTCTAGTGGTTCCAAGAGGGAGACCCAGGTAAGTAAATGGCATCTGTCCAATTTGACACTGAGGCTAGCTGAGCTGCTCTAGCATCACTGACATTGATGGGCACCAAGAAGGATTTGTGAAAATTGACTTTCAGACCAGTATTTGAGGCAAAGGTGCTGAGAATCTGTTTGAGCAATTCCAACTGACTACTTTCAGCTGGATGAATTACCAATGTGTCATCAACATACTGAACAATTGGATAATCTCCTCCAAATTCAGCTCCTAGGGGATGGGAAAGAGCACCATTGACATAGGCCTGATTCAAAACAGATTGGAGTACATCAGCACCCAGTACAAATAGCAAAGGTGATAGGGGATCACCTTGCCTCACTCCTCGTTTGCACTTAAAAGATTTCCCTGGGTGCCCATTAAGTAAAACAGATGATGTTCCTGATTCCAGTATGCTTTGGATCCATGATATCCATTTTTCAGAAAATCCCTTATGCCTCATAGCAGCAATAATTATAGCATGTTCAATCTTGTCAAAAGCCTTCTCAAAATCTAGTTTCAAAATTACTATTTCTCTTTTTGACTTGTGACAAATATGTAAGAATTGAAAGGCCCATGCAAGACAATCTTGGATAGTTCTTCCCTTGATAAAACCATACTGATTTGCATGTATGACCCTCAAAATGACCTTTTGCAATCTGTTAGCCAACAATTTGGTTAGAAGCTTCAAGCAGTTGTTTAGCAAAGAAATTGGCCTATAATCATTGACCCCTTCAGGATTTGTTTTCTTTGGAATCAGGGTTATCAAAGAACTGTTGATGCTAGTCAAATCAAGACCATCTGTGGCAAAATCATTGCATAGTTTGATGATATCATCTTTAATAATATTCCAGCACCTTTTAAGAAACAGACCATTAAAACCATCTGGACCTGGTGCATGATCAGATGGCATGTCTTTGAGTGCAGCAACAATTTCTTCAGTGGAAAAGGGCCCGTCTAAAAATGGAGAAAACAATTTTTCAATATATCGGGGAGAGGTGCTCCAACATATCCCCTTTCCCCTTTGCCTCCCCACTGACACATGGAGCCTACATGTCATTGAGTTCATATATTTCCTCCCTTCCTCTCTCTCTCCCTTGTCTCGTCCAAGCGGAGCTCGGTGTAGGGGTGGATAGGGGCGGCGTTAGCCGGCTGAACCACGCGAAGGTGAACGGGTGGCGGGGCCTGGGCATAGGTGCAGGGTGGCATATCCACGGAGGCTGGTTGCGTGGCGCAGCTCTAGGCGGAGGGCGACGCCACAGCACGGTGCTATTATCTTTTGTATTTCATGCTTATCCGTTGTGTAGTGGAACTCTTTCGAGTTGGGAAAACTTGAACCTTAATCTTTTATCTCATGTTGTGGCCAGTTGAGGGCACAAAACTGTATTTTGATGCCCTAGTTTAAAATTTCAGATTTGGAACTATTTATCAACAAACTTGTAATCTTAATTGTTTAAGCTATGTGATGTTTAAAATTGCTCTTTATGGCTCTTGTTGTAATATGTCTTTGTATATGGTACGTGCGCTCGATCTTGGACATGTTGTAAAGCATATACCGGGACTATAGGTTTGCTTATACTTTATGTGATTAAGATCGGTTACGTGTCCTCAGAATGTCATAACATGCATGGAGTATTAAATATAGATGAAATCAAAAACTAATTACACAGTTTTATTGTACTTTACTTGATGAACATTTTCAACCTAATTAATTAATGTTTGGATAATTTTTTATAAATACAAACGAAATGCTACAGTGGCGCAATAATTACGAAGTGACACCGTAAGCTAACCAAATTTGAGATCTGAACAAGGCGGATCAAAACAAGGCCGAAGTGGACGAGCTACCTCGTTCCCTTCCATGATCTGACGCGCCCAATGCAGACTGGAGTAGAGGGGAAACTACTCGAACTACTCTGAACATGCTTTTGCATGAACGGATAGGTGTTGATGCCCCTGAAGTCGTGTCAGTGTAAGGCAAAAAGGCAAAGCCTGCATGACATGGATGGATCAGCGCGGCAGCCTTTTCACCACCTGGACAGATCGACACCCGCCTTTTGGCTGTGATTTTATTTTTCTTTCTGTTCTTGCCTGTTCTCGCAACACCGGCCGTGACCCATGCATGAGCCCACATGATGTACTTTTTTTTTTAACTTAACCCATGATGTACTTGAGCGTACGATATTTCCTTCCAAGGCTTTGTCAACTTTGCCAAAAGGCAACGACACTCTTTTAACAAAGTTGGCAAGTGAAATAATTGCGGGATCTGGAATACTAATGTACTACTACTCCCTACATGGCCTATGCTCGATCTTGCCTCTTGGAGCAACCACGTAGCATTTGGTGGACACCTACAGATATTGGTTGGTTCCCTTAATCAGCCGAGCTAAAGTGCGGCACGCCGCATGTGTGACGAACTTTGGCGAGGTGTGGCGTCTATTTTGTATTGGAAATAGTTTAGCTTCGTTGCGGTAGACGAATGTTAGGCGTGAAGCAAACACTAGCCTAGCTGAGTGCGGCAGCCTAAAGTTTGGCGTTGCCAGTTTGGGCTACGAACCAAACACAGCCTAAGTGCCACGGAAATGGGCAAGGACAACTCCACAACCGCAGGTAACAACACACGTTATCTCCACCCTCCACATCTCCATCTCCCACCGTCGTTTTTCTCTCTCCCCCACCCCCCGCTGCGTCTCGCTCGCCCAGCCGCTTCGCCTCGCCCGCTCCGCCCGCCCAGCCACTCCACCCGCGCCACCGCCGACCCACTGCTCTGCAGCGCCGCTTCCACACATGCTCGCCGCGCCGCTCCGCCGACCCGCTGCCGCACATGCTGCGGCGGCGTGTGCGGCAGCGGGTCGGCGGAGCGGCGCGGCGGCGCAACGGCATGTGCGGCGAGTATGTGCGGAAGCGGCGTGGCGGAGCAGCGGGTCGGCGGCGGCGCGCGCGGAGCGGCATCTTCTCCCCCATGGTGCGGCATCTTCTCCCCGTGTCCGGCGACGTGCGAACACGCCGACATCTGGTGTCGAGCGGCGGCGGTTCTCCCCCATGTGTGAACACGCAGCGGCGAGCATCTCGGCGAGGTGTGTTGGCACATCTCGGCGGCGGCGGGGCGGCCCTCGTTCGCGAGCGGCAGAGCGGGCGGGCGAGGCGCGGCGCAGCGTGTTCGGGGCGGGCGGGGCAGGGGCGGAGTCAAAGGGTGGTCCGTGTGGGCCATGGACCACCCTAAAAATCCAGCCCAAATCTTTAGTGTTCTTTCAATTATTCAATAAAAATAAAAAAATCCATAATTCCTTATCCGTGGTTTCATAACACTTGAGCTCCATTCTTTCTTGCGGGTAAACACTTGTGTTGCATCTTCTATGTGACTCGTGAGCAGCTGAACACGGCCGCTGACGGCAGAGGTGGCCGCTAATGGTATCGTGTTTTATAGTTGGACCACCTTATAGTATGAAGTCCTAGCTACGCCACTGGGGCGAGGCGAGGCGGCGCGCGGGCGGGGACGGGGGAGGGCGCGAATCTCCAGGGCGTGTGGGAACATCGTAGGACAGCATGTGTTCCCGCACGCCGTCGTGGGAAATCCGCCTTGCACGGAAATGGCTAAGTTGACCGTGGGATAATGAGAAACCATACATCATCGCTGATGCAGTGATGCACGACGGAAAGTAGCAGAACAACACCTCTTGGCTTTGGACCTTTGGCACACCTCGCCAACTTCGCTCTCAGTTTGCGTCCTGAGTCCAAGGCTCCAAACAAGCACGGCCTTCGTACGTGCAGTGCAGGGCGTGGCACGTGGAAGCCGTCACATACTCACATGTGCAATGTTGGATGTTGCATTGCACCTGGCCATCTGCTGTACAGAGTACAGTATTCCGTGTGTTCGCTCGAGCTCGCCGCGTCCTGTGCTTCCTGACACGCACTCGACCCAGTGACGCAATGATTACGAAGAGACATCAAACTCCCAAATTCAACCTTCTAATTCTAACGTTTAAACACCACCTTAATTGCTGGAGAAGGCCTTACGCTTATCACTTTTAGTAAAACCCAGGCTCACCGTACGCACGCGTTGACTGAATATAAAGCTGAGCAGGTGTGCTCGGGTTTTACGTCATCAAGTGTCAGTACATGACGTCGAGAAATGTAGTACAGTAATCCACTACCACGCCAATGGCATGCGTGCGAATCTACCTGCAGGCATCACGAGACTCGTTGGCGGGACAAACAAAAGTGTACCCCCGCCTCCGTACGTTCCCCGGCCGTACCGGCCTAACCTAAAGCCAACGCATCGTATCCAAACCTCCTGCACGCGTCAACTCACTCGCCCCGTCCCAATCCCAGATCCCAACCGGGGATGTCTCTCCGGCCACCTGCTAGCTACTGTAGTTCCACGCGCCGGTACGAAACGAATCTCCTCCTCCGCGTGACCGGAGCTGGCTCGCACAAAGCGAGGACGTGACGGAGGTCGGCCGCGCGGCCTAGGTTGGTGAGCAACGCCGGACAAGTGGAGACTCGTGATTGCCTAGCTTTTGTAAGCCATGCACCCGTGCTAGTATAGGAGCAAGCAGTACGAAATTAAATTCTCCCCTTGGAAGTACAGCACAGCTGATCTTGCAGCGCTGCGTGGCCCAGCAAATCCATCAGGTCGCCCGCTCTCTCCACAGCCAGCTTAATTTGGGTCGTGCGCGCGAGCAAGTGCGCGATCCTCTCCCGAACATCGTGCGCGATGGTACATACGAACATCGAGACCAAAGGGGACCGACAGCTCATATGGTACAGCGCGCGACCGCGACCGCGCTGGATTTGACGAGGCAGACGAGACGCGGCCCCCGCCAAACGGGCAGCGGGCACTTACGCCGCGCCGATACTTCGGTCGGCCGCCGTATCGCCGACGTTTCCGATTCGCGGCACCGATACTCCATCGTTACTTACTCAGTACTACTATTCTTACTCTTCCTCCCTACTTTCTTAGATCGAATTTTTTTCTTTAATTGGATGGCAGCAACCGATACCATCAGTGTATGTGTAAGTGCTAAATGCTTCCAATACCAATCCAACTATTTAAGACTTATCTTATAGATTAAATTCTTCTATTTGAGACTTATTTTATATATTAAATTTAAATTTTAAACGTATCGACGTATCAGATTAATTTAAAAATAGCGTATCGTATCAGCATATCCGTATTCGATACCGATACACGTATCTGAATCCGCGTGGCGGGCACCCCTGGTTTCCCGTGAAGGGAAGAGGCCGCGCCGCCGCGGTCGCGCGCACGAGGTCGGTCTCGGCCTCTCGGGCTCCCTCGGGTAGTCAGTACTAGTCGGCTGGCTGGCTCGCCATGCCAGGCGGCAGCGAGCGAGAGGCTGGCCGTGGCACGGTGACTGGTGGGTAGAGAAATCGTGGTCCTTTTTGTACGTTTGCGGCCGCCCGGCCTACAGGTGGCGCGAGGGCCCGGCACGTGCTTGGCGGCGGCTCGCCGGGGAGGCCGGGAGGGGGCGTGACGGTGGTTGGATAAACACTGCGCAGGCTCAGGCTCGTGATTGCCTGCCAGAGCTGTGATGTTTCGCGACACGGATGGGGGAGCTCTGTCCGTTTGGCGTGACCTCTGCGAGTTCGTGATGCGGCGGGAAACAAACCTGCCTGTCTACTCTCGGCATCAAACACCGCTGAAGCCACGGGAGAGCAGCATGGGTATCAAAAAATCGGTGCTCCTAATGAGGAGATGAGCTACCATCAAACCCTCTGTGCTTCTTTATAGTTCAACTAACCGAACTGTGTTTATTTTTTGAAAAATGCACGTGCCGACTGCACGTAGACGCATGCGGTCCTTCGCCAAAAGCCGATGGTGGTGTACTGGTGTTGTGTACTCCCCACTGTTGATTGAAATGACATGGAAACAGCTATACTATTTCATAGAAGGAAATAAATAAAGATTTTTTCTAATTTCCAGTAATAATATCTCGTGTATACCATGCTGAACTATAACTGCGGCACCATTTCTGCATAGTTCAAAGGTGCAGCAATAGATAAACACGTAAACTTTAAATACATGATTAACAAAGGTACCGAACTTGAAAGTTAGTCATTACGAAAGAATATTTAATTTCATACGGTAATATGATTAAGTAAACAATGTAGGGCTGAAACATGACATGAGTGCACCACATATGAATATCAAACTGAGAGGCCGTTTGGGAGAAGAAGAAAACAAACTGGTTTCACTCGGATTCATGTTACATTTATCTCGATTTGTATAGAACAGGTGAAACCGAAGCTACTGTAAACCATACCAGACGGGCCATTAACCAATGGTAATGTGCACAAAGGGGGTTCTTCTCTGGCAGAAAAGGAGGCCATATGGGCCATGGCCTCTCTGATACATTCAATCTAGCACGCAATTGAGGTGCCAAATCGTTCTCATCGAAGTTCATATTGCACCAATTTTCTGGCTTACTTCCAGCCTCTTCATTCTCAATCCGACACGTCCGTTCCCCACAAATTGATAAGCCATCCATCATTGATAGAGAAAAAGATGCGCTCCCAGGACGATTTAAGCTCGACCAGTCGCATTTTTCAAACTCGGCTGAAACTTTGATACAGCATATATCCACAAATGGACGAACATGCCCTTTTTTCGCTTGGCGAGAAGCTGGCTTCCCTCACCTGCTACTGTCGCTGGTACTGATGAACCCTGGTCCTATTAGCCACTGATGCCAAAGTGTTAATCTCAAGCCGCAATCGAAGAATATTTCGATAATCGCGTCTAACCTGTTCGTGTTGCGATGTCTAGATCAATCATCATTTGGTAGGGATGCTCTAGCTACAAAGTAGTTGGCCTTTTCTTTTGAGTTTCGATAGTATCATTATTTCTCTATTTTTTTGTTTATTCCAACTGGGTTTTTGTAATGTTTATACTACGCGTCACAAGTCTCCGGCTCGAACTCACATGGGTATTTGATTAGTATATGTGCTAGCTTAATCATCAATCACTATACTAATCTTTTTTTTTGAAATATGTCACTATACTAATCTGTCTGGTGCTCTGTACTGCTAATTGCTAGCTACTCAGTGCCAATATAGATTTAGAACCATGTGCCCTGCTAATGCTTGACTGGGGCAAATAATTGGAAAATTAACACACAACAAAAGCTGGTGATCCACTGTCAGTACTCTGTAGTCGCAGGCACATACTTTGTTCGGTTTATTAGGAGGTGCTGTTTTGGATGTTTCAAAAAATAATTTTGATACCCAAAATGCTGCAATTTTTTTTATAACTTAAGAAAATTACAACCTAGGTAAATCGCACCTTGGACAAGGTAAGTTGGTGTCCCATGTTTTTCACTTCGCATCACATTTCACATCTCTTGTGACACTTGTTGCACTTCGCGAGAACTGAGGGCAAAAAACAAACTCTTCTCCTTCCGGTTCTTCAAGAATCAGCAAGATTTGCTGTGTGACACATGTAATTGACCGTACCAAATCAAATGAAATAAACTGAAAGCTGGTGCAGCACTGTGCCTGAGCACTGACAGCACACCACACAGCATCTCATAGCGTATTTTAAAAAATCTCCAAACCATTTCTTTTTACGGAACCAAGAGAGAGCTTGCTGATGCAAAGACAATGTCAGCCACGTAGTTTCCCTGGGCTTCGTTGGAGCAGTTGGTTTTTTCTGGTGGAAGCAAACAATCGCCCGGTAATAAACAAACAGCACCCCAGTGGTGGAAGCATGCAAAAACAAAGCCCGGTCACATGGGGTTTCATGTGCACGTCTGTCAAAAACACATGTAAACCACGCACACTGTTTCACCGACTGGATTGACACTCAGGCAGAGGAATAGAGAAAGGTCGATGGGATTTGGAGGTTTATGTAGGCCCATGGAATTAGGAGCTCTCCCATTGGTCATGTCAGATCACACAGTGCATTTTGATACGCCTGAATTTTCAAAGAAATCAAACTGGTTTGCCAGATTGGTTGATCAGAAGGACGCGGCAGCTTAGGGACAAGATGCGGTAGTATTATTAGAGTTGTGGATAAAGTTTGGAATTTCAAGCCACATGCTCGTCGATCTCGATACACCGTTACATCAGCAATGGCACGGAGTGAGATTCCTACGACGTTTATCCAATGGACGGTGGTAAATTTTTATTTATTTACTTACTGTTATATCAGGTTCCGACCTATTTTCCTTGAAACAAAGCTTGTTTACCTTCTTTCGCTCTATAGAGAATCCTCAAGCGGAGCTGCTTAACAGTTCAACGATTTGTTGAGAAATGATGCCATGAAAAGCGGTTATGAACCGTGATGAAAAGTAATTTTGTCTAGTGCTCTTTTCGTACCAGGAAAGTTTTCTCTAGTGGTTGTCATCATACAAACTTTGTCATTAGCTGGGTGTGCGATTCCAACAAATTCTAGTAGCCTGATAACAGATGACATCTTTTCTATTGTTATTACTTCCCAAAAAACATGACATTACCTAAAATTGCTTGAGGTGAACACAAAACCCAGCTACAAGTGACCTACCAAAAAAAATCCATGGGAAATCACCAACCTTGGATAGTTGGATGCATAGCTTAGCTGCTCTCACACATTTTCACCGCTCATCAAACCAAACCACCAACCAGCCTGCCAAGAAATTCACCAGCACATCTCCAAAAATGAGCACCAATGGTATGTTCCAGTACGAATGATGCCAAAAAAGCGTCGCCATTTCGGAAATGGCATCGAAATACTGCTTAAAAAGACTATTAATAAATGCGCGGCGCAGTCCACTCCAAGATCTCATCTTCCCCTCCCATCCCTGCAGCAGGCTTGCGGCCTCCCTCCCTCTCCCACCCGCCATCTCCTCGAGCAGCTATTAGTACCCGCCACGCCACCGTCCCCCCTTCGCCGCCTTGCCTCTCCGGACTCCTCCTCGCCACCTTCCTCCACCCACCACCTCCTGCACTGAGCCCACGACGGCTACGACGACGCCGCCGCTGCCTCTCCCGGAGCAGCAGTGAAGCTACACTGGGTGCCATGGGTCCCGCGCCGAGGGAGCCCATGAAGCAGCGGGTGAACCGCTGCCTGCTGCGGCTCTCGGACCGGGACACGGAGGCGATGGCGGCCGCGGAGCTGGACGCGATCGCGCGCGAGCTCGACGCCGACGAGCTGCCGGTGTTCGTGGCCGCGGTCTCCGACGCCCGGCCCACCGACCGGACGCCGCTGCGCCGGCACTCGCTCCGGCTGCTCGCGCTCGTCGCCGGCGAGCACCCGCGGGACGCCGTCGCGCCGCTCGTGCCCAGGCTCGTCTCCGCCGCGCTGCGCCGCGTCAGGGACCCGGACTCCTCCGTGCGCGCCGCGCTCGTCGACGCCGCCCGCGCCGCGGCCGGGGCCGCGCAGTCCCCGCCCGCCGCGCTCGGCCCGCTCACCGACGCGCTGCTCCACGAGCAGGACCAGTGCGCGCAGCTGGCCGCCGCGCTCGCCGCGGCCGCGGCCGTCGAGGCCTCCGACCCCACCGACGACCTCGCCGCCTACCTCCGGGCGCTCCTCCCGCGCCTCCTCAAGCTCCTCCGCAGCGCCGCGTTCAAGGCCAAGCCAGCGCTCATCTCCCTCATCGGCGCTGCCTCGGCCGCATCTGGCGGCGGAGCAGCATCCACCGCTGTGCCCAGCCTCCGCGACGCGCTCACCGGCGATGACTGGGCCGCGAGGAAAGCTGCCGCCGAGGCGCTCGCGCTGTTGGCCCTGGAGCACGGAGACGACCTCATCTCCCACAAATCTTCCTGCATTACGGTCTTCGAAGCCAAGAGATTTGATAAGGTCGGACACATTAGTAAAGTTGGGATCTCGATATGCTCGTAGATCTGCGGCTTCTTGACATTTTTGACGCTTTCTTGGAACAATGCAGGTAAAAATTGTGCGTGAGTCCATGAATCGGATGATCGAGGCGTGGAGAGAGATCCCTGACCTGGATGAGGAGGTCTGCTCCCCCGACATGCCACCATCGTCCCAGGCTAGATCTTCTCTCACAGGTGATGTGGCTATTATTGAGGCTCTAGTCACTGTTTTTTTCTTTTCTTTTTTCTTTTGGTTAAATTTAAGTTCTATGCTTGGTTTGGGGTTTGGAGTTTGGACTGCATACTGTAAGGACACTTAAAATTAACCTACAGTACTTGGTAAAAGACAAAAATAGTACGTGTTTTAGTAAAACATACTCAAGAATAAATAATTCTTTAGTGAAGAAATTGTTTTGGTTTTTGAATCCATCTCTTTATATATGCACATCATACATTTGTTGGATTTAGTTGTCTGGATTAGAGGCGATCTCAATGTTCTTTCCTAACATTATGGATTATATAATTGAACAGAGACTGCAAGCTCCGGCTCTGCCCCTTCAATTACAAGGAGAAACTCATGGCCAATTAACAGGCAGTCCCCACCGCATGCATCACACAATGCCAGCAATCGAAAAGCCAGCAGCCCTCCTTCCAGCATAAGCAAGAAAAATTTGCCTCCTCCGCGCCGCAATGCAGTCCAAGCCAAGAACTACGAGGACAAGGTTGATACTACTGTTGCTCCGGATGCGACACCAATCAAAATGGTGACCGACGAGAAGCTCCTGAAAGAGGGAAATGTTAGAGAGAGGCTTGAAGCTCGGAGGGTGCTGTTTCAGAAGACCGGTGAGAAGGGTTACAAGAAGTTGGCTGGTCCCAAGGCAGGATCAAGAGTTGTACCATACAATGGGGATGGCGATTCGGAAGAGGCCACAGAGACTGATGATGCTCACGAGGAATTTCAATCAGCTCACAAAGATGAGGAGACTGATGATGCTCACGAGGAATTTCATTCAGCTCACAAAGATGAGGACCTGTCGAAGATCAGGATGCAGTTGGTTCAGATTGAGAATCAGCAGGCCAGTTTGCTTAATCTTCTCCAGGTAATTAACCACCCCTTGTTACCTTGCATATCACACGGCAATAATTCGATTAAACTCTTAATTCTTCGTAATAAATTGAATTTCCTTCTCTTCCTTTTTTTCTGTTTGCTTAAGAATCTTCCTTGTGCATGAGTAGATGAGATGTCCTAGAAGATATAGAAGCTAAACATAACGAATAAAGTAAAGATCTTGTTGCTTGGAAACATTTTACACCAAGCAAACTTTGGTGCAAGCTCACTCATTCCCGCTGTTAAAAAAGAACCTACCAGTACCTACTGTGTGATTCTTTTGGTGTAATGTGGACCGATTTGTACTGAAGGGAGGTCTCATCCTTTCTGCAGCAGTATATTTAATACGTATTACTTGGTCTCAATGACCAGCACTGACCCTTGGTATGACTAGTCAGGAACATTGATGTTGTCCGCCTGCATATGTAAAGCATCAGCCATGTTCTGAATCACGTCATATACTGTAGGCAATATATCACGTCATATACTGTAGGCAATATCAGCCATGTTCTGAATCACGTCATATAGGCTGTGTTTCTTTCCCGCAAGGAAAATTCCAAAGGAAATCTTGCATGTATGGAGTATTAAATAAAGTCTATTTATAAAACCCATTTAGGGATGAGTCTAGCTTTGCGCGACGAATCTAATGAGCCTAATTAATCCATGTTTTGCTACAGTAATGCTACAGTAACCATCCTCTAATCGTGCGGTCAAAGACCTCATTAGATAGGTCTCGCGAAATAGTTCAATGTTGTGAAGATAATTTTGTAAACTGACTTTATTTAATACCCTTAATTATTGGTCAAATGGGGTGGAAAAATATTTCCACCCCAAAGAAACACGGCCATACTGTAGGCAATATGTTCAACAATTTTATTTTTGGTGTTTGACATTTGTACATATCAACGATAATTCATTAATGGTATTCCAAAGCGTGCCTAGCATTGAATTATATCTGATACTCGGTAAACTGAAAACACATCTGATCCTCAATTACTTTTTGCTCACCAGAAATTCATGGGGAGCTCCCAGAATGGGATACGTTCCTTGGAGACAAGGGTGAATGGGCTGGAGATGGTATTGGACGAGATATCCCGTGATTTGGCTGCCTCTTCAGGAAGGATTCCAAACAGCGAACCTGACACTAATGCATGCTGCATTCTGAGTCCAAAATTCTGGAGAAGACATGATGGAGGTAGATACACTTCCAGGTACTCCATCTCGGATGCACCAAACTACTCTGAGGAGAGCAAAACTTCTTACAAGTGGGAGAGGCAGAAGTTTGGAGCTCAGGGCGGTTTTGTCACCAACCCCTTGGCAGAGCCAAACACTTCATCTGTAAGAAGCACAGGTATTACCCAGGAAGGGAGGAGGCGAGACTCAGCTCAGTACAGGTCAAGATAAGGTAATAGAAGCCAAACCAATCCTCCGTCGTTCATGTGATTAGATTTGTTAGGTACACCAATGAAATGTGTTAAGGCCCATCAGAATGAAATTTGTTAGGTATTAGTGTATTACCTTGGAAACTGACAACAACATAGCAACATGAAAGCAGTTCCTTTCTTCTGTAGCACATCAGAATGAATTTAATTATGGCCCCAACCCGAATCCTATTATGATGGGGCTTCCTTCTCAGCTGACCCCAACCTATGTTTATTGTCGATTTGCAGCACCTTGCTATAACATTTCTTATTCAGTCAATTGCCAACTAAATCGTCACTCTTTCCATTTTCTTCAGGCTGGGTTAGATGCAACATGGTTCATGTGAAGTGAGAACTGCTTGCTTTATCAAGACAGCGGAGCGTTTGAAGATCCCACTATTGGTGCATTTTCGGAGGCGTTTTCTTTTGTCCCAGCTTAGAACTGAGATGATACGAATTGTGAGGTTTTATTCATGAGTCACCCAGGGTTCAGACCCCTTATATATACAGCCTAAACTCTAAAGCAAGGCCCTCGCCGCGAACGGACATGGGATTGCTGGTGGAGATTCACTGAGGGTAGAATGCATATGTAGAGTTTAGAAATGAGAAAAAATTCGATGTTCTTGTTTCCTTCGGAGCAGTTCCTTGCAGTGCAAGGACATGTAGCCATGGTCTCATGGATGTATCTTGTACTGCTTGTAAATAGTTTGGATACCGTTATTCCTGTGCTCGCGAGGTGTTCACACACGATTTTTTTCCCTTGTGTATATATGCTGAGATCATAAAAGTAGGGGAAAGGTTCACAGCTTATAACAGATGCAGGATATTCTTTGCTATACTTAGCTAATAACCTTTTTGCAGATTTCTGTGTGGTAAATGGCAAGAAAGCCGGTGTTGAAAGTATGTCGTAGGCCGGAAGTATAGTATGAGATCAAACATGTCGAAACAACCCAAACGTGACTACAATGTACAAACTGGCCAAGATCACGGTGTGTGAGGAAGACAGTACCAAACAGAACATTGAAGTTCAATAATCAGGTTTGGCAGAATATTGCAACAAACTATACGGTATCGAGCAAAGTTAAACCATTTGCGAACTCTGTAGCCAGGCCTGGTAAAGAAACGAGGGGGCAGGGGCGAGCCATTCAAGCAATCCTCACGTGCTTACAAGCAGAATTTTGTACATATAAAGACCTCAAAAGCAAGAATCGTGTACCTAAACTATTTCGAGTTTTTCCAGCAGGCTGATCACACTACAAAAAGAAAGATGCAAAATAGAAATATACAAAACTTCTCTGATATAGGTTCTGTTGTGTTAGCATTGGCCGGAGCAACACTTCAGTAGCAAGCACACACAAATGGACGTTAATTGAATTAGCTTTGCTGCAATGTGCTGCAAATCTTCCAAACCTTTGTGCATAATAACCAAGAAAAAAAGAAGTGTATGCACCTTCGTGGGCAAAAAGGCTGCAACCAAATCCTTCAGCTGCAATTGTCGTGAAGCTCGAGAGGTTCAATCACCAACTGTATGTCAAGAGAATGAACACATGTACATGCACCACTGTAATCTATTCCAGCACAATCCGGCTGCCACTATCGACTATTTCAGGAAGATCCATCCTGGGTCAACTTTAGGAATGTTCAAGATCCATCCTCAGTCTAACTTATAGGCAAGCTACTCTTCCTGTGATGATGGCGGCTGTAGGTCTAACTTGTATGCCTGAATCTCCATTGGTGAGATGAGAACATTTCCCTCCTGGGCAACATCACCAATCTGCTCAAGGTACCCTAGCATTTCAGGGTCATCATGTAACAGGTTTAGTGAAGTCGCCTTCACATTCACAGCCGACAGATCTTTGAACATATAAAACAGATTTACTGGTTCTTCCCCAACTGTTGTACACTGCAATCCACCCCTTTTGCAGTATGACGCATCCCAGCCTCTCCTCTGCAACAGAATAGCGAATCTTGGATCGGCTGCTTCAGCATGAGGAAATCTTAGGGGCTGAGGGACCTTCAGATTCACAATATGTACATCGCAGGGCAAAGAAGCAGTTAATGGAGTGAACACCTGTTGAGGCAGCTTGAAGGATTTTTCATGAGGCTTTTTGCTCATAAAAGCATGCATTGGGTAGTTCAGGTGCGCCCCAACACGGTGCGAGAGGAGAGATGGTTGAAGAGTAAGCGAACTGTCGGTTTTAGGCAAAGCTGAAACATTGGATTCCCTGAGGAGATGGAATATAACATTCATAGGCCGGTTGTCCATTACCCCCTGCCCCAGACCGCGGCCATCATCCTGAACCAGCCTACGATCCAACATAATCTCTAGCCATCCATTTTTCAAGCTTGCTGCCCCTAATGACTGCTTAGAGTGTACAGAAAACCGATTACCAAGTGAATCTTGCAAGAAGGCAAGTGATGGCATTGGGTAATAATTTCCCTGTAGAGGGATCTTATCATATGTCTGCCTCCTACTCATCTGAAAGCCATTTAGATCAGAATAGAAGATCCTTTGGTTGTCAATATCTGTCTTGTACCTGACAATCAGTTCCTTATCATTAAAATCGTGGCCAACAAGCTCAACATGGTATTCCTTCTCGATCAGCATATCCTGTATAGAGTCCCCACAATTGTAAATGCGTGTACTATGTGACAGAGGTGACTTATGCCACTCCGTCTTCGGAAGAGAATGGGCCTCTTGAACCAATGGCCCTTCAGTAAGGATGAAGTGTCCTCCTTCCTCAACTATTGACCGAGCTTCCCCGATTGGTTTGAACAAGTATGCCCCGCTTCCATGGCTTCTGTACATGCCAATTTCTTCACCTATCACAGTTTGGTTCCCATCCTTGTGATGAGTTACTGTCTGGAGGAGACCATGACTTACTTCAAAAGAAAGAGTGTAGTACGAGTTCTTCATCTCCACTGTTTTTCCTTCCAGCTTTGAACAAACATATGGTTCAGGGCAAGGAAATCGTTGTGAAGCTGTGAATGCTTTTACGACAGCAGGAACAGCCTTTTCACAATCCTGCCCTCTAACCACATAGTAGGTCTCCAAACCTAGTGCAGGAACAGAAGCTCTCCAATAAAGACGGTGCCGGCCCGTCGAAATCTTTTCACCGCTGTCAAACTGCCACTCAGGAGAAACTTGACTTTGCAAACAGGAACCATTCGAATTGAGAACAGAAACATCAGGAGTACTGACAACCACCATAACAATCTCATCCCTTGTTTGTTCTAATGGGTTAAAGAAGACAACTGACTGTGACTTCCCTTCATGAGGGTCAAGAACCCTATGCACTGGCTGAACATCATACTTTGAACGTTCCTGCACTTGTTCAAAATGTGATAGCAATGTAGGGTCAGATCTATCATGAAAATCTCCTAAAAGCACTTCAACCGCTCTGGACATGAATAGCTGTAGATCTTGCAGTGAAGTGTGCATTCGAGTCCCATAGTCCGCCACAACATGATCCTTAGCTGTGCCAGTTACCCCATCATGATGCTGAAAAAGCGCCAAATTCCTCCTTGCTGCTGTCAGTTTGTGTGAGAAGCTGATGGGAAGTTTCGCACACGGAAACTTCTGACAGTATCCTAGAACAAATGAACCCAGAATCTCTGAGGCACGGAGGGTCTGTTCTAATACACGGTCAACAGCTTTGAAGAATGGCCTTGACACATAGTAACCACTCCAGTAATCCTGATTTCTATCAGCATATGTAAAGAAATCCCCCGAAAGTGTTGGAAAACCTGGGAGCTCAGCAGAACCCAATTCACCCGAGCGTGAATAGTTTATCTTTTCAGCTTCATCTCTCAGTGTGGAGAAGTAATCCTCGAGGGTACCAAATTTGACTTCAGCGTTAAGATGGGGATTAGAGTTTATGTAATCAAAAAGCTTCTCATAATTGCGGAATTGTACTTCTGCTTCCTCCACACTGACATATCGGAAATCATCACCCAAAGGAATGAGAAGAGTATTCGTTCTGTACAGGGTTGACTTTTTCCTGTACTGATCTAGAAGTTTAGTTGCTCTCTCTTGCACATTGTCAGCATCTGTCTCAACAGGATCAAATCTCCATGGGCAGGATTCATAGCTAAAACCACGCATTCGAGCAAAGTCAAACTGACAGCAGATAGCCGGTTCAGGTCCGCATGTGTGTGGAATGTCATAAGAATAGAAGGGCATCATATGAACAAATATGTCAGTTGTTTCTTCAATATCCCAGTTCTGCCTCCACAAATATTCAAGATTCTTTTTCATTGCAAGCTCCTTTTTCAGCTCATAGTGTGTTCTCTGGATTAACATGTTATGGAACCCCATTCTCCTAAGCAAATAAGCCATTGTAGATGAATAACCAAATGGGTCGATTGACCAAGAATTTTTAGGAACAACTCCAATAGTATCATTGAGCCACATGTTCCCCTCCATCATCTGTGAAAGAAAATCACAAAGATAAATAAATAACTAAAGAATTGCCCAAGTCATGTATTATAATCATAAAAAATCAGGCATTATAGTGCAAAATTAAAACACCAACTTTGCATTAAAAAATATATGTAGCATGTAGGTCGATTTCAACTAGAGGTATACTACATCTACTCCCTTGGTTGGATTTGTCAATTTCTTCTTGAACCCAAAAGTTGAAGCACCACTGTCAAACTTACAAGGGAAATTAACAGACACTCTTTATGGACTGTAAAATTGGTCTTTTGAAATGATTTTCCTTTCAAATAAAAACTTTCATAATACATTTTATGCCTCACTTGATAAATAAAAAAAAGGATTAGCATATAACCATATGTAAATAAAACAGATACCGGTAGTATCCATTCTAAATGGCAAAGAGTTGAGGCACAAGCCATTTGCCCAGGTTCAATCCCTGGGCACCCTAGTTTGGAACCGAAAAAGGATGTGTTCTCTTCCTTGTAAAATACATAGGAACAAAGAAACAAGGTTTGGTTCCCCCACAAAAATTAGGGGAAAATCAAAGGGAAAACGTCTGGCTAGATCGCGACTTAGAAATGATATAAGATCCAAACCCCACATATCATTCTCATATCGATAATTGAATGGTATTATCTAGTCAACACCTCACTGTCATTGAGGGGTTAGGCATTTAAGGACTTTGTATTTCTTTTGTAATCCATGATATAGACCCATCTAGTTAACATTTTTTTAGAAAAAACTTCTAAATTGATGATTTCTTGCAATGGTCCATGAGTAAAGGTGTATCATCCCACTGGTCTATGCTAATTAGATTTCATATGTTCAAATATAAGCAAGCCTGAATCATTCATAAGTGTTACTGTGCACTATGCAGAAAAATGCACAATGAAATATACTGGAATAAGTGAAAGTATGTTCCAACTATTACATAGCCAGTCCCCATAACTTTTTCCTGTTGTCATCTCAAACCAATATATGACGCTACATCTTTTGGTTATACTATGCCGTAGTTTGAGGCGTGCTCTTGCTCAAGCTTGAGAAATAGTGAAGAAAACTTGAACGCATCTTTAAAACATGAGTAAAATATAGTACTAGTAAAGCATCAAACCAGAGTCTATTGCACACCCTTGTAAGAGTATTTTTCTTTGATATGTATGGTTCCATGTGTTTTTCAACATGGTGCGAGTTTAATAAGGGTGAATAAAGAATGGGCTTCGCTACACATCAGCTACAGGCAGTCATAACTCATAACACAGTATTTAGCAAAAAGCAAAGATATAGAAGTCACTCTTTGTGTGTACTTGCCTGTTCTATGATGGCAAAGTAGTGGGAGTTTGCCTGCATTGAGAAACAAATGGAAGTCAATGTAGCTTCCTTTTATAAAGAGAAATAAATAAGGAAATACTTTACCAGAAAAGATTAAACAAACAGAGAGAACAACAGAAATGACATGGTATTATAGAACATGATAATCAATATAGAGTATATCTTTAAAGAGACGTTCATTGATAGATGCATAGAAGCACGATATCTATTCAACAAAGAATGGCTGAATAGTTTGTGATTGTTTAGCCAGTCTTGACTGTTGAATCTCCTCAGCATGTGTACTAATATGCAAATTCTAGAGCAGCAAAGCCTACGGTAGATTATGTAGCATAAATGCATGCTGAGTTGCCACAGAATCTGTGAATTTCCTGTATGAAGTGGACAGGTAGCAAAGGAGTCACAAATACACCACACCCTACAAGCAGACTAGGCCCAACTTGGACTCCTAAGCATAGAAACTACAAGTACACAAGCCAGCGAGCTATAAAACCAAAAGAGTTACACTCAATTCATGCCTAAACGTGAAACAGCATTTAATGGATAGTTGGATATAGAGTCCAAAGATTCGAGATCACACTGTGTGAAACATCCTAGTGTAATACAATGATACAACATCCTAGTCCCCTACAAGCACCAGCACACCCAAGTTCATTCCTAATCACTAGGCAACTAGTTAATAAAACGTGAAATGAAATTCCATTCCATTCATGGCCTAGACAGATGATGGAAGCATAGCACGCCAATCAGCCAATGACAAACACAAGCAAGGAAACAGAAACTACGGTTTACTCGTTAAACCCCATCTAAACCACTTCCATCTCACCTCGTCATTCATGACCCAGCCGCCGCTCACGATTTCGAGCTGCCCGTCACGTACAAGCTTAGCGAACGCCTCCTGCTTCTTCCGCGGAGCGTCGCGCCACCACCTCTCCAGGTACGACATCTCCTCCCATATAAACTTCCTGCGCGAATCCTATAACATAGCAGACTCCTGATTGATCGTGGAGAGGAGGAGAGCACCATAGCCCAAAAGTAAATCTCGAATGGGGAGAGAACTTGACAACAACCTTGGAGAGGGACTCGACGATGGTGTCGAGGATGTGGCGCGACTGGCGCTCGTAGTACTCCTCGACGGTGCGGATCCAGCCGGGGTCGTTGTGCGAGTGCGGCGCGACGAAGACCTTGAGCTTCTTGCCGTCCCACTCGTTGCCTTGGTACTTGACCTCCCACCCCTGCTTCCACGCGCCGCCGTCGACGTCGAGGAACTGGATCCGGTCGTAGAGGTCCCTGGTGGTGATGTCGACGGGCGCCTCGCGGCCGATCCGCGCGGCGACGGCGGCGGCCGCGGCCTCGGCGGCGGCCGAGTCGCGGAGGCGGAAGGCCGGCCTGCGGGTGAGGCGCGCGCGGGGGCGGGCGGGGGACGAGCGCGCCGCGGCGGGGCGGGAGGAGGGGAAGCCGAGGCGGAGGAAGGCGAGGACGAAGAGCGCGGCGAAGGCGGCCGCGGCGAGGCAGAGGGCGCGGCGGGAGTAGGGGGAGGAGGCGGAGTGGGGGCCCCCGCGGCGGCGGGAGGAGGCGGGCGCGGAGAGGGAGGACTTGGAGCGGAGGTGGTGGTGCGCCTTCGGCTTGGAGGTTGTGGGCAGGAGCGCGCCGGAGCGGGCCCCGCCGCCGCCGGAGAAGAAGGGCATCGCCGCAGGCGGGGGAGTGGCCTGACGACCTCGGCTCGCGCGGGGTCGTCTCGTCTCTTCTCGTCTCGAGTGGGTGCGCCTTTCCGCCCGTGCCCGGCCCGGCACCGGCGATATTTTTGAGCGCTTCGTTTGATTCGTGAGTCGGGTCCGTCCCGCTGGCGCGCTCGTACGAATGGTATGCTTCGCTGACGTGTGGGGCCTTGGGTTCTCGGTGGCCAGAGATTCAAGTGTGGTGTCACGGTGAAGGTTGGGTTGGTGGATTGGTGTTCATCATGGTGGTGGCGGAGCTTGCAAGACATCAGTCACGTCCTTTTGAGGTGAACTGGGAACTGGTTCGTTCAATAGTTCGGACTTTGGAAGGCAACTGACAAATGTTGTCTCGTAGCGGTGGAGCGGAAAGGGAAACGCATTGGCAAAAAGGAACTATGGCAGAGGCACGGTAGTGCGTCTATTTTTATCACTCTCATGTTCTATCATCGTCAAAATCTAACATGACAATTTATGAAAGCGGTTGAGGTGAGGTGTTGCCACCACCCACCAGTGGTCATAGTAGTATATAAAGATACATTGGTTTGGTGGAACAGAAGATTAATGCATAGTGAGGAGAGCATGAGATTGATGGAAGAGGGAGAGAATGGGTGCGCACTAAAGCTCAGTTGGTCCTACAAAATCTCATTTGAAAAGTATGACGTTTTACTGTCTCTAATTATTCTAGTCTCATATTGAAATTCTATAGTAAAAGCCTGAAGGCGTACGGTGTTTATGTGAATTTTGGGCGCGTTTGAGGAGCCATAGTTTTTCATTAGAAATATCGATCTTTCTATAATGTACCAGCAGCTCATGTATACGATTATTAGTGAGACAGACACTAAACATTAGTATAAGATATGTTCAGTGATTTAGTATGTGTTATTTTTGGGTGCAGCTCTCTCCTAAATTAGTGAATGATTTAATATAGTTTTACTCACGCACCCTTCTTTTTCTATTGCATTTTCTTTTAAAAAAGAACTAAACAAAGATAGTGCAGAGTGCTATCTAACCATGGAAGGGAAAAATACGTGAATGTTCATTGGAAGCAAGTGTGGGGGACTAGAAATTTGACCACTCTGCCAATAAACTTGGCTCCTAACCAAATTCGACTTGCCAATTCAGCAAATCAACATCGCTGCATTTAAACACTTTGGAATTCAGATTCTGTAAAGGTTTTGGTCATGACCAATTATCACCGCTTGGTAATTGATAATTTGGTATGGTTCTGCTTGAATTCATATAGGCATAGCCACAGTGACAGTGGTTACTGGTTAGAGGGACAGAGTCAGCTTGCTTGAATTGAAGGCATGTTTGGTTTCTACGGCTAAACTTTAGTCCCTATCACATCGGATGTGAAAATACTAATTAAAAGTATTAAATATAGATTAATTAAAAACTCATTATATAAATGAGAACTAATTCACGAGATAAATTTATTAGGGTTTAAATATAATAGTCCATGATTTCATAATAATTAATTCTAATTACCTCTTTTCAACGCGCCACGCAGCACGGCCTCCACCCCACACGCCATCGCGATAACCCCCAGCGCGAGCGAGCCAAAACCACAAACACCAGAAGCGCGCGGAGGCAGCGCTCTCCTCACCCCCTCAGCCATGGAGGCGGCCGCTCTCTCCCCCACCTCCCGCCCCCTCCCCCTCCTCTCCACGGCGCCCGCCCACCGCCTCCGCCTTCTCCCTCCCATCTTCGTCTCCGGCCGCCGGCTCCACCCCTCCTCTCGGCACCAAGGTGAACCCCCTCCCCCACGCTCACTGGGACGCCTAATCCTATTCAAATCATTCAATCTGCAGCATCGATTCTGAGTTTGTGCGGGTTTCACATGTGGGGGGTGTATGGTGCGGTTGCAGGGTTTGGCTGCGTGAGAAATGGCTGGGAAGAAAGGCATTCTGCTTGTAAGAAGGGATTCTTCAGAACAAGCAGCTCGTCAGGTTCAATTATTCAGCATAACACCTCTGCTATTTTACTAGGAATTGGTGATTTGTTCGCAATTGATGTTCTGTTCGATGTCATAATGTTTTTCCCTTGCAATATGCAGCCTCAGTAGAACCCACAACCCAGGAAGTGGGCACCGTGGTTCCAGGGGAGTGGAGCGGTGACGCCATACGCAGGCGGTTCCTTGAATTTTACGCTGCCCGTGGCCACAAGATCCTCCCTAGCTCGTCGCTTGTGCCCGATGACCCAACAGTGTTACTCACCATTGCAGGGATGCTCCAATTCAAGCCTATATTTCTTGGCAAGGTGTGTCTTATGAATCACGCAATGTTCAGTTAATGCCTCTAAAATATGCTTGTGGAATGGACGCACAGTGTCAGAACAAACAATTATGGTTTACGAGTATCTTCTTCTATGATTTTGATCAGAACGTAGTTGACGAAAGGGGAAATGTTGTGTAAAATGGATAAGAATAAACACATGTTACCCATATGGCACCATATCTATGGGGTTTTGGATGAGGGGGTTTGTTTTGGAATTTGTGGGAGGAACTAAATTATTACAATTCAAAAGGGTCCTTCACTCCTCCCTACAAGTTGTTCTATGCCTTTTTTGGATGCATACACGTTTATATCTGTTGGTAAGGTGTTAAACAATATGTTTTTATCTGTTGAAATGCATGCATGTTTATGCAGACAGTAGTTCAATGAGAACAAATAAAATGGATCTTTCAAAAAGAAAAAGAGAGAACAAATAAAATGTAAAAGTTTACAATTGCAAGAACATTTTCTATCCAGGATTATTCATTTGAATCGTCAGAATATCTTATGCTAATTCTTAGCATGATCCTACATTTTTTGCTAGATTCATAACAACAATAAGATTCTATCTAGGGGCGTATAATCTTACTATAAGACCTGGAGTAAGATCTTGACAACTGGCTTTAACATGCAACTGCTTCAACATACTGGATTCTGAAGTTATTATGCTGCCACTTACAGGAACCTAGGCGTGTGCCATGTGCCACTACCTCCCAGAAATGCATACGGACAAATGACATTGAAAATGTGGGACGCACAGCTCGACACCAGACCTTCTTTGAGATGCTTGGGAACTTCAGCTTTGGAGATTACTTCAAGAAGGAAGCAACAGCATGGGCATGGGAGCTGGCAACCAAGGAGTATGTACAGTTCCTTTATTCTCCATGGAGCACTATCTTCTTATCAGTGAATTATAAGCTGTTCATCGGAAATTTTTTACCATGTGTCTGCGTATTACCATAGAGATGCCATTCATACTCATATGCTTCTAGAATCTCACAGTTGTCCTAATGCATTAGTATTGTCAGGCATCAATTAGTATTCTTTTTTAGATTAAGTGGTCCTTGTATTCTAGTCATCAGAAATTTTTTTCACTCATATGTTTACAGTTCATTTGATTTTACAAGTTTTTGGGTATCTAGTTCTCATTCTCTTTGTTTAGGTATGGGTTACCTGCAGAAAGGCTGTGGATTAGTGTTTTCGAAGATGATGATGAAGCATTCAACATCTGGCACGACGAGGTTGGCTATCTAAATTTTATATATGATGTTTACAACATTTCACTGCTAATTTAAGAGTACGGGAGTGCTGTACAGAAGACAGTGAGCTATGTCTTAACCACTTCATGATCTAGACTCTTCGAAATCCTTTTATTTTCTTTGGCAACTGCAAACCATATTAGATGGAAGGGTAGAGATTTATATTATGATTGTCACTCATATTCTGTTCAAGGGGCACGGGGTTATATTTTGTAACACCATGTATGGTGCATGGCCTTTAAAAGATATTTGGTCCTTATAAATTGTGACAGTAGTCTTGCAGTATGAGTGATGAATTCTATATCTCTTTATTTTATTAAGGTTGGCGTACCAAAAGACCGTATAAAGAGGATGGGTGCAGAAGATAACTTTTGGACCAGTGGTGCAACTGGACCTTGTGGACCATGCTCTGAAATTTATTATGATTTCTATCCCGAGAGAGGATCATCAGATGCGGTGTGTAAAGATTCTATGGAATTAGTGATTTAAGGAATTTGTTTGTTTGTTTGTCTGCAGGAGATTCTCAATAACTGAAATTAGTGATATCCATATAGCTGTATGCAGGATTTGGGCGATGACAGTCGATTTATTGAATTCTATAATCTTGTCTTTATGCAATACAACAAAAAGGATGATGGATCTCTAGAACCATTGGAACAAAAGAACATCGATACAGGAATGGGCCTTGAGCGTATGGCACGCATTCTTCAAAAGGTATAACCTATTGTTTTTTTTTCTCATAAAACGATTTGCCATACCTTTTGTCTTAAGCTATGATCTAACTCAAAATTGCTGTCGTCTACGATAGGTTCCAAACAACTACGAGACAGACTTGATTTTCCCAATTATAGAGAAGGCAGCTAGCTTGGCGTTAGTGTCCTATGCTAAAGCTGATGATGCCATGAAGACAAATCTTAAAGTGTGTAACTCATGATGTAGTACTTGCTTTATGACAAATAAGGGTGACACCTATAACCTTTGATTTTTTTTTCTGTTTTTTCAGATAATTGGAGATCACATGAGAGCGGTTGTTTATCTTATATCAGATGGGGTCCTTCCCTCGAATATTGGGAGAGGATATGTTGTTCGAAGGTTAATAAGAAGAGTTGTTCGGACAGGTAGATTGATAGGTATAAGAGGTGATGGGCATGGAAATTCTGAAGGTGTATTTTTACCTTCACTGGCTGAGGTAGTGATCAGCCTTAGCTCTCAGATAGATCCAGATGTTGAATCACGAAGGAAATCTATTATTGGAGAACTTCAAAGGGAAGAGTTGCGATTTGTCCAGACCTTGGGAAGAGGTGAAAAGTTATTAGACGAACTTCTAGATGAGGCTTTATTAAGTGCTGGTAATAATGGAAACAAACCATCCCTATCTGGAAAAGATGTTTTCCTTTTGTACGATACATATGGTTTTCCAGTAGAGATTACAGCTGAAATAGCCAGTGAACGAAGTGTTACTGTTGACATGAAGGGATTTGATATTGAAATGGAAAACCAAAGGAAACAATCTCAGGCTGCTCATAATGTAGTCAAACTTTCTGTAGGAAATGAGACTGAGATAGTCAAGAGCATCCCTGATACTGAATTTCTGGGATATGACTCTCTCTTTGCCACTGCTGTTGTTAAAGGTCTCCTAGTTAATGGAAACCCAGTTAGTGAAGTTTCTGAAGGTTCTGAAGTAGAGATATTATTAGATCGGACACCATTCTACGCTGAATCAGGTGGTCAAGTTGGAGATAATGGTTTCTTATATGTGAATGGAGGGGAGGATAGAAAGCAAACAGCTGTCATAGAAATCAATGACGTCCAAAAATCTTTGGGAAATATATTTGTGCACAAAGGCAAAATTAAGCAGGGGTCTGTAGAGGTCGGCAAGGAAATTGATGCTTCTGTTGATGCAAAGTTGAGGCAGGGAGCTAAGGTATGAAATTGTGGCATTGTATTTTCTTCTTTTGGTTAATTTTTTTATTTCGGCGATCATTTTGTTTATTTGAAATTGTATTAACTAGAGTTCTGATTTAATTGCATGGGCTGTCTGGTCTTTAAACAAGAAACGAAGTGATATTTTATATTGATAGTTGCCTTTTGAAAGCATTGAATGTAGCATCTCGGATTTTATGCAAATTTGTGTAGTACTTTAGTTTATAGCTTCTGTTTCATGACTGCTGATAGCATAGCTTGTATCACATGTAACATGTCTCGTTATAAGCTATGTTTTAGAATTGAGACATTAACTCTTCAAGGCCCTACATGATCTGGCCCCACATGCTAATCTTACTATACAACTTGTTCTATTTGTGGCATTGTGTAGGCCCATCATACTGCAACACATCTACTACAATCTGCTCTTAAAAGTGTGGTTGGCTCAGAAACTTCACAGGCTGGTTCCCTTGTGGCATTTGACCGTCTCCGATTTGACTTCAATTTCCATCGCCCCCTCTCTGAAGAGGAACTAATGACAATTGAATCACTTGTAAACCAATGGATTGGCAACGCAACACATCTTGAGACAAAAGTCATGGCTTTGCAAGATGCAAAAAATGCTGGTGCAATTGCAATGTTTGGAGAAAAATATGGTGAAGAGGTTAGTAACTTAGTATATCTTAAAACAAGATCAATACCCATGAGAATAGGATAATACATTAATGTGAATTTTATGACAAAAATCATCACAAACTGTACATCTGAGTTTATCAATTTAAAGGAGCAACTTATGCTAAGAAAGAATTATGAGTGGTTCAAGCAGTATTGCTAGAGCATCAGTAATGGTTGTTTGCAAAATCAGGGTCTTCATTATCTTTGAGATTCATACTTCACTTTTTAAGAAAACATAGAAGCAATTGTGATGACGAAACCTATATAAATAATTTTCATTTTGCTCTAATAGGTCAGAGTCGTAGAGGTTCCTGGGGTCTCATTGGAACTCTGCGGTGGAACTCATGTCAGTAATACTGCTGAAATTCGTGGTTTCAAGATAATCTCAGAACAGGGAATAGCTTCTGGAATCAGAAGGATAGATGCAGTTGCAGGTGATGCATTTGTTGACTATGTTTGTGCTCGGGACAACTACATGCGACGCTTATGCTCATCCCTTAAGGTATGATGGCACCCATGTTGCAAAAAGTCTCACTCCGTTCTTGTTATCATGGTTTATAAGTTGGTCAGTTGTGCATCTGGTGATATTTATTTCCTGTTCAAATGAACTTTGGATTCGCCGTTTCAAGTGTTTTGAGACCATTTGTACTTGAAATCTGCATGCATCCTACTACTGATCATAGGTGCATGTGTTACTAGACACTGTGTTGTTACAAATTTGCCCAAAAATCACTTGATTTGAGATATCATGTTGGTTACTGACAATAGCCAACATCATGTTCCCTTGTCCCACGCCGGTAGAATGATCTATGTTTCTCTGCATACATTTTCCAATTGATGCTATAACAATATGACCTATATTTCAGGTTAAGGCTGAAGATGTGAATGGCAGAGTAGATACGGTTCTTGAGGAGCTAAGAGCAACCAGAAACGAAGTATCATCTCTGCGCAGCAAAATCGCGGTGCTCAAAGCTGCATCTCTTGCAAGTACAGCTACAACTGTTGGACCCCAAAACGTCAGGTACTCATCTTTAGCTACGGCTAGTTGCACCTCCCCCTATCACTATATGCCCGTCTTTAAAGGCGCCATGTGCTATGAAAAAAAGTGACCGCCACTCTCAACTCAAAAGTTGGCAAAAACGATCTGACCTAAAATTTGTTTTCTTTTCCTCCAGGATCGTGGTTGAGAACATGGGTGATGTGGACGCCGACGCGCTGAAAAGCGCGGCTGAGTATCTCATAGGCACCCTGCAAGACCCTGCCGCGGTGATTTTAGGATCAAGCCCAGGAGACGGCAAGGTCAGCTTGGTCGCCGCCTTCAGCCCTGCGGTCGTCAAGATGGGGCTCCAGGCAGGGAAGTTCGTGGGCGGCATAGCGAAGCTCTGCGGCGGAGGCGGCGGCGGTAAGCCCAACTTTGCGCAAGCCGGTGGCCGGAAGCCGGAGAACTTGCCGGACGCCCTTGAGAAGGCCCGGACCGAAATCGTCGCGGCGGTGTCAAGTTCCAGCTGATCCTCCACTCCATACTTGTCTTGATAGCATTATACGCGTATAGGAAATGTATCAGATATGGTTTGACATTGGCAACCAAGAGAAACAGTTTTGGGTCCTCCCTTCATGTAAAAGCGTACGTTGACGATTGGACATTCTTTGTCAGTTGTAAGTAGGCAGCAAAACAAGCGTGAAGGAAAAATATATAAAATTAATTTTCCATACAGCAAGAGTACACACACTTCACGGCCTTCGTTATCATTGTGGTGCTTTATGTTAACCGGAGAACGAGAAGCACTTCCGAAGATCACGAGGGACAATGGAGTAGCGAGTGCGGCTGTCAGCCCTTTTCGGGGCATTGCTGTCGGGCCATCCAAAACGATACGATGAAGATTGCAAACGGCACGTGCATTCCCTCCCCACTTCCTTCCCATCCCATGGTTCCAGCACACGGACATGCGGGCCCGGCCATCAGTGGCCGTGGCCGCTGGGGGCACCTTTCTGCCGAGGCGGCCATCACCGTCACCGACAGCGGGACCCGCACGGCCCCATCGAGCCCAAGCGCCCAGACGCGAGCCCGAGCCCGAGCCCAACCCGAGAGCCCAAGCCGCACCACCGAAAGGGCAAGAAGTTCCGAACGCCCTAGCGTCCGGACCGAGGAAAAAAAATCGGACGGTGGGGCCCACATAGATGTAACATCAAAAATATTTATCCACAACATTAAAACTTAACATTTGCAACGTAAAAAAATCGTTGAAAAAATATTATCATTATTGATGGAAAAAAACCCACCGTAACATCCAATTTATGTTGCATGGAACATTCAAACCCACATGAAACATCTCAATGAAAATGCAACATCCGAATTATGCGAAACATATGCAACATCGCAACATCCCAGATCTATTTTTGCAACATTCACATCAAACAGTTGCAACATTTTTCTGAAACATTCGAAACACATGAAACGTGTTGTTGCAATATGTAGCGAAACCTAGAACATTCCAGATCTAATATTACAATATTCACATTAAACAGTTGCAACATTCATCTGAAGCGTCCGAAACATACGAAAAATGCTCTTGCAACATGGACGAAACCCAACATGTACCAAACCGACCTACTGCCCGCCATGTCGCCTCTGGCGACGATAGCGTCCACGGCGCCCGCGGAGGACGGCGACAACGGCGGCGCGCGGAGGATGGAGGCGACGGCCGCGAGGAGCGGGGAGCGCAAGGAGATGACGGCGACGTGGAGGACCATGGATGGGGGGCAGTGGCGGCGCGGAGGAGGGAGGCCGAGGCGGCGCGGGGAAGACCGGGGCGGCGGCCGCCCGAAGGAACAGGGGTGCGGCGGCGGCGCGGAGGAGGCGCGCGGAGGGCCGAGCCTGCAGTACGAGGAGGAGCGGTGTGCGGTGATGACGACGGCGCCGCGTGGAGGAGCGGCGACGGCGACAACGTGCGGCGGAGCAGGAAGGGGCGCGACGGCGATGCACGGCGTGTGGAGGGCGCGCGACGGCGGGAGGAGCAAGGAGGGGCGACGACGACGGCGGCGGCGGCGAGGGCGACGGATGCGATGAGCGAGGAGTGTTTTTTTTGCGAGAGGAGACGACGGTAAAATAGTGGGGCGCGTGAAGACAAGGACGAGGGAGGGAGCCGGAATGGACCAGGTGTGTCCGACGCATCGCGTCCGCATCGGACGCCCGGGTTCAAGCATTTCCGAAAAAGTACGAACCGACCGCCGCGACAGCGCGGGGGTGGAGGCGTTTGAAAAGTGGCGGAGGCGGCGGCGGCGGGCGCCAAAATTACCCAACGGCCTCGCCCTCGCGTGAATCCTCTCCGCGTTGCCCCCCGTCCGACCCGCAGATCTACGGGGCGGAAAGGACAATCGGAAAAAATTACTCCGAGCGCAGAGGGAATTCCCTCCTCTCCCCCTTTCCCCGCCCGCGCCCGCGCCCGCGCCGCGTGGCCCAAACCTCCCGAGCTCCCGCGCCCGCCACCGCGATGGACGCCTCCGCCGCCGCCACCGCCGCCGCCGGGCCCTCCTCATCCGGCGCCGAGCCTTCCGCGGCCGCCGCCCAGCCGATGGCTCCGCGGGTGCAGCTCCTCCAGGCGCCCGTGCAGGGCGCCAGCGGCGGCGGCGGCGCCGTCAGCGGGAGCGGCGGCGTCGCCCGTGCCTGCCGGCACCACGCGTACAGCCGCAAGCAGAAGTCGCTCGGCCTGCTCTGCTCCAAGTAAGGCTCCCTCGCCCCTAGCTCTCTCGCGTCGAACACCTAGTACCGTGCGGTGCTCTGACCTAGGTTCCCTCCTCGCGGCGGCGGCGGGGGGTGGCTCGTGGCTGCAGCTTCGTGGCGCTGTACGACCGGGACGACGTGGAGACGATTGGGCTGGACGACGCGGCCAAGCGGCTCGGCGTCGAGCGCCGCCGGATCTACGACATCGTCAACGTGCTCGAGAGCGTTGGGGTGAGCCGCGGTTTCCCCTAGCTCTGGTTCCTGGCGTGCGGTCGCGCCCTCGTACTCTTTCAATCTTGATGTGCTCTCAATTCTTTGGCGCTTGTTTGCAGATTCTTGTGCGGAGGGCCAAGAATCGGTACACGTGGCTTGGATTCGGTGGAGTCCCTGCAGCGATGAAGGAACTGAAGGTCTGGCTATTGGTTCCCTCTTCTCCATTCCCGTCCCCCGTGAATTTTAGCTCCAAATTCTAACCCTGGTACTCATAATTTTACCCCCTCTTTCTCATTGTTCGGTTTGATCAGGAGAGGGCGTTGAAGGAGATGTCCGGAACAGCAGTGTTACCGCCAATGGATGAGTCGTCCGCTGCTAATGTTAGACTTCTTCTACTTGATTTGGTTGGCTTTGGCCTTGGTACAAGTTACTTGCTGTTGACTTTACCATTTTGTGATTGCAAAGCTATCTGATGATGAAGATGATGAGAAATTGGGGGACGCTGATGAGGATGCCGAGAGCGAAAAGCTCAGCCAGAGCCAGTCCATTGACACTACGTCTGATAAGCTTGATGCACCCAGCTGCCGCCTTAGATCTGGTATAGCTTCTTAGTCGTGTTCCTGCTATACCTTGTGACTTCTATGTTATGTGCTGACTTGAATTTTGACTGCTGTGTAACTGCAGATCATCGGAAGGAGAAGTCCCTCGGGCTGCTCACTCAGAATTTTGTCAAGCTCTTCCTCACCATGGAGGTTTGTGGCACTGAACTTGTCCCTGTATCGTTGGGGTTATTTTCCTTTGAGGTTGACTGTAATAGGGTTTGTATCTGATGCAGGTTGAGACGGTCTCACTTGATGAAGCGGCAAGGCTTCTCCTTGGAGAGGGACATGCTGAGAGCAATATGAGAAGTTAGTACTTGAATTTCTTGTGGTTAATTCCATGCTTGTTGCTATGCTTTTCCTATCCAGGTAGAACTCATATTGATCCTGATATTGATGATACAGCGAAAGTTCGTCGATTATATGACATTGCCAATGTACTATCTTCTCTGAACCTCATTGAGAAGGTAGACTCTTGACCGCCTAACATTTCAATTGAATGAAAATGATTATTCTGTTTAGCATTGTTTCTTCTGTTGTTTTGTTTCAGACACAGCAAGCTGACACAAGAAAACCTGCGTTCCGGTGGCTGGGCCAGCCAAAGCGAAAGCAAGAGACCAATGTCACAGTTACTCTAGCCCCAGATAGGAAGGCAATGCCCAATAAAAGGGCATTTGGTACTGATCTTACAAACATTGACAATAAGCGGAGCAGGCTGGACTCCACAACAGAGAACAGACCCAAGCTCATGCAGGGTGCTGGCAACATAGTGAAGACATTTGAGAGGCAGCTGGGGCAAGGGAACAGGGGTAACTTTGTTTATGGGCCCTTCCACCCTGCTGTTGCAAAGAAACAGGAAACTGATGAACAGACCGTTAAGCAGAAGGAGAGGAAGACAATTCAGGACTGGGAAAACCTTGCTGTATCCTTCCGTCGGCAATATCAAAACCAAGGTGAGATTACCATTTCCTTTCCAAACGATTCTGCTTTTAATAGTTATTGATTAAAGAAAAAGAAACAAAATCACATTACCCAAATGCCTCGCAAGCTATGTGACACGCTGGTTTTTTATCTTGAATTTTGATGATTCTTTTAAAATGAATCTGAAAAACACATGGGTAACTGTGAAGTGTTTACTGGTGAAACATTAAAGGCTTAGTAGATCTTTTTAGATATTCACAGTATTTTCATAAGTGTCAAATTTTAGCTTCCCGCCTCTTTCTTTGATTCTTAATAATGTACCATATAATTATAACAAAGCGCATCTAAGTATTACTTAGAATGTGTTTGGTTCGCTCCTCGATAACATAATCCGATTGCGGCCGGTAAACAATACTGTTAAATAAGTTTGGTTCGACGTGCGACATAATCAGATGCCGTGCAATCGGATACCGCCGTGTACATAACTGATTTCGCCCATTTGCCGCTGTTATCGCTTTGCAGGCGAGCGTGCCCTCCTTGCGCCTTGCTACTTGGGTGGAACAATAAAGCTCTGTAATCAATACCGTTACATTTGAGAGACCAAACAATGAGTGTAATCGATGATCCGTATCTGATTCCACTGTTACCTGATTTCGTTATCGTTTGCATTACGATTGGTTGTACCAAACACTACCTTAGTTGCTGTGGACTGACTTAACATAGTCTGCATTATTGTACAAAAAAAACATAGTCTGCATTACAATGTATAAAAAAACAATTTCACCAATAAAACCAAAAAGCCAATTATATATGTGACGTAAACTCCAGTGACGAAAGAAACATATTTTCGTTTTACACTTCAGAAAATTCTTATTCTGAAACCAGTCAAGATTTAACATTGACATGCTGTTATGAATGACAGATTTTCCTAATGGGATTATGCCCTAAGTTTTTGTATTGCTTGTCAGTCATTTCGTAGGTCCCCTTGTGCTGTTTCTGTAAATCTACTGAGAGTTGATACTGTTGAAGAACTGATTGGGTTAAACTTACGCAATTTCTTCCTCATTTTCCTGTCGCAGCATTGAATGATCTTTTTGGTCATTATGTGGAAGCATGGAAATCATGGTACTTGGGCCTTCCACGGGAAACATCATCATGAAATAGAATGTCGGCAGGTCTGTTGTAAACTGATTCCAGTAGGCAGATCAACTCAGTTGTTGATGCATCCTTAGGGAATTTATCTGTATTTTTCTTTTGTATAAGGTGTAATAAAAACAAAGGCATTGCTGGCCTTGATTGATTGATTGTATTTGCTCAAATGCAAGAAATGAGGCCACTTTGCCAAAAGGAAAAAAAGCAGAAAAATTGACCGATTGTCAATTTGTTTGTAGGCAATCTGTAGTCAACACTAATATCATGTCCTCATTTGCGGTGTTTGTTTCTTTGTTCTATCGTACAGCCTAAAGAAGTCGGTTTGGTATGATGAGCACCAACCCTTAGCCAGGAAGTTTTCTAGAGCATCTCCAGCGGATCTCTAATCCTCAATCCAACTATTGTATCGAGGGAGTTGATAGAAAAATAAAGCTCTAGTAGAACCATAATATATTTTCCTTTTTTCAATAATTATTGGAACAAACCAATAATTCACCTAAACTCTCCCCATATAAAAATGAAGTTGAAGCTCTCCAATGAGTTAGTTGAATTGTGATGAGATTATTAGTGAACTGCAAAAACAACTCTTTCAATACTCATAAAATAAATATTAGGACATCCCAATGATCATAAAACAAATATTAGGAAATCTCACTAATTTATTATCGGAAAAAGATTTATTATGAGACTGCTAGAGATGCTCTTATCTAACTCTTCTTCAGACTATATTTTAGCATTTAATATAGGCTCTTGTATACTAAAAAAAACTTCCAAGGTGGTAGAATTTGTATTTTTCATATTTCATGACCATTTACTAACTTCTTCTGAGTTTTCTCTGATCTAATGCTGCCTTGTGATTAAAATGTATATGCTTTACAACCATTTGAAAGACCTGCATTACTGATCAACACTAGAAATCAATCAATCAAATCATAACTAATAAGATCGACAGCGTTCAGACTATGTTCTAGGAATGCATCACGCAGACGGCAGATGTAAGTCATGATGCATAATCAAGCTCACAGCTTTACAAACTGCACAAAGAACAATCAGCACAAAATATCAGTAGCAGTAACCATTTAGGATGAACATGAACGTTGGCTGAAAACTTATCACTGAGGCACAACAAATTCACAACGGACGAGCATAAACATCGAACAGGGGCACTGCAACACTCATCAACCATCATATGCATACCAAGTCATCAACCAATCACTCATTAGGTACTTTTAATAAGGTATCTGTTGTCCCCAAATTTATGGATGGCACAACATATGGAATGCCCATAATGGGTACAATCCACTATAGCGGCAGCATGAGAGCAGCCAGCAACCAAGCAAAATGCTTCACTTTGGCTCGGTGAAGAACTTGTTGATAGCAGGCATAATTTCTGGGGTCTTGTCATGCACAAAGCTCCTGAGACCGTGCATTGCGTAACGCTTCCCCTCCTCATGATTCTCCAGCACACCAGCTGCCCTCCCTGCCTTGTTCACCCTGTAAATTGAAGCAATTTAGATTTTTCCTATAAACAAGTAGGTCTATGACTCAGACAACAGGATCACACTTTGTTCTTTAACAAAAGTTCAAATGATTAATACAGTGATCCTACAACATCAAAGTATTTTATTTTTAGCACCATACAAATCATAGATTACGCAGTTCCCGTATCCATTAGTGATAGAGATCCATACATTTAAACAGGGGGTGCATACATGTACCCACAAGCACACAGTATCGTATCAACAGTCAGTCTGGGAGGATTAAGAAACTACATGCAATGCTTCCTCTCAAAAATAAATGATGTATGAAGATGTCCTCCAGAAAGCAAACAATTTGGCCATGAATTAGCATTTCCCGACCTTACGTTTTGGTTTCCATCTCAACTGCAAGGTCTAGATTCTACTCCTACCAAAACAATTACTTCTGCAGGTACATAGACACTTTGTCTCAGGCCGACTGCCTCCTGCGGAGTTACATGCATCTATTGATGTCAGCTGACATCGATAAAATTTCATAAACTCTGTATTAATTAGTACTTAGGAGTAGATTTGGATAAAGAATCAATACAAATGAGTGAATGACACCGGTGACATGTAGATGACCTCGGTGACTTGGCCACCTGGCTCCGCCCTACCAACCGAACTCTTCAACCGAGAAAACTACGGCCACAAATTTTCTACTGATGGATACAGTACAGCCACAGAAAGTATAGCCTGGCAAGTCAACCCCAAGCCATATGTCCAAACAAGTAAGAAACAAAGGGTACTGACTATCGAACTTGAACTACATACAGACCACTCCGTGAGCAAATCGAAACACAGCAGATCTACCCTGGAACAGGCCTACGGCACGCAGAGCACATCTCTTGCAAGAATCAACAGGGTAAAAGGGGGTTGAATCCAGATCCGTACCTGACTTCCGGGTTGCCGGTGATGTTCCGGAAGAGCTGAAATCCGCAGATGCCGACGGCCACGCCCATCGCCGCGAACAGCGGGTACACCTGCGCGGCAGCAAGGCGCCATGAGTGAGAGAGCAAGCGAGAGAGAAGAGAGCAAGCGAGAGAGAAGAGAGCAGCCGAAGCGGCTGAGGAAGCTCACCTCGGGTCGCACCCAGCGGCTGGCCATCGGGAGTCGGAGGCTCTGGGGACTCGGAGGCGATCGCGACGGCGGCGAGCGATGGGGAAAGCGGAGGGGCGACTGCGGAGGAGGGGGGGAGGGTGTAGTGGGTGGTGCGGTTTTATCGATGGGTGGCCGCTTGGAGCTTCTCGTCCGAAATGACGGTTCTACCCTCCCGTCTCCTTTTTGTTTGCTTCCGGTTGCCCATTGTTTGTTTCGGTACACAGGAATTTTTGTTTTGGAAGGAAGTGGCGCAGGAACTTGATGCAAACCAGAAATTCGTACTTGAGCAAACTTCATACGAAATTTCGAGGCTAAGATAATTACGTTGTATCTTATTACATGTGTTTGCTCCGGACCTTTGATCATCATGTTTGTCTGCCAATTTTTTTCTAGACTATAGTTGCAAGTATTTCATTCCATTCGAATCTCACCATATTTTGAAATGGTGGGTTGTTTTTTATCGTCCACTGTTTATTTCAGTACACATAAACTGAGATCTGTTTGGTTTATGTTCGAAACACGCCATTTCTAAACCGTGGCACACCATACTAGTTTAGGCCACCATTTGCTTTATGACCGAAAGTTTAATGTGTCATATTGTTCGGAACACGCCACTTCTAAACCGTAGCACGTCATACTGTTTTATGACCATAGTTTGCTTTGTGACCGAAAGTTTGGCGTGTCGTGTTTCCTCAATTGCCGTTTGTTTCTTAGTTGTATTTGTCATCAATATCCATCGGAAGGATTGGTGAAAGATTTGTTTGCCATATGTATAGTATAGCGTGCGTCTTTATAATAGCATCAAAAACTCCAAACATAACCTTATAATTTGTTTTGTGGGTGTAGGGCCAGGAACCTGATGATATATCGATAGTTTAAGGAACAAATCAAATATTGGCTGCTAAGTGTTACATTTGTAAATCAAAGTGCGGTACAAACTTAATACAGTGAAAGCTCTTCGAGTGACAACCATTGTGTATAAGAAAAGTCCTTACATAAATTCATAGATAATGGAAACTTCAATTCGTAGGCTAAGATAACAAAGTCGCCTCTTGCTACCAATCACTATGTAAAAACTCGTTAAAGAAGACACACTAATAGAAGACACTTAACTGAGACGCGTCACCAATAAGTCATTGAAGACGCGGATTGACTAGACGCGTCACCAATAAGTCTGCAGTGTCTCCTATGTACCTTAAATAGGCGACACTTCTTAACAACACGCGTCACCTATGACTGGGTCATATATAGGAGACGCGTCCAGACGAATGCGCGTCACCTATAACAGGGTATATTGGTGACGCGGGTGTTTAAGATGCGTCTCCTATGTATGGATCTAACATAGGCGACACGTTTCTATAAGTGTCTCCTATATAGTCTCCTATATAGGCTGCGAGAATAGGAAAAGTGATGGCAACCTGGGCCTGGGCTGCGACGGCCTTTCACCCGGCCCAAAACAGACCGCACTGTTGGACCACACAAATAAAATGCGCCAACCCTAGCCCCGAGCTGCCTCGCCTCCGCCCCCTCTTCGCCCTCGCGACGCCGCCGCCGCTCCTCTTCGACCTCGCGCCGCCACCGCCGCCGCTCTTCGCCCTCGCGCCGCCGCCGTCGCTCTTCGCCCTCGCACCGCCGCCGCCGCTCTTCACCCTCGCGCCGCCGCCGCCACCGCTCTTCGTCCTTGTGCCTTCCGCATCGCTCGCGCTGCCCGTCTCCTCCCAGATCGAGCCGGGCTAGGGCTTCGGCCGCCGCTGGCGCAGGCGTCCCAGGAGCGGCGTCTGTGGGGGGGAAGTGGCGACGGAGTGGCTGGTGGAGGTGGCGCAGCGGGCAGCGGACGCGGCGGGGGAGGTGGAAAGTACTTCCGCCAGCCTCACTCTGATCTCCTCAGATCCGGGAGCCTAGCTGGAGGGAGCAGCGAGGCAGAGGCGCATCTACAGGCTTCAGCCGTCCGGCGGCCGGATCTTCAGCGGCCGTCACACACGGAGTCGTCCTCCTCCGAATCGATACACGTATGTCTTGTACATTCAGCTTGTGCTTCTGATTCTCCTGTTTCTCCGTGCTTGCTGTGTGCATGTGTTGCTGATTAATCCATGAATCCCCATTCGTGTCTGTGAGTGGCTCCTAAAACTTTTCGCTCTGTGAATTGTGCCCTGATGGTGGATTTAGTTTGTTTGTAAATGCTTTGCTCAGTGGATAATGCTCCACGTCTCTGAAGTGTTCGATAGAATGACACTAAGGTCAATTTTCCAATATGCTTGTATTATTCTGCTTCTCAAACAGGTTGTTTTGCTACCCCCTACCATGACATGTCTAGCAGTAGCGTTATCTGAATTATATGTACATCCAAGTTACCTATAATCTGTATGATATTCAGGCAGATCAGTACTAGAATGTATTTTTTTTCTAAACATGACCTAGTAAGTGCTACCAGGAGAACAAACCATATGTACCAGAGGCAGCAACATGAGTCCTAGTAGGTGTTACTCATTTTTTCACCCAACTAGTCACAGATTTATCTCTGTGTATGTTAATCTAGATAGGAAGGTTGATTGAGTTAGTTCAGCTTACATACATAAGAGTGCTTATGGATTTTTTTTCTTGTGCTTGAATTCAGGTGTAGAGTTGTGTTTGTTGTCCGTGCTTAATAGTTATGATAAACTTGGTAGAAACATTCCAACGTGAAGGGGAGTCAGACTACGGCCTCCTGCTGCTGCTTGCTAGATGCGGCCTCGATGGCCTCTCTAGTACGATTCAGGTGAATCCGATTTGTTTCTAGTTCTACCAGATTGGTACTAGAAACTTACATTCAATCACTGTGCTCCAATTAGAAATGCTGTTTGGTACTAGTAGAAACCAATTGGAGGTGACTTTGTAATTTCCATTGGTTGCAACAGACACTTTCACTGAATTTTGCTTCCATGCTATGATATGACTTATGAGCCATTATCTCGATCTCTACTGGAAACTAAAAATTCACATTAACCATTTATCCAGATTGATGTGTTTTCTTGATTCATTTTTACATTGTTTTAGTTTTCTAAGTATATATGGAGCTGCTATCTTTCATCTTGTAGTATACAGTAGAGTGTGCAAATAGCTATCTGATTGTTTGAATAGCATAGCTTTGCTTTCACTTACTGATATTTTCCCTGCAGGAATCACTAGGGGATATCTTGGTATTCTTAACTGGTCAGGATGGCATAGACGCTGCTGTTAAGTTGTTGAATGGAGAAATTCAACACCTTGGAAGACACTATTTGGGTAATTTCTTCTCTCTGTGCATATAAAATAGTGAATTAAACTAGGTCGATTCTACTAGTCATTTCTTCTCTGAACTTTCTTTTTGTGAAATATCTGAACTATTTCTCTATCTGGTGCATTTGCACCAGCACGTGTTTGCCTTAGGAGCAGTAGTGTCGATGACGGTGCATGCTGTACCAAGGAGCAGGAGGGATGCACTGCCCTGAGCTACACCTTCAAATATTGACTTGTATGTACACATTTACTTTGTATGCAAGCATGAGAATGCTTGGATTTCAAATCCAGTAGCTACTGTCTAAAGAATATCATTATTTGACTGAAATTGTCATATCACTTTTGCATTACTGAATTAACTCAATCTTAGTAGGCAGTAGAAATTAGTTCACTTCTGAGATTGCTGGGTTAGGATTGTGATGGAACCTGTCCAATTCTTAGTTTAATTACTGGATACATGAATATTTCTGTGAGTTATACTCTTTCTGTCAGGGAAGCTAATTAGGTAAACATATTCTGTTAGGGAAGGCTTGGGGATTCAAATGCTCATTGTAATTAGTGACCAGCTGTTCATGTAGAATAAAGTTGGTTTTTATAGCATTATTGGTTTGGCTCTCCTATACTTAAGTAGGACATAGTTGCATGAGTTTGTGGCAAAATTAACTGCACAGTATATCGTCGTGATGCTTTTTCATGTGGGAATTGTCAAATCCTGGTTCTAACTCTGAGCTTTCCTTAATTATTTCCAATATTCATAGAACTTTATGCTACTATACAGCACATGGATCAGTTTTATGTGTATTTTCTATGTATCTGTCACGTTACAAATGGTCCTTACCTGGACGGACAGGTTTATGTTATCATGGTAGCACATCTTGATTGCAGTAACATTTTGTGACTTGTGATTGAGTTTATAGTGAATTTTGGATATTTTGTGACTGGACAGGAATAAAGTGTTATTCTGGCTTCTGCTGCCAATACCAAGAGCTGAGAATTCAAGAGCTGACCATGTGTTTTGAGGCATGTGGTGTAATTTCCAATTTTATAGGGAGCTATTTGTAATTTTTAATGTGTTATAGTATGTTTGAGGTGTGTTGTAATTTCTTCTTTCTCTAGGGAGTTAGTTGTAAAAAGACATGTGATAATCAATGATTAGGGAGCTTTTTAAAATTTTATTTTTTTGTTTTTAATTCAGCAAAGGAGACGCGGGTTGCCAACCCGCGTCACTAATAACTCTCTCAAAGGAGACGCGGGTTGTCAATCCGCGTCACCAATGATCTTATAGGAGACGCGTTTCGTTTAAGGTAGTGTCTCCAATGACCATATTAGGTGACGCGGGTAGCTAGACACGCGTCGCCAATATATCAGTTATTAGTGACGCGTAAAATCCGCGTCACCTATGACTTTACATTAGAGACGCATCTTTAGTGACGCGTAAAAAACGCGTCTCCAATGTATCTGTAGACGCGTCGCCAATAACGGTTTATTACATAGTGAATGTACATGATTTTACTCCTGGACCTTTCGCCTTGATCCTTCTGTTAGTGTTTTTCTGTCATTTTTTTTAGAAAAAAGCCTTTTGAGTTTCTTCTTTTTCTTGACAACTCCTTTTAAGCTTTACTAAATTAGTTTGGAGCGATGACATGATAAACAATGCTTGTTTCTGAACGATGGCACCATTGTACATTGAAGTTGGAACAAACTGACTGCGTCCTCAGGTTTTACCTACAAGCCAAAAGGCTTCGCAGCGACGCAGGGTAAAAGGGACTCGAGACCGCTCGACAAGCAAGCAAACAGCGGCCGGGGGGCACTTTGGCCATTAGGGAATGCTTAGCCCGTGACCTGTCATGTCCAGCGCCGAAAGCATATTCCAGTGCACTTGGTACAAACAACTGAACGAGTCACGGCAGCCATGAGCTGAGCAGGGAGGGATGAAGCACCGTGACAGTGGCGCCGAGTGCCAAGAGGAACGTATTAAATGTGTCCAGATTTGCTTGGGGGAGAGCGTTATATTTATCTTTTCGTAGGAAGAAGTCGGCATCCAACACGTATCTTCAAGGTCAACTTGCAAATCTTGCGTCACTCCATCCCCCAGCAACCATGGCTGCTTCCGCGGACAGGCGATTTTAATATTGCGCGTACATACGAAACTTATCGCCTTGGCTGCTCTGCTTACCAAAGAAATATCCCAACCCCCAGCAGCCCCCAGACAATTGTATCGTCTTCTCTTTTTACGCTCCAAGAAGTAATTCTCATCTTTGTTAGTCACAAGATGATCCCGTAAACAATGCAGGTATCTAGCTTTTTTATGCTAACAATTTGGTGGGTTTTACATGATAATACATTAATCTAAATGTTTTTTCATTGATATTATTTTTATATATGACCCAAACTTTTTTTTATCACGCTATGTGGCACAAAACTTTTTTTATCATCACGCAATGTGGCCCAAACCTTATATACAACATAGTTTTTAGTGTTTATTCAAATACTATAACTTTGTATTATCTTATAATATAAATTTACGTCATGGAGTTTTACATATGATGATGAATTATTTTTTATGTTTTACACCCGTGTAGAGCTTTCTTATAACAATGTACAAATAATCACAACTGCAATACCTACCCCTACTTCTACCTATCATTTTTTCTGTTCCCAAGTTTCTGGTCCTTTCCTTTTGGTTCCATGCTTCCCCACACAATGGTGAAATTGAGCCGAATAATAGTGGACGATGAAATGTCTCTTGTCCTCACAACAGAAACAATCTTACTCCAAATTTGAATACAAATTTCATATAATTTTGATTGATGCTCAATATTCTTCTAAAATCGACTTTGCATGTATGTGTCTCCAGCATTCACTATTTTTCTTTTTGACAGAAGCGCACAACAAATTTTCCACCCACTTATCGACAAGCATACAACCCATCCTTACAATTTGGAGAAGAAATATTGTTGTTGCGGTTGACTGCTCCTCGATGGGCAAGAATTGCCAATTGTGGGGGTGTTTTTCTTTATTACATAGCAACTTCAGCAGCTATTCATTTCAACGCAGGCACAAAACTCCTTTCTTACATATCTATCTTCTCTCAGCCCTCTTTCTTGAATCCAAAATATGCACAACATAACGATAGTTAGAGTCGATGCATCAGCAGCGAAATAATTCTTAGTTTTTGTGCCTTCTTTGGTAACGTAGTGCCGCTGCAAATTTGATTATTTGATGGCATACCCATGTTGATGCTATGCTATTTATTTTTTGTTTTTATAAGAGAAAAGGGTGTGTAATTAGAAACCCAACTTTTGTGTAAACACAAACTTTTATGTTATGGTTATATAATTTGGTTGTTGGTTATAGATATTGACTCGTTAATAATCTAGACCATTAGATCATCATAAAATCCAACGACATTATATGTATTTTTTTATATAAATTTGGACAATGACACTAAGGTAATAGATACAAAAATTTAGAATTAAAGGTTGAGCAAACACTCTGTAAGATGTAAAAATTTGACCTTTTGATATGTTAGTTAATTGGACAATTAGAGACCACGAACACGTAGAGCTCGTCGAATACATTCTGTTTAACTATTCACATGAGTTGTTTGGGTTTGAAAGGACCTTGATGTCACCTAGAGGGGGGGTGAATAGGTGAATCTACACTTAACAAAACTTTTTCACAAAATCAGTACTGAAACCGGTCAGACCGGTTTCTGGCAGAAACCCACAATAATGCAATTTACCCCCTCAACGAATTCTAGCACAAACCAAACTTGATGTGCGGCTCTTGTAGATGATTTCTAGCAAGTTCACTTAGCCCCTGCACACAAGTAGAGCACAACCAAGTAGATCGAAGCGGAAGTAAAGTAAAAGCTAGAAATGAACTTACGAGGGAAACCAAATGAGAGACACGATGATTTGTTTCCCGAAGTTCGGATTCACCACTGTCACTAAGGCTGCCACCAAGGCACGATGAACCCTACGTCTCCGTTGAGGGCCTACGAAAGGCAGGCTTATCCACTCCAAGCCACTTTCCTCGATTCCACTAACTTGTGACCCTTTTCCATGAAGGAGGTAAGGCCGGCCTTTACAAACAATCCGTAGCTCACCACAAACACGGTAGCTCACCGGCGATGCCTAGCCGGGTAGGAGGCTTCACCTCCAAGAGTAACAAATGCTTCAATGGTTGCTAGACTTCACCGGAAGTGCTCAAGCTAAGGATATGCTCTTTGATGCTGCAATTAGCTCACTCAAGCTTTCTATAGCTCACACACAATACATCCCTCAACCCAAATCCAAAGATATGATCAAATCAATCAACTCTCACAAAGAGACGTTTGAGGAGAGCTTGCTGGTGCTTGGGAAGGCTCTAGGCGTGCAAGAATGGCAGGGGAACCAGCAGCCCTCAAAGGAGAGGGCCAAGGGGTATAAATACCCCACTCCACAAAAACTAGCCGTTATGTTAGTGGCAAACCGGTCAAACCGGTTGCCAAACCGGTCAGACCGGTTTTCAAAACAAACTAGTCGTTACACCTGTCAGAGCCCCAAACCGGTCAGACCGGTTTCCCAAACCGGTTAAACCGGTTTGGGTCGAGTCAGCACACTTAAGTCTTTGGAAGACTTCTCTCACAAGGCTATCTCACATGGTTTGATCTATGAGCACTTTTGGTGTTGTCAAACAACTAATGTTGCATCCCTCTTAATAGTACGACATTCCTATACTCAAGATTAAAAACAATAAAATAAATCTTCCACTTGCGCTTCATGTCTTTGTTGATGCCATACTTGATCATTCTCATCTTTGAGGGCTCACAACATTCCTTTCATGCTGAGCAAATCCAACTTGAGCCAATGACTTATAATTTCCAAGTACGAACCAATTCATAACCCATTCCAAAATATGATCTATAGTGATTAGATGCGTTGCATAACTTCACTCGATAAGGCTTGATTAGCGCATAGAGACTAAACCAAAATACTAGTCTTCACCCTAGAAAAGTTCGTCGGCTACAAGACCAACTTGCCCTTCTCTTTGCTTGGTACCTGGACACCGTCATCTAGCTTAATCCCTTTCACCATATCTAGCCACTTTGAGTTCCACTTTGCATTGCATCACCATGAATACCACATTGAATTCCATGTCTTCAACTAACTTGCGATATGTCCAATATTATCTTCTATGTTGTCTTTGGTAAATAACTTGTCCATAAGCTTCCATGCACTTGAGACCATTTACTAATCATAGAATCATGTCTCATTTTGATTGCAACCATTGCCATGGAACAAGCCCAAAGTAATCCTAATTCTCTTGATTAAAATATCCCAATACTCTTTGACAAGCTTCTTCTAGGTGAGACCAACTAATGTGCATAAGCTCTTGTCTCATTTGTCACTTCTATTCACTTGTCATTGTATTGCTTAGTCGCATGGGATCACAACCACTTGTTTGCTTTTATGTCATTTACATCAACAATGAGCTTATATTCTTCAACAAATATATTTCATGAATGTCCATAAGAATAAAACCTTGCTCATATGCTTAGGCAAACAAGTTAAATTACAAATCATGTTGTCATCCAAAATTACCAAAACATATAAGTGCCTAGATGCACTTTCAGGGTTCAAATGATGGAGTTACATTTATCCCAAGGTAAAAAATTATCTATATAGTAACCGATTTCAATATGGACACTAAGTTCTCTTGTTATTTATTTTTCTTTGTCTATTTATTAATCATATTCGATCTAGATTCATTGAGTTGATGTGGACCGTTAGATCTTCATAAAATTCGATGACATGTATTTTCTCTTTTTTGGATTAATAGAATAATATGTACCATTAGATCTTCATAAAATCTAATGGCTTATATTTTCCCCTTTTATTTGGATTAACTAATTAATATGGACCGTTAGATCTTCATAAAATCAGATGGCTTATATTTTCCGTTTTTTGGATTAATGAATTAATATGGACCGTTAGATCTTCATAAAATCCGACGTCATATATTCTTCTCTTTTTTGGATTAACGTGGAAATTTCTGGGTCCTCTCGATGACGTGATGACTCCTTTTAACACTATTGTATTAATATAATAGATGTCGTGGAGACTTCACATCGGATCACCTGGCTCGAATAGCTATGACACGTCTAAGTTCAAATCATGTGCATATCAAAAAGAGATGCAAGGCAACACAACCCGTATAAGAATAATGCAATCGTGCACACGAACGCCACCACCCGCCAGCGAGGTCATGGCGTGGGGATGTGCTATTGTCTTAGAGAGGAATCATGGGTTATTAGGCTAGCTGATGACGCATCAATAAGAAGAGTTGGGTTTCAGCCTTTAAGAACGAAAGTCCAACAGGCAGCTTCAGTCCACTAACTAAATTGACCCACTAACATGGGTTCTCAGGGTGCTCCGGCATACTCTTTTAATTTCTCTCTTCTAAAATGGTAAAAGGTTTTTATTGACATCTTGTAACACCCGCGGTTTCTCTAAAATAAATCACCTCAAAAATCACTTGGTAAAAATTTCGTTTTCAAAATCTTTTCCGCCGAGCTCCCAGAATCTTGATCCCTTGTCCTTTTTCCGCCATCTCAGCCTTTGTCCTAGACACCGGCCCTTCCCTCCTCTCCTTTTCCCTGGTCCCGCGTTGTCCCCTCTCCGCCAACGTGTCGACCGCCGGTGCCCGTCCCGCTCTGCCACTCCGCGCATGCCGGCCACCGGCCGACCGTCGCCGCGAATCTCTCTCTCCCTCCCTCTCTCTTTTCCTTTTTCCCTTCTCTCTAAATCTTTTCCTTTTTCCTACCTACACTTTTCTTTTTCCCTTCCTTCCTTTTTCTTTTTCTTCTCTCCCTCTTCCTTCCTTCTTTTCTTCTTCCTCCTCCCGGCGCTACTGACTCCACCTGCCCACCCTGCCGCTCAACCGCTCCACCGCTCCAGCTTGGCCCGGCCACCATCTCCCTCTCCTGCCGCGCACCAAGCCGCACCCGCCTCCCTCTCCCCGCCCATGCACACGCGCACACCACCGCCACGCCGCTCCGCCCGCGCTCCGCACCCACACCACGAGCGCGCACCGCGCCGCGCGCACGCCATGCCCCTGCTGTCGCCGTGCGCCGCCGACCGCGTCGTCCACCGTCGGCCCCGCTGCACAGCGCCGCTGTGGCCCGCCTCCACAGCCCCACGCCGTCCTCGCCGCGTTGCCGACTGCCTCGCCCCCACCGCACGCACGCCACAGCGCCACCTTAACTCTGCCGCAGACCCGTCGCACGTCGCGCTGCCGCCATCGTACCACCACAGCGCCGCCGTGGCCCGCCGGCACACCGCCACCGTCCTCGCTGCACATCGCTGCCATCCCATCACCTCATCGCGCCGGTTTCCCGCCGCCGACCTCGCCTCCTAGCGCCACGCCTCGCGTCGTCCTTGCCGCACCGCCGCTCTGCCACCGCACGTCGCACGGCCGCGCTCTGCCGCCGCCGGCCCCGCACCCTACGGCGAGCACGCGCTGCTGCCCCTCCTCTCCTTCGCCCAGACCGCCACGACGTGCGCGTCACCTCCTCCTCGCACATCACCACCACTGCCGCTCCACAGCACTGCCGGGCCAGCCCGTCGCCGCCATTAATTCCACCGCCGGCCTCCCAACGCCGCGGAGCGCCCCTCCCTCGTCGGCCCGTCTCCTCGAACCCCATCCGCGCCTATAAATAGGCCCGACGAACTCCTCTTCACCACCACAAGCTTCCCCACCACCTCGCTGCCGCTCGGCTCACTCCCGCAACGCCGCCACTCGCCATAGCCGCCGCCGCCCAGGCTCTCGTGGCCAGGTCGCCTCGCTCCACCTCCGCCCAATCTCCGAGCACTCCCAGCTTCATGTCCACCCCCCTGCAGCTCACCCGCCCGCCAATTTCACCTCCCGCTCACCATAGCTCCGCCGCCACGCACGCCACCGCCGACGTTCACCCCTTTCCGCCGGGCTGCATCTCCAAGCCACCACAGCACGCGGTAAGCACCTCGGTGAGCTTGCCATGGCGCCCTCTCTCTTTTCCCCTGGTCCCATCCGCCATCTCCGCCCCAATCGCCGGCGAGCATGTCGCCGTCGACCGCCGCCGCCCTCCCCTGCCCTCTCTCTGTTTTAAATCGAAGGAGATGGTCATCTTCCAGAAAACCCCCTGGCCTTTCACCTTTTCCAACCCGCAGTCCACCGCCCTATTCCCACTCTCTCTGCTTCCTTAGCCCGAACCCCCTGAGCTTTCCATGTATTTACAAATAGGTCCCTGGTTCCTTTAAACAACCCCTAATCCTATTTAATCTCCATTCTTTTTCCACAAAACCCCTCAACTTTTATATATTCACAAATGACTCCCTCCAGCAACCAAAAATACCACATATATACCCCTGGCCTTTTCTAAACCAACCCCTGGATTTTTGGAAGCTTCCAAATAAATCCTCTCTCTTTTTAAACACCCACCATAATCGAATGATGCATCATTTCATGCGTCATTTTAATCCCAATCAGCCCCAAATGTCACCATGCCCTTTTCCACAATATTTCCAACGCCGCTATGCAAAATAATCCCATAAATAATCCTTCCTTTCTCGTTTTCCTTTCACTCTCTGTTCGAGCTCGGCAAATAAATCTTTCTTTTTGTTTGTTTATTGTATGCTTGTTTGTTGTGTGTGCCGTAGACCACGGAGTGATCGAGGAGGAGCCCGAGGACAAGCCGTACTTTGAGCAGGAGCCGGAAGACCCGTACCGCGAGCTTGACCTCCCGGAAGGCTTTGAGCACGGCAAGTTCTTATGCACCCTTTGATGCATATTGATGTCCTATTTTTATAACCACAACCCAATGGCCTGTTTTATAAAACCTGCATGTTTTACTGCTAAACCCTGATTGGATAGCCACTCCTTGATTGTTTGACTATTCCTTGCAAACCTAGATTAATGTTGAATATGATGTTGCTCTGTTTAAACATTAATCATTGCTAGTGACGCTTAGGACCTGATTACTTTTTCAACTACATGATGTTTACAAAATAAAGGTATGCGTACCTTGAAAATAGAAATGTGTTTTTTGGAAAACTAAGAGAAAACTGTTGTGGCAGACGGTGCGATCTGTGTGATGCACCGAGGAGAAGCTCAGAACTGTGTGAATGAGCAAAGTGGGAGATGACATAACTGTGTGTTTGGGCAAACAGTGCGATCTGTGTGATGTACCGAGGTGATGCTCAGTTCTGTGTGAATGAGCTATGTGGAAGTGCCCATGTTTTTGGAATAAAACTAAAGGAGGGTTGTTGTGTCATCTTGCGTAACCCAATTGTTGGTACCTCCACTCGACCGTTGTATGTGGCAACGGCTTAGCATAAACCCCACTGGTTAAGTTGTTAGTTGCCAAACGATCTGTGTGAAATAGAAGGTCATGGAGCCGGGATACGAACTGTGTGATGTAGTTCCCTGGGTAGAAGTGTAGAACTGTCTATGTGAGGTTGCTAGCCCCCTGATCATTCTGTGGCAACTAGTCAGTTTAACTATGCTGGGTAATGGCTTTGTTAGGAGCTGCACTGGCACTAAGGTGTTCATGTTGTGGTAGCCTACTTGTGGTTGTATACACCTCTGCAGAGTTAGAACCTATCCGGATAGCCGTGTCCACGGTATTGGACGAGTTACGGCTTGGTCACTTCACGAGTCCTTTTGTTTTAATCCAACTGTGTGAGTTGTTTGGAAAATGTTGGCTTTGTGCCGAGGCTATGTCGGATGGGAAATCCGGTAGCATTAAAAATGGAACTTGGATTCTATGTGAGCCAAGTTGATGATATACTTATTCATGATCCGTGGAAAAACCCCTTTTTGGAAAACCCTTTCCGAAAATCAAACCCTTGCATATGAAAATATAGCTTTTACTGCAAAAAATAAAACCTAGACTTATCCTTGAATTATTCCATGCATTCTACTGTTTTGACCCCTCCGTGGGTGTATATGAGCTTGCTGAGTACGGTTGTGTACTCACCCTTGCTTAATTCGTACAGTGGAAGACCCGGACTTTGAGCCGGAAGACGAGTAGGGGTTACGTGCTGCTTCCCAACCCGGCCTGTGGAGTTAGGAGCCTTTCCGCAAGTTCCGTATGGCGCATTGCTCTGATGAAGACTTCTACCACCTCAACATCTTCATCTGGAGTTTAGCTTTCGTGTTGTTTCTGGTGGCACTGTCTTGCCCCCGTCCGCGTAGAGTTATTTAAGTACTGAACCATCTGTTGTAATAATGTGAATCAGCCTCCTGGGACTGATATTTGCAATCACATTAGTCTCCTCTAATCAGAGGGACGCTTCACATCTTAAGGTCTAAAATTTATTCAGACACTAAATAAGTCACAATAAAATAATCTGCCAAATCATGATGCGATCTTGTATGAACAATTTTTATTTTCTCAACATTTTTAATGCAACTGACATGCAGTTGCTATTCTGCTTGCCCATTCGATTTGCTTGCGGTCCAGCACAAACATTTCAACTCAACCTCCTGAGTTATCAAATGATATATCCAATATACCATAAAAATGATATATCCGCTATAACAATATATGTAGTAAGGGCATGTGCCCCCCTCAAGGCCGTTGGTAAGTCCGCCTCCTAGTTTTTGCTAGTCGATGGTTTATAATAAATAATAACGGACATCAACGACCCACATGTTGAAGAGCTTAGTGGGTGTTGGATATCATCGCACAAACGAGAGAGAATATATATGTATTTTCTTACATATGCTGTTATTCGTAGCTAGGGGGTGGGAATTCATGTTGCCTAAAAAGTTTGGGTCGGGTTTTTTGAATTTTGAAAAATTCAAATCTCTAAAATTGTAACTCGAAATTTGTCCGCAAAGTTTGGGTCGGGTTTTTGATAAATTCAGGTTCAGGGTTCAGGTAACCCGATCTACCTAATTACATAAAGTAAAACAAAATTTTAGTAATATTTGAGAGACACGTGAAAGGGCCTCTAGCCTAGTGGTTAGAGAACCTGAGTAACACCCAGCAGACCCAAGTTCGACTCCCTGTGGGAGCGAATAATTGGGTTTGGAATAAAAAAATTAAGAAAATAGGTAGGGGCTTCCCCTCCCGACTTCGGTCAAAATATTTAAGAGACACGGCATTGTTTAAGCCAAAAAATCACACAATGTTGTATCTAACATAGAGCAATAGTGATTTGAAATAAGAGAAAAAGAAATAAGAAGATAACACCCTTTGAATTGTCTTATGAGTTGCAATATATAGAATTTCTAATATATTTTGGGTAGATCGGGTTATTCGGGTACCATAGGCTCAAACCAGAATTACTCTAATTTAATTCGGGTTACATGATTTCAAGTTTTTTTTTAGATTTCGGATTTTTCTGGTTGGGCTCTAGTTTTTTCGGTTTCGAATTTTGGGTATGGGATTTTTTGCCCACCCCTATTCGTAGCACAATGCGGAAGATAGTAAACGCTGGACTCAAATTCACAAGATGACATGACAAATACCTTATGTTGATCACGTCTATAAATGGTCCAATGGGTCGACATGAGGCCAAGCCCAACCATGCGGCCTGTTTAACAGTGGTGTGTCCAGGTTGGGACGAAGGTGCAATACCACTCGTATATACCGGATAATTCTAAAAAAAAAACTCGTATATACCGGATGCCACAGCCCAGGGGCGAATCCAGCGGTGGGGCGGCCGGGGCTAGAGCCCCCCTACCGCCGGCTGCCTCCGTTGCAGCCCCACCAAGCCCCTCCTAGAAATTGGAGGAGGAAGAAGAGAGAAGGGGGGGCTAGATGAGGATGAAGGAGTGACAGCCCCTCCTTGACTCAGCCACTGGATTCGCCACTGCCACAACCTATGCATGTATGTGGGTGACCTATTTTTCAAATAGATCCAAACAAATAAGAGAAAGTGTGCGTATTAGTTAATCCATCGATTAAGATGTAGGATTTTTTCTAAGCGCAAAAAGTAATTATAAGCAAAAAACATTTGGGGTCAAAAGGGGGAATTGTTGTCTAACAAATAAAAATGCTTTCGAGAAATAAAAATGTTCCAAAGAATAGAAAATGCTATGAGGAAATAAAAGAAAATGTTAAAAGAAATCAAAATACATCCATGCATTATCTTTGTTTCGGTGCGTTAATTGTAGTGACATCGTGGTATCTTGGTAGGTTAAATGCTATGCACGGCTTAATAAAGCACCGTTGGTTTCAAATTTGGAACTCAAAGTCCACCATCTCAACCATCGCCGCTTGACATACGGAGGAAGTATCAACATGCAAACCAAGTGACCAACATGGTGGCAGAGCAGAGTACTCCTGCAGCAGGCGTCTGGTTTCGTGCGTACTGTTTTACCAGCTTCGCATGCAAACTCTCGCTCCGGCACAGGGCCGGCCATGAGCTAGTGCGGGAGGGGCGACTGCCCTGTGCCCCAAAAAATCAAGGGTCCCATCTAAAAATATCTACAGTACATATAGTCTGATTTACTGGACTATGCTATCAAGTCCAAATACGAAAAAAACCCAAACAGACCAAAATAAGAGGATGAATTCCACTTCCTACAATCCCACGAGGCCACCCAATTACACTTATAGATGTTCATCAAGAAAAAAGTTACAGTCGTAGATTATGTAAAGACGTTTTTTTTTGGAAAAGGAAGCTTTATTGATCTTAGACAATTACATCGAGATGATACAATTATATAAGATCCAACCCGACCTCTGCATAACTAAGATGCACACAACCAATGAAAAAGAAACAAAAAATGAGAGCACCATGACCTAGCAAACTACCACAAGCGTCTTCATCTTCATCCGCCTCACAAACCAAAACAACTCTTAGACTATGAAGTAGGCTCCCGATACAATGCCTCGAACGAGGAAACGGCACGCGCACGTGCCGACGTTGTAATGACCCAACCAATTAAGACCAGATCAAATGTTTTTACGAGGGAATAATTCATCTTAATCCAAACAATGCCTTCAACAAGGTCACTGCCAAGTTCAACCAATTAAGGTCGGACCTAGGAATTTTTTCCCGGAACCGATGAATTAGTAGCAATTACCACCACGACCAAGTCACACCGTGTTGCTTCCCCCCTCTTACCAGGCCAATGCTTCCATATAGACCAGTCCTAACCCACTTTAAACGGCCACAAACACCAAATCCGGCAGACCATCTGAATTCGTAACCTGAGATACTATGCTATAAAGTAACCGCTGGGTACCGTGCATAATCCACCAGGAATAAATTGCAGATGAAATCCATCTTTGAGTAGGAGAATCCGCGAATGAAGCCAAGGTGACTCATGTCTCTTGGTCTATATGAAAAGGAAAGGCAAAATTGAAGATGTCATCACCAGATGTAGTTGCAAAATCCGGAGCTAGTCCTTCCAACACCAAGACCGAATCCGTCGCGCCAGATCCGCCGCCGGCCGCACCGGCGACAAGCGCCGCCGCCATGCCGCACGTGGGTCGCCGGGCGCCCCCCTCCACGCGCACGAGGCGCCGACCGCCGCCTGCTGCTGGTCGTCGCCTCCCTGTCGCCGACGCGCACCTCCCGGCGCAAAACCACCCTGGAGGCCACCGCGCCGGCCGGCCACAGCAATTCGCGCCAGGCCAACGCGGCCCTCATCATGCCCGGCGCAGAGCGCCGCCAGCCCGTCGGCCGCCTTGGCCCGCGCCCCTTCCACGCACGAGCGCACGCCTGCGGCCGCTGTCGGCCCAGATCCGGACGAGGGAGCCCCGGATCTGGGGTCTGCTGCCCACGCCGCCGCCGGGGGATGCCGCTCCGACGAGCTCCCTCAACCGGACATGGCGGCCGCGTCCACCTAGATCCGCCCGAGGGAGAGGCTTGGAGCCCCGCCGCCGCCGTCATGGCGTGCCGCACGGGCTTCCGACGGCCCGCTCGGGCGGCGGCGCGGCGGAGGGAGGCGAGGGAGGGAGAGGGCCGCCGGCGACGGCTTATCCGCCCGAGTCGCCCTCGCGGGGGCGACGCGGGGGCTGCGGGGGCCTTTCCATTCAATGTACAGACGTGGGCCTCCACTTTTTATCCCGCCCTAGGCCCCCAAAATGTCAGGGCCGGCCCTGCTCCGGCACGATCGAGTCGCCGCGCAGTATGCCGCCGGCCAAAGGCGTGTGGCACAGCCGAGGCAGGGGAAGATGACGACCACGAGGAGGAGAGGGAAAAGCCAGCAGCGGCGCTCACCATGACCAATAACTTCCTCACGACAATAAAGAGCCTAAAGCTGATGGAAGGGCTACAAGGCCGCACAATTATATGCCTTGAGCTCCGTCGGGGTTGCATCCACTTCCGGCTCGTCGAGTAACGCCGGCGGGAGAGGCCGGACCCAGCCCCCGCCGAAGGCCATCTCGATGCGGTCGGGCTCGCTGTACTACACGCACGCAGCGTCGTCCATGTCGGGGGCGTTCGCGTTCGAGCACCACCTGTCTGTCATGCGGCCTCCCGGCGGACGACGCGCTCGAGCCTGTCCTGGACGCGTGCTTGCGCCCCGTCGACCACGTCGGCGCGCTCGCCGTGTCGTACCGGCGGGTCTCGGCCGCGATAGCGGGGGCCAGCGACGACCTCTACGACGCGTACATGGAGCAACACGCGCTGTTCCAGTTGACCGGCGACGCGCGGCTGCTCCGGCGGGCGCTGCGGGCGGCGCGCGTCCAGGCCAACGACCCGCACGGGCGCGTCGTGCTCGCGGCATGGCTCCGGTACGAGCGCCGTGAGCCCGCGAGGACGAGCTCGACCCGTCGTCGCTGTCGCTCGCGCCCTGCACCATGATGACGACACTGCTCGAGTGCCCCCGCACCGCGTTCTTCACCAGCGTGTCCTCCGGCGTGGACCCAGTTGACCAGCGACGCGCGGCTGCTCCGGCGGGCGCTGCGGGTGGCGTGCATCCACGCCTACGACCCGCACGGGCGCGCCGTGCTCGCGGCATGGCTCCGGTACGAGCGCCGCGAGGACGAGCTCGACCCGTTGTCGTTGTCGCTCGCGCCCCGCACCACGATGACGACACTGCTCGAGTGCCCCCGCAAAGGGTGGACGTTCGGGTAATTCGGGTTGTTCGGGTCGGGTAATTAAAATTTCGGGTAATCGGAGGCAGCACCCGAACTCCTCCGAACCGAAGGAAAACCCGAATGTTCGGGTACCCCGACAATTCGGGTTCGGGTAATTGCAGCAGTGGCGGAGCCAGGAATCAACTCAGGGGGCGACGACCTACACAATGCTACAGTAATTAGACAATTGGCTCAGCTGTTGAATTGCGGATGCTGGCCGTAGGGAGTGCAGAGCGGCATTGGCCAAAAAAAAGTAGAGATGTGTAGCAGACTAAAAGCTAGTCTCCCGCGCTCATGAAGGACAGCAGAGAGTGCTGGAGTAGAAATGAAGACTTTTTAGGGATTGTGCTGCTTGCTGTGCCTACTGCAAGGAGGCTCACATGATTACCTGGGTTTGCATGAGTGAAACATACCTACTCTGACTTGCTAGCTGCTATAAACTGTACACTTCATATACGTTTGGCCTTGGATCGGGGGGGGGGGGGGGGGGGGGGGGGGGGGGGGTTGGCCGATACACGGCTCCGCCAAGTGACTGAAGTAGCATTCTCAAATCCAAACGCCTCATCGCACCATTGCTGGTTGTTCAGACTGCGCCGGGGCGTGGACGGCGTCGGCGATGGGCGGCGGCCGGCGGACTGGATCTTGGGGCGCGAGCAGCGACGGCCAACGAGGAGTCGAAGACGGGTGAGCAGTGACGGCCGAAGGGGAGTCGGAGACAGGCGGAGACGGACGGACGCCGGACGGGAACAAGGCGACGGGCGGACGCTGGACGGGGGAACAAGGCGACGGGCGACGGGAGCTGGACAAGCAGGCAGCACAAGCGCAAGCGCGCAGCGAGCGGGAAGCGGCGGCGGCGCAGGTGTAGCAAGCGGGAAGCGGCGCAGGCACGCGAAGCGGCGGAGCCTAGCCGCGACGTGGGGTGGGGTCGGGAGATTAGGGACTCACCGTGGATGTAGGTTTCAAGTTGGGCCTTGGGCCTAGATAGCCTGCTGGGCCTTTGGGGATTCTATTGAATTTCGGGTATTTCGGGAATTCGGGTAGCGGAGATGAGAACCCGAAATTCTCGAAATAATTTCGGGTTTTCTAACTACTAATCCGAGATAGGGTATGGGTAATTCGGGTCCGGGTAATTCGGGATCGGGTTCGGGAAATTGTGCCTAGACTGACCCCGCACCACGGTCTTCGCCAGCGTGTCCTCCGGCGTGGACCCAGTTTTCCCGTGCCGCTGCCCGCCGCCTCCCCTCTCCACCCCACCTCGCCATCGGCGCAACTCCTCCGAGACGAACGTGGAGGAGGACAAGGAGGAAGAGCCGGAGACCGACGACGAGGAGGAGCCGGAGACCAACGACTTGTGGTTCGTCGGGGCTGGGAAGGACGGCGGCCTATCGGATAGGGGCGGCGGGCGACTCGAGGGTCGCGGCGATGGAGTGTTCGGGACAACGACGCCCAGGGTCGCGGGGGAAACGGCGTGCCTCCGTTGCTGACCCATTAGGAGGGGGTTTTAGACAAATTATGGTTAGAAAAGCTAATGGTGTGAGGGTTAAAGTGCTAAAATTTCCCACAATTTATGTGGCGATTGGATGGAGATCCAGTGCCTGTAGTGGAAGTTTACATAGTTTGCACACGAAACTAGTTTGCATAGGATATGTTGCCTTATTAATCAGTAATATAAATACAAACTTCATGTCTACCGCGTGCATGACCATGCAAGCCCGCTTGCCTCGGGGGTCCCTATACGGCTTTCGTTCACTTTTTTGCGGAGACAGCTTAGGGCCCATGGTCGGCCCATTACCGCGCGTCGTCTTCCTCCTCGCCACATGACCGCCGCCCCCGCCCCTTCTTCCTCGGCTCCGGCCGGCGGCTGCCGCGCCGCCCGCCCGCCATCCACCCCCGCCGCACGCCCCTGCCCTTCCTAACCCGATGGGCTCGCCGCCCCCGCGCCACCAGTCCCCCGGCCGGCCGGCGGCGCTCCCGCGATGCCTCGCCTCCGCCGCCGGCCGCACCGCCACCACCACCGGTCGATTCCTCCCCACCTCCTTCTTTTCTATGGCCGGAGGCCATTGGAGGACCCCGAGCTCCCCTCCACCGGCAACCCCGAACCCTAACATCCGCCCTCCGCCGTCGCCGGCCTCGCCCACCGTCCGCGGCCGGCGGCGCCCTCGCCGCCGAGCCACCCCCGCCCAGCTCCCGCCCGTCCGCCGGCCACGCTCGCGTCGGGAGGAAGAGGACATCGGGAGGAAGAAGAAGGTAGAAGAGGATCGGACGGTTAATAATAGCTGCACGAATCTCAAACACTGGAAGCTAGGTGGCCCAAAAAACTTGTGGAAGCTATATAGGATTCCTGGCTTGCCTCTCCCACCAACACTATCCGGCCCGACCCAGTCCAGTATAGTCAGGCCCATCAATCTTGCCTGTTGCGGGGGTGTCCTGGCCGGCTGGAGCAACGAAGGAGCAATCTTGCACCGAAACAAACTTGAGGTTGCCGCTAGGCCTCTCTCGCTCAGCCAAGAAGTGTGATGGGCCTGGCTCATCCTGCTGCCATGGCCGCTGGTACAGTACAGTGCTCCTCACCGCAGACATGGGGGCCTGCAGATGCCTCATGTCGCCGCCCGGTTGGTCCATGATCTGGGAGCTCACCGCCAGCGACAGGTGGTACGCCGAAAACGACGCCTGGCCGTAGCCAACCGAACACCACCGTGTGCCCCAGAGGTCGCTTTACCGGCGAGCCACCTGTGCGCCAAGCCCGCTTTGTTTACAGCTAAAAAAAGAGTCGCGACTCACGAGTAGGTCTTGCGTTTCCCGAACTCAAACGATCCACCACTGCTCCCGTGCGCAAGGTGTCCCGACAGCCCAACGAGATCGCCGGCGCCGGCGCCCGTCGGTCACCCTCCTCCCGTGAAAAAACGCTGGCTCGTACGGCGCTAACCCCGGGAGGCCAGGACAGATCATGGCGTACTAGTTGCCATTTTCCTGTTGGAAAGTGCTCCGGCCCTGACTCCCGGAGAAGCCGAAGCCGCAACCAGGTCCCTCGACACGCCACGCGCCGCCCCCGTTCGCCGCGCGACGTCACCACGCACACGTGCCCAAGCGAACCCGAGCACCACGCGCCCCCGGCACTCCGCCGAACCATCGCAAAAGGCCTCTGCTCTGCTCTCCTGCGTGCACTGCACCCGTTCCTGCCACGCCGCCGCGCCCCGCACGCCATGGCCGCGGCAATCCTCCGCCGCCGCGCCACCCTCACCGCCGCCGCCGCCGCCGCCCCGCGCGTGGCGCCGCTGCCGCGGCCGCTACCCCGGCTGGCGCGCGGGGTGTCCGACTCCACGGAGGCGATCACCGTGGAGACCTCCGTCCCCTTCAAGTCCCACATCGTGGACCCCCCCTCCCGCTCCGCCACCACCTCCGCCCGCGAGCTCCTCGCCTTCTTCCGCGACATGGCGCTGATGCGGCGCGCGGAGATCGCGGCGGACTCGCTCTACAAGGCCAAGCTCATCCGGGGCTTCTGCCACCTCTACGACGGGCAGGAGGCGGTGGCCGTGGGCATGGAGGCCGCCGTCACGCGCGCCGACGCCATCATCACCGCCTACCGCGACCACTGCGCCTACCTCGCGCGCGGCGGGGACCTCGTCGCCGCCTTCTCGGAGCTCATGGGCCGCCGCGACGGCTGCTCCAGGGGGAAGGGCGGGTCCATGCACTTCTACAAGCGCGACGCCAACTTCTTCGGCGGGCACGGCATCGTCGGCGCGCAGGTGCCGCTCGGGTGCGGCATCGCCTTCGCGCAGAGGTACAGGAAGGAGGGCACCGTCACGTTCGACCTCTACGGCGACGGCGCCGCCAACCAGGGCCAGCTCTTCGAGGCGCTCAACATGGCCGCGCTCTGGAAGCTGCCGGTCATACTGGTCTGCGAGAACAACCACTGTGAGTTATGTGCTGTCGCCTAGTGGAGTGTTGTTGTTCTGCCTGTAATGATACTGTTCATCGGTGTGATTTCAAAACTGCAATTGGAGTGATTTTGGTCAGTACCCTGATTTTTTTTCGAATAAATCAGTACCCTGATTTGTGCAGATGGGATGGGGACTGCAGAGTGGAGGGCATCCAAGAGCCCAGCTTACTACAAGCGCGGGGACTATGTTCCTGGGTTAAAGGTATATAGTCTTTGTCAGTTTTTTGGTTTGTTGCAGAGTCGATGTGCAATTGTGAATAGCAAGTAGTAAGTGAACTGAATAGTATTGATTTTGTTTGTAAATGCAAATTTGGTTGTCTGGTTTGCAGTGTTCAATTATTTGGCTGTGATGCTGTTGGGTTATCTGATCTCATAAATTTTGTACCTTATAGCATCACTCTGTTTTTCTTTTTTCTTTTCTTTTCTTTTCTTTTTTTGCACCTTCTAATGCTTGATTGATTGCATTATGTAAGTACAGCCGAGATTGATATTCATATTGGAATCCCCTGGTTCAACAAATTCTTAAGTCTGCAAAGTGGGATTATGATTTTGGTCTCTGCAACTGCAATCGAGTTAATGCTTGGCACTGAGATGGTAACCTGTGTTTGCTGCAGGTCGATGGAATGGATGTTCTTGCTGTGAAGCAAGCTTGCAAATTTGCCAAAGATCATGTCCTTGAAAATGGACCGATTGTGAGTACTTCAGAAGTAACTCTGATTTCTGTCATTTGGATTATGTTAGTTCAAGCATATCTTGGACCACATATCGGTCATGCTACTGCATATAGGATACTGCCGGATAGCTTAACTGCTACAGGCAGTTACACATATCTTTCTACCTACTAGCTTGACCTTCGTTTGATCCTCTGTTTTCTAGAATGCAGTCTCACATCTGATATGCAAGAAGAAATACCCTAGAATCCAACTTCAGTGATTTCTTTTTTCCTTTTGAAACCAAATAATTTACCCAGCACATTTCAACCGAATGTCAGGTGGTCGCTTTGCTTTTACCCTTTCACGTCGAGTCCAGTTCTTGTCAATGGGGTTTCTTTGCTGGCATGTTATCTCAACGCGGGCTTGCTTTTATTCTGCGCATGTGTTTGCCATCATGTTCCATTCAACAAGCACGTCTAGCATGCTACAATTTGTGTTGAATGATATTCACTCTAGACTTTGGCCTTTACGCCTTTACTCCTAGTCCTATAAGTTTGTTTTGTCCAATATCTAAAAAATAACTTGGTTACCATGGTTCCATTCATTTGTTATTTTAGATTCTTGAGATGGATACCTACAGATACCATGGGCACTCTATGTCAGATCCAGGTAGCACCTACCGCACTAGGGATGAGATTGCAGGGATAAGACAGGTTTGGATGGCAATTGCCTCTCCTCCCAAAAAACATGTTCCTTTGGGGATCTTCTGAATGATTTGTTTGTGTTATCAACTTATGATGCAATCAGGAGCGTGATCCAATTGAAAGGGTCAGGAAGCTCATATTGGCCCATGACTTTGCAACGGCCCAGGAGCTAAAGGTATTATTTGGATTGTTAAGACTACAAACATATCACATAAGCTTATCTTTAGAGGACATGAGGAAAAAGATGTATCACAAAAGCACATGGCCTTGAACATATTTACTTGGCAGAGAAGAAAATTTGAAATGCGCATATTATTCATTAGCGCTATCTATTCTATTTTGTTAGGACATGGAAAAGGATATAAGGAAGCAAGTTGATGCAGCCATTGCTAAAGCAAAGGTCTGAGTCTCAGCTGAACATGTTCTATGTCTACACATCCCCCATTTATTCCAACTATCCTGCTTATGAGTTAAATGGGTATGGGTGTTTACATGTGCAGGAGAGTCCGATGCCTGATCCATCTGAGCTCTTCACAAATGTTTATGTCAACGACTGTGGTTTGGAGGTAAGTTGGTGTTAAGGGCTAATTCATTATAAATCTGAGACGCTTAAATAGTTTTGCGTGCCTGCAAAATTCCATGGGTGGCAGTCTTTTCCGAAGGCTCATGGGGGCCCTTTCTGAAGCATAGAAGCTAACTTGTGTCGTAACATAAAAACTTACACTTCAAAATTAAAAAACTTGCATTTCCAAATTTAAAACCAGTTGCATGCTTCTTGGTTCTCCTAATTGGGCCCAGAGTTGCTGAATTGGAACTGGGTAACATGAAAAATTACACTTCAAAATTCAAAACCAGTTGCATGCTTCTTGGTTCTCCTAATTGGGCTCAGAATTGCTGAGTTGGAATTGGGCCCAGATGAACAAGTAGCCTACTGTGCGCCTTGCTTAGCTGCAAACCGTACCTACTAAAACTGCTTCATGTAGGCTGGGTCGCAGGTGACACAGCATTCCAAACCTGGAGGTTCTGTGCTAATTAATGATCTTTTCCGTGATGCAGTCCTTTGGGGTGGACAGGAAGGTGGTGAGGACCATCCTTCCGTAGGCTGGTAAACAAGAACAGTCTCACTAAATACGGTGTGTACCGAGGAGGAGCTACTAGCCAAGGAATTCTCAGTGCCGGTGTGCATTACTTCCTCTGCTACGAAATAATAATCTTGCTCGTATGTGTATAGATGCATGAACTGCTGGATTCTGTTTCTGCATCACGCCGCGGTGGTTGCCTTGTTGGACCCCGAGTGTTAAAACTTCCTCTGCTCGCGGGTGCAAACGTGCCGGGCCGGGGCCGGGCCTTTGCTGGGCTGGGGTTGATCCGCGCGCGTCCTTGTCGGTAACATTTAGGCCCAAAACACTTGGCAGACTCATTCTTCGTATTTCCACTCGCCGTGCCATCCCATCGTCGAGCATTCGAGCTTGTACGAGTACTACGACGGGAAAAACGGGGCAGAAGAAGACAAGAAGAAGTTAAGATGAGCAGAGTACGCTCACGCAGCACGGACTAGCTAACCGACAATTTAATCCCATGTGGCTGCCACCTGCCCGCACAGGCCAGCGTCGCGCCGTCGCTGAAACCTGACGACGACGACGACGAGCACTCGAGCAGTGTAAAGATAAGCACACGCCGCCCCGCAGGGTAAGTAGCCGTTGGCGAGCAGAGTCCGCCGCCGCAACCGCCCTCGGCGAATCGGCGTCCGTGCAAGCCCCGTTCAAACCCTACAGTCCCGTTCCCAGCCAGGCGCGACTGGACGGAAAGGGACATTCATTGCGGCCCAGACGGTGGTCCAGGACCAGGAAGAAGAACATGCGCTCACGCCCGTGTCGCTGTCCGCACAGCTCAGGGACAGCCGGACACGTCGCCCGGCCGTAACCGTCAGATGTCGACGCGCCCGCTCTCACTATGCGCGCCCGCGCGGCCGGAGATGATCTGAACAAGCGGCCGTGTCGCCTCGCCCCGCCCGATTTCGTATAGCCCGGTGCGTGCGAGTCCCGTGCGGGCGACGAGAGGGCCGGCCGGGACCGGGACGGAACGGAACGCGGGCGAGACCCGTGCTCCGGCCGGGTAGACCGCCGAAGACACGACTGGTTCTCCATGGCCATAGGTCAAGAAACACGGTCCCCGTGGACGCGGTGGCCGTGGCGACGCACTCGCACTCGGACCAGACTACCAGGATGACGACGCGCTTGCTTGCTCGCGACACGACGCCGTTCCCCGCGAGCCGTGTCCTCGCTGGGCTTTGCCTGTGGCTGTGCGTGCGCGACTCGTACGTATGACTGCTCGAGGACTTCGAAGGGGGATTGTGTGTTGTGTCTTGGTTGCTAGAGGTTGATCTCGCTTTCGCGTCCACCAGCCGGCTGCTGTTGCGTTCCGGGGGTGAACGTTCTAGAAGAAGCCTCCGGGGACGACCGCTTTTCGCGAAAGCGACGGGGGCTTTGCCCCGGATCGCACGGCCCACCCGGAGCCAACCGGGAGAGCTCGAAAATATTCTACGCTTCTTCCTTGAGAGAAAAAAGAAATGGAACCTGTTTCTTGTTTGAATTCTCGAGGAATCTTGTGCTCAAGTGATTGATTGTACGGGGTAGGACTTCGGAGAAGCAAGTTTTTGGGTCTTCCGGGCGAAACTTGCACCAAACCTGTGTTACGGCTGGTGACAGGAGAGCTTCGTGTTCTTGGGGATAACACTTTCCTTTTCAAAAGTTTTGTAGTCAGACTTCTGTGTGCCGCGATGCTATAGTAAAGCTAGTGCCCCGTTAGGTTGGGTACTACCGCCTCTCTAAGAACATCTCGATCCATAATTATGAATAGTGCTGCAGCAAAACCCAATGCATTTGTCTTTTAATTTCTCAATAATTATTGGGACAAACCGATAATTCACCCCAACTCTCCTTCGTATAGGGCGAGTTAGACCCCAATAGATTAGTTGGAATAAGATGATATTATCAGGAACTGTAAAAGCAAATTTCTAAATAAATATTGATATATCATCTTATTTTGAAAAACATATTGATAGAATGATGGAAATGGTCGCCTTTGGGAGAGAGGGCGACGCGGGCGGAACCTTTGCGCCGCCGCCGCCTTTCCGTGCCCTTTCCGCGCATCCTTCCCGCCCGCCGCTGCCCGCCGCCTCCCGCGCGCGGTGGTGATGACGGCGGTGGCGGGCCCTCTCCTTCCTTCTCTCTGTTCGCCACTCAGGCTCCCTGCGCGCGGGCCGATGCGGCAGGTCGCTGCCGACGGGGCTCCCGGGAACCCGCCGCCGCCGGGGATGCCTTCGGCGCCATGGGGGCCGGATCTGGGGGTGGTCTCCTGGATCCACGGCTCCTCGCCAGGGGCCGGCAGCCCGGCTGTTTCGTGCTCAGCGGCGGAGCCGCGGAGCCCTAGTCGACGCCAGTGGCGCGGTACCCTCGGGGCGACCGGATCCAGGGGAGACGCCCCTGGATCCGCGGCTCCCAGCTGGTGCTCGGCGTGCAGGCTCTGGGCGGTAGAGCGAACGTCGGTGGCGCGGTGCTGGCATCGGGGACAGTCGTGGTGGCGGTACGGTGTCGGGGCTACGTTGCGCATGCCCGCTGCTCCCGCCGGGGGTGGGGCTCGCCGTCTCCCTTACGGTGGCAGCGTCTGGGGAGGCGCCGACCTCATCTATGCTTCGACCTCGCCCCTCTCCCTCTACGCTGCCAACCGGAGACCCAGGGGATGAGGATGGAGGCTTTACTGTGACTTCATCATGGCCCGCCTCCGGTCTTCGCGTCGCCGACGAAACTGTCCCCGTAGTGCCATCAAGTCACCGCCGCCGGGTTCATGTTCTCTAGCCCACGCTGTGAGGCACGGCGCCGTTCCGTTGAGGGGACGACAGAAGATTTGGGACCATCGAGGGTTCCAAACCTTCCCAAAGGGTCGGGTGTTGTCGTGCGGGTGCATATGGAATCTAGTGGTGAGCTTCGGCGGCTGTGATGGTGGGCGATGGATGGAAGCGAGTGGGAGCGCTGCTGGTGCTCTCGGCTCGTCGGACGGAGATCCTCAAGCGTAAGCTTCAATTCGGATGCCGGGTTGGGCAACCGCGTTTTGCACCACCCTCTTGAGGGCGCTGCCTACACGGTCTCATTCGACAGCGGTTCGTGGAAGCTCTCCGTGGTGAAAACCAAACGTTGGCGCCGTTGTGCCTTTGCCTTCCTGAAGACGTTGTTTGGAGCTCTTCCTGTTGGTGGTGGAGTTTTGGCTCCGTGGATATTCGGGTCCGATAGATGTTGTTTTGGTCTCTTGGCCCTTTAGTTTGGCCGTCTAGGGTAGTCTCGATTTATCTCTAGCGAGGGGCCTAGAGAGTCCTTTTAAGGATCTGTCGGATGCTGCCGTCCTACAGCGTGTGCTTTATTGTAAACTGGCAATCTCAGTATTTTCTTTATGCTTTATCTATAAAGCTGGCTTCGGTCTTTAGAGGAGAGAATGATGGAAATGCTCTAATGCCCTATACCCACGGCGCACCAAATGTAATCCACTTGAGAACGGGCGAGTAGCCCAGTGGTAGCGGTTCGATGGGGAGCGCTGCCCGCCCGAGTTCGATTCCTGAAATCGCAACTCGGGTGTCTCACCAGGGATTTATTCCCTTAAATTGTTTCGTGCAGGTCCTGGACACTCACGTGGCGCCACAATAGGATTACGACGTGCTCGTCGTCTACGGAGCTCGTGCAGCTTCGGTGATCTCCGGAAGGACGTTTAAGGTGTATAGGTTGTAGTTTCTAGGGGTGTGCGTGTGTGTGGTGGTGTGAGTGTGTTGTGTAGAGTTCAGATACTACAACTTATATACTAGATGTTCAGACTCAAAAATGTAATCCACGTTCCACGGCTTGCATGCAAAGATCGATTACACACACCATTCATGAATGGCTCTTTAAAAAAGTTCATAATATATTGGAAACAAAACATAAAACGTAATGATTTCATGATAAAGAAAAAGAATCGTCCAAATTATTATTCGTATTAAATTTTCTAGATATAATGTATATCTATATGCGTATTAAATTTCATTCGTCCCCCCCCCGCGCCGCTCCCCGCGCGAGCGGCTCGGGAGGATCCAGCGCCGGCGCCGGCGTACCCCCTTCCCCCTCACTCTCCTCCGTCACGCCGCCGCCAGAGCAAGCCACCGGAAGCCCGGCGCTTGCAAGGAAGGCGGCGGTGGGGCGCTCGCTCCCTGCTCCCTCGTCTCCGGCGGGCGCGGCCGCCGCTGGGGGAGGAGCTCCGGCGACCGGGGCCATGGCGGGCGGCCGGATCCGCCTCCCCCTCGCCCGGATCCGGCGGACTCGAGCCCGGATCTGGGGGGAGCCGGGCGGGCTGGCTCGGGCGGGCCGGCGGCCATGGCCCGACCTTGGAGGCGCGGCGGCTCGGAGGCCGCGGCTCGCGTCCCTCCTCGCGACGCGGCTCGGTGGCCCTCGCGGCGGCCGAGCCTGGGCAGCGGCGGCCTGCCCTTGTGGCGGCAGCTGCTCCCATCGCGGTGGCCGGCGGCCGAGGCCCGACCTGGGCGGAGGCAGCCCGGAGGCACGGCGCGCGTGGGCCTGCGGGCCCCTCCTCGTGGGCTCGTCTGGCCAGTGGCCCCGGTCGGGGTCGGGGCGGGCCTCGGCGTCTCTCCGATGGTGGCAACGTTGGGAGGCGTCGGTCCTAGCACTGGCCCCTTCCTACGGCTTCTCCATGGCCGAAGGTACTGTCTCCGTCACTGCGTCGTCAACGAAGCCATCTCCGGAGCGCCGTCAAGTTTTCGCCGCTGGTTCAGGCTTTCTATCTCACTTTGTGAAGCACGATGTCGTCTCATCGAGGGGACGACAGAAGATTTGGGGACAATCGAGGTCCCCAAACCTTCCCGAGGTGTCGGGTGTTGCCAGCTGCTGTATATGGAACCTAGTGGGCGAGCTTCGGCGGCTGCGATGGTGGGCGGTGGAGGGAAGCGAGTGGGATCGGTCCAGGTGCTCTTGGCTCGTCGGGCGGAGGTCCTCAAGCGTAAGTTTTGACCCGATGTCGGGTCGGGCAACGGCGTTCGCGCTTCCCTCTTGAGGGCGTTGTCTGCAGAGTCTCGTTCGACGGCGGTTCGTGGAAGCTCTCCGTGGTGAAAACCAAACGCTGGCGCAGTCGCGTCTTTACCTTCCTGAAGGCGTTGTTTGGAGGTTTTCTGTAGCCATTGGTGGTGGAGTCGTAGGCTCCGCGATAGGTCGGGTCCAGTCGATTTGTAATGGGCACATGGCCCTTTAGTGTGTTCGCCGCGAGTAGTGCTTGCTATCTCTGGCGCGCGGCCTAGAGAGCCCCGTTTCGGGTTTGTTGGATACTGCTCTTTGAGCGGAGTGTGCTTTATTGTAAACTGGTAATCCCAGTATCCATTGAGGATGCTTTATATATAAAGCTGGCTTCGGCCTTTCCTAGATCTATATGCGTAGATTTTTGCAAAGTGTCTAGAAAACTATAACAATTTAGAACAAAAAGAGTAATAATTATTCCCATCAAGCCTTTGAACCTCATAAGGTCGTCATCGATTGATTTCTGAAGCAAGGCCTATAAGCGAATGGCGGGCGTTTTATAGCGGTGATTATGGATTGAGTTGCTCAACATCATTGCTTGGTTATAGCTTCAACATGTATGATTGGTATCTCCTTCTAATGCTTACATTTTCGCCGAACTCATTTCTTTGAGTAATAAAACCCATCCAAGATCAGAAAGGATGCACTCATGTAATGGTGCTCTCTGTGAGCCAGATATGCTCAGAACCAACCATTGACTTCAACAATTACAACAAGACTTACAAAAGTTGATGCGTGGCCCAGGGATGGTGGAATCATCGCTGGCGGACTGGTGGTTGACTGCTCGGAAGCGCCTACCGGGGACGGAGTGACCTTCGTCTTGCTCGTGGTGTGGATCATACGGAAGGAACACAACTCACTAACCTTCAATGGAATACTTGTAACAGTTGAGCATCTGGTGGGAGTGATTGTTGACGAGGCACGGAGCTGGGCGCAGGCGGGCTGCGCCAATCTAGGGATTTTGCCCATGGTGTGTATGACAATAGTGGTAGTAGGGGTCGCCAAATCATTGGATATGTAATTACACGCTAAACTTTCATGCTTACCTCTAGGACGTCCCATTTATTGAGACGGTGACGATGTAATCCTTTTTTTCACTTAATGAAATACGTGCTAAAAAATATTCCCGGTCACAAAATACATAGAATTTCAGTTGCGTGCACTTGTATATTTCTACTAGGTGATTTCCCGCGCGTTGCTGCGGGATGTGAGAGCAGTATACAGTGTTGGTTTCGATTCTGGCGATATACGGAACATCCGAACTGAACCACACGCACCAGCTCCTTGCGCTACATGCCTACACCCAACAGGCTAACATGCACACCGATAGCCCAATTAGTTTTGGCCCACCGATAGCCCAATTAGTTTTGGCCCACCTCGGCCAAAACTCATGTCTTATACTACCAAGAAAGACACACACAGATCCAAACCCTATCCACAACTCCACATCATACCCCAGCCAAACGGCGGCGGCGGCGGCTCCACCAGCACCGGTCGGGCGGCCATGGGCCTCGCGCGAGCGGCGGCGATGACTCCCCTACACGGCTCCACGTGACGTGAGGCGCGAGCGGCAGCAGCCACGATGGGATCGCCATGTACTTGGCGAGGGCTGGACGCCCGAGAATCGCGTGGTACGAAGTCTCAAAGTCTGTCACCTCAAACTTGATGTACTCTGTTCTGAAATTGGCCGCCGTGCCGAAGGTGACTGGTAGCGTGACTTGTCCCAAGGGAATTGCTGATTTGCCTGGGACAATGCCGTAGAATGGAGATTCCATGGGCTTCAGGTACTTGGTGATGTCAAGTCCCATCTTTGTGAATGTCCTGGCGAAGATAATATTGAGCCCACTGCCTCCGTCGATAAGTACTTTGGTCAATCTGGCTTGTGCCACGACTGGATCCAATGCTAGGGGGTATTTGCCTGGATTGGCAAAATTGGTCCATTGATCCGCCCTGGAAAAGGTAATGGGGACCTCAAACCACTTGAGATACGTGGGAGTAGCTGGTTCTATCGCCATGATCTCACGAAGAGATAGCTTCTTGGAGCGCTTTGACTGAGTGAGGCTGTCGCCGCTGAACAATACTGCGATGACGTTGTCCACTTGCGGAAAGCCATTATCTGGGTCATCGTTGTCGTCATCTTTTTTCTTGTTCGTTGGCTTCTTCTTGTCAGGCAACTCCCGCTTGTCAAACTCCTTCTTGATGTGGATACATTGAGCCATCGTGTGTTTGCCGTGCGGGTGGTATGGGCAGGGGATATTCATGACTTTATCCAGATCAGGAGTGCTTTTCTTCCGCGTAGAGCGCTCGACTGCCGCGACCGTGTTGTCTGGCTTGCGCTTATTGTTGCGGTTGAAATCACGCATGTTGTTGTTGCGGCGATCAGGACTACTCTTGTCGTAGTTGTTGCCGCCATTGGGATTGTTGTTATCCTTACGCTTGTCGAATCGTTCGCGTTCACGGTCATCTTGATCTGCCCAATCAGCAGCCATACGTCTGAGCTCCGCAATGGTTTCTGGGCGTCGTCTCCCGAATTCGCGATGAAGTTCGTGTGCCCACAAGCCGTCGTGAAAGCAGTCGATGATCTCTCTGTCTAACACATCGACGATAGTGGCTCTTTTCTCAAAGAACCTCTTGATGTACTTGCGCAGGGTTTCACCTCTCTCTTGTTTGCAAGCTGCTAATTCAAATCGGGTTCCGGGCCATGCCCAGGTTCCCTAAAAGTTAGCAGTGAACTTGCGCGTGAGTTGTTCCCAGGTGTCGATGGATCCTGGGCGGAGGCCTTCGATCCATGTCAGTGGAGCGGTATCCATCATGATTGGAAAGTATCTGACTTTGACGTCGTTACTGCCCCCCGCCATGGTGATTGCTGTTGAGTAGACACGAAACCACTGTTCTGGGTCTTGTTTGCCTGTAAACTTCTCTATTCCAGTCGCCTTGAACTTCTGAGGTAGCACAACCTTCTTGATACGGCTGGAAAAAGCAGGAAATCCATCGTATTTGTCTGATGGAGACCGGTGTCGTCCTCCGGGGTGGCCGTCATCCTCGTCGTCATTCTGATGGTTTGAGTGGTGGCTTGGAGAGCCACTCGGTTCAGGGTCTTGGTGACCTCGGCCGCCTTGATGGTTGCGATCACGACCACGCGGGGGGCGATCGCCATTGCCGTCGTCACCCGGAGGATCATTGTCAGGCTGGTTGTCTCTGCCACGGCCGTGCGATCGGTTACCGCGTCCTCGATTAGAGTTGCGTGGTGGGTCTTGTTCCCGATCACGCGGAGGCTGTTCCTGATCAGCTGGAATCGGGCCATAGCGTTCATCGAATTCCGCTCGTCGACGAATCTCAGTTGCGATGCGGCTGGTCCTGTTGGCGTTGATCTGAGAGCGAGCGTCACGGTTGGCGTTGATCGTGTGGCGAAGGTCATCAACGGGAGGGTTGTTGGTTCTGTTGCCCGCTTGTTGAGCAGCTGTAGCGTCTTGGAGCACGAGCTGTCCTGAGTTTCCTTGCTGTTCCCGGCTTGGATGAGGGGACGATACAGAGGGACTGTCGTGAGATCTTTGGTCTGGGGTCCGCTGAGTCATCCCTGGTCCACCATTGAGATGAGGTTGGACCGCCGCGAGCAAGGTGAGTACTTGCTGTAACTGCGGTGTGCTAGGCATATAATAGTGAGCCAGAGACGGATGAGGATCGTCGCAAGGGCAAACCAGTCGCAGCCGCTGATGATGACGATGAGGACGACGATGATGATGACGATGACGAGGGTGGTGATGATGACGACGACGACGAGGACGAGTAGCTCCCTTTTTGGTCCTTGATGACAAAGGGGGAGTGAATGTGGCCATTGGAAACTCATCACCTATCTATCTTTTATTCTTGTTTTAGCTTGTGAACTTGTGAGAACTTGAACTTGTGTTATGATTGGTGTGCCAAGTGAGACTTTTATTTGTAAGACTTAATTTGGTTATTGCTAGTGTGATGTTCAATGCTTGATGTGATGTGATGTTATTTCTCACTTTATTGTTGTGTATAATTTGTCATATGCATCACGTTGATTTTACCACACCAAGCACTTTTATGCAATTCTATTTTGAGAGACTCTTGCAAAATATGTGCACAAAAATTTGAGACCATTTAAGTTAAACTTGCACATATTTAGGGGGAGCCTCTCCAAAATATTGGATGCAAAACATGAATTTTATTCCCATCTTGTGAACCCAAATTTGTATTGTCATCAATCACCAAAAAGGGGGAGATTGAAAGTGCATCTAGGCATTTAATCTATTTTGGTGATTAATGGCAATAGAAATTTGGATATGATGCTTTGCATGAGTTGTGCAGGAATAAAATGAAATAAAAAGGAGAAAATGCTAAAGGAAGGACCCCAACGCTCATTCATATGGTGGAGGACTCAATTGGTGGATTTAAATTTAATTTTCCGTTTGAAATTGAGTATAGGACCACCGTACTATCAAGGGGGACGTAGTTGATAAATTCTAGATGCTAAAAGTGCTTTGCTCGAGATGACAAACTCTTAAGAGACACAAAAATCTTCACAAATACCTTTTTCTGCTCGGCCGGAACTTGAGTCGGAAGATCCGACCGGAAGTTCCGGGCGGCTCGGTCTTGAATTTTCCCTAGCCGGAAGATCCGGCTGTGGCATCGGAAGATGCATGACTTAGCCGTTTTTCGAGCTCACGAGTGTCCTGTTGCAAGTTCCGACCCGAGGCCGGAAGATCCGACCGGAAGTTCCGGCCGGCTCTGTCTTGGTTTTCTCCGGGCCGGAAGTTCCGGGGTCTCCCGGAAGATCCGACTACCAGTCGGAAGATCCGGCCCCTGGAAATTTTCTGGAGTTTTCCTAACACGTTTCTGTTGATTATCGGAAGATCCGACCAAGTGTCGGAAGATCCGGTACCCCTTCGCAGAGCACATAACGGTCATATTTTGGGGGTTGATATAAATACCCCTCACCCCCTTCATTCATTTGTGGCTGCACACACGACCTAACACAAGACAAGAGCATTCACTCTCCTCCTCAAATCCCCTCCCAAGCTTGATTCTTGCCAAGATTCACCTAGGGTTTGAGTGAGAGAGAAGACTAGAAGTGAGAACTCTCCTAGTTCATCTCGTGAAGCACTTCGAGCAACTTGAGTTCATTGATTCACGTTTGTTACTCTTGGAGCTTGCTCCTAGACGGTTAGAGGTGCCGGTGAACTCCCATTCTCCTGTGGTTTGAGTCCCGGAAGTTTGTATTACCCTCTCTCTTCGTGGGAGCACATAGTAAGTAACTCAATCCTCCTTTGTGGTTGATTGGGAGAGACTTGGGGTTAGTGTGACAGCCCGGCTCTTTGTGAGCATCTCAACGGAGACGTAGCTCCTTTGTGGAGTAAACTTCGGTAGAAAATCCTTTGTCTCCACATTTGCACTTGATCTTATTGTTTCCATAACTTGATTTGTCCCGATCTACTTATTTGTGGCTATACTCTGTTATTGATCATATATAGAAGGTTCCCTGCTTCACTTGTGAGCTTTGTATTCAAGTGGAATTGTCAAAAGGTCATTAGATTTCAAATCTCGAAGTACACTTGAATTGCCTGTCGGAAGATCCGGCTCTTCATCGGATCTTCCGGTATTCTGTTCCAGTCGGAATATCCTGTACAGTGTCGGATCTTCCTGGCCGGAAGATCTGAGACTGTGTCGGATCATCCGACTTACTGACAGTTTTCGGAGGATTTTGCAGGAATTTTTTAAACAGGCCTATTCACCCCCCCTCTAGGCCTAGTGTTGGTCCTTTCAATTGGTATCAGAGCCTAATCCCTTGTTTAGGCTTAACCGATAAGGGAAAAACACTATGGCCGGTACGGGAGATGGATCCGAGATGGCATCCGCTCACAAAGATAAACATCCGACGCCCGTTGAGTCAAGCTCAAGCGATGATGAATTCAACATTAGCGATGTTGATGAGAGCTTGGATGAACAAGAAAAGAAGAAGCAAAGAAGGGAGAAGATAAGGAAGAAGATTAAGGAGAAGGCCGAAAGAAAGGCGCAAAAGCTTCTCAAGAAGAAGATACGAGAAAGAGACGCTCTCGACGGACTTCACTCGGTGTCTTATCGATATGAGACATCTTCTTCTAACAAATCTTTCGACCCTTGTAGTCTTAATTTCTCATCCGTTCCAATGGGCAAAGTTCCCAAATTCAATGGGATTGACTATGCCCGGTGGAGCGATGATATGAAAGTTTACTTGCATGGTCTTCATCCATCTCTTTGGACTATTGTGAAAATAGGTGTCGACAAGAGTGCAACGCCAAGTCGAGAACAAGAGTATGACATCTTCCGCAACTCTCAAGCCGTGACCGTGCTTAGGAGTGCTCTAAGCTCCTATGAGTACAACAAGATTAGAGGAATCGATAGTGCCAAGGAGCTATGGGACACTCTTCAAATGGCGCATGAAGAATCGGATGAAGTCAAGGAAGGCAAGGTAGATCTTTTACAAGGAGAACTAGAAGCTTTTGTCATGAAGAAGGATGAGACTTTGCAAGAGATGTATGATCGATTGAAGCTCCTTGTCACCGAAATTAGAATGCTTGGAAGCAATGATTGGGGCGAGAGCAAGGTCACAAAGAAATTGCTTAGAGCATACGCACCCAAGAACCCAATGCTTGCCACAATGATTAGAGAAAGTGACAAGTTCAAGACAATGGTGCCAATGGAGCTATTCAACAAGTTGCAATATCATGAGATGAATAGCTTGGATGTGACAAGGTCAATTCAACAAACCGAAGTCAAGACCATAGCTCTCAAGGCCGAACCAAGCAAGAAAGTTGAGTCAAATGAGAAGACCTCAACTTCCAAGAAGAATGAAGACTCAAACGACCATGAGAGCACCGATGAAGAAACCGCTATGATGGTTAGGAACTTCAAGAGATTCATGAAGACAAAAGGTGAAAAGAAGAGCTTCTCTCAACGAAGATGCTATGAGTGTGGGGAGAAAGGTCACTACATTGCCGATTGTCCTCGCAAGAAAAATGACAAGGATGACAAGAAGTTCAAGGACAAGACCGGTGACAAAGACAAGAAATACAAGGAGAAGAGTCGAGAGTACAAGAAAAAGTTTGGAAGCGCCCACGTCGGTGAAGGTTGGGATTCATCAAGTGATGACTCCAATGATGAAGGAATGGCCACATGTGCCATCCAAGCTCCTACATCAACTTCTCGACTCTTCAACAATATCGATGAGAGCGATGACGAAGCTCCCATGTGCCTCATGGCTCAAGGGACTAAGGTATTTGACACCACACCACCTCTCTCACCCACTCTCTTGTCATCTAGAAACATTGAAAATGATCTAGATAATGAAGAAGTCGAACATGAGAAAAACATGATAAAGAAGTTCGGCAAAGATGGCTACAAATTTATTAAAAAACTAATAGAGAAAGTTGAGAAAAGAGAGGAGTCTCTTGATAGGCAAGAAGAATTGCTCATCCTTGAGAAAGAGAGAAACCTTGTCCTAGAAGAGGCTCTAGTTGAGGAGAAACTCAAGGTTGAGAAGTTGGCTTGTGAGTTATCTCATGCCAATGACTCACGGGAGAAGATGTCAAAGGAACTGTCTTTGACAAATGACTCTCTAACTAACCTAAAGAGTGCTAAAAGTGAGCTTCAAGAAAGGCATTCAAGCCTAGAGATCAAATATAAAGATCTAGAAGCCAATTTTAGCTCACTTTGGGAAAGTACCAAGAACAACTCTAAAACAACTCTTGACTCAAGTGTCTCTACTAGTGAAGGTTGCTCAAGATGTTATAAAATTGATGTGGATACTTGTGCAACTAACATTTCTAAGCTAGAGGAGAAAGTCAAGGCTAAAGATGCCCAAATCCAAAAGTTGACCAATGCCATTGGCCAAGACCAAGGTAAGGGCAAAAGTGTATTCGAGACCCACCCGGCATATAAAGCCGGTAGATATGGTACTATCAAGGATGGGCTTGGATACACTCGAGGTGGAAAGGCCAATGGGACAAAGAAGATAAGAGGTCGTGATGTGACATTGTTCACCAAGGGGACCAATCTAGGTGAACTAATGGATGCGGCTCATGGGGTGGTAAGATCCATGGAGCCCTTGCCAATGGCAAAAGCATCTAGTCAAGATGTCAAGATCAAAACCAAGAAGGAAGAGAGGGTCATTGAGCACAAGCCGTCGCCAAACTACTCCATCGACTATATGGTCACTTGGGACCAAAATGGAAAGATGGTGGTAAAGTATATAGGTGCTCATACTAGGAAGATGATGAGAAGTGTGTGGGTGCCTAAAATGTCAAAAGCTAACACTCAAGGACCCAACCACTTTTGGGTACCTAAGTCCAAGGCTTAAACTTGTTTTGTAGGCATATTCCTCCGGTGGACCTTCGTGGTTGTTGGATAGTGGATGTTCAAATCATATGACCGGAGAAAAGAATATGTTTGCAAAGCTACAAGAGTATGACTCACCCGTTGAGAAGATCACATTTGGTGACAACAATCATGGTGATGTCATAGGCCAAGGTGAAATAGCTATCTCAGAAGACTCGTCTCTTTCCAATGTTTATCTTGTTGATTCATTGGGATACAACTTGTTGTCGGTCTCACAACTTTGTGAGAAGGGCTACAATTGTCTCTTTACTAATGAGGGTGTGAGCATTCTAAGAAGGGAGGATTCCTCTATTGCTTTTACGGGTCGACTCAAGGGAAAGCTTTACTTAGTTGATTTCACAACTAGTAAAGTGGAACCGAAGACTTGTTTAGTGGCAAAATCTAGCTTGGGTTGGCTTTGGCATCGCCGGCTAGCTCATGTTGGGATGAGGAACTTGGCCAAACTTCAAAAGGATGAACACATTCTAGGACTAACAAATGTTGTGTTTGAGAAAGATAGATTGTGTAGTGCTTGTCAAGCCGGGAAGCAAGTTGGTGCTCCACACCCACCCAAAAATATTTTGACTAGCTCAAGACCACTCAAGTTGCTTCACATGGATTTATTTGGACCGGTTGCATATGTTAGCATTGGCGGGAACAAGTATGGACTTGTCATTGTAGATGATTTTTCTCGCTTCACATGGGTTTTCTTTTTACAAGACAAGAGTGAAGCTCAAACAATCATCAAGAGATTCATTAAAAGAGCTCAAAATGAGTTTGAGTTGAAGATCAAGCATATAAGAAGTGACAATGGGACGGAGTTCAAGAACACCAATGTTGAAGAGTTTCTTGATGAAGAAGGAATCAAGCATGAGCTCTCCGCGCCATACACACCTCAACAAAATGGCATTGTTGAGAGGAAGAACCGGACTTTGATTGAAATGGCACGGACCATGCTTGATGAGTACAAGACTCCGGATAACTTTTGGGCTGAGGCGGTTAGCACGGCTTGCCATGCCACTAACCGTCTCTATCTTCAAAAGTATTTGAACAAGACTCCATACGAGATACTAACTGGTAACAAACCAAAGGTGCACTACTTTCGAGTCTTTGGTTGCAAATGTTACATTCTTAACAAGAAAACCAAAAGCTCAAAGTTTGCACCTAAGGTTGACGAAGGCTTTCTACTTGGTTATGGTACTAACGAACACGCCTACCGTGTTTTCAACAAAACCACCGGTTGCGTTGAGATCACGGTAGACGTAAAATTTGATGAATCAAACGGCTCTCAAGTAGAGCAAGTTGTAAATGACCTTGTAGATGAAGTCCCGCCAAGTCAAGCCATCAAGAACTTGAGTTTAGGGGAAGTGAAGCCTCAAGAGTTTCCAAATGAAGATGAAGAACAAGACCAAGATCCGGAAATCATGTTCAACATCGATCCATCACCATCAACAAGAGTTGAACCACCAAGCTCATCACAAGATCAAGTCCAAGATCATGGTGACGATCATGACCATGGCAATGATCAAGGGGGAGCTCAAGGTGAAGATGCTCAAGATGTTGAGTCACATCATGAAGAAGATGATGATGGACCCATCCAACGTCAATCAACATTCTCACATCCAAGAGTTCACCAAAGTGTTCAACGGGATCATCCCGTTGACAACATTCTAGGGAGCATCCAAAGAGGGGTAACCACTCGTTCACGTTTAGCAAATTTTTGTGGATTTTACTCGTTTGTCTCCTCTTTGGAACCTCTCAAGGTAGAAGAAGCTCTTGGAGATGCGGATTGGGTTATTGCAATGCAAGAAGAGTTGAACAACTTCACAAGAAATGAAGTATGGGAGTTGGTCCCAAGACCCAAGCAAAATGTGATTGGCACCAAGTGGGTTTTCCGGAACAAACAAGATGAAAATGGCATTGTCACAAGAAACAAGGCTAGGTTGGTTGCTCAAGGCTTCACTCAAATTGAAGGGCTTGATTTTGGTGAGACATATGCTCCGGTGGCAAGGCTTGAGTCAATTCGTATCCTTTTGGCCTATGCATCTCATCACAACTTCAAGTTGTATCAAATGGATGTGAAGAGTGCATTTTTGAATGGGCCTCTTGGGGAGCTAGTATATGTGGAGCAACCACCGGGATTTGAAGACTCCAAGCACCCCGACTACGTCTACAAACTCCATAAGGCGCTCTATGGGCTTAAGCAAGCACCTAGAGCATGGTATGAATGCCTTAAGGATTTTCTACTCAAGAATGGCTTTGTAATGGGCAAAGCCGATTCTACTCTCTTCACTAGGAAAATAGACAAAGATTTGTTTGTTTGTCAAATTTATGTTGATGATATAATCTTTGGTTCTACTAATGAAAAATTTTGTGAAGAGTATAGTAGGATAATGACCAAGAGATTTGAGATGTCAATGATGGGGGAATTGAAGTTATTTCTCGGATTTCAAATCAAGCAATTGAAGCATGGCACGTTCATATGTCAAACCAAATATACAAGTGATATGCTCAAGAAGTTTGACATGGCCAATGCTAAGCCCATCAAGACCCCTATGCCGGTGAATGGCCATCTTGATCTAAATGAAGAAGGCAAGTCCATCGATCAAAAGGTATATCGCTCCATGATTGGTTCCTTGCTGTACCTTTGTGCATCTAGGCCGGATATTATGCTTAGTGTGTGCATGTGTGCAAGATTTCAAGTCAATCCTAAGGAATGTCATCTAATGGCTGTTAAGAGAATTTTTAGATATTTAGTGCATACTCCAAACCTTGGCTTGTGGTATCCCAAGGGCTCCACTTTTGATCTACTTGGCTACTCCGATTCGGATTATGCCGGTTGCAAAGTAGATCGGAAGAGTACAACAGGGACTTGCCAATTTCTTGGTAGGTCTTTGGTGTCATGGAGCTCTAAGAAACAAAATTTCGTTGCGCTATCCACCGCCGAGGCCGAGTATGTTGCAGCCGGTGCTTGTTGTGCTCAACTACTTTGGATGAGGCAAACCTTGAGTGACTTTGGTTGTGAGTTCAAAAATATCCCACTCTTATGTGACAATGAGAGTGCC